>OY997274.1:275850261-277100261 GCA_963921465.1 Triticum timopheevii
CCGACCCCGCCGCCGTTTTTTTTAAAAATAAACCCTTCGGTTTTTTTTGAAAACCCTAGATCGTTTTTTTCTAGATCGGTTTATTTTTCCCGATTTATTTACTTAGCGAACGTCCGCTCGTCCGTTCGTTTTAACGAACGTGTTCACCGTTTAGTTTCTGCTAACGAACGTTCGTTCGTTTAGCCGTTCATCGTTTTTCTTTTTATCGGATTTATTCCGCGATTATTCTGATCGCGATTTCTGATCCGATTTTCAAACATGTTTATCTTTTCACTCGTTTATCGGAATCAGGCGATTCAAGCGCCTGGAGTTTCATCTCGAAACCCTCTTTCCGAATAATCAACTCAAACAAGGTTTTTCTTCTGTAAAATTTGACTTAGATCCAGATTATCAAAGCGAAGTTGTTTCTTTTGCCGTTTGAGTTTCGTTGCTTCGTTTGATTCGATTCTTTTTGCAAACTGGAGTTCTTAAGCTGAGCTCTCCGGTCAAACTCTTTTATTTGGAGTTCTAATTGTGCATCTTTGATTGTTTCTTATGTATGTTATTGTTTGCTTGCGATAGAATTCCCGGAGTGCGAAGCGTGTTACTACGAGTCTCTAGGATTCCCGGATCGTCAGCAAGGCAAGTAACACATTGATCATACTCTTTTCATACCCAGTTTTTATGCATTAGTTTCAATCCTCAAACATTGCATGATTAGGATGCCTTTAACATGTGGGTATTGGGAAGTAGTTGATGAGGTAGAACCTATTGTCCTGTTTTATTGTCAAACCCTTGGGAGTTACTTCTACGTTATGCTTATATTGCCATGCTATGCTTGTAGACGTGGATTGGGTTTGAGTGATATCCATGACAGATGTGAGATTGATAATTAATGGTTTACTTAAGGTGGCAACTTTAATACACATCTGGGTGGATTGAGGCACCTGGGGTTACCAGTGATTGCCTGTTTTATTTTTGGAAATCCCGGGGTTACCGTGTGATTCTCCTATGGCCGCCACCCAGGCTCAAAGGGAACTGAGTCTATTCATGCTAGAAACTTCTGTGTGCAGCCGCAAGCTATTATGGGCTCTAGCATAGTTGAGTAAGTTGCGTGAAGCTCTTGAAGAGGTGGACCAGCAGGTAGTGGGTTTGTAGGTTTGGTATGGTCTGCCCGGAGTAGAGAGTTAATGCTTCTGAAAGACTGTGTCTCGGTCATCCATCTCTCAAACACCCTGCAGTGCGAGAATCAACGGAGGCAATCGAGTCTTGCGGGGAAAAGTGCGCAAACCTCTGCAGAGTGTACAATCTAATCATGATTAGCCGTGTCCCCGGTTATGGACAATTCTGAGTATCTAGTACTTGATTATTCGCATGTATCTCAACACTCTTAAATTAATATTGCTGGGTTGTTAAAGTACTTTTAATTGGGATCATTGAGTTGGGGTTTACCTTCTCAAATGATGTTTCAACTACCATGATAGTTAAATTAAAATTGATTCCTTTGAAGTAGGGAAAAATTGGCTTTTCGCAAAACTGTAACCATAGAGCTTTCCACCAGCCAAATATGCATGTAGTGGTAGCATTATTCTATTAATGCGCTTTTGTGTTACATTGCCAGCATATTCCACGTGCTGACCCATTCTCGGGCTGCAACGTATTATGTTGCAGACTTTTCAGACGAGGAGTAAGGTTCGTAGGTCGTTGCCGTGCAGCTCAATTATGCCGTTGGAGTTGATGGACTCACTTTATCTTCCAAGCCTTCCGCTGTTATCGCATTAGATGGCCTTAAGCCATATTATTGTAATAAGTTCTCTTTTGAGACATTCGATGTAATAAGTGTGTGACTGCTACTCTGTTATAAATCCTTCGAAGTACTATGTGGTGTCAGCATTACTGATCCAGGGATGACACCTGAGCACAGAGACTTGACCATCTGAGGTCGGGTCGCTACAAGATGGTATCAGAGCACACGCTGAGTGTAGGACACGACTCAGCCTGGGCGTTTGGGTACCCGAACCCGTTACTCGAACCCGAACCGAAACGTAATACCCGAAATGTCGGTTAATTCGGGTATCGGTCTTTGGTACGGTTCTTATTTTCAGACTTTTCAGTCTTCGGGTAAGGGTTCGGTTACCAGTCTCGAAAACCCGAAAAAACCATATTAACCGAAGTTTATATAACCAATGTCTCACACGGTCACTGGGTCACACATGTGGCTGCACGGCCCAGGCCCAACTCACCTCACATGAAGTCTCCAGGCCCACCGCTCGTATAAAGCCTCCCACCCTCACACAGTCACATGAAACACAGACTCCCAGTCCCAAACCCTCGACCCCTCCTTCCCCTCGTCCTAACCCTAGTCCCCAGCGGCGGCGGCGGCGGCGGTGACGCGGGAGGCGGGACGGCGCGTCGACGCGTGATGGCGTGAGGCACGTCGAGCAGGTCATGATGCAGGATGCTGTAGCGATGCGCCGAAGGAGTCGCAGTTGCTGGATCTAGTGGAGACGGAGACGCGCGATCCATTGGCCGGAGTCAACGCACTGAGCACGGTCGACGGCAGCAACAGCAAGTGATCAACGTGAGTGGTAAGTCCCTTGACTTTGTCACTCCCCAAGTTGTCCCGATTCAAATGCTCAACTGCTCAAGTAGTCAAGTGTTCGTTGACTTGTTGGTGTATCGGCTATAGGCGTGTAGCTAAAATTTATATAGATAGTGAGTTTGAGTCCCGATTCAGATGCTCAAGTACTATAATTACTAGTATGTCTGTATGTGTATGTAGACAGCAGATTGTTTTGACACCTTATGCAGACAGCAAAATTGATGTATGTGTATCAGTGTATGCAGAGTTGCAGACAACAGACTTGTTAGTTCACTAGTTGTAGATAACGTGTACTATTAGGCTAAATTCTACTGTTAAATGTACTAATTCCTGTAACTATGAGTGATGTTATATATTGTACTGTTAAACATACTATTTCATCTTACTTATACTGTTATATTTTCTGTAACAAATTGTCACTTCTCATTGCTGATATGTTAGGCTAACTAGTTGTGTCATTTGTTGTTTGTAGATGGCAGACCAAAGTTCTCGTATTTCGTTGTCAGTCACCTCCCCTTACAACGCTTTGAACTCGGAGAAGGACAATCTGGATGGGCAACAGCTCCCCAACCAGCAGCAGAAGGAGACGACCGAGGCTGAGAAGAATACAGAAAATGCCAAGAAAAGGAAGGAAATGGCTCCACGGTCGGAAGTTTGGAATCATTTTAGCAAGGAAGTAAATGCCACGACAGCAACATGCAACTATTGCAAAAGTGAGCTTGCTTGTGTTTCTAAAAGGAATGGTACATCATCCTTGTTGAAGCATTTGACGACCTGCAAGAGAAATCCTCATAGAGTCAAGGATGACAAGCAACCAACTCTACAAGCTACTCCGAATCAGGGGGATGCTAGTAAGTGTTCACTCACTACCTAGAGATTCGATCAGGATAAGCTTAGAGATGCTTTGGCTGAAATGGTAATTGTGGATGAGCTTCCGTTTGCATTTGTTGAGAAGCCAGGATTTAGAAGGTTTGTGGCAAAGGCTTGTCCTCGTTTCAATGTCCCATCCAGGAGGACGGTTACTAGAGATTGTGTCCGCATTCATTACAGGGAGAAAGTCAAGCTAAAGAATTTCTTCAAAGAATCTTGTGAAAGAGTTTGTGTAACTACCGACACATGGACATCTTCCCAAAAGCAGAATTTTATGTGTGTGACAGCCCATTTTATTGATAATGACTGGATTCTGCATAAGTGGATCATTGGGTTTTTCTTGGTGAGGGGTCATAAGGGGGAAGACATTGGGAAGGACCTGGAGAAGTGTTTGGTTGAGTGGGGCATAGAGAAGGTGTTTTCAGTAACAGTTGACAATGCCTCACCAAATGATGGAGCGGTAAGCTACATAAAGAGGATCATGAACAGTGCCAATGCAAGCATAGGGAGAGGAGAATATATGCACATGAGATGTGCTGCTCATATTCTGAACTTGATAGTTACCGATGGGCTAAAAGAGTTGGATATCTTGATAGTTACTGTGGAATCAGCATTAGCCCTTCGAAGTCTGAACTTGAAAAGTATCTTACGGAGGATAATGAAGCAAATAGCAGCAAATTCAACATTCTTGAGTGGTGGAAGGTCAACTCATCTAGATTCCCTGTGCTATCACGATTAGCTCGTGATGTCCTAGCTTTCCCAATATCTACAGTCGCATCAGAGTCAGCTTTTAGCACCGGTGGACGCATTCTTGATGAGTTCCAAAGCTCTCTCACTCCATTCATGATGCATGCACTAATTTGTACTCAGGATTGGTTGCGCAGAGAAATTCCTATTAACAATGAAGAGAATGAAGAGCTACTTGCCAACCTAGAGGAAGGTAAATATGCAAACAAGTTACTCTTAGATATGTGCTTTCCATTTTGTTCATACTTACATTCTCTCGCTTACTCCATTTATTTCAGCGGTACTTCAAGAATTGTCTGATCTGAGCATTGCTAATGCTAAGTTCAGTACAAGTGTTGGTGTCCACATCACCATTGATGACACCGAATCATAAGTCTTGGTGAGTAAAATTCTTGCAAGATTTCCCCTGTAACTTGCATGTTGTTTTCAACTTGATATGCTGAAAACTATGGTGGGAAAGTGGAAATGATATGCATGATCTCGTATACATATCACCTTAATGTTACACAAGATTTCTGTTTTAATTTGTTTTGCACTTGCACTATATTCAAGTGATTTTCCTTCCACTTTTGCAGGGAATACCAGAAGAACATCAAGTGTGCCGCCAACCTCAGGAACACTCTCAGCTCACTCTCAACCTCTCTTCTTGTGTTCTATCTTCTATGGTTTTCTCAGCTTCGCCCTCAAGGAAACTTGTTAAGCCCTTAAAATATTAGCTATGGTTATCTCAGCTTGGACCTATTACTTGTGTCCTGTGTGTGTTTGTGACTGTTTGGACCTATTCAGCTTGAACCATGTTTATTGTGTGTTTGGACAACTTGTGTTGTGCACTGGTATGTTGGGAGCTATCACCTATGAGAGTATGAGACTGTGATGTGAGTCTATTATTGTCAAATTTGATGTCATGTTGCTGAATGCATGAATCTGTGCTTGTGTTGTCCACTTGCATAACTGAATTTGTGCTTGCATTGTGCATTTCTGCTATGCACTTGCATATATCTGATTTTGTGCTTTTGTTATATCTGATTTTTTTGCTGCTGTGATTGTGAGGCTATGTTGCACTGAATTTTGTACAGTACGTTGGTCTGAATATTTCGGGTTATGGGTACCCGAATTACCCAAACCGAAATTTTCGGGTAATTTGGGTACAGTTCTTTTTCTGGCAGCCACAAGTTCGGTTCTCATTTTCAACTACCCATATTACCCGTAAACCGAACTAACCGAACCGAATAAACCGTATTACCCGAACGCCCAGGCTGAGACACGACCACTAAGATAAACCATAGGTCACACTTCTCTTCTCATTTCTGACTCCTCTTCTCTTTCCACTCTTTAGGATGAAGGAGATGAAGACCAAGTTTGCACAACCGGATGAAGACACACCTTTTGGACGTCACTTGAAGGAAGTCACTAGGTACTTGAATATTGGAATAACGATCTTCACCGGGACGTACAATGCCACCCTACCGGAAGAAGAGCGCTGGATGATTCAAGTACGAGTTCCAGGGAGGACGTTCTTGCCAAATTCTAAACCCATAGAGTTTTCTTTCGAAGCACCCACTTGGAGCCTTGGCAAGATTATGGCAGCTCATATTACCATGGGACGCATTGGAGAAATCTACAACAAGGAACTAGAAGATACCACCTATCAAATATGTGGGTGCCGAGATGAACAATGGGAGATGATCAGCACCAGGAAGGATAGATCTGTCGCAGCCTTTATCCAGGAGCAAAACTAGCACATTCGACGTCAGGAGAACCAGATGTGCGCAGACATG
Organism: Triticum timopheevii; assembly: GCA_963921465.1. Classification (NCBI taxonomy): domain Eukaryota; kingdom Viridiplantae; phylum Streptophyta; class Magnoliopsida; order Poales; family Poaceae; genus Triticum; species Triticum timopheevii. The sequence goes on from OY997274.1 coordinate 275,856,238, forward strand.
ATCGAGTTGAAGAAGGCGAAGACCAGGATCATCGAGTTGGAGGAAGAACTTAAGTTCACACGCGATGGATATGAGGAGGAAATCAAGGCGCTATTGGAGAAGAATGACGACCTAGTTGAGAAGATCGGAATTTTCATGGGAGGACCAGTTCCGAGAGAAGACCCCATTCGTTTGGACAACTACATCATCATCGACGACACTGATTCAGATTCAAGCGATGATGACTACGAAGATGAAGCTGGAGCAGACATCATGGAGTCTTCCACTGATCAAAATTTCTAGATGACCACCATATGATAGTAGCATTCCCCCATGTAACTAGTAGTAGTGAGCACTTTTGCGATAGTCTTAGACCGTTTTGTATGCCCTTGCTTGATTGATTGAATGAATGCTTGTGTTTGCCTCATATACATATGGGTAGTGTTTCTCCCCTAGATCTTTTTCTATTCTAAATCTCTTCCATCTAAACCCATCATATGCCTCCGAGGAGAGACCCCGAGTTTGTTTTCCCACCGGAGATCACCCAGTTGATCCAGCAGCAGAATGCCTTGATGCAATTGCTACTTTAGAACCAGGGCAATGCCAATAACAACAATGCCAACAACAACAACCCGCCGCCAGTGGATAACCTCGCCCGTTTCTTAAGGTTACAGCCGCCGGTGTTCTCCAGTAGCATCGAGCCAATAGTTGCAGATGATTGGCTACGTCGTATTGGAAGGGAATTAACCACCGCTGGATGCACAGATGCTGAGAAGGTGCGTTTTGCCGCACACCAACTGGATGGACCTGCAGCAGCATGGTGGGAGAATTTCGCAGCCACCTATCCTATCGACACTGTCACATGGGCTAAGTTTCAGCAGGCTTTTCGCACTGCCCATGTCTCGACTGGAGCTATGCAGATGAAGAAGTGTGAGTTTCGCAACCTACGCCAGGGGAATCATGGCCAGTACGTGGATGAGTTTAGCAAGTTATCACGCTATGCCCCTGATGATGTGGCCACAGATGCCGCGAAGCAGGAGAAGTTTATGGAAGGGCTGAATGATGAGATGAGTATGCAGTTGATGGTAGCAACCTTCAACAACTACCAGGAGTTGGTAGATAAGGCCCTAATGATTGAAGGGAAGCAGCAGCAGATTGATAATCGTAAGAGGAAGTACCTGTAGTAAAGGATTTTCCGGATGTTTTCCCCAAAGAGTTACCAGGTATGCCACCGGACAGAGAAATTGAGTTTTTGATAGAGCTATTGCCAGGAACAGGACTGATATCCAAGAGACCCTATCGGATGCCAGCAAATGACCTGGAGGAAATTAAGAAGCAGATTAATGAGTTGTTGGAGAAAGGTTACATTCGTAGAAGCTCATCACCTTGGGGAGCCCTAGTACTTTTGGTGGAGAAGAAGGATAAATCCCTGAGGATGGTTGTTGATTACCGAGCTCTGAATGAAGTAACAATAAAGAACAAGTATCCCTTACTGATGATCAATGATCTATTTGATCAGTTACAAGGAGCTAAGGTGTTTTCAAAGATTGATCTACGATCGGGATACCATCAGTTGAAGATCCGAGAGAAGGATATACCCAAGACAACATTCACTACTCGGTATGGATTATATGAGTATACGGTCATGTCATTTGGACTGACTAACGCCCCTGCCTATTTCATGAGTATGATGAACAAGGTGTTCATGGAGTATTTGGACAAGTTTGTTGTGGTATTCATTGATGACATTATGATATACTCGAAGAACGAAGAGGAGCACGCGGAACACTTGCGTTTGGTTCTCGAGAAACTCAGGGAACACCAGTTATACGCCAAATTCAGCAAGTGCGAGTTTTGGTTGAAAGAAGTTGGATTTCTTGGGCATGTTATATCAGGAGAGGGTATAGCAGTGGATCCCAATAAGGTTCAGTCGGTCACTGAATGGTTGGCACCCACTTCAGTTGGCGAGATCCGCAGTTTTCTTGGACTGGCAGGATACTATCGGAGATTCATTGAGAATTTTTCCGAGATTGCTAAACCAATGACTGAATTGTTAAAGAAGGATACTAAGTTCAAATGGACGTAGGAGTGCGAGACAAGTTTTCAAGAGCTGAAGGAGCGATTGACTACAGCCCCAGTGCTGACCTTGCCAGATATACATAAGGAGTTTCAAGTGTATTGTGACGCCTCTCGCTTGGGACTTGGATGTGTGCTTATGCAGGAAGGAAAAGTTGTTTCGTATGCCTCACGACAACTGAAGCCACACGAGTTGAACTATGCCACGCATGATTTGGAGTTAGCAGCCGTAGTGCATGCACTAAAGACCTGGAGACATTATCTTATTGGAAACCGTTGTGATGTGTACACGGATCATAAAAGCTTGAAATATATTTTCACACAGTAGGAGTTGAACCTCAGGCAGAGGAGATGGTTGGAACTTATAAAGGATTACGACATGAAGCTACACTACCATCCAGGAAAACCCAATGTCATAGCAGACGCTTTGAGCCGGAAGAGTTATGCTAATGTTCTTGTGAGCAATGGAATGCCAAAGGAGTTAGCTGCAGAGATCATGGAACTACGATTGGAGATTGTTCCGAGAGGTTTTCTTGCAACAATGGAAGTTCAGTCGACGCTGTTGGACAAGATTCGAGAAGCTCAGAAGGAAGACAAAGAGATTGCTGAGATAAGAGAGAGGATGGGTGAAGGTAAAGCCAAAGGTTTTCGCGAGGATGAGCACGATACCTTGTGGTTTGAGGACCGAATTTATGTGCCCAACAATTCGGAGATCAGGAAGTTGATACTTCAGGAGGCCCATGACTCACCATACTCGATTCACCCCGGAAACACCAAGATGTATTTGGACTTGAAGGAACGTTTCTGGTGGACTGGAATGAAGAAGGATATTGCCGAGTATGTAGCCGTATGCGATGTATGTCAGAGAGTGAAGGCAGAACATCAGAAGCCAGCAGGACTGTTACAGCCTATGCCAATACCCGAATGGAAGTGGGACAAACTAGGTATGGACTTTATCACCGGATTACCCAGAACCAAGGCAGGATATGATTCTATATGGGTAGTTGTGGATCGATTTACTAAGGTAGCTCATTTCATCCTGGTGAAAACAACGTATACAAGTGCAAAGTTGGCCAAGATATATATGACCAGGATCGTATGTTTACATGGAGTTCCGAGGAGCATCGTATCAGATAGAGGAACCCACTTTACTTCAAAGTTTTGGCATCAGCTACACCAGACTTTGGGGACCCGATTGGAGTTCAGTACAGCTTTTCACCCGCAGACAGATGGACCGACAGAGAGAGTCAATCAGATTTTGGAGGACATGTTGAGAGCCTGTGTGCTAGATTATGGATCTATTTGGGATGATAATTTGCCGTACGCTGAGTTTTCTTATAACAACAGTTACCAGGCCAGTTTGAAGATGGCACCATTTGAAGCTCTGTATGGACGCAGGTGTAGAACACCATTGATGTGGGATGAGGTAGGAGACCGTCAGTTGTTTGGACCAGATTTGATCAAGGAATCAGAGGAAAAGGTTAAGCTAATCAGAGACAGACTTAAGATTTCTCAGTCCAGGCAGAAGAGTTACGCAGATTCAAAATGCAAGGAAGTAACTTATGAAATTGGAGACAGAGCTTATCTACGAGTATCACCCTTGAGGGGAGTAAAACGTTTTGGAGTCAAGGGAAAGTTAGCCCCGAGATTTGTAGGACCGTATCGTATTTTGGAACGGATGGGAGAAGTTGCCTACAAGCTAGAGTTACCGGAAGGATTGTCAGGAGTTCACGATGTGTTCCACGTATCACAGCTGAAGAAGTGTCATGCTGAGTTGGCCGATATACCATTGAATGATACAGTACCATTGGAAGCGATTCAGCTGGACAATAATCTAACTTATGAGGAGAAGCCAATAAAGATTCTTGAGTTTGATAGCCGAGTCACTCGCAACAAGGTGATCAAGTTTTGCAAAGTACAGTGGAGTCATCATACTGAGGAGGAAGCCACCTGGGAGCGAGAGGAGGATATTCGCAAGGACCATCCGCACCTATTTTCTAGCCAACCCGAATCTCGAGGGCGAGATTCATCTTAAGGGGGGGGGGGGGTAGGTTTGTAACATCCCAAATTTCCAATTTGGCATGTTATACATAGGTCATACATGCATATCATATTTTATTGCTTTTTCGTTTGCAATCCTCGAAATCCTAAGCAACTCAAGGACCTTCGGAGAGAGTTGGGGATTTTCTAATTTTCATATTTGAAATTTTTATCAAATAGGGAAGACGAGGATTTGATTTTAATTATTTTCTCTCCGGAAAGTATTTCATTTAAAAATATTTAAATGAGGGGAGATAAAATGAGTTCTCCAAAATAATTGAAATATCGGAGGAAAAATGTTAAAATCATTTTTGGGATTTTATTTGAATTTATTCGGGATTTTATTTGCTCCTAGAAAAATGTTGCATGTTTTAAAATTGCATTTTAGGGGCCAAGAAAAGTTCATCCTGTTCTAAATATTTTATTTAGACGGAGAAAACTTGTTTTGGAATTTTTAGATTTTTATTTATTTTTCTAGGAATTTTTCTTTCGGCGGAATGTTAAAAAAAACACACAACCTCGCGCCCGACTGGGCCGAAGGCCCTGCCGAGCAGGCCGGCCCAGCCCCGCGCCGCCGCCTTCCCCGCGTCGCCGCCGTGCTTGGCACGGACGCCGAGGGCGAGTCCGAGCCGGACTCCACCCCCGGGCGCCCCTTCCCCAAGCCGCCCGCCCCGCCCTCCTATTTATACCGCTGCACCCACCGCCACACCACCACCCGCCACCACCCGCCACCCGCGCCGCCGTCGGAGCCCGCCCCGAGCCCCGATCCGCCGCCGCCCGAGCCGCTGCCGTCGCCCTCGCGCCGCCGCTGCCTCCCGCCGCCACCCCGCAGCCACCCCGAGCCCCGCCGCCGTCGCCGAGCCCTGCCGGAGCCGCCGCCCCGCCGGACGAGCCCCGCCGGAGGTACCCGACCCCGCCGCCGATTTTTTTTAAAAATAAGCCCTTCGGTTTTTTTGAAAACCCTAGATCATTTTTTTCTAGATCTGTTTATTTTTTTCCCAGTTTATTTACTTAGCGAACGTCCGCTCGTCCGTTCGTTTTAACGAACGTGTTCACTGTTTAGTTTCTGCTAACGAACGTTCGTTCGTTTAGCCGTTCGTCGTTTTTCTTTTTATCGGATTTATTCCGCGATTATTGTGATGGTGATTTCTGATCCGATTTTCAAACCTGTTTGTCTTTTCGCTTGTTTATCGGAATCAGGTGATTCAAGCGCCTGGAGTTTCATCCCGAAACCCTCTTTCCGAATAATCAGCTCAAACAAGGTTTTTCTTCTGTAAAATTTGACTTAGATCCAGATTAGCAAAACAAAGTTGTTTCTTTTGCCGTTTGAGTTTCGTTGCTTCGTTTGATTCGATTCTTTTTGCAAACCGGAGTTCTTAAGTTGAGCTCTCCGGTCAAACTCTTTTATTTGGAGTTATACTTGTGCATCTTTGATTGTTGCTTATGTATGTTATTGTTTGCTTGCGATAGAATTCCCGGAGTGCGAAGCGTGTTACTACGAGTCTCTAGGATTCCCGGATCATCAGCAAGGCAAGTAACACATTGATCATACTCTTTTCATACCCAGTTTTTATGCATTAGTTTCAATCCTCAAACATTGCATGATTAGGATGCCTTTAACATGTGGGTATTGGGAAGTAGTTGATGAGGTAGAACCTATTGTCCTGTTTTATTATCAAACCCTTGGGAGTTACTTCTACGTTATGCTTATATTGCCATGCTATGCTCGTAGACGTGGATTGGGTTTGAGTGATATCCATGACAGATGTGAGATTGATAATTAATGGTTTACTTAAGGTGGCAACTTTAATACACATCTGGGTGTATTGAGGCACCTGGGGTTACCAGTGATTGCCTGTTTTATTTTTGGAAATCTCGGGGTTACCGTGTGATTCTCCTATGGACCGCCACCCGGGCTCAAAGGGAACTGAGTCTATTCATGCTAGAAACTTCCGTGTGTAGTCGCAAGCTATTATGAGCTCTAGCATAGTTGAGTAAGTTGCGTGAAGCTCTTGAAGAGGTGGATCAGCAGGTATGGTCTGCCCGGAGTAGAGAGTTAATGCTTCTGAAAGACTGTGTCTCGGTCATCCGTCTCTCAAACACCCCGCAGTGCAAGAATCAACGGAGGCGATCAAGTCTTGCGGGGAAAAGTGCGCAAACCTCTGCAGAGTGTACAATCTAATCATGGTTAGCCGTGTCCCCGGTTATGGACAATTCTGAGTATCTAGTACTTGAGTATTCGCATGTATCTCAACACTCTTAAATTAATATTGCTGGGTTGTTAAAGTACTTTTAATTGGGATCATTGAGTTGGGGTTTACCTTCTCAAATGATGTTTCAAATACCATGATAGTTAAATTAAAATTGATTCCTTTGAAGTAGGAAAAAATTGGCTTTTCGCAAAACTGTAACCATAGAGCTTTCCACTGGCCAAATATGCATGTAGTGGTAGCATTATTCTGTTAATGCTCTTTTGTGTTACATTGCCAGCATATTCCATGTGCTGACCCGTTCTCGGGCTGCAACGTATTATGTTGCAGACTTTTCAGACGAGGATTAAGGTTCGTAGGTCGTTGCTGTGCAGCTCAGTTATGCCGTTGGAGTTGATGGACTCACTTTATCTTCCAAGCCTTCCGCTGTTATCGCATTAGATGGCCTTAAGCCATTGTAATAAGTTCTCTTTTGAGACATTCGATGTAATAAGTGTGTGATTGCTACTCTGTTATAAATCCTTCGAAGTACTGTGTGGTGTCAGCATTACTGTTCCAGGGATGACACCTGAGCACGGAGACTTGACCATCTGAGGTCGGGTCGCTATAGTTCTAGTGCTTTCATTGCAAATTTTTGCTGCATAGGTGACCATGTTCTTGAGCTTGCATGTTAAATTTTTGAGGTCCCAAGGAATTCCAATGCATGATATAGGCTCTAGGCACTTGTAGTAGTAGTTGCTACCAATCTTGTTTAGTTTTATTCACTTTTATTTTGAAGTTACTAAAATTTCAGAAATTTTTAGAAGAATAAATATGCTTAGAAGAATGTACCAAGGTGGTTCCTCGGCAAAGAACGGGCCAAGGATTGCTATACATGAACAAGATGTTAATTTGCCAAGGGACGCAAATGTACGGGCTTGTGAGTGGCCATCCGATGATTTTATGGTCGAAGCAGGCTTCAAGGAGGAATTTGACGCGTATGTGCGTAATGCCGAGCTGGAGGACTTCTTGCAAGATAAGTGTCCTCAATATTATCAATTGACTGATTCCTTTGTGCGAAGGTTCGAATATATTTCGGCGTGTAATTCTCCTAGTGTCATGTTTGATATTTATGATACATCTTATACCATGGATTTAGAGGATTTCACAACTGCTTGCAAACTCCCGCAGTGGGGTAGTATCAATGATCCTCGCAAATCTGAATTTAGAGATTTTCTTGCTAGTATTACTGTGGGAGAATCTAGGGACGTAGCACAAGCTACCATAGGGAGCATTCAATTTCCTGCTATACATTACTTTGCCCTCTTTATTGGTAGATGCATTAACGGTAAGGACGAAGTATGTCACATGTGTGCTCCTGATCTTTGTTTCCTCAAGAGTGCTGTGTCAGGTTAGGGCATCTCCAGCCGCGCCCCCAAGAAGGCCTCCCCTGGCGATTTTTTCGCGCCGGCGCCGAAAAAACGGCCCAGTCGCGCCCCCAAGAGCCCGATTTTCGCCGGCTTGGGCCGAAAACTGCGCTGGCGGACCCAGCCCGAACCCGGCGCGCTGGGGCGCCGAGCGAACTTTTTTGGCGCGAAGAAACCGCGGGCCCGACGCGTCAGCGACCGGATTACTTCTCGGCCCTTCGTCGTCCTCATCGCCTCGTTTCCCGTGATGAATCAATGCCAAAGCTGCCGCGCTGCCGCGCCGGTCAGCCTGCGCCTTTGATGCTTCACGAGTGGCGCAGTGAAGGCCGGACGACGCGCATCCCTCGCCCTCGCCTCGCCCGCCACGCATGTGGGCGGCGCGTCGGCCTATATATGCTGCGCCCCGGCGCACTCGGTCGTCTCACACTTCCCCTCCACCGTCGCTCCTCCCTCCCTCTCCTCTCCTCCTTTCACCATCTCCAGTTCAAAACCAATGGCCTAACGTTTCCAGGCGACGACGCGGCGGCGAACGGCTTCGGCCGCCGCCATCTCCATGAAGACGAGGCTCGCCTCCTTTACGAGGCCGAGTACCCGGTCCCGCCGGACATGCGGGTGCCCGGGGCGTGGAGGATCAGCGCGGGCGGCGTGCCGGTGCCCCCGGTACCCTCCAGCGCGGTGCGGCGTGCGGAGATCGCTCGCATCCGCTCGAACCTGCCGCGTGCGGCGAGGGAGGCGCCATGGTACGCCCCGACAGCCCGCTGTGGGAGCCGTACTTCCGCTGGTGTCACGCCCAGCAGCTCGAGGCCACCAACGGCGTCGTGCCCTCCGGCAGGCAAAACTCCGCCGGCCGGCGTTGATGGTGGGGCGTGCCAGGGTGCACGCTGGATGCCGTCCTCGAGTACATCGAGGGCGGCAACACGCCGTGCCTCGACTACCCCGCTCCCCCTTCCTTTTCACGCCGCCGGGGAAGCTCCTGGACCCTGAGGCGCATGGAGACCGGGGGGTCCTCCTCTTCATCCGGCGGCTCGCCCTGCCTCCGCCCCGTCAAGCTGGAGCCCCAGGACACGCTTGTGGCCGCACGCACCCGCAGCTCCGGCGTCCGTATCGGCGCCCCCGCCTCGCCACCCACCAGCCGTTTTGTCCTTGTCGAGCCCAAGCCGGAGCCCGGCCTCGTCGAGCCCAAGCCGGAGCCCGGCCTCCCCGCGGAGTACGAGGAGATAGCCCGGCGCGGCTTCTCCGACGAGGACGCCATGCAGTGGGCGCGGGACGACTACCTCCACGAGGAGACGGTCCGGCAGTGCCGGGCCCTGGAGGAGATCGCCGCCCGCAAGCGTGGGTGCGAGGACGAGCACGGCGTCGTGATCCTCGACAGCGACGACGACGACGCCCCCGGACTTCCAACCCGCCGCGCCAACCCGGGGAGGGGTGCAGCAGGGACGGCGGAGGTTTAGGCGGGGGCGGCAGCGGCGACGATGACAACGACGACGACGACGGTGGCGACTACACGCGGTTCTACAGCCTCCTCGGCATGTAGCCGCGTGGGCGAGCGGCGAGGCGGGCGGCGAGGGAGACGGCGGGAGTAGCCCGCGTTTTTTTTTGTAAAATATGTTTAAGTTTGAACGAACTCGCCGAAGTTTGCAATGAATTTGAGTCGTGTTTGTGCCATGTTTAAATTTTTTAAAATACCGTGGGCGCCGTGACTGGGGGGCATCACGCCCCCAGTGCGCGGTTTAGCGCCGGTGCGCCCCCAGGGGGCGATTTTTTGCCCCTCCTGGGGGGCCAACGGCTGGAGATGCCCTTATAAAGGTTATAACTTGGGGGCAATAGTTGCACGTAGGTTACAGAATAATAGTAGAAGGGGAGATTTCTTTGGAGGAATTTATGCAACCCGTGTGGCTAATTTTCTTAATATAGCTCCACGAGAGGGGGATATGATTGTACCTCCTGTTTATTTGGATAAAGAAGCTATGTTTGATCATCATTTTCTTGAGAGGAATGAACAATTCCTCCATTATTGACTAATCTATGACAGACGCAACGTCGTCCCTGTTACTCTTCCTGCTCCCTACCTTTTTGATTATCAGGCAAAAGGAAGATATGTTGTCACCAGGGAAGATGCAACTGAATATGAGAGGGGAATGGAGGCAGCTCGCCAACACGCTGCTGCTCAGGAGGCGGTCGCCTCTGCATCTCAGTACTACCCCAGTTTCACTTATGGATATCAGCCAGGCGGTCATTGGTATTAAACCAACTTAGGCCAAAAGCCTAAGCTTGGGGGAGTACGTATTTCTCACCGACTTTACGTTCATGTTCACACACTAGTCGTCGGTGCTCGTACTCTTTCATTGTACTATCCATGCTAGTTTAAATTTCTTTTTCTAGTTTTCTTCTTGTGTGTTTGATAATCCTTAAGAAAAACCAAAAAAATTAGTTAGTTTAATTTCCATGCTTGTGGTAGGAATTAAATTGAAAACCCGAAAAGATTTCTTGTTCTTCTTTTACTTGTTGGGAGCTTTCCTGTGTAAATAGTTTTATTTTCTTTTCTTTCCTTTGGGGGTCGAGAAGACCATATTGAAAATGCTTAGTGGCTCTTATATGCATGATTGTTTAATTAATTTAGAGCCCATATTACTTGTCTTCTCTCTTGAGTTGAATGCTTGTAGATTCCAGCTTAGTCCAATGCACGTGCACTCTTATTATTATACACATTGTTCTGTCGTGCAAGTGAAAGGCAATAATGACGATATATGATGGACTTATTGGGAGGAGAAAAGCTGGTATGTACTCGACCTCTCTTATTTTTGTAAATATGATGATTCATCGTTCCTGAGTCAGCTATTATGAAGTAAACATATTTGCAATGACATTTAGAGATTATAGTTGCTTGTGCCATGCTTGATTAGCTATGAGTTATAATGGTTTACCTTGTGTGCCAACATGCTATTAGAATGATTATGATGTGATATAGTGGGATGGTATCCTCCTTTAAATGAATTGAGTGACTCGACTTGGCACATGTTCACGCATGTAGTTGAATCAAATCAACATAGCCTTCATGATATTTATGTTCATGGTGGATTATATCCTACTCATGCTTGTACTCGGTGTGAATTAATTTTAATGCATGTTTACGATTGTTGTCGCTCTCTCAGTTGGTCGCTTCCCAGTCTTTTGCTAGCCTTCACCTGTACTAAGTAGGAATACTGCTTGTGCATCCAAACTCCATAAACCCCAAAGTTGTTCCATATGAGTCCACCATACCTACCTGTATGCGGTATTTACCTGCCGTTCAAAGTAAATTTGTATGTGCCAAACTCCAAACCTTCAAATGAAATTCTGTTTTGTATGCTCGAGCAGCTCATGTCACAACTAGGGCTGCCTATATCTTCCATGCTAGGTGGGTTATTCTCAAGAGGAGTGGACTCCGCTCCTCATTCACGAGAAAGGGCCGGTAACCGAGATGCCCAGTCCCATGATCCAAAACGATCAAAGCAAATCAAATAATTAAACAAAATTCCCCCAGGGTTGTTGTATGTTGGAGGCACTCGTTGTTTCGAGCAAGCCATGGATTGATGCTTGTTGGTGGTTGGGGGAGTATAAACCTTTACATTCTGTTTGGGAACTGCCTATAATGCATGTAGTATGGAAGATACAGCCATCTCATAGTTGTTGCGTTGACAGCGAAAGTATGCCGCTCAAAATGTTATTCAATCTCTATTTTAAAATCGAGCTCTAGCACCTCTACAGATCCCTGCTTCCCTCTGCGAAGGGCCTATCTATTTACTTTTATGTTGAGTCATCACCCTTCTTATTAAAAGCACCCGCTGGAGAGCACACTGTCATTTGCATTCATTATTATTGGTTTATATTTGGTATGACTTGACTGGATCTCTTTTAGCATGAATTACAATGTTTAGTCAGTCCTTGATCTTTAAAGGTGCTCTGCATTTATGTTTTGTGGTCTCAGAAAGGGCTAGCGAGATACCATTTAGTTATATCATGTTATGATTATTTTGAGAAAGTGCTGTCATCCAAGTTTTATTATTATGGCTCGCTAGCTGATTATGTTATTGATATGAGTAATTGTGAGACCTATGTGTTATTGTGTATGGTTAGTTCATAATATTTGCTGAAACTTGAATGCTGGCTTTTCATGTTTACAACAACAAGAGCAAACAGAGTTTGTAAAAGTTTTTCTTTATCACTTTTAGTTTATCAACTGAATTGCTTGAGGACAAGCAAAGGTTTAAGCTTGGGGGAGTTGATACTTCTCCAACGTATCTACTTTTCCAAACACTTTTGCCCTTGTTTTGGACTCTAACTTGCATGATTTGAATGAAACTAACCCGGACTGACGCTGTTTTCAGCAGAACTACCATGATGTTGTTTTATGTGTAGAAAATAAAAGTTCTCGGAATGTCCTGGAAATCCACGGAGGCACTTTTTGGAATTAATAAGAATTTTTGGCGAAAGAATTAATGCCAGGGGGCCCACAACCTGTCCACGAGACAGGCCCCCCCGCTAGGGCGCGGCCTCCTATCTCGTGGGCCCCCTGGACCTCCATCGACGTCTCCAACTCCATATATTCCGTCTTGGGGAGAAAAAAATCAGAGAGAAAGTTTCATCGCGTTTTACGACACGGAGCCGCCACCAAGCCCTAATCTCTCTCGGGAGGGCTGATATGGAGTCCGTTCGGGGCTCCGGAGAGGGGGATTCGTCGCCGTCGTCATCATCAACCATCCTCCATCACCAATTTCATGATGCTCACCGCCGTACGTGAGTAATTCCATCGTAGGCTTGCTGGATGGTGATGGGTTGGATGAGATTTACCATGTAATCAAGTTAGTTTTGTTAGGGTTTGATCCCTAGTATCCACTATGTTCTGAGATTGATGTTGCTACGACTTTGCTATGCTTAATGTTTTTCACTAGGGCCCGAGTGCCATGATTTCAGATCAGAACCTATTATGTTTTCATGAATATATGTGTGTTCTTGATCCTATTCTGCAAGTCTATAGTCACCTATTATGTGTTATGATCCGACAACCCCGAAGTGACAATAATCGGGATACTTCTCGGTGATGACCGTAGTTTGAGGAGTTCATGTATTCACTATGTGTTAATGCTTTGGTCCGGTTCTCTATTAAAAGGAGGCCTTAATATCCCTTCGTTTCCGCTAGGACCCCGCTTCCATGGGAGGGTAGGACAAAAGATGTCATACAAGTTCTTTTCCATAAGCACGTATGACTATTTACGGAATACATGCCTACATTACATTGATGAATTGGAGCTAGTTCTATATCACCCTATGTTATAACTATTGCATGGGGAATCGCATCCGGCATAATTATTCAGCACTAATCCATTGCCTACGAGCTTTTCACATATTGTTCTTCGCTTATTTACTTTTCCGTTGCCACTGTTACAACTACTACAAAAACCCAAAAACATTTATCTTTACTTTTGTTACCGTTACCTTTATTATCATACCACTTTTGCTACTAAACACTTTGCTGCAGATACTAAGTTATCCAGCTGTGGTTGAATTGACAACTCAACTGCTAATACTCAAGAATATTCTTTGGCTCCCTTTGTGTCAAATCAATAAATTTGGGTTGAATACTCTACCCTCAAAAGCTGTTGCGATCCCCTATACTTGTGGGTTATCTCTGCCGCACGCTCCTCTCCTCTTCTCCATTGCAAAACCACCTCCTCTCCTCTCCATCATCTCCATTCCAAAACCACCATCTTGCCTTTCCCTCTTGTCCATTGCAAAACCACCTCCTCTCCTCTCCATCATCTCCATTCCAAAACCACTGTCTCGCCTCTCTCTCTTCTCTATTGCAAGACCACCGTCTCTCCTCCCATCTTCCAAAGCTAGCACCGGACCACTCAGAAGGACATCTATGGAGAGGATGCAGCAGCGAATCAGGCAGATTACCGGCGGCCACCAGTCAAAGCTAGCCAGGTTGAAGGAGATCCTTACTTGGTTTGACAATGAGTGGGATATTTCGAGGACGGTGAGGGCCATGTGGCAATATATGCGAAAGAGCGAGACAACGATGATGAGGGCGGCGATGTACATGTACTCCTCGGCGCAGTCATGCCACAGTCCTCCGAGTTCATCGAGTATCTCCTCTGGGCGATGGAGTAGACAGATTCGCCCGAGGCGACAGTCAGACGGAGGTGGTGGGCATACAGGTCGAAGGTCGAGAATCCAGAGGATAACGAATCGGTCGAGTATGGTGTGCCATTCGTGAGGGTGCAGAGCCAGTCGGAGCCACAAGATTATTTGTTCTCCCACTGCAAGAGGAGGTCGGATGGCGCGACATCGCTTCGCCGCCGTTCTCCACGGTTCCCTTGACGCTCGCCTCGTTTCCACAACGGCGGTAGGGTTTAAGGTAAGCTTCACACTAACCTAATCTTCCACCTGCTCATGCTTACAATCAGTGTAACAGCTAATGAAAATCATGCTTACAATCAGTCTCCGAGTACTATGCCAATCACCCTAAAATAGCTCTGGACCTTTGGGTCAAAGTTGTGACACTGTGTACAAATAAACAAAAATAGATTGGTGCTTCTTTCAGAAAAGAGTACTCCCTAGAAAAATGCTAATATAAGCTACTAGTATTTGGTTAGAGGATTTGCTGCCGAGAAAGATCCGTCCACAGAGGAGCATGGTTGGTGTCGGTAGTTTTTACTTGGCACACCTCGCACTCTACATATATGCTGGTTCCATAAATACATTTGTGCAGTTCCACCAAAATGCAACTGAATAACCCTGTTTGCACAGATAATGAAAAAGCTTGATTACATTATAGTGGCACTAGTTGATAAAACACACAAAATAAATAGAAGAAAATATTGCGATAGTATCATAGTATTCCATGCTGCGAGGGCGAGATGGGCCCTGCGACGCCTCATACGGTACGCCTCATACTGGAAATCGTCCCAAGTCTCCCAGATACACCTTCTGCCAGTGATGAACATCAGTGTACAACGGTAGTACAAGGAGGGGCCTTGAGACATTCAAATCTCTATTTTTGTGCAGATTAACTAAAATTAAGCACCCCAGTTTGCAGAAACGCTTAAACATTAACAACAGGACTAGTTGATGAAACATACATTAACAAAGAGAAGCACTTTCTTTATCTACATTGGAAATGAAATGATAGAGAGGACAATCACTCTATTTTAACTGTATTATTACTTCATTTTATTAGTGACACTAGGGTCAAGTAGGTGGCAAATGAGGTGTACCGTGCATCGCAAGGATGGAGGCCGGGGGTGCTTAGATTGGGATGCTAAAGCTGGCTCTTTCAGTCACCAACATGGATGATTCAATTCATGGGACCTTTTGGTGCAGTTCACCTAAAATGAAGCAATGTCCCATGAGCTAGCAACTTCTTCTTCATTTTTTTAAGAAAAGGGCTCCAGCCCCGGTTCCATTTCCACCAAAAAACGAAACCCACACAACTTCTTCTTCATTAGTTGCAATAAGATTGAGCAACATCAAGGTTGGTTGTGAAGCTCCTAGAATGTTCAACTATAATTTGGATATCATTTGTGCAGTTCAACTAAGATCGAGCATGAAATGTACATATCTGTTTGCACAAAAAAGGTGGAAAGGAGGGTGACTAACAAGTGATGAAACATGCATCAAATGAAAAGAAGCATGTTCCTTATCTGAATGGCAATCCTACAAGGACAATAGAAATTTCTAAAGCAGTAGCATTGCTAGATATTAGTGTGGGCATTAGGATTAACTATGACAACCGTTAAATATGACATTACTTTAATGATGCCATTGCTTCATTTTACCAGCAACATTACATTAACAGCTGCTACAGAGTCGGTATTTGGGCACGGGAGAGTAGGCGGACTAGGACAGTTGCATTTCTAACGAAAAGAAGCAACTTATCTTAATGGGAAATTTAGCAGGACATGTAAAAAAGTGCCATTGATTCATATTACTGGAGGAATTACATTGAAAACAACATCGGTTTAACGTGTCCTTACTTTTAATAGTGCGACTGCCTCATTTTACCAGTGGCATTACATAAGAATGGCTCGGGGCAACAAACATCACAACAGGATATTTGGGTTGGTCCCATTTTTGTTCGGTATAGCCACCTTATACTATGTGAGGCTAGCAAATCTAGTGCTGGACTTACTCTGTTGACTTGTCCCCCAGTCCCCACTTTCTTTCCTTTTCAACCAATAGATCGGGTTTATATTGAGTTTGTACTGCGTTTCCCTTTATTTCCCTATTAGACCTAGAGACCAGTTGGATAGCCAGTGTGTGCTACTTTTCACCCCCATTATTTCCTCTTTCGACCAAGTCCTAGATTCAGGTAACAAATCTTCCCCCACCCCACCCCTTTTCTTCCTTGTTTGAACCAAGTAGTACTAGATTCAAGTGCATGAACTAGTTTTACCTCTTAACCGTAAAAATTTAGGTGGTTTTCGAACAGCCGATCGATCCTATCTGTGAGGGGGCCTGAGAAATAGTAAAAGATAAAAATGCAGCAACATCAGGAGCTCGGGAAGTAGAGCAAGGTCAATTTCGAAGGAAGTTATACCTAAGGGTCGTCGTAATGTCGCTAGGTGGGCGGCGGGAGGCCGGATCTTCCCACACTACGACAGCAAGGAAGAAGGGGTCGGAGGCCCTCCCTCACCAGCGGTGCTTGGGAGAGAACGACAAGGCACGCTGATCGGGACGCACCGACAGTGGGTAAGAGCCGTCGCCGAGGACGACCGCGTGAACGTTGCACCTTCTCACCTTCCCCGGCGGAGAGGATCCGGCTGGATCTGTGACCAGCAGTGAGCAGAGAGAGAGAGTGTGGCCACCGGTGTCATGTTTAGATCTGGAGAGGATGAGACAGTGTGAAGAGAGCAACACTAGAAAGCAAGCACGGAGGCTCCTGCCTATATAGTGGACTACATGGAGATACGCATCGCTAGCGCTCCCCCCTCCTAGCGCTCCCCCTCCTAGCGCTCCCCCCTCCTAGCGCCGGTGGCCACTCCGTCCCCGGTGGCCACCCACCTCCTACCAGTGCCCACTCCGGCCCTGGTTGCCACCCACCCTGCCCAAGATGGCGCCATTTGATCTCAACTTTGACCGTGGGAAGAGATTCCAGATGGAGATGAGAACCAAGTTTGGCCACCCGGTGGTGTTCTCTCCTG
Source organism: Triticum timopheevii (assembly GCA_963921465.1). Classification (NCBI taxonomy): domain Eukaryota; kingdom Viridiplantae; phylum Streptophyta; class Magnoliopsida; order Poales; family Poaceae; genus Triticum; species Triticum timopheevii. The sequence goes on from OY997274.1 coordinate 275,873,134, forward strand.
GCTTTCACCAAAAGGAGTTCACAATGGTGGTCTCGTTCTGCCGTGCATCTTTCAAACTTGATGTGCACACGGTTAGTATCTCCCTCCTTCCCATGTTTGGTGGTTATGCACAAGGCTTTCGTGTTCGTCTTCTTCGGGATAGATCTTTCAAGTTTTCAGTAGCCTCAAAGTCGGTGGGTTTTGAGATCTATAATGCGGGTAGAATCAAGGAAAAAGATTTTGAGGTTGTTTTTAACCTGTGGAATTTTGGTGGCCCGAACTGGTGCCGAGAGGAAGCGCTTTACTATGAAGAGCTAGATAAAGAATGGACTTTGGTTGGAAGGGCTGGCAGGGCCATCGTTCCTCATTCCGGTGATCACCGGAGTTACTCCGACGTGGTTAGAGCGAGTAAATCGGTTTTTGAGAGATTATCGGGTCTCAATCAGGAGGACAATTCACTCAGCATTAATCAAAATTCATCTCAGCTTAATTCCGCGCAGGTTAGGCCACAACGGCCGCACAATGAAGGGCAACATTATGTTGCACACCATAATGTGGTTTGCCATGCATGCGGGGCCAACGGCCACATTGCTCGTTTTTGCACAACTCCGAATTTGACTGGGCTTTGGCCTTTTATTCCGTTTAGCTCTTTCCCAAGCCCTCCGGATGCTGCTTGGGCCGACGACCAAGTAGAGTCCTGGTTTTACTGTATTGGGCCGGTGGCACAGATTAGGCAAGTCACATCATTTAAGGAGCTGGTCAAGGATTTATTCCAAAACTTTCAGCCGAGACCAACGCTTGCCTCCTCGCATTCCACTCCACCTGCCAACTCTGTCTTCTCCACCGCTGCCACCCCCAACACCGCTAGCACATCGACAAGCTCGCCGATGCTACCATTGCAACTAGAGAGGGCTCTGGTAGCCTCCTTGCCAGAACCACGAGCGATGGCCAACATCCCAATCGATCCTCAGCCTTTTGTGCCGCATGGTTTCCAAGTTCAGGTGATTCCAGGAAGAACAGGGGTTTCTCGAGCCATAGTACCTCACCGCCCCAGGCGCCATGAGGATTGGGCGATTGCCAGCATCCATCCCCACCCGAATGAGGTATTTTTTCCGAATGTTCGTGATGTTCTGCAAGAGTTTCTTCAAGAAGAGGCCCAAGTTGGATTCAGAGAAATTCAGCCTTGCCCGTTCGGGGAGGCGTATGTGCAGTTTCGGCATGTTAGAGATCGAGACAGGCTTGTTCAACAAGGACCACATGCATTCGGTGATGTTTTTATCTCCTTTACTAAGCACGATGAAGGTAGAAATTGGCGCAGGGTCCATTTCAATAGGGTCTGTTGGTTGCTTTTTGTGGGAGTACCATTTGATTTTTGTAACACTGAGGATATTGCGTCCGCCATCTCTAAATGGGGCAAAATCATTAGTTGGGAGAAAGAGGATGCGCTCAAGGGTAAAATTCTTGTTAAGGCCAGAGTGACAGAGCTTGATGAAGTTCCTAAAAGCATAAGATGGTCTGAAGGAGAGAGATTTGAGGAAGATTCTTGGACTTGCTCTGTTGAGGTTCTCCTTGAGGAAATGCTAGGTGGTGGACCTGCAGATGAAGATCAAATCCCACCTGATGGTGTGGACCCACACCCCATCCCTCAACATGCAAATGATTTCCCAGGCTTCCAGCCGATCCCAAATCACAATATACATGCCCAGAATGAGGACTGGGATGCTTGGGAAGAACATGAGGAACAGGAGCAGCACTGGGCTTTCCCCCAACCAGAGCCTCCACAGCAGCAGCAGCAGCAAGTGATCATTCCTGTGCTGCCAGATGAGGGTGCACCAAATAGCAGCATTACAACAACCGTTTCCCTCTCTGATGGTCTGCTGTCTCTGACACACACTGCCAGTGAGGAAGTTAATCAGGGATTTCATGCCCCTCAAGTTGGTCAAGGGCTGTTAAACATTGCTCTGGCTTATAATGCAGTTGAAGAAGAGGAGGACCAGGCACTTCAGAACAATTTAGAAATTGAGCAACAACAAATTCCTGCTTTGGAGCCTGTTCTCATACCTTAGGTTCTTGCTCTGGAGGCCCAAGTGGACCCATAGGTGAATCAATTGAATGGGGAGGAAGTTAATGTTGCTGAAGCTCCTATTTCTATCAGAAGCCCAGTCAACCAAAGTGAGGCAAGAGATGATCTTCCTATCCACAACTTGCTTCCTGATGAGAAGGGCAAGGAAGATGTTCCAATTCCTTATGTGGGCACATCTATAGACCAAAATAATTCAGGTAATTATGGTGCTTTCTCTCTGCCCAGCTCCCCCTCTAGGATTGATTTACATGAGCTGGCTCAGAATCATGCATTGGATATTATTGATGGTTCTCATTTAATGTCTGAAGAGGGTCTGGGATTGTGGATCAAACACTTTGCACCTGCAACCCAAGGAGCAGAGAACTCTTCCAAAATTGAAATACCTGTAAGTTGGTTCAACTTCATCATACATTTGCTGTTAACACCTGATAAATTTAGTTGGACAATGCACTTACTAAAGTCTGATGTATGGAAAATATTGACTTCCAACTGTACACAAGAGGAAACTATGCTATTTCATATACCTGATGGATGCTCTACTACCCAGACACCAACCTGCAAGGATTTCATGCTAGGGCTGGGAAAAGAAAATGAAGGTGTTAGTCCAGCACCACACTCTTCCAGTGGAGAAGGCAGCCCACTGCAGCAAGTCTCTCCCAATAAATTACTGCCACTTGGGGAGGCTGTCTCAAGGAAGAGAAGGGACAAGGAGCCTCTGGTTGAGACTGAGGTAAGAAGAAGTGACAGGATTAGGAAAGATAACATGGGCTATAGAAGGAAAACTTGTGACACTAAAGCATGTTTGCCATGTAATGCTATTCCACCTGCTATTCAGAATACTGTGGTGAAAAATCTAACTAAATCTTTCTGTAAGGTTGCTGAGGAAGAACTACATGAAAATCTATCCAAGAAACCAAAAAAGAAGGGACAGGAGGAGGTGGCCAAGGTGTCCAAGGTCACTAGGCAGGATGACACATCCAACTTAATTTGATGATGATAGTGTCATACAAGATGATCTGGAATAGCAGAGTATCTTGCTGTTCTCTTTTGGAATGTACTCTCTTAATGACTGAAAATTCCATATTTCTAGTTTACCCAGAGAAAGATACTTTGTACCCTGGATGTAATGGATTGATGTGCAACCTCTGCTGCTCTCATATGGAGATGCTGTTTGATATTCCTACTGCTGCTATCCTATTGTTTGTGAATTACTCCTTGTTAGGACAAGGTAGTATCAACATCTCTGTGAAATGTTTGTATGAGGGGTCTGTTTGTTTGCCAACTGTTTCAGTGGTGAAACACTTGAAATTATCTTGGGATAGACATCTAGGGCTGGACCTGGGTGATCAAGGGCACAAAAGTCTGGTTATTAATGAATAACAACAGAACTTGGAATATACTGAACTGGAATGTCAGGGGTATTAATTCTCCAGAAAAGTGGTTAGCTATTAAGCAAAAAGTGGAAGAAAGTGCAGCTGGTATAGTGTGTCTTCAAGAAACAAAAAGAGAGATATTTGATTTAACATATATTCATAAAATTTGCCCTCAGAGATTCAATAAATTTGAATACCTTCCCTCCATTGGGGCTTCAGGTGGCATCCTTACTGCTTGGAATGGTGCATTATTTACTGGGGAGTTGATGTTTCAAAATAAATTTTCACTATCCTTGCAGTTCACCTGCAAAACATCCTCCAAGTCTTGGATTCTCACAAATATTTATGGCCCCTGCAATCATGAAGGAAAGATTGAGTTCATTGATTGGTTTGAAAATATACAAATGCCTAGTGATGTGGACTAGATTATCATGGGTGATTTTAATTTCATTAGAAAACCCGAGGACAGAAATAAACCTGGAGGTGATGTAAATGAAATGCTTATGTTCAATGCAGCCATCAGTGAATTGGGATTAATTGAACTACCCGTCCAAGGAAGGCAATTTAGCTGGAGTAACATGCAAGACAACCCTCTATTAGAAAAAATAGATTGGTTTTTCACTTCTGCTGCCTGGATGACCAGCTACCCAGACACTACTGCTTTTCCCATGGCTAAACCTATATCTGATGATCTTCCATGCATGATAAAGATTGGTACATCAATTCCAAAATCCAGAGTGTTCAGGTTTGAAAATTACTGGCTCAGCCACAGCTCTTTCAAACAAGTGGTACATGATGCTTGGAACATCCCAGTGGGCCACATTGATTGTGCAAAAAAGATTAATGCTAAGTTTAAGAATGTTAGAAGAGCTCTCAAACTTTGGGCTAAATCTTTATCTTGTCACAAAAAACAGATTGCAGAGTTGAATGATATTATTTTCCTCTAGGACTTCATTGAGGAATACAGGGCTTTGTCACTGTTTGAAACCAACTGTAGAAACATAATGAAGGACTTCTTGCTCACAGTACTCAACAATCAAAAAGTATACTGGAAGCAAAGAGGGAAAATTAAAGGGGTCAAGTTTGGGGATGAGAATACCAAATTCTTTCACACAAAAGCTTCTATCAATCACAGACATAACCAAATTGCTATGCTGGTAAACAAGGACCAAGTTGAAATTACTGACCATGAAGGAAAGGCAGCAATTCTATGGGAAGCTTTCAAGAACAGATTGGGTCAGACAAATGGCCATTCTATGCACTTCAATCTTGAGGAATTGTATGAACATACAGTGGACCCACTACTTTTCATTGACTTGGAAAAACCTTTTATTGTAGAGGAAATTGAGGATGTGGTCAAGAATTTGCCTAATGATAAATCTCCTGGTCCTGATGGTTTCAATAATGAGTTTCTCAAGAATTGCTGGGATATAATAAAATTAGATGTTATTGAACTTATAATGGCCTTTCATGCTGGAGATGTCAATCTTGAGAGCATTAACTCATCTTTCATCATACTTATTCCTAAAAAAGAAGTACCACTTACTCCAAATGATTTCAGACCCATTTCTCTGCTTAATGGGGTTCTGAAGATAATTACAAAGATTCTGGCAAACAGGTTACAAGGAGTAATTCTGCAGATGGTACATATCAATCAGTATGGCTTCCTTAAAGACAGAGTGATTCAGGACTGCCTAGGATGGGCTTATGAATACATCCACCAATGTCATAAATCCAGGGAGGAAATCTTAGTTATTAAATTGGACTTTGAAAAAGCTTTTGATACAATTGAGCATGAAGCAATATTGGACATTTTTAAAGCCAAAGGTTTTGGTGACAGGTGGATCTCTTGGATGAAAAGTCTATTCTCAACAGCAACATCTTCTGTACTTCTAAATGGTGTACCAGGGAAAAAATTCTACATCAAAAGGGGAGTAAGACAGGGAGATCCTTATTCCTCACTAATTTTTGTGCTGGCAGCAGATCTGTTACAATCTATCTTAAACAGAGCAATGAGGTTAAACTTACTATCTGCACCACTGCAAGTGAACTCCTGCCCACACTTCCCAATTGTGCAATATGCAGATGACACTCTAGTGATTATGCAGGCAGATACTAGGCAACTGTTCTGTCTGAAAGCTTTACTGAACACTTTTGCCTCAGCTACAGGACTCAAAGTGAATTATGGGAAGTCTTTTCTGGTTCCTCTAAACATTAATGAAGATAGGGTTGATCTATTCACAAACACACTCCAATGTGCAAGAGGACACTTCCCTTTCAATTACCTTGGCCTTCCATTAGGAATCTACAAGCCCACTGTGGAACAATGTTTGCCTCTAGTCAACAGGATTGCAAAAAGGCTGGCAGGAATATCCATCTTCATGACACAGGCTGGAAAACTGATGCTGGTAAAGTCAGTGCTAACTTCTTTGGTTGTGTTCTTCATGACATGTCTGGACATCCCAATCACAATAAAAAAGGAGATTGTAAAATACCTACGGCACTGTCTTTGGAGAGGCCCAGATATGGAGGACTGCAGGCCTGCTCTAGTTGCTTGGACTACTGTGTGCAGACCAAAAGATCAGGGAGGTCTAGGGGTATTGGATATATATACTCACAACAAAACACTGCTAATGAAGAACTTGCATAAATTTTTCAACAAGCATGATATACCATGGGTCAACTTGATATGGGAAACATACTACAATGATGGACAGTTACCAGGAGACAACATGGTAAGTTCCTTTTGGTGGAAATCAAACTTGGCACTTCTGGATCACTACAAAGCTATTGCTAGATGCAATGTGGGAGATGGGATCAGTGCTTATTTTTGGGATGATCTTTGGCACCAGGCTGTACTCAAGCACAAGTTACACCACCTGTACTCTTTTGTGAGAAACCCACAGATGAACATACAATAGGTATTGCAGACAGAGTATCTTCAGGATCTATTCTTCTTACCATTGACAACAGAGGCATATGAGGAGTTCATTGAAATGGAGGATATTTGCATCTCTATGAGACAATCTGAATTTCTGGAATCGCTAGATACTTGGAGTTATATCTGGGGTAAGGAAACATACTCTTCCATCAAAGCATATAAGGTATTAATAGGTCACAAGCAAACACCTCCCCATTTCAGTTGGATTTGGCAAAGCTCATGTCAGCCAAAACATAAAGTTTTCTTCTGGCAACTACTCCATGACAGAGTTAACACTAGAAACTTGCTTAGAAGGAAGAATTTTGTGCTGGAAGCATACAACTGTGCAGTCAATGATTGTCAGCAGGAAGAAACACTTCATCACCTTTTCTGGGGATGCCCATTTGTGCAACAATGCTGGGACTACATTTGTCCAACTAGAACACAAAATCTGTCAGTTCTGGAAGCATTCCAGGATCTAAAGGACAAACTGCAATACCCTTTTTACATGGAGATCATCATTCTAGGAGCATGGGCCATATGGATAAGCAGAAATAAAAAATTATTCGAAAAAATTACACCATCTTTTCAAGGTTGGAGATTCATTTTCCCGGAGGAGCTAAAACTTTTAAGGTTCAGAATGAAGCAGAAACATTTGAATCATTTCAACCAATGGCTGGAAGACTTGTTGTAATTTTCTATTTGTGCTTACTCATAGCTTTTTTCCTTTTCTTTTTCTTTTCCTTTTATTTCCTTTATTAGTCTTTCATTTTTTTAGTTTTCTTTTTGTTAATTTTTTCTGTGGGCTTACCTCAAGCCTACAAGACTACTTGTTTATTTGTTCAATAATATAAAAATTGCAGTGGGGTTTTACCCTACTGTTTATAGTCAAAAAAAATATAGTGGACTACTAGTTTTCTTTTGTCTGCCGGAGCCGGTGAGGGGGTCCTGGATTAGGGGGTATCCGGACAGCCGGACTGTGTACAACGTCTGGACTATTGAAGCGAGAAGATACAAGACTCAAGACTTCGTCCCGTGTCCAGATGGGATTCTCCTTGGCTGGCGATCCGGATATTATGTTTCCTTCCTTGTAACCGACTCCATGTAAACCCTAGCCCTCTCTAGTGTCTATATAAATCGAAGAGGTTGGTCCTTAGAAGGCCGATCACAACTACAATCATACCATCATAGGCTAGCTCTTAGGGTTTAGCCTCTACGATCTCGTTGTAGATCTACTCTTGTATTACCCATATGTTCAATATTAATCAAGCAGGAAGTAGGGTTTTACCTCCATCGAGAGGGCCCGAACCTGGGTAACCATTGTGTCCCTTGCTTCTTGTTACCATCAGCCTAGACGCACAGATCGGGACCCCCTACCCGAGATCCGCCGGTTTTGACACCGACATTGGTGCTTTCATTGAGAGTTCCTCTATGTCGTCGCTACAGGGCTTGATGGCGCCTTCAATCGTCAACAACACGGTCCAGGGGGAGAATTTTCTCCCCGGACAGATCTTCATGTTAGGCGGCTTTGCGTTGCGGGCCAATTCGCTTGGCCATCTGGAGCAGATCGATAGCTACGCCCCCGGCCACCAGGTCAGGTTCGGAAACTTGAACTACATGGCTGATATTCCCGGAGACTTGATCTTCGACGGATTAAAGCCCGTGCCGGGATCACCGGACAGTCGCGATGAGCACGGCCTAGACCTACCGTCGGACAATGTTCAGGTTATCACCCCTGCAGTGGCTCCGGACCTAAATCCGGAGCAGGCTGCGTCGCCTGAGGACGGAGGGATGGGCCCCGCCCCGTAGGCCGCACACTCATCGGCGGTGGAGCCGAACACAGTTCCCGCCTCTGTGGAAACCTGTGACTCCGGACCCCCGGACTCGTATCCGGTTGTTGGTTCCAGTCTGCACGCTCCCGAGCCAGTCTAGCCAGGTTTGGCTCCGATAATGGAGTTCACTGCTGCGGATATCTTCCAGCACTCGCCCTTTGGCGACATGCTGAACTCGTTAAAAACTCTCTCTTTGACAGAAAATTCCGGGTCGAACTATGTCCGGCTCGAGTGGGAAGCAGGCGACGAAGAAATTCGTTACCCACCCACCACCCACTTCATAGCCACGGTTGATGATTTAACCGACGTGCTTGACTTCGGCTCCGAAGGCATCGACGGTATGGACGACGATGCGGGAGAAGATTCAGAATCTATGGGGTGCCAGACTTCCGCCTTGCCACACGACATATACATGGTGGATATGCCCAAGGAGGACGACAGCGACAATCCGGAAGATAAAACCCCCGGGAAAAAGCCAAAGCAACGGTGCACACGCCATTCCAAGTCCAGCAACAGTAAAAGTAGCAGCAAGAGCGCCAGAAGGATTGATACTCTGGTCAACCCCGAAGGCAACAACGACCATATGGAACCAGCGATGGAGCAGGACGAGCCAGGTCACGCCAAACATAGTTCGGAGCAGACGCCCGATGACAATGATCCAGAGGGACGAGTTCATCAAACCAGCCCAGGACAAGAAGACAGTCCGGACAATGATGCATTCATCATCCCGGAAGAATGCGTGGAACGAGATAACCTCCACAGAAAGCTTATGGCCACAGCAAGAAGTCTGAAGAAGCAGAAGCAACGGCTCAAAGCCGCATAGGAAACGCCCAATTGCAGATGGAATAAAGTGCTAGACACTGAAGAAAGATATGGCGACGATCGCCATACAAAGAGCTATCCAAAACGCAAGCTACTACTAGAATTCGACGACGAGGCTGTGCCACCAAAGAATAATACAACCAGGAGACCAGACGCACCGCGTCACAACCGCAACAGAACGGCTACTGACGCCGCGCACGATCTACGTGAGCATCTGGATAAGAAAGTTGGCGCAGCTAGGTCCATCTACGGATCTAAAGGACACACCCTGGCGAGGGACTGTGGTCACCAAAATGACTATGCTAATCAAATACCAGTTCGGAACAAACACCGGACACAACAACAGCCGATGGCATGCCACAACATGTCCAGATACAGAAGGGCTGCTCACCCCCTGTGCTTTACCGAAGAAGTACTGGACCATGAATTCCCACAGGGCTTTAAACCTGTGAACATAGAGGCATACGACGGAACGACAGACCCAGGGGTCTGGATCGAGGACTTTATCCTACATATACATATGGCCCGTGGGGATGACCTCCACGCCATCAAATACCTTCCCCTTAAACTAAAGGGACCATCTCGACACTGGTTGAAAAGCCTCCCTGAAAATTCAATTGGGAGTTGGGAGTAACTCGAGGACGCTTTTAGGGCCAATTTTCAAGGGACTTATGTCCGGCCTCCGGATGCTGACGATTTAAGTCACATAATCCAATAGCCCAGAGAGTCCGCCCGCAAGCTTTGGAACAGATTCCTCACTAAGAAGAATCAAATTGTCAATTGTCCGGATGCCGAAGCCTTAGCGGCATTCAAACACAGCATCCGTGACGAGTGGCTCGCCAGACACCTCGGCCAAGAAAAGCCGAGGACAATGGCAGCCTTAACAAGCGTTATGACCCGCTTTTGCGCGGGTGAAGATAGCTGGCTAGCCCGTAAAGGCACCAGCGACCCCAACACATCTGAAATACGGGATGGCAACGGGAAGCCACGGCGTAATAAAAACAAACGCCAAAACAAGGAAGTGAGCCCGGACAACACAACGGTAAATGCCAGATTCAGGGGCTCTCGACCTGATCAGCAAAAGAAGCCATTTAAAGGCAGTAAAGAGGGACCATCTGGTCTGAACAGAGTCCTGGACAGACTGTGCCAAATTCATGGCACCCCCGACAAACCTACGAACCACACGCACAGAGAGTGCTAGGTCTTCAAGCAGGCCGGCAAATTAAACGCCGAACACAAGGGAAGGGAAACATCAAGTGAAGACGAGGACGAACCTCGTCAGCCGAACACCAGGGGACAGAAAAAATTCCCACCAGAGGTTAAAACAATAAACATGATCCACGCGACACATACATCCACAAGAAGGCACGAAGACGCGCTCACAAACGCGTGCGCTATAGAGCCCAGCTACTGGATGAATAGTCCGATCACTTTCGATCACACGGCCCACTTGACTAGTATTCGGCGCAAGGGATCAGAGGCCTTTGTGCTTGACCCAATAATTGACGGATACCATCTCACCCACGTCCTCATGGACGGTGGGAGTAGTCTCAATTTAATATATGAGGACACTATCCGCAGGATGGGGATAGACCCATCCAGAATTAGTCAAAGCAACACCACCTTTGAAGGGGTGATACCAGGCGTTGAAGCCCACAATAGGGGCTCCATCGTACTGGAGGTAACATTCGGCTATCCAGGCAACTCCAGAAGCGAAGAACTACTCTTCATCATCGCACCCTTCCAAAGCGACTATCATGCATTGCTTGGAAGAACGGCCTTTGCCCGCTTCAACGCATTGCCGCACTATGGCTACCTTACACTCAAGATGCCCGGTCCACGTGGCGTCATCACCGTTAGTGGAATCACAGAGCGCTCTTCACGCGCAGAGGAACACGCGACGGCCCTAGCGGCCGGACTATAAGCGGCCTCCAATATTAAAAAACATGACTGGTCATTAAGACCACAGACACGGTTAGACGAGCCCGGTAGCCCGGATAAAATTGAATCAAGGCACCGTATATGTAATCCCATAGAGGACACCAGGGGCTATAAATATTTAATACAACCCCACACTTGGCTCAACTTTATTGGCAGGCCAACATCTTACACTTTAATTATCCATCGCATACTTACATTGTACTCTCTTACGAGTTCTCTTTTTCACAGACAATGTTCGCGCGATACCCTTCCAGGATACGGCACAATGGAGACAAAGGCGCAGGCGTGTAGCAGGGCCCCGCTCAACAAGTTTCTTTTTAGATTAAGCCCCTGTGTAAACCTTTTCTATTGCCTCTTGTTGTCTAACTATCCCACGGGTTCCATACCCACAGAGGATACTGCCGTTATTGGCATTTCGCCATGACAGATCAATGCACGTACCTGGAAACACAGGGTTTATAATGAATGGGCATTCTTGAGCCCATTGTCTGTTATAAAGTCCGAATACCTTCGGGAGTGTTCGGCGTCACGAGTTTAGCCTTATATGCATCAGCTCCGAATCATGTCTTTGGTCAAATGTTGGGTTTGCCCGGCTCCTGGGTTTGCCGCCTTATGTTCCGTTATTATCGGCTAAGGTGGCCAAAGGAGAACTACTGCGATTGTGCCCTGGTTATTCCGGATGAGCACCTCAGTAGAGAAAGTCGAAAATTGAGTGTCATGATACAGCGAGAGACTATTCAACCACTCGAAGACTTATCGGAATCTTTAGGATCCCTCCGCATTAACGAAGGACCGTTTCCCGGTCATGTACATACGCGCCCGTATTCGGATGCACGCGAAGGTACCAGGGGCTACATAGTATCCCCAATGTTAGACTCCCATGGCTAAGCAAAAGTGTTATAGCTATATAGTTCGGTTGCCTAGTTCGATGTGCGATCACCTCCTTAATGGACCAAGAAGTTGGATCAAGTGTGAATATGCATATTTTTCTCGAACACCCCCCGCATTATATCCGTGGGGGCTGAAGCCAACGACTACTAACTTTTAGATTAAATATATAACGGCCGCACAGGGGACACAATAATACTTTCAGGCAAACAGTATAAATATAGCCTCATAATCAAAATAAACATTATTTTTACAATGATTCGATTCATCACTTGAACAAGATATTCTTCAAGCACTGCGCCTCTATTAGGCGGGCACCTTCTGTGACCTGCACCAAGTAGTGCTCAGCCGGATATTGGCCCCCTGTCGGATCCTGGTTCACTATAATGGTGGCCTCCATATCCGTCCAATAGGCTTTAATGCGGGCGAGGGCCATTCGCGCACCCTCTATGCACGCCGACCTTCTCATGGCGTCGATCCGAGGCACGGCCCCAAGGAATTGTTGCACCAAACCTGATGCGGAGCATCCTTCCATCATCCCCATGGACTCTACATCAACACCTCCAACCCCTCAAGGACCTATGACTCGAGCACGTGCAAGAGCTCTTGAAACCGAGGTGACATCACTCCTCTCACAATTCCCTTTCGATTCACATGAGACATGGTTACTACCTCAAATGGAAACGCTATGCATACTCAGGTACCAAGGAGTCAACCATGAAGAAGCTAGGAAGCAAGGAGAACCGGAAGCGGAAGACATGCATCAAGATGGAGAGGAAAAAGCACCAAGGACCAGGAAGGCCGGACGATCCGGACGGCGGCCCGGACGATCCGGACAGAGCCCGGACGATCCGGACCCCGGCCCGGACGATCCGGCTAACTCGCCTGAAGACTCCCGAAGCTCAAACCTGAAGCCGGATCATCCGGACCCCGTCCCGGATCATCCGGACCCTGCCCGGACATCCGGACCGCCAGCTGGACATCCGGCCCGTCGCCGCCACCAGCCGACCCTCCAGCTCATCCGGGCCTCCACCCGGACCATCCGGACCAGCCCGGATCATCCGGACCCCCGTCCGGATCATCCGGCCAGCGCCTGTGCGCGTGTTGGGCTGAGCCCATGTACCCCTTCGCCCCCAAGTCTATAAATAGGACCCGCTCTCCTCACTTTGAGACTTAGCATTGGATTAGCTCATATTTGTGTGAGAGCCTTTGCTCATCCACTTGGATACTTCTCCTAGGAGATCACGACCTCTTCGGAGAAGATCCCCCAAGCGGATTCAAGACCCCTTCTAGGGAATAACATCAAGGCCTCCTCTCGGAGAAGAACGGTTCCTTTGTATCCTTACCTTTGTTGATCTTGAACCATGTGCTACCTTATGTGTGTGATGATCTAGCGCTTGTGTGATTGATTCCTTGTCGGTTGAGTGATTCTCTCTCGTTTTCCCTGTGTTTTCCCTTTTGTGCTTCCGCGTGTTCTTCGTGATTCCCCGTAGGATCCACTCCAAACGTGAAAGATCGACGCTATAGGGTTCCACCCTACATCATATGGTATCATGAGCCACGTTGATCACGTTTTTGGAGCCCCTACCCCGTGTTTTCTAGCTTGATTTTGTTGTTTTCGTCCTAAATCCGAAAAACCCCACCAAAAATAACCCCCAATTTTTTTTGTGATTTGTTGGTTTTGATGATGTTTTGTTGATTTTCATCCGTGGATTCGGTGTGTAACTCGTGGATCTTGCTTTTACCCACCTTCTCCCCCTCGAAATCCATCCAAAATCCGCGAAATCGTCAAATTTCTCCCCGTTTTCGTGTTCTTCCCGAGCTGTTCCCGAGCGAGATTGACCTGCCCGGATCATCCGAACCCTGACCCGGATCATCCGGACACGCCCGGATCATCCGGCTCCTGGCCCGGATCATCCGGCTTCCTCTGCCGAAACTGCAGTTGTGCAGTCCTCCTCCACCACCACCACCACCTACACCTACATAGCACCTCCCCACTACAACCACCACCACTTCCACTTGCCAAAACCCCACGACACAACCTCCATACTACCATTCGAATTTGGGTTCGAGAATTTGAGTTGAGATTTCCGTGTCCTATTGTGTTTCGGCTATTTAGGTGCGGTGAGACATCAACAACAAACGTTCATTTTCGTCGACTACTCATCTTCGCTACGAACGGTAACCTTGATGACATCTTTGTCATACCTTGCAATTGCATTGATAACCATCATAGACCATCTTTTGCATTGCTTACCCATCGAGACTAGCCATTGAGTATTGCCGGCAACGTGACTTGTGCACATTAGTAGCATACTCCATATCATACATACCATCGTGGTGCATATCTCGGAATCAACTTGTGTGTCACAAAGTTGTCATCGCATACACAATTGCTATCTTGGTTTGTGAAGTTTGCATAAGAAAAGAGCTCAAAAGAGAAAGAGCCACTCAAGATTTTAAGCAAAGAGGAAAGACAAGCAAAGAGCTTATAAGCAAGAACCATAGCATCATACTACATTAAGATTGTCATATAAGATCATCTTGGATCATTGCACCGAAATACCATACATATAGCATACTTGGGATAGAGATCGTTGCATTTTGCCAAGTAGGTTGTGCACAAGCTCCGTATCCGCCTATTGTGCAATCGTGCTAGCGTCTCTCTAGTATTGTGCAACAAGAGCATTTTCGTGGATTCCACATTTTGGCTCACTTTTGGTTTGCACAATCCCATTTATCTATTTGCGTGTGTGTTTCCGTGTACCACTACTTGCTTGGTCTACTTGTTGCATATGCGAATTTGCGAATCTTCTTCAACATTTTTGAGTCAAGCTAACGATTGCAATCAATTTTGTGCCACCATCCTAACCAAGCTCCACCAAAAGCTTTTACTTGTGTAGGTGTGAGAATCGACAAGGATCGGTACCAATAGTGCTATTTCATTGTCCGCATTTGAGTGAACTTGATTCATCTTCAACTTCGGTCAAAGATACATTAGTATTAGTTCTTCTCCTTCTACCACTCACAATTTGCTTGAAATGATGGATAGGCCAAGTTCTTCTACAAACCCACTCTTCATCGAGCAAGACGACGACATGTCATCATACGTCACCAAGAGCCACCTCTTTGGCGCACAACGAGCTCTACATCAAGAGCAACAAGCAATGAACGACCGCATCGACAACCTCGCCACCGACTTGCGACTCTCCGAGCAACGTACACGAGACTACTTTGACAACAAGCTCGACGCGCACAAGCAAGAGAATGATGCAAGAATGGACGAGATCCGCACCTTGTTGGTGAACCGGCCTCCTTCTACATCCTCATACTCAAGATGGAGCCACTCAAGTCGCCACTCCGACGACTCCTTCTCCGGCACAAGTACACCGTCATCGAACACTCTTCGACGAGCCGCGCGTCAAGACCGTAATGCATCTCGCAACCCGCTACATGACAAGAATTCCCAAGAGCAAGTTGATGAACAAGTTCCTCGTCCTCAATCAAACCAAGTAGCGTTTGCTCAAGCTCAAGAACGACAACGTCTTCGTCGCCAAGAAGAACAAGAACGAGCGTGTCTACACCAACAACAACAAGACGCCAAGGCCCAACGTCTTCAACAACAACAACGAGAAGCACAAGCTCTTGAGGCGGAACGTGCCCTTCAAGCATCAAGTCGAGCTATCGCCAACTGCAATCGCGAAAGGCGCAATCAAGAGGAAGCCCTTCGAGAAGAAATCCAAGAGAGGAACTACATCCCGCGTGCGGAACGTCAAGGCCCACAAGCCCCTTCACAAGCACGTCAAGCTCCTCCCCAACCTCAAGGTCAACAAGAGAAAGTTGATAATGGACTTCCTCCACTCCAAGAGCAACATGAGGATGATTACCCTCCACGTCAAGGGCGTCATCATCACCATCGCCCACAACACAATGAAGAGCAACGCTATGGCAAGCTCAAATTCACAATGCCCAAGTTCAATGGAAGCAATGATCCCGAAGAGTATCTCTCATGGGCATTGAAGGTCGACAAAATCTTTCGTTTGCACAACTTTGAGGAAGAGAAGAAGATCGCTATGGCATCACTTGAGTTCCAAGACTATGTGATCATATGGTGGGAACAAGTCCTTGAGCGCCGACAAACAAGAGGTGAACCTCCAATCACCACTTGGGCTCAAATGAAGGATGTCATGCGAGCACGATTTGTGCCCACCTACTACAACCGTGATCTCTTTAAAAAGCTACAACTCCTCAAGCAAGGAACAAAGAGTGTTGAAGAATACTACAAGGAAATGGAGATTGCCATGATTCGAGCCAATGTCACGAAGGATGATGAGCAAACAATGGCACAATTCTTGAATGGACTCAATCATCCCATCAAGAAGATCGCCGACTTCCAACCCTACTCCAACCTCATTGAGCTCGTGCATCAAGCTACAAAGGCGGAACGTCAAGTGCAAGATGACTTCAAGTACGCCAAGTACTCCTCCAAGACACACGGCTTCTCCAACAACCAAGCTTCAACAACTACTCCAACTTCGACATCAACCAAGCCTTCTCCAAGCAACGACGACAAGTCAAGTTACAAGAAAACTTCCACAAGTTCAAGTCGTCTTCCTCCTACTACAAGCAACCTCAAGCCGCGTGCTTCATCATCTACTCCAACCGATGAGACTGTCAAGACAAGCTCCTTCAAGTGTTTCACTTGCGGCGGCCGAGGCCACAAGTCCTATGAATGCACCAACAAGCGCACCATGATCCTCAACGATGATGGCACCTACGACTCAATGAGTGAAGATGAAATGGAAGCTATTGAGCAAGTGGCCATGCACCGGCGCGTCAACGAGGATGAAGATGATCAAGTCTTTTGTGATGAAGATACGAGCCCCGCTCTCGTTGTCTCCAAGATCTTGACACTTCAACATCAACAAGAAGAAGACCAACGATGCCACGTCTTCCACACAAAGGCCGGCATCAATGGACGATCCGTCAAGGTCATCATCGATGGAGGTAGTTGCCACAACTTGGCAAGCGAAGAACTATGCTCCAAGCTCCAATTGGTCAACAAGAAGCACCCGCACCCCTACAAGGTTCAATGGCTAAGTGACTCCGGCACTATACAAGTTGAGCATACGGTCCAAATATCCTTCAAAATCGGTGCATATGAGGACACTTTGGAGTGTGATGTGGTCCCAATGACCATTTGCCACCTCCTACTTGGTCGGCCATGGCAATTCGACCGTGGTGTCTTCCACAATGGGCATACAAACAACTATAGCTTCAAGATGAAAGGCAAAGAATATGTGCTATGTCCCATGTCTCCTAGTCAAGTGATAGCCGACAAACAAGCCACCAACCAAAGAGAGAAGAGTGAGAAAGTGAGCCACCAAAAAGTGAGTGAGAGCCACAAGCCAAATTTGAGCGCCTCTTCGCCTAGAGAGAAAAACCTCATACTATTTGCCACCAAAGGTGAGATGAGAGAAGTGTGTGAGAACCCATTGAGTGTGATGCACTTTGTCCTTGTGTGCAAGGATGGAGATACAAAAACTAACACCATTCACGAGCTACCTTTGGTGTTTCAATCTCTTTTGCAGGAATTTCAAGATGTTTTCCCCGATGAGCTACCTCCGGGTCTACCTCCTCTTCGAGGCATTGAGCATCGAATCGACCTCATCCCCGGAGCTCCACTTCCAAACAAAGCTCCATACCGCGTCAATCCCGAAGAAACCAAGGAGATTCAACGGCAAGTACAACAACTAATCGACAACGGTCATGTACGTGAAAGCTTAAGCCCTTGTGCCGTTCCCGTTATACTTGTGCCTAAGCCCGATGGAAGTTTCCGCTTGTGTTCCGATTGTAGACCTATAAATGCTATCACCGTGCGCTATAGGCATCCAATTCCTCGCTTAGATGATATGCTTGATGAACTTAGTGGAGCCAACTTTTTCTCAAAAATTGATCTTAAAAGTGGCTATTATCAAATCCGCATTCATGAGGGTGATGAATGGAAAACTGCTTTCAAAACCAAATTCGGCTTATATGAGTGGTTAGTCATGCCTATGGGTTTATCGGAAGCTCCCTGAACTTTTGTGCGTCTCATGCATCATGTACTTCGACCATACAATGGAATCTTTGTTGTGGTTTACTTCGATGATATTCTTGTGTTTAGCAAAACCATGAAAGAGCATCTTGATCATGTTAAGCTTGTTTTGCAAACACTTCGAAAGGAAAGTCTTTATGCCAACTTGAAAAAATGCACTTTTGGCGTTGACAAAGTGGTTTTCTTGGGTTTCGTTGTCTCTTCCAAGGGTGTCCATGTTGATGAAACTAAAATCAAAGCAATTAAAAATTGGCCCCAACCCACCAATTTGCAACAAGTGCGAAGTTTCCTTGGTCTTGCAGGTTTTTATCGTCGCTTTGTGAAAAACTTTAGCACTATTGCAGCTCCTTTGCATGCTTTGAGTAAGAAGAATACTCCTTTTGTTTGGGGATCTTTGCAATCCAACGCTTTTGATGAGCTCAAGTCTTTGCTTACTCATGCTCCGATTCTTGCTTTGCCCAATTTTGACAAAACTTTTGAGGTTCATTGTGATGCAAGTGGTACCGGAATTGGTGGAGTTTTAATGCAAGAAAAACGAGCCATTGCTTATTTTAGTGAAAAACTCTCCGGTGCTCAACTTAACTATCCCGTATATGACAAGGAATTGTATGCTTTAGTGCGTGTACTACATGTTTGGGAACATTACCTTAGACCTCATGAGTTTGTCATCCATACCGATCATGAAACGCTTAAGTACTTAAAAGGTCAAACTAAATTGAACAAGCATCATGCCAAATGGAGTGAATTTATTGAATCTTTCCCGTATGTGATCAAGTACATTAAGGGTAAGGAAAATGTAGTTGTCGATGCACTTTCACACATATGCACGCTTGTCACCCAACTTGAGTTGTATGTTATTGACTTTGAGCACATAAAAGATTTGTATGCTAGTGATCCATCTTTTGCACCTCATTATGCTAAATGTTTGACGCATACATCTTGGGAACAATATTACCTCAAGGATGGTTATCTTATGAGAGCTAACAAACTATGCATTCCCGAGTCTTCTCTTCGTTTGCTCCTTTTGCAAGAGTCTCATGGAGGTGGACTCATGGGACATTTTGGACGCGACAAGACCTTTGCCACGCTCTCCAAGAACTACTTTTGGCCCAAGATGTTTCGAGACGTCTCACGCTTCACCACCCGATGCTCTACATGCCGCAAAGCTAAGTCAAAAGCTCAATCTCATGGTCTTTACATACCTCTTCCAATTCCATATCAACCTTGGGAAGACATTAGCATGGATTTTGTACTTGGTTTGCCTAGACCTCAAAATGGAAAGGATTCCGTGTTTGTTGTTGTGGATCGATTTTCTAAGATGGCACATTTCATTCCTTGCAACAAGGTAGACGATGCTTCACATATTGCAAATCTCTTTTGTAGGGAAATCTTGCGCCTCCATGGAGTACCAAAGACAATCATCTCCGATCGCGATGTCAAGTTCTTGAGTTACTTTTGGAAGACTCTTTGCGCCAAGCTCGGAATCAAGCTGTTGTTCTCATCGGCATACCATCCTCAAACCGACGGCCAAACGGAGGTGACGAACCGGACTCTCTCCACTCTACTTCGCGTGTTGATCAAGAAGAACATCAAGGAGTGTGAAGCATGTCTACCCATCGCCGAGTACGCCTACAACCGTGCAAGACATTCGACTACCGGCAAGTCTCCCTTCGAGGTCGTCTACGGCTTCAACCCATTGTCCCCAATGGACATTCTACCTCTTCCTCTACAAGAGCGTACCAACCTCGATGCAAGTGCATGTGCAAGCTACATAAAGAAGATGCATGAAGATACAAGACACACCATCGAGCGCCAAGTACAACGACTAGCGACCAAGCTCAACATCAACAAGCAACCCATGATCTTCAACATAGGTGATCTCGTGTGGCTACACCTTCGCAAGGAACGCTTCCCCAACGAACGCAAGTCCAAACTTCTACCTCGAGCCGATGGACCCTTCAAGGTGTTAGCACGCTACAACAACAACGCTTACAAGCTCGACCTACCAAGCGACAAGTACAACGTGAGCGACACATTCAACGTCAAAGACCTCTCGCCTTTCCATGGTGATGAAGATCTTGATCCGAGGTCGGATCCTTTCGAAGGGAGGGGATATGATGCGGAGCATCCTTCCATCATCCCCATGGACTCTACATCAACACCTCCAACCCCTCAAGGACCTATGACCCGAGCACGTGCAAGAGCTCTTGAAACCGAGGTGACATCACTCCTCTCACAATTCCCTTTCGATTCACATGAGACATGGTTACTACCTCAAACGGAAACGCTATGCATACTCAGGTACCAAGGAGTCAACCATGAAGAAGCTAGGAAGCAAGGAGAACCGGAAGCGGAAGACATGCATCAAGACGGAGAGGAAAAAGCACCAAGGACCAGGAAGGCCGGACGATCCGGACGGCGGCCCGGACGATCCGGACAGAGCCCGGACGATCCGGACCCTGGCCCGGATGATCCAGCTAACTCGCCCGAAGAGTCCCGAAGCTCAAACCTGAAGCCGGATCATCCAGACCCCGTCCCGGATCATCCGGACCGCCAGACGGACATCCGGCCCTTCGCCGCCACCAGCCGACCCTCCAGCTCATCCGGGCCTCCACCCGGACCATCCGGACCAGCCCGGATCATCCGGACCCCCGTCCGGATCATCCGGCCAGCGCGTGTGTGCGCGTGTTGGGCTGAGCCCATGTACCCCTTCGCCCCCAAGTCTATAAATAGGTCCCCCTCTCCTCACTTTGAGACTTAGCATTGGATTAGCTCATATTTGTGTGAGAGCCTTTGCTCATCCACTTGGATACTTCTCCTAGGAGATCACGACCTCTTCGGAGAAGATCCCCCAAGTGGATTCAAGACCCCTTCTAGGGAAGAACATCAAGGCCTCCTCTCGGAGAAGAATGGTTCCTTTGTATCCTTACCTTTGTTGATCTTGAACCATGTGCTACCTTATGTGTGTGATGATCTAGCGCTTGTGTGATTGATTCCTTGTCAGTTGAGTGATTCTCTCTCGTTTTCCCCGTGTTTTCCCTTTTGTGCTTCCGCGTGTTCTTCGTGATTCCCCGTAGGATCCACTCCAAACGTGAAAGATCGACGCTATAGGGTTCCACCCTACATCAAAACCAAAGTAACTGTCCGGCTTAGGCCCCTTCGGCCAAAGATGGTCTATTACAGACCGCATTGCAAGCCCGGACAGCCGGTGAAGCTCCGCTACAGCAGCCATCTTGTCACTTAACGGCAGCGGGCGAGTGGGAGCATTGAATTGCGACCAGAAAAGCTTCTCCACTTCCTTATCACCCTGATCCTCGAAGAACTTGGCAGCGTCAGCTGTACTCTTCGCCAAATCCGCATACGTGTCCACAGGACTCCAGCGTCCATCCAGGGGAGCGTACTTCAGATCGAAAAACTTCGTCCACAGCAAGTAGGAGCCCCCAGCCGCGATTTTACCGGCCTGTTGAAGCTCCTCCCGCACACCTGTGAGCTCGGTCCGTATTTCCTTGGTGGCATTAAGTGCCTTGCTCAGGTCGGCCGAACTATCCTTATGCTCCTTTTTAAGGAGCTCATACCAGTCAGCGGCATTTTTTAACTCCACAGCCATTTCGGCTATCTTTTCCTTGCTTTGGCGATGAGCAGCCTGTTCGGCTCTCAATTCTTCGGCCGCCTTTAGGGCAGCCGCATTGCTAACCCAAGCTTGTTCCTTGGCCTGGGCAAGTTCCGCCCTCAGGGCCTCCACGTCACAACACCATCTGCAGTCCAAACATATTACATTAATATCATGCCGCCTTCATATTTTCCTATACAAAGGAAGGCAGAGCACATACCTTGTGATTTATCCAGCCGCTCGTTCACCAGCGTGATATCGGCATCAATCGATCCAATCTGCCTCGCTAGTTTGGCAACTTCAACGGACTGGTCGGCGGCTGGACCCACAGGTGCCTGCACATATTTACATCGCATTAATTGATTTATGATCCCCCGTTTGCCGCCTAGGGTGGGCAACCAGTGTCTCAGGGGCTACTATCTATATGGAGCACACCTAGCGCGTGCCTCACAGCCACAAAATAGTGCACTCTTCACTACATACCTCAAAGTCTCTGAGCAGGCTTGTAAATGCTTCATTCAAACCGCTTGTAGCGGATGAAACCTTCTTGAGCACCATGCTCATTAATGAGCGGTGCTCCTCCGAGAGTGCAGCTCGCTCCAGTAGGCCTGTCAGTACGTCCGGCCGGACATTGAACTGTGCCGGACCCTTCCCATCGCCCCTCGTGGGAGCTAAACGCTCCGGGCTCAGGGCGGCTGACGCATTGGCTTCCGGCTTCGGCAGATCCGGACTCCTTCGTGACGACACCTCGGTGTCGCCCGCTTCATGAGGCGGAGAGGTAGGTGGGGTCTCGCTCTCCATCATCTCCGGAGGAAGATCCCCCGAAGACGAACTCCGTTGAGAAAAGCTGCTAGCTGGACTACAAAAAGGCAAATACTGGTTATTGATCTAGGAGAAACATAGTACCTTCAAATTAACGATTGACTTACAGCTCGGTCGAGGGCTGGCCTGTTGGCGGGCATGATGCGGTGAGGGTGCCCGTCGGGGCAGGGCCCCCTGGGGATACCTTTTTCTCTGGTTTGGGCATCTCCGTCTCCAAGTCTTCGGAGGCAGCCCTCTTCTTCCCGCGCGGGGAGGAGGCCTTAGCCTCCCCTTCCTGACTATCCTCCTTAGGGGAGGTAACAATTCCCCTGGTTCAGATGCGTAGCGTGTGAAGTTCGGTTTCTTTGTTCTTCCCCTTGTCTTTCCCTGAGGGCATTCTGCTGAGTACCCGGTCAAGCATCTTGGCCACGGTGGGACCAGGCGAGCCTTCAGGAAGTGGCGCCGGACACCTGATTCTCTCCACCTTGCTGAGCCATTCCTGGCCACGGAAGATTTTCAGGATAAACAATTATGACAAATACAAAACAAGGTGTCCGGTATCAAGATTACTTACTTGGGTATCTAGGCGATTGCAGCTTAGGCCCGCATCCTCGGTGGTGTCCGGACACTCTACTTTCGGTCTGAAGAATAATTTACACATCCCTTCGAGCTTCAAGCCAAAGAAGTGCTTAACATTTCGCGGCCCCTCTGGATTGAACTCCCACATCCGGAGAGGCCGGCGTTGGCACGGCAACATCCTTCGGATTAACATCACTTGCATTATGCTGACAAGGTTAATGTCCCTCTCAAGAAGCT
Source organism: Triticum timopheevii (assembly GCA_963921465.1). NCBI lineage: Eukaryota > Viridiplantae > Streptophyta > Magnoliopsida > Poales > Poaceae > Triticum > Triticum timopheevii. The sequence continues at coordinate 275,896,296 of OY997274.1, forward strand.
CTCGAATGCGGCTCTGCAGTACTGGTACATCACCAGCGGGCCCCCAATTCTGTCCTATATCGGTCCAAGACGCTAGTTGTGACGAAGGGCCCGAGCGGAACTCAGGGGCGGCCACCCACTTTGTGCCTCTGGGAGCCATGACATAAAACCACCTCTGTTGCCATACATCGAATACTTCTGGGAAAGAACCCTCTGGCCATGGGGCATCGACGTTCCTGCTTATTACGGCACCTCCGCACTCCACATGTCGCCCCTCGATCATCTTCGGCTTCACATTAAAGGTCTTGAGCCATAAGCCGAAGTGTGGAGTGACATGGAGAAAGGCCTCACATACAATGATGAATGACGAGATATGGAGGATAGCGTCTGGAGCTAGAACATGAAAATCCAACCCATAATAGAACATGAGCCCCCTCACGAAAGGATCGAGGGTGAGGCCCAAGCCACGGAGGAAGTGAGGAACAAACATGACGCTCTCATTGGGCTCTGGTGTAGGGATGACCTACCCTGGAGCAGGAAGCCTGTGCTGGATGTCAGCGGTCAGATATCCGACCTCCCTAAGCTTCACAATGTCCTCCTTTTGAATCGAGGAGGCCACCCACCGGCCTTGAGGGTTGGATCTAGACATACTGGAGGATCTGGGGTGTTGGAGCTTAGGTCTTGGGCGTTGGAGCTCGAGGTGTGAGAAGGTGCAAGGGAGGTGGAAAAGAGGCATAGGACTCGACCCCTTTATAAAGGGAGTGAATATCAAGAGTCCTTAGCGTGATCGCTTGAGGCTTATCTAAAAATACACGGAGTAATACCAACGGTCGTCGTGGGGTCACGCACGCCCTTATTGATAAAAGATCCCTTAATAAGAGGAACACGATCTCTGCTTTGGCAGGACATGCCAGTAAAACCGCCTCGCAACACGAGTCGAGGTGGGGCAAGGAGCGCTGGTTCGTGTTGGACCAGGCCACGATGCAGGGGCACAACATACGAAGATTGCCAGCAGATCAGATTTACGCTATGTTCCCTACAATGGTGTGTGAAGATCATCTTGCAGATCCGGACACAGTTTGAAGTGTTCGATAATTACTTTGGAGTATTCGGAGATGGAACCCGCCCTGCAATGCCGAAAACAAGACCGCGCGCCGGACTCATCGTCATTGAAGCCTGGTTCAGTGGCTACTGAGGGAGTCCTGGATTAGGGGGTATCCGGACAGCCAGACTGTGTACAACGTCCGGATTATTGAAGCGTGAAGATACAAGACTCAAGACTTCGTCCCGTGTCCAGATGGGATTCTCCTTGGCGTGGAAGGCAAGCTTGGCAATCCGGATATTATGTTTCCTTCCTTGTAACCTAGCCCTCTCCGGTGTCTATATAAACTGGAGAGGTTGGTCCTTAGAAGGCCGATCACAACTACAATCATACCATCATAGGCTAGCTCCTAGGGTTTAGCCTCTATGATCTCGTGGTAGATCTACTCTTGTATTACCCATATCTTCAATATTAATCAAGCAGGAAGTAGGGTTTTACCTCCATCGAGAGGGCCCGAACCTGGGTAAACATTGTGTCCCTTGGTTCCTGTTACCATCAGCCTAGACGCACAGATCGGGACCCCCTACCCGAGATCCGCCGGTTTTGACACCGACAGCCGGCTTGACTTCGTCAATGACTGTCGAGAAGTCTTCATGCATGTGCCCCGGAGGCGCAGTTGTCGTCATTTTGATCTGAAGCACCGGATTATAACATATAACACGAAAAAATGCCACATGACAAGAAATCATAAACTCACTACCCAAAGGAGACAACATGAATCCCGACGGACAAACTAGACGAGGATCAAAGCTCAAATTAAAGATAAACTCGTAGAAAAGGGGTCCGTCGATAGATGTCCTAATTAACATAGCCGTCTTGACCTAGATGGCAGCCGAGTAGTCTTCGTGCATGTGCCCCCAATGACTAGCCCAACTCAGTTGTCGCTGTTTAACCCTCGCAGTGATCCGAAGCACATGATACCTAATTTTGCGAGATGACAAGAAACCTTTTTTTAGATTTCTCACTAGAACTACAGCCCTGTACAACACAGCCTGCACGATATGTAGACGATAGCCAATCCAGGTGTGTCTGCTGGAGTCTGGTCACATGCATGGACGAACTGATCTTCTGTGTCTTGCAGGGATCGTCCAGGCACCAACGTAGTACAACACTTCTCTAGTACTATCGCTCGTCTCTCTCTCTTCTATTAAGTCACCCGACTTGCGGGGCCGGGGAGTGTGCCTATGGTCGGTTCTCAATTGCGGTCCCACATGTGTGTGCAAATGCAATATGGCGCGCGTTCCATTCGGAGAGCAGCGTGCCAGACCGACCGACCGTCTGGGGTGCGACACGAACACGACGGGCGTGCTGTATACTCCGTACATGTGTACCGCCATTTTCTTGAGGCTTTGCTCCATAGCACAATCCATGGATACAAAATTAGTATACTGTACTATTTAAAAGTCGAGGGCGGGGCTTTTCCTGCGCGGTAGGTGGGGCAGTTCCTCCTAGTCGGTTCGACAGAGACGCGAGAAGATGAGGGAGTAGGCTGCTGCAAACGTAGGGCTGTGTGATTTGACAGCAAGTTACCGCTGGACAGGTGGGGACCCGTGATTTGACTTGCCATTATGATTTTAACTACGGTGCTACAACCGACGTGAGTCTCCTGATTCCTGACCACCTCCATACAGGTGCCTCTCCCAATGCTCCACCATGTAGAGGCTGGCTCTTGCATAAGAGACCACTTCTCCACTTTTTCCTTGCCTCTTTCCTCCACATATGCAAAAATGCCATGCAAAGAGGGCTTATAGCCCACTATTGTACTTACTTGCTCCTACAGGTGCTAAGCTTGCCACATAGGCATAAAGTCTGATGTGGCAAGTTAATTAAGAAGAGAGAGACTAGCTTGGTGACCCAAGGAAGAAACAGTGCTAAGCACGTGTACCTAGGTGAAAAGACAATTTTGAGTCTATAGCTAATTAAATGAAGCAAACATAGCAACAAAAAACTAAGCACCTATGCATTGGGGACTTGATTGCTAAGTCATTTAATGCCCTTAGCACCTCATCTAAGCACCATTTCATTGGAAGAGATCACTCCTTGGAAAATGCAATAAATACTACGAAGAAAGAGATAGAGAGAAGTAAAAAAATACACTTATAGCCAACCTTATAGCTAACCTTGTTGTAGTATGAGTGACTAAGTGATGACTATGTATGACATGCCAACATCAGACAGCCTAATGCACCGTGTTAAATCTCCAAGGGCGCGACTACACGAACAAGGCGACGATCATGGTAGGCGCGACCATGTACAGGCTGCTGGCAGCCCTTGGATCTAAGATTGAATGGTCGCATGCTAAGTTGCTGAAAATTTGCAGAATAACCCTCCAGGATAGGATATTCACCCATAGGTCTAGAATCACGCCATGCAACCATTCGATCTCCGATCCAAGGGATCTTGGAAGCCTGTATCATCAAAGAATGGAAATCCACTACCCTGCCGTTCGCACGCTGACAGTTCGCTCCTACTCGCCCCCGCACGTCCTTTAATATTACGGAAGCTCGCTCCTACACTACAAAAAAATACACTTCCATGATGATACGTGTTTGTCACAGTAGGTCACGTTTTCTGTCATGCATGTACATCCATGACGATTTTATGACAGAATCAAGATAGTCATACCTGTGCTGTCATAGAAGTGTTCCATGACATTACCAAAATTATCATCACGGAAGTGTCCACTTCCATGATGATAAATCGCGCATCATAGAAGTGCTTTCGTCAAGGGTGACCGACACGTGGCATCCACCGTAACGGGACGCCGTTAACTGCCGTTAACGTATCGGGTCCGTTTTTTGGATCCAATAACCCGCTAACAACCACGAACAATGCCGATTTTCCACGTGTAAAATTCTCATTGGCTGACGGATCCACGCGTCAGCTCCGCGTTGGCACAGGTGTCACTCATCCAACGGTCGAGATGGGCCTATGATATGTTGACAAGTGGACTGATACGTCTCCGTCGTATCTATAATTTTTGATTGTTCCATGCCAATATTATTCAACTTTTATATACTTTTGGCAACTTTTTATACTATTTTTGGGACTAACATATTGATCCAGTGCCCAGTGCTAGTTCCTGTTTGTTGCATGTTTTATGTTTTGCAGAAACCCTATATGAAACGGAGTCCAAATGGGATAAAAACGGACGAAGAATTATTTTGGAATATTTGTGATTTTTGGGAGGAAGAATCAACGCAAGACGATGCCCGAGGGGGCCAGGAGATAGGGGCGCGCGCCCTAGGGAGGCAGGCGCGCCCTGGGCACCCCATAAGGCGGTTGACGCTCTTCTACTGCCACAAGAAAGCTAATTTTATGAGGAAAATCCGGGCAAAAGATTCACCCCAATCGGAGTTACGGATCTTCGAATATAAAAGAAACGGTGAAGGGGCAGAATCTGGGAACGCAGAAAGAGAGAGAGACAGAGAGATAGATCCAATTTCGGAGGGGCTCTTGCCCCTCCCACGCCATGGAGACCATGGACCAGAGGGGAAACCCTTCTCCCATCTAGGGAGAAGGTCAAGGAAGAAGAAGAAGAAGGGGGGCTCTCTCCCCCTTGCTTCCGGTGGCGCTGGAGCGCTGCCGGGGGCCATCATCATCACCGCGATCTTCACCAACACCTCCATAATCTTCACAAACATCTCCATCACCTTCCCCTATCTATATTCAGCGGTCTGCTTTCCCGCAACCCGCTGTACCCTCTACTTGAACATGGTGCTTTATGCTTCATATTATTATCCAATGATGTGTTGCCATCCTATGATGTCTGAGTAGATTTTCATTGTCCTATCGATGATTGATGAATTGCTATGATTGGTTTGAGTTGCATGTTTTATTATTGGTGCTGTCCTATTGCGCCCTCCGTGTCACGCAAGCGTGAGGGATTCCCGTTGTAGGGTTTGCAATATGTTCATGATTTGCTTATGGTGGGTGGTGTGAGTGACAGAAGCACATACCCGAGTAAGTAGGTTGTTTGCGTATGGGATAAAGGGGACTTGATACTTTAATGCTATGGTTGGGTTTTACCTTAATGATCTTTAGTAGTTGCGGATGCTTGCTAGAGTTCCAATCATAAGTGCATATGATCCAAGGAGAGAAAGTATGTTAGCTTATGCCTCTCCCTCAAATAGAACTACAATAGTGATTACCGGTCTAGTAACATAGTCAATTACTTAGGGACAATTTCACAACTCCTACCACCACTTTTCCACACTCGCTATATTTACTTTATTGCTTCTTTATCTAAACAGCCCCTACTTTTTATTTACGTGCTCTTTATTATCTTGCAAACCTATCCAACAACATCTACAAAGTACTTCTAGTTTCATACTTGTTCTAGGTAAAGCAAACACTAAGCGTGCGTAGAGTCGTATTAGTGGCAGATAGGACTTGAGAGAGTATTTGTTCTACCTTTAGCTCCTCGTTGGGTTCGACACTCTTACTTATCGAAAGAGGCTACAATTATCCCCTACACTTGTGGGTTATCATGGACCGGCCCAAAAGTGGCCCACAAAGTTTAAATGGGCCGGCCCAACCGAAGGCCCATAAGATTTAGCAGACCATAATGGGCCGGCCCAGCTAAAGGCCCACAAGATTTTGCAGACCATAATGGGCCGGCCCAGCTAAAGGCCCACAAAATTTAGCAGACCATAATGGGCCGGCCCAGCTAAAGGCCCGCACGATTTTGCAGACCATAATGGGCCGGCCCAGCTAAAGGCCTATAAGATTTTGCGGACGACAATGGGTCGGCCCAACTAAAGGCCCACAAGATTCTACAGACCATAAAGGGTCGGCCCAGCTAAAGGCCCAACATTCTCTGTCAAATCGGCCCGTCAACGGCCTGTCCTAAACTTGTCATCAATGTGGCCCATGGTCACTTCTGGCCCGTTAATAGTCCGCTAAGTAATTGGGCCGAATTACAGCCTGATGTATTTCTGGCCTGTTAAAGGTCCTGCTTCATTTGGGCCCATTTACAGGCCATCAAAACTTTCGGCTCATAAACGACCATGAAGGATTTGGGTCATATTCGGCCATGTCTGACATTCGGCCTGTTAGAGGCCCACTATAGATTTGAGCCACTTTCGGCCTGTTGTTATTTTTGGCCTGTTAATGCCGGACGAAAACCATGGGCCATATGTGGGCCAAAGTCATATCGGGCCCATTAACGACCCATATAAAAATGATGATAATCTAGCCTGGCCGAAGTTCTGGCCTGTTAAAGGCCCATGTATTAGGTCGGCGCATTTACAACCCGTTTGAATTTTGGCCTGTCAACAATCCACATCGTAAATGGGCCACCATTTCGGCCTGCTAAGACCAGTGGGTTATTTGGCACAATCAGGGCCCAATCTCACTTTTGGTCTATTAAAGGCCCATGTTTTTCATGGGCTCGAGATATTTACACCTGTAAATGGCCTATTTTTATGGAGGGCCCAAATTATGTTTAGGCCTGTTAAAGGCCCACTATGGGCACATGCCTACCAGAAAAATATGAAAGCTTATGCTGATTTAGGCCCAGATATTTTTAGTGGGCTACATGCCAATTTCGGCCCGCAATCGTTTTTAGCTCAATTGGAATGGGCCCAACGAATGTTGGCATGTTGGGCTCCTACGAAGCTTTCGATCGAATACATTACTAAGATAAACCTACACTATACAAAAATAGCATCGTAATTACTACAGCCTGTGGCAGCATCATAAATGTTGTATCACAACAAAATAAATTCCAACCATACAACAAAAGGCCTGTTGGCATAAAGTTCACAGTCCTTCCAGATAAAAGCACCATCAGATGTATAGAAGCATAGATCATTTGACCTGAGTGCTAATGTTTCAGGCTGTAGAATCTGATGGAGCAGCACGATCTCCACCTTTTTTCCGCCATTGCTCTTGAACAATGAAGCGAATGTCTGATAGTCTGGTTTCAAAACCATTCATATCTTGACGACATTTCTCAACCACTATTCTTGTTTCCGAAACAACATCCATTAGGGATTGGACTTGTGTCTGGAGCACAGATATATCACTCTGTCTAGCAGGAAGATTTTGTTCAGTAGGCGATTTGGATGAGGTTACCTTGACAACCAACCCAGAATTACGCAGGAAGGTGCTTTTTGCACTGTTAGTGGAGAGATACCGACGCACTGCAGCAAGAGGTGACATTGTGCCTGTGGTAGCCTCGTCACCTTCAGGTGGTTGTGGCTGTTCATTCATTTGTTCCATAGCTTCCTGAAAGTTTGAACTTGTAGATTAGTGTACCAGATAAGTTACTAATGAGACAAAAACAAACAAAGTAGGTTAAACGTTTATACATAACTTATTTTGGTGAACTACTGTAATACATTAGCATGTATTGTAGTGCCAACTACATAATAAAATCACTTTCGGAACATATGTCCATGTAGCATGCCTACTGTATTGTCTATTTCCTCACATTCGTTGACATATAAGGATAAAGAGACATGGTTTAAAGTAGGATGAACATAGTATGGCATCATTCATATCATGGGCAAACAGATATAAAACAAACAGGCTATTTTATCATTGTGTGCGCACGTGAACATAACAACTAGATTACAGATCAAGACCAAAAGAATATCATTCATATCTTTTAAACCATTTAAGGTGAAATGATACGTTAAGACAACTGTGTATAAAAGTGAACAGAGTAACTGACATTGGCTGCAAACCAAGTACTTAAATGAACACATCACAGTACCAATCAGTTCAAGGCAGGAGGAGTAAGGACTTACAACAGCGGCTTGAACTGGTGTGCTCATGCCCTTCATATTGCTGGTGTGGCAATCCTTGAAGATTTGCACTGCATTTGGTTCAGGTTCTTTTTGGTCCGCACGGGCTTTCCTCTATATTTGGAACAAGTCAATATAGATACGATAATATGGCACAAAAAAAAGAAGGAAGTAGCAGCTATTTACAAGAGCCTCGCAGTGTGCAACATAGCTACGATATCCTGTTGCCTGTTGGAATTTCAATTTAGAACGGTTGGTTTTGTTCTTCAAACAGTTAGCCTAGAAGAAGTTACACTTGTAAGGCACATACATAAATACAAGTTCAATATGTGGTCTGATCAAATACATATAGCCTACCTGATACTTTGGATCAGACCAGTGTTTAACGAGGGATGTCCAGTATTCATCTGTAATATATTCCACTTGAGATGTTTGGGCGATTTCATTGTTAGCCTTTCCTTCAAAGTGAGATTTTCTAAGGTGGTACCGATACTGTCGCAGAGCAGACTGAAAAACATGAGTGCATGCTTGTTTAGTTGCATCATCTTTCGGATCCAACTTGAACCTCATCTGTTGAAAAAAGAATGTGAGTCTTATTAGGAGGAAGCTAGAAAGTATGGGACAGAGCAAGACAATATTACTAATTGCGATGAATAACATTACTTATGGACAAATGGTCAAGGAAGGTGTTAAACTAGGTATTGTCTTTCTCATTCCTGTACTGGATCCACGTTGGGAGGATACGTGCATGACACCTAACGGCAGCGGCTGCCTCTGATACTAACTTGGCTGATTCTGTAGCATCACGTAGCCTTTTTAAACTTGCCTCAAAATGGATCTCCATTCTTCCTCCTTTAGATTTTGTTAATCTGGCAAGCATTATCCCTGATGTCTGTTTCCACTTGTGCCGTGGTGCTAGTTCAACAACAAATATGGAAAGTGTTAGTGTGCATCAAACTATGAGAGTACATATAAAGGAGCATGCAACTGCAACTTGTCTCGGTCAGGTACCGTCTTGGTGTTGATGCTCATGAGGTTCATCTGATCTTGCCAAGTCCTGTTGTGTCATCAGTGCTTCGGAAGTAGTGTTAGGTGTGAAGGCAGCTTGGGAACTGCCAGTTCCGGAGCAAATGAACGAGTAACTCGTTGAGATGTTGGTACAGTTGAAGCGGATGCTCCAGCTGGTGGAGCAGGTGATACTGTGTTTGTAGATTTAGCTGGTGGACTTGGACCTTCTACTACACTATAAGTACAAGCAGAATCTCGACGACAGATCCTTTTCCGTTTCACCCAACGAGTAACATCACTCCCTACTATATTATTTTTCCTTGCTCTTTTTTGACATTGCCATGTCAAGCTGTACCCACAACACAAAAGAATAAATCACTCTTCAGAACTCATTGATGCATGATACAGACAAGCAATACTTTGATGTAAGACAATCGTATGAGGATGGAATATGTAAGAAAAACAGGACGACATGACATATTCACAGCTACGATGTGCAAACTAAGCAGAAGGATTTTCAAGAAAATAGAAGTAATGCAAGCTAGACACCATATGAAAGATGCAACCAATATTACTCTGCCAAGTTAAAAGTGTCTTGTCATAAGTGGCAATTCGAAAAATTAGAAGCAGTACAACGTAGAAATCAATGCAAGATGCAACCACTATCAAACTGCCATGTTAAAAGCGTCCAATCATGAGTCACTGATGCGGGATACACAACAGCAGTACTTTGATGTAAGAACATGGTATGATAGATAGATGCAGTGTATTCTAGACACAAAAAGCCATGTCATATGCACATGTATAATGTATAAACTCAGCAGGTGCAATTTAATCAAAATAGAAGAAATACATGCTAGACAACATATGCAACAAGAAACCAATTATCACACTTTCATCTTAGAGCAAACACCTGCGATGGTGGAGTACGGGAGATGAACTCATCATGTAGACTTGGTACTTCAATTTCATTAGAAGTAGCAGTGGCAAATCTAGAGAGTCTCTGTTTGCGTCGGTGCAGAGGACCACCAACATCCCCTAACTTACTCTTTCCCTTTTTATTTTCTGATATTGCCTTATGAAGTCAAAACCACAAGAAGATTGTAACATCCCAAATTTCCAATTTGGCTTGTTATACATAGATCATTCATGCATATCATATTTTATTGCTTTTCGTTTGCAATCCTCGAGATCCTAAGCAACTCAAGGACCTTCGGAGAGAGTTGGGGATTTTCAAATTTTCATATAGATGAGGATTTGATTTTAATTATTTTCTCTCCGGAAAATATTTCATTTTAAAATATTAAATGAGGGGAGATAATATGACTTCTCCAAAATAATTGAAATATCGGAGGAAAAATGTTAAAATCATTTTTGGATTTTATTTGAGTTTATTCGGGATTTTTATTTGTCCTAGAAAAATATTGCATGTTTTAAAAATTGCATTTTAGGGGCCAAGAAAAGTTCTTCTTGTTCTAAATATTTTATTTAGACGGAGAAAACTTGTTTTGGAATTTTTAGATTTTTATTTATTTTTCTAGGAATTTTTCTTTCGGCGGAATGTTTTAAAAAATAAAAACCATCGCGCCTGACTGGGCCGAAGGCCCAGCCGAGCAGGCTGGCCCAGTAGCCAGCCGCCGCCGCCTCCCCGCGTGCGCCGCCGTGCGCGGCACGGATGCCGAGGGAGTCCGAGCCGGACTCCACCCGGGCGCCCCCTTCCCCAAGCCGCCCCGCCCCCTATATATGCCGCCGCCCCGCCGCCTCACCACCACCCCGCCAACACCCGCCGCATCGCCGCCGCCGCCGGAGCCCGTCGCCGACCCCCGATCCGCTGCCGCGCGAGACGCCGCCGCCGCCCCAGCGCCGCCGCCGCCTCCCGCCGCCACCCCGAGCCCCGCCGCCCATCGCCGAGCCCAGCTGGAGCCGCCCGCCCCGCCGGACGAGCCTCGCCGGAGGTACCCGACCCCGCCGCTGTTTTTTTTAAGAAAACCCTTCGGTTTTTTTGAAAACCCTAGTTCGTTTTTTTAGATCAGTTTATTTTCTTCGGTTTATTTACTTAGCGAACGTCCGTTCGTCCATTCATCCTAACGAACACGTTCACCGTTTAGTTTCTGTTAATGAACGCTCGTTTGTTTAGCCGTTCGTCGTTTTTCTTTTTATCGGATTTATTCCGCGATTATTCTGATCGCGATTTCTGATCCGATATTCAAACCTGTTTATCTTTTCGCTCATTTATCGGAATCAGGCGATTCAAGCGCCTGGAGTTTCATCTCGAAACCCTCTTTCCGAATAATCAACTCAAACAAGATTTTTCTTCTGTAAAATTTGGCTTAGATCCATATTAGTAAAACGAAATTGTTTCCTTTGCCGTTTGAGTTTTGTTGCTTCGTTTGATTTGATTCTTTTTGCAAACCGGAGTTCTTAAGTTGAACTCTCTGGTCAAACTCTTTTATTTGGAGTTTTACTTGTGCATCTTTGATTGTTGCTTATGTATGTTATTGTTTGCTTGCGATAGAATTCCCGGAGTGCGAAGCGTGTTACTACGAGTCTCTAGGATTCCCGGATCGTCAGCAAGGCAAGTAACACATTGATCATACTCTTTTCATACCCAGTTTTTATGCATTAGTTTCAATCCTCAAACATTGCATGATTAGGATGCCTTTAACATGAGGGTTGGGAAGTAGGTGCTGAGATAGAACCTATTGCCCTGTTTCATATCAAACCCTTGGGAGTTACTTCCACGTTATGCTTATATTGCCATGCTATGCTCGTAGACGTGGATTGGGTTTGAGTGATATCCATGACAGATGTGAGATTGTTAATTAATGGTTTACTTAAGGTGGCAATTTTAATACACATCTGGGTGGATTGAGGCACCTGGGGTATCCAGTGATTGCCTATTTTATTTTTGGAAATCCCGGGGTTACCTGTGATTCTCCTATGGACCGCCACCCAGGCTCAAAGGGAACTGAGTCTATTCATGCTAGAAACTTCCGTGTGCAGCCGCAAGCTATTATGGGCTCTAGCATAGTTGAGTAAGTTGCGTGAAGCTCTTGAAGAGGTGTCAGCAGGTAGTGGGTTTGTAGGTTTGGTATGGTCTGCCCGGAGTAGAGAGTTAATGCTTCTGAAAGACTGTGTCTCGGTCATCCGTCTCTCAAACACCATGTAGTGCGAGAAATCAACGGAGGCGATCGAGTCTTGTGGGGAAAAGTGCGCAAACCTCTGCAGAGTGTACAATCTAATCATGGTTAGCCGTGTCCCCGGTTATGGACAATTCTGAGTATCTAGTACTTGAGTATTCGCATGTATCTCAACATTCTTAATTAATCTTGCTGGGTTGTTAAGTATTTTAATTGGGATCATTGAGTTGGGGTTACCTTCTCAAATGATGTTTCAACCACCATGATAGTTAAATTAAAACTGATTCCTTTGAAGTAGGGAAAATTGGCTTTTCGCAAAATTGTAACCATAGAGCTTTCCACCAGCCAAATATGCATGTAGTGGTAGCATTATTCTGTTATTGCTCTTTTGTGTTACATTGCCAGCATATTCCATGTGCTGACCCGTTCTCGGGCTGCAACATATTATGTTGCAGACTTTTCAGACGAGGAGTAAGGTTCGTAGGTCGTTGCGGTGCAGCTCAGCTATGCCGTTGGAGTTGATGGACTCACTTTATCTTCCAAGTCTTCCGCTGTTTTCGCATTAGATGGCCTTAAGCCATATTATTGTAATAAGTTCTCTTTTGAGACATTTGATGTAATAAGTGTGTGATTTCTACTCTGTTATAAATCCTTCGAAGTACTGTGTGGTGTCAGCATTACTGATCCAGGGATGACACCTGAGCACAGAGACTTGACCAGCTGAGGTCGGGTCGCTACAAGATGGTATCAGAGCACACACTGAGTGTAGGAAACGACCACTAAGATAAACCATAGGTCACACTTCTCTTCTCATTTCTGACTCCTCTTCTTTTCCGCTCTTTAGGATGAAGGAGATGAAGACCAAGTTTGCACAGCCGGATGAAGACACACCTTTTGGACGCCACTTGAAGGAAGTCACTAGGTACTTGAATATTGGAATACCAAGCTTCACTGGGACGTACAACGCCACTCTACCGGAAGAAGAGCGCTGGATGATTCAAGTACGAGTTCCAGGAAGAACGTTCTCGCCAAATTCTAAACCCATAGAGTTTTCTTTCGAAGCACCCACTTGGAGCCTTGGCAAGAGTATGGCAGCTCATATTACCATGGGACGCATTGGAGAAATCTACAACAAGGAACTTGAGGATACCACCTATCAAATATGTGGGCGCCGAGATGAACAATGGGAGATGATCAGCACCAGGAAGGATAGATCTGTCGTAGCCTTTATCCAGGAGCAAAACCAGCACATTCGACGTCAGGAGAACCAGATGTGCGCAGACATGATCGAGTTGAAGAAGGCGAAAACTAGGATCATCGAGCTGGAGGAAGAACTTAAGTCCATGCGCGATGGATATGAGGAGGAAATCAAGACCCTATTGGAGAAGAATGACGACCTAGTTGAGAAGATCGGAATTTTCATGGGAGGACCAGTTCCAAGAGAAGACCTCATTCGTCCGGACAACTACATCATCATCAACGACACTGATTCAGATTCAAGTGATGATGACTACAAAGATGAAGCTGGAGAAGACATCATGGAGTCTTCCACCGATCAAAATTTCTAGATGACCACCATATGATAATAGTATTTCCCCCATGTAACTAGTAGTAGTGAGCACTTTTGCGATAGTCCTATGCCGTTTTGTATGCCCTTTGCTTTATTGATTGAATGAATGCTTGTGTTTGCCTCATATACATATGGGTAGTGTTTCTTCCCCTAGATCTTTTTCTATTCTAATCTCTTCCATCTAAACCCATCAGATGCCTCCGAGGAGAGACCCCGATTTTGTTTTCCCACCGGAGATCACCCAGTTGATCCAGCAGCAGAATGCCTTGATGCAATTGCTAGTTCAGAACCAGGGCAATGCCAATAACAACAATGCCAACAACAACCCGCCGCCAGTGGATAACCTCGCCCGTTTCTTAAGGTTACAGCCGCCGGTGTTCTCCAGTAGCATCGAGCCAATAGTTGCAGATGATTGGCTACGTCATATTGGAAGAGAGTTAACCACCACAGGATGCACAGATGCTGAGAAGGTGCGTTTTGCCGCACACCAATTGGATGAACCTGCAGCAGCATGGTGGGAGAATTTCACAGCCACCTATCCTATCGACACTGTCACATGGGCTCAGTTTCAGCAGGCTTTTCATACTGCCCATGTCTCGACTGGAGCTATGCAGATGAAGAAGCGTGAGTTTCGCAATCTACGCCAGGGGAACCGTATTGTTGGCCAGTACGTGGATGAGTTTAGCAAGTTATCATGTTATGCCCCTGATGATGTGGCCACAGATGCCGCGAAGCAGGAGAAGTTTATGTAAGGGCTGAATGATGAGATGAGCATGCAGTTGATGGTAGAAACCTTCAACAACTACCAGGAGTTGGTAGATAAGGCCCTAATGATTGAAGGAAAGCAGCAGCAGATTGATAATCGTAAGAGGAAGTATGGACAAGGGAAATACAACTCAGGAGCTCACCAGAAGCCCTGCTTAACCCTGAACTCGGGAGGACTTGTTCATAACCATGGAGTTCATAACCATGCTGGAGGAGGATCGCATAACCATAATGGTGTGAAGAACGGGAATGGGAATGGAGCCAATAATAACCAGAACCGCTCTAAACCATCCACACCCGCAAAGAGGGACTTAAGCCAAGTTGTTTGCTACAAGTGCGGGAAGACAGGGCATTATGCCAATGACTGCTCTGAAGGAAAGAATGGAAATGGAAATGGGAGCGCAGGGAAGAAGCCCAATTCATTCAACAAAGGACAAGTGAACCACGTTAACCTGGAGGAAGTTGAAGAGCAGCCGGACACGGTAATAGGTAAGTTTTTGGTTCAATGATTTACCGCTATTGTTCTTTTCGATACTGGTGCATCACATTCATGCATATCAAGGGGATTTGTGGAAAAGTTTAAGTTACCAACCCAAACCCTTAGGACACCCCTCTTAGTGAGCTCGCCAGGAGCAGAGTACATGGCTAGCAGATGGTCCACCCAGATACCCCTAATCATTGGCACACATGTATTTCAGTCTGACCTAATTATCTTGGAGTCGCAAGGATTGGATGTGATATTAGGTATGGACTGGATGTCAAAGTATGGAGGAAGTATTGACTGTGCTAGTAAGTCGATTTATCTTACCACCCCGGAGGTAAAAAGGATTAAGTATGTATCTAGGCATGTGCCTAGGAGGAGCCAAGTAAGCGCCCTCATGGGAGTTGTACATGAGGAAGTACCTTTAGTAAAGGATTTTCCGGATGTTTTCCCCGAAGAGTTACCAGGTAGGCCACCGGATAGAGACATCGAGTTTTTGATAGAGCTATTGCCAGAAACAGGGCTGATATCCAAGAGACCCTATCGGATGCCAGCAAATGACCTGGAGGAAATTAAGAAGCAGATTAAGGAGTTGTTGGAGAAAGGTTACATTCGTAGAAGCTCGTCACCTTGGGGAGCCCCAGTACTTTTGGTGGAGAAGAAGGATAAATCCCTGAGGATGGTTGTTGATTACCGAGCTCTGAATGAAGTAACGATAAAGAACAAGTATCCCTTACCGATGATTAATGATCTGTTTGATCAGTTACAAGGAGCTAAGGTGTTTTCAAAGATTAATCTACGATCAGGATACCATCAGTTGAAGATCCGAGAGAAGGATATACCCAAGACAGCGTTTACCACTTGGTATGGATTATATGAGTATACGGTCATGTCATTTGGACTGACTAACGCCCCTGCCTATTTCATGAAGTATGATGAACAAGGTGTTCATGGAGTATTTGGACAAGTTTGTTGTGGTATTCATTGATGATATTATGATATACTCGAAGAACAAAGAGGAGCACGCGGAACACTTGCGTTTGGTTCTCGAGAAACTCAGGGAACACCAGTTATACGCCAAATTCAGCAAGTGCGAGTTTTGGTTGAAGGAAGTTGGATTTCTTGGGCATGTTATATCCGGAGAGGGTATAGCAGTGGATCCCAGTAAGGTTCAGTCGGTTACTGAATGGTTGGCACCCACTTCAGTTGGCGAGATCCGCAGTTTCCTTGGACTGGCAGGATATTATCGGAGATTCATTGAGAATTTTTCCAAGATTGCTAAACCAATGACTAAATTGTTAAAGAAGGATACTAAGTTCAAATGGACGGAGGAGTGCGAGACAAGTTTTCAAGAGCTGAAGGAGCGATTGACTACAGCCCCAGTGCTAACCTTGCCAGATATACATAAGGAGTTTCAAGCGTATTGTGACGCCTCTCGCTTGGGACTTGGATGTGTGCTTATGCAGGAAGGAAAAGTTGTTTCGTATGCCTCACGACAACTGAAGCCACACGAGTTGAACTATGCCACGCATGATTTGGAGTTAGCAGCCATAGTGCATGCGCTAAAGACCTGGAGACATTATCTTATTGGAAACCGTTGTGATGTGTACACGGATCATAAGAGCTTGAAGTACATTTTCACACAGAAATAGTTGAACCTCAGGCAGAGGAGATAGTTGGAACTTATAAAGGATTACGATATGAAGCTACACTATCATCCAGGAAAAGCCAATGTCGTAGCAGACGCCTTGAGCCGGAAGAGTTATGCTAATGTTCTTGTGAGCAAGGGAATGCCAAAAGAGTTAGCCGCGGAGATCATGGAACTTCGGTTGGAGATTGTTCCAAGAGGTTTTCTTGCAGCAATGGAAGTTCAGTCGACGCTGTTGGACAAGATTCGAGAAGCTCAGAAGGAAGACAAAGAGATTGCTGAGATAAGAGAGAGGATGGGCGAAGGTAAAGCCAAAGGTTTTCGCGAGGATGAGCACGATACCTTGTGGTTTGAGGACCAAATTTATGTGCCCAACAATTCAGAGATCAGGAAGTTGATACTTCAGGAGGCCCATGACTCACCATACTCGATTCACCCCGGAAACACCAAGATGTTTCTGGATTTGAAGGAACGTTTCTGGTGGAGTGGAATGAAGAAGGATATTGCCGAGTATGTAGCCGTATGCGATGTATGTCAGAGAGTGAAGGCAGAACATCAGAAACCAGCTGGACTGTTACAACCTATGCCAATACCCGAATGGAAGTGGGACAAACTTGGTATGGACTTTATTACCGGATTACCCAGAACCAAGGCAGGATATGATACTATATGGGTAGTTGTGGATCGATTGACTAAAGTAGCTCACTTCATCCCAGTGAAAACAACATATACAAGTGCAAAGTTGGCCAAGATATATATGTCCAGGATCGTATGTTTGCATGGAGTTCCGAGGAGCATCGTATCAGATAGAGGAACACAGTTTACTTCAAAGTTTTGGCATCAATTACACCAGACTTTGGGTACCCGATTGGAGTTCAGTACCGCTTCTCACCCACAGACAGATGGGCAGAGAGAGAGAGTCAATCAGATTCTGGAGGACATGTTGAGAGCCTGTGCGCTAGATTATGGATCTAGTTGGGATGATAATTTGCCGTACACAGAGTTTTCTTATAACAACAGTTACCAGGCCAGTTTGAAGATGGCACCATTCGAAGCTCTGTATGGACGTAGATGTAGAACACCATTGATGTGGGACGAGGTAGGAGATCGTCAGTTGTTTGGACCAGATTTGATCAAGGAATCAGAGGAGAAGGTTAAACTGATCAGAGACAGACTAAAGATTGCTCAGTCCAGACAGAAGAGTTACGCAGATTCAAAACGTAAGGAAGTAACCTATGAAATTGGAGAAAGAGCTTATTTACGAGTATCACCCTTGAGGGGAGTAAAATGTTTTGGAGTTAAGGGAAAGTTAGCCCCGAGATTTGTAGGACCGTATCGTATTTTGGAACGGATGGGAGAAGTTGCCTACAAGCTGGAGTTACCAGAAGGATTGTCAGGAGTTCACGATGTATTCCACGTATCACAGCTGAAGAAGTGCCATGCTGAGATGGCCGATATACCGTTGAATGATACAGTACCTTTGGAGGTGATTTAGCTGGATAATAACCTGACCTATGAGGAGAAGCCAGTAAAGATTCTTGAGTTTGATAGCCGAGTCACTCGCAACAAGGTGATCAAGTTTTGCAAAGTTCAGTGGAGTCATCATACTGAGGAGGAAGCCACCTGGGAGCGAGAAGAGGATATTCGCAAGGACCATCCGCACCTATTTTCTAGCCAACCCGAATCTCGAGGGCGAGATTCATCTTAAGGGGGGTAGGTTTGTAACATCCCAAATTTCCAATTTGGTATGTTATACATAGATCATTCATGCATATCATATTTTATTGCTTTTCATTTGCAATCCTTGAGATCCTAAGCAACTCAAGGACCTTCGGAGAGAGTTGGGGATTTTCAAATTTTCATATTTGAAATTTTTATCAAATAGTGAAGACGAGGATTTGATTTTAATTATTTTCTCTCCGGAAAATATTTCATTTTAAAATATTAAATGAGGGGAGATAATATGACTTCTCCAAAATAATTGAAATATCGGAGGAAAAATGTTAAAATCATTTTTGGATTTTATTTGAGTTTATTCAGGATTTTTATTTGTCCTAGAAAAATATTGCCTGTTTTAAAAATTGCATTTTAGGGGCCAAGAAAAGTTCATCTTGTTCTAAATATTTTATTTAGACGGAGAAAACTTGTTTTGGAATTTTTAGATTTTTATTTATTTTTCTAGGATTTTTTCTTTCGGCGGAATGTTTTAAAAAAACCCTTGCGCCCGATCTGGCCGAAGGCCCAGCCGAGCAGGCCGGCCCAGCCGCCAGCCGCCGCCGCCTCCCCGCGTGCGCCGCCGTGCGCGGCACGGACGTCGAGGGAGTCCGAGCCGGACTCCACCCGGCGCCCCCTTCCCCAAGCCGCCCCGCCCCCTATATATGCCGCCGCCCCGCCGCCTTACCACCACCCCGCCACCACCCGCCGCATCGCCGCCGCCGCCGGAGCCCGTCGCCGAGCCCCGATCCGCCGCCGCCCGAGACGCCGCCGCCGCCTCCCGCCGCCACCCCGAGCCCCGCCGCCCGTCGCCGAGCCCCGCCGGAGCCGCCCGCCCCACCGGACGAGCCTCGCCGGAGGTACCCGACCCCGCCGCCGGTTTTTTTTAAGAAAACCCTTCGGTTTTTTTGAAAACCCTAGTTCGTTTTTTAGATCGGTTTATTTTCTTCGGTTTATTTACTTAGCGAACGTCCGTTCATCCGTTCGTCCTAACGAACGCATTCACCGTTTAGTTTCTGTTAACGAACGCTCGTTCGTTTAGCCGTTTGTCGTTTTTCTTTTTATCGGATTTATTCTGCAATTATTCTGATCGTGATTTCTGATCCGATATTCAAACCTGTTTATCTTTTCGCTCGTTTATCGGAATCAGGCGATTCAAGCGCCTGGAGTTTCATCTCGAAACCCTCTTTCCAAATAATCAACTCAAGCAAGATTTTTCTTCCGTAAAATTTGGCTTAGATCCAGATTAGTAAAATGAAGTTGTTTCCTTTGCCGTTTGAGTTTCGTTGCTTCGTTTGATTTGATTCTTTTTGCAAACCAGAGTTCTTAAGTTGAACTCTCCGGTCAAACTCTTTTATTTGGAGTTCTACTTGTGCATCTTTGATTGTTGCTTATGTATGTTATTGTTTGCTTGCGATAGAATTCCCGGAGTGCGAAGCGGGTTACTACGAGTCTCTAGGATTCCCGGATCGTCAGCAAGGCATGTAACACATTGATCATACTCTTTTCATACCCAGTTTTTATGCATTAGTTTCAATCCTCAAACATTGCATGATTAGGATGCCTTTAACATGAGGGCTGGGAAGTAGTTGCTGAGATAGAACCTATTGCCCTGTTTCATATCAAACCCTTGGGAGTTACTTCTACGTTATGCTTATATTGCCATGCTATGCTCGTAGACGTGGATTGGGTTTGAGTGATATCCATGACAGATGTGAGATTGTTAATTAATGGTTTACTTAAGGTGGCAACTTTAATACACATCTGGGTGGATTGAGGCACCTGGGGTATCCAGTGATTGCCTGTTTTATTTTTGGAAACCCCGGGGTTACCTTGTGATTCTCCTATGGACCGCCACCCAGGCTCAAAGGGAACTGAGTCTATTCATGCTAGAAACTTCCGTGTGCAGCCGCAAGCTATTATGGGCTCTAGCATAGTTGAGTAAGTTGCGTGAAGCTCTTGAAGAGGTGGATCAGCAGGTAGTGGGTTTGTAGGTTTGGTATGGTCTGCCCGGAGTAGAGAGTTAATGCTTCTGAAAGACTGTGTCTCGGTCATCCGTCTCTCAAACACCATGTAGTGCGAGAAATCAACGGAGGCGATCGAGTCTTGTGGGGAAAAGTGCGCAAACCTCTGCAGAGTGTACAATCTAATCATGGTTAGCTGTGTCCCCGGTTATGGAAAATTCTGAGTATCTAGTACTTGAGTATTCGCATGTATCTCAACACTCTTAATTAATCTTGCTGGGTTGTTAAGTATTTTAATTGGGATCATTGAGTTGGGGTTACCTTCTCAAATGATGTTTCAACCACCATGATAGTTAAATTAAAACTGATTCCTTTGAAGTAGGGAAAAATTGGCTTTTCACAAAATTGTAACCATAGAGCTTTCCACCAGCCAAATATGCATGTAGTGGTAGCATTATTCTGTTATTGCTCTTTTGTGTTATATTGCCAGCATATTCCATGTGCTGACCCGTTCTCGGGCTGCAACGTATTATGTTGCAGACTTTTCAGACAAGGAGTAAGGTTCATAGGTCGTTGCCGTGCAGCTCAGCTATGCCGTTGGAGTTGATGGACTCACTTTATCTTCCAAGCCTTCCGCTGTTTTCGCATTAGATGGCCTTAAGCCATATTATTGTAATAAGTTCTCTTTTGAGACATTCGATGTAATAAGTGTGTGATTGCTACTCTGTTATAAATCCTTCGAAGTACTGTGTGGTGTCAGCATTACTGATCCAGGGATGACACCTGAGCACAGAGACTTGACCATCCGAGGTCGGGTCGCTACAAAGATGAATAAAATTAGCTCTGCATAACTGGTTGATGCATGATACAGACGAACACTACTTTGATGTAAGGCAAGCGCAGATAGGAGGATGGAATATATACAAAAAAAGACAGCGTTTCATATTCACACGTACAATAGGAGGATGGAATATGTATGAAAAAACAGTAAGCGGATGGCATTTCAACAAAATTAGAAGAAATGAAAGCTAGGCACCATATGAACATGCAACCAATATCACTCTATCAGGTAAAAAGTGTCTCATCGTAAGTGCCATTTCAAGAAATTAGAAGCAGTACAAGCTAGAAGACAATGCAAGATGCAACCTACATCAGTCCCAAGTTAAATGTGTCTTATGGGTAAGTGATCGTTGCAGGTATAAGTTGTAAGCTACGCAGATGCAATTCAACATAATCAGAAGCAATACAAATTAGACATCATACGGAACATGCAACCACATATAATAGTGCCAAGTTAGAGCAAGCACCTGTGATGGGGGAGTAGGGGAGATGTGCTCATCATCTACACAGCTACATTGACTGTCTAGCCTTGTGTTGTCTTGTGAATCTTGTTGGGAGGATGGCGGACTAGAATCTGTAGAGACCCCCTGTTTGAGTTGCTCTGAAGGACCACCATCATCCACTGCCGGACTAATTTCCTTCAGCTGTAATGATTTTGCATTGTGAAGTCAAACTGATAAGAAAAAGGAATAAAATTCGCTCTTCATAACTCATTCATGCATGATACTGACGAACACTACTCGGATGAAAGGCAAACACATGATGCGAGGATGGAATATGTATGAAAAATAGGATGGCGTGGCATATTCACACCTATGATGTGGTAACTAAGCAGAAGGCATTTCAACAAATTAGAAGCACTGCAAGCTAGACCATATGAAAGATGCAACCAATATCACTCTGCCATGTTCAAACTATATGGCGTTTCAACAAATTAGAAGCGGTACATGCTAGAGATCATATGCAAGACACAACCAATATCACAGTGGCGACTTAAAGGTGCCTTATCATAAGTGACTGATGCGGGATATGCAAGAACAGTAGTCTGATGTAGAAACAGGAACACATGTCATATTCACATGCATTATGTGTAAAGTAAGCAGATGCAATTCAACAAAGTTAGAAGCAATACAAGCTAGACATCATACACAACATGCAACCACATTTAATAGTGCCAAGTTAGAGCAAGCACCTGTGATGGTGGAGTAGGGGAGATGCGCTCATCATCTACACAGCTACGTTGACTGTCTAGCCTTGCGTTGTCTTGCGAATCTTGTTGGGAGGATGGCGGAGTAGAATCTGTAGAGAACCTCCGTTTCAGTTGCTTGGAAGGACCACCATCATCCAATGCCTTGCCAATTTCCTTCAGCTTTATTGATTTTGAATTGTGAGGTCACACCGACAAGAAAAAGGAATATAATTCGCTCTTCAGAACTCATTCATGCATGATACTGACAACACTACTCCGATGAAAGGCAAAGTCATGATACGAGGATGGAATATGTACGAAAAAATGGACGGCTTGACATATTCACACCTATGATGTGGTAACTAAGCAGAAGGCACTTCAAGAAATTAGAAACACTACAAGACACCATATGGAAGGTGCAATCAATATCACTGTGCCAAGTTAAAACTGTCTCGTCATAGGTGGCGTTTGATTTCTACTACACAACCTTCTTCTTGTAGACGTTGTTGGGCCTGCAAGTGCACAGGTTTGTAGGACAATAGCAAATTTCCCTCAAGTGGATGACCTAAGGTTTATCAATCCGTAGGAGGCGTAGGATGAAGATGGTCTCTCTCAAGCAACCCTGCAACCAAATAACAAAGAGTCTCTTGTGTCCCCAACACACCCAATACAATGGCAAATTGTATAGGTGCACTAGTTCAGCGAAGAGATGGTGATACAAGTGCAATATGGATGGTAGATATAGGTTTTTGTAATCTAAAATAATAAAAACAGCAAGGTAACTAATGATAAAAGTGAGCGTAAATGGTATTGCAATGATAGGAAACAAGGCCTAGGGTTCATACTTTCACTAGTGCAAGTTCTCTCAACAATAATAACATAGATAGATCATATAACAAGCCCTCAACATGCAACAAAGAGTCACTCCGAAGCCACTAATAGCGGAGAACAAACGTAGAGATTATGGTAGGGTTCGAAACCACCTCAAAGTTATTCTTTCGGATCAATCTATAAAAGAGTTCATACTAGAATAACACCTTAAGACACAAATCAACCAAAACCCTAATGTCACCTAGATACTCCATTGTCACCTCAAGTATCCGTCGGCATGATTATACGATATGCATCACACAATCTCATATTCATCCAACCAACACAAAGTACTTCAAAGAGTGCCCCAAAGTTTCTATCGGAGAGTCAAGAACGTGTGCCAACCCCTATGCATAGGTTCCCAATGTCACGAAACCCGCAAGTTGATCACCAAAACATACATCAAGTGGCACATGATATCCCATTGTCACCATAGATAATCACGGCAAGACATACATCAAGTGTTCTCATAAAAGACTCAATCCAATAAGATAACTTCAAAGGGGAAACTCAATTCATCACAAGAGAGTAGAGGGGGAGAAACATCATAAGATCCAACTACAATAGCAAAGCTCGGGATACATCAAGATCGTGCCATAGAGGGAACACGAGAGAGAGAGAGAGAGATCAAACACATAGCTACTGGTACATACCCTCAGCCCCGAGGGTGAACTACTCCCTCCTCGTCATGGAGAGCACCAGGATGATGAAGATGGCCACCGGTGATGGGTTACCCCTCCGGCAGGGTGTCGGAACGGGCCCCCGAGAGATTTTTGGTGGCTACAGAGGCTTGAGGCGGCGGAACTCTCGATCTATCTTCTGTTTTGGAAGTTTTAGGGTACGTAGGTATATATGGGTGAAAGAAGTACGTCGGTGGACCGAAGGGGGGGCCACGAGGCAGGGGGTGCGCCCCAGGGGGGTGGGCGTGCCCCCCACCCTCGTGGGCACCTCCCTTCTTCCCTGACATGCACTCCAAGTCCATAGGGTGGCTTTCCTTCCAAAAATAACTTCTCCAGTTGATTTCGTTCGGTTTTGACTCCGTCTGATATTCCTTTTCCTCGAAACACTGAAATAGGCATAAAACAGCAAATCTGGGCTGGGCCTCCGGTTAGTAGGTTAGTCCCAAAAATAATATAAAAGTGGATAATAAAGCCCAATATTGCCCAAAACAATAGATAATATAGCATGGAGCAATCAAAAATTATAGATACATTGGAGACATATCAAGCATCCCCAAGCTTAATTCCTGCTCGTCCTCGAGTAGGTAAATGAAAAAAAGATAATTTTTGATGAGGAGTGCTAGTAAGCATAATTTCAATGTAATTCTTCTTACTTGTGATATGAATATTCAGATCCAAAAGATTCAAGACAAAAGTTTACATTGATAAAAGAAATAGTAACGCTTCAAGCATACTAATCAAAGTAATTATGTCTTCTCAAAATAACATGGAAAAGAAAGTTCATCCCTACAAAATCATATAGCTAGGCCATGCTTCATTTTCGTCACACAAAGATGTTCCCAACTTCTATACACCCGATGAAAAGCCAAGCAATTGTTTCATACTTAAATAATCTCAAACTTTTTCAACCTTCACACCATACATGAGCGTGAGCCATGGATATAACACTATGGGTGGAATAGAATATGATGATGGGGATTGTGTGGAGAAGGCAAAAAAAAGGAGAAAGTCTCACATTGACGAGGATAATCAACGGGCTATGGAGATGCCCATTAATTGATGTCAACATGAGGAGTAGGGATTGCCATGCAACGGATGCACTAGAGCTATGAATGCTCAACAAAGAAAACTAGTGGGTGTGCATCCAACTCGCTTGCTCATGAAGACCAAGGGCATTTGAGGAAGCCCATCGTAGGAATATACAAGCCAAGTTCTATAATGAAAAATTTCCACTAGTATAAAAAGACAACTTATGAGACTCACTACATGAAGAACAAGGTGCTACTTTGAAGCACAATATATGATACTCACTACATGAAGAACAAGGTGCTACTTTGAAGCACAAGTGTGGAAAAAGAGATAGTAGCATTGCCCTTTTTATTTATTTTCTTTTTTTTGGGCCTTTCCTTTTTTTTATTTTGGCCTTTTTTTTGGGCAATGCTCTAATAATGATGATCATCACACTTCTATTGATTAAAACATAAGGATTACAACTCGAAACTTAGAACAAGATATGACTCTATATGAATGCCTCCAACGGTGTACCGGGATGGTGCAATTTATCAAGAGTGACATGTATGAAAAATAATGCATGGTGGCTTTGCCACAAATACGATGTCAACTACATGATCATGCAATGGCAATATGACAAAAGTAATGTATGTCATGATGATGATGAACGAAACAGTGGAAAGTTGCATGGCAATATATCTCGAAATGGCTATGGAAATGCCATAATAGGTAGGTATGGTGGCTGTTTTTAGGAAGATATAAGGAGGTTTATGTGTGATAGAGTGTATCATATCACGGGGTTTGGATGCACCGGCGAAGTTTGCACCAACTCTCAAGGTGAGAAAGGGCAATGCACGGTACCGAAGAGGCTAGCAAAGGCGGAAAGGTAAAAGTGCGTATAATCCATGGACTCAACATTAGTCAAAAGAACTCATATACTTGTTGCAAAAATTTAGAAGTCATCAAAAATCAAGTACTACGCGCATGCTCCTAGGGGGATAGATTGGTAGGAAAAGACCATCGCTCGTCCTCGACCGCCACTCATAAGGATGCACAAGCCAGGTACACTTCATGTTTCAAATTTGTTACACAACTTTAACCATACGTGCAAGCTATGGGACTTGCTAACTTCAACACAAGAATTCTTTAAATTCATAATCACCCAACTAGCATGACTTTAATATCACTACCTCCATATCTCAAAACAATTATCAAGCATCAATCTTTTCTTAGTATTCAACACACTCATAAGAATTCTTACAAATCTTGTATGCTTAGCATATTATGATTATTTAAGCAAATTACCATGATATTTAAGACTCACAAAATAATATAAGTGAAGCATGAGAGTTCATCTATTTCTTAAAAATAAAACTACCACCATGCTCTAAAAGATATAAGTGAAGCACTAGAGCAAAAACAAATTACTCCGAAAGATATAAGTGAAGATCAATGAGTAGCTAAATAATTATGCAACTATGCGAAGACTCTCTCTCATTTAATAATTTCAGATCTTGATACTTTATTCAAACAGCAAGCAAAGCTAAAGAAAACAACATTGCAAGGATAGCACAACTCATGTGAAGAAGCAAAAACTTAGGCTTAACCGATACTAACCGATAGTTGTTGAAGAAGAAAGGTGGGATGCCTACCGGGGCATCCCCAAGCTTAGATGCTTGAGACTTCTTAAAATATTATCTTGGGGTGCCTTGGGCATCCCCAAGCTTGAGCTTTTGTGTCTCCTTAATTCCTCTCATATCATGGTTTCTCTTTTTATCAAAAAGCTTCATTCACAACAAACTCAACAAGAACTCGTGAGATAGGTTAGTATAAACCAATGCAAACCTTATCATTTTCTACTGTAACAAATCACTTAAATAATTATTCAACATTGCATACTAAATGCCTCTGCATATTTAATACTCCTATCCTCAAATAGAATCATTAATCAAGCAAGCATATGCAAACAATGCAACTATAACAGCAATCTGCCAAAACAGTACAGTCTGTAAAGAATGCAAGAGTATCAATACTTCCCTGACTCCAAAAATTATGAACTAAACTTCCCACTGTAATAAATTTATCAGATCTCAATATGCAAAAAGATTCAACATTATACCACTCTCTGACTTTTCTAGGGATTT
Organism: Triticum timopheevii; assembly: GCA_963921465.1. NCBI lineage: Eukaryota > Viridiplantae > Streptophyta > Magnoliopsida > Poales > Poaceae > Triticum > Triticum timopheevii. Next base: position 275,923,152 of record OY997274.1, read on the forward strand.
TTTGTAACAGCGGTAAACTTTTTGTTTTTCAAACAGCAACATGTATACTAGCAAAATAAGCATGGCAAAGGCTATCCTTGACTTCTTTATTGAAACTAAAGATGCAAAAAATTATTCTAAATAACAGCAAGCTAATACTAACAAAATAAAATGACGCTCCAAGCAAAACACATATCATGTGGTGAATAAAAATATAGCTCCAAGTAAAGTTACCAATGAACGAAGACGAAAGAGGGGATGCCTTCCGGGGCATCCCCAAGCTTAGGCTCTTGGTTGTCCTTGAATATTACCTTGGGGTGCCTTGGGCATCTCCAATCTTAGGCTCTTTCCACTCCTTATTCCATAGTCCATCGAATCTTTACCCAAAACTTGAAAACTTCACAACACAAAACTCAACAGGAAATCTTATAAGCTCCGTTAGTGAAAGAAAACAAAACCACCACATTGGTACTGTAATTAACTCATTCTAAATTCATATTTGTGTAACATCTACTGTACTCCAACTTATCTATGGTTCATACCCTCCGATACTACTCATAGATTCATCAAAATAAGCAAACAACACATAGAAAACAGAATCTGTCAAAAACAGAACAGTCTGTAGTAATCTGTAACAAACGTATACTTCTGAAGCTCCAAAAATCCTACCAAATTAGGAGGTCCTAACCAATTTGTGTACCAATCCAGAGCAAAAATAATCAGATCAAGAGCACGTTTTTGTGAATTAACAAAACTAATTTACTGGATGCAAAAGTTTCTGATTTTCAGCAGGATCAACACAACTATCACCGTAAGCTATCCTAAAGGTCTTACTTGGCACTTTATTGAAACAAAATCTATAAAACATGATTACTACAGTAGCATAATCATGTGGACACATAAAAACAGTAAGGATAAATATTGGGTTGTCTCCCAACAAGCGCTTTTCTTTAATGCCTTTCTAGCTAGGCATGATGATGAAAATGATGCTCACATAAAAGATAAGAATTGAAACATAACGGGAGCATCATGAAGCATATGACTAGCACATTTAAGTTTAACCCACTTCCTATGCATAGGGATTTTGTGAGCAAACAACTTATGGGAACAAGAATCAACTAGCATAGGAAAGCAAGACAAGCATAACTTCAAAACTTTAAGCACACAGAGAGGAAACTTAGTATTATTGCAATTCCTACAAGCATATGTTCCTCCCTCATAATAATTTTCAGTAGCATCATGACTGAATTCAACAATATAACCAGCACCTAAAGCATTATTTTCATGATCTACAAGCATAGAAATTTTATTACTCTCCTCATAAGCAAAATTCTTCTCATCAATAGTAGTGGGAGCAAACTCAACAAAATAACTATCATATGATTGAAAATTAAGATCAAGATGACAAGTTTCATGGTTATCATTATTCTTTAAAGCATACGTGTCATCACAATAATCATCATAGATAGGAGGCATGCTTTCATCATAGTAAATTTGCTCATCAAAGCTTGGGGAAAAAATACCATCTTCATCAAACATAGCTTCCCCAAGCTTATGGCTTTGCATATCATTAGCATCATGGATATTCAAGGAATGTATACTAACAACATTGCAATCATGATCATCAAACAAGGATTTAGTACCAAGCATTCTATGTAATTCTTCTTCTAGCACTTGAGCACAATTTTCCTTTCCATCAAACTCACGAAAGATATTAAAAAGACGAAGCGCATGAGACAAACTCAATTCCAATTTTTTTGGTAGTTTTCTTTTATAGACTAAACTAGTGATAAAACAAGAAACAAAAAGATTCGATTGCAAGATCTAAAGATACCTTCAAGCGCTAACCTCCCCGGCAACGGCGCCAGAAAAGAGCTTGATGTCTACTACACAACCTTCTTCTTGTAGACGTTGTTGGGCCTGCAAGTGCACAGGTTTGTAGGACAATAGCAAATTTCCCTCAAGTGGATGACCTAAGGTTTATCATTCCGTAGGAGGCGTAGGATGAAGATGGTCTCTCTCAAGCAACCCTGCAACCAAATAACAAAGAGTCTCTTGTGTCCCCAACACACCCAATACAATGGTAAATTGTATAGGTGCACTAGTTCGGCGAAGAGATGGTGATACAAGTGCAATATGGATGGTAGACATAGGCTTTTGTAATCTGAAATAATCAAAACAGCAAGGTAACTAATGATAAAAGTGAGCGTAAACGGTATTGCAATGATAGGAAACAAGGCCTAGGGTTCATACTTTCACTAGTGCAAGTTCTCTCAACAATAATAACATAGATAGATCATATAACAAGCCCTCAACATGCAACAAAGAGTCACTCCGAAGCCACTAATAGCGGAGAACAAACGTAGAGATTATGGTAGGGTACGAAACCACCTCAAAGTTATTCTTTTGAATCAATCTATAAAAGACTTCGTACTAGAATAACACCTTAAGACACAAATCAACCAAAACCCTAATGTCACCTAGATACTCCATTGTCACCTCAAGTATCCGTGGGCATGATTATATGATATGCATCACACAATCTCAGATTCATCCAACCAACACAAAGTATTTCAAAGAGTGCCCCAAAGTTTCTATCGGAGAGTCAAGAACGTGTGCCAACCCCTATGCATAGGTTCCCAATGTCACGAAACCCGCAAGTTGATCACCAAAACATACATCAAGTGGCACATGATATCCCATTGTCACCACAGATAATCACAGCAAGACATACATCAAGTGTTCTCATAAAAGACTCAATCCGATAAGATAACTTCAAAGGGGAAACTCAATTCATCACAAGAGAGTAGAGGGGGAGAAACATCATAAGATCCAACTACAATAGCAAAGCTCGGGATACATCAAGATCGTGCCATAGAGGGAAAATGAGAGAACACGAGAGAGAGAGAGAGAGAGAGAGAGAGAGAGAGAGAGAGAGAGAGATCAGACACATAGCTACTGGTACATACCCTCAGCCCCGAGGGTGAACTACTCCCTCCTCGTCATGGAGAGCGCCGGGATGATGAAGATGGCCACCGGTGATGGGTTCCCCCTCCGGCAGGGTGCCAGAACGGGCCCTGAGAGGTTTTTGGTGGCTACAGAGGCTTGCGGCGGTGAAACTCCCGATCTATCTTCTGTTCTGGAAGTTTTAGGGTACGTAGGTATATATGGGTGAAAGAAGTACGTCGATGGACCGAAGGGGGGGGCCACGAGGCAGGGGGGCACGCCCCAGGGGGGTGGGCGCGCCCCCCACCCTCGTGGGCACCTCCCTTCTTCCCTGACGTGCACTCCAAGTCCATCGGGTGGCTTTCCTTCCAAAAATAACTTCTCCAGTTGATTTCACTCCGTTTTGATTCCGTCTGATATTCCTTTCCGAAACACTAAAATAGGCATAAAACAGCAAATCTGGGCTGGGCCTCCGGTTAATAGGTTAGTCCCAAAAATAATATAAAAGTGGATAATAAAGCCCAATATTGCCCAAAACAGTAGATAATATAGCATGGAGCAATGAAAAATTATAGATACGTTGAAGACGTATCAACGTTCATCAAACTAGAAGCAATACATGCTAGAAATCATATTCAAGAGGCAAACCAATATCACACTGCCGAAAAGGTGTCCCATCATAAGTGACTGATGCAGGATACACAAGAAGAGTAGTTTCATGTAAGAACATGGTGTGATAGACAGATATAGTATGTACCAAAAACAGAAAAGCGTGTCATATTCACATGTATCATGTGTAAGCTAAGCAGATGCAGTTTATACTAATTAGGACCAATACGAGCTAGACACCATATGCAACATGCAACCAGATATCACACTGCCAAGTTAGAGCAAGCACCTTGGATGGTGGAGTAGGGTAGCGGAGACTTGGACCTTGTAATGCACTATCAATACAAGGAGAATCGATATAGATGCTCCATTTACGTTGCTGCAGAGGACCACCATCATCGCCTTCCTTACTCTTTTCCTTCCTCTTTCTTGATTTTGCCTTGTCAAGTCAAACCCACAAGAAAATTTGCTCTTCAGAACTCATTGATGCATGATACTGACGAACACTACTTTCATGTAAGGCAGCCGCATGATAGGAGGATGGAATATGTATGAAAAACAGGACGGCGTGACATATTGACATGTATGATGTATAAAGTGTAAACTAAGCACAAGGTGCTTGAACTTGTTAGAATGAATGCAAGCTAGAAACCATATGAAAGATGAAACCAATATCACTTTGCCAAATTAAAAGGGTGCCCTAACAAATGTATTTGACCAAATTAGAAGCAATACATGGCAACAGGCTAGAAATAATATGCAATATGCAATGAATAAAGGTGACTCGTCGTAAGTGATTGATGCATGATACAGAAGAGAGGTAGTTTCATGTAAGAACAAGGTTAACACATAGATGTAGTGTGTACCAAAAATAGGAAGGCATGTCATATTCACAGGTATAGTGTGTAAACTAAGCAGATGCAATTTACCCTAATTAGAAGCATTACAAGCTAGACACCGTATGCAACATGCAACCACATATCACACTGCGAAGTTAGAGCAAGCACCTGTGATGGTGGTGTAGGGGAAGTGCGGTCTTCAAGTACAGAGCTACGTTCAATATCTTCATTTAGGCTTGCTGTTTCTTGAGAATCATGTGGAGAGGATGAAATTGCATTCTTTATAAGAGTATTGCGTCTCATATTAACCCATGCGCATGACTGTCTCATCATAAGCGATAGATGCAGGATACACAAGAAAAGTAGTTTGATATAAGAACATGGTGTGATAGGCACATGTAGTATGTACCAAAAAATAGGAAGGCGTGTCATATTCACATGTATAATGTGTAAGCTAAGGAGGTGCAATTTAACAAATTAGGAGCATTGATGAGGGATACACAAGAAAAGTAGTTTGATGTAAGAACATGGTTAATAGAAAGACGTAGTATGTACCAAAAACAGGAAGGCATGTCATATTCACAGGTATAATGTGTTAACTAAGCAGATGCAATTTACCCTAATTAAAAGCATTACAAGGTAGACACCATATGTAACATGCAACCACATATCACACTGCCAAGTAAGAGCAAGCACCTACGATGGTGGTGTGGGGGAATTGCGGTGATCAACTAGAGAGCTACCTTGACTATCTTCATTTAGCCTTGCTGTTTCATGAGAATCATGTGGGGAGGATGACACTGCACTCTTTAAACGAGTAGGGTGTCTCATAGTAACCCACTCGGCTGACTGTCTCATCATAAGTGATTGATGAGGGATACAAAAGAGCATTAGTTTGATGTACGAACATGGTTAATAGACATATGTTGTATGTATCAAAAAGAGGAAGGCATGTCATTATCAAAGGTATAATGTGTAAAGTAAGCAGATGCAATTTAACCAAATTGGAAGCAATACAAGCTAGACACCATATGCAACATGCAACCACATTTAACAGCGTGAAGTTAAAGCAAGCACCTGGGATGGTTGTGTGTGGCAATTGAAATCATCAACTGCAGAGCTATGTTTACTGTCTCCAACTGCTGACACTACACCCATTAGAGCGCTGAAACGCTTAGTGCTTATCTTCGAATTACACTGGAGCGACTTCTGTCTTTTCTTTTTTGCATTCATCAACACTACGTCAGAGTCTGAAATACCCATGCATAAAAAAACAATAGTGTGAGTATGGGTGAAGTGTGTGCACAATTAGTATAGTGTAAAGGTAGCAGATAGCAGGTCGGTGAGAAATAAATGACGGGAGACATATGATAGCTCTACAACATGCATGGCACACTAAATTACTACATGATTCTATGAAAATAACAGTCGACTGAAAGCAAATAGGTCAGTCCATTTTTTCTGCACCGTCCGATGTATAAAGAACGGGCATATCGCCTTCATCTCCCTCCAGCTAGTCAGTGTTGACGATCTTCCTCGAAACGCCAGCAACCACCGGCCCAGTATTCCTCCCCTACCCGCGCCCTCCCGTCGACCTCACCGCACTGTTGTGCTTGGCACCGCTCCCAGCCATCCATTCAAGCCCCGCCGACCTCCAGATCGGGCGCAAGCAACTCCTGCGCCCCACACCCCTATGATCGACACTGATGCGCCGCTTCCCCAGGGAACAGGTGGACTAGGTGCTCTGCGCGCCTAAGCGGGTGCTGCTTCTTTTAATTGCGGTTCGACTGACCCTGAATTGAAATCCAGGCGGGCCACTGACCTCTAGCAAAGGTGAAATAGTAAAAGGGAGGAAACCTTGTGCGTTTAGTATCATGAAGAAGATGCAGTAAGAAGCTCTCAACTAGTTTCTTTCGTGGGATGAATATGGTGTGAGAGGAGACGTAAGATTTGCATGAATAAGGGAAGAGGAGTACCTCTTTCTGCTGGCAGTGCTGTGTCCTCCTTCCGTTTTTCCGACTTCTTGTGGTTTGCCGGAAACCAGAAGTTGTGGAGGACGGTGCAGCCTTGGACGAACCCATGGCCAAGTTGTTGAGTGTGGTGCGGTGGCCGGCTGTCGGCGGCGGGGAAGCAGATCCGAGGCGGCGAACGATGGCGTAGCGGGAACAACTCCGGTGCGGTGGCCGGTTGCGATAGTGGAGCGGCAGCAGTGAGGAGCAGGACGGCGTGGTCGGAGTGGTTCTGGTACGGCGCACGTCAGCGTCGGCGTCGTGGAGGCAGCTCTGCCTCGGCTTCAGCTGCTAAGTACTTGAGGGTGTTGCGGTTGCGGTTGTGTTGGACGACGACGTCGGGGTACCGGCTCCGGCATTATGGAGGAGGGCGGTGGTGGATTGGCCGCTATGGGGTTGAGGACGGAGGAGGCTAGGGTTTCGCGGCTGGTGGAGAGGGTGTTTTCGCGCCCACGGAGTATGAATGGGGAAACGGAGGGAGGCGGGGAACTAAGGGGGAACAATGTTTCGGTTTGAGACAGCTTGTTTGAAATTTGGGGAAAATTACAAACTTTGCCCCCATATAAAATTTCGGACATATTGCGGGTTGGGGGTAGGATAGTCATGTCAGGTGTCCCAAATGTGGGCGGGATAGATTTCGGCTGAGCGCATGGGTTTTTAGACGCCCACAGCATATGAATGCTTCTCGGAGGCGGTTGAGACTGGCGTCTTGGTGAAGTTACAAACCTTCCCCGATTTAGACCTTTGGACATCGGGCTGATAGGCTACACGAGCCAGAGTCAGGACAGTAATTTCCTACCACCAAACATTAGTCTCGCGGTTTCGGGTGACCAGAGGCCTATTTGGCACGTCGTTCAATATTTGGGAACAGAAGCATTAACGTTTTTGGTTCTCTTGAATTGAACTTTCAGGATTTGTCAAACTTCACAAATCTTTACTCTTGAAAATCCTAAAGCTACGATTATTTTGGAATGGAGGGGGTACATTTGAATATACATTGTACACGAGTATATATTAAAAAATATGCAACTTACCTCAGTTCATGCATGGTTCTAGATATAATCTCCTTGGTTGCAAAAAAAGTTAGATATGCGTATGAATATATATAGCATGTTCAAACTCACAACAAAGATTGATGCCCCTTTTACATCTGATTTACAAATGCCATTATCTCAGGTTCAAATAGATGAATGCACTTCCTATGAATTCGAATCTTTGAAACCCCCTTTATGTTGAATTCGACATGTATTCTATTTCGTAGCTAGCAATTTGGAATGTATCTGTGCAATTGACAAATGTATAAAGTGCTTCACACTAACAACATGGAGTGCACTAATTAATGTTTATATATGAATTGCAAAAGCATCCATTGCCTGTATTTCAAACCGCTCTCACTCTACGGATCGATAATATGAAATAAACACATGCACATGCTAGAATTCAATAGAGTAAGGGTGTCTGATAGACCGATTTTCGTCCATACGTAATTTGCAAAATTCATGATATCATCCAAAAATAATAATGCCATTTATATTTTAATTTAATGCATAGAACCGCCTTTTACACGTAGATGCACTATGCCTCGGCCCGTTCTCACAAACGCGTTATATCTCTCTCTATCTAATGCATAAGTGCACACACTTTATATGCATCGGCATTTCTCTTTCAAACATGCTCACATTCTCTCTCAGGGTGTCGGGGTGTCTCACGCACATGCTCTCTCTCTGTTTCTCTCTCTCTCTCTTTCTGACTACTATGTACCACTCTTTTCACTAATCTCAGTTGGAAAACACTATTTCTCTCACATGCTCTCAGTTGGAAAACACTATTTCTCTCACATGCATATATACACACGCACGGTCTCTACTAGCCCTCTATACGCACATATATGTGCCTACGTGTCTCCTGCATGCACATTATCTTTAGGCCTCTCTCGCACACATTGCCCCCCCCAGACACACCTCTCTCTTAGTAGTTGGCAGATATGATTTCATCATATCATTCGGTAGGATATCCCTGGCTGTTAGGCTGGATGTTAATACGAGGCAAAGTTTTACCCTAGTTCGGATCGGACCCTTGCAGTCAAAGAAAGAGCCTACTCCTGGTACTGTATATTAGTGATAGGGGTGTGTACAAAGTACACGTGAATACCAGGCATTGTGCGTGTGTGTATACTATCGACGAACTAGCCCCCAAGCTTGTATAACATACTGGGGGCCTAGGGTTACAAATCATATATAGTTGGCTTATCACCAGTGGGGATAGAGTCCTCCGCGACTCTAGTAGCTTCGTATTGTATGCCGAGTCCTCCACATGTGTCTTCGTATAACACGTCTCGGTCCAACCTATATGTGGCGCAGGATGGAACTGACCCATGAGTCTTCATGTTGACCCACCACAACTAGAAATGATGTGCCCACCACACCACACACGCAATTGGCCACTAAGAAAATAAGCATATACAATAGTACAACAATATCTAGCTCACGGCACGTCTCCATATTTTGTTGATGACGCTGACGGACTTTGCATTTGATGCGTGCTCTATATTTTATTGGCGACACTTACGGTCATTGTATTTGAAGCGAAAGCACGATATGGTCACTCGACTTCAGAATAAGCCCATCATGGTCACCACATACATTTTGTCGTGCTAACCAACATGTGGTTGGATGGTTAGGAGGACAGTGGTTTCTCGAGCCCACCAACATTAAAGTCCCGGTGCTCGCATTTATATTGTGTTAATTTCAATATTTTCTGGCGATGTGCGTTCAGTGGGAGGAGACGTTCCACTCGACTACGAGGCACCTATGGTGACTTCGTAAAATCTCAAGATCATATATGCCGGCCCACTCTCTCGAAGGTGCTCATAGGGGTAGGGTTCGCGTGTGTGTGCTTATAGCAGTGAGTGCTTGCGCGTATATACGAGCCCTTGCGTCTGTACCGTGTTAAACAAATACATGTCATGATTATAAGGTCACTAGCTCACCCGTACAACTCCATATTTTGTTGATGACACAATCAATTTACCAGTCAAACGTTCCACGCGGCGCAACTAGTGTTGCACCATCGGGGCGCGTAACCATGGGGCCCACCTGTCAGCCCGTATATGAAATAAAGAAATGGTAGTTTGAGTCTGTACTGTGTTAATAAAATAGGAGTACATTTTAGGGTGATCATACGATCACTTGCTCACCATACAGCTCCGTAATTTGTTAATAACACGATCAATTGACCAGTCAAACGGTCCACATTCAGCAGCGCACATTACCATAGGGCCCACCCGTCAGCACGTATATGAAGGACCAAAATGGTAATAAATTAGTGGTCGGTGGGTATTCGAAGTCATGAGACCTCTGGTTGGTAGTCACCGGCAGTTGGGGGGGGCGTTGGGGTGGGGATCAACGAAGAAAAAGCTCGGCGTGGGGGGGGGGGGGGGGGGGGGCGTGGCTAGAGGGATGGCCGGTGCGGCGGCGGACCGACGGTGGGGTGTGGTTTCGGGGAGGGCGGGGCGGTGTGGTGGCACGGGCCGGCCGCAGGCGGTGGGGGCTGGCGGCTCAGGGGGGGGGTGGAGTTTGATGATAAACTGGAGGCCCTTGATTTCGTATCCAACGGGTGGAAAATCTAATGACCAGATATGAAAAAGTCAGTCGACTAACCTGTAGCCTCACCCCGCACGTACACATGCACGCACGCAAGACACACACGCATGCAGGCGTGCAACACTGACACGTACACATAACGTACACACGCACGCATGCTGGCTTGCAACACTGACACGTACACATGGACTCACGAACACACACACGTACGCGCCCATGCATGCAACACTGAAATGTACCGTTGCACGCACGCAACACTCGCACGCCTGCATGCACATAGCACACGACGCAAGACACACGCTCAACCTATACGTGTATGCACCCTTTGTTAAGGACATGGATTGTTACGGGTATTAACCAGTCTTATCTGTGATAAGCAGAACATTGATGTTTGCAGCGGTATTTATGAATCACCACGTATCGAACGGGCTATCAACATAGTAGGCTTATCTACATGTATAAGATGACGTCACACTCAATGAACAATCATCGGTTTATGAAATGCCCGCTTTTGACCGCCCTGGCCCACCAAAGATTCCTCTGCTGTGCGCTGCATGCGTTGGGTCACTAACATGCAGTCCATGTACCCAAAGAGCCCACACGTGAGTGGAGGAACGACGCGGTGTCCTAGGTCAGAGTCGAGGGTGCCACTCGCTGCACGCCCGGCTGAAGACGCCTCCTTGCCACATTTAAACACCTCCATGAAACCCGCCCGTGTGGAAGCCGAGAAACCCAATCTGGACACATGTCCGTTCATGACCGGGTCGGCATTAAACGCAACACCGGCCGAGCTCCTCCCGTCCGCTGTCTATTTAATCTCCTATTTAAACGAGGCCAAACGCCGGCCAAGAATCGCACACCTCCGTCGCTCCCCTATCTCCTCCACCATTTTGTCAACTCTTACAATGGCTTACGAAGAGTAGTTATTCCGCATCCAAGCCGGCTGGGTAGCTCGCCGGATGAGCTGTGCAGCTCGCTGATCCACCTCCCTCCCCTCACCCGGCAGAGCCTGTTGCCGCCCCAAGCTGGCGCGCGGTTCAGCAACTCGCCGCTCCAGGCCATCTCGACGAGGTGCGGTGCACGGGCGTCGTTGATGCCATCCACGCCGCCGCCTCGTACCGCGTCTCCTGTTTCTGTGGCCGAGACTCCCATGCCGGCGGCTGCGCCATGCAAGGAACGACAGAAGCCGGGTGCGTGGAGAGCGACGAGGCCAGCGCCTCCGCGTCCGCCGCCATCATCGAGGAGAAGTAGAACACGGGAGGCCGCCGCCGCTTGGGTCCCATGAAGGCCACCGCGGAGGCGACGCCGGCGTACACAACAGGTGTCTTGCCGGATCCTTTTGTTGCGAGGACCTTCGTCGACCCCACATGGGCTCCACGGAAGAGGGGAATGTTAGGATGAACTCGAGCCGGTGCCGGCCATGGCGAAGTAGTGGCCGGTGATGAACTCGAACCGGTGTCGGCCACTATCATCTTCGGCGCCAGCCAATGATATCAGTTGGGCAGTGGGAAGCGAGCCGTCCTTTGCGCTGAAGCATATACCTCCGGGGCTCCGGGCAGTCCAGTGATCATGCTGCCGGACATGAGGAACACAAATCGATCAGCGGGCGACCATTTAGGCCAGGTATTATATACTTTTGCTGTCCAGAACTAGCACCGCGTAGTTCATTTGAATGTAATGAAATCCGTCATGTTTGTATGAAAATCCGGTATTTTATATGAGTTCCGTCGTTGTTTATATGAAATATCAGTTTGTCTACGTGTTTGCGTGAATTTCGTCCAGTTGGTTGAGTTGCTATCATAATGTGTGCGGCTACAGTTGGATGGCATAATTTGTGGGTCGCCGGTCGGTCTGCGGGCGGCTCAGGCGGCGTTGTGGGACAATAAAAACACAGCTCGTGTGAGCTCGTCTCCAACATGCGCGCTGGAGGATGCATGACAGCATGAGCACCCGAGCCATTCCTCGTCCATCAGTGGCAAAGGCACCGGTGGACAAAAGGGTCGCCAATATTTTGGCTACCCCGGGCAAGATCCAAGCAGCCCCTCCCAACATATTCAAATCCCTTGTTCGCCGTGGAATTTTGCCATGTGTTGTTTTCATGGACTAGCAAGATGCCCGTGCATTGCACGGAACATCAAGATGTATTTTTTACAAACTCCCGCATGCATGCAAGGGATAATTAATGTCCTCCTTTGCTAGTACCACGAGGAAAACACCATTAATATTGCATCGATTAGTGTTAGTGGCCTTGTATATCTGCAAATTGTAATTTTGATAGTGGCCCCTTGTATATAAAATGGAGGGAGAAAGATGAGAGATAAGGTGAGGAGGAGTGGGGCGTGGTGGTGACTGGTTGTCGGACTGGGCAGAGGCATGGGGATGGACGACGCATTATGTCTAGGTTTGTATCTCTCTCACACACACGTAGGTGGGGGACGTGCACGAAGAGAAGAGGTGCACACACGGCGCAGATACTCCCGTCTCTTTCCCAACCACACCCGCGCGGGTACATGGTGGAGCTCATTTCTGTACGAAAAGGCAGCCCACGTGGTAATTGGACACGTGTACTGGTTGTCCACTTGGTGGAGGGAGGATCATCTACCACGGGTGAACAAACAAATTGCGACTTGACGTGTTATATTAAAAAAGAGGCAAACCATGTGGGCCCTACCTTAGAGACAAGGCTCTATACACTGGAGTAATTTTGATGTGTCCCGTCAACTCGCAGAACGAGGAGAAGCTTGCTTAGTACGCCGTCTCCCCCGCCCACGGGTGCGGTGGCTCGCAGGATGAGGTGAAGCTTGCTTACGAGTAGTAGTAGTAGTACTCCTACTACTGTATGCCTTACGCCCACTCCCTTGCCCACGCGCGCGGTGGCTCACAGCACGAGGAGAAAATTTTACTACTCCCTCCGTTTACTCCTCATCCCTACTACGTACCTTGGTTAGAGAGATTATCATATTGTTTGGAATATATATGTCCTTTATAGCATCCACAGTGTGCTCTTTTCTCGCCTCTAAGCCCGCCTCTAGCGACTTGGAGACCGGCGCCATACATTGCAAGGGATCACCTCTAAGCTAAAGTGGCTGGCGTCGCCTCTAAGCCAAGAGGCGGCCTCCAAGTTCTCTCCCTACTAAAATAATTCTGCGTCCCCACTAGTCATACCCAGTAGTGCATACTGCATGCTAGCATGGCCGATGAAAAAAGGTATTCCTTATATGTATGCTGCATGCAGTGGGCTCCATCTTAGAGGCCAGATTAAATTTGATACACTGCGCGACCTTAGAAAAATCTTAGAGGCAGGTAAGTGGACCCTAGCTTAGAGGCCATGTTGCCTCTACACGCTATGGATGCCCTTAGTACTCCCTCCATTTACTTATACAAGGCCACTATTAAAAATACAATTTGCATCTATACAAGGCCACAAATAGTAATCAAGACAAAAGTTACTACTCCCTCCTTTCCAGTTTATGGTTCAATTTCAAAATCTCTCCAACCAAGGTAGACGGTGAGTGGTCGAATTAATTTCATAGTTTGCACAAGTAATTAGTACGCTCGTTTTTCTAAAGAAGTTATGTTTATCGAGGCATTAATTAGAACGAATGCATGAATGACCACTAAATTTCCATGAACTTCTACATGCATTGGTTAGTTTCCTCTTGACACTGCTTGCGTCGGGTGATCTCATGCACCTTGAAATCCAACATGTAATGGTACTACACTAGTAGTAGAATTGAGACTTATCAAACGGAAAACCGAATGTTTTTTAGATGAGCCCTATAAACCCTAGTGGGTACGTACGCCGCAAAAACAGATTTTTCCAAAACTAAGTCGCTCCCTTTCATGAATTCTGTAGTATACTCCTCCGTCGACGCTCCCTTTCATGAATTCTGTACTTCCTGTCGCCGACATGTGGGACATATAGCAACCGGGTCGACGTATCAAGCACCAAATAACAGTGCAGAACAGCAGGGGGACGCACCCCACTCGTACCCGCCCAGTAGTAGTAATGAGCAATGAGATGTCAAATCCCAATGCCGCACCTTCCCAGACGGACGAAGCAACCATTATTTCACACTTCGGTTCGCCATCATCTTAAACCAGGTAGTATTTCTTCTGCCTCAAGAGGGACATGCACATCGCCTTGGTACATCATGACATGTGGGACCGCATGACAGGCCATGCTCCCCCGCCGATCGCTCGGTAAAATCACCTCATTACTATACTTCCTCCGTATCGGTTTACTACATGGCATGCACGTTGTTCTAGGTTGAGAATTTAACTGGCTATATATGTGATGAACAATACTCTAGCCTTTTAAAAACTGTATACTTTTGTACAGTAGTATCGATGGATTGCGCCGTGGAGCAAAAATTGAAATTAAAAAAAAGGTGGTACATATAGAGAGCGCTTGTCGCCAACTATGCATATAGTACTATTAAAAAAGCTAGTACGTGCTTAATTGGGGTGCTAAATTCTATTAAAGAAATACTAGTAGTATGTACATACTGAAGAGTTAAAGTAATGAGAAGAAACATAACATAGTTCTGCTAGGGCTCAGCACAACACACCCCTCAAATTAAACTAAGCACACCTGAAATTAAACTATGCAACTAATCCGATAGACACCACATTAGAACCACCATGAGCAACGATACTGACACCTTACTCACTCGGAGTCCTCGTCCACGTCCTCGTCTTCGTCCTTGTCCCTCTTCCTCTTGGCCGATACTTCTTTGCTTGAACCGCACACTTGGCTCTTGCTCTTCATCCAACCCTTGTAAATATTGAAACAAAGGTAGCCATCCATTGCAGCGTAGTGGATGTGGTCTATATCTAGTACATTCCGCTGCCATGCATGACGATGAAACATGTAATGAGGTTTCTCCAGTTTACGGTACGAAGGATGAACCATGGCTCCTGCCAGGGTCAGCATTGAAGGCGGACGAGAGGGCAACAACCGATTCTTCTGGAGGTCGAAGGGGTTGCCTACAATGAGGCCCATTCGACCCAGGACTTCTTTGTCGTTCGTAAAGTCTACAGTAATGAATTTGACTAGGTTGCTCTCGAGGAAGTTCTTAAAATCCAGGCATTCAACGTCGGCATGGCATATGTGGTAGACCAAGCATAAGTCATGCAGGAAAACCTGGATCACGGTGGGGTTCTTCCTCTCTTCGTCCTTTAGATCCTTCTCTCGTCCCAGGACTGTGGTGTACTCAACATCTAGCCCAGCGACCCACTCATCATCTGAGTTTTCGAACATGCGTCTGAAGCGAGAAAGGCATCCTTTCACTGTCGCGGAAGAACGGGTATAGATGACGTCGAACTCATCGCCGGTGATGGTTCTAACCTTGTACTCACTGCCGATCATGGAGATTTGGGATGCCATGGATTTGGGAGGAGGGTTAGGATTAGTGGAACTGCCATAATGTGAAAGTACGGGACGACTAGGAGCGAACCGCCGTAGTATTGAAGGACGTGCGGAGACGAGTAGGAGCGAACTGCCAGCGTGCGAATGGCAGGGTAGTGGCTTCCCATTCTCCCATGATACGGGCTTCCGAGAGCCCTTGGATCTGAGATCGAACGGTTGCATGGCGTGATTCTAGACCTATGGGTGAATATCCTATCCTTGAGGGTTATTCTACAAATTTTCAGCTACTTAGCATGCGACCGTTTGATGTCAGATCCAAGGGCTGCCAGCAGCCCGTATCATGGTCGCGCCTACCACGATCGTCGCCTCGCTCGCGTGGTCGCGCCCTTGGAGATTTAACATGGTGCGTTAGGCTATCTAATGTTGGCATGTCATACATAGTCATCACTTAGTCACTCATACTACAACAAGGTTAGCTATAAGGTTGGCTATAAGTGTATTTTTTTACTTCTCTCTATCTCTTTCTTCGTACTCCCTCTGTCCCATAATATAAGAACGTTTTTGACACTAGTGTAGTGCCAAAAACGTTCTTATATTATGGGACATAGGGAGTGCTAGTATTTATTGCATTTGCCAAGGAGTGACCTCTTCCAATGAAATGGTGTGCTTATTAGTTTTTTGTTGCTAAGTTTGCTTCATTTAATTAGCTATAGCCTCAAAATTGACTTTTCACCTAGGTACACGCGCTTAGCACCGTTTCTTCCTTGGGTCACCAAACTAGTCTCTTTCTTCTTGATTAACTTGCCAGATCAGACTTTATGCCTATGTGTCAAGCTTAGCACCTATAGGAGCAAGTAAGTACAATAGTGCGCTTTACATGGCATTTTTGCATATGTGGAGGAAAGAGAGGCAAGGAAAAAGTAGAGAAGTGGGCTCTCATGCATGAGCCAGCCTCTACTACATGGTGGAGCATTGGGAGAGGCACCTGTATGGAGGTGGTCAGGAATCAGGAGACTCACGCCGGTCGTAGCGCCGCAGCTAAAATGATAATGGCAAGTCAAATCATGGGGCCCCACCTGTCCAGCAGTAACTCGCTGTCAAATCACACAACCCTACGTTTGCAGCAGCCTACTCCCTCGTCTTCTCGTGTCTCTGTCGAACCGACTAGGCGAAACTGCCCCACCTACCGCGCAGGAAAAGCCCCACCCTCGACTTTTAAATACAACTACATCCGCTTAAGAATCCAATGATATACTTTTTGTGACATAGTAACTCATATATAGTTAGTCAAATGGATGACCTAGAACTACGTGTAGGCCCTATTAACTGAGACGCCTAAATATAAAAAACCGAGACGGAGAGGGTAGTTCAGCACATATCTTTTTAGATCAATATAGTTGGGAGTCACCAAGGAGCAAAACCAAGTGGTAGGCTGCTCCTGTCATGTTGGCGTAGCAACTCAAGAAGGGTCAGTCCGCACACAAAATGGCGACACACTTAACAGGACCCCTTTGGCCGACATGTGGCTCATCCACCGTCTTGTTCCACGTGTGATGCACCAAATTACAGTTCGGAGCAGCGGTTGGAATTGGAGACACCCCGGTCATAGCGCCGCAGTAGTAGAAAATGAGCGATGAGGGGTCAAATCACAAAGCCCCACCTTTCCCGCATTAAGCTGGACGGACGAAGCAACAATCATTTCACTCTAGGGCGCAAGAGCATAAAGTAAAGAGAAAACAATGATGTGTGCGACAGCTACTTAGGGCACCCTAGGGTAGGGGTCTCCACTACAGATCCTTTTTTTGAAAGCGCCTCCACTACAAATCGGCTTCTCACTCGTCCTCTTGAAGAAAACCGATGATGGTTGCGGTGGTAGGGTTTGTAGGAGTACTACGGCATGCGGGGCCACATCGTAGTAAGCGGGTTCGAGTCGATGCCTTAAATATATGTGGGCCACTTGGTTTTACGGGAACGAGGCAGCATTTTGGGTTCGGGGACCAGTGGAGATATAGTACGTACAAAATATTGTGGACGTAGGTTCGATCGAAAGGCAATGATGCATGGGCCCTGCATTTTGATATACCCGGGGCCGCGTGAAATTTGCTATTCTACTCAAAACTAGTAAGGTACACATGTATTGAACGCATGAGATTTCAAACCAAATTATGAATAAATACACACTATAGCATGTAAAGCTTTGAGTCATATATGCATGATGTAGATGTTCGTTTAGTTCTTATAGTTCATCTCATTCAAAATCAATTAGTTTTATAAAAATGTTAAGATTCATGGGGTTGTGCATTGTAAAGCATAAAGTAAAAAACAAATAATGGCAATTCATTTAGAAAAAAATAATCAATTATGATACAGAAGATTCTAGAACAAAGGAGAAGTGCTTGTGTTTTGAGGTTTGTGCATTATGCTTAAGTTCAACCATGGAGTCTTCTAAATTGTACATGTGGCAGATCTGGTGGAATGTTGATGATAGCCAACGACCAGTAGTGCTCGGATTTGCCTATCTCTGCGCTGTCGGATTAGCTTCATCCAACGACCATCTTTCAAAGTTATTGGCACACTATATAGTTCTTGTGCCATAGTTGCATGTTTTGGAAAAAAGCTACTAGTGGGTTGTACTATCTATTTAGGAATAGAAGATGTATACATGGAAATTGTAAGGAAAGAGATGACATGGAGCATCTCAATTCCTATGAGTAGGGATTGGAAAAGAGATGTCATTTGGTTCACATCATAGGAACTTTTCTAGTGAATCTAGAGATGACATGTATCTCAATTCCTATGAGGAGGGATTAGAAAAGAGATGTAATTTGGTTCATATCATAGGAACTTTTCTATTGAATATACGCTAATGTTTATTTTCCTTTGAAATTAAGGGAGTATAGGAATCCATTCATATGAACCAGGTGGCTCTAAAGCTATAGAAATGATATCATGTTTATTTCCTTTGAAATATGGAGATATGAATCTATTCCTATTAACCAATTGGCTCTAAAGGAAAAAATCCTATAAAAACCATATCATATAGAGTTCCTATGATATTCCTCGACACTAAAGGATGGTTGAAATTGCTGTAGGTGATACGATGGTCTTTATTTGTAGACTCCTCACCCATCTTTATAGTTACCTCTCGAAGATGAATGAAATGATATATACATGGTATTCTACATGTGCAATTTGGTACAAGAAAACTCGGTAAAAGTTTGCGAGGTTCAAATTTTCAATAAAGCTATATGCACTGCATTTCGGAACGGAGGGAGCATACGACAGTTGCTAACACTCACGTGGAAGATTTGTGAGTAGGAGGAGTGGCTATTCTGTTAAGTGACATGGCAAAACTGACACTATAGGATGCCGATCTAACGGTTCTTACGGCGTTTGTCAGGAAAAGGCTTGTGGCGAACGTTTGTCGGATAATGATTTACGGACACATGCATTTCATTGTTACGTGCCCCCTCTCTCTCACGCACACGTACCCTCATGAGTCATGACTCTCCCGAGTCCTCTCGCAGACTCGCACATCGCACCCACCGTCTATCTGTAGGTAGACGTCACGCACATATGTGCTCTTCACACCCTACCCTCAGAACTTCTAAAAAACAAAAGACATCGCACACATTTTATTTTAGCTCACACGTCACACACATATACTATTACTCTTACGGCGAACGTTCTTTGGGCATAGTATATTGTACTCTCACGAAGAGAAGCGGTGCACACACACACTAGTTCTCTCACACCCACTCGCGGGTACACGTAGGAGCGCATTTTTTTGAAGCTGGTACAACAAAATCACTCCACTATATATATAAGCAGGAGCCTTAGTGCTTGCTTTACTAGGGTTCCTCTCGTTCTCTCTCATGCTCTCCAGATCTAAGCAAGACATAGGTGGCCAGACTCTCTCTCAGCTCACGGCTGGTCACAAATCCGGCCAAACAACCTCGACCGGGGCAGGGCGTAGGTGCATCGTTCACGCTGTCGTCAGCGGCGAGGGAGGAGACTAACGGCTGCCCACGCGTCCCGATCGGCGGCCGTGCCATTCTCTCCGTGAGAGCGCCAGCTCGGGAGGGCCTCCGACCCCTTCTTCCTCCCTGTGGTATTGTGGCCAAGATGCGACCTCCCGACGCCGTCTTTGTCACATGCCGACAACCCTCAGGTATATATTCCTTTGAAACCTGCCTTGCTCTATTGCCCCAGCTCCCTTCATGTGGATATTTTTCTACTTCCGTCCGCTGTTTCAAAGCCACCTAGACTTTTACTATTATTAGAGGTAAAGCTAGTTCATACAGTCGACTCTAAGCGTTGGTTCAAACAGGGAAGAAAGTGGGAAAGCTGTAGAATGAATCTAGGACTTGGTTCTAAGAGGAAACGGGGGAAAGTAGTAGATACTGGCTATCCGACCGGTCTCTTGGTTGAAAAGACGAAGAAAGCATGGTGGATGGCGAAGGGTGGGGGGAAGTGGACCTATCTCTTGGTTGAGAAAGGAAAGAAAGTGACGGGTGTTGGGGGACAACGCAAATGAGAATGAGCAGGTCTAGATTTCCTATGCTCACATAGGAAAATGTCGCCGAGGAGATAAAAAATGGGACAAATGCAGACATGCTGCCTGAGTGTTTGCCGCTCTCGGCAGCCACATCTTCCTCACCACTTTGTGCCCCTGCTGTCTCTACGCCCATATCGCTACCGTTAATGTAAAATCACATGAAGCATTCAGCAATGCCACCTAATGTCACTATAAGTAATGGTCTAGTGCCGTAGATAAATTGAAGCAAAGCCACCACTATTTTATGAAGTGCTTCCGTCTTGCTTTATTTCCCATGAATTGTGTTTTTGTAGTTACACTTAAATCTCACACCTCTAACATTGCTTCATCCCAGTGGAACTGCACAAATTTGATTGCACATTTACTGACCATGTGCTACTCTCAGGACAATAATACTAATGCTATTGTTCTGCATGTTAATCTAGTGGCATTGTTGATGTGATGTGATGCTACTTACTTAAGGACTCTTCATACTGTCAATCTAGTGCCAATTATAACACAATAGATGCTGCTGTTAATCATACGCCACTGCAAATATCTGTCACTATTTAAATAACCGTATTTCGTATTTGCGCAAACAGGGATGTCTGTCTCCATATCGATTCAGGATGTCTGTCTCCGTATCGTTTCTATCCGCGCAATCAAAAGCACACACCTCAGTTTTAGTACAACTGCGCAAAATGAGATGGCTATCCCTCGTTGCCATCATCTAACCTCCCGTCTTCAAGGTATCCCTACATTGGTAGTAACTAAGGTAGAATGACCAACGCAATCTAAAAGAAGCTGATTCGTACGTTTTACTTCCTGATTGCAGTGCAGGGACGAGCGAAAACAACTGCATCCTGATACGTCTCCAACGTATCTATAATTTTTGATTGCTCCATGCTACTTTATCTACTGTTTTGGACTATATTGGGCTTTATTTTCCACTTTTATATTACTTTTGGGACTAACCTATTAACCGGAGGCCCAGCCCAGA
The DNA here is from genome assembly GCA_963921465.1 of Triticum timopheevii. Classification (NCBI taxonomy): domain Eukaryota; kingdom Viridiplantae; phylum Streptophyta; class Magnoliopsida; order Poales; family Poaceae; genus Triticum; species Triticum timopheevii. The sequence goes on from OY997274.1 coordinate 275,944,044, forward strand.
ATTGTTGTTTTTTGCCTTTTTCAGTATTTCGAAGAAACAGAATATCAAACGGAGTCCAAACGGAATGAAACCTTCGGGATCGTGATTTTCCAACCGAACGTGATCCAGGAGACTTGGACCCTACTCCAAGTAGTGCCCGAGGAGGTCACGATGGTGGAGGACTGGCCCCACTGGGTGCCCCCTACCTCATGGGCCCCTCAGAGCTCCACCAACGTACTCCTTCCTCCTATATATACCTACGTATCCCCGAACAATCAGAACAGGAGCCAAAAACCTAATTCCAGCACTGCAACCTTCTGTATCCATGAGATCCCATCTTGGGGCCTGTTCCGGAGCTCTGCCGGAGGGGGCATCCACCACGGAGGGCTTCTACATCATCACCATAGCCCCTTCGATGAAGTGTGAGTAGTTTACTTTAGACAGTAGCTAGATGGCTTCTTCTCTCTTTTTGGATCTCGATACAATGTTTTCCCCCTCTCTCGTGGAGATCTATTCGATGTAATCTTCTTTTTGCAGTGTGTTTGTTGAGACCGATGAATTGTGGGTTTATGATCCAGTATTATCTAAGGAAAATATTTGATTCTTCTCTGAATTCTTTTATGTATGATTGAGTTATCTTTGCAAGTCTCTTCGAATTATCCTTTTTGGTTTGGCCAACTAGATTGGTAGTTCTTGCAATGGGAGAAGTGCTTAGCTTTGGGTTCAATCTTGCGGTGTCCTTACCCAGTGACAGAAGGGGCAGCAAGGCACGTATTGTATTGTTGCCATCGAGGATAGCAAGATGGGTTTTTTTATCATATTGCATGAATTTATCCCTCTACATCATGTCATCTTGCTTATGGCGTTACTCTGTTTTTAACTTAATACTCTAGATGCATGCTGGATAGCGGTCGATGAGTGGAGTAATAGTAGTAGATGCAGAATCGTTTCGATCTACTTGTTTTGGACGTGATGCCTATATACATGATCATTGCCTAGATATACTCATAACTATGTTCAATTCTGTCAATTGCTCAACAGTAATTTGTTCACCCACCGTAGAATACTTATGCTCTTGAGAGAAGCCACTAGTGAAACCTATGGCCCCCGGGTCTATTCTCATCATATCAATCTCTATCACTTTATTTACTTGCTTTGTTTTTACTTTGCCTTTACTTTTTACTTTGCATCTATCTATCAAAAATACCAAAAATATTATCTCTATCAGATCTCACTCTTGTAAGTGACCGTGAAGGGATTGACAACCCCTAAGCGTTGGTTGCGAGTTGCTATTGTTTTGTGTAGGCACGAGGGACTTGTGCGTGGTCTCCTACTGGATTGATACCTTGGTTCTCAAAAACTAAGGGAAATACTTACGCTACTTTGCTGCATCATCCTCTCCTCTTCGGGGAAATCCAACACAGTGCTCAAGAGGTAGCAAGAAGAATTTCTGGCGCCGTTGCCGGGGAGGCTCACGCAAGCAAGTCAACTATACCAAGTACCCATCGCAATCCCTATCTCTCGCATTACATTATTTGCCATTTGCCTCTCGTTTTCCTCTCCCCCACTTCACCCTTGCCGTTTTATTTGCCCCCTCTTTCCCAATCTCCTCCTCTCTTTCTCGTTTGCCTTTTTCCCTTTGCCTTTCCGCTTGCTCGTGTGTTAGTTTGCCTATTTGTTGCGATGGCTCTACCTAGATTTGGTGACCTTCACCTTAAAAGGCGAGAGGAGATTGAAAGCAATGTTAGAAAGTTTATGGTTTTGCAATTTGAGCACACTAATTTCTTTAGAAACAAACTTAAGGAACAAAAAAGTTTATGAGCTTTATGAATAAAGAACTCGATGATATGTCTAAAGAATTTGATGGTATAAGGGCCCAAATTGCTCGTCTTGAAAAGATGACCGCTGAAATTTCGGATATGCAAGCTACCTTAGTCGATAAGATGGCCGCTAAACCTAATTCCTATGAAAATCAAGATGAAGATCTAAAAGTTATTGATGTGTCCCCCATTAAATCTTTGTTTTGCAATATGAATCTTGATGAATCTGAAGATTATCTTCCTTTACTTAGAAGGCGTTCTAAGAATGCGGAGTTTCTAGATCTTGATGATGAAATTGATGAAAGTGGGATTGAAATAAATAAAAACCGTGATGTTGCTAAACCCACTATTTTGGATCTCAAGGAATTTAATTATGAAAATTGCTCTTTGATTGGTTGTATTTCCTTGTTGCAATCCGTGCTAGATTCTCCTCATGCTTATAGTCAAAATAAGGCCTTTACCGAACATATTGTTGATGCTTTGATGCAATCTTATGAAGAAAAACTTGAGTTGAAAGTTTCTATCCCTAGAAAACTCTATGATGAATGGGAACCTACTATTAAAATTAAAATTAAAGATTTTGAGTTTCATGCTTTGTGTGATTTGGGTGCTAGTGTCTCTACTATACCCAAAACTTTATGTGATTTGCTAGATTTCTGTGATTTTGATGATTGCTCTCTAAACTTGCATCTTGCGGATTCCACTATTAAAAAACCTATGGGAAGAATTAATGATGTTCTTATTGTTGCAAATAGGAATTATGTGCCCGTAGATTTTATCGTTCTTGATATAGATTGCAATCCTTCATGTCCTATTATTCTTGGTAGACCTTTCCTTAGAACGATTGGTGCAATTATTGATATGAAGGAAGGGAATATTAGATTCCAATTTCCCTTAAAGAAGGATATGGAACAATTCCCTAGAAAGAAAATAAAATTACCATATGAATCTATCATGAGAGCCACTTATGGATTGCCTACCAAAGATGGCAATACCTAGATCTATCCTTGCTTTTTATGCCTAGCTAGGGGCGTTAAACGATAGCGCTTGTTGTGAGGCAACCCAATTTTATTTTGTGTTTTTTTGTTTTTGCTTCTGTTTAGGAATAAATAATCCATATACCTTCTGTTTGTATGTGGTTTTATGTTTTAATTAGTGTTTGTGCCAAGTAGAACCTATAGGATAACCTATGATGATAGTTGATTTGATTCTGCTGAAAAACAGAAACTTTGCGCGCACGAATTTAGTTATGATAAATCACAGGAACATGATTTTGCGTTTATTGTTTTTGCTTCTGATCAATAAACAAAATTTCCAGGACTTCCTATTTTGGTAGAATTTTTAGAGTTCCAGAAGTTTGCGTTAGTTACAGATTGCTACACACTGTTCTATTTTTGACAGATTCTGTTTTTCGTGTGTTGTTTGCTTATTTTGATGAATCTATGGCTAGTAAATTAGTTTATAAACCATAGAGAAGTTGGAATACAGTAGGTTTAACACCAATATAAATAAAGAATGAGTTCATTACAGTACCTTGAAGTAGTATTTTGTTTTCTTTCTCTACCGGAGCTCACGAGATTTCTGTTGAGTTTTGTGTTGTGAAGTTTTCAAGTTTTGGGTGAATTCTTTTGATGGATTATGGAACAAGGAGTGGCAAGAGACTAAGCTTGGGGATGCCCATGGCACCCCCAAGATAATCCAAGGACACCAAAAAGTCAAAGCTTGGGGATGCCCCGGAAGGCATCCCCTCTTTCGTCCACTTCCATCGGTAATTTACTTGGAGCTATATTTTTATTCACCAACATGATATGTGTTTTGCTTGGAGCGTCTTGTATTATTTGTGTATTTGCTTATTAGTCTACCACAATCATTCTTGCTGTACACACCTTTTGAGAGAGCCATATATGAACTGGAATTTGTTAGAATACTCTATGTGCGTCACTTATAATTTTTGAGCTTGATAGTTTTGCTCATAGTGCTTCACTTATATCTTTTGAGCGTGATAATTTTTGCTCTAGTGCTTCACTTATATCTTTTAGAGAACGGTGGTGGATTTGTTTCAAAGAAACTATTGATCTCTCATGCTTCACTTACATTATTTTGAGAGTCGTTAATAGCATGGTAATTCGCTTAATGTTAATATACTTGGTGTTCAAGATATGCGAAACTTTCTTTTGAGTGCGTTGAATACTAAGATAAGTTTGATGCTTGATAATTGTTTTGAGATATGAAGATGGTAATATTAGAGTCATGCTAGTTGAGTAGTTATGAATTCAAAGAATGCTTGTGTTGAAGTTTGTGATTCCCGTAGCATGCACGTATGGTGAACCGTTATGTGATGAACTCGGAGCATGATTTATTTAGGGCCATTTGCATTTCTGTCCCTAACTCGAACCACCTAATCAGATATACCCCTAATTCGAAAGCCTGCTCAAATTTGCCCCTCCGCTGTTAGGTGCCCTTACAGAAATGCCCTTCTGCGCCGTTACCGTCCGGTCAAACAACTTTGACCGTCTTAAAAAAATAGCAAAAAAAATTTAAAAAATCTGAAATTTTGTGAGTTTGAGGATACTCATGTGCGCAAGGTGCGTGCAAATTTTCGTTCTATTTGGACATTCCAGGAGCTCGTCGCGAGGAAAAACATTTAATATGCACACTTGTGAATAGTAAATTTGAAATAAAATAGCAAGAAAATTCAAAAAAATATGAAAAATTTTGGCATCAAAGAGGCTTGGGTGCACAAGGTGCTTGCAAGTTTTTGTGATCAAATGACATGCGAGCAGCTCTAGCAAGAAAAAACAAAATCGTCATTTTTTCCCGAGTTTTTTCTCGAGCCAAATTTTGTTTTTTTCTCCACAAGCCCCTCCAATGTCCAAACACAACAAAAATTTGCACGCAGCTTGTAGACTATAGCCTCTTTGATGCCAAAAAATTTCATATTTTTTTGAATTTTCTTGCTATTTTTTTGAATTTACTGTTCACAAGCTTACATATTTATTGTTTTTCCTTTGACACGAGCTCCTGGAATGCCCAAACAACACGAAAATTTGCACGCACCTTGCGAACCTGAGTATCTTTGATCTCACAAATTTTCAGATTTTTTAGAACTGTTGTGCTATTTTTTTCAGGATGGTCAATGCCCTTTGACCAGCTTTGACCGGACGGTAACGACACAGAAGGGCATTTCTGTAAGTGCACCTAACGGCGGAGGGGCAAATTTGAGCAGGCTTTGAAATCAGGGGTAAATCTGAGAGTGGGCGCAAATTATGGGCATAGATGTAAATGTCCCATTTATTAATTGATTGTCTTCCTTATGAGTGGCGGTCGGGGACGAGCGATGGTCTTTTCCTACCAATCTATCCCCCTAGGAGCATGCGCGTAATACTTTGCTTTGATAACTTCTAGATTTTTGCAACAAGTATATGAGTTCTTTATGACTAATGTTGAGTCCATGGATTATACACACTTTTTCCTATCCTTCCACCTTTGCTAGCCTCTCTAATACCGCGCACTTTTCGCCGGTATCATACACCCACCATATACCTTCCTCAAAACAGCCACCATACCTACCTATCATCTCATTTCCATAGCCATTCCGAGATATATTGCCATGCAACTTTCCACCGTTCCGTTTATTATGACACGCTCCATCATTGTCATATTGCTAACATGATCATGTAGTTGACATTGTATTTGTGGCAAAGCCACCGTTCATAATTCTTTCATACATGTCACTCATGATTCATTGCATATCCCGGTACACCGCCGGAGGCATTCATATAGAGTCATACTTTGTTCTAAGTATCGAGTTGTAATTGTTGAGTTGTAAGAAAAATAAAAGTGTGATGATTATCATTATTAGAGCATTGTCCCAAGTGAGGAAAGGATGATGGAGACTATGATTCCCCCACAAGTCGGGATGAGACTCCGGGCGAAAAAAAGAGGCCAAAAAAAAGAGAGAAGAGAAAGGCCCAAATAAAAAAAATAAAAAAAATAAAAAATGAGAGAAAAAGAGAGAAGGGACAATGCTACTATCCTTTTACCACACTTGTGCTTCAAAGTAGCACCAAGATCTTCATGATAGAGAGTCTCTCATTTTGTCACTTTCATATACTAGTGGGAATTTTTCATTATAGAACTTGGCTTGTATATTCCAATGATGGGCTTCCGCAAAATGCCCTAGGTCTTCGTGAGCAAGCAAGTTGGATGCACACCCACTTAGTTTCTTTTGTAGAGCTTTCATATACTTATAGCTCTAGTGCATCCGTTGCATGGCAATACCTACTCGCTCACATTGATATCTATTGATGGGCATCTCCATAGCCCGTTGATACGCCTAGTTGATGTGAGACTATCTTCCCTCTTTTTGTCTTCTCCACAACCACCCTTCTATTCCACCTATAAGTGCTATATCCATGGCTCACGCTCATGTATTGCGTGAAGATTGAAAAAGTTTTGAAAATGTTAAAGTATGAAATAATTGCTTGGCTTGTCATCGGGGTTGTGCATGATTTAAATATTTTGTGTGGGGAAGATGGAGCATAGCCAGACTATATGATTTTGTAGGGATAACTTTCTTTGGCCATGTTATTTTGAGAAGACATGATTGCTTTGATTAGTATGCTTGAAGTATTATTATTTTTGTGTCAATATGAACTTTTGTCTTGAATCTTTCGGATCTGAATATTCATATCACAATTAAGAAGATTTACATTGAAATTATGCCAAAGTATCACTCCGCATCAAAATTCTTTTTTTTATCATTTACCTACTCGAGGACGAGTAGGAATTAAGCTTGGGGATGCCTGATACGTCTCCAATGTATCTATAATTTTTGATTGCTCCATGCTACTTTATCTACTGTTTTGGACTATATTGGGCTTTATTTTCCACTTTTATATTACTTTTGGGACTAACCTATTAACCGAAGGCCCAACCCAGAATTGCTGTTTTTTGCCTTTTTCAGTATTTCGAAGAAACAGAATATCAAACGGAGTCCAAATGGAATGAAACCTTCGGGATCGTGATTTTCCAACCGAACGTGATCCAGGCGACTTGGACCCTACTCCAAGTAGTGCCCGAGGAGGTCACGAGGGTGGAGGGCGCGCCCCCCTACCTCGTGGGCCCCTCGGAGCTCCACCGACGTACTCCTTCCTCCTATATATACCTACGTATCCCCGAACGATCAGAACAGGAGCCAAAAACCTAATTCCACCGCAGCAACCTTCTGTATCCATGAGATCCCATCTTGGGGCCTGTTCCGGAGCTCCACCGGAGGGGGCATCCACCACGGAGGGCTTCTACATCATCACCATAGCCCCTCCGATGAAGTTTGAGTAGTTTATTTCAGACCTTCGGGTCCATAGCTAGTAGCTAGATGGCTTCTTCTCTCTTTTTGGATCTCAATACAATGTTCTCCCCTCTCTCGTGGAGATCTATTCGATGTAATCTTCTTTTTGTAGTGTGCTTGTTGAGACTGATGAATTGTGGGTTTATGATCCAGTATTATCTATGGAAAATATTTGATTCTTCTCTGAATTCTTTTATGTATGATTGAGTTATCTTTGCAAGTCTCTTCGAATTATCCTTTTTGGTTTGGCCAACTAGATTGGTAGTTCTTGTAATGGGAGAAGTACTTATCTTTGGGTTTAATCTTGCGGTGTCCTTACCCAGTGACAGAAGGGGCAGCAAGGCACATATTGTATTGTTTCCATCGAGGATAACAAGATGGGTTTTTTTATCATATTGCATGAATTTATCCCTCTACATCATGTCATCTTGCTTACGGCGTTACTCTATTTTTAACTTAATACTCTAGATGCATGCTGGATAGCAGTCGATGAGTGGAGTAATAGTAGTAGCTGCAGAATCGTTTCGATCTACTTGTTTTGGACGTGATGCCTATATACATGATCATTGCCTAGATATACTCATAACTATGCTCAATTCTGTCAAATGCTCAACAGTAATTTGTTCACCCACCATAGAATACTTATGCTCCTGAGAGAAGCCACTAGTGAAACCTATGGCCCCCGGGTCTATTCTCATCATATCAATCTCTATCACTTTATTTACTTGCTTTGTTTTTACTTTGCCTTTACTTTTTACTTTGCATCTATCTATCAAAAATACCAAAAATATTATCTCTATCAGATCTCACTCTCATAAGTGACCGTGAAGGGATTGACAACCCCTAAGCATTGGTTGCGAGTTGCTATCGTTTTGTGTAGGTACGAGGGACTTGTGCGTGGTCTCCTACTGGATTGATACCTTGGTTCTCAAAAACTAAGGGAAATACTTACGCTACTTTGCTGCATCATCCTATCCTCTTTGGGGAAATCCAACGCAGTGCTCAAGAGGTAGCACATCCTAGTCCGGAATGCACTTTCTACCAGTTCATCCATGGACCGAGGACTAGCTGGCACGGCTGCACGGCGGTTTTTTGGACATGTGCACGGACAAGAGGCATTGTGGTCTGCTTATTTCTGCAAATAGCGGTGCTTAAACTTAGTGGAATGCACAAGAATTTCACCTGGTCAGTACACTGCATGGTTCAGTTCATCATTCCAGCTGAGACCACAATTATAATTGGTTATTTTGGAATGAGAGAACCTAATCCTGGATGGTGGCAAAAAGAAAAAACCAGAGTGAACTCCAGGAAATTTAAGCCTGCTGGGAGGCCCTTTGCTCAGAGAAGCCTTGCTTGTTTTTTCCTGATTTGTAAACCTTCTCACAACTTTGTCTTTTGCTGTGAGCTAGTATATGTTTGTTATGTTCTATGAATCATTGAGATGTATAAAATTGCTTAACTTATGCTTTTCAAGTTTTTTATGAAGCCGAGTTTAATGTGAGTGTTCCTCATGAGCGCTGGACTAGCGTGTGAATGTTTGGAATTTATTACATTATTGCCTCAGTTAACTGCATGAACCACTGTAACAAGATACATAGTTGCTTATATGTCAGACAGCAGATTGTTGATTGTTAGCTAGTCGATAGCCTAGTGTTGAAGTGAGCTCAGCCAATGTGCCGTGTTTTGCACAACAGCTTACAAGTGGGGTAGCACTAACAATGTTTACAAGTACTTATGTATACGTCAGTGCACAGTTCTCGAACGAGTGATCTATTTCATCAAATCACACACTGCTCGTATGATAAACCGTGACAACTTATGTCTGACCATGCCATATTCATGAAAATAAACTAGTGAGGACGCATCTATTTCGGCAACAATTATGATGGTTCTCACATGAGTCATGGGCACACAAAAGTAGCAACAATTCCCATAGACGGATTCAAACAGAGTACTAGCCCCAGAGGGGTCGATAACAGGGAAGGCTCTGATAATTAGACACAATCCAAACTACTATTAAACACTAGCTGGGGCAACTATTTCATGCCTCAATCTAATTTGGGATGGACACAAGACGGACCTTGCCATGAACATCATCGAGGACGTCCCGCAGCAGCTCAATCCTGTGAACCTTCATGAAGTCAACCTTGTGGCCTTGCCACTGATAAACTTGTTTGTGGAGGCATGCCACGTCATCTTCCTGCGTAAGCTTGACAAGAACAGTATGCCTCACAAACGAAGGAGTAGCTTTAAACTTCTTGTGCTTCAATACACCCTAGACAACACGCCTGACAATAGTGAGGCTGAAATACAACTCTTCATTGGTATAACCGCAAATGGCTTCCAGGATCCAACAGCCTAAGAACTCTGTTTTCCCAGTGCGTATATTCAGGTTATCCACCTCATAGCGAGTGACATGTACAACCACACAATACTTGTCTACATCAGGGCTCTAATTGAGACAGAAACAAATTCTAAATTACTTTTCAGTATAAGAAACACAAGTTATTTAAACCACTATGTATAACATGGCATCGAAGCTAATAAAATTTTGCATTATTAATCACCACATACTTAGATGAAAAACCACAATCGAGATCAACAAAGAAGAAAATCACCTTGGGCAGCTCGGGGGGGGGGGGGGGGGGGACACATCCTCGAAGGGGAAAAACTGCTCCTACAGTGCCACGGGGGCTGTAACCTCAAACGGGGCATTGACCATTTCAGTAGTGGCCGTGGGCGTATCTGGGGTCGGCTCGGTGGCTGCCTCCATCTCTTGGAGCTCTCTGTCTCATGGGGATCAGCCTCCCGCGTCTGCTCCAATATCGGTAGATCTTTGCTTGGTTCTCCTTGGTCCATCATGAAACTGATGAATACTAGGAGACCACTGAAAGGAAAACACAATCGCAATGACAATGAAACAAAAAAGAGAGTGAGGATTGGTTATTGCTTTGCAAAAGTTCTTTTTTTCTCTCAACGAAAATATACCAACATCACGGATCCGCTTACCTTCCCTTCGTTGGGAGAGAAGAACAGTGGCAAATGCGAGTGTTGCCTTTCTTGAAGACGGTGAGGGAGAAGGGGATTCAGCGAAGAGTGAAATGATGGTTGCTTTATCCGTCAAACTTAGACTGCGGGGAGGTGGGGTTTTGTGATACGACGGCTCGTTATTGCCACGCTACGACCGGGTGACTCTCTGCCTGCATACTGCCTTCTAATTTGGTGGATGGCATTTGGGCCCCCGCGCTGCATGGCCCGCATGTCGGTGAACAAAAGTATAACGACATTCAATAGAGGGAGATGTTTCAATGACCTAGGAGGAGCCAGAAGCGGTAGAGTGTCTCCACTGTACTAGTAGTAATTGTTTTTCTGGTAGTTGTAGAGTGTCTCCACTTTACTAGTAGTAATTGTTTCTCTGGGCCCAAGACAAAACAACCCATTCACACTAGTAAATAGTAAAATCAATTCAAAAGCCCATATGTTTACTGAATGAGAGGCGCTACCCACACCCAGCACACCGCCCCCCAAAAAAACCTGGGTGCGCTTCTTCCTCCTCGCTCCCACCCACCTCACGTCAGCTCGCTCTACTTGTACCCCCAAATTCCTCACCTCACTCCTACAGAAAACCCCAACTCCCCTTCTTCCTCACTCCTACTGAAAACCCCCAGCACCCGTTCTTCTTCACTCGCACTACAACTAGGCTCGTCATTCGTTACTCTGCTCAAATCCGTGAGCGCAACGCGACGCCCTCGAGGAAAATGGAGTCAGCTGACCCCAACACCAAGAAGATGAGGCTCCCGCCAGCGGCGACGCCTGTTGTAGATCCCGCACCCGGCAGCACGGGGAGAAGCGGCAACCCCGCCCCCACTGGATCCCAGGAACCCGTAGAATCTCGGGTGGACCGCATCAGCGATCTCCCAGACGCCGTCCTTGGGGATATCATCTCGCTTCTCCCCACCAAGGATTGCTGCCGCACCCAAGTCCTCTCAATTCGGTGGAGCCCTCTATGGCGTGCCATGCCCCTTAATCTTGACTGTCGTCAACTATCTCTCTTCAGAGATTTTGAAATCCGGAGAGCCATCATCTCCTCCCACCAGGGCTCCGTTCAAAGCCATTGCATCCCATCATGCTACCTGAGCAAGCATACCATGCCCTGCACGGTGGGCGCCTGGCTGAAATCCCCTGAATTCACAGAACTACAACTGCTTGAGTTCTACTGTTCCCCTAGAAATCACATACCACATACCGAACGCCATGAACTTGTGCTCTCAGCACCGATGTCCATCTCGTGGTTTTCCTCCTCTCTCCACACCGCCACCTTTGTGCTATGCTACCTACCAGACAATCTAGTACTAAACCTTCGACTCCCATTTCTCAAGAAACTTTCACTTGTGCGGGTTCGTATATCGGAGGCCTCATTGCACAACATCATCCACTCCAGTTGCCCTGCCCTAGAATGCTTGGTGCTTGTTTTCACAATTAGAATCGGTTGTCTCCAAATAAAGACGCCTAACCTTGTAAGAATTGGAATTTCTTTTGATAGAAGGCAGCTCATCATCCAAGATGCCCCTTCACTTCAAAGGTTGATCCTTGATTCTAGTTATTCACCGTTGCAAATAACCGTCCTTTCTGCGCCTAAACTGGAGACCTTGGGTGTAATACATGATCTCTGTGCTCATTTCAATATGGTGTTTGGCTCCATAGTTCTTCAGGTACTTTATATTATCATCTACACTTGTAACCATAAGCTGCATTTTAAATTTCTGCGCATAAGTTATATATCATATTGGAGTACACATTTTGTACTAATAGTATGTTCTATGCTCAATGAAGAGTTACTCCATGGATGGCCTATCAATGGTGCTGGATTCTTTCAAGATCTTATATATCCAAATGAATAGTTTTGATCTGAACAAGATTATTGGCTTGTTGCAATGCTTTCCATGTCTGGAGAAGTTGTATATAAATGTGATAATTTCACGCACATTGGAAGCCCGCATATAGTGTACTAGAATTAACCGTTCAGTTGTTGCTCTTTCGACACTCTTCTTTTAGACCTTAACTGTTTTCAATCTTCATGTTTATTTAGGCAACAGGACGGGGTAAGAAAGTCATAACCAATCGGTGGATTCGTAAGCATCGGGATTTTCTCACTTCTCATGAGATTCGATTGAAGACAATAACGCTAGAACGATATGTAGCCAACCATGCAAACACTAGATTTCTCACATTCTTCCTGCTGAATGCGAGGTTACTATTGTCCATCAGGCTTAAGTTTATCAGCAGCATGGTTTTGACGGATGGGTATGTCGAAGAGCAAAAAAAGGAGTTTCAGGTGGGCAAAAGAGCTTCTGAACGTGCCGGGCTTCTATTTACAACATATTGTGGTCATAATCCAGTAAATTTTACGACCCAGGATGTTCATTGTATGGACCTGACCGATCCATTTGATTGTGACTGCCGAAAACAGTGCTGGATTTAGATGTTGTTGCCCTTTTCAACCTGGTTTTTTTTGCAAACCTGATGAACAATTAACCCTCGTGCTTTTGTACAGTTTGTAAGCTGGAGTTAGATGTTCCTACCCTTTTCAACTCGGCTGTGACTGTCATATTTTCTTTGAAACAAGGCAAATGGCTTGCCATTCATTTAATTTAGAGTGAAATATTGTAACAAATCCCAACCAAGGGAAATAACATCACTCTCATCGGCTTCTTGAGCTCACTTTGCATTACAGAAGCCAAGTGATTAGCCCCCACCAGCACCCACAAACTTATTTCGAACTAGCACATCAAATGGGCTATAAATTTTCATAGGAAAGGCTGCATGACCGTGTCAGATTTGGATTCTAACATTTGGGACCCGCGAGGAAATAGCCTATCCAAGGTGGTGTCAACTTACTAGCCAGTCAACAAACGATTCTGCCTACCGGCCGTTGGATTGACATCCAACATCTGTCGTGTATCTTCTATCTCTTGTCTTCTTCTTCCTCCAGCCGCCCAAACCAAACCACCCCGTCGGCTCCGCCTACTCCCGCCTCCCATGGCTGGCTGTGCCTCCGCCGCCCTACCGTACGTACCCTCCAACGTTGGCCAGTCCCTCCCTCTATTCCCCCACACGTCCTGTTATTCTCCAGCGACATCATCCCCAACACGCACCCGCGCCCGAATCAGTCAACCCTCGTACTCCCCTCTGCCTGCGACTGGACCGGCGCATCTTCCACGGCTCCTGTTCGTTCCATCCGAGACCTCGCCGTCGTCCTCCGCCTTGCGGCCTTGGTTCGCGCACCGTGCATGGTGCGCCGCCCTCTTGTGTTGTCAACGTCGTCAACAACCGAGAGGAACAAGGAGATGACTATACGTGGAGAGGATGACAGTAGGGACCCACCAGCGTCATGGCAGTACGCAAGCAAGTGCCTCTATATTACAAGCCCAAAAATATGGTTCCTCCTAATGGTTGGACGTCTGGGGTTCACGCCATTGTCAACGTAGTCAATAAAAGAGAGAATTACACTACGAGCGGCTGACACCAGGGACCCAGCAGGTCGCACTGTTTTTTTATGAGGAACAACCAGTTGTTATTTATACTAGTTTTAGCGACAGATCAGGGTAACAACGGGGTTGTGCGGGGGCTGTGGCCCGTCTAGCCAGGGTTTTATTTATGTTTACCACATCATGAGCCCAGTTGTGTTTTTTTCTTGCTGAAAATGGCTAGCCCAGTTCTATTTTTAAAAAAAATACCCAAACAAGGCCTACTTGCTTTATCGGCCCTGCTGGGCTGCAAATCTTTCAAGATGAGGAGAGTTTCATTCGGTTTGCCCAGAAATGGGCTGTACATTTTTAAAACACATCAAACGGGGAATTAGTTTCAATTTTTTTTTCATTACAAGATTTTAAATTCCATTGATTTTTATGCGTGGACAATTATTTGGATTTTATATTTATATAAATTATTTTTCAAAATAGTTTGAATGTGAATCGATATTTCTGGATTAAAAACAGTTGACCGCACCGAAATATGCAAATTTTTGTATACTTTTTAACCGTGGCCACAATATGGGGTGTAATGCTAACAAAAAGAAGATGGGCTCCAAAACAATTCTTAAGAATTAGCAAATGGGTTGTACATTATTAGAAATAATGGCAGATGGGCTGTATGCTGTTTTCCACAGATTTGAGGCTGACTTGTGCGCCTACTACAGGTTGACGTGTATGCTTTCATAAAAAAGGTTGACGCACACGCAACGCCCTGTCAACTTAGTCAACACACGAGAGCAGTGACTCTTGTATGTCCATCCAACGGCTGTCATGCTTCTTCAATCTCTGCTCCTCATGCTCCAGTCGTCAAACAAGCACCGGTGGGACTGCCTGCTCCCTCCTCCCGCGGCCGGCTATGCTGTCGCGCAGGCCTCACGGCCCCACCGTACTCCCATTGCTGGCCTAGCCATCCTTGTACTCACCCACACATGTTGTTATTCTCCGGGGACGGCAGACGAACCAGTAAACCCTCGTACTCCTCTGCGTGGGAAATAACTGCCAAGTATTCCCTGGCTCCGTGTTGTTCCCTTCCTAGGCCTCGTCGTCATCCACCGCCTTGGTGCTCTCGGCGCGGCCTGGTCAACGTGGTCAATGAATGATATCCATCGGAAGTGGACTGACATGGAGAGGCTGATAGCTGGGTCCACGACCGCACGCAAGGAAATGCCTCCTTATTACGTACAAAATAATGATTCCTCCACTTGACAGCTAGGACCCACAGGAAGGGCCTCTGTATTTCGTGAAAAAAACGTTCCCCCCGCTGATAGGTCGGACCCACCAGCTATATCTTCACACACAAGGAAGTGCCTCCTTATTACGCCCAAAAAAATTGAATACCCCCTGCTAGCTGGGACCCACCATATTGTTGGGCTGACTTGTGGGCCTACTAAGTTGACGGGGACGGAGGGCTTTGTCAACTTAGTCAATACTCTAGTGACCGTATGATGTCCATCCAACGACGATAGTGCTTCTTCAACCTCTGGTCTTCTTGCTCCAGCCGCCCAAAGCAGCGCCGGTCGTGGCGCCTGCTCCTGCCTCTCGTGGCCGGCTGTGCTACCGCGGAGGCCTCACCGCCCCCATACTACTCCCACCACTGGCCAGGCCATCCCTCCACTCACCCACACCCCCTGTTATTCTGCGGCGACGGCAGCCTCACACCACAGCCGAACTAGTGAACGCTCGTACTCCTCTCCGCGTGGGCATCCACTGCCGCGTCTTCCCCAGCTCTGCGTCGTCCCCTTTCTAGGCCTCGCCGTCGTCCACCGCCGTGGTGCTCTTGGTGTGGCGTGGTCAATGTGGTCAATGACCGACTTCCATCGGAAGAGTACTGTACATGGAGAGGCTAACAGCTGGGTCCACGGCAGTCGCAAGGAAGTGCCTCCTTATTACGCGGAAAATAATTATTCCTCCATCTGACAGCAGGGACCACTGGACGGGCCACCAGTATTTTGCGAAAAAAACGTTTCCCCCTGACTGCTGGGACCCACTGGATGGGCCACCGTATTCCGCAAAAAAAACGTTCCCCCCGCCGTCAGCTCAGACCAAGAGGAAGTGCCTCCTTATTACACACAAAAAAATGAATACTCCCCCGACTAGCTGGGACCCACCTTGGTGGGAGGCTGACTTGTGGGCCTATTAAGTTGACAGGGACGGAGGGCTTTGTCAAATTCATCATTATGAACGATTCTAGCTCCAGTGACCGTACGATGCCCATCCAACGACCGTAGTGCTTCTTCAACCTCTGGTCTTCTTGCTCCAGCCGCCCAAAGCAACGTCGGTCATGCCGCATGCTCCTGCCTCCTATGGCCGGCTGTGCTGCCGCGGAGGCCTCACCGCCCCCTACTATTCCCACCGCTGGCCAGGCCCTGCGGCGACGGCAGCCTCACACCGCAACCGAACCAGTGAACCCTCGTACTCCTCTCCGCACGAGTTTCCACTTCCGCGTCTTCCCCGACTCCACATTGTCCCCTTCCTAGGCCTTGCCGTCGTCCACCGCCATGGTGCTCTCCGCGTGGCGTGGTCAACATGGTCAAGGAACGACTTCCATCGGAAGAGTACTGTACGTGGAGAGGCTGGCAGCTGGGTCCATGGCGGCCGCAAGGAAGTGCCTCCTTATTACGCGCAAAATAATTATTCCTCCACCTGACAGCAGGGACCCACCGGACGGGCCACCGTATTTTGCGAAAAAACGTTTCCCCCCTGACTGCTGGGACCCACCAGCTACACCTTCGCACGCAAGGAAGTGCGTCTAGGCAAAAAAAACCGATTCGCCTCCCTGACTGCTGGGACCCACCAGCTACATCTTTGCACGCAAGGAAGTGCCTGATAGTTGGGACCCACCTGGTCGAAGCGTACATAGCATTGTCATTCTGGTCACAAACGTGTACATACATACTAGTCGATGTAGAGGCGCGCACGTGTCGTAGTAGAGGCGCGCACGTGTCGTAGTAGAGGCACGCACGTAGCATGTACACGTACGTACAACGGCCAGTGTGCAATAAAGAAAATACGGCCACGTATGTGTACATACGGGCGGGGTCTTGAACGCCTACTCGCACATACGTACGGCCAGGGCTCGTGTACATGGCTGGGTCGGAACGGAGAAACAGCGTCATCGTCGTGTTCATGGGGAGCCAACCGGCTGGGTCGGAATGGAATGCATCATCGTGTTCATCGAGAGGGCTTGGACAGAACAGGCGATGGAAACGAGGCCTGGCGTACCGCAAAACGGAGGAAATTACCTTGTGTTCGACTGGCCACTTTCGGAATGGGATCCTGTTCATCAGGAGGGGTCTGGCGTATCGCAAAACGGAGGAAACGGACCTCCTACGGTCGAAACAGGGGTCCTGTTGATAGGGGAGGGGTGTGGCGTACCGCAAAACGGACGAAACAGACTTGTATTGGAGCGCTACGGTCGAAACGGGGGTCCTGTTCATCGGGAGGGGTGTGGCGTACCGCAAAACGGGACTCCACGGGATACTGTTCATCTCCACCGTCGACCTCCTCCAGCCTCCATGGGCTCCTGTTCATCCAGCCTCTACCGCGCGCTACTCCACCGGCTACTGTTCAACCATCCCTCCACGGGCACCCCTTCACCGTCTACTGTTCATCCAGCCCTCCACGGGGTCGTCCTGTTCATCCACAGGCAACGCCACCGGGTCCTGTTCATCCACCCCCACCGCTCACTGTTCATCCAACCCCCCCCCTCCCCCCCCCGCAACGCTCACTGTTCATCCAGAGGCAGCATCAATCGGCTTTAGTTAGCAGCAGTAGCGAAGGAATCGCTCGATCGGGTTCAGTTAACAGCAATCGATTGATCGCTCGGGTTCAGTAACGCGTAGCCTGCAGTGGAATCGCTCGGGTTCAGTTAGAGACCAACACCTCGCTCGGGTTCAGTTAGAGCCAACGCCTCGCACACACGCATGTACGTGTACGAGAGAAACATGCATCGCTCGGCCCCCGACCACTCACCGTAACCGGGAACTCCCCGAAGTTTTCCTCGCCCTCGCTTCTACCACGGTTTTTTCCGTCATGGACGACCCAAAGAATGTCATGCAGCTGCGTCTCTGGCCCGCCCAGGACGAAAAACCCATTTTCTGTCATGATTTTTTTTCATAGAAGTAGGAGCCCACCACATCTATGATGATACCGGGTTTTGTCACAATTATCATCATAGAAGTGTCATAGGTATGACAGAAAAAAAATTCTTCGGCCTAAAATGTCACGGATGTGTCTTTTTTTGTAGTGCTAGTCATCCCGTCCTTTCACTTTATGGCAGTTCCACTAATCCTAACCCTCCTCCCAAATCCATGGCGTCCCAAATCTCCATGATCGGCGGTGAGTACAAGGTTAGAACCATCACCAGCGATGAGTTCGACGTCATCTACACCCGTTCTTCAACGACGGTGAAAGGATGCCTTGCTCGCATCAGACACATATTCGAAAACTCAAATGATGAGTGGGTCGCTTGCTAGATGTTGAGTACACCACAGTCTTGGGACGAGAGAAGGATCTAAAGAAGGAAGAGAGGAAGAAGCCCGCTGTGATCAAGGTTTGCGTGCATGACTTATGCTTGGTCTACCACATATGCCATACCGATGTTGAATGCCAGGATTTTAAGAACTTCTTTAAGAGCGGCCAAGTCAATTTCTTTACTGTAGACTTTACGAATGACGAAAGAGTCCTGGGTCGGATAGGCCTCGTTGTAGGCAACCCCTTCGACCTCCAGAAGAATCGGCTGCTTGTAACATCCCAAATTTCCAATTTGGAATGTTATACTTAGATCATTCATGCATATCATATTTTATCACATTTTGTTTCACGATCCTCAAAATTCTAAGCAACTCAAGGACCCACGGAGAGAGTTGGGGATTTCATCGTTTTTCATATTTGATTTTTCTCAAATATCGAAACAAGGATCTCTTTGATTTTAATTATTTCTCTCTTCAAAAATATTTCATATTAAAAATATATGAGAGGAGATAATATGAATTCTCCAAAATAAATGAAATATTCGAGGAAAAATATTTAAAATCAAATAAATAATTTTATTTGGATTTTATTGCAATTTCATTTGAATTAGAAAAACTGCATGTTTTCAAAATTGCATTTTTAGGCCAAGAAAATGTTCATCTAGTTCTAAATATTTTATTTAGATGTTGAAAATTTGTTTTCGTATCTTTAGATATTTATTTATTTTTCTAGGATTTGTTTTGTTCACATGAAATCTATTAAAAAAACTTCGCGCGCCCAAATGGGCCAACGGCCCAGCCGTGCCGGCCGGCCCACCCCGTCGCGCCGTCGCCTTCGTCCTCGAGCCGGACTCCTCAAGGGAGTCCGAGACACCGCCAATGCCGCCCCGTCGCCCCTCCCCCAAGCTGCCACCTCCCCCCCTTTAAAAACCGACCCGGGCCCCCCGGAGCCCCAAGCCGGAGCTTCCACCCCGCCTTCCTCCCATCGCCGGAGACCGTCGCAAGCCATCGGAGCCGTCGCTGCCGTTTGCCAGATCTCGCCGCCGGTTTTTTCAGTTTAGGTAAAAACCGATCGGTTTTTATTTAAACCCTAGTTTTTTTATTTTTAGATTAGATTGGTTTTTTTCGGTTTAGTTTACTAGCGGACGTTCGTTTGTACGTTCGTTTTAACGAACGGTGTTCACCCGTTAGCCGCAGACAGCAAACGTTCGTTCGTTAGCCTGTTCGTCTGTTGTTCTTTTTTCCAGGGTTTTCCGTGATTATTTTCGATCGCGATTTCTGCCCTGATTTTTGTTTTAGTTAATTTTTTTGCTCGTTTATCGGAATCAGGCGATTCAAGCGCCTAGATCTTCGCCTCGAAGCCCTCTTTTTGTTTAACCAACTTGAACAAGATTTTGGTACTGTAAAATTTGACTTTAGTCCGGATTAGTAAACGAATCTTGTTTCTTCTGCAATTTGAGTTTCGTTGCTTCGTTTAGTTTATTCTTTTTGCAAACCGGAGTTCTTAAGTTGAACTTTCTGGTTAGATCTCTTATTTGAGTTTTACCCGTGTTTCTGGTTGATTGCTCATTGTAAGCTTTGTTTGTTTGCGATAGAGTACCCGGAGTGCGAAGCGTGCTACTACACGTCTCTAGGTTTCACGGATCATCAGCAAGGCAAGTAACATTTTGATCATACCTCTTTACTACCCTATTTTATTGCATTAGTTCAACCCTCAAACATTGCATGGTTAGGATCTATTTAACATGTGTGTTTTAGGAAGTAGATGATGAGGTAGAACCTATTGCCCTGTTTATTATCAAACGTTTGGGAGTTACTTCTACATGATGCTTATATTGCTATGCTATGCTTGTAGACATGGTTTGGGTGAGTGTATCCATGACAGATGTGAGTATTGTTAATTAATGGTTTACTTAAGGTGGCTACTTAAATACACATTTGGGTGGATTGCTTGAGGCACCCTGGAGTACCCAATGGTTGTCAGGGCACCTGGAGAATCCAGTGTTGTCCTAGGATATCCCGGAGTACCCGTGTGATCATCCTACGGTCCACCACCTAGGCTCAAAGGGATCATAAGATTATTCATGCTAGAAACTTCCATGTGCAGCCACAAGCCAATATGGGCTCTAGCATAGTTGAGTAAGTTGCATGAAGCTCTTGAAGAGGTAGACTAGCAGATGTAGTGGGTTGTAGGTGGTATTGTCTATCCAGAGTAGAGAGTTAATGTTTCAGAAAGACTGTGTCTCGAATCTCCGACCATGGATGCATTCGAGTCTTGTGGGGAAAAGTGCGCAAACCTCTGCAGAGTGTACAAACTAATCATGGTTAGCCATGTCCCCGGTTATGGACGTTTTGAGTATCTAGTTCTTGGATTATCATGTTGATCTCATCACATCAAATGAAATTTGATTGGGTTAATGATGATGTTTAATTCGGATTGAGTTGGAGGAACCTTCTCAATGTTTAGCAACCACCATGATAGTTAAATAAATTTATTCCTTTGTTGTAGGGAAAAATTGGCTTTATGCAAAACTGTAACCATAGAGCTTTCCACCAGCCAAATATGCATGTAGTGATAGCATTTATTCTATTCATTTATGTGTTACATTGCCAGCATATTCCATGTGCTGAACCGTTTCGGGCTGCAACGTTCATGTTGCAGACTTTTCAAACGATGAGTAAGGTGCCATAGGTCATTGTATTTCACTCAATGATGTCGTTGGAGTTGATGGACTCACTTTATCTTCCAAGCCTTCCGCTGTTATCGTTTTTAGATGGCCTTAAGCCATATTATTGTAATAAGTTCTCTTTTGAGACATTCAATGTAATAAGTGTGTGATTGAACCTCTGTTATAAATCCTCAAGTACTGTGCATGTCAGCATTACCGATCCAGGGATGACACTGATGCAAAGAGATCAGACTGATTGAGGTCTGGTCGCTACACTGCTACCCTCTAGTGGTCAGCCTTTAATGTTGACCCTGGCAGGAGCCATGGTTCATCCTTTGTATGGTAAACTGGAGAAACCTCCATACACATTTCATCGTCATGCATGGCAATGGAATGTACTAGATATAGACCACATCCACTATGCTGCAATGGATGGCTACCTTTGTTTCAATATCAACAAGGGTTGGATGAAGAGCAAGAGACAACTGTGTGGTTCAAGCATATAAGTATCGACCAAGAGGAAGAGGGACAAGAACGATGTCGAGGACATGGACGAGGACTCCGAGTAAGGTGGCAGTGTTGTTGCTCATGGTGGTTCTAATGCAGTGTCTACCGGATTAGTTACATAGTTTAATTTCAGATGTGCTTAGTTTAGTTTGAGGGGTGTGTTGTGCTGAGCCCCCAGCAGAACTATGTTATGTTTCTTCTCGTCACTTTAACTCTTCAGTACGTACATACTACTATCTCTTACATTTCATCTTTTAGTTGGTATAGTACTACCACTCGTTTCTTCACATTATATGCGTACAATATATATGACCAACATCATATAGCCAGGAGTTTAGTTGTCAAAGAATTTCAGGGTGCTTAGTTTTGTCAAAAAATTCCAGGGTGCTTAGTTTTATTTGAGGGGTGGGTTGTGCTGGACACCATTATTGTGACTCAAATCTCTTCTGCTATGTTATAATAGTGAAATATGCATAATTTGGCGACGAGCACTCTCTATATGTACCACTTTTTTTATAATTTCAAGTTTTGCTCCATGGCGCAATCCATCGATACTACTACTGTACAAAAGAATACATTTTTTAAAAGGCTAGAGGGTGGGGCAGTCTAGGTTGGTCGGTTTCACGAGAGGCGAGGGCCTTTGTGATTTGACGGCTCATTACTGCTGGAAGGCGGGGCCTTGTGATTTGACTACTCGTATAAATGTGCCGACGACCTGAGGAGGAGCAAAGAACCGTGCGGTATACTCAAGTTTTCCACTAGAGTAGTACTTTGTTGGAGGAGCATGAAACACGGCAGCGCAGTGCCATATGGTGATAAAAAATGATCTAATTTGTTAGTCATCTCATTGTTAGCATTGTTCTATTCATGCCTCGCAAAGAACGTGACACGTGCGGCGAAACACCCGAAGCAAAAGATGAAACACAGGAGCAAAAGAAGAAGGAAGATTATCACCCCAAATGATCTAACTCGCCGCGCAGTCGTAACTGCTTCTTCATCGCCTCCATGACCTCCATCTCCTTGCGCGTCTCCTCCGCCATCTTCTTCATTCTGTCCATGACGCGGGATTTCTCAACGCGAGCCTTCATCATCTGTTCCACGGCCGCATTACGTACCTTGACAGCAGCCGGGTGCTCGATGCGGAGCTTCGCCAACTCCTCCTTCTGTTCCATGACGAGGGCCTCCAGCATCTTGATCGAGGAACTACTATTCTCATGCAGCTTCTTCTAGCCAGTGTTCTTCTCCTTCAACAGGTCGAGCTCGTGGCAGAGCTTCGCCTTGTCCTCCTGAAGTTGCAGGATTTCGCCGGTCGCCTTCTTCTCCGAGGCAATGCTCTTCTTCAGCAGCATCACCAAGCCGGCGGTCAACTCCCCCTACTTATTGAGCTCAGCGGGCATGTCGTCGAGGCTCTCCTTCAGCAGATCCACCAAGCCGTGGATGAACTCCTTCTGCTTATTAAGGTGCTTATTGAGCTGATCGGGCATGCCGTCAAGGGATAACGACTCCAGCACCGCCGGCTCGGCATGTTCGCCTACGCTCTTGGGAGCCATCACCTGCTCGTGAGAGATCTTTCGAGGTCTCTGCATGGCGGCGAGCCCTCTCTTTTTTTTTCGCAGCCTTGGTTGCCACTGCCTTGTTATGAGTAGTTCTCGACCTAGAGCTCTGCTCACCGGCCATGGCAAGGACGGACGAAGAAGAAGCACTTATGATGAGGAAAGGTAGAGTAATTTTTGGTTAGGTAGTTCCCCTTTTTATAACCTAAGTACTACCACTAGTACTAATACCTGCATAGTGGGAACACATTCAGGTCTGGTACGTACTAGTAGGTGTGAGCAGGCTTTCGAATGTGATGGGAACAAGGTGAAGATTAATTGATGGTTTTGGTTTCGAGGCCCGAAATGGATCCCGATGAGTTTAGTGGAACATAAATTTCAAGTAGACTACACTGCTCAAATGCGTAAATATTATGTTATTGTCAAAAATTGGCACAAAATACGAAGGAGACCAATGGAAGTACTACTAGCAACCTATGATTTAACTACTCGCATGCGCGCAGTGGAGTAGTAATGTCTTTCTTCCGCCCTCACGACCACTCAATTTGCATGCACTGTATTAATTGACCATCAATGAAGTGAACGACTTTACATGCATCAAATTATAACATGGGGTGGATCTTGCTAGAAAATTGCGTCCGCCCATGTACCCCCATGTGCGTGCGAGGGAATGAGTGCGTGTGTGGCGTGCGTGCACATCTTCGCTTCGTGCATGTACCGCCAGTATGGCTCAGGGAGGACGAGTACATTCTTCTGGAACCAGCAGCACGTCACTGTGATCAATCCACACAAGGAGGTCACGACAACGCCTCCACATGTGCCACGTGGCTTCATGGACTGTAAGAGAGACACTGTGTAGCGTGCCATTGGAACTCTAATTTACGTGTTTTGCACATACTCGAAGTACTAGTAAGGTACACGTGCATTGCACGCATCAGATTTTGCAACCAAATTGTGAATAAATACCACACTATAGCATGTAAGCTCTGAGTCATATATGCCTGATGTAGAGCTTCGTTTAATTCTTATAGTTCATCTCATTCAAAATCAATTAGTTTTTATAAAAAATCTAGGGCCTCTTGGATTCGTAGGATTTCCAAAATGCGGGAATAGGAAAACATGGGATTATAGTGGAATTTCATCTTGAATCCTACATGATTGTACGAGTGTTTGATTGTGCATAGAAAAAACACATAATTCTTTCAAAGAGGTTTGAGTGGATGGGATGTTTCCTATGAAATCTAGTGCAAATGAATCATATGGAAAAATTCCTATGGTTTACAATCCTACGAATCAAACAACCAAAATAGGAAAAATTCCTAAGGATTAGAATCCTTCAAAATTCCATTGAGAATCCTTTGAATCAAAGAAGCCCTTAATCTATTTTATGATTCATGGAATTGTGCATTGTAAAGCATAAAGTAAAAAACAAATAATGGCAATTCAACTAGAAAAAAAGTTTGGGCAGTTATGATACGGAAGATTCTAGAACAAAAGAGAACCACTATTGTTTTGAGGTTTGTGCATTATGCTTAAGTTCAACCATGGAGTTTGCTAGATTGTACATGTGGCAAAATCCGGTGGGGGGCTAGAAGATGGTGCGAGGGGCCGAGTGGATGGAGACTATGAAGGAGTGCACAAGTGCGAGATCGATATTTAGAGAGAGGGGGCGAGAACGTGAGCTGTTGCACGCAGTGGCGGAGCCATGAAAAATAAATGAGCTAGGGGGCCAAGCATTGCTAATCCTTTACGAGGAGGGCCAATTCATGAACTTAAACCATTTTTACCAGCAATTATCTAGTGATCACATTCATATTAGCCTCGATATATAGTTATGTTAGGGGGGGGGGTGTCAGGGCTCTTGCTGCTCCCTGTCTTCGCCATTGTGCGCGCGTCTGAGAAATGAAGCGGAAGGCATGGATGATGAGAGGGGGACGTTGGATATATAATTAATGTGGGTGTATTAGCTATATATGTAGGGGTTGTTTGGTTCTAGGCCTAGGAGTGCCACACTTTGCCATACAATGTTGCCGAACTTGCCTAAGGTTAGTTCTTCAAAATGAGAGCTATAATTTGGCAAGCCTAAGGGAATCTTGCCACACTTGTTGTGTGTATGCGATGTGGGATCATAGTGTGGCTTGCCTAATATGTGGCTTGAACCAAACACACACTTAAGTTGGTCAAATTTGCCTAACCTTAGGTGTGGCAAGCTTTGGCAAACTTAGTCTCAAACCAAACAACCCTGTAATACTATATAGAGAGGTATAGATTGATCATTGTGGACGTGGGAAAGAGGGTGAGACCTCACTAGATATATAGATTGATCGGTTTGTGTGGAAAACTACGAAAGACCTAGCTATATACACACACACATAGAGGAACATCGATCGTTGCGCATGCACGCCTGAGAGATAAAGAATGCCTGATATGATGTAGAGGGGGATGTGTGTGTGTGTGCCTTCATGGGAGACCGACCTGAAGAAAAAGATTGCATGTGTGCGATGGATAATGCCGACTGGTAGTGTGTGTGCATGCATGCACGAGAGAAAGTTAGTGGTACAATTATAAAGAGAAGATGACTGTGTGGGTGTAAAAGACTAGGTGAGGTCATAATCAATGTAAAGTTGAATTCAAATATTTGAATAAGAGATCATGATGTTTGATACCCATGCATGCATGAATATTACGGAGATCTGCGCGGTGTGATTTGGAAACGAGCATGTTGTAATGTATACACATTGAACAAGGTCAGACTGATTTGAATTTGAGATACCAATGGCATACATCGTTTGGCCACATTGCATCCGTGCATGGACACACTATTCTAATTGGAGATGATGGGTGGCTTTCGCATCACATATCTATATCTATACCCCTATATATCTATACCTCTATATCTATATGTGATGCATGGACACACTATTCTAATTGGAGATGATGGATGGACGCACAATTCCATGAATCTTAAAATAGATTAGCTTTCTTATAAAAACTAGAAGATTTTGAATGAAATGAACTATAAGGATTAAACCAACATCTACATCATGCATATATGACTCAAAGCTTGCATGCTATAATGTGGTATTTATTCGTAATTTGGTTGCCAAATCTCATGCGTGCAATGCACGTGTACCTTACTAGTCTAAATGGTGTTTGTGTGTGTGTTGTGCGTGTTGAGGTGCGAATTATCTTTTTTTGGGTACATGTTAAGCTTGTTCTCCCGAAATTTCAAGCCGCGCCTTGTTATGCCGAAATTTCAAGCTAGCGTCTCTGTCTATCATGCTACAAAACTCCTGCCTCTTCAACCCGTGTCTTGTTACCCCAAAATATTTAAAGATATATCTTTGTCTCATTGTGCTCCGACAACTCCCTCCATCTCAACCCGCGCCTTGCTGTTCCAAAATTACAGCGCGCGCGAAAAATCCCACCTCCTGTGAAATCTCGACACGTGAAATGCCCGTGGTACCCCTGAACCGAAAGAACCGCCTCAAATCGGTGGGGGTACTTTCATAACTTACCCCACATTTCGGACAAGCGCGTCCCTAAGCCATGGTTCCCCACTCCCATCCCATCCGCCCACCCATTCGTACACCGAGGCCGCGAAAACCCACGAAGCCCCACACCCTCCTCCGTCCACCACCCAGCCGGAGCCTCTTCCGTGATGACGCCGTCCATAGCAACACCTCGACGTCCCTCATCCACCGTACCGGATGAGGATCCATCGTCGATCTCGTCGTCCCACCGGTTCGGCCACCCTGTCCTCCACCTCCAAGGAGCCGCCCCGATGTTCCCCTCGTATTTTGCGCCACCTCCATTCCCACACCATCGTCTTCACCTGCACAACCGAAAGAGCATCATCAGCACCGTTTCCTCGGATGAAGCCGCGGCCTAATCGGCGCCACCAAAGAGGTTGTACACTAATCGCCGCATTTTCTTCTTGATTCGATCTCATGGTGCTGCCAGTGCTCGATCCCGATCCGACACGGTGCGGCTCCATCCATGGTGGCGTCGCCGTCCACTTCCTCCATGGCGTCGCTCCCTCGGCGGCGACGTCCACATCAGTAGGAGCTGCTGCTGCTTTAGCTCTTGCTCGCGCTGCTGCTCTGCTCTTGCTCTCAGTCCCCTGTCTGGTCTGCTCTTGCTCTTGCTCTTGCTCGCGCTACTGCTCTTGCTCTTGCTCTTTCTTGCGATGCTGCTCTGATTTAGCTACACTTCAGTCGACTGAATCGACTTTTGGGTCAATCGATTTTCAGGGGGTGGGAAGTTTCGCTGAAGTTAAGGAAGAACCAGCCACAGCGGGGAGGGGGGCTCGCCGGAGAGGTACCCCACTATCTATCTAAGGGTTCAGGGTGGGGGTGGTGGTCGCCGACGGTGGTGGGGCGATGACGTGGGGATCGCCAGAGAAAAAGCTCGGCACTGGGGGGCCTAGAAGGATGGCCGAGGCGGCGGCGGACCGGCGGTGGGGAGTGTTCTCGCGGCGGGGGGCAGCTGTTTGGCTGGTTGTGGCTGGCGGCTCAGGGGGGTGGAGGTTAAAGATGAACTGCAGGCCCTTGATTTCGTATCCAACGGCTGCAAAATCGACTGACCAGAGATGAAAAAGTCAGTCGACTGACGCGTAGCCTCACCTCTAGTGCGTTCAGTTTCGACAGTAAAATTCTGTTTCGACAGCAAAATTCAGTTTCGACAGTTAAGTTCAGTTTTGTCAGTTAAATTCAGTTTCGATAGTTAAGTTCAGAGATGGGCGGCTGGTGTATTTTACATCTAGCACTTTGTGGTTATGTATTTGATGTCCTCTATTGGAGATGCTATTAGAATTCCACTCAGGTTAACGTTGTCTCTCTTGTCCTGCTTCAGCCTTGGCGTCGTACAACTCACCAGAGCTGCTCCAACGATGAAACCCTCCATCACAGGGGAGCAGTACCTCGGGCTCCATCTCTAGATGCCTAAGATCTTCTTCCCCTCCTCCGACAGCCAAGTCATCTGGAGCATCCTCACCGGCCAACCCAATCATGCTGAGATCGACATGGCTTCGCTAAAGAGGTTGTACACTTGTTGCATCTCTTTTTACTCTACATGCTATATATGTTGTCCAGTGAGCACACGTAGTAACGTAAAATATGATTATTTTATCCTACTATATGACAAGCAATGAGGTACTAGGCAACTTAGCTATCCGTGATGGACTCTCTTGAACGCCATCGTTATTTATCTCTGTGTGTTTGAGCTCTGCATTTGTCGATGGGCCTGGGAGTTGAGCTAGTAGGGCAGTGGCCTGGGTCCAAAGTAATAGAAGTAGCACAAAAACATTTTTTTAGTGTAGGATTTTCCTTGCTCAAGCCTGCCTACTAGAATCGCCAGTGCTTGAAAGGAAAAGTGAATGAAAACCATAGGAATTGGAAAGTTTCCTATGGTACTACTTTTCATGAATTTGGTGCAAAGGAATGGACCAAAGGAAAACTGTAGGATTTGTTCCTTTAGTGTCTCTTTGAAATAAAAACCATAGGAATTATAATTTCCAATTGTCCTCCTTTTCATATTCCTATTCATGAAGCACAAGACTAAGAGATAGTAGCATAATAGCATTATAACCGTACATTTTCTTGTGGTTTGACTTAATCTCACCATGCTTCTTTGCATCCTGTGATCTTCTAATTCTTGTGAATCAAATACCCAGATTGGCAGAAATCATGTGTTTTTAAATTCACTATTTTGCACGTGCATTCCTATCCTATTCCTGTCTATTTCCCGTCCCTGCATTGTTAGAATCCTCAAATTCAAATAAGCCCTTACACAATTACTTCTGTTATAGATATGTGTCAAAGAAAACCTTGTGTGGTTTGTCCTGCTCCTGCGGCGCTGTGTTCCACCCAGCTCAGCTGCTCCAATGACGGAAGGGTTCACCAAAGCAGGGATCCGCTCTCCAGACTGTCTTTCGCCGCCTCAGATCTTCTTCCCCGTCGCCGGCAGCCACGGCAACTGCATTACCATCATCAACTGAGCAGATGACCTTGAGGACTACACGGGTCCGCAAGAGAGGTCGCACTCTTCCGTGTCTGCTTACATTATGCATCGCTTAATATGATGACATGCTACATTATCGTCGTGTTCACCTATTAGACTCCGAGTCAGGTCCAAACTAATGCTGAAACTTGTGTTTTTAAATGGTTGTGGGGTACATATTGGGGCAGGAATCAGTACTATCAGTCTACTATCTGGTTAATCTCAGGTGTCTACTATGAGTTTCATGTTGGGTGCATATGAACATTAAAGGAGCCATTATCTGTATTTTTTAACTAAAGCTATTATCTACCTGCTATCATTGGTTTTGGGTCTATCCATAGTTTGCTACATCACTCTAGATTTGTGCATGCACTCCTTACATAATCTCACTATGTTTTATTCCTATGCATGCCAGTTATTGTACACAACAGAACTAGTCATGTAGAGCAAAAGAGACGAGGCTTGCGTGGCAATAAAATTTCATGCAGACGTCGCTCCATGGTAGGCGCAAAGGCAGCCCGCCCACCCATTTCGGATCGTAATCAAGAGGAAGATAACTGTTCTGAGGGGGATTCAGAAAGAGAAGACCACTCCTATTTACCCCATGAGGTCTTCGCTCTAATTTGGCATGCTGATGTTGGTAATATCATGCATATGGTGCCTTGCATTGCTTACTGTATACATCAAAGATGTCATCTGCTTAGTTTAGACATGCTTTGTGTCAATGCCATCTGTTTAGTTTCTTTATCGTATATGTGAATCATGCAACGCCATCTTGTTTAGCCAGGCATCATATATGTGAATTTTGCAATGCCACCCCGGTTAGCCAGTCATCTTATATGTGAATTACATCATGCCATCATTTTTTTATTAGGTGTTAAATTTGTCAACAATTTTAGTACATTCAATTACTCTTCCTGTGCATCAGCCATTCGACACGGTCATGGAAAAAATCTGGAGTGGAAACAAGGTCTTCAGAGCAGACAATGCTATCTGATGAAGCGCATGTCTTGCTGGTTACAGATAGCTCCTCAGAGGAGGATTCAGAGATAGATGACCAGTCCTATTTCCCCCCGAGGTGCATGCTCTAACTTGGCAGGGTTATGTTGCTCATATCGTGCGCATGGTATCTTGCATTGCTATGTCATTTGCTTAGTTTAGACATGCTTTGTGTGAATGCCACATGTTTAGTGTCTAATTACCATATATGTGAATTATGCAATGCCATCTTGTTGCAAGACATTATATATGTGAATTATGCAATGTTATCTTGTTGCAAGGCATTATATATGTGAATTATGCAATGCCATGCTGTTTAGCCAAGCGTCATATATGTGAATTATATCATGCCATCTTTTTTTTTGTATTTCTCATTGCTTTTGTCAACAATGTTTGCATATTCAACTGCTCTTCCTGTGCATCAGCCATTTGAATTGGTGATGGAGAAATCTGGAGTGAAAACAAGGTCTTCAGAGCAGACAATGCTACCTGCTGAAGCAGATATCTTGCTAGTTACAGATAGCTCTTCAGAGGAGGATTCAAAGGCATATGGTCAGTCCTATTATCCTCCAGAGGTGTATGCTCAAACTTGGTAGGGTTATATTACTCATATCATGCATATGTTGTATTGCAATGCTTAGTTTTTACATCATATACACGATATTGAATGTCATCTCCTTAGTTGACACATTATATATGCGATTGCCCTCTGCTCACTTCCTTAGTATATAAATCATATATTTGAATTATATCATGCCATGATGTTTACATAGACATCATGTATCTGAATTATGGCATGCCAACCCATTCTAAAGACATAATATAGTTATATCATCTCATCCTGTTTACATAGTCATCATATTTTAAATTATGTCATTCTATCTGTGAATTATATCATGCCATCATGTTTCCATCAATGGCATGTTTGTGATTTATGGCATGCCAACCACTTTAATAGACACATCATATAGTTATATCATGTCATCCTATTTACATAGTCATCATAATTTGAAGTATGTCATTCTATCATGTTTAGTTAGCCATCATACATGTGAAATTGTGTCATGCTATCCTATTTAATTAGCCATCATATATTATTATGTCCTGCTATTCTGTTTGGTTAGAAAACATAAATGTGAATCATTTCATGCCCTGTTTTCTTCCCTACTATCCATTGCACCTGTCTATCTTACAATGTCTGTACATTCAATTACTTTTCTTGTTTATCAGCCATTTCAATTGGAGGGGGTGATGGCAGTATCTATGGGAGTAAAAACACGGTCTTCAAAAAAGATCATGCTACCTGTCGATGCAGATAGAACCACGGTTGTACTTGCCCAAGAACCAGCCCCACCACACATAACCCAGACTCACGCAGATTGTACCCCTACCCAGTTGGACAGAGAACCAGCTACACCCCTTCTAACCCCAACCCCAGCAGATAGTAACCCAGTTCCCGTTGACACAACACCGTCTCCACCACAGAGCACCCAAACACGAGCAGTTAGTAAGGCAACTGCAGTGCCCAAAGCACGAGGACCACCACTCCGAACCCCAAGTCAACGCTTAAAGCAGAAGAAGAATTGTTCTTAGGTCAGGTTCCGTAGCTATGGTTCATACTACTTTGCTCTTGCAACACTGTATTTACTCATACCAACTAATTTCAAATTTGAAGGATGCAATTGAAACTCCAATGGCACAACAGGTATGTTTTAAACCTGTTTCTTTAACATGTTTGCTATTGTTACTTGCTCTATGTTGATTTCAGTTTCAATTGAATAAACAGTTATGTTCTCATGCCATGCACATTACAAGTGTTGTTATTGCTGTGTAGTTTCCCACACTTATATTCTGTCTATGCTGCTTTGTCTTAAATAGATATGATTCGAACTATATCTATCTTGATTTGGCAACATAAACTAGAATGATATAGACCATACAGTGACCATACTACATAGATATATGTTTGTTTCATGCTGTTATCCTGTCCACCTTACTACCGAACTGGTTTACCAAAATGAGTTTCATATACTACATTGTAAACCTGTGATGTGTTTGTTTTTCTCTCTTTTAGAACGCGGATAAAATATTGGAGAAGAGTACCCCATTATGCAATGGTAAAGGAAGTAATGCAGATAAGGTTCAAGATAGTGAGACATCCCTGTTGGTCTCCAAGAAAGCTGATAAAAACTATATTGAAGACACTGAGGCAACCCCAAAGTCCTGTCTTGATGTAGTGTTCGAGTTACTGGCTACTACTGCTGGCACCAGCTCTTTGAACTCATTGCCTGAATCAGTTCGGCTTCTTGAGTCTCAACTTCAAGTTGAAAGACATCGATCAGATGTTATGCGACAGGAAGCCGAAGGACTGAGGAAGTCCCTGCAGAATTCAGATGCATACTTTCTGGTGCAACAACAAGTGCTGGAGGATTTAAGCGCCAAACAAGAGAAAGTTAATAAGCTTGCTAAGCATCTTGCCAGCATTATGGGTACCCAGGATATTGTTTCTTGATCTCTTCTGAAGTGGTTTCAGTTCTGGACTTGTTTTGCCGCGGCGTTTATATGCTATTGTGTTCCCTATATTTGCACTGGTGGCAAACTTTGATGCCCAGTGGATCTAATATGTGTAATAGCCGTGATAGCCTAGCATAAGTTGCTTGCTTATTTATTTCCTTATTGTCTTGTCTATTTCTTTGCTTGTAGTCAGTGCAGTTCTTTTCCACGGTTTGCTAGTGGCCGCAATAACCTATTTTTTAAAACTAGGCCACAATAACCATGGGCTACATATTTACTGTAGTTACCATTTCCCTCCTACGGGCCGTAGAAACAATGGGCCTTCTACGGGTCGTAGAAACAATGGGCCTTATATGGGTCATAGACACAATGGGCCTTCTACGGGCCGTATCATCAATGGGCCTTCTACGGGCCGTATGATCGGTTGGCCAAACATGGGCCAATAACAGACCGCATTATGGCTGTAAACGGGCTAGAGTTGGAATCGTCCGCTCATGGGCCGACCATAACGGGCCATTGTTAATTGGACGTATTTGATGATGCTATGAAAACGGCCCAACATATTAACTGGCCACAAACGGGCCGACTGTAACCTCGGGCTGAATTTGGCCCACAACCAGAAAATGACAGTAATGGGCCGTAAGTAAACAAATGCTGGAAATGAGCCCAAGAATAAATGGGCCCCGAGAAGGCCGAAAGATAACATGGGCTGGAAACGGCCCAACGGAATAACATGCCGTTAATGGATATAAAGTGATACACTATTCATTACGGGCCAGTTTCACCACGGGCCGTTAATGGGTATAAAGCGATACACTGTTCATTACGGGCCAGTTTCACCACGGACCGTTAATGGGCCAAGAGTTACAAAGGGCCTCATATGGGCCAAAATATGTCATGGGCCATATATGGGCCAGAAGTTAAAATGAGCTGGAATCATATTGGACGGCCCAGATGACGCTACTGGGCCTAATTCGGATAGGTCATAACGGGCCCTGGGTTAGCGGGCTGTAAATGGGCTATATGCGAACATGCCGTTAACGGGCTTTCCATGGGCCGGCCCGCCACCTTTTGACCAAGTCAAACGGGCCGACCTTTTCACAGGAATGGGCCTGTGTTGGGTCGTGCCACATGTCGACGTATCATAGGCGCCTTCTGTCCAATTAGTGGATGACGTATGTCTCAACGGTGAGCCGACACGTGTTTCCTCCAGCCAATGATGATTTTACACATGGAAAATCCCCATTGGTCGGGGCTGTTAATGGGTTATCGGATCCAAAACCAGACCCGATAGCTTAACGGTGTTCCGTTATGGTGGATGCCACATGTTGGTCACCCTTGACGAAAGCACTTCTGTGACGCGCGATTTATCGTCATGGAAGTGGACACTTCCGTGATGATAATTTTGGTAATGTCATGGAACACTTCTATGACAGC
This sequence comes from Triticum timopheevii, assembly GCA_963921465.1. Lineage (NCBI taxonomy): Eukaryota > Viridiplantae > Streptophyta > Magnoliopsida > Poales > Poaceae > Triticum > Triticum timopheevii. Next base: position 275,977,877 of record OY997274.1, read on the forward strand.
ACAGGTATGACTATCTTGATTCTGCCATAAAATCGTCATGGATGTACATGCATGACAAAAAACACGACCTACTGTGACAAACATGTATCATCACGGAAGTCTATTTTTTTGTAGTGATGGGATGACCCAGAAAATACTGCTTAAGCTTCCGGCTAGCCATGAACACCCCATAAACGAGCTTTTGCCAATGTGGGTACCTCTGCTTGAACTCAATAAGCACCTCACTGATGTAATAAACCGGCCGCTGAACCGGATACTCCTTGCTAGCCTCCTTCCATTCCACCACAATGGCTACACTGACGACACGGGTGCTAGCAGCCACATATAACAATAATGCCTCCTTATCAATGGGAGCAACAAGGACTGTCAGCTCAGCTAGCTGCCTCTTCAAATCTTCAAATGCGTCATTAGCAGCATCACTCCAGACGAAGTTATCTGCTTTCTTCATCACCTGATATAGCGGTATGGCCTTCTCACCCAACCGGCTTATGAACCGGCTTAAGGCAGCAATACAACCCGCCAGACGTTAAACATCATTGATACACGCTGGCTTTGTCAGGGAGGTGATGGCCTTGATCTTCTCCGAGTTAGCCTCAATGCCTCTATTAGAAAACCAGAAAACCCAAAAGCTTGCCTGTGGGCACACCAAAAACGCACTTGGCCGGGTTAAGAATCATCTTGTAGACCCGGAGATTATCGAAGGTTTCTTTTAAATCATCTATTAAAGTTTCCTTCTCTCTGGATTTCACCACAATATCGTCCACATAAGCATGAACATTGCGCCCAATCTGACTGTGAAGATAGTTCTGCACACATCGCTGATAAGTCGCCTGGGCACTCTTGAGCCCGAAAGGCATAGACACATAGCAGAAGGCTCCAAAGGGAGTGATGAAAGTTGTCTTCTCCTGGTCCTTAACTGCCATCTTGATCTGATGATAACCAGAATAAGCATCCAAAAAACTCAAACGCTCACAACCCGCCGTAGCATCAATGATTTGATCAATACGAGGGAGAGCGAAAGGATCAGCTGGACAAGCCTTGTTTAAGTCCGTGTATTCCACACACATGCGCCAAGTGCCATTCTTCTTAAGCACTAGCACCGGGTTAGCCAACCACTCTGGATGAAAAACTTCAACAATGAACCCAGCCGCCAAGAGCCGGGTCACCTCTTACCCAATGGCCTTACGCCTCTCCTCGTTGAACCGACGAAGGAATTGCTTGACCGTTTTAAATTTCGAATCAATATTAAGAGTGTGCTCAACGAGTTCCCTCGGTACACCCGGCATGTCAGAAGGTTTCCATGCAAAGATGTCCCGGTTCTCACGGATGAACTCGATGAGCGCGCTTTCCTATTTTGGATCCAAGTTAGCACTGATACTGAACTGCTTAGATGAGTCGCCAGGAACAAAATCAACCAGCTTGGTGTCATCGGCCAACTTAAACTTTAGCACCGGATCATGCTCTGCAATTGGCTTTTTCAAAGACGTCATATCCGCTGGGTCGACATTGTCCTTGTAAAACTTCAATTCCTCTATCGCACAGACGGACTCATCATAAGCAGCATCACCTTCTTCACATTCCAAGGCTATCTTCCGACTCCCATGCATTGTGATGGTCCCTTTATAACCCGGCATCTTGAGCTATAGATAAACATAACACGGCCGTGCCATGAACTTTGCATAAGCCGGTCGTCCAAACAGAGCATGGTACGGGCTCCTGATTTTGACCACTTCAAAGGTTAACTTCTCAGCCCTGGAATCATGCTCATCTCCAAAGGCTACCTCCAGCTCAATCTTGCCCACCGGGTACGCTGACTTACCAAGCACCACTCCATGGAAAACAGTGTTGGATGTCTTAAGATTTTTATCGGTCAAGCCCATGCGACAGAAAGTCTCGTAATACAGGATGTTGGTGCTAATTACTCCATCCACGAGTTCCTTAGTGAATTTGTATCCACCAACTTGAGGCACCACCAACAAGGCTAAGTGACCCAGATTGTCAACCCGGGGAGGGTGATCCGCTCTACTCCACATAATGGGCTGCTCGGACCATCGCAAGTAATGAGGAACTGCCGGCTCAACGGCGTTCACGGCCCGCTCATGGAGCTTCGGGTCCCGCTTGCATAAACTTGTGGTGAAAACATGATACTGCCCACTATTCAGCTGCTTTGGATTACTCTAAATCCAGATTGCTGCTGCTGACCCCCCTGGCCGGATTGCTGATTATAACCACCCTGATTACCTTGATTATAACCACCCTGATTACCTTGGTGGCCCTGGAATCCGGAATTAGAACCGCCACCTCCATAACCCGGGCCATGGGAACCGTCGGCGCCTGAGCCGCCGCGTGGCCCCTGATTGCTGTGAAACGAGTCAAAATTTTTGAATGCCCTCATGATGGAACAATCCTTCCAAAGGTGAGTAGCTGGTTTCTCCGGCGTGCCATGCTTTGGACAGGGCTCGTTAAGCGACTGCTCAAGAGTAGGACCTGGTCCACTGTTCCGAGGAGGCGGCCTCCCCTTACGACGCTGATTATTGCCTTGTGCATTGGTGTTAGCCACAAACTTTGAGCTACCATCAGCCTTGCGTTTACCGTTGCCCCCCTAATTCGCCGGGTTATACTACTGACCCTTGGTGTTACCGTTATTCTTTCCCTTCCCTGTCTTTTCATCATCAGACTCGGGGTCCTTGGTACTATCAGAGTCGTCATATTTGATTAGAGCCGCCATCAGCTGCCCCATATCATTACAATCGCGCTTGAGCCGCCCCAGCTTCTGTTTAAGAGGCAATAACGGCAATTTTTCTCCAACATTAAGACAGCAGAGCCGGTATTCATGTTATCAGATGAAAGTATGATAGCTTTGACCCGGCGCCCCCAATGGGTCATTGATTCATCCTCCTCTTGGGCGCAAGTAGCCAATTCCACAATCGACCTGGGCTGCTTGCATGTGCCCTTAAAGTTCTGAATAAACCGGGCCTTTAACTCAGCCCATGACCCGATGGAATTAGCTGGCAGCCCCTTTAGCCAAGTGCGGGCCGTTCCATCCAGCATCATGGTGAAGTACTTGGCACACGCAGCATCACTGACTTCCAATAATTCCATGGCCGTCTCATAACTTTCAATCCACGCCTCAGGGGGTAAATCGGCTGTGTAATTAGGCACCTTTCAAGGTCCTTTGAAATCCTTGGGCAAATGCTCATTACGCAGAGCCGACACCAAACAGGGTACACCTATAGATCTAGAGGTCACGCCTGCTTCAACCAAAGTTGTTGGGTAAACCGGAAGGGGCTGGTGGGCCGCCCGCTGAGCCGCCTGCTCAGCTTCTTGACGCACTCTGTCCTGATCGACCAAGTTAAGAGCCCCATCACATGCCGGGTCACGCCCACGCGGCTGGTCACAACGTTGGGCGTTGCTTGAAACAGCTGGTGAGTCCATGTGCCTGCTATAACTCCGGCTTGGGCGAGGGGTTGAGTGAATCCTATCTCGACTGTAAGAATATGCCTCCTGCTGTGCCAATGCTGTCTGAAGAAGCTCTCTGACCCTTCGTGTTTCGACTGCCGTTGGAGAGTCGCCATCCACCGGGAGAGCCGCCAATCGTGCCGCCGCAGCAATCATGTTCTCCAAAGGATTAGAATAATGACCAGGTGGTGTCGGTAAATGCTGAGGTGGAGCGGTATTCATACGAGGGGGTTCCGTCACGCGTAGTTGAACCGGCGTCCCAGCCCCGGGCGCCGCAGCCCGGTATATCTCCGGCGGATTACTGGTCCCTGCACCAAGCGTGCGAAAATATTTCTAGCCACGTAAACTGGAGGTAGACGGGTCTGGTGCCTCCCCCTCATGACTTCATTTGAAGGGTTTTGATCCATCATAAGCTAGAAAGCCTTCAACTGAATCTGTTGGGCCTAGGCATCCAAAGCAGCCTGTTCTGCGGCTATCCTGACGTCCTCTGCCGCCAGGTCTTCCTTGGCTAGTGCTATCTCATCACGTAACTTTGCCACCTTCGCATCATGCTGAGCTTGATTCGCCGGGTTGACCATGGCTGTTAATAGAGCCATTAATTTGTGCAGTAAAGCCATCAAAACCTGATCCGATGGGCGCGCAGGGCCTCCTGCCCCGGCTGCCGTTACCACCGCTGACCCGGAAGTCATTGCCACTGCGGTTGAAGAATTTTGCCAGGCTGTGTGCTAGCCATGAAGATCCCGACTCTGTTTGGCGGCTCATAGGGGTCCGGAATACTGTTGCCATCGGAATAGCCCCCAAGCCCACCATCTTGCAGTTGATACAACAATGTAGTCTCGCCCGTGGATGACTCACCATCAGAATAGATGGCCATCTCACCGCCAGGCATAGATCCTTCATCAAATTCCGCTCCATGGATGCATCCCACGAAGACACGTTCACGGCAGGCTGAGCTCAGGCGGGTCTCGCACGTTGAGCTGTCTTGATGATGTCGGTGTAGATGGCCGGCTCAGGGCCCGACTCGCTGATCTTGCCGATGAAGACGTGGATTCCATCGAAGGGGACCCGTTACCCGTACTCAATTGAGCCGGCCTCGGGGCCCCAGCCTGCATTGTCGATGTAGAGCTTGCCTCGACGACTCTTGGTCATCCGGCCCACAGCGTATCCCTTGAGCCCTTCGAAGTTGCCCTTCAAGAACTCGAAACCACCGTGCACTGGCCCCATGGTGGGCGCCAACTGTCGTGGAAAGGTCATGGCAGATGTCCTAGCAAAAGGACTTAGTCGTGGAGCCATCGCAACTAGGTAGCTTAAAGGGGTTAAACGGGACAAAGGACATGGGAGTTTATACTGGTTCGGTCCCTTGCGGTGAAGGTAAAGGCCTAATCTAGTTTGAGGTGGTAATGCATATGTCTCGATTACCAGGGAGCGAATCCGCTTGACCTAGCTTTTGATCTGTTGTTTCTTGTCCAGAACAGCCGCTGAGTCGTCCCTTTATATACACAGGTTGACGCCCAGCAGCTCTCAGAGTCCCGGCCGGCTCATAGACAATGTGTCCGGCTCGGTGACTATCTATTCTTGCCTTACAATACAAGTCTTTACATAAGGCAGTTTATTTCTACGGGCCTTAAGTCGCCCTTGGGCCTTGGTCCCTTATCTTAAACCACCATCTTCAATATCCTCGTGGGCTTCATATGATGAATCGCCATAGGTATAACCCAGCCCCTCCTGGGCGGGTTATACTAATAGTTATATCCCCAACACATAATAAACTCTGATAAATTTTCTACAGCGGGGTAATTTTTCATAATTTTTGGAGTTAGGGAAGTATGATGAATCTTGCATTCTTTACAGAGTGTACTATTTTGGTAGATTGCTGTTATGGTTGCATTGTTTGCATATGTTTGCTTGTTGAATGATTCTATTTGAGGATAGGAGTATTAAATATGCAGAGGCATTTAGTATGCAATGTCAAATAATAATTTTAGTGATTTGCTACATTAGAGAATGATAAGGTTTGCATTGTTTTACTATAACTTATCTCACGAGTTCTTGTTGAGTTTTGTGTGGATGAAGTTTTTGAGATTTAGGGAAACCATGATATAAGAGGAATTAAGGAGACACAAAAGCTCAACCTTGGGGATGCCCAAGGCATCCCAAGCTAATATTCCAAGAAGTCTCAAACACCTAAGCTTGGGGATGCCCCGGTAGGCATCCCACCTTTCTTCTTCAACAATTATCCGTTAGTATCGGTTTAACCTAAGTTTTTGCCTCTTCACATGAGTGTGCTATGCTTGGAATGTCATTTTATTTTGTTTTGCTTGCTATTTATATAAAATACTTATGTTTGAAAGTTTCTAAATAAGAGAGAATCCACAATTAGCTACCCATTTACATAACTACTCGCTTGATCTTCACTTATATCTTTTTGGAGTAGCTTGTAATTTACTCCTGTGCTTTGATACGTTTCCAACGTATCTATAATTTTTGATTGTTCCATGCTATTATATTACCCCTTTTGGATGTTTATGGGCTTTATTTTACACCTTTATATCATTTTTGGGACTAACCTACTAACCGGAGGCCCAACCCGTATTGCTGTTTTTTTGCCTATTTCATTATTTCGAAGAAAAGGAATATCAAGCGGAGTCCAAACGGAATGAAACCTTCGGGAGCATGATTTTTGGAACGAACGTGATCCAGAGGACTTGGAGTTAAAGTCAAGAAGCAGCCGAGGCCTCCACGAGATAGGAGGGTGCCCCCCCCCCTATAGGGCGCGCCCCTGTCTCGTGGGCCCCTCGGGCGGCCACCGACGTACTTCTTCCTCCTATATAATCCTACGTACCCCGAAAACATCCAGGGAGCCACCGAAACATAGTTTCCATCACCGTAACCTTCTGTATCCGTGATATCCCATCTTGGAGCCTTCGTCGGCGCTTCGCCGGAGGGGGAATCGACCACGAAGGGCTTCTACATCAACACCATAGCCCCTCCGATGAGTTGTGAGTAGTTTACCACAGACCTTCGGGTCCATAGTTATTAGCTAGATGGCTTCTTCTCTCTTTTTGGATCTCAATATAATGTTCTCCCCCTCTCTTGTGGAGATCTATTCAATGTAAACTCTTTTTGCGGTGTGTTTGTCGAGATTCGATGAATTGTGGGTTTATGATCAAGTTTATCTATGAGAAATATTTGAATCTCCTCTGAATTCTTTTATGTATGATTGAGTTATCTTCGCAAGTCTCTTCGAATTATCAGTTTGGTTTGGCCTACTAGATTGATCTTTCTTGCCATGGGAGAAGTGCTTAGCTTTGGGTTCAATCTTGCGGTGTCCTTACCCAGTGACAGAAAGGGTTGCAAGGCACGTATTGTATTGTTTCCATCGAGGATAAAAAGATGGGATTTATATCATATTGCATGAGTTTATTCCTCTACATCATGTCATCTTGCTTAAGGCGTTACTCTGTTCTTATGAACTTAATTCTCTAGATGCAGGCAGGAGTCGGTCGATGTGTGGATTAATAGTAGTAGATGCAAGCAGGAGTCGGTCTACTTGTTGCGAACGTGATGCCTATATACATGATCATGGCTAGATAATCTCATAATTATTCGCTTTTCTATCAATTGCTCGACAGTAATTTGTTCACCGACCGTAATACTTATGCTATCTTGAGAGAAGGCTCTAGTGAAACCTATGGCCCCCGGGTCTATCTCTTATCATATTTGCTTCCAATCTACTTTTATTTGCATCTTTACTTTTTGCATCTATATTATAAAATACCAAAAATATATTTGTCTTATCATACTATCTATATTAGATCTCACTTTCGTAAGTGGCTGTGAAGGGATTGACAACCCCTTTATTGCGTTGGTTGCGAGTTCTTTGTTTGTTTGTGTAGGTGCGTGGGACTTTTGAGGAGCCTCCTACTGGATTGATACCTTGGTTCTCAAAAACTGAGGGAAATACTTACACTACTATTGCTGCATCACCCTTTCCTCTTCAAGGAAAACCAATGCAAGCTCAAGACATAGCAAGAAGGATTTCTGGCGCCGTTGCCGGGGAGGTCTTCGCTCAAGTCAAGACATACCAAGTACCCATCACAAACCCATCTCCCTCGCATTTACATTATTTGCCATTTGCCTCTCGTTTTCCTCTCCCCCACTTCACCGTTGCCGTTTTATTCGCCCTCTCTTTCCCAATCTCCTCCTCTCTTTCTTTCGCTTGCTTTCTTGCTCCTTGCTTTTGTTTGCCGTTATGTCTGAAATTGGGGAGACTATCGTCGATATGGACAATAATGATATCATGGAAAATTCCGAGGCTCCGGCCGAAGAACCCCTATCTTGCATAATAAGAAGTTTCGAATCAGTAGCGGTAACATCATTGGAAAAGGTGTTATTCAAGACTTCTTTACTTGTGCCGGTGCTTTACCTTCCATGGGTGGTTCTATTCTCCATAGAACTAGTATTCTTGCGGATGCCATTGCTATGCTTGTAGTTGAACTTGAAAGACAATTTATGCATATGCATCCTTGCATACAGAGAATTTTTCTAGAATTTTCCAATATTGAGCATTCTTCTGTTAAATGCGCTATTACTATCTTTTTGGCTCATGAGTTTAGATTTATCATAAGAGAGGCCAAAGAAATCTTTGCGCACTATAGGGTGGACGCCGGTCGTCCTCCCATAGAGGTGATCCTCTATCATTAAGAGGAATTTAGGTGTTTTCAATCTTCGGACTATGTTGCTTTCAATGAAAACCTTAGAAAAAAGGTTCCTACCAATGACTTGGTTGATAGCATTAACGAGCTTAATAACGATTTTGCCCTTCGAGACAATGAGCTAGGATACTCTCTTGAGTATAGGCTCACAAGATTTTTCCAAAAGAATGCTTTTAGTGATGAATTAGTTGTGCACTATGAAGGGCCAAAGGAGGAACCCGTTCCTCCTGAGATTGATCTTGGGGACTTTTGTCCTGCTAAATTTTGCCCTTTTGATTACTTTTACTTGCCTCAAAGAAAACTTGATGCCGAACGTACAGAATATGAGATGAGCTTTCAAGATCTATCTTATTATTATGGCACTACTTAGATTTATCTTTGCTTTTATGCCTAGCTAGGGGCGTTAAACGATAGCGCTAGTTGGGAGGCAACCCAATTTTCTTTGTTGTTTTTTGTTTTTGTTCCTATTTAGTAATAAATCTTGCATCTACCTTATGTTTAGATGTGTTTTTATCTTTTAGTTAGTGTTTGTGCCAAGTAGAACCTATAGGATAACCTATGATGATAGTTGATTTGATTCTGCTGAAAAACAGAAACTTTGCACGCACGAATTTAGTTTTGTTAAATCACAGAAACGTGCTTTTGCGTTGATTCTTTTTGCTGCTGATCAATAGACAAATTGTCCAGGACTTCATAGTTTGGTAGGATTTTTAGAGTTCCATAAGTTTGCGTTAGTTACAGATTTCTACAGACTGTTCTATTTTTGATAGATTCTATTTTTCATGTGTTGTTTGCTTATTTTGATGCATCTATGGCTAGTAAAATAGTTATAAACCATAGAGAAGTTGGAATATAGTAGGTTTAACACCAAAATAAATAAATAATGAGTTCATTATAGTACCTTATGTGGTGTTTTTGTTTTCTTTCACTAACGGAGCTTATAAGATTTCCTGTTGAGTTTTGTGTTGTGAAGTTTTCAAGTTTTGGGTAAAGCTTTTATGGACTATGGAATAAGGAGTGGCAAGATCCTAAGCATCGGGATGCCCATGGCACCCCAAGATATCAAGGATAGCCAAAAGTCTAAGCTTGGGGATGCCCCGGGAAGGCTTTCGTCTTCGTTCATTGGTAACTTTAGTTGGAGCAATATTTTTATTCGCCACATGATATGTGTTTTGCTTGGAGCATCATGTATTATATTAGTCTTTGCTTTTTATTTACCACAATCATCCTTGCCGTACACACCTTTTGGGAGAAGCCTATTTGATTAGAATTTGCTAGAATACTCTTTGTGCTTCACTTATATCTTTTGAGCTTGATAGTTTTTGCTCTAGTGCTTCACTTATATCTTTTAGAGCACGGTGGTGATTTAATTTTGAAGAAATTGCTAGTCTCTCATGCTTCACTTATATCTTTTTGAGAGTCTTTTAGAACAGCATGGTATTTGCTATGGTTAAAAAGTTGGTCCTAGAATGATGAGCATCCAAGTTGGGTATAATAAAAACTATCATAGAAAAAGAATTGGATGCTATGACCAATATGATGCTTGATAATTGTTTTGAGATATGGAGGTAGTGACATTAGAGTCATGCTAGTTGAGGTGATTATGAAAAATACTTGTGTTGGGGGTTGTGATTCACATAGCATGCACGTATGGTGAACCGCTTTGTGATGAAGTTGGAGCACAATTTTATTTATTGATTGTCTTCCTTATGAGTGGCGGTCGGGGACGAGCGATGGTCTTTTCCTACCAATCTATCCCCCTAGGAGCATGCGTGTAGTGCTTTGGTTTTTGATGACTTCTAGATTTTTGCAACAAGTATATGAGTTCTTTGGACTAATGTTGAGTCCATGGATTATACGCACCTCACCTTTCCACCATTGCTAGCCTCTCTTGTGCCGCGCAACTTTCGCCGGTACCATACACCCACTATATACCTTCCTCAAAACAGCCACCATACCTACCTATTATGGCATTTCCATAGCCATTCCGAGATATATTGCCATGCAACTTTTCATCGTTCCGTTCATATGACACGCATTACTTTTGTCATATTGCTCTTTGCATGATCATGTAGTTGACATCGTATTTGTGGCAAGGCCACCTTCATAATTTTCATACATGTCGCTCTTGATTCATTGCATATCCCGGTACACCACCGGAGGCATTCATATAGAGTCATATCTTGTTCTAGCTTTGCGTCGTAATTCTTGAGTTGTAAATCCATAAAAGTGTGATGATCTTCATTATTAGAGCATTGTCCTAGTGAGGAAAGGATGATGAAGACTATGATTCCCCCACAAGTCGGTATGAGACTTCGGACTTTACAAAAAGAAAAAAAAGAAAAAAAAGAGAAAGGCCAAAAAAAGAAAGTCCAAAGAAAAAAAAGAGAAAGAAAAAAAGAAAAGAAAAAAATAATAAATGAGAGAAAAAGAGATAAGGGACAATGCTACTATCTCTTTTTCCACACTTGTGCTTCAAAATAGCACCATGATCTTCATGATAGAGAGTCTCATATGTTGTCACTTTCATATACTAGTGGGAATTTTTCATTATAGAACTTGGCTTGTATATTCCAATGATGGGCTTCCTCAAAAGTGCCCTAGGCCTTCGTGAGCAAGCGAGTTGGATGCACACCCACTTAGTTTCATGGCAATCCCTACTCACTCACATTGATATCTATTAATAGGCATCTCCATAGCCCGTTGATATGCCTAGTTGATGTGAGACTATCTTCTCCTTTTTGTCTTCTCCACAACCACCATTCTACTCCACATATAGTGCTATGTCCATGGCTCACGCTCATGTATTGCGTGAAAGTTGAAAGAGTTTGAGATTATTAAAGTATGAAACAATTGCTTGGCTTGTCATCGAGGTTGTGCATGATTAAATACTTTGTGTGATGAAGATAGAGCAACAGTCAGACTATATGATTTTGTAGGGATAACTTTCTTTGTCCATGTTATTTTGAGATGACATGATTACTTTGATTAGTATGCTTGAAGTATCACCATTTTCATGTTAATATGAACTTTTATTTTGTATCATTTGGATCTGCACATTCATGCCACATCAAAAATTTCTTTTTTATCATTTAGCTACTCGAGGACGAGCAGGAATTAAGCTTGGGGATGCTTGATATGTCTCCAACGTATCTATAATTTTTGATTGTTCCATGCTATTATATTACCCCCTTTGGATGTTTATGGGCTTTATTTTACACAATTATATCATTTTTGGGACTAACGTACTAACTGGAGGCCCAGCCCGTATTGCTGTTTTTTGTTGCCTATTTCAGTATTTCGAAGAAAAGGAATATCAAACGGAGTCCAAACAGAATGAAACCTCTGGGAGCGTGATTTTTGGAACGAATGTGATCCAGAGGACTTGGAGTGCAAGTCAAGAAGCAGCCGAGGCCACCACGAGATAGGAGGGCGCCCCCTGTCTCGTGGGCCCCTCGGGCGACCACCGACATACTTCTTCCTCCTATATAAGCCTACGTACCCCGAAAACATCTATGGAGCCACCGAAACACAATTTCCACCGAAGTAACCTTCTGTATCCGCGAGATCCCATCTTGGAGCCTTCGCCGGCGCTCCGCCGGAGGGGGAATCGACCACAGAGGGCTTCCACATCAACACCATAGCCCCTCCGATGAGTTGTGAGTAGTTTACCACAGACCTTTGGGTCCATAGTTATTAGCTAGATGGCTTCTTCTCTCTTTTTGGATCTCAATACAATGTTCTCCCCCTCTCTTGTGGAGATCTATTCGATGTAAACTCTTTTTGCGGTGTGTTTGTCGAGATCCGATGAATTGTGGGTTTATGATCAAGTTTATCTATGAGAAATATTTGAATCTCCTCTGAATTCTTTTATGTATGATTGAGTTATCTTTGCAAGTCTCTTCGAATTATCAGTTTGGTTTGGCCTACTAGATTGATCTATCTTGCCATGGGAGAAGTGCTTAGCTTTGGGTTCAATCTTTTGGTGTCCTTACCAAGTGACAGAAAGGGTTGCAAGGCATGTATTGTATTGTTGCCATCGAGGATAAAAAGATGTGATTTATATCATATTGCATGAGTTTATCCCTCTACATCATGTCATCTTGCTTAAGGTGTTACTCTGTTCTTATGAACTCAATACTCTAGATGCAGGCAGGAGTCGGTCGATGTGTGGAGTAATAGTAGTAGATGCAGGCAGGAGTCGGTCTACTTGTTGCGGAAGTGATGCCTATATACATGATCATGCCTAGATAATCTCATAATTATTCGCTTTTCTATCAATTGCTCGACAGTAATTTGTTCACCCACCATAATACTTATGCTATCTTGAGAGAAGCCTCTAGCGACACCTATGGCCCCCGGGTCTATCTCTTATCATATTTCCTTCCAATCTACTTTTATTTGCATCTTTACTTTTTGCATCTATATTATAAAATACCAAAAATATATTTATCTTATCATATTATCTCTATTAGATCTCACTTTCGCAAGTGGCTGTCAAGGGATTGACAACCCCTTTATTGTGTTGGTTACGAGTTCTTTGTTTGTTTGTGTAGGTGCGTGGGACTTTTGAGGACCCTCCTACTGGATTGATACCTTGGTTCTCAAAAACTTAGGGAAATACTTACACCACTATTGCTGCATCACCCTTTCCTCTTCAAGGAAAACCAACGCAAGCTCAAGACGTAGCAAGAAGGATTTCTGGCGCCGTTGCCGGGGAGGTCTGCGCTCAAGTCAAGACATACCCAGTACCCATCACAAACTCATCTCCCTCACATTTACATTATTTGCCATTTGCCTCACATTTTCCTCTCCCCCACTTTACCCTTGCCATTTTATTTGCCCTCTCTTTCCCAATCTCCTCCGCTCTTTTTCGCTTGCCTTTTTCTGTTTGCTTGTGTGTTGGATTACTTGTTGCCATGGCGCAAGACAATACCAAATTGTGTGATTTCTCGAATACCAATAATAATGATTTCCTTAGTACTCCGATTGCACCTCTTAATGATGTTGAGTCTTGTGAAATCAATACTGCTTTGCTGAATCTCGTTATGAAAGATCAATTCGATGGCCTTCCTAGTGAAGATGTCGCCACTCATCTAAACAAATTTGTTGATTTGTGCGATATTCAAAAGAAGAAAGATACGGATAATGATATTATTAAATTGAAGTTATTTCCGTTTTCACTTAGAGATCGTGCTAAAGTTTGGTTTTTGTCTTTGCCTAAAAATAGTATTGATTCTTGGAACAAGTGCAAAGATGCTTTTATCTCTAAGTATTTTCCTCCCGCTAAGATTATCACTCTTAGGAACGATATGCAAAAGAAGAAAGATACGGATAATGATATTGTTAAATTGAAGTTATTTCCATTTTCACTTAGAGATCGTGCTAAAGTTTGGTTTTCGGCTTTGCCTAAAAATAGCATTGATTCTTGGAACAAGTGCAAAGATGCTTTTATCTCTAAGTATTTTCCTCCCGCTAAGATTATCACTCTTAGGAATGATATTATGAATTTTAGACAACTTGATCATGAGCATGTTTCCCAATCTTGGGAAAGAATGAAATTGATGATTCGCAATTGCCCTACTCATGGTTTGAATTTATGGATGATCATACAAAAATTTTATGCCGGTTTGAACTTTGCTTCTAGAAATCTCTTAGATTCGGCCGCGGGAGGCACGTTTATGGAAATCACGTTAGGAGATGCTACAAAACTTCTTGATAATATTATGGCTAATTATTCTCAATGGCACACCGAAAGATCTTCTAGTAAAAAAGTGCATGCTATAGAAGAAATCAATGTTTTGAGTGGAAAGCTGGATGAACTTATGAAGTTGTTTGCTACTAAAAATACTCCTCTTGATCCCAATGATATGCCTTTGTCTACTTTGATTGAGAATAATAATGAATCTATGGATGTGAATTTTGTTGCTAGGAATAGTTTTGGAAACAATGCTTATAGAGGAAACTTCAATTCTAGACCGTTCCCTAGTAATTCCTCTAATAATTATGGAAATTCCTACAATAATTCTTATGGTAATTTTAATAAGATGCCCTCTGATTTTTAGAATAGTGTGAAAGAATTTATGATTTCTCAAAATAATTTTAATGCCTTGCTTGAAGAAAAATTGCTCAAAGTTGATGATTTGGCTAGGAACATTGATAGACTTTCGCTTGATGTTGATTCTCTTAAACTTAGATCTACTCCTCCTAAGCATGATATCAATGAGTCTCTCAAAGCCATGAGAATTTCCATTGATGAGTGCAAGGAAAGAACCGCTAGATTGCGTGCTAAGAAAGATTGCTTTGTAAAGGCGTGTTCTTCTAGTTTCCATGAAAATAGATGAAGATCTTAAAGTTATTGATGTGTCTCCTATTAGATATTTGTTTTGCAATATGAATCTTGATAATAATGGGACTAGAGATGAGTCAACTTTAGTTAGAAGGCGTCCCAAGAATTCGGAGTTTTTAGATCTTGATGCTAAATTTGGTTAAAGTGGGATCGCAGAGGTCATGACTTTAAATAGTATGGAACCCACTATCTCGGATTTCAAGGAATGTGATTATGATAATTGTTCTTTAGAAGGTTGTATTTCCTTGTTGCAATCCGTTGTTAATTCTCCTCATGCTTATAGTCAAAATAAAGCTTTTACCAAACACATTGTTGATGCCTTGATGCAATCTTATGATGAAAAACTTAATTTGGAAGTTTCTATACCTAGAAAACGTAATGATGAGTGGGAACCTACTATAAAGATTAGAATTAAAGATCATGAGTGTTTTTCTTTGTGTGATTTAGGTGCTAGTGTTTCCACGATTCCGAAAACTTTATGTGATATTCTAGGTTTCCATGATCTTGATGATTGCTCTTTAAATTTGTACCTTGCGGATTCCACCATTAAGAAGCCAATGGGAAGGATCAATGATGTTCTCATTGTTTCAAATATAAATTTGGTGCCCGTAGATTTTATCGTTCTTGATATAGATTGCAATCTTTCTTGCCCTTTTATTCTTGGTAGACCTTTCCTTAGAACGATTGGGGCGATTATTGATATGAAGGAAGGGAATATTAGATTCCAATTTCCATTAAAGAAAGGCATGGAGCACTTTCCAAGAAAGAAAGTCAAATTACCTTATGAATCTATCATGCTAGGTACTTATGAATTGAGTGCCAAAGATGGCACTACTTAGATCTATCTTCGCTTTTATGCCTAGCTAGGGGCGTTAAATGATAGCGCTGGTTGGGAGGCAACCCAATTTTATTTGTGTTTTTTGTTTTTGTCCCTGTTTAGTAATAAATTTTGCTTCTACCTTCTGTTTAGATGTGTTTTCATATTTTAATTAGTGTTTGTGCCAAGTAGAACCTATAGGATAACCTATGATGATAGTTGATTTGATTCTGCTGAAAAATAGAAACTTTGCACGCACGAATTTAGTTTTTTTAGATCACAGAAACGTTCTTTTGCGTTGATTCTTTATGATGATGATCAATAGACAAATTTTCCAGGACTTCCTATTTTGGTAGGATTTTTAGAGTTCCAGAAGCTTGCGTTAGTTACAGATTGCTACAGACTGTTCTGTTTTTGCCAGATTCTGTTTTTCGTGTGTTGTTTGCTTATTTTGATGCATCTATGGCTAGTAAAATAGTTTATAAACCATATAGAAGTTGGAATACAGTAGGTTTACACCAAAATAAATAAAGAATGAGTTCATTACAGTACCTTATGTGGTGGTTTTGTTTTCTTTCACTAACGGGGCTTATAAGATTTTCTGTTGAGTTTTGTGTTGTGAAGTTTTCAAGTTTTGGCTTTGATGGACTATGGAATAAGGAGTGGAAAAAGTCTAAGCTTGGGGATGCCCATGGCACCCCAAGATATTCAAGAACAGCAAAAAGCCTAAGTTTGGGGATGCCCCGGGAAGGCATCCCCTCTTTCGTCTTCATTCATTGGTAACTTTATTTGGAGCTATATTTTTATTCGCCACATGATATGTGTTTTGCTTGGAGCGTCGTGTATTATATTAGTCTTTGCTTTTTAGTTTACCGCAGTCATCCTTGCTGTACACACCTTTTGGGAGAAGCCTACTTGATTAGAATTTGCTAGAATATGCTATGTGCTTCACTTATATCTCTTGAGCTTGATAGTTTTTGCTCTACTGCTTCACTTATATCTTTTAGAGCATGGCGATGGCCTATTTTTGTAGAAATTGCTAGTCTCTCATGCTTCACTTATATTATTTTGAGAGTCTTTTAGAACAGCATGGTATTTGCTTTGGTTATAAAATTGGTCCTAGAATGGTAGGCATCCAAGTTGGGTATAATAAAAACTATCAGAGAAAGTGAATTGGATGCTATGATGAAAGGATCGATATAGTTGACTAGAGGGGGGGGGGGAGGGGTGAATAGGCAACTAACAATTTTTAGCTTTTCTTTACCAAATTAAACATTGCATCAAAGTAGGTTGTCTAGATATGCAACTAGGTGAACACCCTATATGATGCAACAACAACAAGCACACTAGAAAGCAAGGGATACAACACAAGTAAGCTTGCAAAAGTAAAGGCGCGAGATAACCAAGAGTGGAGCCGGTGGAGACGAGGATGTGTTACCGAAGTTCCTTCCTTTTGAGGGGAAGTACATCTCCGTTGGAGCAGTGTGGAGGCACAATGCTCCCCAAGAAGCCACTAGGGCCACCGTATTCTCCTCACGCCCTCACACAAACAAGGTTGGGGAAATCTCCACAACTTAATTGGAGGCTCCCAACGACACCACGAAGCTTCACCACAATGGACTATGGCTCCGAGGTGACCTCAATCGTCTAGGGTGCTCAAACACCCAAGAGTAACAAGATCCGCTAGGGATAAGTGTGGGAATCAAATTTTTCTTGGTGGAAGTGTAGATCGAGGCCTTCTCAACTAATCCCGAGAAAATCAACAAGTTTGATTGGCTAGGGAGAGAGATCGGGCGAAAAATGGAGCTTGGAGCAACTATGGACCTTAGAGGTGGAAGAGGTAGTCAACTAGAGGTAGGAGACACCCCTTTTATAGCTATGGAAAAGATCCAACTGTTATCCACATGTCCAGCCCGCAACATGCGGTACTACCGCTCCAGGAGCGCGGTACTACCGCAAGGCCACGCGGTACTACCGTGGGGGACCACGGTACTTCCGCGGCAGCAGCAGAGACAAGGACATGCCTGACTGAGAGTAGTACTTCCACGAGCGCGGTACTACCGCTCCCCCTTGCGGTACTATCGCAAGGCAGGAAAGTCCTAGCCTACGAAGAGCACGGATGAATAAAAATACATCCGTGCCTACTTCCGCTGGAAACGAAATAGTGCAAATATTTGACGTGGTACTACTTCTAGGGAGCGGTACTACCGTATCCCAGCTGAACCAGGCCGCGCGTGGTACTACCGTGCATGAAGCACGGTACTACCATGGAGGCGCGGATGTAAAAAATTACATCCGCTCCTACTACCGCGACGCAGCGGTACTAGGCATGAGGGCCACGGTACTACGACTCCAGGGAGCAGTACTACTGTGGGCACCCGCGGTACTACCGCGTGCGACATGTGGTACTACCGTGGGGGCGCGGATGTAAAAAATTACATCCGCCCCTACTACCGTACTGGAGCGGCACTTGGCCTGGGGGCCATGGTACTAAGACTCCAGAGGAGCGGTACTACCGTGGGGTCCAGCAGTACTACCGCAGGTGCTTGCGGTACTACCGTGGGGTCCAGCAGTACTATCGCAGGTGCTTGTGGTACTACCGCTCCAGGGAGCAGTACTACCGCAAGTTCAGCAGTAGCCGCCAGAAAAAGCACAAAGAGGATAACCGAGGGAAGCTCCAAATTGCAAGGGAAAGGTGGAGACAAGGAGGGAAACATGTACGTGATGATTCCACCCGAACCTTTCCGACGCGGACCCCTTCTTAATAGTACGGCTCTCCTACGAATCAAATCCACCAAAAAGAAACATAGAAGAATGCCGTCTTCAATAGTCTTCGAGGGGCACCGAATCGTCTCGTGCCTAGCGATGAAGCGTCTGAGAAACTCATGGCACACGATTAGTCCGCAAAAGCATTGTCATCAATCACCAAAACACCTTAGGGATAAATATGCCCTTACAATCTCCCCCCTTTTGGTGGATTGATGACAATACGGGATTTGCACAAAAAGGAGATAATATTGAGCAAAGGCAAACCCCTCCTCTCTAGAATATAGACGGGTCCCCCCTAGATGTGTGCAATCTAGATGGATGCTTTGGACTGCATAGCACACAAACTAGGATCAACACTCCCCCTATATTTTAGAGACAAAGGCATGATTACTAACAACTAAGCAAGAGCATAGCACAAAGGTAGCACAATATATCACAAGCTCGCTAAGATAGATAGAGTGCATATGTCTTACACCATATGAAGGAAAGCAACCCAAAGCAACTGAAACGAGGTTCAAACGAGGGTCAAACAAGAAAGCAAACACACCGAACACGAACGACGACACACGACTCGCAAATCCCTACACTCTCTCCCCCTTTGGCATCGAGATGCCAAAAAGGCAGAGAGGACACCTACACACAAGGGGTGGCTCAAGCAGGGAACTCATCCCAACGCTCCTCGTCAGCCTCGGCCGTAGGAATGGTCTCCTCGACGTCCTCCTCAGAATCAGTCCACCTGTAGCCTTGCTTCTCCATCCACTCGGCCTCTGGAGTGATGCGATCCTCAGAACCGCCAGACACGTCCTCGCCATACAGTTGCAAGATCTTCTTATCTCGGCGACGACTCTCCTTGGATGCCATGTGAGTCCTGTACTGCCCCTTAGCTTGCATGCAGAAAAGAGTCTTCATCTTGTCCTTCAGCTTCTTGGCCCACGAGGGCATAGAGGAACTATGGGAAGACCTAGCAGCACGGTCCTCAACAAGATCCTCTGTGCCAGCCTCCTCATCATCAATAGCCCTCCTAGCAGCAGACGCCTCAGCACGAGTAGTAGTGTTGGCCCAGTTGGGCTTGACATGGAGACAGATGGGATCATGTCGAATCTAGTCTGGAGCAAGGAACTCATCACCAGGGAACATCTTCTCCCAAGTCTTTGAGATCATCAGAAACAGATATGGCCCATAGATAGGCACCTTGCGGTTTAACACCGCAAACCGAAGCTCACACCACATGATGTGTGAGACATCAAGTGGCTGAGTCTGAGACACACGAGCCTCCTCGCATAGGAGCATCATATCCACCATATAGGCATGAACCGTGTCCTTGTCACCAATGCGAGGGAACAAAGAGTTGCGGAAGATGCGATACATGATATCCAGAAAAGTGTTGAGCACCCACGCTGACTTGCCATTGGGAAGCGCCTTCTCAACATAGTATGGCTGAAGCTTGTCCTTGTTGGCAGACTCAGAATTAGCATGGGGGCGAACACCCACGGGAGTGTCAAGCCCGTCATCAAGAACCTGGAGCAGATCCATGAACTCCTTCCAGGTAGCAGTCAACTTACGGCCATTGGTCATCCAGGTCATCCTCCGCTCCTCATCAGGGTGAAAGTATACTGAGGCAAAGAACTGACAGATAAGCTCAGGGTCATAGTCAAGGTGAAAAGAGATCACATGTTCAATACCAAATTGCTCCACCAAGTCCAGAGCTTCTCCAAAGTACTCAAAAAACTTGTCCTTCCTCAGGTGATGCATTTATATCCATTTGACATCCACGAAGGTATTTTTCTTGTTCTTGATGACATCCAGACAAGTGAGAGTCTATTGCTTGTTCCAAAACAGTTCACAACCTCTGACAGTAGCACGAAGATTCACATACGGGTTGAGCTGCCTGAGACGGACGAACTCAGATTGGGGTATCTCGTCCATGCCCTTAGTGGGTTCCTTGTGCTTACTAGCGGATGTCTTGACATGGCGCTTGGGGGCAGTGGAGCCCTCTGGTGCTTCACCTGGGTTGCGCAGACACTTGGAGCCAGCGTCACGACTAGGATTGGAATGGCGAGAGCCACCACCTGAGTCACAAAACGCAAAACACCCACGACAAGCAAAAAGGATCAATGCAAAGACCACGGCAAAGCACAAGAAACACATAGAAAGTATACGTGAAAGTTGCCATGAGATAGATGGGATCCACGGTAATACTGCCGGATGCGGCGGTACTAAAATTTTAGTACCGCTCCAAGTCGCGGTAGTACCGTGCGAGGGCACGGTAGTACCGGGGTGGGAGCGGTAGTAAACTTTTAGTGCTGCAGCACGTGCGGTAGTACCGCGCCCGACGGGCGGTAGTACCGGACAAGCGGTAGTACCGCACATGTGGCGCGGTAGTACCGCATCTTGTCAGATCCGAACCAAAGTTTGAATCTGAGAAGAACCACGAAACCACGGCGGTACTATGGTTGATCAAATCTAGCACAGGACAAAATGACAAGTATAATCCCTATGCAATACTACTCTCCTACATCCTACTCTTGCATAGATTTAGCCTAAAAATCTCAAGAACACAAAAGTCTCCCCCAAAAACCTAGAGGCAAAGAAAACAACAAAAACGATAGGGAGTTGGGGAAAGACCTTGGTCCATGGCAAGAGCACGTGGTGGGGAACAATCCCACCGGACGGAATCGCAGGAGAGCAGCCGGAGGCGGAGATCCGACAAAGGACGCCGACCCTGTTCTTGAGCGAGGGAGAGAGAGAGAGAGAGAGATGAAGTGGGGAAACTGACGAATGGGTATGGGGGAGTTAGAACTCCCCCTGCCTGTCCTTATCTCCCTGCATCTATGACGGCGCGGTAGTACTGCACATCATCGCGGTAGTACCGCTTGGGCGGAAGTACCGCACCAAAGCGGTAGTACCACTCTCCCAGGCGGCAGTAAAAAATTACTGCCGCATGGGGGTGGTAGTACCGTGCTCTCCACACGCGGTAGTACCGTAGCAGGCTGCGGTAGTACCGTGAGCTCAAGAAAAGGCAGGTTTCAACACACAAAAGGAGGTCTTCGCAAGGAAACTTTTAGCACAAGAGACACCACAAGAACATGCACAAGCCAAAGGCAGAAAGACAACAAGAAGCAACCACGCGACGCTACCTCTCAAAAAGAGAGGGCGGTGGCCGGAGCCACCTATGTTTGAGTCAGTTGGTATGGCACCGCGAAGAATTATCCTTGGGCCCATGACCAAAACTCGTCTTTGAAGCACAAGTACCATCAAAAATGGCTAATGTGAAAGAGTTGATCGATTTATGCATAATGGGGGGAGAGAGAGTTCATTGAGAGAACAACACTCCCCCTATGTCCATGCCTACACCTAAACTAGACAACAAGTTGAGTGTGGTGGGAGGTGCAAGGGTTCAAGTCACATTTCTCGAATCAATGATATTTAGCTCATGCCTTAACTCGCGAAATCTTGCTTCATCCAAGGGCTTCGTGAAAATATCTGCAAGGTTATCATGAGTGTTGACATACTTGAGCTTGATCTCCCCTCACCTAATGTGATCCCGAATGAAGTGATACCGAATATCAATATGCTTTGTCCTGAAGTGTTGCACTGGGTTGAGAGAAATCTTGATGGCACTTTCATTATCACACCAAAGAGGCACTTTGTCACAAATGACACCGTACTCCTTTAAAGTTTGCCTCATCCATAATAGTTGTGCACAACAACTACCGGCCGCCACATACTCCGCTTCGGTGGACGAGAGAGACACACAACTTTGCTTCTTGGAATACCAACTCACCAAAGAGAAACCAATAAATTGGCACCCTCCGAAAGTGAACTTCCTATCCACTTTGTCTCCCGCCCAATCGGAATCCGTGTATCCTTCAAGCTTGAATTTTGCCCCTCTTTGGTACCATAAGCCAAAGTTTGGGGTATGAGCCAAATATCGGAAGATTCGCTTGACCGCCACATAGTGGCTTTCCTTTGGTGCGGCTTGAAACCGTGCACATATTCCCACACTCAACATGATATCCGGTCTAGATGCACAAAGGTAAAGCAAGGAGCCAATCATGGAACGATATACCTTTTGATCCACTACTTTACCACTGGGATCAATGTCAAGTTGGCACTTGGTAGGCATTGGGGTAGAAGCCGGCTTGACATCAGTTAGCTTGAATTTTTTTAGCATGTCTTGAGTGTATTTGGCTTGGTTGATGAAGGTACCTTCTCTTCGTTGTTTGATATCAAAACCAAGGAAGAACTTCAACTCTCCCATCAAAGACATCTTGAACTTGGAGGTCATGAGAGCGGCAAATTCCTCATTGAAAGCTTTGTTAGGGAACCAAAGATAATATCATCAACATATAGTTGGCATACAAACAACTCCGCTTTAACCTTCTTAGTAAAAAGAGTGGGATCGATTTGCCCAACCTCAAATCCACAATCTTGTAACAACTCGGTTAGGTGGTCATACCACGCACGTGGGGCTTGTTTAAGGCCATAGAGCGCCTTATCGAGTTGATACACATGATTCGGAAAGTAGGGATCCTCGAACCCGGGGGGGTTGCTTGACATAAACCAACTCATTAATAGGACCATTACGAAAAGCACTTTTCACATCCATTTGTTGTAACTTAAAGTTGTGATGGGAAGCATAAGCAATCAACAAACGAATGGATTCAAGGCGAGCAATGGGAGCAAAGGTTTCATCGTAGTCGATACCCTCGAATCGGAAGTAGCCTTGTGCTACCAATCTTGCCTTGTTGCGAATGATGTTCCCATGAGGATCTTGCTTGTTCTTGAAAATCCACTTGGTTCCAATGACGTTGTGGTTCCCGAAGGCCTTGGCACCAATCTCCACACCTTGTTCTACTCGAAGTTGTTGATTTCTTCATGCATGGCATTGAGCCAATCCGAGTCTTCGAGCGCCTCATAGACCTTTTGCGGTTCAACACAGGAGACAAACGCGTGATGTTCGCAATAGTTTGCTAATTGTCTACGAGTGGTTACCCCCTTTCTTAGGCTTCCAACCACATTCTCCATGAGATGGCCTTTGCTGGTGAGCTTGGAAGCAATCTTCGCGGCACGACGCTCTAATTCCTCCTCGGATGTGGAAGGAGGAGGGTTAACTTGATTATCTTGAGCGTCGTCTTAAGCTTGTTCTTGATCTTGAGCTTGCTCATGATCTCGAACTTGCTCGAGGGGGAGAACTTGACCTTGGGCATCATTTGGAGGTTCACCACCATCTTGAGATTGATCTTGCCCTTGGTCTTGTTCACGAGGTTGAGGGCCTTCACTTTGTTCTTCGGAAGCGTGTGGGTCTTGGGGAGGTGATGGCTCCACTTGAGTGGAGCATTGTCCTTCTCCTTCGGCCACAAGGGGTTCCTCAATGGGTAGAATATGACCAATACCCATTCTTCTTATGGCTTGGGGAGGAATTTCATCACCTACATAACAAGTACCACTTTGCTCCACTTGGGAGCTATTATTTTCGTCAAACTGCATGTTACACGTCTCCTCAATGAGTCCGGTGGACTTGTTGAGAACACGGTATGCATGAGAGTTTGTAGCATAACCAACAAATATGCCCTCATAAGCTCTAACCTCAAATTTAGACAAACGAACACCTTTCTTGAGAATGAAACACTTACACCCAAACACCCGGAAGTACTTGAGATTGGGCTTGTTACCGGTGAGTATCTCATAAGGAGTCTTGTTCAAGCCTTTGCGGAGATAGAGCCGATTGGATGCATGACACGCTGTGTTGATGGCTTCGGCCCAAAGTTGTATGGAGACTTGAACTCGCCATCATGGTCCTTGCCGCATCCATCAACGTCCGGTTCTTCCTCTCCGCTACACCATTTTGTTGAGGGGTATATGGTGCAGCATATTGATGCTTGATCCCCTCATCGCTAAGAAACTCATCCAAGGTGTAGTTCTTGAACTCGGTGCCGTTGTCACTTATTGTCAAGATCTTTGCATCATGTTGACATTGAGCTTCATTTTCAAAGTCGATGACGGTGTGTTGAGTCTCACTCTTCCTCTTGAAGAAGTATACCCAAGTGTATGTTGAATAATCATCCACAATCACCAAGCAATACTTTCTACCTCCAAGACTATCAAAAGATGGGGTCCCAAAGAGATCCATGTGAAGGATCTCCAAGGGTCTCTTCGAGTAGATGATGGTCGTGGGAGGGTGAGCCTTCTCATGAAGCTTTCCTTCAATACAAGCACTACAAGCACGATCTTTGGCAAATCTAACATTTGTTAGTCCACGGACATGGTCCCCCTTGAGAAGACTTTGCAAAGATCTCATATTGACGTGGGCTAAACGGTGATGCCAAAGCCATCCCACGTCAACTTTAGCCATTAGGCATGTCGCGATCTTAGTGGGTCGCTCCAAAAAGTTTATCACATAGAGACCGTTCTTGACATGCCCAACAAAGGCTACTTTAAGAGTCTTGCTCCACAAGAGGGCCACGGTATCAATGTCAAAGAAAGTGGCAAAACCCATGAGTGCAAGTTGACGAACGGAAAGTAAATTGTATGCAAGGGACTCAACAAGCATGACTTTCTCGATCGTTAGATCATGAGAAACGACAACCTTGCCAAGACCCAATACCTTAGAATGTGAGGCATCACCCCATTTGACATTGGTGGGCATAGATGGAATCTTCTGCACGTCCACCACCAAGTCCTTGCTCCCGGTCATATGATTTGTTGCTCCACTATTGAGCAACCATGATCCCCCACCGGAAGCAAACACCTACAAGAGATCAATGCTTGGTTTTAGGTACCCATTTAGTAATGGGTCCTTTGATGTTAGTAACAAGGGTCTTAGGAACTCAAATAGACCATTCAATGTACTCATAAGGAGAACCAACAAATTTAGCATAAACATGTCCATCACTAGCACGGCACAACACATATGACGGGTTAAAGTCGCCGGCTTTGTTGGAGGAGATGGTTTTGCCCTTTTTGACATCAATGCCCTTCACATTTTCCTTCTTCTCCTTAGGAGCACCATCTCCCTCTTTCGCAAAAGTTTGCTTGAGAGGAGGAGGTCGTTTGGTCTTGTCGTTCTTCTTCTTATTCTTGGACTTGGGTGCAAACACAATTCCCTTCTTGGCCACAACTTCCTTTCGATTGCTCAAAAGGTCGTGGAGCTTATTCTCACCTTGAATGCATGTCACAAGGCCTTTCTCAAGTTGATCCTTCAATTTGGCATTCTCCTCCACAAGATGCACATGCTCACAACACGGGTTAGTAGCATATGCATTATCAATTAATACCATATGAGGGAAGGTGGCCTTTTCCTTGGTTAGCTTAACTTGGAGTTGAGCATGAGACTCCTTGAGGTTAGCGTGAGCACCCTTCAAGACCTTGTGGGCTTTGTCAAGTACCTCAAACTCCTCCTTGAGTCTAGCATGATCAACCCCAAGTTTAGCCTTCTCGGAAGTTAGCACACGAGACACGACAAGAGCATGATCAAGATCTTTCTTTAACTTAGCATGGTCATCGTTGTATGACTCCTCAAGAGTCAAACGATGCCCATGCTCTTCCTCAAGAGCATTAGAGAGATCCAATATCTCATCGGCATAGTCACGACTATGACCTTCCATCTTAGAGATGGTTTCTTCGTGAGCCTCGATCATGTCATTGGCTTCACAAAGTTGTTCCAAGAGAGCAACAAAGTGCTTCTTGGATTTGCCCTTGAGCTTACTCATAAATGACTCAAATTCATTCACTTCCTAATTAGACCCATCATGTTCATCAATGCAACCCTCCAAAGAGGGATTAGTAATGATGGTGGTTTTGATGTTGGGGGTTACCTTGTTAGAGGCTTTAGCCATGAGGCACTTGGCGGTGATGTTCTCATTGGGTGAATCTAAGAGAGACACCCGGGGAGTGGTAGCAATGGCAACGGAGGCCATGGCCATTGCTTCTCCATTTTCATCATCATCGTCATCCTCATGGTATTCTTCTTGAACCACCAACCCACGAGTAGGAGTCTTCTTGGTGAAGTTGTTCTTGTTGGGGAAGGACTTGGCTTTGTCTTTTCGGATAAACCTGCCACCATTGTCTTGCCGCTTCTCGTAAGGACAATCCGCAACGAAATGGCTCACATTGCCACAGTTGAAACAAGTTCTAACTAGTTGCTTGCCCTTGAAGCCACTTGAGTTGTTCTTGTTGAAGTTGGGTCTTGAATTCTTCTTGCTCCAAAATTGTCTTGAAGCAAGAGCCATGTGCTCATGATAATCATATTTTGTGTCTTCGGGGTTGCTCTCCTCATCTTCCTCTTCTTCCTCTTATTCCACAATAACCTTGGCCTTCAAGGCAAGGTTGGGCTTCTTTGCCCTTTGAGAATGGAGCACCGCACTGTCGGTGGTCTTGTCCAAGATGCTCATTGCAACAAACTCATCCAACACTTCACTTGAGGTCATGGAGTGGAAGTCCAGTCTTTGACAAATGACGGAGGACATGGCCTTGTTGTAGGGCATCATGGCCTTGAGGAACTTGCGCTTGATCCAATTGTCATCCGTGTCCTTGCTCCCATGATCTCGGAGTGAGACCGCGAGTTTGGTCACTCTTCGAAAGAGCTCACGAGGTTCTTCATCTTCTTTCATTGCAAACTCATCGGCTTCATCTTGCACCACTTCGGAGCGTCGAATGCTAGCACTTCCTCGATAGAGAGACACAACGCATTGCCATGCGTCTTTGGCCATGGCATGGGGTTGAAGATGAGGGAGATCTTCGGGAAGGATTGTATCTTGAATGATGAAGAGAGCACTCTCATTGAATTGATTATCCACCACTTCTCTCGGGGTGAAGTTACTTCGGTCATGTGGATAGAAACCTTCTTCAATGACTCTCCAAAGATTAGTATTCACATGATTTAAATGACGCTTGAAGCGATACACCCAAGAATCAACATCCTCATTTTTCACAATCTTAGGAGGAGGACCGGCATGATTTAAATGAGTAGAGGGAATCGGTCCTCCATAAATTGGAGGTTCCACATGGGCAAAGATGCCGGTGCCATTTCTACCACTAGTATAAGGACCCTTCTCACTATTAGCTTCCCCCTTGTCGAAGTTAACATCCGTCACCTTGTTAGTGGGATCACTCACTTTCAACAGCAAGGTAGGTAGTTTAAGTCCTTCTAAGAATTTATTAAACATGCTTTCTACCATGGTTGTCATGGAGGTTTTCAATGTGTCCAAGGCCACATTGAATTCCTCATGGGACACCATGGTTTCCCCATCACCCGTAGACGAGATCGAATTCACACCAGAGTGTTCCTCCTCCCCATGGTCTACGGTGTCAACCATACTCTTCGGACGGCAAAGTCCTTAATAAAGAGACGGGGCTCTGATACCAATTGAAAGGATCGATATAGTTGACTAGAGGGGGGGTGAATAGGCAACTAACAATTTTTAGCTTTTCTTTACCAAATTAAACTTTGCATCAAAGTAGGTTGTCTAGATATGCAACTAGGTGAACAACCTATATGATGCAACAACAACAAGCACACTAGCAAGCAAGGGATACAACACAAGTAAGCTTGCAAAAGTAAAGGCGCGAGATAACCAAGAGTGGAGCCGGTGGAGACGAGGATGTGTTACCGAAGTTCCTTCCTTTTGAGGGGAAGTATGTCTCCCTTGGAGCGGTGTGGAGGCAGAATGCTCCCCAAGAAGCCACTAGGCCACCGTATTCTCCTCACGCCTTCACACAATGCGAGATGCTGTGATTCCACTATTGGCGCCATTGAAGGCGGTGATCGAACCCTTACAAACAGGGTTGGGGCAATCTCCACAACTTAATTGGAGGCTCCCAACGACACCATGAAGCTTCACCACAATGGACTATGGCTCCGAGGTGACCTCAACCATGTAGGGTGCTCAAACACCCAAGAGTAACAAGATCAGCTAGGGATAAGTGGGGCGAATCAAATTTCTCTTGGTGGAAGTGTAGATCGAGGCCTTCTCAACTAATCCTGAGCAAATCAACAAGTTTGATTGGCTAGGGAGAGAGATCGGGTGAAAAATGGATCTTGGAGCAACTATGGAGCTTAGAGGTGGAAGAGGTAGTCAACTAGAGGTAGGAGACAGCCCTTTTATAGCTATGGAAAAGATCCAACCGTTGTCCACATGTCCAGCCCGCAACATGCGGTACTACCGCTCTAGGAGCGCGGTACTACCGCAAGGCCACGCGGTACTACCGTGGGGGACCACGGTACTTCCGCGGTAGTAGCAGAGACTAGGACATGCCTGACTGAGAGCAGTACTTCCGCGAGCGCGGTACTACCGCTCCCCCTTGCGGTACTACCGCAAGGCAGGAAAGTCCTAGCCTACGAAGAGCGCCCGCCGACGGGAGCCGTCTGGGCGACATGGGAAGCGAGGGCGGCTCGGCGCTCGGCGTGAGCCCGACGAGCGTTAGACATGGATGCGGTGGTCGGAGAAGAACGAGACGACGGAAGGCAAATTCCAGCGCACCCATACCTGGCGCGCCAAATGTCGGATTTCGGGTTCCAGCAGACCCTTGAGGTTCGAACACTGGGGTGCGCGCGGAGATTCAACCCTCTACCGGCTCGCTCCCCGCCGAATCGCTAAGACCTAAACTACCAAACTGAACAGCACAAGAGACACAGGATTTATACTGGTTTAGGCCACCATTGTGGTGTAATACCCTACTCCAGTGTGTGGTGGGGTGGATTGCCTCTTGGGCTTGATGATGAACAATGCAAGGCAGAACAGCCTCGCGAGGGTCTATTCTTGGCTGGTGCGACGAACCGCTGGGATGAGTTCAATCGCTCTATCTAATGGTTTCTTAGTGAGGATCCCGATTGCTAGGTCAGGTCCAGATGCATCTACCCTGGGGTGGCTAGTCCTATTTTTAGGCAAAGGCCCTGGGCCTCTCCCCAAATATTGAGCGGGAAGGGCGCCAACAATTGGCCATTTTGAAGGGGAACAGCGGGTACACTTATCCTGACTAAAGTTGGTCCTCGCCTGTCAAAGGCTCTGGTGGTGACGCCGGCTTGGGCTCCACAATGACTTCCTTCCGGCCGTTGGGCTGGTCTTGGTCTTGTTGCACCGAAATAGATGCCTTTGCTTGATGCTCTCGCCTGCGCTTGCTCCTTTGCACCAAAGAGGAAAGGAGGACATTGCGCGGGCTGGCGCTCGACTGGCGCCCTTGTTCATCATGGATTGCGTCATGGGCACCTCGCGAGGTACCCCGCCTTGAACTCTCTGCCTCCTCATGAGCTAGCCTGACGAGGCCGTGCCTGAGGAAGCTCCTTGTCGTCCGCCCCGCGAGGCTTGGCCCCTCGCAAGGGTCTTGAGCTTGCATTGATGAAGATGGGCTATGCTGGGCCTCCTTCGAGCCACGCCGCAGGCCGCAGGCAGGCAAGTCTGGGGACCCCCGTTCCCAGAACACCGACAGTAGCCCCCGGGCCCACGGCGCGCCTGAATTTGGCCGAGCAGAGAGGCGAAAGGGCAAGTGCGAAGCGTTGCGGTCCCTAACAGCCTGCGGCCTTGGGTGCTGCGTTGCGGTTGATTGGACGTGGGCGCCTCTGCAACCGCGCGAGTTGATAAAGGAGTGGCATCTCCCTTGCCCCCTTTACTTCCTCTAGTCGTTGCTCAGATCCCCTTTCTTGCGCCTCTCCTCTCTACTTCTGAAATCTTCAGATCTACTCCGTCTGCGCGCCCTAGCCAGTCATGGCGCCTCGCCAAGCCCCGGCCGGAGCTTGGTACTCGCCTGCCTTGGACTCGCCAAATGTGTCAGAGGCGAGCCTTGCCCGGGTGCGCCAGATGGCGGAGGCGCAGGGCATCGATGGGGCGAAAGCGTTCAAGGCCGGCTCCACCATCCCTGAAGGCCGAGGGAGCACCTTCTATCCGCTCTTCGTGAGCGCCATCGTCGCCGATCTGGTGCCTCCCTTTTCTGAGTTCTTCTTCTCTGTCCTCCGCCACTACAATATTCAAGCTCTGCACCTCCATCCCAACTCCATCCTTCTTCTGGCGATCTTCGCCTACTATTGTGAGGCTCACGTAGGGGTGAAACCCTCGGTGGCCTTGCTACGCCACTACTTCTCCCTCCGGACCTCCTGTGGTTCTGCTTCCGCGTGCGCGAGCTTCGTCGCGTACGGCGGCTCCATCGCCATTTCGAACCCTGGGAAGAGGATCAAGGGCTTCAGGAGCAAGTGGGTCTTGGTGGATGCTGGGCGCATCCATCCTCGGCTGATCCTGCCCACGGAGCACCCTGTGAGCTCCAATGACTGGTCCCGAGTGGAGCTTCTGGATCCCCGCGCGAAGCTGGTGTTGGAGAAGATGGATGCAGATCTGAGGCCGGCCAGCGTGGCGGCGGTGAAGCTGACCGGTGCGTCGCTGCTGAGGGAGTTCCGTCAGTACTCGCTTCCGATGTGGAGGCCTCACCCGAGCCCCGTGGTCTTGGCCGACGAGGATCTGGCTGCGGTCTCCAGTCCTTGGTTGGGGGCGACATGGCGAGGCTGGAGGGCGCCCCTACGCCCCTGTTCCTTCGCGAGGATTGGGAGCAGGTAGTGGGGTCCATGCCCGTCTTCAACGGGGACGGGCCCATGCCCGTGGAGGCTCCAGAGGACCTGGTGGACGTGTCCTCCGATGACTCTAGCGAAGAGAAGGAAGAAGGGGAGCAAGAAGACGGGGTTGACTCAGAGGCGGAGTCAAGGGCTCCTCCCCTTCGGTGCAGGTCCCGCACTCTCCGCCTCCCCCAGAGTGATGACGACGAGGATGAGGATGAGCAGGGCGGCGGGAGCCTGCCTCCGATCCTGAAGAAGGACCGGACTGGGCTGATCCCCCGCGGGTCCACCCCGGCCCCAAGGCGATCTGCAGGCGCGCCTCCTGCTCCCGAGCCCCTTGAAGCTGACCCTTGCAGCCGGCTCTCGGGCTTTAAGTACGGCCGGAGGCTGCTTGAGCCCACCTGCGACGACCTGTAAGTGCTCGATTCCTGTCTTCATTATTGATCTGTTGCCGAGACTTGATGCCCGTATCTTTCGGCCAGGCTGGCGCCCGCGGCAAAGAAGCCGAAGGGAGCTCCTGAGGTCCCATCCTTGGCAGTGCCTCTGCCCGAGAAAGAAGGTGACTGTGACGCGCAGGCCTCTCCTGCTCGGGCATCCTCACGAGGCCAGGCTGAGCCTGCTGAGGCGAGCTCAGCCCCCTTGACCCAGGCGACTCCCGAGATGCCCTTGCTTGACGCTGCCTCCACTGCCGTCGTGGCGCAGCTGGTTCCGCCTCAGGATACTGTGGTCACGATGCCGTCTTATCCTCCTAATCCACCGACTGCTGCTTCCCCGAATACTGTTCTGGATCGCGTCGTTGCCGAACTGGACCGTCTGCGGCAGGATCTTCTGGGCGCCGACCCTCGTCTAGTGGCCGGGCGCTTGGAGCTGGCTTCTGGCTGGATTCGCTCCGATGCTTCGATACGGGCGGCGCTGGTCCAGGCATCAACGGCTTGCGATGAGGAGAAACCAGCCATCCATGAGGCGAAGGTTGCCCGCGATGCTGCCCTGGGGGAGGCAGCTAGCGTCCAAGGTCGCTGTGAGATGCTGGAGAGCGAGCTGAAGGGCCTGTAGAACCAGCTTGCCGAGGAGGCCCGCCTTCACTAAGAGCAAGAGGAAACATGAAGTCTCGCGAGGCGGCCGTCAAGGACCTGGAGGCCAAGCTCAAGAGGCGCCGTGGCCGCCTAGGAAGGTTGAGCCGAGGAAGGTTGAGCTGGACGGCAAGGCCCGAGTTCTCGCTGAGGATCGCGTGGCCTTCGTGGATATGGAAGAGAAGGCTCGCACTTCGCTGAAGACGCTTTATGACAGCGGCCTTGAGAGCCCGCTGGCCAACAAGGAGGATGGCCCCGCCAAGCTGCTTCCCTTCCTGGTTCGCGCCCTTCAAGACGTCACCCTTGGCCTTGGCCCTACGGCTGAGGCCGAGGCACGCGTCTTGTCTTCTGCAGCGCTGACGCGGGTCTTCACCCACATCTATCTTCGTGACCCCGACATCGACCTTGACAGCCTGCTGGAGCCAGTGAGCGGCGAGCGTGCCGCTGCCGCTGCCGAGGCCGTGAAGGGTCGTGCGGAGGCTCTGCTGGGAAGTTCCGGGCCTTCAGTACCAAGCCGAAGCAAAGCGCTGCTAGCCCTGCTGTTCCACAAGGCGAACCTGCTCCGCGCAGCTCCCCCGCCGGCAAGTGACTCCGTCGTGGCTCCCGTCCTGCTTTTAATTCCCGCGCATGTACCATGCCTCGGGGAGGCGTTAAAACTTATGTTTGATGCTGTGATAACAGTATGGACTGTAATATTTGCTTTTGAATTCCCTGAAATTTGCATTATTCCTCCCTACTTGCTTATGTTCTACGCCGGCAGAGCCCGGCCCCGCGCATACCTCAGCCGCCATTGGCCCCGACCGGAAACCAGGACGGGACCAAGGAGTGAGGGCTACGTGACAAGTTAGGCTCCTGAGTCGCGATGCTCAGGAGTCCCCCTTGGCGCTCGAATAGCAAGTAGGGAGGTGAGATGTGGGGGTCACTCCTTAGGGAGGTGAGATGCGGGTGGACCTGTCGTTCTACGTCTGCAGAGCCCGGCCCCGTGCATACCTCAACCGCCGTTAGCCTTTCGGAACTAAGGAGTGAGGGGCTACGTGACCAGTTAGGCTCCTGAGTCGCGATGCTCAGGAGTCCCCCTTGACGCTCAAACGGCCTTCATACCTTGGCTCCGCTCGGGGAGGGACATGCGACGAACCAGGCCCGGGGGGGCCTGGCCAGGTGGCGTGCGTCTGGGCGTGACCCAGGCGCAGCCCCCGTGCCCAGCCCCTTCGCGCGGCTCTCCCGAGGGGAGGCATTGCGACAAGGCCAGACACTGAGCTCCGGGCTCCCCGAGGTTGATGCGGCCCGGAGGCCACCCTCAGTTGTTTATCACCAGCGCGAAGCATAGCGCTTCCGTATGCGTACGGGCATAGCCGCTCCTCGGCAGTGTCGTTAGCCAGTGCGGAGCATGGTGCTTCCACTGGTACGTGGGAGGGGGCTCCCCTCCGGGTGGAGCCCCCAGGGCGTATACAGCCCCACCCTGACACGTGGCTGGCATGGTAGGGCTTGACGAGGTGTATCTGGGCACCCGTGAGCCAGCGCGGGACTCACGGGGCCCTACCTCAAGGCGGGTTGCGCCTGGCTCTAGGCCTTATCTTGGAGTGTGTTCCTGCAAATTTGGCCAGATGCCGGTGCTCTACATCTTCGGGTCCCGGCTCTCGGGCTGGACTCAGCCGTCGCTGGCATGCCAGGTCGCGATGCCATGGACAAGACCAGAGGGTGAGGGCCAGAGAGCCGGTAGGATCCCTAAGTTGCGATGCTCAGGCACCCCCCCTTTAACGCGCAAGCTGGGTTAGATGACGGAACTCTACGTCCTCGGGTCCCGGCTCTCGGGCTGGTCTCAGCCATCGCTGGCATGCCAGGTCGCGATGCCATGGACAAGACCAGAGGGTGAGGGCCGGAGAGCCGGTAGGAGCCCTGAGTCGCGATGCTCAGGCACCCCCCTTTAACGCGCAAGCTGGGTTAGATGACGAAACTCTACGTCCTCGGGTCCCGGCTCTCAGGCTGGTCTCAGCCGTCGCTGGCATGCCAGGTCGCGATGCCATGGACAAGACCAGAGGGTGAGGGCCGGAGAGCCGGTAGGAGCCCTGAGTCGCGATGCTCAGGCACCCCCCTTTAACGCCCAAGATTCCGACACCCAGGAGAAAAAGGCACCAAATAACAAGCATGGTGGATCGAAAGCATAGCCCTAAGGTAAACGCAAGAAGGATACATGCCACTGGGACAGGCCCGAGCGGCTTGGGGATGATGCAGCCCGAGGGGCGCCCCCAATAAGGTAAGCTAAGGACATGAAATAAAAGGGATACATGCCGCAGGGACGGACCCGCGCGGCCTGGGAATAATGCGGCCCTGAGGGCGCTCCCAGCCAGAAACGAAACTTAAAAGATGTCACCTGAGGATGTTGGGGACGAAGGGTTGTTGGTGTAGCAGACTTGGTGGGCTGCGGGAGCCGATCCTCACGAGCCCCCAGGCCCAGGGGCCTCAGGAGGCTCCGGAGGCGCTGGCGGCTCCTCGCGGGCCATCTCCATCTCCGCCAGGGCTGCGGCACGCCTGACCTCTTGAGCCTCCAAGATGGATCTCATGAGACGCTGGTGCGCAGCAACCGCGTTCGGCAAGCCGTAAGGCATGCGCACGTAGCTCTGGGGCGGACCTTCGCAACGTCCCACTCGCGAGGGCCAGAGGCGCTCCTGAGACGCGGCTCGGTTGAGCCCCGGTATGTCGATGCAGATGCGCAGCCCACCATCCTCGCCTGGATGGGGGGCCACAGCGGGCAGGCGGCGGCTGCCCCTCATGACCCTTGACTCCTGTAACTCCTGAATGGCCTTGCTGACGAACTCCTGAGGGTTTGGCCCTCCTTGCCTTGCTCCTTCTCGAGGGAAACGTGCTTCGAAGCACGCCTCCACGTGGTGCCCAAGCGCCTCCCTCGTGACCTTGGCGAGGTCGGCAACCCTCCATGGGAGAGCCCCCGAGCCCTACCCGAGGAAGGCGCTGGGCGCGCTTCCCTATGCGATGGAAGGAGGCTCCCCTGAGTAGGCGTGGGCCCTGAGGGGCCTGCCTCCTGAGGGGCCGGGCCGGACGATGTCTTCTTCTTCTTGGGGGCGGCCTCAGGAAGCCTTCTGCCTCCGCGGTCTGGGTCTTCCAGTGATGCGGCCTGAAAGGCTCGCTCCAGGGAGCACACTGCGTCTCTCTCTTCGCAGGGCACCGTGATGACCCCGCCGCTTCCTGGCATCTTGAGGACGTTGTAGCCGTGGTGGGTCACGGCCATGTACTTGGCCCGCGCCGGGTACCCGAGGATGGCGTTGTACGGCACGCGAATGTGGGCGACGTCGAAGTCGATGAGCTCGGTGCGGTAGTTGTCGCGTGCCCCGAAGGTGACAGGAAGGCGGACCTGCCCTGTCGGGACCGTGGAGCCGTCGGTGACCCCTGAGAAAGGCTTGGTTGGCTGAAGCTGACTGTAGGGCACTTGAAGATTGTTGAATGTTTCCACGGACAGGACATTAAGCCCTGCCCCGCCGTCGATGAGGGTTTTGGTGACTAGCATGTTACTGATGATTGGGGAACAAAGCATCGGGAGGACTCCGGCTGTGGCCGCGCACTTGAGCTGATCCGCTGAGCTGAACGTGATGGCGCATGCCGACCACCTGAGAGGGCGCGTGGCCTCGAGCTTGGGGAGGACTGCATTCACTTCGCGGGCGAACTGCTTGAAGATGCGCTGAGAGGCTGGGGCTTGAGCTCCGACCAGGATGCAGGCGATTGCGCGTGGTTCCTGGAAGCCCCCAGACCCCTCGTCCTGATGACGGTCTTCATTTCTCCTTGGCTGCGGCAGCAGCAGAGGGAGGCCTGCATTCCCTTGCGGGCGATCCTCGCGAGGCTGATCCCTCCAGCCTCCCTCGCGAGGCTGGTCCTGCCAGCGATCCTCGCGAGGTTGGTCGCGCCACCCTTGACGCGGGCCGCGGTCTTCCCAACGTCCTGCATTCCTTCCTCCTCCTCGACCGTAGCCCCGGTCGCTGCGGTCGGGACGTCTGCCGACCCTTCCTTCACGCACAGCCCGGAGCTCTTTGCACTCATTGGCATTGTGGGTGTGGAGGTCGTGGTACACGTAGTACCGGTTGCCCTTGGAGGGTTCGGGCTGATCTCTGCCCCGCTTGGTGTCTGGCTCGGCCGCGAGTACGGCAGCTCCCTTGCGCTTCACGTCCTTGGCCTTGGGCTTCTTCTCTTTGGGGTCCGCGGCAGACAGCTCGAGGAGGGAGAGGCGCCCCTCCTCAGCCCTAGCGCACTTGGTCGCCAAGTTGAACAGCTCCATGGAGGTGCACAGGTCTTCATGCATCGCCAGCTCCTCCTTCATCTTGACGTCGCGCACACCGTCGGAGAAGGCTGAGATGATGGCCTCCTCCGTCACCCTGGGGATCTTGAGGCACGCGTTGTTGAAGCGCTGGATGTACTTCTGTAGGGTTTCCCCTGGTTGCTGCTTGATACGGCGCATGTCGCTCACGGCGGGTGGCCGGTCGCGAGTACCCTGGAAGTTGGCGATGAAGCGGGTGCGCATCTTGTCCCAGGAGGAGATCGTGCCTGGGGCCAGATTCAGGAGCCAGGTGCGGGCTCCATCCTTGAGCGCCATGGGAAACCAGTTCGCCATGACCTTTTCGTTTCCGTTGGCAGCCTCAATGCCCAACTCGTAGAGTTGGAGGAACTCCGCAGGGTCAGCCGTGTCGTCGTAGCAAGGAGGCAGGTCTGGCTTGAACTTGCCGGGCCACGCGACGCTGCGCAGCTCGGAGGTGAAGGCGCGACAGCCCGCCGTGGCCGCAGGGGGCCTTGGGCGACGGAGAGCTTGGTCCTGTGGGTCCCCATGCGCCACGGCTGGGGGCAGCGCAGGGTCTTCACATGCTGGAGCAGGGAGCGCTCGGGCAGCTTCTCGAGGGCGAGGGACTTCTTGGCAGCTCTGCTCTTGCCGCGCTGGCGCCTGACGGAGCGGGTTCCGCCCAGGGGTCATGCGCCTTGGGGCCAGGGCGCCTTCCTGAGGAGGAGGCGGCTGAGGCGCCCCAGGAGCTTCATTGCCTGCACAGGGCGGGGTGCGGTGCAGCGAGAAGGACGGTGCAGGGGCGCCTCCGGCGGCGCGGACGAGCTCGGTGACTCGGTCGAGCCATTCTTCGTAGACGTCGTTGATGGGGCGGTAGCGCAGCAGCTCGTTTGCCGCGATGAGCGCAGCTCGGGCCTCCATGGCCGCGCGGGGCGCGCTTGACGAAGAACCAGCGGGGATGAGCGAGGGCATGGCAGTGCGACCGTCCCGCCTCATGGATGGATACTAGGACGATGCTTGCTGTTCGTTCCCTGCCGGGCCGGTGGCGGCGTTGACGGCAGGTGACGGGGAACGACGAGGGCGCCCGCCGACGGGAGCCGTCTGGGCGACATGGGAAGCGAGGGCGGCTCGGCACTCGGCGCGAGCCCGACGAGCGTCAGACATGGATGCGGTGGTCGGAGAAGAACGAGACGACGGAAGGCAAATTCCGGCGCGCCCCTACCTGGCGCGCCAAATGTCGGATTTCGGGTTCCGGCAGACCCTTGAGGTTCGAACACTGGGGTGCACGTGGAGATTCAACCCTCTACCGGCTCGCTCCCTGCCGAATCGCTAAGACCTAAACTACCAAACTGAATAGCACAAGAGACACAAGATTTATACTGGTTTAGGCCAGCATTGTGGTGTAATACCCTACTCCAGTGTGTGGTGTGGTGGATTGCCTCTTGGGCGGATGAGGAGCAGTACAATGGAAGAACAGCCTCGCGAGGGTCTGTTCTTGGCTGGCGCAATGAACTGCTAGGAGGAGTTCAGTCGCCTCTCTCTCTCTGTGTGTCTCTCCATCCTTGTTCTTTGATGCCTCTACCCTGTGGGTGGCTAGCCTTATTTATAGGCAAAGGCCCTGGGCCTCTTCCCAAATATTGAGCGGGAAGGGCGCCAACAATTGGCCATTTTGAAGGGGAACAGCGGGTACACTTATCCTTACTAAAGTTGGTCCTCGCCTGTCAAAGGCTCTGGTGGTGACGCCGGCTTGGGTCCACAATGACTTGCTTCTGGCCGTTGGGCTGGTCTTGGTCTTGTTGCACCGAAATGGACGCCTTTGTTCGCCTGCGCTTGCTCCCTTTGCACCTAAGAGGAAAGGAGGACACTGCGCGGGCTGGCGCCCGACTTGGTCGTCATGGCTTGCATCATGGGCACCTCGCGAGGTACCCCGCCTTGAACTCTCCGCCTCCTCATGAGCCAGCCTGACGAGGCCGTGCCTGAGGAAGCTCCTTGTTGTCCGCCCCGCGAGGCTTGGCCCCTCGCGAGGGTCTTGAGCTTGTGTTGATGAAGATGGGCTGTGCTGGGCCTCCTTCGAGCCACGCCGCAGGCAGGCAAGTCTAGGGACCCCCATTCCCAGAACACCGACAGAGTCCCCTCAGGCAAGCTCTTGGGTTTCCTCGTGTCCCACCGAGGCATCGAGGCCAACCCAGAAAAGGTCAAGGCAGTTGAGGACATGAGCCCACCAAAGACCCTCAGGGAAATGCAGAAGCTCACGGGGCGCGTGACGGTGCTGGGGCGCTTCATCTCCCGATTGGGGGAGCGGGCGCTGCCTTTCTTCCAGCTGATGAAGAAAAAGGGGCCCTTTGAATGGACTAAAGAGGCAGACAAGGCGTTCCAAGATCTCAAGAGATACCTAACCAGCCCTCCAGTGATGGTGGCCCTGCGCCCTCAAGAGCCCTTGGTACTCTACCTCGCCGCCATTCCCTACTCCGCTAGCGCAGCGTTGGTGGTAGTTAGAGAGAAGCGTTGGTCCAAGACCACGGCAGCCACCCGTGCCAAGGCAAAGCTGGATCAAAAGGAACTCATGGAAGTCACCACCATGACTGAGGAAGATCAGCCGCCGCAGCGAAGCGCACCAGGGACGGGAGAGGCCCTTCCTCCAGGCAACCAGCTTCGGGAGGCTCCACCACCTTAGGAGGCGCCACGGCGTCCGGAGGACACCACTAGCACCGACGCCCCAAGCCTCGTCGAGCACCCAGTGTACTTCATCAGCACGGTGTTACAGGATGCGAGGGCACGGTACCCCATGCCGTAGAAGCTCCTCCTCGCGCTGCTGGTGGCTTCGCGTAAGTTGCGGCACTACTTCCAGGGTCATACAATCAAGGTTGTCTCGGCATACCCCTTGGAAAGGGTGCTCAGGAGCCCTAACTCAGCCGGGAGGGTCGCCGAGTGGAACATTGAACTGCAAGCATTCCAGCTCGAATTCAGCATGACCAGAGTCATCAAGGGGGCCGCGCTGGCAGATTTCTTGGCCAAATGGACAGAGGCACCGGGCCTCAGGGCCGGCGAGGATCGATCCCTTTCCCCAGGAAGCGAGGCGCCAGAAGGCTGGGTCATGTACTTCGACGGAGCATTCTCCAGGAAGGGCGCTGGGGCTGGGGCGGTGCTCATATCTCCCACTCAGAATAAGCTCTACTACGCCGTGCAGGTCTGTTTCCAGCAAGGCAAGAATGTCTCCAACAATATAGCAGAGTACGAGGGACTGATAGCGGGCCTGAAGGCCGCCGCTGCCCTGGGAGTGAAGCGTCTTACTATCAAGGGCGATTCGCAGCTCCTTGTCAATTTCTCCAACAAGGTATACGAGCCAAGAGATGAGCACATGGAGGCCTACCTTGCGGAGGTCCGCAGGATGGAGAAGCAGTTCTGGGGGTTGGAGCTACAGCATGTGCCCCGCGGCACTAATCAAGAGGCCGCCGACATCGCCAAACGAGCCTCCAGGAGGTTGCCCCAGGAGCCGGGCGTCTTTGAGGAACGGCTCTTCAAGCCTTCGGCCCTACCACCATTGTCGAGCACAGCACAGCCTCGGGTGGAGCTTCCTCAGCCACCTGCCTCAAGAGCCCCGGCCTGTGGCCCGGCCTCAGGGGCACGCCTGCTCCTGACGATGGAGCCCCAGGAGGGGTGCTGGATCACAGAGCTCAGGCGCTACTTAACGCAAGGGACCTTGCCGGAGAAGGAGGAGGAGGCAGAGCGTGTGGCACGGCAAGCCACAACGTACTGCATCATGGATGGAGAGCTTTACCGGAAACGACCGAACGATGTGTCCCTGCATTGCATCACCAGGGAACAAGGGAAGGAACTACTAGCAGATATACACGGTGGAGACTGTGGGCATCATTCGTCGTCACGGACCCTCGTCGGCAAGGCGTTCCATAGCGGTTTCTAATGGCCCACTGCGCTCAATGACGCTGTCGAACTTGTGAAGGCTTGCGAGGCCTGCCAATTCCATGCCAAGCAGATCCATCAGCCGGCAGGAGGTCTGTAGACCATACCCCTCACATGGCCATTCGCGGTCTGGGGGCTGGATATCCTGGGCCCTTTTCCTCGGGCACCAGGAGGCTATCGCTACCTCTACGTCGCGGTGGAC
The DNA here is from genome assembly GCA_963921465.1 of Triticum timopheevii. Lineage (NCBI taxonomy): Eukaryota > Viridiplantae > Streptophyta > Magnoliopsida > Poales > Poaceae > Triticum > Triticum timopheevii. The sequence continues at coordinate 276,017,993 of OY997274.1, forward strand.
AAGTTCACCAAGTGGGCCGAAGTCGAGGCCGTCTGCACCATCCCTGCTGGTTCTGCGGTCAAGTTCATCAAGGGCATCGTGAGCCGGTTCGGAGGGCCAAACCGCATCATCACTGACAACGGTTCGCAGTTCACCGGTAACCTTTTCAAAACATATTGTGCTAACCTTGGAACGCAGATATGCTACGCTTCGGTGGCGCACCCCCGAAGCAACGGCCAGGCCGAGCGGGCCAGTGCAGAAGTCCTGAGGGGCCTTAAGACCAGGACATTCAAGAAGAAACTGGAGGCCTGCGGCAGAGGCTGGTATGATGAGCTTCAGTCCGTGCTATGGTCCATCCGCACAACCGCGACCAAGCCGACTGGGGAGACCCCCTTCTTCCTGGTCTATGGAGCCGAAGTGGTCCTCCCTCACGAGGTCAGGCGTCGATCCGCACGGGTCCTGGCGTTCGATGAGACACTGCAGGACGCCATGCGGGGGACGGACCTCGTGCTGGGGGAGGAGCGTCGTCGAGAAGCTGCGCTGCGAGCGGCAAGGTACCAGCAGGCGCTCCGACGATACCACTGCCGCAACATCCGCCCCAGAACTCTCGAGGTAGGGGACCTCGTGCTCCGGCGGGTCCTCTCTAGGGAGGGACTGCATAAGCTCTCTCCTATGTGGGAGGGCCCGTTCAAGGTTGTTCATGTTTTCAGGCCCGGCTCCGTGCACTTGGAGACTCAGGAGGGAGTACCTGTACAGAACGCGTGGAACATCCAGCACCTCTAGAGGTTTTACACTTGAAAAGGCCCAGAGCCTGTGAAGAAGGCGAATGCCTGTGAAGCTCACCTTTTGGGAAAAGGCCCAGAGCCTGTGAAGAAGGTGAATGCCTGTGAAGCTCATATTTTGGGAAAAGGCCCACAGCCTGTGAAGAAGGCGAATGCCTGTGAAGCTCATCGTTTTTGGAAAGGGCCCAGAGCCTGTGAAGAAAGCGAATGCCTGTGAAGCTCATCTTTTTGGAAAAGGCCCGGAGCCTGTGAAGAGGGCCAACGCCCATGAAGCTTGCTTCCCTGAAGAAAGGCCCGGAGCCTGTGAAGAAGGCCAACGCCTGTGAAGCTCGCCGCCCATGACACTCTCACGTAATAATGAGTTGGGGCTGTACACGCCCCCGAGTCTCAGGGGTGCCGGCCTCAGGCCCTGGGGCTCCCTCCCATGCCCAGTGGCTGCACTTAGCTCCGCGCTGGTGAGAAGACGTCGAAGACTAGACTAGGTGCCGGACGCGGCTTTTTCATTTGCTTTCTGCAGTTGGCTAGTTCATTCCCATTTGGAGTTTTTATCGAAACTGTCGCCACCTTTTGACCTGTGGTTCTTCAACTTTTTTCGCTCTCCTGCCTCGATTTCTCTTGCACGGGGGCTCGCGAGGCGGAAGCCCCGGGAGCCCTCGCGAGCATTCCTACCCCTATCGCTCAAGTTTTCACGGCCTGGGTCCACTACCGGAGCACCCCTCGGGACCATGCCTAACGGGCACCACGACGCGAATACAGGGCCTGGGTCGGTCGCCTCCGCGGCTGAGGCTAGGGATTACTTGCGAATGGGCATACAACAGAAAGGAACAATACCCGGATAACAAAGACAGTACGATGATTGACAACGTTAACCCAAACACGCCCCCACGGGGCCGCACATTGCTGTCTTTTTGTGCAGGAGAAAAGAAAGGAAAGAACAAAGCAGGCGAGGCACGTCCCGCGCCGGCCCTCTTGGAAGGCTCGAGCCACCTCCGGAGCTCAGGCGGACTCCCTCTCGCGCTTCACCGGGGCACGACGGCGAGCAGACCCGCTGCCGCCCTCCAAGCAGGCGCGACGGCGTGGAGGCTGGCCGCGGCTGCCGCTAGAAGGGTCGCTACCCGAAGAAGAGCTGGTGAAGCTTGAGGAGTCACGGGCGTCGCCAACCGCTCGCGCGCTGCCCTCTCCGTCCTCGCCGGGGCTGAGTCCCCGGCCGCGGTCGTCGTCTTCAGGGCAGCACCCCGCACGGCGACCATCTTCCCCAAACACCCTCACATAGAGGGTGGCCTCGCCGTCGAACTTGAAGTACAGAGAGCACTAGCGGTGGAGACCACGCGCGCGAGCAAACGTCTGCCAGCCGCGGGTCAGGGCCAGGTTCCCTGCAGCGGAGACCTCCAGCGAAGCCCACGAGGCCCGGCTACAGCAGCCATCCGCCTGGAGCCAGAGGCCACCCAAGGCGCCAGCTGGGAGCTCACCCAGGAGAAAGCGAGGGAGCTGAAGCCGGGCGCCGGACGGCTCCACCGCCCACACAATGAACTCCGGCAGCACCTCCGCAGTATAGAGACGCGGCCTCGGGGGTCGCACGGCCGGAGCATGCCCACCGACCATGGCCAGCCGCTCATCGCCGCGCAGAGAGCCACCGCCGCGGCCACGGGGGACCGCCGTGGAGGCCACGGGATGCTTGTGAGGGCGGCCTCGACCGCGCTTGGGCGGGGGAGAGGAAGACTCGACCTAGCGGGCCTTTCCTTTCTCTGCGGCCGAAAACTTCCTTGGTGGAGCCATGGAGAAGAAGGAGAAGCAAGATGGGATAGGGTGGAAGGACGCATGCCGTTCCATACTTATAGCCGGCGAAGGCCAACCATCGACCTCCACAATCACAGGTAATCATGACCTGATTTGCGTGCAGGGACTTGTCGAATCCGAGCGGTTACCAAGGCGTCATGGGGAAGCGGAGCCGCCGACGTCCAATCAACCGCCACGCGGCGCCCAAGGCCACAGGCTGTTAGGGCCCGCGACGCTTCGCACTTGCCCTTTCGCCTCTCCGCTCGGCCAAGTTCGGGCGCGCCGTGGGCCCGGGGGCTACTGTCGGCGTTCTGGGAACGGGGGTCCCCAGACTTGCCTGCCTGCGGCCTGCGGCGTGGCTCAAAGGAGGCCCAGCACAGCCCATCTTCATCAACACAAGCTCAAGACCCTCGCGAGGGGCCAAGCCTCGCGGGGGGACGACAAGGAGCTTCCTCAGGCACGGCCTCATCAGGCTGGCTCGCGAGGAGGCGGAGAGTTCAAGGCGGGGTGCCTCGCGAGGTGCCCGTGACGCAAGCCATGACGACCAAGGGAGCCGGTCGGGCGCCAGCCCGCGCAGTGTCCTCCTTTCCTCTTTGGTGCAAAGGGAGCAAGCGCAGGCAAGAGCATCAAGCAAAGGGGTCCATTTCGGTGCAACAAGACCAAGACCAGCCCAACGACCGGAAGGAAGTCATTGTGGAGCCCAAGCCGGCGTCACCACCAGAGCCTTTGACAGCCGAGGACCAACTTTAGTCAGGATAAGTGTACCCGATGTTCCCCTTCAAAATGGCCAATTGTAGGCGCCCTTCCCGCTCAATATTTGGGAAGAGGCCCAGGGCCTTTGCCTATAAATAGGACTAGCCACCCCTAGGGTAGAGGCAATCTGGACCAGACCTAGCAATCGGGATCCTCACCAAGAAACCAGTAGATAGAGCGATTGAACTCCCCCCAGCAGTTCATCGCACCAGCCAAGAACAGACCCTCGCGAGGCTGTTCTGCCTTGTATTGTTCATCATCCACCCAAGAGGCAATCCACCACACCACACACTGGAGTAGGGTATTACACCACAATGGTGGCCTGAACCAGTATAAATCTTGTGTCCCTTGTGTTGTTCTGTTTGGTAGTTTAGATCCTAGCGATTCAGTGAGGAGCGAGTCGGTAGAGGGTTGAATCTCCGCGCGTACCCCAGTGTTCAAACCTCAAGGGTCTGCCGGAACCCGAAATCCGACAATCCCCTCGACGCCGGTGAGCTGGTGAGGCTGCGCGTGCTCGGCTGTGCCCCGGTTGCTTGTACAGGAGAGGGAGAAGGCGACCGGGCGAGGCAAGTGCTGGGCCGGCTTGGGTGGGCCGAGGCCCAAGGGAGGCATGGGGGCACGCTCTCTCTCTCTCTCTCACCTCTTCTTTTTTGTTTAGTTTTTCTTTTTGTTTTAAAGCATCAGTATCAAATAGCTTAGGCCATTTAAACACCTTGAAAAAAGTAGGTTCACCACAAATATTAATTATGGATTATTTGGCACAAGATGAACATTTTAGTTTTCATGTTTGAGCAATTTTGAATTTCACTTAAAATTTGAATTTGAATTTGATTGGAATTTGGAAGATACAAGAGACAATGATGAACAAACACTCGTCTAGCAAAAGGATTAAATTAATCCCAGGGATTACTGTAGCATCATTACACATGGGTGTTACAACTTTCCTCATCTAAAAGAAATTCTCGTCCCGAGAATTAAGAGGTAGAAGGGAAAAGATCGGGGTATTCAGCACGGAGGTTATCCTCGCGTTCCCAAGTGGCTTCATCTTTAGTATGATTTGACCAGTGCACCTTGAGGAACTTGGTAACCTTCTAGCGGTTTCCGCGTTCAGCTTCTTCAAGAATGCAGATCAGATGCTCTTTAAAAGTGAGATCATCTTGCACTTCAATCAGTTCCAGATCCACTTCACATTCCGGATCCTTGAAGCATCGACGAAGTTCCGACACGTGGAAGACGTCATGGACATGAGAGAACTGAGGTGGCAACTCCAGCTGATAAGGCACCAGTCCACGGCAGGCGAGAATACGGAAGGGACCAATGTAGCGAGGAGCTAGCTTGCCCTTGACTCCGAACCGATGAGTGCCCCTCAATGGGGTGACATGCAAATAAGCTTTATCACTAGGTTGATAAGTTGAACCCTAGTGTTTAGAATCATAATTGCTCTTCTGGCGTGACTGGACTGCCTTGAGATTATCCCGGACAATGCGAACCTGCTCTTCAGCTTGTTGAATAATTTCTGGACTATTGAGCGTCCGTTCCCCAGTTTCTGACCAATTTAGAGGGGTTCGGCACTTACGTCCATAAAGCACTTCGAAGGGTGCCATCTTCAAGCTGGCTTGATAGACTTTGTTATAAGAGAACTCCGCATAAGGGAGGGATTCTTCCCATTTCTTGCCAAAAGAAATAACACAAGCCCGAAGCATGTCTTCCAAAATTTGGTTGACTCGCTCGACTTGGCCTTGGGATTGGGGATGATAAGCAGTGCTCCAGGTAATATGAGTTCCCATTGCCTTTTGGAAACTATCCCAGAACTTCGGAGTGAATATACTGCCGCAGTCTAAACTGATCTCCTTTGGAATGCCATGGAGTGACATAATTATGGATATATACAAGTTTGCTAATTGACTAGCAGTGATTGTCTCCTTGACTGGCAGAAAGTGAGCAACCTTCGAGAATTGGTCGATGACAACAAAGATAGCATCATTACCTTTATGAGACTTGGGAAGCCCAGTGACGAAGTCCATTTCAATCTGATGCCGCTTCCATTCAGGAATCGAAAGCGGTTGTAGAAGTCTAGCCGGTTTCTGATGTTCTGCTTTGATCCAACGACAAACGTCACATTCTTCGATATATCGAGCAATGTCTTGCTTCATTTTAGACCACCAGTAGTTCTGATGGAAGTCTAGATACATCTTGGTACTTCCCAGATGAATAGAGAGAGGGGTGTCATGTGCTTCTTTCATCACCTTCTCTGTCATAAGCTTGAACCGGGGTACTACAATACGATCTCTGAAGTATAAGGTCCCATTTTCAGCAAGCGAGAAATCTCTGGAGTTCTCTAAGGCAAGATCCTTTTTCATCAGATCAACATGAGCATATTTGGCTTGAGAAGACTTAATTGCTTTCATAAGAGTTGGTTCCAAGACAAGGTTATTCAGAGAACCCTGTGGAACTAGTTGAAGGTTCAGCTTGCAAAGTTCTTCATAAAGGCGGGGTTGAGCTTTATGAACCATGTGATTATTGCAATAACACTTGCGGCTCAGGGCATCGGCCATTACATTAGCCTTGCCAGGTGTATAAGATATACCATAGTTGTAGTCAGCAATAGCTTCCATCCATCGCTGCTGATGAAGGTTCAGATCTAGCTGACTAAGCAGGTACTTCAGACTCTGATGATCGGCGAAGATCTCACAACGATTACCGAGAAGGTACTGTCGCCATAGCTTTAGTGCAAAGATAACCGCAGCAAGCTTGATGTCGTGAACTGGGTAGTTCTCTTCGTGAGGACACACTTGATGGGAGGCATAAGCAATCACTCTGTGCTCTTGCATTAGGACACAACCTAATCCTTGTCGTGAAGCGTCGCAATAGATGACAAAGTCCTTGCGAGAATCAGGGGGAGCAAGCACTGGGGCAGAAGTCAGCTTGTCCTTGAGTGCCTGGAAACTTTCCTGATATTTGTTTGTCCAATCGAACTTAACACCTTTGTGAAGCAGATTAGTCAGTGGCTTGGTAATCTTGGAGAATTTCTCGATGAAACGGCGGAAATAGCTGGCAAGTCCAAGAAAGCTTCTGACTTGCTTGACAGTCTTTGGAGGGGTCCAGTCAAGAATAGCCTGAACTCGCTCTAGGTTGACGGCAATACCATCCTTGGAGATGACATGCCCAAGGTAGGTTACTTCAGGAAGCCAGAATTCGCACTTGGAATACTTGGCATAAAGTTGATGCTCTCGAAGCTTTTCCAGAACAAGACGAAGATGTTCAACATGTTCTTCTTTGTTTTTTGAATATACCAGGATATCATCCAAATAGACTATGACGAACTTGTCGAGGTAATCCATGAATATGTAGTTCATCAGACGAGAGAAAGTAGCTGGAGCATTGGTTAAGCTGAATGACATGATGGTGTACTTATATGAACCATATTGAGTAACAAATGCGGTCTTTGGAGTATCCTCTTCACGAACAAGGATCCGGTGGTAACCCAACCTCAAGTCGAGTTTAGAGAATATCGATGAAGCAGCCAGTTGATCATACAGATCATTGATCCGAGGAAGGGGATATTTGTTCTGAATTGTAGCTTGGTTGATAGGACGGTAGTTTTGGACCAAATGGTTCATTCCGTCCTTCTTCTTGACGAAGAGAGAAGGTGCTTCCCGAGCAGAGGAGCTTGGACGAATGAAACCCTTCCAAAGAGATTTGTTGATTTCCTCCTTAAGTTCAAGGAGTTCATTACGTGGCATCTTGTAGGGTTGTTTGGCGATAGGAACGGTGCCTGGTTTTAGGCCGATGACGAACTCGATAGACCGAGTAGGAGGTATTCCTTGAAGTTCTTCTGGAAAGAGGTCTAGGAAGTCGCGAACAATTGGAATCTTTTCAATTGCCTCAGGAGGTGCTGTGTTCAACACATTCAGGAGATAGAGTCAGGCTTCGGCATTTTGAACCAGACGAGAATTGTAGCTTACTATCTCATCTGAAGGGTGTAGAAGGTGGACGGTTTTAGTGGTGCAAACGATAGAAGCTGTATGTGATTTCAACCAATCCATTCCCAGAATGAGGTCAATATTGGAAGACTTCAGAATAATGGGGGAGGCAAAAAATTCCAACCCTTCGATTTCAACTGAAACGTTGTGGCTAACCATGGAGGTTTGGCATTGGCCCGCAAGGGTTTTTACCACTAGTGGAGTGTGCATCTCTTCGTATTTAATGTCATGCATGAATGCAAAATCTTCTGATATGAAAGAATGCAATGCTCCTGAATCAAACAAAACAGATGCTAGTACTGAATTAACTAGAAGAGTACCCATCACAGTAGTAGGCTGGTCTTGAGCTTCATTCAGATCAATGTTATTAGCCTGCACACGACCATAAGGTCGGGCATTGTTGTTGGGGGGGTTGATTGTTACCACGAGCACTAGAAGGCAGAGTCAACTGATTCTGATTCTGAGGGCAGTTCCTGGAATGGTGACCTGGAAGGCCACACTTGAAGCACATGCCGTCATTGGGATTGGGAGCAGGAGCTTGGGGTGGTACAGCTCGAAGAGACTGCCTCTGCGGTGGAGGAGGAAGACGAAGTGCTGCATAGAACCGTCTTGGTGCAGGTACAGTTGGACGATACATGCTGTGGGGGCTCCATATCCGACACTTCTGCGCTAACGGGCCTGAAGATGAGCGAGCGTCATGGCTGCGGGTGAGGGATCCCTGGTGTTCCTGAAGACCAGTCTCAACCTGAATAGCCTTGTTCACCAAGGTGGCGAAGTTGGCAAAGTCATGAACGAGTAGTGCTAGTTTGATATCTGGGTGAAGTCCATCATGGAACTTTTCTTGCCTACGAGCATCAGTTGCAATGTCTTCTTCAGCATAACATGACAAGTCCAGAAATTCCCGTTGATAAGCATCTACAGTCTTGTTGCCTTGGGTGAGGTTGCGGAACTCTTGCTTCTTCCTGTCCATGATCCCCTGAGGAATGAAGCGGGCACGGAAAGCGGCTTGGAAATCTGACCAAGTGATGATCGTTCCCGCGGGTAGGGTATGCCTGTGGCTGTCCCACCATTGAGCAGCGGGACCCTTGAGGAAGAATGATGCGAAGGTGACATAGCTGGCAGGGGCAACACTAGCAGACTCCATTTCATATGTGATGTCGCGGAGCCAGTCATCAGCATCAAGGGGCTGAGTTGATTTGCAGTAGATGGTCGGGTTGAGGCACAAGAAGTCCTACAGAGTAACTGGGGCTACTTGCTGGTTCATATTCGGACGAGGAAACTGAGCCATCATTCCTTCCATGAACTGGCGGTTCATCTCAAACTGTTGTATCATTCCGGCAAAGAATTCGGGCGATGGTGGACCATTGCCACCACGGCCATGACCAGTAGGTCTAACCATCCTGCTAACATGTAACAGTGGTAGTTCAGTATCGAGCATTTGCAAATACAAAGAATCATTCATGATGAAACATGCATAAACAAAGAGGTATGATGGATAACACATAGTAGTCAACACGACAGTGTGTGTACTTTTCAAGATGCTATTCTAAGGAGTAACTATGGCTTATCCAACTTTGGGGTGAATGTGGTCACGGGATCCTAATGTTAGAGTTACTAAATTCGTTTAACCCGAGTAGAAAAGAGTTCAGAGTCCCAGAGTATAGACGATGAGTAAAAGATCCTAATACCACCCAATGGTGACGTGGTCCCATAAGACACACAGCCAATCTTAGTAAAAGTTTTTCAGTGACTAGACTCAAATTCGGCCAAGGAGTTGGAAAGGGGGCTACCTACAGGCAGTCGGCTCTGATACCAACTTGTGACGCGCCCGATTCAATCGTACACTAATCATACACGCAAATGTGTACGATCAAGATCAGGGACTCACGGGAAGATATCACAACACAACTCTAGACACAAATTAAAATAATACAAGCTTTATATTACAAGCCAGGGGCCTCGAGGACTCGAATACATCAGCTCGAATACAAACGAGTCAGCGGAAGCAACAATATCTGATTACAGGCATGAGTTACACAAGTTTGCCTGATGAAGGCTAGCACAAAAGCAACATCGATCAAAAAGGCAAGGCCTCCTGCCTGGGAGCCTCCTAACTACTCCTGGTCATCAGCGTCTGTCAGGTGGTAGTAGGCACCCTCGGGGTAGTAGTAGTCATCGGCGGTGGTAGCGGTCTCAGGGGTTCTACCATCTGGTTGCATCAAACGGACATGGGGGGGAGCAAAGAAAATGTGAGTACTCATCCGAAGTACTCAGCAAGCAAGGATATACACTACATATGCAACATTATCAAAGGAAGGCTGTATATGTGGACTGGGCTGCAGAAATGCCAGAATAGAGGGGAGAGCCTAGTCCTATCGAAGACTAGCATCTTCAAGCAGCTTCAAGCATCTTGAAGCAACAGAAAAGATAAAGTAGCATAAAGTAAAGTAGTAGTAGTGTCATCAACCTCACCCAGAGATTCTTCCTCGACTCCCTACGAGAAAGCAATCCCAGAGCCATACTACCCATTTCTCATCTCAAGTATCCAGTTCTAGTTGTATCGATCGGGAACAACTCCGAGTGCCCGTTACCGTAGGACATGCTACCGATAGATGTTTTCTTCCTTGCAGGGGTGCACCAACTTACCCACCATGCTCGATTAACTCTGGCCGGACACACTTTCCTGGTTCATGCCTGGTCTTGTCCAAACGATATGCTGCAACCTGACCTAGGCTTAATAGAGAGTTCAGCACACCGGACTAAACCTATGCCCCCAGGGGTCTTGGCCCATCACCCCGGGAACCCCTGCACGTTGAGAACGCGGCCGGTGAGCAGACCTAGCTACCTCATTAAAAAAGGCAGGTGCTTACGCAGTCCAACTCAGCGCGCATCGCTCAGTCGCTGATGTCTATTAAGCTTCGGCTGATGCATACGACGCAGAGCGCCCATACTATGCCCACGTGATGGTTAGTGCTATCAGGCCAGAGGCCCCTCAGATCAAATATCCAAATCATAGTGGATTAGGAGCGCGCGGTAATGAGAAGAGACTCATGATCGATGTGACCCCGTCACCCCGTCTCAAGGACTTGCAACAAGGGCTAAGAATTCCCGGCCACGCCTCGTAGTTATCTCACGGGCACCTTCCAGGTCAACCCGAATCCACATCACTCGCATCACATGCTCACGCGGGTACCCCTCTGGGCCGACCCGTCTTTAAACACTTTATTCAGTAACAAGTAGTAATGTAAAGGCAATCTGTGTGGCTACCACATCAAGAAGGAACCCTAGGCATCACCCTTGTTGGATTCCCACCTGATGTAAACATCAATGTGAACTTAAGAGGAAATCACCCTCGAGGTTCACACTTGAGGTGTTACACGACAGCATCGCTATCGAAAGTGGAAAAAGTGGAATCACCCCCGATGACCACGACCAGGTAACTACTCCACAAGGTTAGCATCAGAAGTGCTAAGGAGGTATCACCCTCGGCACTCGATAGTAACGCTGCGGTGTCGTACAACTAAGGGGAGTGTTGTGTGGTTCCGGGGCCTGGTCTTCAATCCCGTTGATCGGGTCTTCTGATAATCCAGCGGGGTAGTTGGGTCAACATGGGGTCTCTGATGGGTCTCTAACCAGCCTATACTAAGTAGTTTAGGATAAACAGGTATGTAACAATAGTAGGGTACAAGATCAGGCTATGCATCAGAATAGGTAAAGCAGTAGCAGCAGCAATTTCTAATGCAAGCATAAGAGAGAAGAGAATAGGCGATATCAGAATGTTCAAAAGAGGGGGGGTGCTTGCCTAGTTGCTCAGTGGCAAAGGCAGGGTCGTCAGTGGTGTCATCAGTGACATAGTCGATCACAGGGAAAACATCGGTCTCGAGGTCTAGCGGGGAGAAGGGGGGGAGAAACAGATAAATACACAGTAATCATATGCAACACAGAGTAGGCTAAGCTAACGTGCAGCGCAGGGTTGCCTAGAGATATGTCTAAGTCATTTAGTTACATTAGGATTAAAGTTGTGTTTAATAACCGGTGTATAGGCACTATTCATCTACCGGAAATGGGCTAAAAGTTACGGGTTCACCTTCGTAGAGGGTTCTGACATAGAAATAGACGACACGATCAAATTCGTCTCGTCGTTGTGAGCAACTTTCATTTACAAAGTTTTTCGATCGAGCTACGATTTATTTTCTACGAATTTTCAATGATTTTAGCATTTTCCTGAAATTATTTAAATTAACACAAACTGGTTATCGCATCAGCAATGACGTCAACAATGACGTCAGCATTGCATCAGCAGTCAGCTGACCCGCCGACTGGTCAAACTGGCCAGTGGGGCCCACTTGTCATAAATAGTGGGGCTAACAGAGGTTTATTTTAATTTAAACAAAGTTAATGAACAGCTGGGCCCCACACATCAGTGAGCCATTAAACTAACTAATTAAGTTCATTTATAAAAACATTTTAATTAGTTTAATTACGCGGTGGGGCATGCATGTTAGTTCCATTGTGCTGCGCAGTCAGCACATTGACTGGGTCAACCCAGTCAGCGGGGCCTACAGGGCCCGCTAGTAGTGACCCGGGGGTGGCCCCAGGTGTGCCACATTGGCGGTGGCCGGCGGCTGAACGCCGACGACCGAAAAAACGTCGGAGGCGCTCGGGACCTCGCCGGAATCCACGTACAGGGGCCATTTGGCCCGCGTGTTGGCGCGTTCAAATGAGTGAGCAATGCCGCATCCAACGCGGGTGGCCACACGAGCTGGGATGGCCCGAGCCGTCGCGGTGACAGGGACGGCAGAGACCCGAAGCACGGCGAACTCGCGAGCAATAAAACAGAGGCCAATGTCGGTGTCAAAACCGGCGGATCTCGGGTAGGGGTCCCGATCTATGCGTCTAAGGCTAATAGTAACAGGAGGCAAGGGACACGATGTTTTACCCAGGTTCGGGCCCTCTCGATGGAGGTAAAACCCTACTTCCTGCTTGATTGATCTTGATGATATGAGTATTACAAGAGTTGATCTACCCCGAGATCGTAGAGGCTAAACCCTAGAAGCTAGCCTATGACGATTATGATTGTCCTTCCACGGACTAAACCCTCCGGTTTAAATAGACACCAGAGGGGGCTAGGGTTTACACAGAGTCGGTTACAAATAAGAAGATCTAATATCCAGATCGGCAAGCTTGTCTTCCACGCAAAGGAGAGTCTCATCCGGACATGGGACGAAGTTTTGAGCCTTGTATCTTCACGGTCCAATAGTCGGGCCGAAGTATATAGTCCAGCTATCCGGATACCCCCTAATCTAGGACTCCCTCAGTAGCCCCTGAACCAGGCTTCAATGACGATGAGTCCGGCGCGCAGTTTGTCTTCGGCATTGCAACGCGGGTTCCATCTCAGAGTACTCCAAAGTAAACCTCGAACACTTAAATCATGTCTGGCTCTGCAAGGTGATTTTCACATACCACCGTAGAGAGAACGATATTGCACAAATATAATCTGCTGTCAACTTTAGATAACGAACCGTTTTCCCACAACCAGCCATAGCACATATTACGAGGCGGTTTCCTTGGCACGTCTTGTCGAAGCAGAGATCATGTCCCCTTATCACGGGATTCTCATCAATACTGGTACGGGTAACCTAACCGCGCTATCAATTGTGGCGCTTGAAAAATAAGCGATTTTCAACGGGCAAGTGGGGAGGCGCGCCGTTTTTGTCGCCTCTATAAAGGGATAAGGATTCCCCATTTTTACCCATGCCTTCTTCCTTCTTCGCTTATCCATTCTCGCACCCTTGAGCTCCAGCGCCCTAGTTCACGCCTTCTCCGCACAGCCAAACATGTCTGGAGCAGGAGGCAAGTGGGTGGCCTCCACCGTCAAGGAGGAGCATATTACGAAGCTCCGGGTGGCCGTATACTTGGCCGCAGATATCGCGCACCGGCTGCCGGACGCAGGGCAGATCATTCCGACTCCGGGACCCCACGAGAGGGTCGTGTTCCTTGCCCACTTTGTCCGCGGACTGGGATTTCCACTTCATCCCTTTGTCCGCGGGCTCATGTTTTACTATGGGCTGGACTTCCATGATCTAGCCCCAAATTTCGTCCTCAACATTTATCGTTGTGTGGCGAGGCCTTCCTCCACAGCAAGCCCCACTTCGGCTTGTGGCTATGAATCTTCTGCGTGAAGCCGAAGATCGTGAGCGGCCAGCAAGCGGAGTGCGGAGGCGCCATGGTGGGCAGGATGCCCAATGTTACCTGGCTTGATGGCTCCTTCGCAAAGACCGTGAAAGGGTGGCAATCGGGGTGGTTCTACATCACCGAGCCGCGCGACGCCAACTGGGCGGTGGCCCCCGAATTCCGATCCGGAATTCCCATGTGGCTCACTTCCTGGGAAAAGGAGGGCCTGGCCTGGGGTGAACCCGCGGAGCTGACAGGACTTCAGAACTGCATCAAAAATATGATGGACAAGAAAATCAAGCTTATCAACGTGGTCCAGGTCATGCTCGTCCGCCGAATCCTTCCGTGCCAAAGACGGGCATTTAATCTGTGGGAGTTCGTTCCGGCCGAACACCAGACACTTCAAGAGCTTTACGGCATGACACACAAGGACGCATGGAAGGTGCTATTCAAGGCCTCCGAAATACCTCCTCCCACATCCGAGGACCATGGACTTCATGCCACGCGGCTCCCCCATCCAGTGAGTTTTCTGACCATCACCAGATGTACCTTTTCCAGCATACTCATGGGAGGATTTTAAGTCATCGTGTGTATTTAATTAGGATTATGTGGTCACGGCAGAGTGGATGGACTGTCCGGCTCTACTGCCAGAAGACCCAGCAACCGCTCTCCTGACAAAGATGCTAGTCCCGGCGCCTTACAAGGTGCCGGAAAAGAAGGCCGAAAAGAAGGCCACGGGGACCAAGAAGGGTCTCCCGCGTAAGGTCACACCGGACGCCTTGTCCGAAGACGATGAGGCACACTCCTCCCACGAAGGGGAGGAGGAGAAGAAAAGGGCCGCCCCATCCGGGGAAGCGGAAGGGTCAAAGAGGGCGGCCTTGGGGACCAGGAAGGGTCCCCGGCGCAAGGCCATCATAGACTCGTCGTCCGAGGACGACGAGGCAGATTCCTCCCGTGGAGGCAGGAAACACGAAGAAATTCCGCCTCCCCACGCTGGGGAGGAGAGAAAAAGGAAAGCCGCCCCGCAGGGGGTGGCTAGGATGCCAAAGAAGGGAAAGGCGTCCCTTCCGGATCACTCCACCACGGCCGCCTATAGCGAGGAGGAGTGGCTGCCTAGGGGCAAGCCCCTGGTGAGATTGTAATAACGCCGAACACGTATATGCCGTCCGGCCAGGGCCCATCCCAAGGTATCCTCTTCGGATGGGTCTTTGATTCGGCGATGAATTCACTCCCGACGGCCACTTCCCCTCGGCCTGCGGATGACACGGAGGTGTGGTCCCAAAGGGTCCTAGAGCAGGGGGGCGACTCTGGAGACGCCCCAAGGCAAAATTCCAGACGCCAGACACATGGGGCCCAAGATCCCCGTAGATTATGCCGACGAGAGCCGCGGCAAGTTGGGCTCCCAGCCGGACACTGTGCCAGAACCTCTGAAGGTTCCGGATTTGGGCAGGCAGCCCCTCACTAAGGAGGGCGAGACGACCGTGCCGAGGACTTCCGTTGCGCCAGAGGCACCGGATAGTCTACTGGAAGTGCTTCGTGGCGCTTCCATGGATGAAGAGCACTGTACTCTTATGAGTGCGGTGATTCAGAAGGTTTGGTCCACCAAAAGCGGATTGACCGAAGCCTGTACCAGCCTCCTGACAGGCTTTGAGGTAAGTAATCAAAAGTGTGAGAAATTATAACCCAATAGACAGTAGCCCCTGATACTCTGTTTGGTGTTCGGAAAGAAAAGCCAAACGGAGGGTCAACTCTAAACCGCAGGAGTCTAACAGTATGTGTCTTATGTGAATAAGCGGGCGGTGCTGCTTGCCACAGCTGCCCGCACAGCAGAGGTCACCGGACTCAAACGGGACCTAGAGCAGGCCAAAGGAGAGCTCAGCCTCATGAAGAGGCAGCTTGAAGAGAACAAAGGTGAGTGATACCCCGTTCACATATCACATAGAGTAAGAAAAATTGGTGATGCTAACGAAAAATTGTCATGATTTTGTAATAGGGGCCACGACCGAAGTGGTGGCCCTGAAGAAAGTGATATCCGAGGCCGAAAACAAGGCAGCCATGGAGCGCATTGAACGTGAAAAGCAAGATGCTAGGGTGGGCGAGGTACAGCAAGAGCTCCAGGAGCTCGGCAAGAGGTTCGAGTCCTTGGAGCGTTACTTCAAGACGAAGGAGTCTGAGCTTGAGAAGGCCCTTTTGAGCACGAAAGACGCCAAGGCCGAAGCCCAAAAGGCCCAGCAGGAAATCCAGGCGGCCAAGAAGATAGCAGCGGGTAAGGAATTCATTATGAAAATCAAGCATGTTTAGGAGACATTTCTTTTACTTACCCAAATTCGGAGCTCTCCAGGGGCATTCGCAGATCTGTCATGTAGCATATCGGATGCCGCGGAGTTCTACCGTGCCGAAGAGGGGATCTCAACGGAGAAGCTGTTCTGGTCCCAGTATGCTGGAGCCGAACACCCAATGCCTCTGAGTGACCAACTGAAGCAATTGGTTGAACTCCACAGGGCGGCCGAAGTAGCCATGAAGGATTTCATCTTCCGGATGTGGCTTATTGAGCCCCTGCCCGCCAGCTACTTCGGCCTTATAAAGCGGATGGTAAACGCCTGTCTATGGCTTGAAGTTATCAAGCGATCCGTTTGCATTGAGGGTGCCCGCCGAGGCTTTGCCCATGCTAAGATGCATTGGGCCAAGCTGGATGCAGAGAAGCTGGTGAAGGAAGGACCGTCAGAGGGCAAGGCGCAATGCTACCCCGAGAAATATTATGATGGCGTGATGAAAGGTGCCTGTCTCGTGGCCGATGAATATACCAAGGACACAATCTTTGAGTGAGTGTACTCATGTCGTCTTTGTAATATGAAAATGAACTTGTTTGCGCTATACAGCATTTTTTTGATTTAAAATATTACCTTATGTGCGGCTGTTTATAAAATTCTGAAGGTAGGCCAGTCGTCGGCTTCCGCCCCCACGTAGCTAGTACTGGGGTGTTCGTGGAAAACCCAAAACACTCTTTTATCCAAATTTTTGGTCCTTGAAGGAGGTGTTTGGTGCAGCGAACAAGGCAATCGGACTATGCGACTTTATAACTCTCACTTAGCCATAGAAGTCTACAACTTTAAATTGCGGCGAAGCCCCTAGAATTCGAAAAGCCGAATTGGGGCGCTATACACGCCTAAATCGGACGAGGCCGACTCCTCGCCTAAAGCGGAAAAAATCTTTAAGGATTTTAAGACCTCTCGAACAGCGACCAACTCTCGCCGCATCATGACAGTCAGTTTTCGGCTTTCTCTACTGAGGTGCGCGTCCAGAAGAACCGGGACACAATCGCTGTAGTTCTCCCTGCACTACCTTAGCCGATATAACGGAACGTAAGGTACCAAAACAAGGGAGCCGGGCAAACCCAACTATTGACCCAAGACATGATTCGGAGCTGATGCATATAGTGCTATAAGTTTGGGGTGCCGCACTGTTGAAAGTGTTCGGACTTATCTTGCCGTATTAAGGGGCACCATGAGAAGCCCCTGGCAAACTGACCGTACCAAAGTGTACGGGTTCAATATTAAATAAATATTTTTAGGGAAAATGTGGACATAGGAATAATAAGCTGACACTATAAATTATCTTCCATTGATAAATAATATGTCCAAGCGTATGTGTACAATTAATGCGTCGAGCAGAAGCAAATAGGACTATTTGACATGTCCTATCCAAGGGCAGGCCACATGTAGGTATATAAAACAGGTATAACGATCATTGACAGATACCACCTGGGTATTCCCTATGTGTGTAAAGCCTTTTGCCTCATTGGTTTTCCCTCCTGTGATAAGTCCGATGATCCGGCTCTCTGAAGAGGCTGCCCGAAAGTAGGGTCCTGAAAGAGAAAAGGGGGTTATTAAAGTATGTTGCGGCTGAACCGCACTGTTGACCGCATCATCATTGTGCCTCCACCTATGCCCATGGTATTTTGAGTGTGTAATTGTGTACGCGCGGCACAAATGCTGCTTGAATGGGACTAGGGCGGAGGCCGGACTGCTAGTCGCGCTCTTGGCGTGCCTGGCGATCCTGTTGTAGGGTGTTCCGGACTCGCTTGACAGTGTTTGGGTTGTTGTCGCCGGATTGGTGGATTGCCGGAGAAGGCTGCTTTGTACTTCTGCCGTGAGGGCCGTAGTGTGCTCCTCTGTATGGAGAGAGCGGTCTGTGTTTCCATTGACTGTTATAACCCCGCGAGGTCATGGCATCTTGAGCTTGAGGTATGCATAGTGTGGTACCGCATTGAATTGAGCAAATGCAGTTCGTCCGAGCAGTGCATGATAGCCACTGCGGAAAGGGACGATGTCAAAATTTAACTCCTCACTTTGGAAGTTATCCGGGGATCCGAAGACCACTTCCAGTGTTATGGAGCCCGTACAACGGGCCTCTACTCCTGGAATTACACCTTTGAAGGTGGTTTTGGTGGGCTTGATCCTTGAGGGATCGATGCCCATTTTGCGCACTGTGTCCTGATAAAGCAGGTTCAGGCTACTGCCACCGTCCATAAGGTCTTGCATAAGGTGGAATCCGTCAATGATTGGGTCGAGGACCAATGCGGCTGAACCGCCATGACGGATGCTAGTAGGGTGATCCCTACGATCAAAAGTGATCGGACAGGTTGACCATGGGTTGAACTTTGAGGCGACTGGCTCCATTGCATAGACGTCCCTTAGTGCTCGTTTACGTTCCGTTTGGGAATGTGGGTGGCATAGATCATATTGACCGTTTTCACCTGGGGAGGAAATTTCTTCTGTCCCCCTGTGTTCGGACGTCGGGGCTCCTCGTCATCGTCGCTGTGCAGCCCCTTGTCCTTGATTTCAGCATTTATTTTGCCAGCTTGTTTGAACACCCAGCAATCTCTGTTAGTGTGGTTTGCTGGCTTATCAGGGGTGCCATGAATTTGGCACGAGCGATCAAGTATGCGGTCCAGACTAGATGATCCCTGATTGTTTCTTTTGAATGGCTTTTTCCACTGACCGGATTTGGAGCCACTGAATCCGGCGTTGACTATCGTGTCTTCGGTGTTGTCGCCATTGTTCCGATGCTTATGTCTGTTGCGCCGTGGCTTGCTGTTATTGTCGCGGATATCTGAAGTGCCGGAGTTTATTGGCTTGGTGCTACTGCGGGCCAACCAGCTGTCCTCACCCGCGCAAAAGCGGGTCATGAGTGTTGTGAGGGCTGCCATGGACTTCGGCTTTCCTGACCAAGGTGTCAGGCGAGCCACTCGTCGCGGATATTATGCTTAAAGGCCACCAAGGCTTCAGCGTCCGGACAGTCGACAATTTGGTTCTTTTTAGTTAGGAACCGAGTCCAGAATTTTCTGGCTGACTCTCCGGGCTGTTGGGTAATGTGACTCAAGTCATCAGCATCCGGTGGTCGCACGTACGTGCCCTGGAAGTTGTCGAGGAACGCGTCTAGGTTTTCCCAACTGCCGATGGAATTTGCCGGCAGGCTTTCAGCTAGTGCCAGGCCAGTCCTTTGAGCTTAAGGTGAAGATACTTGATGGCGTGTAGATCGTCACCGCGGGCCATGTGAATGTGGAGAAGGAAATCTTTGATCCATACTGCGGGGTCTGTTGTGCCATCGTATGATTCGATGTTTACGGGTTTAAACCCTTCTGGGAATTCGTGATCCATCACTTTGTTAGTGAAGCAGAGGGGGTGTGCGGCGCCTCTATGCCGGGCTATGTGGCTACGTAGTTCGAATAAGTCTAGTTGGCTGTGTTCAGCTCGGCCAGACTTGTTGATACTATATCCGGCATGACGATCATCATCATGTGTTGGGGCGTGCCCCCGCGATCCGTAGATCGATCTAGGCTGTCCTGCCTTGTTTTCCAGTATGTCTCGCAGGTCCTGCCTATTGCCCCGGGCCGTAGTTTGTTGGCGTGGGGGTACGGGCTGGTATTCGGGTTGATACGCCGTTTTATCCCGACCACGAGGTGGCCAGTCAGCCTCGTCCTGTGCTGGTAGTATAGGCTCCTCCTCGAGTTGAGGTAGCAACTTGTGCTTTGGGTAACCTTTGGTGTGGCGCTCGAGTCCATATTTCTCGGCTGCCAGGACTACAGTCCATCTGTCTGTGAGCAGATTTTGATCAGCTTGAAGCTGCCGCTGCTTCTTTTTCAGGCTCCTCGCAGTGGCCATAAGCCGGCGCTTGAAGCGCTCTTGCTCTACGGGATCCTCAGGCACGCCGAATTCATCATCGTCGAGGTTTATCTCATCTTCGGAGGGGGCATGTAGTTGTCCTCCTCCGGTTATCCGTCTGTCGCCTGTTCGTCTAGGCTGACCTTCCCGTCTTCCTGTTCGGCCTGCTCGAACGCAGGCTGATCTGGGTTGTATTCATCTTTGGCACCATCCAGATTGTTTTCGTCTCCCATGCCGGTATTGCTGTGGCGGGGCTTGGAGCGGCGCCGATGATGCCCATGCTTTGCTTTATTCCCTCAGGGGTTGTCCTCCATTGCCTCATCGCCATTGGTTTCTTTTGGAGTGTCCACCATATATATATCATACGAGGAGGTGGCTGTCCAGCGCCCCATGGGCGGTGGCTCCTGTTCTTCTCCTACATCGTCGTCCACACCGTCGATGTCTTTAGAGTCGAAGTCAAGCACGTCGGTCAAATCATCCACCGTGGCAATGAAGTGGGTGGTGGGTGGGAAACGAATTCCCTCGTCGCCTGCTTCCCATTCGAGTCGGACATAGTTTGGCCGAGAGTCTCCTAACAAAGAGAGAGACTTTAATGAGTTCAGCATGTCGCCAAAGGGTGAGTGCTGGAAGATATCTGCAGCGGTAAACTCCATTACCGGAGCCCAACCAGATTCAGCGGGCTCGGGGGCGTGCGGTCTAGAACCTACAGCCGGACACGAGTCCGGGAGTCCGGTGACACAGGCTTCCTTGGGGGTGGAGTCTGTGTTCGGCTCTACCGCCGATGAGTGTGCGGCCTCCGAGGTGGGGTCTATCCACCCGTCCCCGGACGATGCAATCTGCCCCGGATTTAGGTCTGGAGCTCCTGCAGGCGCGATATCCCGAGTATTGTTCGACAGCATGTCTAAGCCGTGCTCGTCGTGACTATTCGACGCTCCTGGCGTAGGCCCGAATCCGTCAAAGATCAAGTCTCCGCGGATATCAGCCTTGTAGCTAAAGTTTCCGAACCTGACCTGATGGCCAGGGGCGTAGCTGTCGATCTGCCCCAGATGGCCGAGTGAATTGGACCGCAGTGCGAAGCCACCGAACACGAAGATCTGTCCGGGGAGAAAAGTCTCACCCTGGACCCCGTTGTTGTTGATGATTGAAGGGGCCATCGAGCCTTGCAACAACGACACAGAGGAACTCTCAATGAGAGCACCAATGTCGGTATCAAAACTGGTGGATCTCGGGTAGGGGGTCCCGATCTGTGCGTCTAAGGCTAATGGTAACAGGAGGCAAGGGACACGATGTTTTACCCAGGTTCGGGCCCTCTCGATGGAGGTAAAACCCTACTTCCTGCTTGATTGATCTTGATGATATGAGTATTACAAGAGTTGATCTACCACGAGATCGTAGAGGCTAAACCCTAGAAGCTAGCCTATGATGATTATGATTGTCCTTCCACAGACTAAACCCTCTGATTTATATAGACACCGGAGGGGCTAGGGTTTACACAGAGTCGGTTACAAAGAAGGAGATCTAATATTCGGATCGCCAAGCTTGTCTTCTACACAAAGGAGAGTCCCATCCGGACATGGGACGAAGTCTTGAGTCTTGTATCTTCACGGTCCAATAGTCCGGCCGAAGTATATAGTCCGGCTATCCGGATACCCCCTAATCCAGGACTCCCTTAGCCAAAACGGGCGGCGCGCTACTCCTATGGTGTCTCCTCGAGGTCGTAAACGCGGAAAGGGACTCGGCGGGCCATGTCAGTAGCTCACGTGATGGCGACGAGCTCATCGGAGGAGCTGGGCTCGGCCATGGCGGAACCAGCCGCCTTGAGCTTGTAGACGAGCAGAAAGGAGGGGAGGAGAGATGGAGCTCACCGCGCCGGCTCAAGGTGGCCCATGGAAGGATTAGTAGTAGCAGAGGGCGTCGCCGGAGTCGGTGAAGAACGGCGACAGTTGGAGATGGGGACGAAGGGGATCCAGTGCTTTGGTGCCTCCCAGCTCCAGCCGAGGCCACCAGTCGAAGGAGTCGACCCCGGTGGAGCTCACCGACAGGATCAGCGGGCGCGGGACCGCCGGTGGCCGCGACGATGGAGGAGGACGGCGGCGACTGTGCTCGGGCGTCGATGGGGAACAAGGGGGAGAGGAAATGAGCAGGGGATGGATCTAGGAGGAGGGCAGGCGAGTGTGGGAGTGGGAGTGGCGGTAGGTGACGGGGGGATCTCGAGGCATCTGGGGCGGTTATCCCCTCTTCGCCGGCGAGGTGGTGAGGCTGCGTGCGCTCGGCCGTGCCCCCAGTCGCTTGTACAGGAGGGGGAGAAGGCGACCGGGGGAGGCAAGTGATGGGCCGGCTTGGGTGGCCGAGGCCTAACGGAGGCAAGGGGGGCGCGTTCTCTCTCTCACCTCTTCTTTTTCATTTAGTTTTTCTTTTTCTTTTAAAGCATTAGTTTCAAATAGCTTAGGCCATTTAAAGACCTTGAAAAAAAACTAGGTTCACAACAAATATTAATTATGGATTATTTGGCACAAGATGAACATTTTAGTTTTCATGTTTGAGCAATTTTGAATTTCACTTAAAATTTGAATTTGAATTTGACTGGAATTTGGAAGGGACAAGAGATAATGATGAACAAACACTCATTTAGCAAAAGGGTTAACTTAATCCCAGGGATTACTGTAGAATCATTACACAGGGATGTTACAAGGGGGCACCCCAAAGCACATCAATTGTTTTTAGCCGTGTGCGGTGCGCCCACTACTAGGGAAAAGCCTAGCAGCAGCGCGGGTTTTGGGCCTATTAGTAGCGCGGGGGCCGGCGCTACTAATAAGGCGCTACAGCTAACGTATAGCAGTAGCGCGGGTGCCACCCACGCTACTACTACGTCCGTTAGTAGTAGCGTGGGTAAAAACCCGCGCTACTACTATCTCTGATTATTTTTTTGAATTTTTTCAAAAAAATTGATTTTTTTTCCTTAATTTCAAATTTCTGAATTATTTTAACCTCAAATCTCTAATCACCCCTCATCGCTGCTCAATTTAATCATTAATCTCTAATCCGTTAGCGCGGGGGCCGACGTTACTAATAAGGCGCTACAGCTAACGTATAGCAGTAGCGCGGGTGCCACCCACGCTACTACTACGTCCGTTAGTAGTAGCGTGGGTAAAACCCCGCGCTACTACTAATCTCTAATATCTGATTATTTTGTTGATTTTTTTCGAAAAAAAATTCGATTTTTCCCCTAATTTTCAAATTTCAGAATTATTTTAACCTCAAATCTCTAATCACCCCTCATCGCTGCTCAATTTAATCACTAATCTCTAATCACCTCTCATCAGTCCAAATCATCTAACTTCCTGGACGGTCACCCATCCTCTCACTACTCCAGCCTGACCACGCTTAACTTCCGGGTTCTATTCTCCCTCGTTTCCAAGTCTGCACTTGTTGTTTTCCTGACAACAGTAAGATGTCAATCCTATTAACCTTAGGAATTTAGCTTGAGCATGAAGTCACACATTTCACTGTTTGAGTTTGAAACTATTGTTCTAAAAAATTAGTAACACTAATATTTCTTGAATAATTAGTTTGACCATTGTTTGACCACAGTTTGACCATAGTTTGACCAGATTTGACCAAAATTCAAAAAAACTGAAATAATTATTTAGTAACACTAATATTCTTGAATAATTAGTTTGACCATAGTTTGACCAGATTTAAAAAAATTAAAAAAACTGAAATATGATGAATTTTTTTGCCTCCAGATCTTAAAAGCCCAGTAACTTTTTTCTGTTAGGTTTTTGAGGATTTTGAAAATGTTTAACGGGGTTCCCCCGGTTAAATTCAGATGTAACTTTTCGAGTAGATGATTTTTCATATAAAAAACTTTTTCATCTGAGTTAGTATGCAAAAGTTATGCCCATTTTTACAAATTCTCAAGAGATTTTGCAAATGAAGTCGAAATTCATATTTGCAAATTTTCCCAACAACTAGACCACATATCACATGGGAAACTTATTTTCTTTTATTTTTTTTGACATTTTCATCAAGGCGATCCACAGGGGGGGTGGAGTTTGAAAAATTTGCAAACAGGCCATACCCCGCGCTACTACTATGGCAGACAATTAGTAGTAGCGAGGGGTAAAAACCCCCGCTACTACTATCAACTTAGTAGTAGCGCGGGTTTATAACCATTGCTACTACTATGGCATGGTCCAGGGGCACGGTAGAGACCACTTAGTAGTAGCGAGGGTTAAAAACCAACGCTACCGCTATCAACTTAGTAGTAGCGAGGGTTAAAAACCCGTGCTACTACTATGGCATGTCCCGGGGGGCATGGTAGAGACCGCTTAGTAGTAGCGAGGGTTAAAAACCCGCGCTACTGCGATCAACTTACTAGTAGCAAGGTTTAAAAACCTGCGCTACTAGTAAGTAGCAGTAGCGTGGGTTTTTAACCCTCGCTACTAGTAAGCGTCTGTGTATAGGCTTTTCCCTAGTAGTGGCCCCTCCACCGTTTACTCCTCTGGTCATATTGTCGTAGTGCTTAGGCGAAGCCCTGTGCGGATCACTTCACCAACACTGTCATCACGCCGTCAAGCTGACGGAACTCATAGACTCCATTAACACTCTGCTGGATCAAGAGTTCGAAGGACGTCATCAAGCTGAACGTGTGCAGAACTCGGAGGTGCCATACGTTTGGTACTTGATCGGTTGATTCGTGGAGACGTTCGACTACATCAACCCTGTTAAGTTAACACTTCCACTTTCGATCTACAAGGGTACGTGGACACACTCCCCCCCCCCCCTCTCGTTGTTATGCATCTCCTAGATAGATCTTGCGTGAGCGTATGAATTTTTTTGAAAGTGCATGCTATGATTCCCAACAATTATTACTCCAAGAATTGCCTTGAATAAATCATATTTAACTAGAGCAATTTTTTAAGGAAATTAATGTAAATAAACCTTGGCATTGCATTGCAGTCATGCAGTGGAGGGTGTGGATTGCCTTGCTCTAAGGGAGTTTTGCATCTACTCTTGGTCTTCGTCACACAACCAAACACTCTGGAAAAACATTTTTGCAAGCATTTATAAATAACATGTAATGCATATTCTTCTGTACCGAACTTCTAGACATAATATAAAAATATCAAACTCTACAATAAAATAAACGAGCTCAAAAGAAAAATAATTCAAAAAGAATCAGTTCATTGGGACTTGTAGTTTAGGAGATATTCTTGGTCAAAGTTTGGTCAAATCTGGATTAAAATGGATTTAAATGATTTTCTAGAAAACCTCTGGAAGGCGTGAAGTAGAAGGCGCCTTCCCCGAATATGTTTTCACATGAAGACGATTTGAAGCTGGCATAGAGGCTGACGGGTGGGACCTGCTTGCAGGTTTTAAAGAGAGAGGGAGAGGCAGAGCATGACGGGCTCAATGGTGATGGTTGGCCGGCGAGGAGGCCACTGCGGGGCTAGGCGATGGTGGGGATGGATCGGGCGGATCGAGGGGAGCTGCTCATACCCGTGGCTCACAGGAAGACGACCGAATGGCGTCACCCCCTTCGTCTCCGACGACGGCAGGCTTCGACCGTCGGCGAGTCCGGTGATGAGGATAGAAACCCGTGGTAGGGTCATAGACCTGGCCTATACGCCCTACCTAGGGTGACTACCCTAGAAGCAAAGAAGTCCAAGAGGCAACAAAGAAACCCCATTTAAAGGTGTCGAGTGAAATCCACTCGACCAATCATATCACTCGGGTACCCCTCCTACATGTTGTCACTCGAGCATACAAGGAATCACTCGACCGACTGAAGACCAGGAGTCACTCAGCACTACAATGGTTAGGCGTTCACTCCGTAGTCATTAAGGTCATTAATAGAACTTAAGGCTGGCGTTATCAGTAACGCCCCTTCTTTATGTACATTGAACCCCTTGTAATGGGGGATGGATGGGGTCCTGGCGCACTCTATATAAGCCACCCCCTCCTCCGGCACAAGGGTTCGCACCCCTTGTAACACCATACACATATAATTCAGTAGACTGCCTCCGGGCACCGAGACATAGGGCTATAACTTCCTCCGTGAAGGGCATGAACTCATAAATCTTGTGCGTACATGTTCACCATAGCTGAGATCTTGCCTTTCCATACCTACCCCCCTTTCTACTGTCAGTCTTAGGACCACGACAGTTGGCGCCCACCATGGGGCAGGTGTCTTAACGACTTGTTGGTGAAGTTGCAATTTTTCCGATCCCCATCATCATGGTTTCCGGCGGTGGATTGGCTGAGGGCCGCGAGATCCGTCTCGGCGCACTCGTTTTCATTGCCGACGACTCCGCCTGGCTTCAGGAAGCTCCCCTTGACATTGAGGCACTCCCTGTCTGAGGGACGACGCACTTTCGCATGTGCGTACGCAGCGTCCATCTTCGGCAGCTGTCGACCCAGTATCGGTCCGCTCCGATGGTGTCTTCTCTCCCCGCTGTTCTCCGCCGCAAGCGATCCGGGCGGTCGCGGCTTCAGCGGTGGGTGAAACACATGGTGGCTCATCATTCGGCCACCCATCAAGTCGCGACAATTGAGCCCGACGAAACTCTCCACGACATGTTCGACCTATCCACTGGCTCCATCGAGACCGCATCCGAGTGCGATAGCAGCGACCCTGCGGCTGAAGTCTTGATGGTCGACGGACCATGTAGTCCGCCTGGTTTCCGCCGTGAAGATGGCGGGGATGGTGGCAGCGATCCGTCGCGCGTCCACGTGGAGTACCATCCCGAACCCCTCTCTTCAAAGCAGAGGGAAGAACTTCGTCGCCGCAACATGGATGCACTCCACACGCCCATCGTTGGAGAAACCCCCGAGGCTCGGGCCTTGGAAAAGGTGCGCATGGCAAATTTGGCTGAGCACACTCAACTGGAGAACCTCCAGCGCGCACTCGACGAGCGTGCACGGGAGCGGATCCCTGAGTCCAGTCGACGATAGCTTTTTCCACCTCCACCTAAGGTATACCGCACTCCAATCCAAAATCTCACAGCTGCGGCCCGAATAGCAGAGTCAATCCAACCTTCCCAGTAGGAGGCTGGCAGAGGTTTGATGCAGATCCGGGCCATACTCCGGGTAGCAGGAGGACAAAACACGACAGTGTCTTAGTCGTGGAATAGGATTCATAGCAGATCTGTGTCAGCGGATACAGTTCAGTCGGCCCATAGCCCAAGATCGCCCCTGCGGCGTGAGGGCCATGGGCAGTATGATCACTGACTCGACCGCGTCAATCATTGTCGAGTGCCCACACCTCCTCCGAGGAGTGGATCATATGTGCCTCGACAGTACGATGATAGGCGCCTTCACGGTGGTGAGCGGAGAGCACCGGTCGACCCAAGAGAGCCAAGCTTTGATGCAAGATCTATTCTCATTCAAGGTCTAGTCGACCGGAATAGAGTGCACAAAGAGGATCTTGGCAGAGACCGTCCGACCGGCAGCAGAGTTCATGTTTTGGTTCCAGAATGTTTTAATAGAGCCATCAAGGCTGTAGTAATTCCTCCCAACTTCAGGTTAGCGACTGGTGTCGGCAAGTTCACTGGAGAGTCCAAGCCTGAAACTTGGCTTGAGGATTACCGAGTGGCTATGCAAATTGGTGGCGGCCTTCCTCTGATGTTGGAAGGGTCAGCCAGAGCGTGGTTGACTCAGTTAGCCTAGGGCAGTATATTCAGTTGGGAGGAGCTTGCCCGAGTATTTGTCAGAACTTTTGAGGGTACCTGCAAGTGGCCAGCAGGTTTAATAGAATTGCAGCATTGCGTACAGAAACTGAGTGAGACTCTAAGGGATTACATTGAGATAATGGACCACTTTGCATCACACAGTGGAAAACGTATCTGAGCACCAAGTAGTGTGTGCCTTCAAGGAAGGCGTCACATATCGAGAGCTGGTCCTGAAGTTTGGTCGGACTGGGGATATGACCCTAACTCGGATGATGGAAATAGCCACCCGGTACGCTAACGGAGAAGAAGAGGATCGACTCCGCAGTGGCAAGGGTAAACCAGTCGGCCAGGATGCCAGTGGAGGCAATTCCAGTCGAAAACAGAAACGTAAGGCTGAACCTGTAGCGGCTGGTGAAATTGTAGTCGTAGTTCAAGGAAAGTTTAAAGGAAAACCTAAGGGGCCCTAGACCCCTAAGAAGGTAAAAGATCAAGCGGGAAATGTCGGCATTCTGGGAACGGGGGTCCCCAGACTTGCCTGCCTGCAGCCTGTGGCATGGCTCAAGGGGTGGCCCAGTATGGCCCATCTTCATCAACTCAAGCTCAAGACCCTCGCGAGCGGTCAAGCCTCACGGGGCGGACGATGCAAGGCTTCCTCAGGAACGGCCTCACCAGGCAGGCTCGCGAGGAGGCAGAGAGATCAAGGCAGGGGTACCTCGCGAGGTGCTCGTGATGCAAGCCATGATGATTGAGACCAGGCGGGCGCCGGGCGAGCGCCGGCCTGTGCAGTGTCCTTGTTTCCTCTTTGGTGCAAAGGGGGCAAGCACAGGTGCGGAGTACCGAGGTGTCAAGAAAAGGTTTCCATTTCGGTGCAACGAGACCAAGACCAGCAGAGCGGCAGGACAGAGGTCACATCGAGCCCAAGACGGCGTCATCGCCAGTGCCTTTGGCAGCCGTAAACCAACTTCAGTCAGGATAACTTGTACTAGATGTTCCCCTTCAAAATGGCCGTTGTTGGCTCCCTTCCCGCTCAATTTTGGGAAGAGGACCAGGGCCTCTATAAATGAAGATAGCCACCACCAAAGAGAGATGACTGGATTGAGAGCCTAGAGAAATCCACCCAAGCGGAGCACCGCACCAGCCCAAGAACACCTCTCGCGAGGTTGTTCTTCCTCTATATTGTTCTTCATTAGCCCCTAAGGCAATCCACCACACCACACACTGGATTAGGGTATTACACCACAACGGTGCCCCGAACCAGAATAAACCTTGTGTCCCTTGTCTTGTTCATCATTTAGCTTAGATTCACAGTGAGGCATCAGGACGTGGATCGGTAGGGTAAAGATCTTCGCGCGCACCCCAAAGTTTGAACCTTAAGGGTTTTGCCGGAACCCGATATCCAACATTTGGCGTGCCAGGTAGGGGTGTGCCCGAATCTTTCTTCCGCTGTCCCGCGTTCCATCGCTTTGTTGCCTCCATGTCCGACGACCCGACGGCCAATGCCGACCGTTGGGCGGCATGGAATGCCCATGCCGCACCGCCTGCCCAAGGTGACCTCAACCCCACGCCTCAGGCAGCCCGCGCTCTGCAGAACACTGCGGGGCGCGAGCGACGCGGTCAAGCACCGCCTGCCCTCACCCCGCGGCAGGTACGATCAGCGGCAAGGGCCTCAAACCATGCCACGGCCATAGCACCGCACACCCGACGGGAGCAGGCGAACATGAAGGCCGCGCTCACGGTAGCTCGAGAACTGCTACGGTACAGGCTGTAGGAAAGCGGCCACGACGTGCTGCTAGAGTGCGTCGCTGAGCTCCTGGATGCCGCTGCTTCAGGTGCACCTCCATTCTGCATCTAGCTTCCACCCCAGGCCCCGGGCGGATCACACGGCGGGCCCATCCGTGCCCGCGCGCCCCCAATCGTACCTTAAGGCTTCATCAACACCAGCTTGGCCATCAGCGCTGGGCGACAGGCTGCACCAGCACCACCCCTAGTAAGCGAGGGCATGCACATCGCTGCCTACGGCCCGGGCGGGCCGCCGCCCTACCACCCCCAAGATGGCGCTTCAAGCCAAACCACGTGGAGCGTGGGGCACTACGGTGAAGCCTTTGGGGCGGCGACCCCGGAGGCTTATGTGCCCCAAATGGTGGATTGGGAATACGCACCAGAAGAAGACCACGGCTCGTTCCTCGAGCCAGGTTGGGAGGAAGAGACGCCAGAAGCCGAGCCCTTTCAGGAGCCTCAAGGAAGCCTCGCCAACCGCGCCGGCGGCAGCAGCTATCGGGTACCGCTAATTCCTCAGGAGCAAGCTTATGCTAACCATGGGTCTCAGGAAGTCCAGGTCACTGCAGCGGAAGGCTGCCCTAGTGCGGCAGCCTCCCTCCCCTCTGGAGGAGGGCAGTGGGGCTGCAGGAGAGGGGCCGAGAGCCAGGCCCCTCCCCATGGCGCGCAGAGCAAGGTGTTCCTCAGAGGTAGGCCCTCTGCTGGGGAGGTGCCGCAAGGCCTGCCCCCGGCAGAGGACCCGTGGTCATTGGGGGAACCGCTGGCGTCCCCTTTTCCCCATTGGCGTCGTCCTTGGTTTCCGGTCGCCTTCAATGGTGGTCAAGGGTGGCGCAAGGTGGGGCCCTCATCTGGCGATCTGAAGCAAGGCCGGTTCCTGTGACGAAGGCCCGGTGCCTGTGAAGCTCGCCGCCCGTGACACTCTCACGTAATAATGAGTTGGGGTTGTACACGCCCCAGAGTCTCCGGAGAGCCGCCCTCGGGCCTCGGGGGCTCCCTCCCACGCCCAGTGGCAGCACTTAGCTTCGCGCTGGTGAGAAGACGTCGAAGACTAGACTAGGTGCCGGACGCAGCCTTTTCTTTTGCTCCCTTTTATGTGGTCAAGCTTTCTCGTTTCAAATCTAAGTTGAAGTTGAATTTGTGTTTGCGTATGCGGGGAGGGGTGTTTTGTCTTGTTCGCATGCGTTCTCGTGCTCCAGTTTTTGCTCAAGTTGGAATTCGCACTAGCTGCCTCCCCCTCGCGAGCCCCTCGCGGGTTGGGCTGGGCCCAGCAGACATGCGCATGCCGTCCCGCGGCCGGCGCTCGCTCTCGCAAGACTCTTGCCGCAAGGTAAATAGGTCTCCCGGGTGATCCTTGGAGAGTCGCCACAAGCCTACTCAAAGCTCGCCCAAGGTAAAGGTTAAATCACAACAACCAACTCATCGCAGAGCCCATAACATCATACGGGCACCCATTCAGTGCTGACCTTAACAACGCGTGGACAACAATCCTTTTTACCTGAGGGGCTTCCCCTCCCAAAATGCTCTTACAACCTTCAGGGCCACGCCCGAGCTTTTTCTGCACAGGATAAATAGCAGGGAGGATGTAGGATCAATCAGCATATCGCTCACCGCATCCTCTTCGTCATCTCTAGAAGCATCGCTGGCGCCACTGTCGCTGTCGCTAGCCTCACCCTCGCCGTCGTTGGCACCATCTTTGCTGTTGTTCACCACATCGCCTTCATCAGCAGTGACAACCACTCCATCATCATCAGAGGTGAAGGCCCAGACAAGTGCATCCACGTTTTCCTCCACCCACCACGCCAGGTCACCTCGGATGGCCTCGGGCACCGGGGCGATGGCGGTGTCGATGTCAAAGTGGGGGTCGATGTTCTGAACATGGCTGAAGACATGGGAGAATGCCTGTGCGAGCAGGCCACGGCTCCTCTCCTCGACAAGCTGATGAGCCCTCTCAGAGAGATTCTCCAGATGCGTCACCATGTCAGTGAAGAACTGGAGATTACCGGCATAGTTGGTCACGTGAGGCTGCTCAGCAGCTGCATCACAGATATTGCCCAAGGTCGTGTTGGCCCTTTCCCTGAGTGTTCGGAGCATGGGGCCATGCATGTGCTCCAGCGTCTGTCACTGGCGAACCTCATCTTTGTTCTGTCGCGCAACGGACTCGGCGTCATCGACCCTCCGCAGGAGGAGAAGCAACTCGGCGCAGGAGGAGGCCAACTCAGCTTGCGCCGTGGCTAGGGCGGTTGTGGTGGCCTCAGCATGCTGCGTCGCCTCGGTCAACCTGGTCCTCAGGGCGGCAGTCCTGCCCGCAGCCTCGACCTTGATCAGCTCCAACCTCTCGTCGTGTTCGCGCTCAAGGGCCGCGCGAACTTCCGCCACGCAGCGGTCGATCTCTTCTTGGATCCGGACCTCCCGCGCGCCAACGTCGTCCTCCGCCTGGGTAACCTGGCGCTCCCTTGTCTCCAACCACTCAAGATCGAGGTTGCGCTCGGCAGCCTCCAGCGGCAGCGCTTCCTCGCGCCTCCGGAGCTCCTCCTCTCTGGCGGGTGTCCCCTTTAGCAACGCAAGGGCCGCTTGGCGCAGCTCCACTTGCTGCTCCAAGGAATTGCACCAGGCTTGGAGCTCCCACGCTTGCTCCTCCGCGACCTCACGTCGCCGGTCTGCCTCCTAAGCCTCCTCAATGGCTCGGGAGCATGCCTTCCGCGAGGCCACCAGAGATGCTTCTGCCTTTGCGTTGTCAAGATCGCGCTGACGACACTCAAGGCTGATGGTCACCTTCAGCTTGCGCCGTTCCTCAGCCAGCCATAGGCCTTCGGCTTCAAGACGCGCATCCTCGCCTGCGAGCTCTACACCGAGCTGGCTCACCACATCTGTCACCTTCCAGAGAAACTCTTGGCGGACAGCACTGCGTTCCCGTGCTCGTTCGAGCACGTCGTCGATGTCGTCCTCCGCCGCAGGTGCTGGCGGAGGGCCCTCAGGAGGTTCGTCCCCTCTCGGAAGGGGGCTGGGGGTTGGTGACCCCACAATCGCTGGATGGGCCCCGCGAAGGACCCATCTCGGTGCTGATCCATCACCAGAAGCGGAGCCAAAGATCGACTTCAACCATTCACCATCCATGATCAAAGGAGGAGCCCGGGGCAAGTTGATCACGTCCCGGGCAAGGTCGCGAAGGATAGGCGGCGAGGACACGGGCTCGAGGCACCGTGCGGGCTGGCTTGCCTCTCCGGACGAGTTCGCGTTAGGGGCGTCATGCAGGCTCGGGGCGCTCAAGGCCAGCGATGGAGGAGAGGCCTGAGGCGGTGGCTTCTCAGCTAGCTCCGAAGGCTTGGCAGGAGGGATCCTGAAGGGCCACAGTCAGCGAGGGGAACATCAAATGAGGAATTACCAGAAGGAGGGACTTACTCATCAATGGCGAAGTACTTCCTGTGCTTCAATGGGCGGCAGGGGCAATCACTGCCACCCGAAGCCTCTTTCCTCTTACGGAGGGCGTTGAAGTCTATGCAGAACCGACCCAAGCTCTCGACATGAGGGTCAGCGCGAGGCGTGGGCGAAGGAGCACTAGGGCGGCGTGCCTCAGGGGCGCCAGGCTGGGAGGAGCTGTCAAGTGCCAACTCTTGGTGGCCTGCCGAGGCCTCAGGGGTTTTAGCCTTGGGAGCCGCAGGCGGCGTCCCTTTATCAATGACAGCCTCGGGACGAGCTTCGCAAGCTCCAAAGGATGACGCCTCAGAAGCCCCGCACGATATCAGCGTCTCGACACCAGATCCCCTAGCATCCAGCGATGCTTGCCTCCCTGCACCACCTCCTGAGGCAAGATCGATGTGGGCGACGGGGGGAGGAGCCACGGCGACGGGATTTTTACGGCGCCCCACGAGGTCAGATGGGCGCAACCCCATTCGTTGAAACGGGGCATCTGCCTCGTGAACTCGGCCCTGCTTGAGCAAAGATACAAGAGGCTACCCCCATGCCGGATGCTGCTCGGAGAGGGGTCGCCAGTCAAGACCTTCAGCACCTTCCTTAGTGTTTCAGGCGCAAGATCCCCCTCCTGGAGCCTCATGCGGTCTTGATGCCCGGTCAAGGTTCACATCGGATGGGAGTGGCGCTGGAGAGGAGAGATGCGGCACTGAAGGAACTCCTTCACCACCTGGGGCACCGTTACGCCAAGCGCCCTGAACCTCTCAAATCGGCGCCAGATAAAAGCGAGCTAGGGGTTCGTGAGCTCCTCGTGACCCCACCTGGATTGGGGATAGCAGGCAATGTCGGATGCGCGAGCAGGGGGCTGGGCACCCCGAGATCCACGTACAGCCACCGCTCTCGGAACCCGTTCATGGAAGGAGGAAGGCCAAAATCAATCCCCAAGGCGGCCATCTCTGGCACGACCTGGAAGCTCGCGCACCTCGAGCACTGTGATGGGTCGGTTAGGCGTAGGGATAAGAAGTGGCGCCATGGCAACAGGAAGGGGGCAGAGCTCAAGATGTATTGGAGGCAGAAGCAGAGGCTCAAGGAAGAAAGGGGAACAGGAAGCACGCAGGCAGCAAGGAGAAAATAACCGTGTACAGTTTTGTGGCCGCCTAGCCAGGTGGATATTGGGGGAGCGTGGGGAAGCGGAGACGCCCACGTCCAATCAACTGCCACACGGCGCCCAAGGCCGTAGCCTGTTGGGGCCTGCAGTGCTCCGCACTTGCCCTTTCGCTTCGCTGCTAAACCAAGTCCGAGCGCGCCTTGGGCCCGGGGGCTACTGTCGGCGTTCTCGGAATGGGGTTCCCCAGACTTGCCTGCCTGTGGCCTACAGCATGGCTCAATGGGTAGCCCAGTACGACCCATCTTCATCAACTCAAGCTCAAGACCCTCGCGAGGGGCCAAGCCTTGCGGAGCGGACGACGCAAGGCTTCCTCAGGAACGACCTCACTAGGCAGGCTCGCGAGGAGGCGGAGAGATCAAGGCAAGGGTACCTCGCGAGGTGCTCGTGACGCAAGCCATGTCAATCGAGACTAGGCGGGCGCAAGGCGGGCGTCGGCCTGTGCGGTGTCCTTGTTTCCTCTTTGGTGCAAAGGGGCCAAGCGCAGGCGCGGAGTACCGAAGCGTCAAGCAAAGGTTACCATTTCGTTGCAACGAGACCAAGACAAGCAGAGCGGCAGGACAGAGGTCACAGTGGAGCCCAAGACGTCGTCATCGCCAGTGCCTTTGGCAGCCGAAGACCAACTTTAGTCAGGATAACTTGTACTAGATGTTCCCCTTCAAAATGTTCGTTGTTGGCTCCCTTCCCGCTCAATATTTGGGAAGAGGACCAGGGCCTCTATAAATGAAGATAGCCACCACCAAAGAGAGATGACTGGACCGAGAGCCTAGAGAAATCCACCCAAGCGGAGCACCGCACCAGCCAAAGAACACCTCTCGCAAGGCTATTCTTCCTCTGTACTGTTCTTCATCAGCCCCAGAGGCAATCCACCACACCACACACTGGATTAGGGTATTATACCACAACGGTGGCCCGAACAAGTATAAACCTTTTGTCCCTTGTCTTGTTCATCATTTATCTTAGATTCCCAACGAGGCATCAGGACGTTGATCGGTAGGGGAATGATCTTCACGCACACCCCAGAGTTCGAACCTTAAGGGTTTTGCCGGAACCCGATATCTGACAGGAAATGATGTGTTGGATTTACCATGTCACATTCATACGAAGAAGGATGAAGAGGGTAATCTGATTTATCCTAAACACACCACTCGGCAATGTCGACTCCTGATCCAGCAGTTCCGAGAGAAACAACCCATTGAGAAGGAAAAAGACTCAGACAAAGACGAGGATGAAGAGGAAGATGATGGTTATCCCAAAGTCAATCCACCCAGATGATTTTTGCCGATGTTGAGAGCAAGAGTCGATTGAAAGTTATCAACAGATAAGTGAATATGGTTGCTCTGGCGACGACGATCACATACCTGAAATGGTCACAAACAGCCATCACATTACCAATCTGATCACCCGGCGTGTATAGCCACTCCTGGGAGGCAAGCCTTGGTGGTCGACCCAGTGGTCGAAGGCACTCGACTGACCAAAGTGTTAATGGATGGTGGTAGCGGCCTGAATATCCTTTATGCTAAAACCTTGAAGGGGACGGGCATTCCGATGTCCAAGCTTAGTGAAAGCAATATGAGTTTTCATGGCGTTATCCCTGGAAAGTAAGCCGAATCACTCGGCCAGATCGCCCTTGACGTGGTTTTCGGTGATTCCAAGAATTACGGCAAGGAAAAGTTGACATTTGAAGTAGTAGATTTCCAGAGTGCTTATCATGCTATTCTGGGTAGGCCTGCTTATGCACGTTTTATAGCTCGTCCATGTTATGTGTACCTCAAGCTGAAGATGCCCGGCCCCAGAGGAGTGATCACAATCACTGGTAATCAGCTGAAGGCAGAAGAATGCTTCCAGAAGGGTTCTAAAGTTGCCGATGCACAAATGGCAGCAGTTGAATTCCAAGAGTATCAGAAGAATGCAGATCCGAGTGATTTGCTCCGAGCTAAGAAGCCTGCCACGGATTCTACATTTCAGTCGTCTGGAGAAACGAAGCCGATTCATATCCACCAGACCGATCCCAATGCTGCACCGACTCATATCTCAACGACACTCGACAGCAAATAGGAAGAAGCGCTCATCCAGTTCCTCCGTGAGAACTAGGACATCTTTGCATGGAAACCTTCTGACATGTCGGGTGTACCCAGAGAACTGATTGAGCACCGCTTGCGTGTCGATCCCAAGGTAAAACCCGTCAAGAGCATCTTTGATGGTCCACCGTGCAGAAGAGAAAAGCAATTGGCGAGGAAGTGGCTCGGCTCCTAGCAGCAGTGTTCATCCGAGAGATCTACCACTCCGACTGGCTTGCCAATGTGGTCATGGTCCCTAAGAAGGACGATTCACTTTGTATGTGCATCGATTTCAAGCATATCAATTGCGCCTGCCCGAAATATCATTTCCCTCTCCCCCGCATCGATCAGATTGTTAACTCGACTGCGGGGTGTGAGCGCTTATCTTTTCTAGACGCATATTTTGGGTATCATCAGATCCGACTGTATGGTCCCGATGAAATAAAAATAGCTTTCATCACCCCATTTAGGTGCTTTTGCTATGTCACCATGCCATTTGGTCTCATAAATGCCGGTGCCACATTCATGAGAATGATTCAGAAGTACCTGCTCGCTCAAATCAGTCGGAATGTGGAAGCATACATGGATGACATTGTGGTCAAGTCGCGTAAAGGTTCCGACCTGCTGACCGACCTCGCAGAAACCTTTGCCAACCTAAGAAGGTATGATATCAAGCTCAATCTGTCGAAGTGCACATTCGGAGTCCCAGGTGGAAAGTTGCTCGGTTTCCTCATTTCTGAACGAGGGATCGACGCGAACCCAGAGAAAGTCGATACCATCCTCCGAATGAAACGCCGTGTGCGTGTGCATGACGTTCAGAAGCTTACTGGTTGTTTGGCCTCCTTGAGTCGATTCATCTCTCGTCTTGGTGAAAAGGCCTTACCTCTTTACCGATTGATGAAGAAATCTGATAAAATCAAGTGGACTAATGAAGCTGACGCAGCGTTTGCAGAGCTCAAAGCCCTGCTTTCCACCCAGCCGGTGCTTGCTGCACCAATCAGCAAAGAGCCTTTACTGCTTTACATCGCAGCCACTGGACAAATTGTCAGTACAGTACTCACGGTCGAGCGGGAGGAAGAAGGAAAAGCTTATAAAGTTCAGCGCCCAGTGTATTATCTTTCTGAACTTTTGACTCCATCCAAGCAGAGATATCCGCATTATTAGAAGCTTGTTTATGGAATCTACATGAGCATGAAGAAGGTTGCACATTATTTTTCGGATCACTCCATTACAGTCGTCAGCGATGCACCATTATCTAAAATTCTGAACAACAGAGATGCAACTGGTCGAGTGGCAAAATGGGCGATTGAACTCCTCCCATTGGATATCAAGTTTGAGGCAATGAAAGCTATCAAGTCCCAAGCAATTGCAGATTTCCTTGCCGAGTGGATTGAGCAGCAACTGCCGACTCAAGTTCACTCAGAGCATTGGACCATGCTCTTTGATGGCTCCAAGATGCTGAATGGTTCCAGTGTTGGGGTAGTAGTGGTATCCCCTCGTGGAGACAAGCTTAGCTATGTTCTCCAGATTCATTTTGATTCCTCCAACAATGAAGCTGAATATGAAGCACTTTTATACGGGTTACGTATGGTCATTTCACTCGGCGTCCGTCGCCTCATGGTCTACGGTGACTCTGATTTGGTGGTTAATCAAGTGATGAAAGTGTGGGATGTCAGGAGCCCGGCTATGACTGGTTATTGCAACGCAGTAAGAAAGTTGGAAAAGAAGTTTGAAGGGTTAGAGCTTCACCATATACCCCGACTGAAAAATCAAGCTGCAGACGTTTTTGGAGCATATTCACTCACCTTCAGTTCAAGAAGATCCTTTCACTGAAGAGCCCCCACATCCTAAGAGTGCCATAGATTCGATTGAAGTCGAAGTCCCAGCTGTGGTCAACCTGGTCATGGAGGTTTTGGTCGTCACTCCCGACTGGATAGTGCCATACATTGCATACATTCTTAGGAAAGAACTTCCAGAGGATGAAGAAGAGGCTCGACAGATCGTCCGATGATCCAAAGCCTTTACTGTGATAAAAGGATAGTTTAGAAAAAGTGTAACTGGAGTCTGCCAGAAATGCATCACGCCAGAAGAAGGCTGAATGATCCTTAATGATATTCACTCGGGGACCTGTGGTCACCATGCGTCCTCTCAGACCATCGTGGCCAAAGCATACCGAGCCGGATTTTACTGGCCACATACGAATGAGATGGCGAAAGAAATAGTAGACAAATGTGAAGGTTGCCAGTTTTACTCCAACATGTCCCATAAACCCGCGTCAGCTCTAAACACTATTCCACTCGTCTGGCCTTTTGCTGTCTGGGGATTAGACATGGCTGGACCTCTGAGGACTGGGAGGAGTGGCTTTACTCATGTGCTCATAGCAGTCGACAAGTTCACCAAATGGATTGAAGCCAAGCCCATCAAAAACCTTGAAGCAAGTACAGTTGTGAGTTTCATCAGAGAATTAACATTCATATATGGAGTTCTGCACAGTATCATCACTGATAATGGGTCGAACTCCGATTTTGACGAGTTCAGAGCCTTCTGTGCTTCCCAAGGCACTAGGGTCGACTATGCTTCAGTCACCCATCCTCAGTCGAATGGACAGGCCGAGAGAGCAAATGGATTGATTCTCAAAGGACTGAAACCCCGATTGATGCGTGACCTCAAGCATGCAGCAGGTGCCTGGGTTGATGAACTTCCATCAGTACTTTGGGATTGAGGATAACTCCTAATCGGTCGACTGGCCGAACTCCGTTCTTCTTAGTCTATGGAGCTGAAGCTGTCCTCCCGAGTGATTTGCTTCACAATGCACCCCGAGTCGAACTTTTCTCAGAAGATGAAGCAGAACAGGCTCGGCAAGATGCAGTCTATCTCCTGGAAGAGGAAAGAGAGATGGCCTTGATCTGGTTGACCATTTATCAGCAAGACTTGCATTGATTCCACGCCAGAAATGTGAGGGGTCTAGCATTTCAGGAGGGAGACTTGGTTCTTCGGGTGAACCAACAGAAACCACACAAGCTCGCCCCTTCTTGGGAAGGCCCCTTCGTCGTCACCAAAATGCTCCACAATGGAGCATACCATCTTTTCAACGCCGAGCACAATAAAGACAAGCCACGCGCTTGGAATGTGGAGCTGCTCCGCCCCTTTTACTCTTAAGCATTCAGACTGTTGAGATGTAATAAGAAATACCTTCTAGTTTTATTATCAAAGACATGATTTTACAGTCTCCCAAATGATTGTTCTTCATTTTTTACATGTTCGAAATCCCCCAGTGGGTGCCTTAGTCACGAATCCGTTCCGCCTAAGTTGAAAAAAATCCTACCGAGTGGTGAGCAAGCCTCTCACTCGGGGGCTTAGTTGCGAATCCGTTTCGCCTAAGTTGAAAAGAAAAAATCCTACCGAGTGGTGAGCAAGCCTCCCACTTGGAGGCTTAGCTGCAGTCCAGCACTCGCCTAAGTTTGAAAAATCCTACCGAGTGATGAGCGATCCTCCCACTCGGGGGGTTAGCTGCAGTCAAGTACTTGCCTAAGTTTAAAAAATCCTACCGAGTGGTGAGCAAGCCTCTCACTCGGAGGCTTAGCTGCAGCCCAGTACTCGCCTAAGTTTAAAAAATCCTACCGAGTGGTGAGCGATCCTCCCACTCGGGGGCTTAGCTGCAGTCCATTACTCGCCTAAGTTTAAAAAATCCTACCGAGTGGTGAGCGATCCCCCCCACTCGGGGGCTTAGCTGCAGTCCAGTTTTCGCCTAAGTTTAAAAAATCCTACCGAGTGGTGAGCGATCCTCCCACTCGGGGGCTTAGCTGGAGTCCAGTACTCGCCTAAGTTGGAAAAATCCTACCGAGTGGCGAGCGATCCTCCAACTCGGGTGCTTAGCTGCAGTCCGGTACTCGCCTAAGTTTAAAAAAATCCTACCGAGTGGTGAGCGATCCTCCCACTCGGGGGCTTACCTGCAGTCCCGTACTCGCCTAAGTTTGAAAAATCCTACCGAGTGGTGAGTGAT
The DNA here is from genome assembly GCA_963921465.1 of Triticum timopheevii. Taxonomy (NCBI): domain Eukaryota; kingdom Viridiplantae; phylum Streptophyta; class Magnoliopsida; order Poales; family Poaceae; genus Triticum; species Triticum timopheevii. Next base: position 276,057,689 of record OY997274.1, read on the forward strand.
CCTCCCACTTAGGGGCTTAGCTGCAGTCCAGTACTCGCCTAAGTTTAAAAAATCCTACCGAGTGGTGAGCGATCCTCCCACTCAGGGGCTTAGCTGCAGTCCAGTACTCGCCTAAGTTTGAAAAATCCTACCGAGTGGTGAGCGATCCTCCCACTTAGCTGCAGTCCAGTACTCTCCTAAGTTGGAAAAATCCTACCAAGTGGTGAGCGATCCTCCCACTCGGGGGCTTAGCTGTAGTCCAGTACTCGCCTAAGTTGGAAAAATCCTACCGAGTGGTGAGCGATCCTCTCACTCGGAGGCTTAGCTGCACTCTAGTACTCGCCTAAGTTTGAAAATGCATTCCATCCCGATCCACAAAGACAACGAGGTGCAGGTCGACCACGCCCCCCTCCCCAGGGCTGCACCGTCAAGAAGAAGGATGAGATTGTGCATGTTGCCAAGGCGAACCGCTTTCAGGAACATCCAGACCATTGCTGAGTGCCTCGCTTATGAGTTGATCAATGCTGCGAAGGGCTCATCCAATAGCTGATGCCAAGGCGACCTGCTTTCAGGAACGTCAAGACCATTGCTAAGTGCCTCACTGATGAGCTGATCAATGCTGCTCAGGATTCATCGAATAGGTCAACTGCGGCCTCTTCCTCAGAAGCTGCATCAAAAGTTCAAGAACCAATCCGAGTGAAGAACGAGTTCCACTCGAAGACAAACACAACATATTCAAAGATAAACCAAGTTCAGATAAATCCAAAGGTTCTGAACCGCGGATTAAAGTACTTAGGTGTCAGGCCCGAAGTAGTTTCAGTGATTACAAAATCACTCGGCATTCCGAGGCAAATAAAGGTGCAGCATAATGTTTTTTCGATCACTCGTCAGGGGAAGGGCTGGCTGGATCGCAGAAGCTGTCAAAGTCAATGCTGTCTGCAATACGAGTGGCAGCCTCAAGGAAGGTGTCCATGAAGGACTGGAAGGTGTACTTCTTATTATTCACAACCTTGAGGGCCGCCAACTTGTCTTCTCTAGCGTCCTTGTCGTGCACTCGGACCAATGACAGGGCGACGCCAGCGCCACAGCGGGTAGATGACTTCTTCCATTCCTGCACTCGGCCTAGGATCTGATTTAGTCGAGTCATCAGCGACTCAAGATCTTGTGAAAGTTCCGCCTGAGGCCAGAGTTCGGCGTCAACCCGAGTCATCACCACCTTCAGTCGAGCCAGATAAGCAACAACATTGTCCAAGCGCGATTCCAACCGCGGCAAGTTCATCGCAACGTCATCTTTCACAGGACAATTGATGGGGTCGAGATCCGTCTCGACCTGCCCCGTCTCAGCCTCAAAGTCCTGGCAAAGCTCTACATGATCAAAAAAGAATAGTGAGTCGACAATATAGCAAGATATTCCAGTCGACGGCAACTAACCAGTTTAGCAATGATACCTTCAAGCTTCAGGACCAGTTTTGCAGCAAGTTGCCCCAAATAGGACTCCAGTTCGCTCGTCTTGGCTCTGAGGCTTCCGACTTCATTGGTCAGTTTCTCCTTGTCCTTTTTCAGTTGCTTAACTTCCCGATTGGCTTCAGAGATGGCAGTCTTCAGCTTCGAGTTCTCCTCTCCCAACTTGCAGACCGAAGCCAGCTTCTTGTCCGCAAGCGCTGTCTTCTCTCGTGCCTCCTTCTGAGCAGCAGCAATATCCAGATCCTTCTTCTCTAGAGCTTCCTTCATTTTCTCTAAAGAAACAACACTCTTCAGACAAGCTTGAAGCTGACGGTTTTCACTATGCACATCTGCTTGTGTGAAGTCACTCGGTTCAAAGAGACTGAAAGGAACAACACTGAAAAGCACGAGCTACGGGGTGGGCAAGTGTCGATTGGTTACCTCCCACGATGGTTGTTTCTTCTTGAGCAGTCTTGAGGTTATTCTTCGCCAGTTCAAGATCAAGTTCGAGGCTGATGTGCTTCTTGTTAAACTCAGAAAGTCGAGCTCCAAGATCACAAGACCTCTGTAGTCAGCGAGAGAGATATGTCAGTCCACAAAAACAAAAGACAATGGTAGCGAAAGTTACTCTAAGACTACTGCCAAATCAAACATTCAACAGTAGTCTCGGGGTCTACACCTAGTGGGTGCACTCGGCGTGCCCCCACTGGTTTAGATCAACACTCAGCATGGTCTGCCCAGTGTGAGTAAACAAAGAGTAGATTCTAAGATCTCAGCCGACTGCCAGCAGTCCACCGTGGTCTCGGGGACTACACCCAGTGGGTGCACTAGGCGTGCCCCCACTGGTTCGGACAGAACACTAAGACTCAGCACGAGTCGAGTGGAGTGAAAGACCTATTAAAAACTCTGAGATAGGCACACCCTAGTGGGTGATCACATATGAAACATATGCTCATATAGACAACATTCAAATTTTCAATCAGGAGATAACTGACCTTAACATTGGTCTGCAGAACGGTGCTGGCATTATAGGCCACCTGGCTGGCCTCGTGCATCACCTTCACCTGCTCCATAACAAGGTTCACCTGGCGAAGAGCCTCCCTGGCAGCACTTGGTGAGTCATCTGGGGTCTGGTATGCAGCAAAAAGTAATGGTTCCAAGGCAGCCAAAGCAGCCACTAGGTCAGACGCGTGGAGTTGCACTGGAGCAGCAGGAGCCGGAGCGTTGACCTCGACGGACGATCAGTCATCACCGGGTCAGCGAATGTGACGTTGGTCTGAACCAGATCTCCGGATTGCTCGACCACCACCTCAAGCACCGGCGTCGACTGAGGGACTTGAACTTCAAGCCCTCTCCTGCTTGAGCCCCTGCCTCTCCTCCTCCTCTCCTCTAGAGGCACTTCTTCTTCATCATCATCGAGAAGCACGACGATGTCTCGTGGAACTGTAGCAAAAGAAAAACAACGGAAATTCAACTGACATATAACTCAATCGACTAAATGAGTTCTGGTCGAGCGGACTTACCAGCTCGGGAGGTGGCCACGTTGTCGGTTTCCTCATCTCCTCGAGCCTTGTCAATATCCATGTCAGTCGCAGCAGAGGTTGGGCTGGAAAGGTACATGGTCCATTCAGTCAGAACAGAGGTATTAGTTGGCCTAGACAAACACAAGGAAGATGCTCGCCCTGAGGCAACAGGGACGTCCATCTTGATCCTCGGCAGAGTCTTCCAAGTCTTTGGAGGAGTAACCTTGGGATGCTTGGCGACTTTCTCTGTTGGCTCCGGAGTCGATGTCCGAGTGCACTTCTGCATTTGAGTGCTTGGAGGCACGTTCTTTCCGTGCCCGCCTACCAGGTCATGGTGTTGCTTGGATCGGCGTTCTGAGCGAGGCGGCGAGTCGATCACCTCCTCGTTGTCTGACTCCTCGCTTTCCTCCTTCTCTTCATCATCCGAAGACTCCCATTCACCACTCTCCTCCGCACTGGCCTCACCCCCTGGTCTTGCTCCAGAACTTGTTCACCATTGGGCATCGAGTACATGTCAGTAAAAACCTGCAAGGCAAGAAGTCGAGTAAAATTTAGTCGGACTCAAGAGCAGTCGGAAGGTGTGTATTCAAAAACGGTCGGAATGGAGGACACAACTTGTCAGGCTGATTGTCATCACTGAAGGAGACGACTCTCCTGGCTCCTCTGGAATTGTCCTTGTTACCTGTGATGCTCTTCAACCACATGGCCACTGTCTTGGCCGGTACTTCCTCTGGATGGACCCGAGCGGTGTCGTCAGCCCCAGAGTATGGCCACATGGGATGGTCACGGGCCTAAGGGGGCTGGATACGTTGACTGAGGAATACTTCCAGCAGGTCCATGCCAGTGACGCCCTCATTGATCAGTTGGACCACCTTCTCAACAAGCATTTTCGTCTCCACATTCTCAGCAGCAGTCACTTTCAGCGAGGAGGGAGTCTGGACATGGTCAAAGGTGAAGTGGGGAAGGCCGGTCGACTGACCTAGGGTTAAGAGGTCCTGGCTGTAGAACCAGGTCGACTACCAGCCCCTAACCGATTCAGGGAGAGTCATGGAAGGGAAAGAGCTCCTCTGCCTCTTTTGGATACCCAAACCCCCACACATCTGAATGACATAGGTTTTCTCATCACTCGTGTTTGCTTTCTTCACCGACTGAGAACGGATGGTGAATATATGCTTGAAAAGACCCCAGTGCGGTCGACACCCCAGAAAGTTCTCGCACATAGACACGAATGCGGCAAGGTACGTGATGGTATTCGGAGAAAAGTGATGGAGTTGGGCACCAAAGAAGTTCAAGAAGCCCCAGAAGAAGGGGTGTGGAGGAAGCAAGAAGCCCCGGTTGACCTGGCTGGCGAGCAGTACACACTCACCCGGTCGAGGCTGCGGCTCCGTCTTCCCCTCAGGCAGCCTTGCCGCACCCTTGGCGATCAGCCCGGACTCCTCCAGCTCATCTAGATCTTCCTGCCGGAGCGAAGAACGGATCCAATTGCCTTGGATCGAACCTGGCGGTAGCCCCGAGTGTGACGACGACCCGCAATTCTGCTTCTTGCCTTTCACCGCCACCGTCGCCTTCTTCGCGCATTCCAGCGCCGCCGTCTTGTCCTTCACCATGGTGGCGGAGCGGCGGCATCAAGAGCGGAGGAGCTGAATGCAGCGGAGAAGCAGAGTAAGAAGAGAGAAAAATAGATGCGCATAGTACAAGTGCCTCGGCTCCGTCGCCTTATAAAGGGCCGCTTCTGAGTGGCTGACGCGTGGGACCGGGCGATCCTGTCAAATCCCGCAACAGCCGTGCGTGGTGTACGTGGCGAAAAATGTGGCGCAGAGATCGAGGCACTCATGTTTATCCATCCCGCTTACTTCGGCATGCTCCGTCCCGCGCGCTTCCCCGAAATTTCGAATCCCCTGAAATCTGGGATACACTGCAATCAATCGCGCCAAAGATTCTGCGCCCAAGACAACACTCGGCAGATGATGTTACAAGTTCACTCGGCAACTCTCTGAATCGATCAAGGCGACTGAATCGAAGTTGAAGTACCAACGCAAGCCTCCTGTCCTGCATAAAATACTCGCAAGATGCAAAGCTCGGAGCAAGTTCAACTTCAACCCACTTTCCACTCGGACCTTAATCCATTCGGGGGCTACTGATGAGGATACAGACCCGGGGTAGGGTCATAGACCTGGCCTATACGCCCTACCCAGGGTCACTACCCTAGAAGCAAAGAAGTCCAAGAGGCAACAAAGAACCCCGAGTTAAAGGTGTCGAGTGAAATCCACTCGACCAATCATATCACTCGGGTGCCCCTCCTACTTGTTGTCACTCGAACATACAAGGAATCACTCGACTGACTGAAGACCAGGAGTCACTCAGCACTACAATGGCCAGGCGTTCACTCCGTAGTTTTAAGGTCATTAATAGCACTTAAGGCAGGTGTTATCAGTAATGCCCCTTCTTTATGTACGCTGAACCCCTTGTAATGGGGGATGGCTGGGGTCCTGGCGCACTCTATATAAGCCACCCCCCTCCTCTGGCAAAAGGGTTCGCATCCCCTGTAACACCATACACATATAGTTCAGTCGCCCGCCTCCGGGCACCGAGACGTAGGGCTATTACTTCCTCTGCGAAGGGCCTGAACTCGTAAATCTTGTGCGTACACCTTCACCATAGCTGAGATCTTGCCTTTCCATACCTACCCCCCTTTCTACTGTCAGTCTTAGGACCACGACATCCAGCAAGCATTCGGGCTCCAGAGAGCCAGGGGAGGATATAAGGATCTCCGGGAGGTCGATGGTGGTGCCGGCTAGGATGGAGGGGCACCAGAGGAGGCTGACCCGAGCGAATGACGAGCGGCAGAGCATCGGCCTAAGTTGACGAAGAAGAGCTCTTGGGCTCGGTTTGAGAGGGCTAGGAGGACGATTGCGAGGTGGGGAAGGCGAGTGATGAAGAGTTACTAGCTCGGGGAGAGCTCATATAGCCATGGTTGGCTGTCGCCAGCAGCGAGCCATCCTTGATGCATGGCCGGAGCTTTAGGTGAACCGCAGATGTGTGGGATGATGAAGTGACGGATGAGAAGTGGGGGAGGTCTGATACGTCCATTTTGCATCATGCTTTTATATAAATATTTATTGCATTATGGGATGTTATTACACATTATATCTCAATACTTATGGCTATTCTCTCTTATTTTACAAGGTTTACCATGAAGAGGGGGAATGCCGGCAGCTGGAATTCTGGCTGGAAAAGGAGCAAACATTAGAAACCTATTCTGCACTGCTCCAAAAATCCTGAAACTCCACGAAACCTATTTTTGGAATTAATAAGAATTATTGAGCGGAAGAAATACATCAGGGGGCCCACACCCTGGCCAGGAGGGTGGGGGGCGTGCCACCCCTACTGGGCGAGCCCCCTGTCTCCTGGGCCCCCTGGTGCCCCCCGGTGTCCATCTTCTGCTATATGAAGGCTTTTACCCTAGAAAAAATCATGGGCAAGCTTACAGGACGAAACTCCGCCGCCACGAGGCGAAACCAATCTAGGGATCTGGCGGAGCTGTTCTGCCGGGGACACTTCCCTCTGGGAGGGAGAAATCATCACCAATGTCATCACCAACAATCCTCTCATCGGGAGGGGGTCAATCTCCATCAACATCTTCACCAGCACCATCTCCTCTCAAAACCCTAGTTCATCTCTTGTATCCAATCTTGTATCAAAACCACAAATTGGTACCTGTGGGTTGCTAGTAGTGTTGATTACTCCTTGTAGTTGATGCTAATTGGTTTACTTGGTCGAAGATCATATGTTCAGATCCTTAATGCACATTATCACTCCTATAATTATGAACATGAATATGCTTTGTTAGTAGTTACGTTTGTTCCTGAGGACATGGGTGAAGTCTTGTTATTAGTAGTCATGTAATTTGGTATTCGTTCTATATTCTGATGAGATGTATGTTGTCTTTTCCTCTAGTGGTGTTATGTGAACATCGACTACATGACACTTCACCATTATTTGGGCCTAGAGGAAGGCATAGGGAAATAATAAGTAGATGATGGGTTGCTAGAGTGACAGAAGCTTAAACCCTAGTTTATGCGTTGCTTCGTTAGGGGCTGATTTGGATCCATATGTTTAATGCTGTGGTTAGGTTTACCTCAATACTTCTTTTGTAGTTGCGGACGCTTGCAGTAGGGGTTAATCATAAGTGGGATGCTTGTCCAAGTAAGGGCAGTACCCAAGCACCGGTCCACCCACATATCAAATTATCAAAGTACCGAATGTGAATCATATGAACGTGATGAAAACTAGCTTGACAATAATTCCCATGTGTCCTCAGGAGCTCCTTTCTCATTATAAGAAATTGTCCTGGCTTATCCTTTGCTACATAAAGGATTGGGCCACCTTGCTGCACTCTAGCACTTTATTTACTTGTTACTCCTTACAATTTATCTTATCACAAAGCTATCTATTACCTACAATTTCAGTGCTTGCAGAGAAAACCTTACAGAAAACCGCTTACCATTTCCTTCTGCTCCTCGTTGGGTTCGACACTCTTACTTATCGAAAGGACTACGATAGATCCCCTACACTTGTGGGTCATCAAGACTCTTTTCTGGTGCCGTTGCCGGGGAGTGTAGCACTTTTGGTGAGTGGAACTTGGTAAGGAAACATTTATATAGTGTGCTGAAATTTTCTGTTACTTGTCACTATGGAAACTAATCCTTTGAGGGGCTTGTTCGGGGTATCTTCACCCCGACCAGAAGAGCAAAGAGTTGCTCCTCAGCCTACTGAACTTTTTGAAAATATTTACTTTGAGATTCCTTCGGGTATGATAGAGAAACTGCTAGCTAATCCATTTGTAGGAGATGGAACATTTCATCCCAATTTACACCTTATCATTGTGGATGAAGTTTGTGGATTATTTAAGCTTGCAGGTATTCCCGATGATGTTTTCAAAAGGAAGGGCTTCCCTTTATCTTTGAAGGGAGATACATTGACATGGTATAGGCTATGTGATGATACGAGATCTTGGAATTATAAACGATTGAAGTTGGAATTTCACCAGAAGTTCTATCCTATGCATCTTGTTCATCGTGATCGTAATTACATATATAATTTCTGGCCTTGCGAAGGAGAAGGCATTGCTCAAGCTTGGGGGAGGCTTAAGTCAATGTTATATTCATGCCCCAATCATGAGCTCTCCAGAGAAATGATTATTCAAAATTTTTATGCTCGGCTTTCTCTTAATGATCGCAACCTGCTCGATACTTCCTATGCTAGTTCTTATATGCTGAAGACTATTGATTTCAAATGGGACTTATTGGAAAGAATTAAACGAAACTCTGAAGATTGGGGTTCCGACGATGGTAAGGAGTCAGGTATGACACCTAGGTTCAATTGTGTTAAATTGTTTATGGATACCAATGCTTTTCGTGGATTTAGCGCTAAATATGGACTTGACTCTGAGATAGTAGCTTCTTTCTGTGAATATTTTGCTACTCACGTTGATCTCCCTAAAGAGAAGTGGTTTAAATATAATCCTCCTGTTGAAGTGAAAGTAGTTGCACCTATTACAGTTGAAGAAAAGACTGTCACCTATAGTGATCCTATTGTTCCTACTACTTATGTTGAGAAACCTCCTTTTCCTGTTAGGATAAAGGATCATGCTAAAACTTCAACTGTTGTTCGTAAGAGTAATACTAGGACTTATACACCTCTTGAGCAAATCAAAGTTGAACCTAGTATTGCTATGGTTAAAGATCTCTTGGATGACGATTTAGGTGGGCATGTTATTTATTTCTGTGGTGAGACTGCTAATATTGCTAAACCAGATACTAAGATACATAGACTAGTCGTAGGCATGCCTGTTATTTCTGTTAAAATAGGAGATCATTGTTATCATGGCTTATGTGATATGGGTGCTAGTGCTAGTGCGATACCCTATGATTTATATAATTAAATATGCATGACATTGCACCCGTCGAATTGGAAGACATTGATGTTACTATTAAGCTTGCTAATAGGGATACCATTAAACCAGTTGGGATAGTTAGAGATGTTGAAGTCTTGTGTGGGAAGGTTAAATATCCTGCTGATTTTCTCGTTCTTGGTTCCCCAAAAGATGATTGTTGTCCCATTATTTTTGGTAGACCCTTCTTGAATACAGCTAGTGCTAGGATTGATTGTGAAAAGGATACTGTTACAATTGGCTTAGAGGGTATGTCTCATGAGTTTAATTTTGCTAAGTTTCGTAGACAGCCCCGTGATAGAGAATCACCTAGAAAGGATGAGATTATTGGTCTTGCTTCCATTGTTGTGCCTCCTACTGATCTGTTAGAACAATATTTGCTTGACCATGAAAATGATATGTTTATGAAGGAAAGAAGGGAAATAGATGAAGTGTTCCTTAAACAGGAACCTGTGCTGAAACATAACTTTCCCGTTGAAATTCTTGGGGATCCCCCTCCACCCAAGGGTGATCCCGTGTTTGAACTCAAACCATTACCTGATAATCTTAAGTATGCTTATCTTGATGAAAAGAAAATATATCCTGTTATTATTAGTGCTAACCTTTCAGAGCAAGAAGAAGAAATATTATTGAAAACTCTGAAGAAGCACCGAGCAGCTATTGGATATACTCTGGATGATCTTAAGGGCATTAGTCCCACATTATGCCAACATAAAATTACAGTGGAGAAAGATGCCAAACCAGTTAGAGATCCTCAACGACGACTGAATCCCAAAATGAAAGAAGTGGTAAGAAAGGAGATACTAAAGCTCCTTGAGGCAGGTATAATTTATCTCGTTGCTGATAGTGATTGGGTAAGCCATGTCCATTGTGTTCCTAAAAAGGGAGGTATGACCGTTGTTCCTAATGGTAAAGATGAATTGATCCCGCAAAGAATTATTACAGGTTATAGGATGGTAATTGATTTCCGTGAACTAAATAAAGCTACTAAGAAAGATCATTACCCTTTACCTTTTATTGATCAAATGGTAGAAAGACTATCCAAACACACACATTTCTGCTTTCTAGATGGTTATTCTGGTTTCTCTCAAATACCTGTGTCAGCGGGGGATCAATCAAAAACTACTTTTACTTGCCCTTTCAGTACTTTTGCTTATAGACGTATGCCTTTTGGTTTATGTAATGCACCTGCTACCTTTCAAAGATGCATGATGGCTATATTCTCTGATTTTTGTGAAAAGATTTGTGAGGTATTCATGGATGACTTCTCCGTTTATGGATCCTTTTTTGATGATTGTTTGAGCAACCTTGATCAAGTTCTGCAGAGATGCGAAGACACTAGTCTCGTCCTGAATTGGTAAAAGTGTCACTTTATGGTTAATGAAGGCATTGTCTTGGGGCATAAGATTTCCGAGAGGGGTATTGAAGTTGACAAAGCCAAATTTGATGCTATTGAAAATATGCCATGTCCCAAGGACATAAAAGGTATAAGAAGTTTCCTTGGTCATGCCGGTTTTTATAGGAGGTTCATTAAGGACTTCTCTAAAATCTCTAGGCCTCTGACTAATTTATTGCAAAAAGATATTCCTTTTGTCTTTGATGATGATTGTGTAGAAGCATTTGAAATACTTAAGAAAGCTTTGATCACTGCACCCATTGTTCAGCCACCTGATTGGAATTTACCTTTTGAAATTATGTGTGATGCTAGTGATTATGTTGTAGGTGCTATTCTAGGCCAAAGAGTTGATAAGAAATTGAATGTTATCCAGTATGCTAGTAAGACTCTTGATACTGCCCAGAGAAATTATGCTACTACTGAAAAAGAATTCTTAGCAGTTGTGTTTGCATGTGATAAGTTTAGACCTTATATTGTTGATTCCAAAGTTACTATTCACACTGATCATGCTGCTATTAAATATCTTATGGAAAAGAAAGATGCTAAGCCTAGGCTCATTAGATGGGTTCTCCTGCTCTAACAATTTGATTTACATATTATTGATAGAAAGGGAGCTGAGAACCCCGTTGCAGACAACTTGTCTAGGTTAGAGAATGTTCTTGATGACCCACTACCTATTGATGATAGCTTTCCTGATGAACAATTAGCGGTCATTAATGCTTCTCGTACTGCTCCTTGGTATGCTGATTATGCTAATTACATTGTTGCTAAATTTGTACCTCCTAGTTTCACATACCAACAAAAGAAAAAGTTCTTTTATGATTTAAGACATTACTTTTGGGATGACCCACACCTTTATAAAGAAGCAGTAGATGGCGTTATTAGACGTTGTGTGCCTGAGCATGAACAGGAACAGATCCTACGCAAGTGTCACTCTAAATCTTATGGAGGACACCACGCTGGAGATAGAACTGCACACAAGGTACTGCAATCTGGTTTTTATTGGCCTACTCTCTTCAAAGATGCTCGTAAGTTTGTCTTATCTTGTGATGAATGTCAAAGAATAGGTAATATTAGTAGGCGTCAAGAAATGCCTATGAATTATTCTCTTGTCATTGAACCGTTTGATGTTTGGGGCTCTGATTATATGGGACCTTTTCCTGCCTCTAATGGTTATACACATATTTTAGTTGTTGTTGATTACGTTACTAAGTGGGTAGAAGCTATTCCAACTAGTAGTGCTGATCATAACACCTCTATCAAAATGCTTAAAGAAGTTATTTTTCCGAGGTTTGGAGTCCCTAGATATCTTATGACTGATGGTGGTTCACATTTTATTCATGGTGCTTTCCGTAAGATGCTTGCTAAGTACTCCCTCCGTCCCAAAATTCTTGTCTTAGATTTGTCTAAATATGGATGTATCAAGTCAAGTTTTGTGTTAGATACATTCGTATCTACACAAGTCTAAGACAAGAATTTTGGGACGGAGGGAGTATGATGTTAATCATAGAATCGCATCTCCTTATCATCCGCAGTCTAGTGGTCAAGTAGAGTTGAGCAATAGAGAGCTCAAATTAATTCTGCAAAAGACTATGAATAGATCTAGAAAGAATTGGTCCAAAAAACTTGATGATGCATTATGGGCCTATAGAACTGCATACAAAAATCCTATGGGTATGTCTCCTTATAAGATGGTTTATGGAAAAGCGTGTCATTTACCTCTTGAACTTGAACATAAAGCATAGTGGGCTATTAAAGAGCTCAACTATGACTTCAAACTTGCTGGTGAGAAGAGGTTGTTTGATATTAGCTCACTTGATGAATGGAGAACCCAAGCCTATGAGAATGCCAAGCTATTCAAAGAAAAAGTCAAACGTTGACATGACAAAAGGATACAAAAGCGTGAGTTTAACGTAGGAGATTATGTGTTATTATTCAACTCTCGTATAAGATTTTTTGCAGGAAAACTTCTCTTTAAATGGGAAGGTCCTTATGTTATCGAGGAGGTCTATCGTTCTGGTGCCATAAAAATCAACAACTTCGAAGGCACAAGTCCGAGGGTGGTGAACGGTCAAAGAATTAAACATTATATTTCAGGTAATCCTATCAATGTTGAAACTAATATTATTGAAACCGTAACCCCGGAGGAATACATAAGGGACACTTTCCAGAACGTTCCAGACTCCGAAAAGGAATAGGTATGTGGTATGGTAAGTAAACCGACTCCAAAACAACTCAATGGCAATTTGATCAGCTTTGGAATATTTAAGAATTTTAGGAAGAAAGAAGTAGTCTGAAAGGGACACGAGGCCTCCACGAGAGTGGAGGGCGCACCCACCCTTACGGGGGCGCCCCCTGTCTCGTGGACACCTCGTGTGCCTCCCGGACTCCATTTTCTTGCACGTTACGTATTTTGGTCGGTAAAAATTCATTATATAAACTCCCGAAGGTTTTGACCACCGTATCATGCAAATATCCTCTGTTTTCGTTTCGAGCTGTTTCTGTTGCACATCTAGAGCACTATGATGTCACCCTCCTCCAACAACGAAGACAAGGATGCTTGGCTATTGAAGGTAGAGCTGAAAAGAGAAGAACCTGAGGAGATCAACAAGGATGAAGGGATCAAGAAGGCCATGGAGGTCCAAGCTCCGGCGGTGAAAGAAGAAGACATCCCTCAACCTTTACCTAACCTCTTTACTCCAACAGAGATTGAAGCTTTCAAGATGATTGAGTTAGCTCGCATACAGAACAAGTATCTCACATAGGAGAATCTTTTGTTGAAGGATCATATCACCGGACTCAAGGGCATTATCCGCAAGTTGGAGGAGCTTTTACGCTCGATGTGCGATTATCCACCATGATCATCACCACCTCCATCACCTCTGAGGACATAATCACATGGGTATGGGCACTCCCCTTGGCAACTTCCAAGCTTGGGGGAGGTGCCCCAGTATCGTATCACAATCACACTCCTATGTTTACCATTTTATTTAGTTTGATCCTTTTAGTAGTATCTTGATCTAGTAGATTGAAGTTTTGATATCAAGTAGTTTTGAGTTTTGCTTTGTGATCTCTTTTTGTAATTGAGTCCGTGAGCTATCTATAATAAAGATTAGTGTTGAGTCAAGGGCTTTGCTATGTTGCTATGGCTTTGCTATGTTGCTATGATCTTGATAAAGTAGAAAGAATAAAAGAGTTCATATTGATCTTATGGTTAGTGATGACTTCACACATAGAAAGTATGAAGCATAAAAGTTGTTAAGAGTTGATAAACGTAGTTTTAGTCATTGTTGCAATTAATAGGAAGTGATAAGGAAAGAGGGCTTCACATACAAATATATTATCTTGGACATCTTTTACGATTGGGAGCACTCATTAAGTATGACATGCTAAAAGAGTTGACGTTGGACAAGGAAGACAACGTAATGGTTTATGTTTTTGCACATCTCAGTTAAAGTATATTGTCATTGACCTTCCAAACATGTTGAGCTTGCCTTTCCCCCTCATGCTAGCCAAATTCCTTGCACCAAGTAGAGATACTACTTGTGCTTCCAAATATCCTTAAACCCAGTTTTGCCATGAGAGTCCACCATACCTACCTATGGATTGAGTAAGATCCTTCAAGTAAGTTGTCATGTTGCAGGCAATAAAAATTGCTATCTAAATATGTATGACTTATTAGTGCAGAGAAAATAAGCTTTATACGATCTTGTTATGGAAGTAAAAGCGACGGACTGCATAATGAAGGTCCACATACAAGGGGAAATATATAAAGTGATGTTCTTTTGCATTAAGATTTTGTGCATCCAACCCTAAACGCACATGACAACCTCTGCTTCCCTCTGCGAAGGGCCTATCTTTTACTTTATGTTTCTACTTTATGCTTGAGTCAAGGTGATCTTCACCTTTCCCTTTTTCATTTTATCCTTTGGCAAGCTCCTCGTGTGTGAAAGATCATGATATATATATATCCAATTGGATGTAAGTTAGCATGGGCTATTATTGTTGACATCACCTAAAGGTGAATACGTTGGGAGGCAACACAGTAAGCCCCTATCTTTCTTAGTGTCCGGCTGAAACTCCATAACCACAAGTATTGAGTGAGTGTTAGCAATTGTAGAAGACTACAAGATAGTTGAGTATGTAGACTTGCTGAAAAGCTCTATTGTTGAATCTTTCTGATGTTATGATAAATTGCAATTGCTTCAATGACTGATATTATAGTTTGTTAGTTCTCATTGAAGTTTCTGAACCATACTTGACATTGTCAATTGATCATTACTTGAGCATAAGAAATCATATGATAAAATCTATTTATGTTGCTGTTATAAGAATGATCATGATGCCCTCATGTACGTATTTTATTTTTATCGACACCTCTATCTCTTAACATGTGGACATATTTTCGATTTCGGCTTCCGCTTGAGGACAAGCGAGGTCTAAGCTTGGGGGAGTTGATACGTCCATTTTGCATCATGCTTTTATATCAATATTTATTGCATTATGGGATGTTATTACACATTATATCTCAATACTTATGGCTATTCTCTCCTATTTTACAAGGTTTACCATGAAGAGGGGGAATGCCGGCAGCTGGAATTCTGGCTGGAAAAGGAGCAAACATTGGAAACCTATTCTGCACTGCTCCAAAAATCCTGAAACTCCACGAAACCTATTTTTGGAATTAATAAGAATTACTGAGCGGAAGAAATACATCAAGGGGCCCACACCCTGGCCAGAAGGGTGGGGGCGTGCCCACCCCTACTAGGCACGCCCCTGTCTCCTGGGCCCCCTAGTGGCCCCTCGGTGTCCATCTTCTGCTATATGAAGGCCTTTACCCTAGAAAAAATCATGGGCAAGCTTACGGGACGAAACTCCGCCGCCACGAGGCAAAACCAATCTAGGGCTTTGGCGGAGCTGTTCTGCCGGGGACACTTCCCTCCAGGAGGGGGAATCATCACCAACGATCCTCTCATCGGGAGGGGGTCAATCTCCATCAACATCTTCACCAGCACCATCTCCTCTCAAAACCCTACTTCATCTCTTGTATCCAATCTTGTAGCAAAACCACAAATTGGTACCTGTGGGTTGCTAGTAGTGTTGATTACTCCTTGTAGTTGATGCTAATTGGTTTACTTGGTGGAAGATCATATGTTCAGATCCTTAATGCACATTATTACTTCTCTGATTATGAACATGAATATGCTTTGTGAGTAGTTATGTTTGTTCCTGAGGACATGGGTGAAGTCCTTCTATTAGTAGTCATGTGAATTTGGTATTCGTTCGATATTTTGATGAGATGTATGTTGTCTTTTCCTCTAGTGGTGTTATGTGAATGTCGACTACATGACACTTCACCATTATTTGGGCCTAGAGGAAGGCATAGGGAAGTAATAAGTAGATGATGGGTTGCTAGAGTGACAAAAGCTTAAACCCTAGTTTATGTGTTGCTTCGTTAGGGGCTGATTTGGATCCATATGTTTAATGATGTGGTTACGTTTACCTTAATACTTATTTTGTAGTTGCGGACGCTTGCAATAGGGGTTAATTATAAGTGGGATGCTTGTCCAAGTAAGGGCAGTACCCAAGCACCGGTCCACCCACATATCAAATTATCAAAGTACCAAACGCGAAACATATGAACGTGATGAAAACTAGCTTGACGATAATTCCCATGTGTCCTCGGGAACTCCTTTCTCATTATAAGAAATTGTCCAGGCTTATTCTTTGCTACATAAAGGATTGGGCCACCTTGCTGCACTTTATTTACTTTATTTACTTGTTACTCGTTACAATTTATCTTATCACAAAGCTATCTCTATTACCTACAATTTCAGTGCTTGCAGAGAAAACCTTACTGAAACCGCTTATCATTTCCTTCTGCTCCTTGTTGGGTTAGACACTCTTACTTATCGAAAGGACTATGATAGATCCCCTACACTTGTGGGTCATCAAGGTCCACCATAACAGAGGGTGGAGCCAAGGCCACGGAGAAGGAAGACGGGATGAGCACAGAGGCTGTCCGACCCCATGGTGCACTGTGCACCCGCGTGCACACGACAACTAGCACTGACGAGGGGCTTCTGGAGGGAGAGCGGGGTCCAGCGAGCTATGTGGGAAGAGGAGAAGGGTGGACAACACTAGGGGACGTGCAGGCGCTGTCGGGAAGACGAAGCCGGATATGACCCGACGCGCAGAGCATAGCCACAACATGCAGAGCATGCGCACAGGCGTGCCAACAACGCGGTCACCATGTGGCATGGCGAGGAGAGGGCACGAGGCTCTGGCAAAAGATGTCCAGTGTGTTGTCCTTGCATCCTGCGACCCTCCTGAGGTGATAGATCGACTAAATCTACTATGGATTGATGGGACACCTTAGGGAAAGTTTGTTGTAGCAAACTTGGTGATGAATTTCTGGTAAAAACAGATGGGTAACAAGGTAAACCTGATGTCAAAGAGGGTTAGGTAGGAAGGACTATAATCATGTGGAATTTTAAATATTTGGACCACAATTTAATATAGTTGCTTTGCAACTGCAAATATAGTCTAGAAAATGGAAATGGATGAGGCACTCACATAGTGTGTTGCATTGAGATGAAACTTGGTAGATGATGATGATATAGACATCATAAGATACTGTAAAAATTTCATACCATTTGGACATGCCAAAATGGTACTTCCTTCCCAGTGGTCCCTCTGTCTAGAAACTTGGGAAAATTATTGAGGGAGGTTGGCTTGATGAAATGATCCCAAATTTTGTGGAGAGAGGCTAGATAGGTAGGAACATGCTCTGGTAATTTTTCAACAATTATGGAGCAATATAAAATATAGTTGCTTCACAACCTAAAAATATTACCAGAAACAAATATTTGATGGTGTGCTCACATAGATTCTTGGATGGAGCTAAACTTTGGTGGAGTGTGATTTTTTGAGCATACTAAGAATCTTGCAAAGATTTAACTCATTTGGATAATCCTAGCTTATACTTGCTTCGCAAAATTTCCCATTGGACAGAAACTTTGGAAATTTGCTGAGGAAGATTGGCTAGGCAAATAGAGCTGAATTTTGTGATGAGCCAATGATTTGGATAGGAAATAGTGCTCAAAAAGTTTGGGAGAAACCAAGAAAAGATAAATAACACTTCCTTAACAAAAGTGCTATTCTTGACAGAATGGAAAAATGAAGATTCCTGAATTATTTTTGAACTAGGCAAGGAATGTTTGGACATACTCAGGGCATATATGATCCAAACAATTTATGAGAATTATTTGGGAGTTTTGCGGAAGACAAAAATATATGTTGCTTCACAACCTAGATCAGACAGGGTTATTCCTTTAATGAAGATGAAATGTTCCCAAGAAATAGACTTTGGGGTTGGGCTATAATAGAAATGACATGATCTTGGGAGAAATTTGAGAATGACGAACCACTTGAGAGAAGAAAGAGTGATGATCTCCCAGGTTTCAAGTCCATAGAACTGCTCCGAAAGAAAAATCAGAGCAAAAAAACAAAGAAAATTAAAAGAAAAAGAAAGGGCCAAAAATCGGGGTGTTACACTATCTATTTGGTTTGGCCAACTAGATTGATTTATATTCGGTGGGAGAGGTGCTTTGTAATGGGTTCAATCTTGAAGTGTCCTCACACAGTGACAGTAGGGATAGCGAGGCACACATTTGTATTGTTGCCATTAAGGGTAAAATGACGGGATTTAATCATATTGCTTGGTTTTATGCAATCTACATCATGGCATCTTGCTTAAATCGTTACTATGTTTGTCATGAACTTAATACCATAGATGCAGGAGTCGATTGATTGGTGGAGTAATAGTAGTAGATGCAGGCAGGAGCCGGTCTACTTGTTACGGATGTGATGCCTATATACATGACGATTTCCATGAATAATGTCATAACTATGTGATTTTCTACCAATTGCCCAATAGTAATTTCTCTACCCACCGTATGCTATTTTTAGGGAGAGAAGCCTCTAGTGAAAACTATGGCCCCCAGGTCTACTTTTATCATATTACTAAAACCAAAAATACCTTGCTGCAGTTTTACTCTTTCTATCTTGCTTTCAAATTTATCTATCTATTACTACCAGATTTAATCCTTGCAAGTAACGAGCTCAAGGGGATTGACAACCCTCTTGCCCGTGTTGGATGCAAGTATTTGCTCTTGTGTGTGTAGTTACTAATTAGTAGGATTTTCTTGGTTCTCCTATTGGTTCGATAACCTTGGTTCCCACTAAGGGAAATATTGATCACTACTATATTGCTTCACCCTTCCTCTTCGAGGAAAATCCCAACGCAGCTAACAAGTAGAAGAAAGAATCTATGGCGCCGTTGCCAGGGAGACATCATCAAATACCTACAGGTGCCTTCACACAAATTATCAATTACTTGCTCTAATTTTATTTTCCTTTCATTAGCCTCTCCTTTTCATCTCCCTCCACTTATCTAAAAAATCAAAAATACCAAAACTATGTTGTGTGCTATCTTTGCTTGTACTGCCATGTGCCTTCTATTTGCTTGCATGTTTACTTGCTAAAAATTATTGATATGGATCCTCATACACTTGCTAATATTTTCAAAAAAAATCCAATCACGATTATCCAATTGCTAGTGAGTTGAGTGCACTTGATTATCTTTGTGAAGTTTAGCTTGAAAATCATGAATCTGAAAATTGTGCTGAAGTGTTAAAAGAAGAAATATATAAAGTGGTTCATGATAGCTCCTTGAATGAAAAGCATGATCGTAATAATGTTGTTATAAATTCTATTAATGTCAGTTGTGCTAATGATATGCAAGGCTACAAGCTTGGGGATGATAATTTTGTTATGTCTACTACTCATTGTAATGATCATGATTGGGGTGATGCTTCTTATGATCTTGAAAATTTATTTAAGCCTCATGATGTAATAATATTGAAAGTGGCTTCGGAAGAGTGTCAACCTTAGGAAAAAAAGAATCCCACATATTCGGAGAGTGTTCAATCTTATGATTTTTTTAATAAAAGTGGGTTCAGAGAGGCCATGACTTTAGTTGATGTTGATCCCACTATTTTGTAAGAGAATAAAAACTTTATGTATGTTGATCATAGAAAGAATACTTTATATGATATATATTGTTGAGTTTTATTACGATACTACATGTAATTATTTTGAGAGAGGTAAATATGGTTATAGAAATCTTCATGTTAATAAATTACTTCTCTACATGTTGAGATTGCTATTGCATATGCTAGGTTTTGCTTGCCTTGATGATTTGTATCTTATAAAATGCCTATGCATAAGAAGTATGTTAGACTTAAATGTGTTTGTCACATGTTTTATGATGCTCTCTTTATGTTTCGATTCTTAACTTTCATGTGAGCATTACTGAAATCTCAAAGCCTATCTTAATGGTTATAAAGGAAGAGCTTGTTGGGAGATAACCCAATAGTTTTTTCCTATTTTGTGTGATTACATGATTATTACTACTATAATGATTGTGTCTTATCTTTTAGTTACTATTTGGGCCAAGTAAAGCGTTTGGGATGACTTGGATGGTAGTTGACTTGATTCTGTGAAAAGACAGAAACTTTTGCTCTAAGTCTAGGAATTACTATAGTTCACTGGAATGTGATTTTGATCTCAATTTTTTACACATGATTGATATACAAATTTCCCATGTTGTCCGAATTTTCAGAATTTTTCGAGTCAGAGAAGTATAGTTTTGTTCAGTTCTTTATAGACTGTTCTATTTTAGATAGATTCTGTTTTTTATTGCATACCGTGCTTATTTTAATGATTCTATTCATAATATTGGGGGGTATAAATCATGGATAAGTTAGAATATAGTAGGTATTATGCAAGAATAATTATGACTGAGTTTACAATAGTACCTAAAGTTTATGACTTGTCTATTATACTAACGGATCTCACGAGGTTACTGTTGAGTTTTGTGTGGTGAAGTTTTCAACTTTTGGGTGAGATCGCGATGGATAAAGGAATAAGGAGTTGCAAGACCCTAAGCTTGGGGATGGCCAAGGCACCCCAAGGTAATATTCAAGGAAGACCCAAGCATCTAAGCTTGGGGATGCCCCGGGTGGCATCCCCTCTTTTGTCGACAATCTATCGGTATATTACTTGGAGCTATGTTTTTATTCATCACATGATATGAGTTTTGCTTGGAGTGCCTTGTACCATAGTTTTTACTTTATTTGATTTTTAGTTTGCCACAATCAATGTTTGCTAGACACACCTTTTGAGTGAGACACACATTTATCATGATTTGTTATAATACTATATGTGCTTCACTTATATCTTTTTAGGTAGGCAATTGCTCTTGTGCTTCACTTATATTTGGTATAGCACAGCGGTGGTTATATTTTATAGAAATTATTGCACTCTCATGCTTCACTTAAATCTTTTTTATAGTATTTTAAATAGTAAGTGGTAATATGCACACATTATAAGACTAGTCCGAAAATTTTTGGTATTCAAGAGGATATAATAAAAACTTTCATATAGATAACTAAATATGAAACGTATGGTTTAATTATATTGATGCCGTAATATGAAAGGGTATTGGTTCATGACCATTGGTTAGTAGAAATATCGGTATTAAAGCTTGTTATTAACTTCTCATCTAACTGTTGGTCATGGCATGGTGGGGAGGTTTGAGCATTTTTATGCCTGATTGAAATCTTGAGTGTTGTCATAATCGGGGGTGTGTGATGGTTAACTCCTACCAACCTCCTCCCTAGGGGCATGCGTGTAGTACTTCCCTTCGAGGACTGATAAACTTCCACAATAAGTATATGAGTTATTTATGACTAATGTGAGTCCATGGATTATACGTACTCTCACCCTTCCGCATACGTCTCCTGAGTTGTCACTTTCTTATACAAGTGGGTTTTTTTCATTATAGAACTTGGCTTCTATATTCCGACGACGGGCTTCCTCAAATGCCCAAGGTCTTCATGAGCAAGCAAGTTGGATGCACACCCACTTAGTTTCATTCGAGCTTTCATACACTTATAGCTCTTAGTGCATATGTTGCATGGCAATCCTTACTCCTTTCATTGATATCAATTGATGAGCCTCTCAATTTCCCGTTGATCCACCGAGTTGATGTGAGCATTTCTTCCTTTTTGACTTCCCATATTGATCTCTATCACCGCATTCTATTCCACCCATAGTGCTATATCCATGGCTCACGCTCATGTATTGCGTGGAGTTTTTTTTGAGAGAGTATTGCGTGGAGTTGAAAATGATTAAGTCCGTTAAAAAGTATGATCCAATTGCTTGGTTTGACACCGGGGATCTCATGATTTATCTTAATGCGGTGAAGGCGGAGTCATGCCATGCTTACATTATTAAATGAGTAGGAATAATATTTGTTGAGCATCGTTTATTTTGAAAAAGTAATGATTATGTTCATATATTCATGGAAATTATTATGTTGATATCAATTACTTCATCTTTCTCAATATTTATACCGTAAACAGATTACATGATAAACATGCTAGGTAGCATTCAACATCAAATTTTTTGTTTTATAATTTACCCACTCGAGGACGAGTAGGAATATTTAAGTTTGGGGATGCTGATACGTCTCCAACGTATCTATAATTTTTTGATATTATCGTGCTATTATATTATCAATCTTGAATACTTTTTTATACAGTTTATATCATTTTGAGGGACTAACCTATTAACCCAGTGCCTAGTGCCAGTTGTTGTTATTTGCTTATTTTTGGTTTTCCAAGAAATATTTACCAAACGGAGTCCAAATGCTATGAAACTTTTTGACAATTTTTTTGGAGAAAAGAGACCCTAGAAGCTTCAGGAGGAGACCAGACGAGAAGCAAGGAACAACAAGGCAATAGGGCATGCCCAGGGGGCTACGGCGCGCCCTGATGCCTTGTTGCCCCACGTGGCTCCATCTGACCTAATTCCACTTCTATAAATTCTAAAATATTGGGAAACCCCTAGAGAGCACCCGAAACACTTTTTCGGACACCGCAAGCTTTTGTTCTTCAGCGATCCCATCTGGAGGCCTTTTCTGGTACTCTGCCGGAGGGGGAATCAATGACGGAGGGCCTCTACATCAACCTGGCTGCCCTTTCGATGATGTGTTAGTCCTTCACCATAGACCTACAGGTCCATAGCTAGTGGCTAGATGGCTTCTTCTATCTCTTTGATCTTCAATACAATGTTCTCCATGATCTCCATGGAGTTATATCCGATGCAATCTTCTTTTGTGGTGTGTTTGTTGGGATCCAATGAATTGTGGGTTTACGATTAAATTATTCATTGAAAGTAATCAAGTCTTTTCTGAAACTTTATTATGCATGATTATTGTAGCTTTGCATTTCTCTCTGATCTATCTATTTGGTTTGGCCAGCTAGGTTGATTTATCATTAGTGGGAGAGGTGCTTTGTAATGGTTTCAATCTTGAAGTGTCCTCACCCAGTGACTGTAGGGGTAGCGAGGCTGGTATTTGTATTGTTTCCATTAAGGGTAAAACGGCAGGGTTTAATCATATTGCTTGGTATTATTCTATCTACATCATGTCATCTTGCTTAAAGCGCTACTCTGTTTGTCATGATCTTAATAACATAGATGCACGCAGGAGTCGGTCGATTGGTGGAGTAATAGTAGTAGATGTAGGTAGCAGTCAGTCTACTTGTCATCGACGTGATGCCTATATACATGACCATTACCATGAATAATGTCATAATTGCTATTTTTCGAGAGAGAAGCCTCTAGTGAAAACTATGGCCCCGGGGGTCTACTTTTATCATATTACTAAAACCAAATATACCTTGCTGCAATTTTACTACTTTTATTTTTACTTTTCAATTTATATATAACTACCAGATTTAATGCTTGGGAGTAATGAGTTCAAGGGGATTGACAACCCTCTTTCCCAAATTGGGTGCAGGTATTTGCTCTTGTGTAAGTATTTACTGCTTACTAGGATTTGCTTGGTCCTTGTCGGTGTCAAAACCGGCGGATCTCGGGTAGGGGGTCCCGAACTGTGCGTCTAGGTGGATGGTAACAGGAGACGAGGGACACGATGTTTTACCCAGGTTCGGGCCCTCTCGATGGAGGTAAAACCCTACGTCCAGCTTGATTAATATTGATGATATGGGTAGTACAAGAGTGGATCTACCACGAGATCAAGGAGGCTAAACCCTAAAGCTAGCCTATGGTATGATTGTTGTAATGTATGTTGTGTCCTATGGACTAAAGCCCTCCGGTTTATATAGACACCGAAGGAGGCTAGGGTTACACAGAGTCGGTTACAATGGTAGGAGATCTACATATCCGTATCGCCAAGCTTGCCTTCCACGCCAAGGAAAGTCCCATCCGGACACAGGACGGAGTCTTCAATCTTGTATCTTCGTAGTCTTGGAGTCCGGCGGACGATGATAGTCCGGCTGTCCGGACACCCCCTAGTCCAGGACTACCTCAGTAGCCCCTGAACCAGGCTTCAATGATGATAAGTCCGGCGCGCATAATGTTCGGCATTGCAAGGCGGGTTCCTCCCTTGAATAATCCAGAGAAGATCATGAACACCAGGACAGTGTCCGGCTCTGCAAAATAAATTCCACATTCTACCGTAGAGAGAATAAAATGTACACCAGTCCAATCTGCTGACGTATTATGCGGCGTGACATCACACCGTTACCAAGCTTTTGTTTGAATCGTTTCTTATTATACCACCTCAGCACGTTTAGCGAAGTGGTTTCCTTGGCACGTCTTGTCGAAGCAGAGATCGTGTTCCCCTTATTCTGGGATTCTCATCAATACGTACATGGGTAACCCAACCGCGCCATTGATGGTGGCGCTTGGGAGATAAGCGAGTTTTACCAGGCCGGTGGGGGACGCATAGTTTTCGTCCGCCTATATATAAGGGATAAGGATTTACCTTCTCACCTACACCTTCTTCCTCCTTTGCTTATCCATCTCCGCGCACTCAAGCTCCAACGCCCAAGCTCGCGCATCTCGCCCCGACCTTCTCCGAATATGTCCGGAGCGGGGGGCAAATGGTTGGCCTCCACCGTTAAGGAGGAGCACATCACCAAGCTACGCAACGCCGGATACCTTTCCGGCGATATCGCGCATCAGCTGCCCGACGAGGGGCAGCTCATCCCTACCCCTGGGCCTCATGAGAGGGTCGTCTTCCTTCCCCACTTCCCCTGCGGACTGGGCTTTCCACTCCACCCATTCGTCCGGGGGCTCATGTTTTACTACGGCCTGGATTTCCACGATCTGGCGCCGAACTTCATCCTCAACATCTCGGCGTTTATCGTCGTGTGCGAGGCCTTCCTCTGCATCTGGCCCCACTTCGGCCTGTGGCTCAAGACCATCAACGTCAAGCCGAAGGTTGTGAAGGGCACGCAGGCGG
The DNA here is from genome assembly GCA_963921465.1 of Triticum timopheevii. NCBI lineage: Eukaryota > Viridiplantae > Streptophyta > Magnoliopsida > Poales > Poaceae > Triticum > Triticum timopheevii. The sequence goes on from OY997274.1 coordinate 276,082,381, forward strand.
AATGCGGAGGCGCTATGTTGGGCAAGTTGCCCAACGTCCTTTGGCTCGAAGGGGCCTTTATGGACTCCGTCAAGGGGTGGCAATCGGGGTGGTTCTACATCACCGAGCCGCGCAAGCCCACATGGGCGGCGGCCCCCGAGTTTAGATCTGGCGTCCCCACGCAGCTCACCTCCTGGAAAGAGAAGGGCTTGCTGTGGGGCAATCCGAAGGAGCTGACGGGACTCCGAGCCTGCATCCAGAAGCTGGTGAGCAATAAGCTCAGGCTCGTCGACGTGGTCCAAGTCATGCTCATACGCCGGATCCTCCCATGCCAAGAGCGGGCAATTAATCTGTGGGAGTTCAATCCGGAACAGCACCAGGCGCTAAGCGGGCTCTTCGATACGACATACGAAGGCGCCTGGAGGGTGCTGTTTAAGGGCGCCGAAGCCCCCGCATCCGCGACGGAAGATCGCGGATTTCGCTCGCAGCATCCGGCTGACGAGGTAAGTGATTCAACCCCGTTACGGGACACTTGTGGTAATTAAACTGATTCTAAGAGGGTTTCAATCTCTCTTTTCCTTTGACAGGAATGGATGGAGAAGGCCAAGCAGCTCATCAGCCCGGCTCCCATGCCAGAAGATCCGGTGGATGCCCGTTTAGCAGGGCTGCTGGTTCCGGCACCGCACGTGGTGCCGGAGAAGAAGGCCAAGAAGGTGGCCGCGGGGACTCGAAAGAGTTCCCGTAATCAGGCGTCCGACGACGAGGCCGACTCCTCCCCCGAAGACGAGGAGGAGGAAGAGGACTCTCTCCCGGAGGAGGGAGAGAAGAAGAGGAAGGCTTCCCCGATAGGGGAGGCCGAAGGTACCAAGAGGGGGAGATCTATGCCCCGGGACAGTTTCGCCAACACCATCGTTGGCGAGGAGGAGTGGCCTTCAAGGGCCTGGCGTCCGGCAAGATCGTAAGTATCCGGATCCCTGATGTGCAATTTCTTTCATGTCGCGTAATGTCCTTCTAATGCCGCATTCTGTCTGTAGTCCGGCCGATGATGATCTCCCCGCTTCATCGAGCGGGTCGTTGGCCCCATCGGATGTGGATTCACTTCCGACTGCCTCTACCCCCCGCGCCGACGAGGACGCCGAGGTGGGATCCCAGAGAGGGACCCATCAGGAGGAGGCTCCGGAGGCGCCGTCAGGTAGCCTCCCGGACTTTGCGCCGGACTCTACATCGGAACCCGCAGTGGTTCTAGAGTCCGGCAGGCGGCCCCTTCGAAAGAAGGGCAAGACCGTGACGCCGGCAGCCTCCGTCCAACCAGAGGCGCCGGATAACTTGTTGGAGGCGCTTAAAGGCGCTTCCATCGAGGAAGAACACCGCACTATCATGAGTGCGGTGATTCAGAAGGTTCAGCTTGCCAAGAGCGGGCTGACCGAAGCCTGCAGCAGCCTTCTAACAGGCTTTGAGGTAAGAAGTTAAAATTATGAAATGTAATACCGCATAGACAGTAGCCCCTGATGCTTAGTTCGGTGTTCGGAAAGAAAAGCCGGACTGAGGATCTAATAAGATATACACAGGGTTGCTTAAAATATGTCAATATGGGTTTGCAGGCTGCGCTGCTGACCTCTGCCGCACTGACTGCGGAGGTCAGTGTGCTGAAGCAGGATCTCGAGCGGTCCGAGCAAGAGCTCGGCCATGCCAAGAAGCAGCTCGAGGACAAAGAAGGTGAGTAACACCACTTTGAATAGTTACCTTATAGAAAAGGGTTTTGGTTGCAATAAAATTAACAAGGATAATATGGTTATTGCAGGGGCCACAAATGAGGTGGCAGCCCTAAAGGAGGCTGTGTCCGCGGCCGAACGCAGTGCAGCCGCGGAACGGGCCGAGCGAGAAAAGCAGGAGGCACGGGTGGCGGAAGTACGGCAAGAGCTCCAGGCTCTCATGGAGAAGCATGAGAGGTTGGAGCGTGACTCCAAGACTCGAGAGTCTGAGCTTGCCTCAGCTCTCGAAAGTGCCAAGTCCGCCAAGGCCGAGGCCCGTAAGGCCCTTCAGGAGGTGGAAGATGTGAAGAAGATAGCGGCGGGTAAGGCATTTTTCATGCAAAGCAAGCATGTTAATGTAAAGTACATGACACTTACCCGCATTCGGAGCTCTCCAGGGGCGTTTGCAGATCTGCCGCGTAGTGCGTCCGATGCCGCCGCATTCTATTGTGGCGAGGAGGGGAGCTCGACGGAGAAGGTCTTCTGGTCTCAATACGCTAAGGCCGGCCATCCGGTGCCCCCAAGCGACCAGCTGAAGCAGCTGGTCGAACTCCACAAGGTAGCTGAGGAGGCCATGAAGGGCCTTATAGTCCGGCTGTGGCCTGGACAGGCCATGCCTGGGAGCTACTTTGGCCTCGTGCGGCAGCTGGTGGATGCGTGCCCCTGGGTGGAGGTCATCAAGCGCTCCGCCTGTATTGAAGGTGCTCGTCGGGCCCTTGCCCGCACAAAGGTGCATTGGGGCAGGTTGGATACGGAGAAGCTTCTCACGGACCCACCGCCACCGGGCAAGGAGTATCGTACGCCTAAAATGTATTATAAAACTGTCCTGAAGGGAGCTCGCGATATTGCGGATGAGTGCCCCAGAAATGTAATCTTTGAGTAAACTCGCCATGTATTATCTTGTGCGCTGAAAACTTCGTTCATATGCGCCTTGAGCAACGCTTGTTTTAATTTAAAATATTACCTTCTGTGCGGCCGTTTATAAAATCTAGGAGATGGCAAGTCGTTGGCTTTAGCCCCCGAGCCACGAGTGCTGGGGTGTTCGGGATAAACTTGAGCACTCTTGTTCCCATTTTTGGGTCCATCTAGGGAGGCGCTCAACACAACGAACAAGGCGACCGGACTTATAATGCTTGAACACTCTCACTTAGCCATAGAATTCTATAATTTTAAATTTCGGCGAAGCCCCTGGTATTCGGAAGGCCGAATCCGGGGCGCTATCCACGCCTTCGTCGGACATGGTCCGGAACTTCGCTCGAAGCGGCGTGAGTCTTTAAGGACCCGAAAAAACCTCTCGAACAGCGACCAGTCTCTCGCCTTATCATGCCGGTCAGTTTTAGCTTTCTCCACTGAGGCGCTCGCCCGGCTCAACCGGGGCGCAATCGCAGTGGTTCTCCCAGTGCCACCTTAGCCGACAGAACGGAACGTAAGGCACCAAAACGTGGGACCCGGGCAAACCCAACTATTGACCCAAGACATGATTCAGAGCCGATTCATATAATGCTATAAGTTCGGGGTGCCGCACTTATGAAAGTGTTCGGACTTATCACACCATAATGTGGGGAACATAAGCCCCTGGTGTACTAGGCCGTACCAAAAATATACGGGTGCAAGATGTCATGTAATGAACATATATATAAAAGGTAATGTAATTGCAGTCAAAAAGGTGCTGCATTATTTATAAAAGAAGGTCTGCTATGAATGCGGACTGATACAAATAGTGCGGTAAGCAAGGGATTTGGACTAATTAAACGTGTCCCCCTCCAGGGGTGAGCTGCGGACTTGGTGTATATAATTGAATTTAATGCTCGTAATTGAGACAACCTGAGTGTTCGTCGCAGCCTTCTTTCTTCCCTGATTGTTGCATCATGAGTTCGGCAGGTTCACCACTGGACAGGGCCTCTGGTTAACGGAGTCCTGTGTACACAAAGAAGGAAACTGATAATAATAAAAAAAGAAAGGGGACACACTTGCGAGCCCCTGGTGTGGTCGAGCCGCACTTTGGGTCCATTGCGATCGTGCCCCTTCCCCTGCGCCCATGGTATCTCCAAAGCGTAATGATGTACGCGGAGGGTTGTTCTTGCAATCATGCGCGGGCGGAGGTTGGGGCCGCATTGCTACGCGTGCTCTGATCGCGCCAGGTGGTCTTGGTTGGTATTGCTTCGGGCGCGTTTTGCTGTATCCGGCCGTTTGACGGCCGGACTCGAGAATTGCCTTAAAAGGCTGCTCTGTACTTCTGCCGTGAGAGCCGCTGTATGTTCCTCCGTTCGGAGGGAGCGTTCCGTATTTCCACTGACCGTGATGACTCCACGAGGGCCTGGCATCTTGAGCTTGAGGTATGCATAATGCGGCACCGCGTTGAATTTTGCGAACGCGGTTCGTCCGAGCAGAGCGTGATAGCCGCTGCGAAACGGGACTATGTCGAAGATTAACTCCTCGCTCCGGAAATTGTCCGGGGATCCGAAGACCACTTCCAGTGTGACTGAGCCTGTACAGTTGGCTTCCACACCTGGTATGACACCCTTAAAGGTTGTCTTTGTAGGTTTAATCCTTGAGGGGTCTATGCCCATCTTGCGCACTGTATCCTGATAAAGCAGGTTCAAGCTACTGCCGCCGTCCATCAGGACTCTCGTGAGGTGAAATCCATCGACGATTGGGTCTAAAACCAATGCGGCGAATCCGCCATGGCGTATGCTGGTCGGATGGTCTCTTCGATCGAAAGTGATCGGACAAGAGGACCATGGATTGAACTTCGGGGCGACTGGCTCCATCGCATAGACATCCCTTAGTGCGCGCTTCCACTCCCTCTTGGGTATATGGGTTGCGTAATGTTGGAAATATGCCCTAGAGGCAATAATAAAAGTATTATTATATTTCCTTGTTCATGATAATTGTCTTTTATTCATGCTATAACTGTATTATCCGGAAATCGTAATACACGTGTGAATACATAGACCACAATATGTCCCTAGTGAGCCTCTAGTTGACTAGCTCGTTGTGATCAACAGATAGTCATGGTTTCCTGGCTATGGACATTGGATGTCGTTGATAACGGGATCACATCATTAGGAGAATGATGTGATGGACAAGACCCAATCCTAAGCATAGCACAAAGATCGTGTAGTTCGTTTGCTAGAGCTTTTATAATGTCAAGTATCTTTTCCTTAGACCATGAGATTGTGCAACTCCCGGATACCGTAGGAGTGCTTTGGGTGTACCAAACGTCACAACGTAACTGGGTGGCTATAAAGGTGCATTACAGGTATCTCCGAAAGTGTCTGTTGGGTTGGCACGAATCGAGACTGGGATTTGTCACTCCGTGTAAGCGGAGAGGTATCTCTGGGCCCACTCGGTAGGACATCATCATATGCGCAATGTGACCAAGGAGTTGATCACGGGATGATGTGTTACGGAACGAGTAAAGAGACTTGTCGGTAACGAGATTGAACAAGGTATAAGGATACCGACGATCGAATCTCGGGCAAGTACAATACCGCTAGACAAAGGGAATTGTATACGGGATTGATTAAGTCCTTGACATCGTGGTTCATCCGATGAGATCATCTTGGAACATGTGGGAGCCATCATGGGTATCCAGATCCCGCTGTTGGTTATTGACCGGAGAACGTCTCGGTCATGTCTACATGTCTCCCGAACCCATAGGGTCTACACACTTAAGGTTCGATGGCGCTAGGGTTATAAAGGAAGTTTGCATGTGGTTACCGAATGTTGTTCGGAGTCCCGGATGAGATCCCGGACGTCACGAGGAGTTCCGGAATGGTCCGGAGGTAAAGATTTATATATGGGAAGTCCTATTTTGGCCACCGGAAAATGTTCGGGATTTTTCGGTATTGTACCGGGAAGGTTCTAGAAGGTTCTGGAGTGGGGCCCACCTGCATGGGGGGACCCACATGAACGTGGGTAGTGGGGGAAAGGCCCCACACCCCTGGTCAAGGCGCACCAAGATCCCCCCTTAGAAGGAATAAGATCATATCCCAAAGGGATAAGATCAAGATCCCTAAAAAGGGGGGATAGCAATCGGTGGGGAAGGAAATGATGGGATTTCTTTCCTCCCACCTTTGCCAACGCCCCAATGGACTTGGAGGGAAAGAAACCAGCCCCCTCCACCCCTATATATAGTGGGGAGGCGCATGGGAGCTTCACCCTTGCCCCTGGCGCAGCCCTCCCCCTCTCCCAAGTCCTCCTCCTCTCCCTTGGTGCTTGGCGAAGCCCTGCAGGATTGCCACGCTCCTCCACCACCACCACGCCGTTGTGCTGCTGCTGGATGGAGTCTTCCTCATCCTCTCCCTCTCTCCTTGCTGGATCAAGGCATGGGAGACGTCACCGGGTTGTACGTGTGTTGAACGCGGAGGTGCCGTCCGTTCGGCACTAGGATCTCCGGTGATTTGGATCACGACGAGTACGACTCCTTCAACCCCGTTCTCTTGAACGCTTCCGCTTAGCGATCTACAAGGGTATGTAGATGCACTCTCCTTCTACTCGTTGCTGGTCTCTCCATAGATAGATCTTGGTGATACGTAGGAAAATTTTGAATTTCTGCTACGTTCCCCAACAGTGGTATCAGAGCCAGGTTTATTGCGTAGATTCTTTGCACGAGTAGAACACAAAGTAGTTGTGGGCGTTGATGATGTTCAATATGCTTACCGTTACTAGTCCAATCTTGTTTCGACGGTATTGTGGGATGAAGCGGCCCGGACCGACCTTACACGTACTCTTACGTGAGACAGGTTCCACCGATTGACATGCACTTGGTGCATAAGGTGGCTAGCGGGTGCCAGTCTCTCCCACTTTAGTCGGAACGGATTCGATGAAAAGGGTCCTTATGAAGGGTAAATAGCAATTGGCATATCACGTTGTGGTCTTGCGTAGGTAAGAAACGTTCTTGCTAGAAACCCAAAGCAGCCACATAAAACATGCAAACAACAATTAGAGGACGTCTAACTTGTTTTTGCAGGGTATGCTATGTGATGTGATATGGCCAAGAAGAATGTGATGAATGATATGTGATGTATGAGATTGATCATGTTCTTGTAATAGGATTCACGACTTGCATGTCGATGAGTATGACAACCGGCAGGAGCCATAGGAGTTGTCTTTATTTATTGTATGACCTGCGTGTCATTGAATAACGCCATGTAATTACTTTACTTTATTGCTAACCGGTAGCCATAGTAGTAGAAGTAATAAGTTGGCGAGACGACTTCATGGAGACACGATGATGGAGATCATGATGATGGAGATCATGGTGTCATGCCGGTGACGATGATGATCATGGAGCCCCGAAGATGGAGATCAATGGAGCTATATGATATTGGCCATATCATGTCACTACTATATAATTGCATGTGATGTTTATTATGTTTATGCATCTTGTTTACTTAGGACGACGGTAGTAAATAAGATGATCCCTTACAACAATTTCAAGAAGTGTTCTCCCCTAACTGTGCACCGTTGCTACAGTTCGTCGCTTCTAAGCACCACGTGATGATCGGGTGTGATGGATTCTTACGTTCACATACAACGGGTGTAAGACAGATTTACACAGCAATACACTTAGGGTTAACTTGACGAGCCTAGCATGTACAGACATGGCCTCGGAACACGGAGACCGAAAGGTCGAGCATGAGTCGTATAGTAGATACGATCAACATGAAGATGTTCACCGACGTTGGCTAGTCCGTCTCACGTGATGATCGGACACGGCCTAGTTGACTCGGATCATGTAATCACTTAGATGACCAGAGGGATGTCTATCTGAGTGGGAGTTCATGAGATGAACTTAATTATCCTGAACATAGTCAAAAGACCTTTTGCAAATTATGTCGTAAGCTCGCGCTTTAGTTCTACTGTTTAGTTATGTTCCTAGAGAAAATATAGTTGAAAGTTGACAGTAGCGATTATGCGGACAGTAGAAAGCTTATATCCTTAATGCACCGCTCAGTGTGCTGAACCCCAAACGTCGTCTGTGGATGTTGTGAACATCGGACATACACGTTTTGATAACTACGTGATAGTTCAGTCAAATGGCTTAAGTAGAGGCACCAAAGATGTTTTTCGAAACATCGCGGAACATATGAGATGTTTTGAGGGCTGAAATTGAGATTTCAGGCTCGTGCCCACGTCAAGAGGTATAAGACCTCCGACGATTTTCTTAGCCTGCAGACTAAGGATAAAAGCTCAATTGTTGTGCTTGTGCTCAGATTGTCTGAGTACAACAATCGCTTGAATCGAGTGGGAGTTGATCTTCCAGATGAAATAGTGATGGTTCTCCAAAGTCATTGCCACCAAGCTGCTAGAGCTTTGTGATGAACTATAACATATCAGGGATAGATATGATGATCCTTGAGGTATTCACGATGTTTGACACCGCGAAAGTAGAAATCAAGAAGGAGCATCAATTGTTGATGAAGCCACTAGTTTCAAGAAGGGCAAGGGCAAGAAAGGATACTTCATGAAACGGCAAATCAGTTGCTGCTCTAGTGAAGAAACCCAAGGTTGAACCCAAACCCGAGACTAAGTGCTTCTGTAATAAGGGGAACAACCACTGGAGCAGAATTACCCTAGATACTTGGTAGATGAGAAGGCTGGCAAAGTCGATAGAAGTATATTGAATATACATTATGTTAATGTGTACTTTACTAGTACTCCTAGTAGCACCAGGGTATAAGATACCGGTTCAGTTGCTAAGTGTTAGTAACTCGAAATAATAGCTACGGAATAAACGGAGACTAGCTAAAGGTGAGCTGACGATATATGTTGGAATTGTTTCCAAGTTTGATGTGATCAAACATCGCACGCTCCCTCTACCATCAAGATTAGTATTAAACCTGAATGGTTTATTGAATCTCGATCGTAGTGATACACATTTTCATGCCAAAAGATATAAGATAGTAATGATAGTACCACTTACTTGTGGCACTGCCATGTAAGTCATATTGGTGTAAAACTCATGAAGAAGCTCCATGTTGATGGATCTTTGGGCTCACTCATTTTTGAAAAGTTTGAGACATGCGAACCATGTCTATTGGTGTATATGCATGAAGAAACTCCATGCAAATGGACCGTTGGAACTCACTTGATTTTGAATCACTTGAGACATGCAAATCATACCACATGGGCAAGATGACTGAAAAGCCTCGGTTTCAGTAAAATGGAACAAGATAGCAACTTGTTGGAAGCAACACATTTTTGATGTGTGCAGTCCAGTGAGTGCTGAGGCATGCAGTGAATATCATTATGTTCTTACTTCACTGATGATTTGAGTAGATACTGAGTATATTTACTTGATGAAACACAAGTCTGAATTATTGAATGGCTCAAGTAATTTCAGAGTGAAGATCATCGTGACAAGATGATAAAATGTCTATGATATGATCATAGAGATGAGTATCTGAGTTACGAGATTTGGCACGCAACAAAGACATTGTGGAAATTGTTTCACAATTAATACCGCCTGGAACACCATAGTGTGATGGTGTGTCCGAACATCATAGTTGCACCCTATTGGATATGGTGCGTACCATGATGTCTATTATCGAATTACCACTATCGTTCATGGGTCAGGCATTAGAGACAACCACATTCACTTTAAATAGGGCACCACGTAATTCCTTTGAGATGACACCGTATGAATTATGGTTTAGAGAAACCTAAGTTGTCGTTTCTTAAAGGTTTGGGGCTGCGACGCTTATGTGAAAAAGTTTCAGGCTGATAAGCTCGAACCCAAAGCGGATAAATGCATCTTCATAGGACACCCAAAACAGTTGGGTATACCTCCTAATTCAGATCCGAAAGCAATATGGATTGTTTCTTGAATCAGGTCCTTTCTCGAGGAAAGGTTTCTCTCGAAAGAGTTGAGTGGGAGGATGGTGGAGACTTGATATGGTTATTGAACCGTCACTTCAACAAGTGTGTAGCAGGGCACAGGAAGTTGTTCCTGTGGCACCTATACCAATTGAAGTGGAAGCTTATGATAGTGATCATGAAGCTTTGGATCAAGTCACTACCGAACCTCGTAGGACGACAAGGACGCGTACTACTTCAGAGTGGTACGGTGATCTTGTCTTGAAGGTCATGTTGCTAGACAACAATGAACCTACGAGCTATGGAGAAGCAATGGTGGGCCCAAATTCCGACAAATGGTTAGAAGCCATGAAATCCGAGATAGGATCCATGTATCAGAACAAAGCATGGACTTTGGTGGACTTGCCCGATGATCGGCAAGCCATTGAGATAAATGGATCTTTAAGAAGAAGACGGACGTGGATGGTAATGTCACCATCTATGAAGCTCGACTTGTGGCGAAGAGTTTTTCACAAGTTCAAGGAGTTGACTACGATGAGATTTTCTCATCTGTAGCGATGCTTGAAGTCTGTCGGAATCATGTTAGCATTAGCTGCATTTATGAAATCTGGCAGATGGATGTCAAAACAAGTTTCCTTACCAATTTTTGTAAGGAAAGGTTGTATGTAATACAATCCAAAAGTTTTTGTCGATCCTAAGGATGCTAAAAGGTATGCTAGCTCCAGCGATCCTTCTAAGGACTAGAGTAAGCATCTCGGAGTTGGAATGTGCGCTTTGATAAGATGATCAAAGATTTTGGGTTTATACAAAGTTTATGAGAAACTTGTATTTCCAAAGAAGTGAGTGGGAGCACTATAGAATTTTTGATGAGTATATGTTGTTGACATATTGATGATCAGAAATGATGTAGAATTTCTAGAAAGCATATAGGGTTATTTGAAAACTGTTTTTCAATGGAAAACCTGGATTAGGCTACTTGAACAATAAGCATCAAGATCTATAAGATAGATCAAAATGCTTAATAGTACTTTCAAATGAGCACGTACCTTGACATGATCTTGAAGGTGTTCAAGATGGATCAGTCAAAGAAGGAATTCTTGCCTGAGATGTAAGGTATGAAGTTAAGACTTAAAATCTCGACCACGGCAGAATAGAGAGAAAGGACGAAGGTCGTCCCCTATGCTTTTATCATAGGCTCTCTACAGTATGCTATGCTGTGTACCGCACCTGTAGTGTGCCTTGCCATGAGTCAGTCAAGGGGTACAAGAGTGATCCAAGAATGGATCACAGGACAGCGGTCAAAGTTATCCTTAGTAACTAGTGGACTAAGGAATTTTCTCGATTATGGAGGTGATAAAGAGTTCGACGTAAAGAGTTATGTCGATGCTAGCTTAACACCTATCCGGATAGCTCTGAGTAGAAATACCGGATACGTATAATGGAGCAACTTTTAGTATAGCTCCAAGTAGAACAGTTATTTGGAATAGCTCCAAATAGAGCGTGGTAGCTACATCTAGGAGATGACATAGAGATTTGTAAAGCACACACGGATCTAAAAGGTTCAGACCCGTTGATTATAACCTCTCTCACAAGCGTAACATGATCAAACCCAGAACTCATCGAGTGTTAATCACATGGTAAATGTGAACTAGATTATTGACTCTAGTAAACTCTTTGGGTGTAAGTCACATGGGGATGTGACCTTGAGTGTTAATCACATATCGATGTGAACTAGATTATTGACTCTAGTGCAAGTGGGAGACTGTTGGAAATATGCCCTAGAGGCAATAATAAAAGTATTATTATATTTCCTTGTTCATGATAATTGTCTTTTATTCATGCTATAACTGTATTATCCGGAAATCGTAATACACGTGTGAATACATAGACCACAATATGTCCCTAGTGAGCCTCTAGTTGACTAGCTCGTTGTGATCAACAGATAGTCATGGTTTCCTGGCTATGGACATTGGATGTCGTTGATAACGGGATCACATCATTAGGAGAATGATGTGATGGACAAGACCCAATCCTAAGCATGGCACAAAGATCATGTAGTTCGTTTGCTAGAGCTTTTATAATGTCAAGTATCTTTTCCTTAGACCATGAGATTGTGCAACTCCTGGATACCGTAGGAGTGCTTTGGGTGTACCAAACGTCACAACGTAACTGGGTGGCTATAAAGGTGCATTACAGGTATCTCCGAAAGTGTCTGTTGGGTTGGCACGAATCGAGAATGGGATTTGTCACTCCGTGTAAGCGGAGAGGTATCTCTGGGCCCACTCGGTAGGACATCATCATATGCGCAATGTGACCAAGGAGTTGATCACGGGATGATGTGTTACGGAACGAGTAAAGAGACTTGTCGGTAACGAGATTGAACAAGGTATAAGGATACCGACGATCGAATCTCGGGCAAGTACAATACCGCTAGACAAAGGGAATTGTATACGGGATTGATTAAGTCCTTGACATCGTGGTTCATCCGATGAGATCATCGTGGAACATGTGGGAGCCATCATGGGTATCCAGATCCCGCTGTTGGTTATTGACCGGAGAACGTCTCGGTCATGTCTACATGTCTCCCGAACCCATAGGGTCTACACACTTAAGGTTCGATGACGCTAGGGTTATAAAGGAAGTTTGCATGTGGTTACCGAATGTTGTTCGGAGTCCCGGATGAGATCCCGGACGTCACGAGGAGTTCCGGAATGGTCCGGAGGTAAAGATTTATATATGGGAAGTCCTATTTTGGCCACCGGAAAATGTTCGGGATTTTTCGGTATTGTACCGGGAAGGTTCTAGAAGGTTCCGGAGTGGGGCCCACCTGCATGGGGGGACCCACATGAACGTGGGTAGTGGGGGAAAGGCCCCACACCCCTGGTCAAGGCGCACCAAGATCCCCCCTTAGAAGGAATAAGATCATATCCCAAAGGGATAAGATCAAGATCCCTAAAAAGGGGGGATAGCAATCGGTGGGGAAGGAAATGATGGGATTTCTTTCCTCCCACCTTTGCCAACGCCCCAATGGACTTGGAGGGCAAGAAACCAGCCCCCTCCACCCCTATATATAGTGGGGAGGCGCATGGGAGCTTCACCCTTGCCCCTAGCGCAGCCCTCCCCCTCTCCCAAGTCCTCCTCCTCTCCCGTGGTGCTTGGCGAAGCCCTGCAGGATTGCCACGCTCCTCCACCACCACCACGCCGTTGTGCTGCTGCTGGATGGAGTCTTCCTCAACCTCTCCCTCTCTCCTTGCTGTATCAAGGCATGGGAGACGTCACCGGGTTGTACGTGTGTTGAACGCGGAGGTGCCGTCCGTTCGGCACTAGGATCTCCGGTGATTTGGATCACGACGAGTACGACTCCTTCAACCCCGTTCTCTTGAACGCTTCCGCTTAGCGATCTACAAGGGTATGTAGATGCACTCTCCTTCTACTCGTTGCTGGTCTCTCCATAGATAGATCTTGGTGATACGTAGGAAAATTTTGAATTTCTGCTACGTTCCCCAACACGTAAATCATATTCACCGTCCGCACTTGTGGGGGAAAACCCTTCTGTCCTCTACTGTTTGGCGGTCGGGTCTCCTCCTCGTCGTCGCTGTTTAGCCCCTTGTCATTGTTTTCGGCAATTAACTTACCTGCCTTCTTGAACACCCAGCAATCTCTATTGGTGTGATTAGCTGGCTTTTCAGGGGTGCCATGTATCTGGCATAAGCGGTCGAGTATTCGGTCCAAATTGGACGGACCCGGAGTGGTTCTTTTGAATGGCTTCTTCCATTGACCGGGTTTAGAGCCTCGGAATCCGGCGTTGACTGCCGTATCCTCCTTATCCTCGCCGTTAATGCGGCATTTGTTTTTGTTTCGACGTGACCTGTCGTTGTTGTCCTTGGTATCCGGACTGCCAGAATTTTTACGGAGATTGTTGCTGCGAGCTAGCCAGCTATCCTCTCCCGCGCAAAAGCGGGTCATTAATGATGTGAGGGCTGCCATGGATTTCGGCTTTTCCTGTCCCAGGTGCCGGGCTAGGCATTCGTCGCGGATGTTATGCTTGAAGGCTGCAAGGGCCTCTGCATCCGGACAGTCGACGATTTGATTTTTCTTTGTCAAGAACCGTGTCCAGAATTGTCTGACTGATTCGTCTGGCTGCTGAATGATGTGGCTTAGGTCATCGGCGTCTGGTGGTCGCACATACGTGCCCTGGAAGTTGTCGAGGAATGCGGCTTCCAGGTCTTTCCAACACCCAATTGACTCTGCGGGCAAGCTGTTAAGCCAATGCCGAGCTGATCCTTTAAGTTTGAGTGGGAGATACTTGATGGCGTGGAGATCGTCGCCGCGGGCCATATGGATGTGGAGAAGATAATCTTCGATCCAAACCGCAGGGTCTGTTGTGCCATCGTAGTATTCAATGTTTACGGGTTTAAACCCTTCAGGGATTTGGTGATCCATTACTTCGTCAGTGAAGCATAGCGGGTGTGCGGCGCCTCTGTATTGAGCAATATCACGACGCAGCTCGAGAGAGCGTTGTCTGCTGTGTTCGGCCTGGCCGGGGTTATTGTATCCGGCGCGACGGTATTCGTCATGGGTGGTGGGGCGCCCACGTGATCCGTAGATGGATCTGGATTGCCTTGCTTTGTCCTCCAATATATCTCGCAAGTCCGGCGCGTTCCCTCTTGGCTTCGTACTTTTGGAGCGATGCCGGGGTACGGACTTGGTTGGGGGCCTGGATGCCTCTCTGTCGCGACCATGGGGTGGTCGGTCGGCCGTATCGTGCGCTGGTGATGGAGGTATGTATGCTTCCTCCTCTAATCGGGGGAGCAGCTTGCGTCTTGGGTAGCTTTTGGAGGGGCGTTCGAGTTTATACTCTTCGGCCGCGAGGACCTCGGTCCATCGATCGGTCAGCAGGTCCTGACCAGCTTGAAGCTGCTGCTGCTTTTTCTTTAGGCTATTTGCCGTGGCGATAAGCCTGCGTTTAAAACGCTCTTGTTCGACGGGATCCTCGGGCACGATGAATTCGTCGTCGTTGAGGCTTGCCGCGTCTTCGGAGGGAGGCATATAGTTGTAATCCTCAACCTCTTCGTCTACCGCCCTCTCGTGAGGGCTTGCTTCTGCATCCTCCTGCGCTGAGTCCTGCTGGAGGGGGTTGTCTTCGGCACTTTCTGGGGTATTATTATCTCCTGTGCCGGAATCTCCATTCTTGCTGTGGCGGGATTTAGAGCGGCGCCGCTGACGCCGGCGCTTGGGCTGTTTCTTTAAAGAATCTGCCTCTGCTGTTTCTTCGCCGTCCCCGTCTTTTGGGGTGTCCACCATGTATATGTCGTATGACGAGGTGGTCTTCTAGTGCCCTGTAGGCGCTGGTTCCTGTTCGTCTCCGGCATCGTCGTCCATAGCGTCGATGTCTTCGGAGTCGTAGTCTAGCATGTCGGTTAGATCGTCGACAGAGGCTACAAAGTGGGTGGTGGGTGGGCTCTGAATTTCTTCGTCGTCCGTATCCCAACCATCCTGGCCATAGTCCGGCCAGGGCTCTCCCGATAATGAGAGATGCTTTAGCGAATTCAGGATGTCGCCAAAAGGCGAGTATTGGAAGATGTCCGCAGCGATGAATTCCATAACCGGCGCCCAATCCGATTCGATTGGTAGGGGCGTGGGAGGTCTGGAGTCCGGCACCTCGGAATCATGAGTTTTGCGAGGGACAAGATTAGTGTTCGGCTCCATCGCCGTGGAAGTTAAAGCCCCCAAGGCGGTGTCCATCCACCGATCCTCGATCTGGGCGATCGGCTCCGGACTAATGGCCGAAGCGGATTCGTGTGCGGCCACCAAGGCACTGTTCGGCGGCAGAGCTAGATCATGCCCATCGTAACAGTGCGGCGCGCTTGGCTGTGGCTCGAGCCCGTCGAAGATCAAGTCTCAGCGGACGTCGGCCGTGAAGTTGAGACTTCCGAATCTGACCTGACGGCCAGGGGCGTAGCTTTCGATCTGCTCCAGATGGCCAAGCGAATTAGCCCGCAGTGCGAAGCCGCCGAATACGAAGATCTGTCCGGGGAGAAAAGTCTCACCCTGGACAGCGTTGTTGGTTGGAGATGCCATCGAGCCTATCGGTGAAGGCACAGAGGAACTCTCAATGAAAGCACCAATGTCGGTGTCAAAACCGGCGGATCTCGAGTAGGGGGTCCCGAACTGTGCGTCTAGGAGGATGGTAACAGGAGACGAGGGACACGATGTTTTACCCAAGTTCAGGCCCTCTCGATGGAGGTAAAACCCTACGTCCTGCTTGATTAATATTGATGATATGGGTAGTACAAGAGTGGATCTACCACGAGATCAAGGAGGCTAAACCCTAAAGCTAGCCTATGGTATGATTGTTGTAATGTATGTTGTGTCCTATGGACTAAAGCCCTCCGGTTTATATAGACACCGGAGGAGGCTAGGGTTACACAGAGTCGGTTACAATTGTAGGAGATCTACATATCCGTATCGCCAAGCTTGCCTTCCACGCCAAGGAAAGTCCCATCCTGACACGGGATGGAGTCTTCAATCTTGTATCTTCGTAGTCTTGGAGTCCGGCGGACGATGATAGTCCGGCTGTCCGGACACCCCCTAGTCCAGGACTCCCTCAGTCCTCCTATTGGTTCGATAACCTTGGTTCGCACTGAAGGAAATACTGACCACTACTATATTGCTTCACCCTTCCTCTTCAGGGAAAATCTCAACATAGCTCACAAGTTGCAGGGGAGTAGGGTACGACATGACCTCCTCGAGCCCAAGTTGATTGGGGGTGGGGATTTGGCGCCGTCTCGCAGGAGCTCAATGCCAGTGAAGGCCTCGCACGCCGTCGCCTGTGACCTCCTTGCCCGACAGATCACACTGCATGCATCGTGTAAAGGAGAGAGGAAATAAGGGTAAGGATCCATGGCTTATATCACCTTGCTAATTCGAGTGAGGGTGTTAGACCACTCACCTGGATGCTTGCGAGGTTGGCTAGAGTCCTCGGAGGAGCTTGAGCTTATCTGCTCAACATGCGCCAAAGACTGGCTCGTCATGGCCTCCTGGGTTCTCCTCGAGCGCTTAGAGACCCGAGGGGAAGCAAACTCCTCGACATCCTCCGACACCATACTCTCCCTCTTGCAACCTAGGGAGGAGTGTACCCTGCTAGATTCCTCCGGTTGTTTGGAGATGTATTCGGATTCCGAGCAGGCAGGTTAGAGGCGCTACCCCGTGTGGTCGGGCCCTTGGCCCTAGTATTCTTGGGCTCTTGGGGCTTTTTAGCTTGACCGCGACCACATAAGGTCCTTTATCAAGATCCCCTCTAGCACAAGGCTCAGGGGCCCTTCTCGCCGAGGCGATGGAGACTTGAACAACTTCATGCGGGTGCACCAATCCTACATGGCAAACATGTGTAGCCTATGATTCGGATAAAGAATACGTCAAGAATTAAAATAGTGAGTTAACGCACTAAATATATACCTCGGTAGCAGGGTGTGCTAGGCAAAAGCCGATGTCATCTCCCTCGATTCGAAACTTGTTGTCCTTATCCCAGGGCTTGAAAAGGATCTTCCACATACCATCGAAGTCTTTTCCTTGGAAGAAGCTTCAGATCATTGCGTCCACACTTTCAGGCGCATACCTCCACATGGGGATGCTCGGGCCTAGAGGGGTTGGATCCTACGGTGGAGCATCACATGGACCCCATCCACCAGGGTAACACCCTCGGCAATGATGGCCCTAATCTGTTGCTGAGCACCGCCACCTCCTTTTGGTTCCCCTAGTCGAGGTTCTTGTCTGTCCACGGATGCAACCTCTTCAAAGGTGCAGCTGAGAAGGCAAGAACCCCTTCATGATCCCCTGATAGCACGTCAATCATGTAAAACCTCTTCCTGCCACTACTTCACCATCTCGATGAACTTGCCCTTTGGCCAGTCGACATTGTTGAGCTTGCTGATCATGCCCCCTCCCCTCTGCACTCTATGAGATTACAGCCGTTACTGTGTGGCTTGACGCAAAACAGCTTCAGCCAGAGCCAAAAGTGGGGCTCTATGCAGAGGAAGGCCTCATATAAAGTGATATAGGTGGCAATTTGGATGTTTGAATTTGGGGCAAGATGCTAGAACTAAAGCCCATAGAAGAATAACAGGCCGCAAAGGAAACGATGAAGGGGAAAACCTAAACCTCGGATGAGGTGGGAAACATAAATGACCTGCATGCCCTCCCGAGGATCTCGAATCCGGGAGGCTGAGCAGATCTCCTTGCCGACGAGGGGGAGCAGCACTTGACCACACCCTGAGGAGGGACATAGCCCTCACCTGCAGCTCTGTGATGATGCCTATCGTGATGATGGAGTGTATCCAGAGCCCTCTCTTGCTCACCGCCTTCTCCTCGGCCCTAGGTTGTGGCACCTTTCCCCTTGCCAACCATATCTTGAGGACGTGGTGGGGGAAATGGGTGGGGAGGAAAGAAGGCAAACTGTGTTGCAGGTTTCCGGGCACTGGAGCTTGGGAGTTTTTTTGGCAATGGAGCGGAGAAGGAAGCGTCAAGTGATTTAGATTCAATCCATTCCCTTATATAACCTATTAAAGATACAAAGGGGCACTACACCACGCAGTAAAAATGCTAGTTCCCAATGCAAAGTGCTATATGTGTGTGCGCGGTTCAAGGATTTTGTTGATGATATCTCTAAAAAACTGAAGCACGATCCTTTCATTGATGGGACGTGCCAATGAAAAATGCCCTCAAGTCGCGGTAGGTTGGGCGTAATGGCTGATTGATGAAACCTCTCGGTTCCATAGTAAGTGGTGGTGGTTCTGTTTTCGGTCGAAAGCTGTCAGGACATGACCCAATCGGTCCACCTACTCTCACGTGGCAAAACTTCGCCGTTAAGCTAAGGGTCCTCGAACCCGATAAGAATAAATTGTTTCAAAAGGGCCTTGTAAAAACTACCCCGAATACCCTGGGTACATAAAATGTATTTCTCCTCGGGTCTACACATGACTTCCGTGAAGATGGATGCTGAAGATGGATAATGCAAAATTTATAAAGTCCTCAGATTCCGAGGATTTCTCAAGCATGGAGCCAATTCAGAAGATTGTTGTACTTGCCTACGAAGCCGATGACCAGAAGTTGAAGCTTTTCTGACGAGAAGATCAATGTCCTTGGCTTGAAGACCAGTTCAGGGGCTACTGAGGGTTCCTAGATTAGGGGGTACTCACCACATCGGCCTACCCTTCATGGGCCGGGCCAAGGACCCACCGACAACCAAAGGTCGGGCCATGTTTGCCATGACCCTCGATGTACTCAATATGGAATCTTTCGAAGACTTGGCGTGCACTTGAAGGCATATTCAAATATTCGACATGTTCATCTCTAGATACAACTGACCATGTGTAATCCTAGGTACCCCGACTCCTATATAAGCCGAGGGGTTTAGTCCGTAGAGGCAATACTTTGAGACTCATTCATATGATCCCCACGTAGATCAACTTGTACTCTATACCCCGTCCACAATGAATACAATACAAGCATGACATAGGGTTTTACCTCTCCGAGAGGGCCTGAACCTGGGTAAACATCATGTCTCTCTACTTCCTGTTACCATCTAGCGGAGATCACCAGCTCGGGATCCCATACCCGAGAACTGCCGGATTTAGCTCCAACACTCGGGCGATGCACAAGAGGGGAACACAATGAATACAATACACGCGTCCCCGGAAAAGTGGTGGCCACGTCCCGCCAAATCGGACTCCCTATCTAGGCACCCTCGGCTCACTACCCAAACCCCCGCCACCATTTCCCCCCTTCGAGCTCTTCGACCCGCGTGGATGCTTCATCGACGAGCAGGTAAGGGACGTCTTCTCCGGTTGGCGGTAGAAGACGACGGCGATTTGTCGTCCTGCTCTTCTCTGACTTGTTCTATGCCTCCATTCGGCCTCACTGATGGATGTAAGTTCGATCACTCCCTCCACCCTAGTCGTTCTAGCTTAAAACTGTGAGCGCGTGGTAGGATTAGATCTATGAGTATGTGGTAGCGTTGTAGACTGCCAATATGCGAGACTATGATGATGTGCTAGCAAGTGGTGATGGATTGGGTGCAAGTGTGGATGGACTGCCGATCTCCGGCACGACCGTTCTGTTTTCAATGTTCACAATCTTAGATTTTTCAATATTAGTCAGTTTTGTTTAAAATTTAAAAATTGTTTATAAATTTGATTTTTTTTTACAATTTGAATAAAATGTTTGTGAGTTTAGCAAAAATGTTGGAAAATCCAAAAAAAATGTTCTTGCATAAAAATTGATCATGAATTCAAAAAATGTTGTGATCCCAATTTGTTTTGTGAATTAATTAAATGGTTGTGAATTAAAAAACATGAATTCATAACAATTGTTCATGAATAAAAAAATGATGAATTCCAAAAAATATGTTAGTGGATTCCAAAAATGTACATGAATTCGAAAATATTCAGAAATTCAAAATATGTTCATGAAATTAAAAATTGTTTGCAAATTTCCCAAAATGTTCATGCATTGAATTGTTTTTCGGAAATTTGGAAAAGGTTCAAATATTTAAAATTTGTTTGGAAAATCATGTTTTGAGATTCCGAACATTTTTAGAAAAACAGAAACATTTTTAAAATTCTAAACAATTTTTAGAATTTGAGCTTATTAAAAAACACGAACAATTTCTGAAAATCATGAATAAATTTTGAAATCCCTTCTATTAAATGATCTTTTTTTTGAAAAAAGGAAGAAAAAAGAAAGAAAGAAAATAAGTAGAAAAAATGAAGAAAAACGAAAACAAATAAAAAAATCTGTCCATAAACCTTTAGGAGGTTCATAAATCGACCAGGAACCTTGGAGAACGTTGCTGTAACTGGTTGTTAGTTTCATCCGCTCGGGGCTGACCCAATAGCAGATCATAGTGAGCGATCGGGTTGGTATGCATTGCATAGAGCGGTACATATCATTCCGCGATAAGGAGCCGGTGCATCCTCCTCTTTGTTGCACACAAGGCCGCAACTCAAGAGGGCACGCCATGAGCCATGACCATGTCCAAGTCTTCGTCTCGTGCTTATTGCTTATACATACGGTGTAGAAGACGAGGTTTTTTTCTTCTGTTATTCCGTGAAAACTTTCGATGCCCACCTTGTGTGTACACATAGACACCAGCTCTCGCCCCCCGCGTCGCCCCCGCCTCGGGCGACTCGGGCGGGATCCCAACCCTAGCCGCCGGGGGCTCCCCGTCCTCCCATCCCTCCCTCCGCCGCCGCCGAAGGACGCCGCCGGCCTTTGCCCGGAGGCTGACAGCGGTGGCGGGGGCCTTTCCTCTCTCCCGCGCCATGGGGACGGTGCGGAGCTCCGCGGCGTGAGGTGGCACGGCCGATCTGGCCTCCATGGCGTGGTGGGCCTGCGCGGCGGCGGCCTCGTCCTAGGGCGCTGGTGGTGGCGGTTGCTGCGGCCGGCCCTGCGTCGGGCAGCGGCCTTGGCTGCGTTCGGCGGTGGCGGCCGGATCTGCAGCGACGGACCATCTGTCCTCGGATCGGCGGTGGCGGCATGGAGGGCCTGGTGGTTGGGTCGGCGTCATGCATGGTTTGCCCTCCGGACAGATCCGATCTGCCCGGTGCGGCTTGCTCGATGTGCGGCGGCTCAGATCGGCGGCGATCCGTGCGCACAATACGTGATGGAGGTTCTTCGAGCGGATCCGGGTGAAAACCTTGTGCTCGGCTTGTTGCCAAGACCGACGTTGGTGGCACCCTGTGGTGTCATTACCTTCTTGAAGGCATCGCCGTGGAGAAGCTCTAGACCTCTATCCGCTACCTCCGGGGGAAACCCTAGATCAGTTGATCGGATGACGGCGACGCGTTGGTGTCGTTTCCTCCTTGGGGGCGTCATTCTTGGAGGCGTACACGGGATCGAGGGACCGGCGGGTGCCTTTTTGGTGGAGCGGTACTTCATCCTTCACATTGATGACGGCGAATCTCGGCGGCGTGGTGCAGTGGAGACTCGGCGTTCGATGCGCGGGGATGGACTCGCGCAGGTGGAGGTAGTTGTCTGGCGTCAAGGTGGCGTCGATGACAGAGTGGCCTGACAAGGTAGAAGCCTCAATATCTGCTCTGAAGACGGACCTGGGAAAGATGGCGGCGACGACACATGTGAGTGCGTCAGACCAGTTTATGCCCCAGACCCGGTATGTGGCTCGGCTGGGCTTCTGGCTTTTGATGATAGGCTTAGGTGAGTAGACCGGGTATGTGGCCCAGGTAGCACCCCTTCATCATATGGATAGGAGTAGTGGCATATGTTGTCAAGATGGCGGATTCAGGCATATTGTGGTAATACTTTGTAAGGTCCTCGGGAATAATCAATAAAGTGGCCGTATGCATCTCCCAGATGCAGAAGCCGGGGGTCATTCTCGTTTTCTAAAAAAAAAAACCTTGTGTGTACACGCTACGTCCCTTTCACGGCTTAACAAAACCTTGTGTGTACACGCTACGTCCCTTTCACGGCACAGCAAGCAGTGGATGCGCTGTGCGGCCATGCGTGCGCGTGGCCGCCATCCATCCCGATCACCCGAGGCTCAGAGCCGAGATGGGCGCGCGACGACTGGTGGAAAGCGTCGTTTGTCGCGTCACGGCACGAAAAATTCTATAAGCGCGCCGGTCGCTTTCGCACGTCGAGCAGACCACGTTGCGTTGCGTTGCGTTGCATGTCATGGATACCGGATGGAGAGTGACGGGACCGACGACCCAAACTAGCACCGGTCGTTTTCCTAAAAAAAAATGTATCATAATACATATTTAGATAGTTAAATCGTCGACCTATAACTATACGAATGATTTATTCACCTAGACGGAGGTACTAATAACATAGAATTACTGTGATTACCTCAAGGAAGAGCCTCATAGCGCAATGACGAGTGTGTCCTATTTCCACTCAAGCCACTTGGGTTTGATTCTCCTCACCTATTTAATAACAAAAGTTAAGGCAGAAACTCCCCCCCCCCCCCCTAAGCTCTTTTTTAGTATGATTACCTGAAACAAGTACCATATTGCAATGACTCCATCAATGATAATGCTTCATTTTTTCCTTTTCTCAACACCCTTCTTAGGAAATACTCCCTCTGTCCCATATTAGATACATCCGCTCGAGCGACAACTAATATGGGACGCATGGAGTATTATAATACCTGAAAGTGTGACGGGAAATCAAATACATGAAACTAGAATTTTAGAAATAAGAACTCTAAGATTGGATATGCTTGACCAAACAGTGGTGCTCGCAAAAAGGTAAAGATAAATATCCATGATACGCCGCGGCGACTAGCGACTCTGCGGGCGACGCCGCGGGCGATGCCTCGGGCGGCCTCATCCGCCATGGATCGGCATGTTGGGGGAAGATTTTGGGCGCTGACGGACGGCATCGATGACTCGGAAGGCGAGGCCGGTGACTCGGACGGGGATGAGCCGCCGGTGGCCTCCCCGACGCCATCAGACGCGATCTGCGAAGCGTTCAAAGTGGGCTATGATGAGCAGGAGGTCGCGCTTCTCGTCGATCTGGCGGTACCGCGCGATGATCCGGCGAGATCGGGACTGAAGGAGGGGGACAACATCGAGATTGCGCGTCGCATCGTTCATCGTCGTACGTTGGTTTCGGCGATCCGGCCATGGCAAGGTCATGTTCCAAAGGTAAGTCTCCCGAAGCCCACCCTTTCTGATTTCTTTGAAGCGGGCGCATGGAAACTAGTTCAGAGAAAGAAAAAGAAACGGCCGGGGCCGGCTGGCTGCGATCAGGGACGCGCGGATCACGCGTTTGAATTTTTTGGTTGGCGCAGCTAGGCCCGAGGATGTGACTTTGGCCCGGCCTACGGAGGTGCTTTCAGCGCAACCTAGACCGAATCAGTGTGGGCCCGCGAAAGTTGGGTGTGAGGCCCAGACTTGTCTGATACCTGGCGATCTTGTGTACGGCCCCGCATGCAGATCGATCGTTTCTTCATCGTCTTCCTTGCCGGACGCTAGGGTTTTCCAGCGACGGAAGCCATGTCTTCGGTACTGTGGTTCAGGGCGTGCAAAACAGATTCCCCCCTTGGGGTAATGGCCGGCCGGGGTGCGGGCTTGCCGCTGGGGAAGAGGCCTGCTCTTCCGACCGGGGCTGGTCGGGGCGGGATTGCACCGCCGCCGGCATCTGGCACCGGGCGTGCTGCTCCGCCGGTGCCGTCCTCTGGATCCGGTCGAGGAGCTGTGCCGCCAATAGCCTCCGGTGCTGGCCGTGGTGCCGTGGTACCACCTGGGACGGCGCCTGCAGCTACGGGGCATGGAGGAGTTGCTCTTCACCCAGCTCGGCTGCCTTCACGGGACAAGCAGGGTTCGGCGCCGGCGCCTATTGGGGGTCGGGGCGGGCCGGCCCCTGGTTCTGTCCCGCCGGCGCATGGTTCGACTGCGGCTGCTACTGTGGGTCGGGGTGGTGCTCCGAGGCCCCCTACACCGGGCAACCAGGGCGTGACGCCCGGTCACCAGCCTCGGATGGCTCCACCGCCCCACTACGTCGCGAGGCCGGTGCAGAACTGGCCTAGGCCGGGGCAGATGCTTGCACCACCGCCGTCTCAAAATGTGGGTGTTAGCGGGACTTCTGGACCACCCCGAGGTCAATGGGGTGATGATGGCTACAACGCATATGGGGATGGCCAGCACCGCGGCTCGTCGTCAACGGGTGGTGGCCGCGGATATGCTTGGCAGAGTGATGGCTCTGTGGAGAGACCTTTTCTCGGTCCTCCTGGTGATTTTGTTGAGGGGGCGTCGGGCCCTGTGTACCAGCAGCGGGGCGGATACCGCGGTCATCATGGTGGCCGTGGTGGGCGAGGTGGGCGTTTCCGTAAACGGCAGCCTCCTCCGCCGGTTGTCCTCCAGCAGATGGATGACGCCGGGGCTACCAACGCGCCAGTCCTGACCGGTCAGGCTATGGAGGTGGTGACAGCGCTTGCCAATGCTGAGATACCTGCGAATGAGACCACGGTGGCTGCTTCTGTGGAGGCGGCAGATAGGGCTGATTCGGATAGAGCATCCAAGTGGGCGCGCAAAAAGGAGAAGATGTTGTGCTATTATTGTGGAGAGAAGGGTCATTTTAGTGCTGAATGTGTGGCTGTACTATGTGACACTTGTGGCAAGCCGGCACATGATACGGGAGACT
Source organism: Triticum timopheevii (assembly GCA_963921465.1). Lineage (NCBI taxonomy): Eukaryota > Viridiplantae > Streptophyta > Magnoliopsida > Poales > Poaceae > Triticum > Triticum timopheevii. The sequence continues at coordinate 276,107,097 of OY997274.1, forward strand.
GCCCGATTTTGCGTGATCAAATGCCGTCTCTCACTATCTATGGTGTGTATTGTGCTGAGCTCACGTTCTTCGAGTCTCCCAGTGCGAGGGAGATTCCGGAGGAGACACAGATTATGACTACTGGGGTGGTGAAAGTTACCAAAGGAGCTGTTTCTGAGACCCAGATTGTGTAGAGGCTTAAGGAGTTAGCTCCAGGTGACTTCCAGTGGGAACTCGTCGGTCTTGAGGCCAACTTGTTTAAGGTGGAATTTCCTTCGGTTGACGATTTGCAGAGACTGCTGAGTTTTGGGCTGTGCAGAGTACCTGGCACAGAATGTATCCTCGAGTTCCATGAGTGGAAGAAGGTCGAGCCTCAGGGCAAGCCTCTTACTCTGGTTTGGTTACGTTTTTTCAGGGCTCCCTCGAAGCCGATGCAGGATGCCAGGGTCGTGGCTAGCTTGGGTATTATGGTGGGGAGACCTGAGAGAGTGGATATGGCTTTTAACCGAGCTCACGGGGTAGCACGACTGCTGGTCAGTGTTTTGGACATTGAGTTTGTACCTGAGGTGGTCAAGTGGACTTATAGAGGCCAGCTTTATAACCTTGAGATTGCGTTTGAGGATGCTGGTCTGTTTGCTGAGGCTGTCAATGGGACCGATGTTGACATGCATGAGGGAGATAACAGCTCGGGAGCTAAGGAGGCACCGGTCGATGATGCGGGAGTGAGTTGTCCAACGGATCGGGGCCCGTTTCTCAGATGCCCGGGGGTGGGACGGCACCACCCACTTCGGTGCCTATGACGTCTCTGAGATTTGGGTCTTTTGAGCCTGCTTCTGTGCCTCCCAGACTTTGGAGTGACCGGATAGAGTCCGGCGATGTGATTGAGCACACGTTACCTTCCCTGGATTTTGAGGATGCTGATAGTCCCGATCTTGGGGGCTCGACGATTTCGGTCGAGGGAGGGGGAGAGGAGTTTTGGCAGGTGGCCACTCTATCTCCCGAGCCGCATGCTGTCTCACCTCAGGCTACGGGTTCAGTGCTGGAGGTTTTACCTGCATGAGGGGGTCCGGGGCAGGTGGCCTTGGCGCCTTCTTCTCCTATCGCGATGGAGCCGCAGCTAGCGGCTCCGACTTCAGGTGGGGGCTCGGGGTAGGTGGCCCTGGCTCCCGCTTCCCTTGGGGCGCCTAGGGTGGCCCACCTGTTCTGGCGTTGGCGAGTCCCTCTAGCCAGAGGGCCGAGGTGGGAGGGGAGTATGGGCAGGTGGCCCATACACTTCCATCCCCCGGTTCGCCTACGACTCAGTGCTGTGCTGGGGGTGAGGCAGGAGGCCCCACTCCAAGCAGGGTCACTCGGAAGGAGGTTATTACGTTCGGAGGGATTCCGGATCCGGTCTCTGCGGGGTGTCGGATGAGCTGCCACCTCTAGGATCAACCGGAGGTGGATGACATGCAGCAGCGGTGCGCCATGAGGGCGGCCAAGCTTCGTGACGTTGAGGTCACTACTGGTATATCCGTTAATACCTCTAATTCCATTTTGCATTTCTCCGAGGCTGAGATTATTAATAATGCAAACCTATTAGGAGTTTCACTAGGTAGCAATGATAGTGAAATCTCAAATTCCGTTAATGATATCCTGGATTTGGAGGCGGAGCGCACTTTAGAAATAATTCGAAACTTAGCGGCGGTTAAACCAATGAATGATTCCGATATTGATGCTTTGGGGGTCAGGGTGCTTGATAATTTTTGTGTGGATCTTCTACCGTCCCTTCCTGAGTCTGAGGAGGAGTATGATCCCCTTGAGGCGGTCGTAGTTAAGTCCACAAAACCAGGTTGTGAGGACCATCTGGTGGATCAGGACAAACCTAAACGCAAGTGGAAGCGGAAGATTTACCCGGCTTCGGCGGTGCGTAGGAGTGCTAGGATCCGTACTGCTAAAAAATTTCATGACGAAATATGAAAGGAATCTTTTGGAATAGCAGAGGTCTGAAAGACTTGGCTAAAAGAAGGTTTCTTGCAGAGGCGTCTATCGAGCATAGGCTAGATTTTATTGCATTGTTGGAAACTGGTAGATATAATTTTTCGCCACAGTTTCTCAACACTCTTTCGGGAGGTATTGATTTTGATTGGCACTGTCTGCTGCCGAGAGGAAGATTAGGGGGAATCTTACTCGGAGTTAGATGCGATTCGCTCGAAGTCCGAAGTGTGGTGATGGGTGACTTCGCTGTCAAATTTCGGGTGCGGTAGAAGGCCGATGGGTTCAATTGGGCTCTGGTGGTGGTATATGGTGCCGCGCAGCCCAAACTCAAATCGGAGTTCTTGGTAGATCTTGTTCTGATTTGTGGCTCAGAGTAGCTACCAATTCTTGTTGGGGGCGATTTCAACACTATTAGAAGGCGTGAGGAAAAGAAAAATGATAATTTCAACGGGAGGTGGTCGTTTATGTTTAACACCATTATTGAAAGCTTGGATCTCAGAGAGATAGAGCTTTCGGGTAGAAAATTCACCTGGGCCAACGCGTTGCCAAATCCGACGTTTCAAAAGATGGATCGAGTACTAGCTAGCGTCGAATGGGAGCAGAAGTTCCCCTTCGTAACGGTTCAAGAACTTTCGCATGGTATTTCTGACCACACGCCTTTATTTGTGGATTCGGGTGAGGCAACCCACTTGGGAAACAAAAACTCGATTTCGTTTGAACTGGCTTGGTTTGAACGAGAAGGCTTCTTAGATCTCGTAGCCAAGGAATGGGCTAAGGATGTAGGAGGCAGGACTGCGCTTGAGCGTTGGCAGAATAAGATAAGGCACCTGAGAAGTTTCCTACGTGGGTGGGCTAAGCATCTTGGTGGGATTTATAAGGTCAAAAAAGAAAGGCTTCTTACCCTTATTCAGTCCCTAGATGTAAAAGCTGAATCCATGGTTCTGCCGGCATCGGAGCTTCATGCTAAGCTTGAGGCGGAGATTAGATTGAAAGAACTTCTCCGTGAAGAGGAATTAAAGTGGGCGATGCGGGCTAAGGTTCACCGAGTTGTCCAGGGGGACACGAACACTCAATTCTTTCACATGATCGCCAATGGCAAGCATAGAAAGAAGAGGATCTTTCAGCTTGAACAAGATGAAGGAACGATCTTAGGACAGGAAAACCTAAAACTTTACATTACCGAATACTACAAGGAGTTGTTTGGGCCTCCAGAGGATAACTGTGTATCTCTCGATGAGTCTAGGAGTGAGGATGTTCCTCAACTTGCTGCCGATGAGAATGATATTTTGACAGCCCCTTTCTCCGAGAAAGAGGTGTTTGAGGCCATTTCGCAAATGAAAAATAATAAGGCTCCTGGCCCGAATGGATTTCCGGCGGAGTTTTATAAAAAAATGCTGGCATATTATTAAGGGGGATTTGTTGCCAATGTTCCATGATCTCTTCTCTGGTCAGCTTCAGTTATTTCACCTAAATTTTGGAATGATTACCCTGCTTCCTAAGAAAACAGAGGCTGTGAGAATTGAGTAGTTTAGGCCCATCTGTCTTCTAAATGTTAGCTTCAAAATCTTTACCAAGGTTGGGACTAATAGGCTCACGCAGATTGTGCATTCTGTGTTGCAGCATTCCCAAACTACTTTCATGCCGGACAGAAACATCCTAGAAGGGGTTGTGGTCCTTCATGAAACGCTCCACGAGATTCACACGAAAAAGCTAGATGGAGTAGTTTTTGAAGTGGATTTCGAGAAAGCATACGATAAAGTCAAGTGGCCTTTCCTTCAGCAGGCTTTACGTACGAAGGGTTTTGATGAAGCTTGGCGACGCCAGGTAGAATCTTTCACGCAAAAAGGGAGTGTCAAAATTAAGGTGAATGATGACATAGGTCATTATTTTCAGACACATAAGGGCCTGAGACAGGGAGATCCAATGCCTCCTATTTTGTTCAACATTGTCGTTGATATGTTGGCAATTATGATAGGAAGGGTTAAGGAGGGTGGTCAGGTAGGTGGCTTGGTTCCTCATCTAGTTGATGGAGGTGTGTCTATCCTACAGTACGCTGATGATACGATCATCTTTATGGAGCACGACTTGGCAAAAGCGAGAAATATGAAGCTGGTGTTATGCTTATTTGAACAATTGACCGGGTTGAAGATTAACTTTCACAAAAGCGAATTGTTCTGTTTTGGTAGAGCCAACAAAGAACAAGAGGCGTATAGCCAACTGTTTGGATGTGAATTGGGGTCGCTACCTTCCACGTACCTAGGTATACCCATTCACCATCGTAAGCTGACAAACAGAAAATGGAAGTGTATCGAGGATCGGTTTGAGAAGAAACTGAGTTGCTGGAAGGGCAAGCTCATGTCATACGGAGGCCATTTGATTCTTATTAATTCAGTGCTCACGAGTATGCCTATGTTTCTCTTGTCTTTCTTCGAAGTCCCAGTTGGTGTTAGGAAGAGACTGGATCTATTGATCCCGATTCTTCTGGCAAAGCGATGAACTAAAAATAAAATACAGACTTGCCAAATGGGATATCATTTGTCGACCAAAAGACCAAGGGGGTCTTGGTATTGAAAATCTTTAAGTCAAGAACAGATGCCTTCTCAGCAAGTGGCTATATAAGTAATCAGTTGAGACTGATGCCACGTGGGCGCAGATACTCCGCAGTAAGTATCTACAGTCCAAAACTTTGTCCCAGCTGACAGTGAGACCGACGGACTCGCCTTTCTGGAAGGGGCTCATGAGAGTCAAATTAGCCTTTTTCAATAGGACAAAGTTTATTATTGGCAATGGTACTACCACGCGTTTCTGGGAGGATACATGGCTTTCGGACACGCCACTGGTGCTTCATTACCCGTCTCTGTATAGTATTGTTCACCGACGTGATGCTTATGTTGCAACGATACTTCAGTCCATCCCCCTTAATATTTGCTTTAGGAGAACACTTGTCGGCAATCGTTGGGAAGCATGGCTTCACTTAGTGAGGAGATTGATGGAGGTGAAGCTGTCTCATCAGCCCGATCAGTTGTGCTGGAAGGTTACTAGGTCTGGAGAGTTCTCAGTTAAATCGATGTATATCGATGTTATCAACTCTAGCGCCATTCCTAGTTCCGAAAATGTTTGGAAAGTCAAAGTTCCTTTGAAAATTAAGGTGTTTATGTGGTTCGTACATAAACAAGTCATACTAACAAAGGATAACTTGGTAAAGCGCAACTGGACATGATCTACTAGGTGTAGTTTTTGTGATCGGGATGAAACTATCAAACACCTATTCCTTGATTGCCCGTTGGCCAAAGTGTTGTGGCAGACTGTGCACATTGCCTTTAACATTACTCCTCCGAATTCTGTCAGCATGTTATTTGGAACGTGGCTTTCTGGGATAGAGTCCAAAATAGCTAGACACATTCGCGTAGGAGTATGTGCATTATTGTGGGCAATTTGGAACTGCAGAAATGATTTGGTTTTTAACAGAACAACAAATTTTCATCTTTTGCAGGTTATCTTCCGTGCCACAGCGTTGATCCGTATGTGGTCGTTACTCACTCCGACGGAGGACAGGGAGCGTTTGGTTACTGGATCTATCCGGTGGAGATGGTAGCACGGGATATCTTCAACCGGTTTGGTTGGCGGTCATGTAATAGGATAGGCAATTAGTTTTCCTATCTTCGTTTCGCCAGCCGGTTGTGGCCTTTTGGCATTTCTGTTTGGGCCATTTGCATTTCTATCCCTAACTCGAACCACCTAATCATATATACCCCTAATTCGAAAGCCTGCTCAAATTTGCCCCTCCGCCGTTAGATGCCCTTACAGAAATGCCCTTCTGCACCGTTACCATCCGGTCAAACAACTTTGACCGTCCTGAAAAAAATAGCAAATTTTTTTTGAAAAATCTAAGATTTTGTGAGTTTGAGGATACTCATGTGCGTGCAAATTTTTGTGCTATTTGGACATTCCAGGAGCTCGTGGCGAGGAAAAACATTTAACATGCACACTTGTGAACAGTAAATTTGAAATAAAATAGCAAGAAAATTCAAAAAAAATATGAAAAAATTTGGCATCAAAGAGGCTTGGGTGCACCAGGTGCTCGCAAGTTTTTGTGATCAAATGACATGCGAGGAGCTCTAGCAAGAAAAAACAAAATAGTCATTTTTTCCCAAGTTTTTTCTCGAGCCAAATTTTGTTTTTTTCTCCACAAGCCCCTCCAATGTCCAAACACAACAAAAATTTGCACGCAGCTTGTAGACTATAGCCTCTTTGATGCCAAAAAAATTCATTTTTTTTAATTTTCTTGCTATTTTTTGAATTTATTGTTCACAGGATTACATATTTATTGTTTTTCCTTTGACACGAGCTCCTGGAATTCCCAAACAGAACGAAAATTTGCACGCACCTTGCGAACCTGAGTATCTTTGATCTCACAAATTTTCAGATTTTTTAGAACTTTATTGCTATTTTTTTCAGGACGGTCAATGCCCTTTGACCAGCTTTGACCTGCTTTGACCGGACGGTAACGACACAGAAGGGCATTTCTGTAAGTGCGCCTAACGGCGGAGGGGCAAATTTGAGCAGGCTTTGAAATTAGGGGTAAATCTGAGAGTGGGCGCAAATTAGGGGCATAGATGTAAATGTCCCTTATGTTTTTGGCACTGTGGCTCTTTGTGAGCTCGCCGTTTCTTTCGTTTCAAACTTTAAGACCTTGTTGAACCTATTTGCTTATTTATTAATGTGGCCGTATGCATCTTCTGATGTAGAGGCCGGGGAGGCCACCCTTTCCGAAAAAAACATGGACGGCTATAGAAAAATGGAACGTGACGCTGAGAGGACGATGAGCTCGTGTCTCACGGTCATGGACGACCTGAGGGGGTGGGGAGGTGCTAGTGTCGTCAAGCTTTGAACCAAAGAGGCCTCAGATATGAACCTACAAGCGACAATGATGGAACGTGACGCCGAGAGAATGATGATCTCATGCCTCATGGTCAAGGACAACACGAGGGGGGGCGAGGTGCTAGCGTCGTCAAGCTTTGAACCGAAGAGGCCTCGAAGATGAACCCACAAGGCGACAATGATGGGGGCGCGCTGATCTGGTGATGTCATGTCGTAGTCGCATTGATCAATTTTTCCCTCTTTCCTGGGTCATGTCTCAAGTTACATCTCATTTGACTCTTTCCTACAATCAACTAGGTTGGGATGCACTTTTGTTGGTTCAATTTCTTGCCTCTTGTGTTTTGGAGATTACTAGACCATAAATGCACGCGTTCTCGTGCCCGTCCTTGTTAAGGGAAAAACTATATAGATATATAAAATTGCATGGAACCATGCAAATATACATTTTGTTTTAGAAGTACAAATAAAAGACGATGTGTCACAATACCATGGAGCTTAATTTTAGGGGTAACATCCCGCATGCCTATAATCCAATAGCATACACAATTGTTCGATGGAAATGATGATTTTTAATATTAAGAATATACATAATTTTACATGGTAAATAATAAAACTATAATTAGCTGAAATTACCGATTAGAAGACTAAAACAGTGGTGCTCACAAAAAGGTAAATATGAAGAAAAGTCAAGGGTTGTGATTCATATAATTGGAATCACAACTAATAATAATTTCAAATAAAGACTAGTAGATCACATGTAAAGTATACAACAATTTCAAATAAAGATTAAAAATCACATGTAAAGTATACAACAACAAAGCCTTTAGTCCCAAACAAGTTGGGGCAGGCTAGAGCTGAAACCCATAAGATTGGAATCACATGTAAAGTATATCACCCAAATATCTTTCATCATGAGTGCTAGTTTCACAATATTATACACACATCTAATTGCCAATTTCATCAAACATCACTAAAGGTAATGAACTAAATAATGATGCCCTAAGTGGCATGGTTCGCTACCCTTGTCGTCCATGTTGGAAGCTAAGGGTGCGGCGATCAGTTGGGTGCCGCTTACCATGTATTTGGCGGTTGTGTAGTTAGTGAATTATTTATACATAAACTTTTGCATTCCTTTAGAAAGAGCAAGATTTATATGTGTTATCAGGGAAATAAACAAGGAGCTTATATGAAATGTGTAGGGAAATGAAGTACGTAAAATATATTTGCATAATAAATCACCTTTAAGAGAAAACTCTTCCAATTAGCTCATGTCAGTACTTCGCAACTCATCCAGCAGAATAATTTGCAGCACAACCACTTGATGCTCCACAAATATTGGAGAATATGTTACTAAAAATATTAGTACATAATTTGTGAAGCCCTCGAACCAAAATATATAAGGCCTTGAATCAAGCACTAAACAGAAAAAGTTAACAATAAAGTAGAGAAATCACAGCTAGCCAAAAGCGATCCCTCCAAACTTTATTAAATGAATAGTTGATAAATAAACATATAAAGGAAATAAAGAAAGATATTGAAAAAAAGTAGTCAATACATATGAAACACTACCTAAATAGTGGAAGATACCGAGACATTAAAAAAAATAGTTACCTTGTTTGATTTTGGTACGGAACATCAACTTACATTCATAGAAAGTAATAGTAATATCTTAATTAACATATCAATATATTTCATCACCCAGGGTGCAGAATAAGTAATTCTTCACCCGATGTGATCTTACGATCGCTTCCTAAATCAATTACGTTTAGAATATAAATAGTTACATGCATATTGATTCAATATGTAAAATTTGGTATAAAAACAAAAATATAGTTTTTAAGACCAGAAAAATCACATTTTATGTATGTTTTACACTATGTTTTTACATTCGTAATTTTACGTAACATGAAATATTTTTTACGGCGAGTACATATTTCTTACGTTCTCCTTTTATGTATGAAATAAGACAAAATTTACGAAACATAAAAATACGGTGCATTCATGTCAAAATAGAGAAGGGGTGAAGAATAACTATTTCTCACCCAGGGTGACAAATAGTGTGACCTTATTTACCTATCCAACATGGTCAATATTGATATGCCAAAGGCAAACACCCACGGCCTTGTGAATGACATATAGTAGCCGAACTTTTTTTTCTCGAATACGCACAAGCATGTGTATCATTCATTGGAGAAGAGGGGGAAAGACTCCCCAAAGTGTGCGGTTGTACAAATATTTACAATTGGGCCATGCCCAACACTATCAAACTCACGCGAGCTAACTACTCACAAACCATCCATGGTGTGCCCTCCGCCTCCTTGATTAGGCCAGCCTTCACCCATAGTCCGCCCTCCTCTTTTATCTGGTTGATGCAGGCAGACACGGACAGTGTTGCTCCCTTGAAGACGATGTCATTTTGATGTTTCCATATCATCCACATTCCAAGCAGACACTTGGCACATGTGGATCTCCAGTGCTCCCGACCCAGATCCTGTCTGATGCACCACTCCTCCAAGGGTTCGTCGATCCTGGGATGGAACCCTTGTCGACCAGTACCCACCATGAACCAGTGCCATATTTGCCTTGCAAACACATAGTTGATTAGTAGATGTCGTATGGTCTCCTCCTTCTAATCGCAAAGGGGGCATGCAGCTTGGTATGGGAGCCCTTGCCATGCCACTCTATCGAACGTCCAACAGTGGTTCTTGATGGCAAGCCAAGTGAAGAGGCAACACTTGAGGGGGCTCGCGACTGCCACGTGAAGGGCGCTGTCGGTGAGGCCTCAAGTCCCATGAACATTGCCGCATAAGCCGAGCGTGCCGAGAGACATCCATCCCCCTCCCAAGCCCAGGATAGTGCGTCCTTCGTGTCCTTTGTGAGCTGAAGTGTAGATACTCTTTGCCATAATCTTAGGAATTCCTCTAGAGCTCCCGCTGGGAGGTCTGACCCTACGTCCCTCGCCCATGCATGGTTTGTTAGCGCTGCCAGGACCGTCCGTGTCCTCCTCGCACGCCTCGGGACAGAACCACATTAGCATATATGATATCGATTGTAGTTAACTTTATAAAAAAATGAACTTTTATGCATACATGCTGAATCTGGTCTGTGATAGCTTCTCTGACTCCAATGACAGATATCCAAACTAAGTAGCAATTTGTTGTTTCCTATCAGCATTTTCAACAAGTATAACTTTATTAATTGTCAGCCCGGCCTGTAGATTTATACTACAAAGTAACTACTATGTATGCATATAGTAACTATAGTATTATACATGGAACCCAGAATTTATCTTATGTACCATGTGAACTAATGGGAAGAAGATAAAATATATATTTAGGGAAGATAGCAATTGCAAAAGGCTTATAATCCAAATCGTAGATGTACAATAAACAAAACCACTTTAAGCAAGGCCTAAAAAAGGCAGTTGCACTATAAAAACACTAACACGTAGAGTGGGCTTCTTCATCAACAATCACCGATGATCTACCTGTCACCGGTTTGTCTTCATGAAATCTCAACTCATGCTCTACATACCCAGCCCCAGGAACAAGTCAATCCACATAAAGTCCCAAATTCGACCTATCAACACCAGCACAGAACAGTAATTTTGTGCGAAACCTTAGGCCTTTAGGATGTGTAGATTGTTGAAGGGGATGCACACCTTGTGGAGATCAAATAAAAACATGGGTAACAAGTGTTTCCATTTGTCTTGGCATCGGGGACGACGATACCTCACAAAGTCGCAAGCAATCCACGACGGTTGGGAGATGAAGCAAGGTGAAGGAGTTGGTTCCATGAATGGATAGAGGCGCCACTTGCAGGAAGAGGCGGTGGAGGCGGTGACACATAGCTAGGGTTGTGTAGGATAGAAGCCGCCCCGACCGGACCCCGGTGTTGAACGAGGCACACAAGGGACTGCTGGGTGGCCAACGGAGGAGCAGGCCGCTTCAAGAGCACACACACGAGCACGAGAGAGGAAAAGGAGGTGTCAACGATGTTGATGTTGATGGAAAGGGAGAGGGCAATGCAGCCAGGCCATTTTCACATACTTGAGGGCCCAATTAATGAGAGTGCATTGAGAACGCTCTGCGGAGCAGCAACCCTGTGAAGCTGTTAGCCCACCTAGGTTGTGTAACACATGCCTGAGTTGATTGTGGGACGAGCAGAGATCTATGCCGCTCAACATCAAATCGCGGAGTGGGGCCGTAGCTAGCCCCATTTTATTGTTTCTTAATTCTCAGAAACGATGAGGGACTAATTTGTTTGCTAGTGCACATAAACAGAAGTAGCCCCTGGAGTGTGAAGAAGATTGCTATATTCTTCCGAGAGGTTTGCTACAAACTTCAGCGAAAGTCTTCTGTGAAGCGGTGAAGATTAATAGATTTCGAGGAGTTTGATTCTGAGAAGATTACGTGTCAGAGATGACCCCTGAAAAGATTGCTGACATGAAGCAATTGGTACACGAGGCGTCCGAGAAGAAATGAATGCAATCGTGAAGAATGAAGACGAAGTGAAGACGTAGCATTTGTTTCGTTGTTTCATTTTTTCCTTGAGTCATAGGGCTACGGTACTACTCCCTCCATCCCAAAATTCTTGTCTTAGATTTGTCTCGATACAGGTGTACCTAATACTAAAACATGACTTGATACATCCGTATTTAGACAAATCTAAGACAAGAATTTTGGGATGGAGGGAGTATTAATAGGGGCATAAGTATTTTGAGACTTATGTCTGTTGTGATGCTTAACCGAAACCTATCCTATGAGAGTCGAGAGAAATCTCTTTGTGTTTTCACACATTTACTTGTCAGTGAAAGACGATGATCATCTAGCTGCGAGAGAAATGTTTTGAACTGAGGAGTTGACTTTACTTGTTCCTCAAGTAAAGTTGTTGGGTGCATTCAAAATATGACCATTGGAAACATGTCGGTTTTCCATAGACAGCTTGTCCTAATGGTCATTTTCCTTCTAGGAATGTTGCGGCTATAAATAGCCACCCCACACCAACGTGGTTCGTTTGCTGCTCGCACTTGGGATGATGAAAAGATTGATTGAGCACCCCTCTTTGATAGATTTGAGTTTAAAATCCATTGATAGAAAATCAAGGGCCGAAACTTAGATATTGGTCGACCATCATAATTGACGGTGTCCTGGACCAGGGGGTCCTAACCCAGATGGGCTAATGTATGGGCCGGACCACCAGCCTGTTAAGGAGGAAGGACTCCGGAGGCCTTCGAAGTGCAGCGACCGAATACTTGGCGTGTACTTCAAGCATGTCTGATTAGATTTGGCATGTAAATTCTTAGATGGCGACCGACCATGTGTAACCCTAGATACCCCTAGTGCCTATATCAACCAGATGGTTTAGTCTGTAGAGGCCATCATACACCCATTCATACATCCATTATATCCCTAGGGTTTAGACCACAACTCACGATTTCGAGGTAGATCAACTATGTACTTTGATACTTTCATAATATAAGCCAGAGCAGGACATAGGGTTTCACCTCCATAGAGAGGGCCCAAACCTGGGTAAACTTTACGTGTGTTCTCTCTTGTTACCCATCGAACCGATCTAACAGCTCGGCTCCCTACCCGAGAACTGTCGGTTTTGACACCGACATTAGTGCTTTCGTTGAGAGCTCGCTGTTGGATCACCCATGGTCGATGGCCTCGCTAATCGGTGATCGGAGTTCCCTCAACACCACAAGCGCATCAACGGCTCTCGCCAACGGGCCACCTAAAGGCTCGTCGGGTCCTAAATCACGCTCCCCCTGCGAGGCAACACAACACGACCTGAAAACCTGCTTGGAGCTTCATTCTCCTTTTATGAGCTCGGCTAACAGAGCCCAACTCAAGGGAACCTCGGATCTGAAATCACGTATAGGGAATAAGTGTGAAACCAATCGGTTAGGAGAGGTTGGCATTTCGGATGTCAAGCCGAGCCCACACACCTTCTCCTCCGTGCACTCTTCCTGCGAAGGATGCGGGGGTGCCTGGGAGCGCTCCCTAGTCGGATTAGGATGTTTTATTCCACCCGCCGCCCACGTCAAATATTGTCCAAGTAACATGGGCCTCCCGATGTTTGCGACCTATTGTTTGTAAAACAATGATTTGAAGAGGCAGTTTGGCAATTTTGGTCACAATTCCTGTTCGTCAAGAACAGAACAACCAACTGTCACGATGTGGAAGCATTGGTTGCCTTCAGCCACAACTGCCATGACGAGGGTCTATTAAATGCTATCAATCGGCGCCAAGTTAAGACCTTCTTCGAGATCTCAGAGTTGGTGTCAAAAATTTGCACCATTGAGGAAGCCTGGCTGGCCCGGGAATCAGTATGCTCAGACGGATCAAAGGCGCATGACCTTCTTCAGGCGCCCCACACAAGCAGAGTCACCACGAAAAAGAAAAAATATGGGACTCCAGACTGCCCTAGAGGGACTACTGGACCAACCATGCCCTATACAGTCTACTATGATTACCACCAATCCAACCCACAACCTTTAAGCCTGTTGGGTTTTGAAACAAGTTGCTAAGGGTGGTGAGTCCCTCCTTGAAAATAGGCACACTATTAGTCATGCAACAAAATCCCCAGAAGAACCCGAAGTCCTGATGATTTACCAAACATATAAATCAGGAAACCAAAGAAACGGGCCCTACAGGAGCTCACCCACGCCCCAGTACATACACCTCCGGCCACGTGGTTAGACACATTGATCAGGTTTGAGCATCATGATCAGGCGGTGCTCAATCTAAGCCGATGCCCATCCGCTCTGGTACCCGACCCCATAGTGGACAGATGCCGACTGCATAAGGTAGTAATGGATGGTGGCAGTAGCTTAAACCTCATTTACGAGGGTACGCTGGAAAAAATGCAATTCGATACAACTCGCATCCAGCATAGCTCTATTACATTCAAAGGAATCATCCCCAATAGGGAAGCACAATGCAAGGGAAAGATCAATCTCGATGTGGTCTTTGGCACTCCCGATAACTATCAGCCCGAGGAGTTGAATTTCCATAGCGTTCCCTTCTGAAGTGGCTACCATGCTCTGCTGGGCGAGAAGTGTATTCCACGCCATACCCCACTATGGGTATATGAAGCTCAAAATTTTTGGCCCCAAGTGTAACCATCACCAACAACCAGTACAAAAAAATACACTTCCGTGATGGTACGTGTTTGTCACAGTAGGTCATGTTTTTTGTCATGCATGTACATCCATGACAATTTTATGACAGAATCAAGATAGTCATACCTGTGTTGTCGTAGAAGTGTTCCATGAAATTACCAAAATTATCATCACGGAAGTGTCCACTTCCATGACGATAAATCCCGCGTCATAAAAGTGCTTTCATCTAGGGTGACCGACACGTGGCATCCACCATAACGGGTCACCATTAAGCTATCGGGTCCGGTGATAACCCACAAGTATAGGGGATCAATTGTAGCCTCTTTCGATAAGTAAGAGTGTCGAACCCAACGAGGAGCTAAAGGTAGAACAAATATTCCCTCAAGTTCTGTCGACCACCGATACAACTCTACGCACGCTTAACGTTCGCTTTACCTAAAACAAGTATGAAACTAGAAGGACTTTGTAGGTGTTGTTGGATAGGTTTGCAAGAATATAAAGAGCACGTAAATAAAAACTAGGGGCTGTTTAGATAAAGACACAATAAAGTTAGTATAGCGAGTGTGGAAAATTGGTGGTAGGAGTTGTGAAATTGTCCCTAAGCAATTGACTACTTTACTAGACCGATAGCAAGTTTTATGTGGGAGAGGCCACTACTAGCATGTCATCCCTGACTTGGAATTCTATGCACTTATGATTGGAACTATTAGCAAGCATCCGCAACTACTAACATTCATTAAGGTAAAACCAAACCATAGCATTAAGATATATTGGTTCCCCTTCAATCCCGTATGCATCTATTTCTATGCTAGGTTGAAGCTTCTGTCACTCTTGCCCTCCAATATATAGTCCTATCAACATACAACTAACCCTATGGTGTGATCCACGCACGTGCTCATATGATGGGCACCAAGGGATAGCAACATAACCACAAGCAAATTATACCAATCATAGCAATTCACCAATGACCGATAGGACAACGAAAATCTACTCAGACATCATAGGATGGCAACACATCATTGGATAATAATATGAAGCATAAAGCACCATGTTCAAGGAGAGGGTACAGCGGGTTGCGGGAGAGTGGATCGCTGTACATAGATGGGGGAAGGTGATGGAGATGTTGGTGAAGATGATGGAGGTGTTGGTGTAGATCACGGTGATGATGATGGCCCCGGCGGCGTTCCGGCGCCACCGGGAGAGAGGGGGAGAGAGCCCCCCTTCTTCTTCTTCTTCTTCTTCCTTGACCTTCTCCCTAGATGGGATAAGGGTTTCCCCTCTGGTCCATGGTCTCCATGGCGTGGGAGGGGCGAGAGCCCCTCCGAGATTGGATCTGTCTCTCAGTCTCTCTCTGTTTCTGCGTTCCTAATTATGCCCTTTCACCGTTTCTTATATTCCCGGAGATCCGTAACTCCGATTGGATTGAAACTTTGAAAAGATTTGTTTCCGGATATTAGCTTTCTTGCGGCGAAAGAAGGGCAACAACCACCGTATGGGGTGTCCATGAGGGTCAGGGGCGCGCCCACCCCCTGGGGCGCGCCCCCTGCCTCGTGGGCCCCTCGAGCATCGTCTCGCATTGATTCCACTTCTCAAAATTCATTCTAAAAAAATCTCCGCCAGTTTTTATCCCATTTGGACTCTGTTTGATAAGGATTTTCTGCGAAATAAAAAACATGCAACATACATGAACTGGCACTGGGCACTGGATTAATATGTTAGTCCCGAAAATAGTATAAAAAGTTGCCAAAAGTATGTAAGAGTTGTAGAATATTGGCATGGAACAATCAAAAATTATAGATACAACGGAGACATATCAGCATCCCCAAGCTTAATTCCTTCTCGTCCTTGAGTAGGTAAATGATAAAAAAGACAATTTTTGATGTGGAATGCTACCTAGCATAATCTTGATCACATAATCTAATCATGGCATGAATATTAAGACACGAGTGATTCAAAGCAATAGTGTATCATTTGACATAAAAGAATTTAATAATCGGGCATCCCAACAAGCAATCATGTGTTTCAAAATATCAATGCTAAAGAACGCTATCCATACAAAATCATATAGTCTTGTATGCTCCCTTTTCTTAACACAAGGTACCCCTCATGCCCATCCCGATGTCAGCCAAGCAATTGGTTCATACTTTTTAACATGCTTCAGCTTTTTCAACCCTCACGCAATACATGAGCGCAAGCCATGGATATAGCACTGCAGGTGGAATAGAGTATGATGGTGGAGGTTGTGTGGAGAAGACAAAAAGGGAGAAAGTCTCACATTGACGCGGCTAATCAACGGGCTATGGAGATGCCCATCAATTGATGTCAATGCAAGGAGTAGGGATTGCCATGCAACGGATGCACTGGAGCTATAAGTGTATGAAAGCTCAAACTGAAACTAAGTGGGTGTGCATCCAACTTGCTTGCTCATGAATACCTCAGGCATTTGAAGAAGCCCATCATCGGAATATACAAGCCAAGTTCTATAATGAAAATTTCCCACTAGTATATGAAAGTGAAAGCATAGGGGACTCTCTCTATGAAGAACATGGTGCTACTTTGAAGCACAAGTGTGGTAAAAGGATAGTAGCATTGCCCCTTCTCTCTTTATCGCTCTTTTTTTGGTGGGCCTCTTTGGCCTCTTTTTTTATTTGGGCTTCTTTGGCCTCTCTTTTTTAAAGTCCAGAGTCTCATCCCGACTTGTGGGGGAATCATAGTCTCCATCATCCTTTCCTCACTGGGGCAATGCTCTAACAATGATGATCATCACACTTTTATTTACTTACAACTATATTACAACTCGATACTAGAACAAAAATATGACTCTATATGAATGCCTCCGGCGGTGTACCGGGATGTGCAATGATATAGCATAGCAAAGATATCAAAAAACAGACAAGCCATGAAAACATCATGCTAGCTGTCTTACGATCATGTGAAGCAATATGACAATGAATGCTCAAGTCATGTATATGATGATGATGGAAGTTGCATGGCAATATATCTCGGAATGGCTTTGGAATTGCCATAATAGGTAGGTATGGTGGCTGTTTTGAGGAATATATAAGGAGGCTTATGTGTGATAGAGTGTATCGTATCACAGGGTTTGGATGCACTGGCAAAGTTTGCACCAACTCTCAAGGTGAGAAAGGGCAATGCACGGTACCGAAGAGGCTAGCAGTGATGGAAGGGTAAGAGTGCTCATATACTTATTGCAAAAGTTTATTGGCCCTTGGAGCAAAGTACTACTATGCATGCTCCTAGGGGGGAGGTTGGTAGGAGTTAACCATCGCGCGCCCCCGACCTTCACGCAAAGATAAAAAATCAAAATACAATGCGCGCCAATTTGGTTACATAGTTAGGAGACCATACGTGCATGCTTCGGGAATCACAAACCTTAACACCAATATTCTTACAGAACACAACCATTTACTAGTACCTCCCACATATTATCATCTCTATATCGCAAAACTATTACAAGGAATCAAACATATCATATTCAATGATCTACAAGTTTTATGTAGGATTTTATGACTAACCATGTGAATGACCAATTCCTGTCATCTCTCTAAATAGATATAAGTGAAGCAAGAGAGTTTAATTATTTCTACAAAAGATATGCCCACGCTCTAACAAATGTAAGTGAAGCAAAAGAGCATTCTACAAATGGCAGTTTTCTATGTGAAGGGAAACATGCAATCCAAACTTCGAATGATATAAGTGAAGCACATGAAGCATTCTATAAAGCCATACTCAAAAGATATAAGTGAAGTGCAATGAGCATTCTATAAATCAACCAAGGACTATGTCATACCAGCATGGTGCATAAAAGAAAAGTGAAAACTAAATGCAAAAGACGCTCCAAGATTTGCACATATCGCATGAATGAAACGAATCCGAAAACATACCGATACTTGTCGAAGAAAGATGGGATGCCTTCCGGGGCATCCCCAAGCTTAGACGCTTGAGTTTCCTTGAATATTCACTTGGGGTGCCTTGGGAATCCCCAAGCTTGAGCTCTTGCCTCTCCTCCTTTTCCTCATATCGAGACCTCCTCGATCTTCGAACACTTCATCGACACAAAACTCAACAGAAAACTCGGTAAGATCCGTTAGTATAGTAAAGCAAATCACTACTCTAAGTACTGTTGCAAACCAATTCATATTTTGTTTTTTCATTGTAGCTAATGTAATATAACTTTTCCATGGCTTAATCCACTGATAGAAAATGATAGTTTCATCAAAACAAGCAAACTATGCATCAAAAACAGAATCTGTCTTAAACAGGACAGTCTGTAGTAATCTGAACATTAACCATACTTATGGTACCCCAAAAATTCTGCAAAAATTAGGACCAATAAACAATTTATATATAAAGAGAGTGCGAGAAGTTTCAGAACCATTTGACATTTCATTAAAAAATGTAAAATCACGCACTATAGCCAAAGTTTCTGTCTTGCACCGCACAAACCAACAAGCAATCTAAACATCCTAAAGGCAAACCTGGGCACATTATTTTTATAATACAATGGAATTATACAGGATGATAATTATTTTTGATGAAAAGTTTCTGTAATTAAGATTCACAAAGTTTCCGTGAGCATGAACAAAGTTCAAGGAGCTCCCCCACTTCAACAATGCTTGTCTTTCTTACTTTCACTTTCCTTTTTGAAAAGTTTTGGGTTCCCCTCTTTATTTTTTTGTTTTTAGACTATATAAAAGCACTCAACAGAAATAAATGACTCTCTAAAACTTCCGGGTTGTCTCCCTGGCAGCACTTTCTTTAAAGCCATTAAGCTAGGCATATAGTGCTCAAGTAATGGATCCACCCGGATCCCAAGGTATATCAAAGTCAATTTTAATTAACAATGATTTGTAATTTAGTAGTCAGCACAAAGTAACATATATCATGCAACAAAGAAGTCTAACTCTCTTCCTATGCATCGGCATGTCATAAAAGAACAATTCATGCACACATAGTAAAGGCCAATGCATAGTATAAGCAGTTTCTTGCAATCTTATCATATTGGAAACATAGAGAGGTGGAGATATAGTTCCTCTCTCATAATAATTGCAAGTAGGAGCAGCAAGCACATGCATATTATATCTATAAAAATCAACATGTGTAGTAGTAAAATGCAATCCATCAATATAATCCTTAATAAGGGCAAACTTCTCCGATATAGTGTAGTAGGGAGAATTCAAAAAGATAATAGGACTATCATGCGTGGGGGCAATAGCAACAATTTCATGTTTAACATAAGGAACTATAGCAAGTTCATCTCCATAAGCATAATTCATATTGGCATCTTGGCCACAAGCATCATCAAAAAGGGATATGTCAAAAGGATCAACGAGGTCATTACAATCATCATAGCAATCATCCTTCGGTAAGCACGAAGGGAAATCAAACAATGTATGGGTTGAAGAGTTACTCTCATTAGAAGGTGGGTATGGGTAGCTAATCCGCTCTTCCTCCTTTTGTTCTCCGCTCTCCTCATCATCTTTTTCATCTAATGAGCTCACAATTTTATCAATTCCTTCTTCCATAGACTCCTGGAAAATATTAGTCTCTTCTTGGACAGTGGAGGAGTCCTCAATATATGGTTTAACATAGGCATTAGAAGCATAATTATCATAACAATATTTGAGTATGGCAAATTTTTCAGATTTGTAAAGAGTAGCATCATACTTTCCAATCAAAGAAGCAATTTCATAAGCACCCTTAAAAGCAACAAATTCTTCAATTTGTTGAACATCATACTAATTATAAACATCCTTAGCATTTGAAGATACGATTCCATTATCACTAAACTCACATTGGTAGGGAAGGTGTTTCTTAGGGTCTTCATAACAACAAGTAAAATCATACATTTCACATAAATTCCAAGCATAGCATTGCAAACGATGAGTTTAATCCAGTAAAAGTTTCCCTTTTTGAGATAAGCGGTGTCACACATAACAAGCATGCTCATCTAAAGATTTGCCCTCAACTAAGCTATTTGGGGTTTCAGCACGAGCACAAAGGGATCGAAGATGATGCAAGTAAAAAGCTTCAGGAGTGTGATAGATTTTGAGTGGTTCTTCAACCATTGGTGTAGTAGGTACAACTAGTTTTTTTTTGGTATTTTGGGTTTCCTACCTGTCGTGGAATTAACACGTCAGATGTCCTTAGTGTGAGGACTTAGTTGTGAGGCCAACGCATCTATGTGGTAGCTTGAGAGGGGTTGAGCGAAATCGAGAGACGCAACACAAGACAGGGATTTAGACAGCTTCGGGCCCCGGGAAACATCATCCGGTAAAAACCCTACATGCTGTTTGAGGCTAGGTCTCATTATGATCATGAGGGAGTCGCCGTAAACCGGCTCTCCTCTTTGTGTCTAGCCTTAAGATTGTTACTTCTTGCTTGTAACTTGTCCCTCTTTGGGGAGCCCTACCCCTCCTTATATATGTTGAAGAGGCGGGTTACATATAGAGTCCAACTCGGACTTAAGACTTAACTATTCTAACTTATCTTCATGGGCTTCTTAACATCTTGGGCTTCATAACATCTTGGGCTTCATAACCCCTAACAACCCAGTTATCACTGTTTGCCGGTTTAACATTGTCTGCCGGTTTAACATTGTCTGTCGGTTTAACATTGTATGCTGGTTTAACATTGTCTGCCGGTTTAACATTGTCTGCCGGTTTAACATAGTCTGCCGGTTTGCCACCAGCCGGTTTACCGTCTGTCTTAGCCATCTGTCTTGGCTCTCTGTCTTAACTCTCCGCCTGTTTACCAAGTCCCGGCTGGTTTACGACTCCGGCCAGGTCATACCGCGGGGTATATCCCCGACATTAGCCCCCAGTTTAATTTGGATTTATCCATGTTAAACTGATCCTGATCATCCTTCAGTCCTTGTCACTTCCTTCTTATAGAAAATCCGGTTTAAGAGGCCAGCTTCATAATCAACTTGCTGACATTGGTTTCTCATAGAAAATATATTGTGAAGAATAACTCCTTTGATTTAGCTTCCAATGCTTAAAAACAATATTGGTCCTTGAAATACTCATCTGATCTTCAGCTGGTTTAAGGACGTAGAACTTGCCAGTTTATCCTTGCCAAGATCACCGATTTATAAATATTGATAGCACCGGGTCATACTTGTAGTTAACATCCAGCTTGAAAATATACCTCTTATATGACTATCACTTGTAGCCCTCCAGTCTTAAGAATGTAGCATAGCAACAGCTTAAGACTTGCTTCAATATAAATATCACAATCTTGAAGAAATTGAGTATTCCACATATGTAGCCCCCAAGTGCCAGGTTGTCATGCTTGCAGCAACCTGGGACTTGTAATTGCTTGATGCTCATAAAACTTCAAGCAGTGTAGCCCCCAAGAGCCGGGTCATTATGCAATAATGAGCAGGGACTTTGTAAATATAATCATGTAATCTTTGAACAGCAACGGTGTAGCCCCCAAGGGCCGGCTCAGTAAGATAATATTGAGCTGGGACTTGATATATACTTCAGTGAAAAATAACATCATATGATGTAACCCCATCATGGGGCTTGAATCCACGTCCACACGGTTAAGAGCCTTGTGTTTTCCCAACTGAGCAGTGGACCCTTCAATATAATGAATAAAAAGCTTTGTACCTTGAATTGTTGACAGGAGCAATTGGTAGCCCCCAAGGGCCGGCTCATTACGATGTGATGAGTCGGGTCTTCAATAAGGTGAGCAAAAAATGACTTTGCATTAGCCCCCAAGTGTCATGGTGCATGCTTGCAGCGACATGAGACTTGCATGTAATCTCAATTTGAATAATGTAGCCCCCAAGTGTCGGGTCGTAAGCCTGCAGCGACTCAGGACTATTCCTTCCATTGTAGAATAAATCATATCCTTTGATAAAATAATAGCCATTGCGCTAAAGCGACTTTGAAAACCTCAATAATACCGGTTATTAATAACCATAATAAAATCCAGCCATGTTGGCTATTCAAGATGATATAATCCGGTATGAAAACCTTATTCATTCAATATAGTCGAAAGCCAGGCCGGTTTAATAAACGCCGGCGATTTATAATCGTGCTTTATTCAACCTATTTCTGCATACAACAAGTTTAAAGTGTCCTGGCGGTTTACCGCCGGACGGGTCATAATGCCCAACATATAACCCGGGTTTATAACCAAGGCTGCACTTAAGAACAATCAAATATGAAATATTGGTTTACCAACTTTTTGTAGTAAGGGTGATAATCCCAATCTTGAGTACTAAAACTCCTTCTGTCGGTGTCAAAACCGGCGGATCTCGGGTAGGGGGTCCCGAACTGTGCGTCTAGGCGGATGGTAACAAGAGACGAGGGACACAATGTTTTTACCCAGGTTCGGGCCCTCTTGATGGAGGTAAAACCCTACGTCCTGCTTGATTAATATTGATGATATGGGTAGTACAAGAGTGGATCTACCACGAGATCAAGGAGGCTAAACCCTAGAAGCTAGCCTATGGTATGATTGTTGTAATGTATGTTGTCCTACGGACTAAAGCCCTCCGGTTTATATAGACACCGGAGGAGGCTAGGGTTACACAGAGTCGGTTACAATGGTAGGAGATCTACCTATCCGTATTGCCAAGCTTGCCTTCCACGCCAAGGAAAGTCCCATCCGGACACGGGACGTAGTCTTCATCTTGTATCTTCGTAGTCTTGGAGTCCGATGGATAATGATAGTCCGGCTGTCCGGACACCCCCTAGTCCAGGACTCCCTCAGTAGCCCCTGAACCAGGCTTCAATGACGATAAGTCCGGCGCGCATAATGTTCGGCATTGCAAGGCGGGTTCCTCCCTTGAATAATCCAGAGAAGATCATGAACACCAGGATAGTGTCCGACTCTGCAAAACAAATTCCACATTCCACCGTAGAGAGAATAAAATGTACACTTAGTTCAATCCGCTGACGTATTATGCGGCGTGAC
Organism: Triticum timopheevii; assembly: GCA_963921465.1. Lineage (NCBI taxonomy): Eukaryota > Viridiplantae > Streptophyta > Magnoliopsida > Poales > Poaceae > Triticum > Triticum timopheevii. The sequence continues at coordinate 276,130,012 of OY997274.1, forward strand.
ATCACACCGCTACCAAGCCTTTGTTTGAATCGTTTTTTACTATACCACCTCAGCACGTTTAGCGAAGCGGTTCCCTTGGCACGTCTTGTCGAAGCAGAGATCGTGTTCCCCTTATTCCGGGATTCTCATCAATACGTGCATGGGTAACCCAACCGCGCCATTGATGGTGGCGCTTGGGAGATAAGCGAGTTTTACCAGGCTAGTGGGGGACGCATAGTTTTCGTCCGCCCATATATAAGGGATAAGGATTCACCTTCTCACCTATGCCTTCTTCCTCCTTTGCTTATCCATCTCCGCAAACTCAAGCTCCAACGCCCAGGCTCGCGCATCTCGCCTCGACCTTCTCCGAATATGTCCGGAGCGGGAGGCAAATGGTTGGCCTCCACCGCTAAGGAGGAGGATATCACCAAGCTGCGCAGTGCCAGATACCTTTCCCGCGATATCGCGCATCGGCTTCCCGACGAGGGGCAGCTCATCCCTACCCCTGGGCCTCATGAGAGGGTCGTCTTCCTCCCCCACTTCCTCCGCGGACTGGGCTTTCTGCTACATCCATTTGTCCGGGGGCTCATGTTTTACTACGGCCTGGATTTCCACGATCTGGCGCCGAACTTCATCCTCAACATCTCGGCGTTTATCGTCGTGTGCGAGGCCTTCCTCTGCATCCAGCCCCACTTCGGCCTGTGGCTCAAGACCTTCAACGTCAAGCCGAAGGTTGTGAAGGGCACGCAAGCGGAATGCGGAGGCGCCATGTTGGGCAAATTGCCCAACGTCCCTTGGCTCGAAGGGACCTTTGTGGACTCCGTCAAGGGGTGGCAATCGGGGTGGTTCTACATCACCGAGCCGCGCAAACCTACATGGGCGGCGGCCCCCGAGTTTAGATCTGGCATCCCCACGCAGCTCACCTCCTGGAAAGAGAAGGGCTTGCAGTGGGGCAATCCGGTGGAGGTGACGGGACTCCGAGCCTGTATCAAGAAGATGGTGAGCAATAGGCTCAGGCTCGTCGACGTGGTCCAAGTCATGCTCATCCGGCGGATCCTCCCATGCCAAGAACGGGCATTCAATTTGTGGGAGTTCAATCCGGAACAGCACCAGGCGCTGAGCGGGCTCTTCGATACAACATACGAAGGCGCCTGGAGGGTGCTCTTCAAGGGCGCCGAAGCCCCCGCATCCGCGACGGAAGACCGCAGATTCAGCTCGCAGTATCCAACTGACGAGGTAAGTGATTCAACCCCATTACGGGACACTTATGATAATTTGATTGACTCTAGTGAGGTTTCATTCTACCTCTTCCTTTGACAGGAATGGATGGAGAAGGCCAAGCTGCTTATCAGCCCGGCTCCCATGCCAGAAGACCCAGTGGACGCCCGCTTAGCAGGGCTGCTGGTTCCGGCACCGCACGTGGTGCTGGAGAAGAAGGCCAAGAAGGTGGGCGCGGGGACTTGAAAGAGTTCCCGCAATCAGTCATCTGACGACGATGCGGACTCCTCCCCCGAAGACGAGGAGGAGGAGTATTCTCTCCCGGAGGAGGGAGAGAAGAAGAGGAAGGCTTCCCCAATCGGGGAGGCCGAAGGGTCCAAGAGGGGGAGAACTATCCCCCCGGACAGTTTCGCCAACACCAGCGTTGGCGAGGATGAGTGGCCTCCAAGGGCCAGGCGTCCGGCAAGATCGTAAGTACCCGGATCCTTTATATGCATATCTTTTATGTCACATAGTGTCCTTCTAACGCTGCATTCTGTCCGTAGTCCGGCCGATGACGATCTCCCCGACTCATCGAGCGGGTCGTTGGCCTCGTCGGATGTGAATTCACTTCCGACCGCCTCCACCCCATGCGCCGACGAGGACGCCGAGGTGGGATCCCAGAGAGGGACCCATCAGGAGGAGGCTCCGGAGGCGCCGTCAGGAGACCTCCCGGACTTTGCGCCGGACTCTACATCGGAACCCGCAGTGGTTCCAGAGTCCGGCAAGCGGCCCCTTCGAAAGAAGGGCAAGACCGTGACACCGGCGGCCTCCGTCCAACCGGAGGCCCCGGATAACTTGCTGGAGGCGCTTAAAGGCGCTTCCATTGAGGAAGAACACCGCACTATCATGAGTGCGGTGATTCAAAAGGTTCAGCTCGCCAAAAGCGGCTGACCGAAGCCTGCAACAGCCTTTTAACAGGCTTTGAGGTAAGAAGTTAAAATTATGTAATGTAATACCACATAGACAGTAGCCCCTGATGCTCAGTTCGGTGTTCGGAAAGAAAAGTCGGACTGAGGATCTAACAAGATATTCGCAGGGTTGCTAAAAATATGTCAATATGGGTTTGCAGGCTGCGCTGCTGGCCTCTGCCACATTAACGGCGGAGGTCGATAAGTTAAAGCAGGATCTCGAGCGGCCCGAGCAAGAGCTCGGCCATGCGAAGAAGCAGCTCGAGGAAAAAGAAGGTGAGTAACACCACTTTGAATAGGTACCTTACAGAAAAGGATTTCGGTTGCAATAAAATTAACAAGGATAAAATGTGTATTGCAGGGGCCACTAATGAGGTGGCAGCCCTGAAGGATGCTGTGTCCGCGGCCGAACACAGTGCGGCCGCGGAACGGGCTGAGCGAGAAAAGCAAGAGGCACAGGTGGCGGAAGTTCGGCAAGAGCTCCAGGCTCTCATGGAAAAGCATGAGAGTTTGGAGCGTGACTCCAAGACTCGAGAGTCCGAGCTTGCCTCGGCTCTCGAAAGTGCCGAGTCTGCCAAGGCCGAGGCCCGTAAGGCCCTTCAGGAGGTTGAAGATATAAAGAAAATAGCGGCAGGTAAGGCATTTTTCATGCAGAGCAAGCATGTTAATGTAAATTACCTGATACTTACCCGCATTCGGAGCTCTCCAGGGGCGTTTGCAGATCTGCCGCGTAGTGCGTCCGATGCCGCCGCATTCTATCGTGGCGAGGAGGGGAGCTCGACGGAAAAAGTCTTCTGGTCTCAGTATGCTGAGGCCGGACACCCGGTGCCCCCAAGCGACCAGCTGAAGCAGCTGGTCGAACTCCACAAGGTAGCTGAAGAGGCCATGAAGGGCCTCATAGCCCGGCTGTGGCCTGGACAGGCCATGCCTGGGAGCTACTTTGGCCTCGTGCGGCGGCTGGTGGATGCCTGCCCCTGGGTGGATGTCATCAAGCGCTCCGCCTGTATTAAAGGTGCTCGCCGGGCTCTTGCCCGCACAAAGGTGCAATGGGGCAAGTTGGATGCGGAGAAGCTTCTCACGGACCCCCCGCCACCGGGCAAGGAGTATCGCACGCCCGAGATGTATTATAGAACTGTCCTGAAGGGAGCCCGCAATATTGCGGATGAGTGCCCTCGAAATGTAATTTTTGAGTGAATTCGCTATGTATTATCCTGCGCACTGAAACTTTGTTCATGTGCGCGTTAAGCAATGCTTGTTTAATTTAAAATACTACCTTCTGTGCGGCCGTTTATAAAATCTGAGAGATGGCAAGTCGTTGGCTTCAGCCCCCAAGCCACTAGTGCTGGGGTGTTCGGGATAAACTTGAGCGCTCTTGTTCCCATTGTTGGGTCCATCGAGGGAGGCACTCAACACAACGAACAAGGCAACCGGACTTATAATGCTTGAACACTCTCACTTAGCCATAGAATTCTATAATTTTAAATTTCGGCGAAGCCCCTGGTATTCGGAAGGCCGAATCCGGGGCGCTATCCACGCCTTCATCGGACATTATCCGGAACTTCGCTCGAAGCGGCGTGAGTCTTTAAGGACCCGAAAAAACCTCTCGAACAGCGACCGGTCTCTCGCCCTATCATGCCAGTCAGTTTTAGCTTTCTCCACTGAGGCGCTCGCCCGGCTCAACCGGGGCGCAATCGCAGTGGTTCTCCCAGTGCCACCTTAGCCGACGGAACGGAACGTAAGGCACCAAAACGTGGTAGCCGGGCAAACCCAACTATTGACCCAAGACATGATTCGGAGCCGATTCATATAATGCTATAAGTTCGGGGTGCCGCACTTGTGAAAGTGTTTGGACTTATCACACCATAGAGTGGGGAACATAAGCCCCCGGTGTATGAGGCCATACCAAAATATACGGGTGCAAGATGTCACATAATGAGCATATATATATATAAGAGGTAATGCAATTGCAATCAAAAAGTTGCTGCATTATTTATGAAAGAAAGTCTGCTAGTAGAGCAGACTGATACAAATAGCGTGGTAAGCAAGGGATTCGGACTAAGTAAACATGTCCCCCTCCAGGGATCAGCTGCGGGCTTGGTGTATATAATCAAATTTAATGCTCGTAATTGAGACCACCTGAGTGTTTGTCGCGGCCTTCTTTAGTCCCTGACTGTTGCATCATGAGTTCGGCAGGTTCACCGGCCGCCAGGGCTTCTGGTTAACAGAGTCCTGTGTAAAAAAGAAGAAAAATAATAAAAAAAAGAGGGGCACATTTGCGAGCCCCCGGTGTGGTCGAACCGCACTCTGGGTCCGTTGCGATCGTGCCCCCTCCCTTGTGCCCATGGTATCTCCAAAGCGTAATGATGTACGCGGAGTGTTATTCTTGCGATCATACGCGGGCGAGGGTTGGGGCCGCATTGCTACGCGTGCTCTGATCGCGCCAGGTGGTCTTGGTTGGCATTGCTCTGGGCGCGCTTTGCTGTATCCGGCCGTTTAACGGCCGGACTCGAGAATTGCCTTAGAAGGCTGCTCTGTACTTCTGCCGCGAGAGCCGTTGTTTGTTCCTCCGTTCGGAGGGAGCGTTCCATATTCCCATTGACCATGATGACTCCACGAGGGCCTGGCATCTTGAGCTTTAGGTATGCATAGTGCGGCACCGCGTTGAATTTGGCAAATGCGGTTCGTCCGAGCAGAGCGTGATAGCCGCTGCGAAACGGGACTATGTCGAAGATTAACTCTTCGCTCCGGAAATTATCCGGGGATCCGAAGACCACTTCCAGTGTGATTGAGCCTATGCAGTTGGCTTCCACTCCTGGTATGACACCTTTAAAGGTTGTCTTTGTAGGTTTAATCCTTGATGGGTCTATGCCCATTTTGCGCACTGTATCCTGATAAAGCAGGTTCAGGCTGCTGCCGCCATCCATCAGGACTCTCGTGAGGTGGAACCCATCGACGATTGGGTCTAAGACCAATGCGGCGAATCCGCCATGGCGTATGCTGGTCGGATGGTCTCTTCGATCGAAAGTGATCGGACAAGAGGACCATGGGTTGAACTTTGGGGCGACTGGCTCCATTGCATAGACGTCCCTTAGTGCGCGTTTCCTCTCCCTCATGGGTATGTGGGTTGCGTATATCATATTCACCGTTCGCACTTGTGGGGGAAAACCCTTCTGTCCTCTGTTGTTCGGCGGTCGGGTCTCTTCCTCCTCGTCGCTGTTTAGCCCCTTGTAATTGTTTTCGGCAATTAACTTGCCGGCCTGCTTGAACACCCAGCAATCTCTGTTGGTGTGGTTAGCTGGCTTTTCAGAGGTGCCATGTATCTGGCATAAGCGGTCGAGTATTCGGTCCAGATTGGACGGACCCGGAGTGGTTCTTTTAAATGGCTTCTTCCGCTGACCGGGTTTAGAGCCTTGGAATCCGGCATTGACTGCCGTATCCTCCTTATCGTCTCCGTTAATGTGGCGCTTGTTTTTGTTTCGACGTGACCTGCCGTTGTTGTCCTTAGTATCCGGACTGCCAGAATTTTTACGGAGATTGTTGCTGCGGGCTAGCCAGCTGTCCTCTCCCGCGCAAAAGCGGGTCATTAACGATGTGAGGGCTGCCATGGATTTCGGCTTTTCCTGCCCCAGGTGCCGGGCTAGCCATTCGTCCCGGATGTTATGTTTGAAGGCTGCAAGGGCCTCTGCATCCGGACAATCGACGATTTGATTTTTCTTCGTCAAGAACCGTGTCCAGAATTGTCTGGCCGATTCGTCTGGCTGCTGAATGATGTGGCTTAGGTCATCGGCGTCTGGTGGTCGCACATATGTGCCTTGGAAGTTATCAAGGAATGCGGCCTCCAGGTCCTCCCAACACCCAATTGACTCTGCGGGCAAGCTGTTAAGCCAATGCCGAGCTGGTCCTTTAAGCTTGAATGGGAGGTACTTGATGGCGTGGAGATCGTCGCCGCGGGCCATATGGATGTGGAGAAGATAGTCTTCGATCCAAACCGCGGGGTCTGTTGTGCCATCGTAAGATTCGATGTTTACGGGTTTAAACCCTTCGGGGATCTGATGATCCATTACTTCATCAGTGAAGCATAGTGGGTGTGCGGCGCCTCTGTATTGAGCGATATCGCGACGCAGCTCGAGAGAGCGCTGTCTGCTGTGTTCGGCCCGGCCGGGGTTATTGTATCCGGCGCGATGGTATTCGTCGTGGGTCGTAGGGCGCCCACGTGATCCGTAGATGGATCTGGATTGCCTTGCCTTGTCCTCCAATATGTCTCACAAATCCGGCGCGTTCCCTCTAGGCTTCGTACTTTTGGAGCATGCCGGGGTATGGCCTTGGCTGGGGGTCTGGATGCCTCTCTGTCACGACCACGGGGTGGTCGGTCAGCCATGTCGTGCGCTGGTGATGGAGGTACGTCTGCTTCCTCCTCTAATCGGGGGAGCAGCTTGCGTCTTGGGTAACTTTTGGAGGGACGTTCGAGTTTATACTCTTCGGCCGCGAGGACCTCGGTCCATCGATCGGCCAGCAGGTCCTGATCAGCTTGAAGTTGTTGCTGCTTTTTCTTTAGGCTGTTTGCTGTGGCGATAAGCCTGCGCTTGAAGCGGTCTTGTTCGACGGGATCCTCGGGTACGACGAATTCGTCATCGTTGAGGCTTGCTTCGTCTTTGGAGGGAGGCATATAGTTATGATCCTCAACCTCTTCGTCTGCCGCCCCCTCATGAGGGCTTGCTTCTGCATCCTCCTGCGCTGAGTCTTGCTGGAGGGGATTGTCTTCGGCGCTCTCTGGAGTGTTATTATCTCCTGTGCCGGAATCTCCATTCTTGCTGTGGCGAGATTTAGAGCGGCGCCGCTGACGCCGGCGTTTGGGCTGCTTCTTTAAAGAGTCTGCCTCCGCTGTTTCTTCGCCATCCCCGTCTTTTGGGGTGTCCACCATGTATATGTCGTATGACGAGGTGGTCTTCCAGTGCCCTGTAGGCGCTGGTTCCTGTTCATCTCCAGCATCGTCGTCCATGGCGTCGATGTCTTCGGAGTCGTAGTCTAGCATGTCGGTTAGATCATCGACAGTGGTTACAAAGTGGGTGGTGGGTGGGCTCTGAATTTCTTCGTCGTCCGTACCCCAACCATCCTGGCCATAGTCCGGCCAGGACTATCCTGATAAAGAGAGATGCTTTAGTGAATTCAAGATATCTCCAAAAGGCGAGTATTGGAAGATGTCCGCGGCGGTGAATTCCATAACCGTCGCCTAATCCGGATCGATTGGTAGGGGCGCGGGAGGTTCGGAGTCCGGCGCCTCGGAATCACGAGTTTCGCAGGGGACAAGATTAGTGTTCGGCTCCATCGCCGTGGATGTTGGAGCCCCCAGGGCGGCATCTATCCACCGGCCCTCGATCTGGGCGATCGGCTCCGGGCTAATGGCCGAAGCGGACCCGTGTGCGGCCACCAAGGCACTGTTCGGTGGCAGAGCTAAATCATGCCCGTCGTCACAGTGCGGCGCGCTTGGCTGTGGCTCGAGTCCGTCGAGGATCAAGTCTCCGCGGACATCGGCCGTGAAGTTTAAGCTTCCAAATCTGACCTGACGGCCAGGGGCGTAGCTTTCAATCTGCTCCAGATGGCCAAGTGAATTGGCCCGCAGTGCAAAGCCGCCGAATACGAAGATCTGTCCGGGGAGAAAAGTCTCACCCTGGACAGCGTTGCTGGTTGGAGATGCCATCAAGCCTATCGGTGACGACACAGAGGAACTCTCAATGAAAGCACCAATGTCGGTGTCAAAACCGGCGGATCTCGGGTAGGGGGTCCCGAACTGTGCGTCTAGGCGGATGGTAACAAGAGACGAGGGACACAATGTTTTTACCCAGGTTCGGGCCGTCTTGATGGAGGTAAAACCCTACGTCCTGCTTGATTAATATTGATGATATGGGTAGTACAAGAGTGGATCTACCACGAGATCAAGGAGGCTAAACCTTAGAAGCTAGCCTATGGTATGATTGTTGTAATGTATGTTGTCCTATGGACTAAAGCCCTCCGGTTTATATAGACACCGGAGGAGGCTAGGGTTACATAGAGTCAGTTACAATGGTAGGAGATCTACATATCCATATTGCCAAGCTTGCCTTCCACGCCAAGGAAAGTCCCATCCGGACACGGGACGGAGTCTTCAATCTTGTATCTTCGTAGTCTTGGAGTCCGGCGGATAATGATAGTCCGGCTGTCCGGACACCCCCTAGTCCAGGACTCCCTCACCTTCCATATTGTGCCGGTTTATGATAAAACCGTACCGGGTTGTGATAGACACCGGATTATCCATATATAATACTGGCGACTCGTAGTCAAACCAGACAGGGTTAATAATAGCCGGATTATAATTGGTCATGTACTGACAATTTGTAATTGAAAGTCAAGCCGGGTTAATGAACGCCGGTTTACTCCATAATATAAGATGGTAACATAAAATCAAACCGGGCAGATAGTCTCTGGATTAAGATTTAACCGTGTTCCGCCAATTTGTAATTGACAGTCGAACCGGATTAACAATGTCGGTTTTAAAACGCAACAAAAATAATAGTCATTTAAGAAAAAGACTGAAGCAAAAGGCAATGATAGAACCGTTTGCAAAAAAATGCTTTATTGAGCTGATCAGATGGTGTTACCATGGTCAGACATGACCAAGCCCCCAATAGGTGTGGCGATGGTTCAAGTCAGCCAGGTCCCCAAATGAAACCGTGGCATTTATGCCGATCAAAAGGCATGGCAATGGTTCGGGTTCGACCAAGCCCCCAAGTGATTCTGTGGCCTTAGGACGATCAAGAGGCGTGACTGGTTCAGACTTGACCATGTCCCCAAGTGATCTGGTGGCTTTCGCCTATCAAAATGTGTTGCATTGGTTCGGACGCGACCAAGCCCCCAAGTGATATTGTGGCATTGCGCCGATCAAGAGGTGTGACTATGGTTCAGACATGACCAAGCCCCCAAGTGATCAATAACATGATAAGCCAATAAGGCATGATACCCATGTTTGAACCGCGCATCATGGCAGCAGGTCCTCTTTGGCACCCTTTAACTTTTTGCAAGAGATAAATCCTTCTTGAGCCGGACGTTAAACCGGATATTGAGAGCTTCAAAGCTTTGTGGGAGACATATTTCCCTTGAACCGGATTTTAAACCGGAATCTTCATTTTCAGCCGGAAATTTTCTGACGGCCTTTAAACTCGAACTTGCGAGAAGTTAATTCCTTTTTGAACCAGAAATTCTTAAAACGGATTTGAGAGCTTCAGTGAGACTGGCTTCCCTTGAGCCGGATTTTAAACCGGAATCTGACCCGGAACTTCTTCATTGAGCCGGGATTTTGTAATTGTCATATACTTTCTAAGCCGGAAATTTTCTGACGGCCTTCAAATAACAGTAGCCTCCGGGACCGGGTTATCTTTCCCTCCATTGTCCTGGGGTTTTTAAATTTGCTGAAACTGGCAAGACTTGTTACGTCATATCATCGTAGCCCCCGAGTCTCAAGGTGACTCTAAGAGTTGGCTTGAGATTCTCCATATTTGACCGTCATATAAACCAGCATAACTTGTATATCATTGGTGTTGATAGCATGATGTGAATCCACAGAAGGTTGAGGTGACTGCGGCGGGTTATAAATGATCCCGTATGAGCCGTGTCAGCGACTCGGCCAATGGTTCCTTCCAACTGGTGATTTGAAGTTAACCAAACTGTAATGGCGGCGACTTGTGCGCCTGCCCAGTGAACCACCCAGTGCAGACATTGGTTGATAGTATATGATAATTTGCCTCCATTTTGCTTGAAAGAAAACCGGGCTACCCAAGCTGTGACTTGCTCATACTCAATAAACAGTTCATGCAGACAGGTGCGGCCCGGTGTGTTGATGTAGACCAGGCCACGAGAGGCGGACGAAAAAGATGACCTTGGCATCAGAGGTGGCTCAAACAGATGAATCGGCCGTGGTACTATAAGCCGGTGCGGGCGAGTTAACCACGCCGTTTTGATATAGTGGACAATTGTCCTGCATCAACAATATTGCAGACCAAGGCAAAGATAAAACTGCTCTTCGACAAAAATAATATGTGACAATAAAATATATTTTAGATGGATACCACCTGACTCGTCCGGACAGTAAATGAGTCGGCTGTGGCGTTGTAAGCCGGTGCAGACGGAAGAGTCGACCGCGGTGCTGTAAGCCGGTGCTGACGAGCGAGTCGGCCATCGCGTTGGAAACGGCGCAGACGCGTGCGAATCAGCCGCGGGCACGGGCGACGAGTCAACCGCGTGCGTTGATGTAGCGGGGGTGACGACTCTCTCATCCGCGCTAGTGCAAAAAATAATACTGGCGCACATCCCTTTGCGACACCTTTATAACGAATAATAGTCCTGCGAAAAAATAGCACAGACAAGAGTAATTGTTCTTTTAAATAAGGCAATATATAATATAAAATATATTGGATGGATTTCACCTGATATATCATGCCAGGGGTTATCCACCGTGGAGTTGATGATCACCATGGTGAAGCTGAAATTAATCACGGCCGAGTCGGCCACGGCGTTGTAAACCGGCGCAGATGGAGAACCGACCGCGTGTTGATGTAAACCGGACCACAGGCGGTTTGCGCGCGTTCGTTAAGCAGTGCGGAATGGTCAAAAGCCAGTATATAATGACGCCGGTGCACGCTCCATATGAACGGTGTAACACCAATGTTGTGGCGAATAATTGTCTGATTCGTTTATATGATACTCAGCCGCTGAGTGGATGACGACGTCTGGATCTTCACGTAGGAATCAGTACTGATAGCACCATGCAACGCGCTATCCACAGTAGTGTTTGTAACCTGCCCTTGGTGTACTTTTACCATCATTTTTATAGCATTCACTGTACTGCACGAACAAACGAGCAGTAGTAGCACTTGCAATTTACCACTATCCCTCATATCCGTAGTTGCAGTCTTATGCCATAAGCATGCACAGAGGGAGGGATGGATCAAACACACCCCCGGCGGCTCATCGCGCGGCAGGCGCGGCTCAGGCAACGGCGATTCAATACAATCCCGGCAGTTCACATAGATCGGCGACTCCCAGCGGTTCAATATGCGGCATTTGAACAATGTGTTTCCTGATCTCTGGCGACTTTGCAATGAACAGAAGCAGGCTGAGGTAGAGGAGACACGGCAACAGCGGCGATAGTCTCAGCAGCGGAGTCAACAAGCCATCGAGGTAGGCCGTGATGAAAGCGGCGGTTTGCGAGCAATGACGGCGGTTTTGTAGTAGAAGAAATCAACCGGTGAGGCGACTCTAGACATGCCACGGCGGTGAGTGGGTGAAGCTGTTGTTGAGCAGAAGGCAGGTCGGGCAGCTCAGAGGCGGGGCCGCACACCACGGCGACAGAGTCCGGCATAAACAGAGTCGGCTTGGAGGCAACCTCGATGAAAATTGGCGTGCAACATCTCAAACGATCACCAAGCCAGAACTAGTTTTATTCCAAAGCTAGCCAGCATTGCATCAGTCAACTTCATTTGACCGATTCCAACTAGCCATACCATTCCTTTTCACGTAGACAACACCATAGCTCGTTTTGTAGACCGGAGTATCAGTAGCAACAGCAGCTTGGAAAAACAACGACGCTCAAAGGGCAGCGGCGGCCGGTTTCAGAGACAGCGGCAGCAGCTCATAGAGGGTGCGAGGCCGGGGCAAATCGGCGCACCGGCGAGGCCGGCAAGGCAGCAGCCCTAATGCGGCAGCTGGACCGGTGACATGGCGGGGGCGGCTCAGGGAGAGCGGAGGCGCGAGGTCGACGAGGTCGACGAGGCGGGCCGGATCCGGTGGCGGGCGCGGCAGCGGCCGGCCACGCGGGGTAGCACGGGCCACGTGCTTCGAGGCCACCAGGCGCGTCTATGGCCGAGGCCTGTGGCGACTTGAGGAAATTGCAGCTGAACCAGCGCGAGACTGTGGCGGCTCACGGCGCGGGGGACTCCACCATGTGGAGGTCTGGGATGGGCGATTTAGCGCGGCGACTCGCGCCAAGGCGGAGGTGACGCAGCAGCAGGTGACTTGGCAGCTCAGGGTGCAGCAGCAGAAGGCGAGCAGGCGGCTCAAGGTGAGGCCAGCGGAGGCGGCACGCGGTCATGGAGGCAGCGTGACGGCTCAGCGAAGACTGGCGGATCTGGCCGCCGGGCGTTACACAGGCGGGCGTACGAGTCTAGAACGTGGCTGGCTCCATTTCCGGATCGTGGCTTCCCCTGGCGCAGTCCGACTTGATCCTAGTAGTTTCCCAGGTTATACACGGCCACCGTGCCATACTCTTGCCCTTGTTGAACCATCAGCAATAATTTTCCTACAAGCATGAAGACCTTGATCTGCTCCGCGCGTACTGCTTCAAGTAGTACTAGTTTATCATAATGAGAGGAATAGATTCCAACGCAGCCGTACGTCCACTTGATTTCTTCTTCATACAATCTGTAATTTTGAGCGAGGAATAGTGACGACACCGGGTGTGATGGCACTCGTAGCCCCTGGTCTCATCCACGTGCTCTCTAGATTTAAATGCTAGAGGAAAATAGACCTCTGAATTGGATTTGTACACGGACGACGGAGCCGTAAAAACCTGTCGGTCTCGGCGACCTGTACCTCATATCGATTGATCCTTATGATTTCCTCAATCAGGTTTCTAGCAGTAATTTTAAGCAGGCCTTTTTATGGATCCACCTCGGGACAATTCTGAACCGGTCTCAGATATAGCTTTTAGCTAAACACGGTAGTGCCCGATGGATTTTCCTGTTGATCTCGGCGACTTGTGACTCTGTTGGTTTGGGCGACTTGTAGTGATACACCGACGCTGCCCTAACTTTCTTGAACTTTAAATTTCACAGATCATAAATCTGGACCATTGAACACAAAACTGGCGTGGATCCTTCCAAACGGGTGTTTCTCCATCCGAAAATTTATGAACTTCTCGATCCCTGGAAAGATCCCTCCAAGAACTCAACACCACCGTGCGCGGGCCCCACGGTGGGCGCCAACTGTCGTGGAATTAACACGTCAGATGTCCTTAGTGTGAGGACTTAGTTGCGAGGCCAACGCATCTATGTGGTAGCTTGAGAGGGGTTGAGCGGAATCGAGAGACGCAACACAAGACAGGGATTTAGACAGCTTCGGGCCCCGGGAAACATCATCCGGTAAAAACCCAACATGCTGTTTGACGCTAGGTCTCATTATGATCATGAGGGAGTCGCCGTAAACCGGCTCTCCTCTTTGTGTCTAGCCTTAAGATTGTTTCTTATTGCTTGTAACTTGTCCCTCTTTGGGGAGCCCAACCCCTTCTTATATATGTTGAAGAGGCGGGTTACATATAGAGTCCAACTCGGACTTAAGACTTAACTATTCTAACTTATCTTCATGGGCTTCTTAACATCTTGGGCTTCATAACATCTCGATCTTCATAACCCCTGACAACCCAGTTATCACTGTTTGCTGGTTTAACATTGTCTGCCGGTTTAACATTGTCTGCCGGTTTAACATAGTCTGCCGGTTTGCCACCAGCCGGTTTACCGTCTGTCTTAGCCATCTGTCTTGGCTCTCTGTCTTAACTCTCCGCCGGTTTACCAAGTCCCGACCGGTTTACGACTCCGGCCAGGTCATACCGCGGGGTATATCCCCGACACTACCCATAACTAAAGATAGAAAACAACTAAGAACAACAAATAAAAATTACTTAGTGATAAAGCAAACAAGCACAGAAGAGAATATTCACCCCACGCTATGACTCCCCGGCAATGGCGACAGAAAAAGGTCTTGGTAACCCACAAGAATAGGGGATGCATTGTAGCCTCTTTCGATAAATAAGAGTGTCGAACCCAACAAGGAGCTAAAGGTAGAACAAATATTCCCTCAAGTTCTATCGATCACCGATACAACTCTACGCACGCTTAACGTTCGCTTTACCTAAAACAAGTATGAAACTAGAAGGACTTTGTACGTGTTGTTGGATAGGTTTGCAAGAATATAAAGAGCACGTAAATAAAAACTAGGGGCTGTTTAGATAAATACGCAATACAGTTAGTATAGCGAGTGTGGAAAAGTGGTGGTAGGAGTTGTGAAATTGTCCCTAAGCAATTGACTATTTTACTAGGCCGATAGCAAGTTTTATGTGGGAAAGGCCACTGCTAGCATGTCATCCCTGACTTGGAATTCTATGCACTTATGATTGGAAATATTAGCAAGCATCCGCAACTACTAATGTTCATTAAGGTAAAACCTGACCATAGCATTAAGATATATTGGTCCCCCTTCAATCCCGTATGCATCAATTTCTATGCTAGGTTGAAGCTTCTGTCACTCTTGCCCTCCAGTACATAGTCCTATAACATACAACTAACCCTATGGTGTGATCCACGCGCGCGCTCATATGATGGGAACCAAAGGATAGCAACATAACCACAACCAAATTAAACCAATCATAGCAATTCACCAATTACCGATAGGACAACGAAAATCTACTCAGACATCATAGGATGGCAACACATCATTGGATAATAATATGAAGCATAAAGCACCATGTTCAAGTAGAGGGTACAACAGGTTGCGGGAGAGTGGACCGCTGTAGATAGATGGGGGAAGGTGATGTATATGTTGGTGAAGATGACGGAGGTGTTGGTGTAGATCACGGTGATGATGATGGCCCCGGCGGCATTCCGGTGCCACCGGGAGAGAGGGGGAGAGAGCCCCCCTTCTTCTTATTCTTCTTCCTTGACCTTCTCCCTAGATGGGAGAAGGGTTTCCCCTCTTGTCCATGGTCTCCATGGCGTGGGAGGGGCAAGAGCCCCTCCGAGATTGGATCTGTCTCTCTGTCTCTATCTGTTTCTGCGTTCCTGATTCTGCCCTTTCGCCGTTTCTTATATTCTCATGCTCTTATTGTGACTTTTTTGTTGTTAGTATAACTCCAGCGGTAAAGTCAAGCAATGCTACTGCTGAAGTGATGCCACATTTAATTAATGCCACACTCAGTATAATGCCACCGATAAATTTAAGCAATGCCATTTAATGTCACTTGATTAGTTCAGGGTTAGCTGTTGATTGCGGATGTATTAAAGATTTTTCATCTAAGGCATTCTAATGCTGTTGCACAGCCAGTATACCAATGATGAAACTTGTTACTACCTTTAGATTTTTGCACTGTTAATGTTTATAGATTACATAACTATCGATTACATACCTGACATCATGATGTGATGTTAAGTCATTTATTTTTGTACAGTGTGACTGAATTGTCAAGGCGGTGATGGCATTTTATTGTAGTTGAACTGCACAAAATATGCTTAAAAGAAGAGGACAGGTCAAGGATTGTTCATTTTTTCAGAAAGAATTATATATGCCTTCCTGACATCAGCCGCTGTTGCCTTATTTATTCCTTCAAATAGGTGCTTACAATTTTGCTACCTTTTCCCATTAAGAAATTGGAATGCTTATATTTGTGAGCCTATGCTTCAACTAGTGCCACTTTTATAGTAATCACACTTTCAATATCTATGCAAATAGGGATGCTCGATTTTAGTGGAACTGCACAAAAAGTCCAAATGGTTCAACATTAGGAGCATGTTTTCTTCCAAACCTTTATATCAAATTGGTGGGACTATGAGCTGTTCATTATGAAGGTACATGGTTTGCTACTATCTTGCTACTCTTTTTGTACTATTATTAGATAGTAATATCAATGGTTTGCATGTGAATTTATTGGCAGGGTGGACCTACATTGGAGGTGCAGGACATGATTCAATGATTGGATGCTCAATTTTGGTTGTATCGATCTCACCTCTTCCATCACTGTGGACATGGATATCCTTGGTCTGATGAAGAATAGGCGCTATATTTCTGCTCTGAACCAGCAAATCAATTCAGTACGAAATTGTCCAGGGCCAAACATGACAGTATCAAATTGTCCAGTGCAAAACATGACAGATGCTAAGCGGAAGAGGCGTGTTTAAACCGAAAATACAAGGTGAGGTAAATGTTTACTAGCTGGTTGATATTTGTGCAGACAAATGTCTGCCCGAACAAACAAAGTGACCACAATTTTGGTGGAATTGCACAAAAGAATAGTATAGTCACTGCATGCAGTGCCATTTGAAAATAGACACAGAAAGACTGGATAGTCATTTCATGGACTGCACAAAAGTAGTACTGTACTATTTATTGGCCAACACTAGGTGCTTCATTTCTTTGGTCTGATTATACAATGGGCATCATTTTTCCTAAGTTAAAGTTTGTATTCCTGTAGGATCGAAAGTATGTCTAGAGGGGGGTGACTAGACTACTTGACCAAATAAAAACTTATCCTTTTCCCAAATTTAGTCTTTGGCAGATTTTAGGTATCTTAGCGCAAGTCAAGCAATCTTAACACAATTAAAGCAAGCATGCAAAGAGTATATGAGCAGTGGAAAATAAAGCATGCAACTTGCAAGAATGTAAAGGGAAGGGTTTGGAGAATTCAAACGCAATTGGAGACACGGATGTTTTTGTCGTGGTTCCGATAGGTGGTGCTATCGTACATCCACGTTGATGGAGACTTCAACCCACGAAGGGTAACGGTTGCACAAGTCCACGGAGGGCTCCACCCACGAAGGGTCCACGAAGAAGCAACCTTGTCTATCCCACCATGGCCATCAACCACGAAGGACTTGCCTCACTAGCGGTAGATCTTCATGAAGTATGCGATCTCCTTGCCCTTACAAACTCCTTGGTTCAACTCCACAATCTTGTCGGAGGCTCCCAAGTGACACCTAGCCAATCTAGGAGACACCACTCTCCAAGAAGTAACAAATGGTGTGTTGATGATGAACTCCTTGCTCTCATGCTTCAAATGATAGTCTCCCCAACACTCAACTCTCTCTCATAGGATTTGGATTTGGTGGAAAGAAGATTTGAGTGGAAAGCAACTTGGGGAAGGCTAGAGATCAAGATTCATATGGTAGGAATGGAATATCTTGGCCTCAACACATGAGTAGGTGGTTCTCTCTCAGAAACAGCAAGTTGGAAGTGTAGGTTTGTTCTGATGGCTCTCTCCATGAATGAAGAGGAGGTGGAGGGGTATATATATATCCTCCACACAAAATCTAACCGTTACACACAACTTGCCAAACTCGGTGGGACCGAATTGAGAAACTCGGTCGGACCGATTCAGCAAACATAGTGACCGTTAGGATTTTCGGTGGGACCGACATGCAACTTGGTCGGACCGATATGGTTAGGTTTAGGGCATAACGTAATCTCGGTGTGACCGATTACACAAACTCGGTGAGGCTGATTTTGGTAAGAAGCTAACCAGAGAGTTGGTCAGGTAAACTCGGTGGGACCGGTTCACTCATTTCAGTGGGACTAAAATGTTACGAAAAGGAAACAGGGAGTTTACATTGCAATCTTGGTGGGACCGATCGCTCATCTCGGTAGTACCGAAACGTTACGAAGGGAAACAGAGAGATTACAATCCCATCTCGGTGAGACCAAGATCCCTATCGGTGAGACCAATTTGCCTAGGGTTTGTGGCAGTGGCTATGACATCTGAACTCAGTGGCACCGGGTAGAAAGAATCGGTAGGGCCGAGTTTGACTTTTGGTTTAGGTCATATGTGGATGTGAGAAAGTAGTTGAGGGTTTTGGAGCATATCACTAAGCACTGTGGAGCAAGAAACTCATTAAGCAACACCTCATCCCTCCTTGATAGTATTGGCTTTTCATATAGACTCAACGTGATCTTGGATCACTAAAACATAAAATGTAGAGTCTTGATCTTTTGAGCTTGAGCCAATCCTTTTATCCTTAGCATTTTGAGGGATCCACTTTTCTCATCCATGCCATGCCATTCATTGAGCTTTTCCTGAAATGTTCATCTTGGAATGATGTTAGCTCAATGAGCTATATGTTGTTAGGAATTACCAAAACCACCTAGGGATAGTTGCACTTTCAATCTCCCCCTTTTTGGTAATTGATGACAACATATAGATCAAAGCTTCGACAAATGATAATAAGAGTGAAAAACATTGTCGCTTTGAGAAGTATGTGATAAGCAAGAGCTCCCCCTAAATTTGTGCATAGTTTAAGATTTGCTTTGGACTGCAAATGCACAAAGAGTTAGGCTCATGGGTTACTCTTCCATGTCACATACATCTTGGTGGAGCGCTCAAAATGATAATAATTGAATACATGCACTCATCACCAAGCAAAATGAATGATCATATAGAGATAAAAGGATAATGTCATCCAACAAGCATAAATGTAGCATATGATCAAATACATGATCATCCAAGTATCACACAGACATAAAGTATCTCAAACAAGCAAATAAAGTTGAACCACCAAAGCAAGAGAGAATAAAAAGCACCACTCTCCCTCGAAGCCTATGATCTATACATTTTTCTCCCCCTTTGGCAACAAGTTACCAAAAAGTTCATAGAAAATGCATAGCCCTAGATTGACTCTCAGGCTTGACATTCAGGTGGTGGTGTAGAGATGGCTCCTTGGACGAAGACTTCAGTTGATGTGGATGGAGATGGAGGCGTAGGTGCTGGAGCTAGTTGCACTGGAGCTGTAGGAGCTGTAGCTGGTGTAGATGAAGTGGCTCTGGTGTCTGTCACTGGCACTGCAGCTGATCTCTGAGCTCTAGGCACTCTGGCAAATGCATGAGTGGTTGTCTTGCCCTTCCTCTCCTGCATATCATCCCGAAGCTGCTCACTAACAGACTGGATCTCAGTTACCTTCACATCCAAGTCATAGAACTTCTGCTCCATGATCCTCTCCAGGCTCTCCTGGTTTTGAGTCAAGGTGGCCAGCCCCTTCTCAATCCTCATAGTGGATGCAATCAAGTAGCCTAGTTGATCTTGTTTGCTCTTCAGAAAGTACTGAGATGCCTCTTCCATTGTTGGCATCTTGGTAGCCTTCTCTATCCTTGCCTTCTCCTTCTTTGCTTGAGCATGCACAGAAGATGGTTCATCTTCATCCATAACCACTTGGTTGTCCTCAAAGTCTGGATAGATAGGCATGTGATCCTTGTCCAACAAGTATGTGCCTGTGCCCATCTTGGAGTTAATCAACTCCTGGATCTGTGGGGCATACCCACAACTTCTCTTCTGGTCAGCTGCTGTCCTCTTGATAGTCTCAACTATGAGGCTCATGACCTTGAACTTCTATGGCACATCAAATAAGTGTAGCAAGTTTATTGCATGGCCTCTGATCATGTTGTGGTCACCTGACTTGGGCAAGAGAGTATGCCTGAGGATCCCGTTGATGGTTGGTAGTCCTGACAGAAGACAATGTACATATCCAAACTTATGTGTCTCAACTGCAACATCTGGGATCAACTTGTACATATGTGCCATAGTGTTGTGATCCATCTTCTTCTTGGCATAGACATCCAAGTCATCTTCTTTCTCCTTAGGTGCATTGATCAGATTTTCCCATTCCTCAATTGTTGATTGGTACCTTGTACCTTCAGACATCCAGACTATCCTGCCATCTAGATAGAAGTGTGTTGTGGAGTAGAATTGCATTATGAGCTCATCATTCCACTTTGTGAGCTTCTGCCCAACAAAGTCTGCAACTCCACAAGCACTAAAACTGTCATGCACACCAGGATAGTGTTCCTCATTCTCCTTCATGTAGGTCCAGTCCACCCACCTCATGTCACAAACTATAGGCTTCTTGTCCAGCAACACTGTCTCATAGAAATCCTGTTGTTCCTTAGTATGGAACCTGTAGTCAACAGCAGTCCTTCTCCTAATAGCATAAGGATCAGACAAGCTCCACTGTCTGACGCCTGCATCCTTTCTCACCTTCATGTTCTCAGCCACAGGATGAGCATCATTGTGGTCTGGAATCTTTGGCTTCAACTTTCTCAAGACATGCTCTTCATCTTCTTCTTCTTCAGCAGCAGTTTCAGGCATTGGGGCCTTGTTCTTCTCAGCAGCGGATATGTTTCTGGTATTCCTCTTTAGTGCAATCTTGGGCTTGGAGGCAGCTTTCGGTGCTTCTTTGGGATTTGATGATGCATCCCCTGACCTAATAGCATCACCCATAAGCTTCTGAGCCTTGGGTGCTGGTGCAGCAACCTCTTCTTCCTCTTCCTCTTCCATCATGGAAGGCTTTCCAATAACTCTAGCCATGGTCTTCTTGACCCTTTCCTTCCTCTTCTTCCCTTCTGCAGCAACCTCTTTTGGGTTGAGATTCCAAAGGTACTTGAATAGAGGCTCTGGCTTTAGACATGGGAGTTCTCTTTGCAGGTACTTTGGTCTTCATACCAGGCTTAATGGCAGCAGCTATGCCATACTCCTTTTTGAGCACTTTCTTCTTGGAAGTGGCCTCATCCTCAACTGCCACATAGTCTTCATCCTCAGATTCTGAGGTTTTCTTCTTTCTGGCCCTGGTGGCAGCTTTGGGCAAGTTGCTTGGGGTGCTCCTGCTTCCATCATCAGAGGTACTAGAGGGACTAGTGCCCTCACTCATCTGAATTTGCTCCTATTCCCTGTTCTGGCTGTCACTCTGATCAAACATGGTGCAAACACTGACTGTAGACCCTGTGAATAGATATAGAAGAGATAGAGTGGATGAGCATCACAAAATACAGAGGTTTTTGCAAAAGAATGAGTCAAAAACTTAGTTTTAGTTTTCCACAGAAAGCATTTCGGATCAACCGATTTGCAAACTCGGTGATACCGAAGCAGCTTTTGGAACCTAAACTAGTGAACTCGGTCAGACCGAGTCACAGTTCGGTGGCACCGAGACTACTAGGGTTTCACAAAGTCCTGAACTCGGTCACACCGATTTGCAATTCTCGGTCAGGCCGAGAATCACTTGTGCAATGGCCTTAGCCAAATCGGTGGAACCGAGTTCTACAACTCGGTGGGTCCGAGATGGTTTCGGCGGAAACCTAACCCAAAAGTTTCAAATCACCTCTAATCTATGGGTTGTTTTGACTGGATAGAATAGTTTCAATCGTGGCAAGATTCATGATGAACACAATGTGCTAGGAATCGGACGGGGATAGCACCGTGATCGAGTCCATACCCTAGTTCGGAGATGAACTCGCTATGGCGGCAATGGTGGGGACGATTTTTGTTAACGGCGGTGGAGACCAGCGACTGGAGGCGGCTGGCGACGAGGAGGACGATCAGGAGACCCTGGAGGCAGAGCGAGCTATGCGTGGGCGAAAGAGTTCGGAGAAAGTTTCCAAATTTTTGCCCGTGTGTATATATAGCCCGACCCTGTCGGTGTGACCGAGTGGAACAACTCGGTGGCAACAAGATGCATAACTGTTGACAGTTACAACAACTCGGTGTGATCAAAAAGTTCAAATCGGTTGCACCAAGATTGAAAACCTAGATCGACTTAGTGATCTCGGTATGACCGAAATGGAAGAATCGGTCAGACCAAAACGCACAAAGAAGTTTTGAAAGTTTAAGTCTATGACGAATCAGGGACTCCGAGTGCTCCTCACACAGAGTGGTTCGAATCTGACTTGATCAAATTTTGTGGTGTAGCATGAATAGAGTTTGAGACAAGAAAAGCATAGATAGCTAGAGAAGGTTCTTAGGCATTCTTGTCCATCCACTTGGCAAAAGAAAAGGAAACCAATCAATCAAAGGAACAAGTGGATGTCCTCGAATGAGTGGAATATGCAACCAACATGCTCACACAATAAAATGGCAAATGAAATATGTGTCAAAGCATGCACAACCAATTCTAGCATCTATCAAACAATTGGCGATGACTAGGTCATCTATATATGAGTATATTGACTTAGGAGTCAAATGAGAACATTTGATTATAGACCATACTCATCGTTTAAGTTCAAGTGGGGTTACCACTTTTACATAATGCATTGATGTGTTCACACCATTAGAGTTGCTTTGACTCAATTATTAGAGTTAAGCTCCCCCTAGATGTGAGATCTCCCCTTAGAGGGATGAACTTACCTTGGGTTTTGTCGACTTCATGTAGGTGTTGAAGATGTGGATGCTCAATGTTGATGTAGATCATTTGGAGCAATCTTTTGGAGTGAGTTGCACTTTCAATACCTACACGGGTTAGTACCACAAGGAACAAGCAAGAATATCCATAGACATAGAGTGATGCACACACAAGTTGATGTCTATGAAAGCATTAGGTTACCTTGTCCCTTGTCTTACCAACAAGAGGGTTCGTGACTCCTTGAACTAGTGCAAGATGTGGAAGTTGATTGCACTTGTTGTTGCCAAAATGATATGAGTGAAATATGTTGGCGGAGTCACCCTCAAGAACTCTCTAGTTCTTCTTCTTTGGGATCCACATCATCTTGATGGGAATCCTTGGAGTTGTAGTTGTACTTGATGAAGTATAACTTGACGTAGTCTTGGGAACCCACTTGACCAAGGCCTTAGGAGCTTCTTCAAATGCATCAATCTCTTCTTGAAGCTTATCCTTGCCTTTTTGCTTGTGGTCTTGTGGTGGAAGATCATCTTGAGCTTGTGTCCCCTTGAAGGAAGTAGGATCATACTTCTCTTGTTGAGGAACAAACTTTGTCTTGGGGTATCGATCTGCTTCCCTCTCAACTCCATTGGCATTGAACTTTCGTTCAAAACCAACACCTTGGTTCTTACGGTGCCTTCCTTGCTTGCATACAATTTCCTCAAATTGCTTACTCCCGGCAAGGCTCTTGTAAACACCTTTCTCTATAATTCCCTTCAATAAGGTATTTTCTTGCTCAAGTGTAACTTGGCTAAGAGAATCATTAGTGGAATCAAGAGAACTACTAGAAGCAACAACATTGGATTTAGCATGATTATTGTTACTACTAGAGGAAGAATCCTTCTTGTTCTTGTTAATGGACTTGACTTGAGGCATGTAAGTATATAAGAGTAAACACTTCGCAATGTAAGAAGAACTTTTCTTATGTAGATCATCATTGATTGCCTTTAATAACTCATGCTCTTGCTCAAGGTTGAGCTTTTCAAAGCGTAACTTCTCATGAGTCCTTAAAAGTTCTCGATGATCTTCTAAGATAGTTTCATGAGCTAACTTAAGAGTGTTTAGTTCTTTAGTTAGAATCTCAATCTTCTCCTTATCATTGTCATTCGTTTTATCTCGATTAGCATGATTAATTGACGTTTCATCATAGTATTCATCACTAGAGTTGTCAACAAGTAAATCATCATCACCTAGCAAGTCATCTTCATCACTATTGAAATCAACATACTCGGGGTGTGTTACCTTTGGGACTTTAACCATGACGCATATTCCAAGTCCTTCATTTGGTGAATCAAATATGTCATAGGAGTTGGTTGACACAAGTGCTATACCGGCAACACCTTCATCTTCAGTATATTCGGAGTCGGAGTGATAGCTTCTCTCGGAGTGATTGTCGGAGTCGGAGCCGGATACCCATTCACCAACATGAGCTTGATGTCTTTGTTTTGTGTAGTTCCTTGATGACTTGTCCTTCCTTTCCGAATCCATGCTTCTCCGGGATGTTCTTCAATCATAACGATCATCTCTACTCCTTCTCTCTCTTGGTGGTGATTCTTCTCTTCTACTTCTCCTCTTGGGTGATTCTTCTCTTCTTTTGTAGGGTGCCGTACACTCATTGGAATAGTGTCCGGGTCTCCCACAATTGTAGCAATTGCGCTCTCGACTAGAAGATCTTTTGTCATTGTAGGACCTTGACTTGGAGCTTCTCTCTTTGCTTCTATTCTTGTAGAATTTATTGAAGTTCTTCACCATTAAGCTCAATTCTTCATTGAAGGTTTGTTTCTCACTCGATGATGTAGGGGCTTCACATGAGGCTTTGTAAGCACCACTTGACTTGTTGTGAAGTTCCTCCTTATCCTTGAGTGACATCTCATGAGCAACAATTCTTCCAATGACTTCCGTTGGCTTGAGATCTTTGTAACTGGGCATCATTTGGATCAATGTGCACACGGTATCATATTTTCCGTCCAAAGCTCTTAGGATCTTCTTGATGATGAATTTGTCGGTCATCTCTTCACTTCCTAAGCCCGCAATCTCATTTGTGATAAGAGCAAGCCTAGAGTACATTTCAGCGACACCTTCACCATCCTTCATTTTGAACTTGTCAAGTTGACTTTGGAGCACATACAACTTGGATTCCTTGACGGAGTTGGTACCTTCATGCATATCAATCAAGGTATCCCAAATTTACTTTGCATTCTCAAGACGGCTGATTTTGTTGAATTCTTCGGGACACAATCCATTGAAGAGGATATCACAAGCTTGAGCGTTGTATTGCAGCATTTTCAACTCTTCCGCGCTAGCTTCACGGTTCGGTTCTCTCCCATCAAATAATTCACCTTGCAAGCCAATACACACAATAGCCCAAACGGCGGGGTTATGTCCAAGAATATGCATTTTCATCTTATGCTTCCAACTAGCAAAATTAGTACCATCAAAGTAAGGACCTCTATGGTGATAATTTCCCTCGCTAGACGCCATACTCCCCTAGGTTGTGAAACCAAGGCTATGACCACCAAAAGCTATGGAAATTAAAGAAAATGGAGACCAAAGATCTGATACCACTTGTAGGATCGAAAGTATGTCTAGAGGGGGCGTGACTAGACTAGTTGACAAAATAAAAACTTATCCTTTTCCCAATTTTAGTCTTTGGCAGATTTTAGCTATCTTAGCACAAGTCAAGCAATCTTAACACAATTCAAGCAAGCATGCAAAGAGTATATGAGCAGCGGAAAGTAAATCATGCAACTTGGAAGAATGTAAAGGGAAGGGTTTGGAGAATTCAAACGCAATTGGGGACACGGATGTTTTTGTCGTGGTTCCGATAGGTGGTTCTATCGTACATCCACGTTGATGGAGACTTCAACCCACGAAGGGTAACGGTTGCACAAGTCCACCGAGGGCTCCACCCACGAAGGGTCCACGAAGAAGCAACCCTGTCTATCCCACCATGGCCGTCGCTCACGAAGGACTTGCCTCACTAGCAGTAGATCTTCATGAAGTATGCGATCTCCTTGCCCTTACAAACTCCTTGGTTCAACTCCACAATCTTGTCGGAGGCTCCCAAGTGACACCTAGCCAATCTAGGAGACACCACTCTCCAAGAAGTAACAAATGGTGTGTTGATGATGAACTCCTTGCTCTTGTGCTTCAAATGATAGTCTCCCCAACACTCAACTCTCTCTCATAGGATTTGGATTTGGTGGAAAGAAGATTTGAGTGGAAAGCAACTTGGGGAAGGATAGAGATCAAGATTCATATGGTAGGAATGGAATATCTTGGCCTCAACACATGAGTAGGTGGTTCTCTCTCAGAAACAACAAGTTGGAAGTGTAGGTTTGTTCTGATGGCTCTCTCCACGAATGAAGAGGAGGTGGAGGGGTATATATAGCCTCCACACAAAATCTAACGTTACACACAACTTGCCAAACTCGGTGGGACAGAATTGAGAAACTTGGTCGGACCGATTCATCAAATCTAGTGACCGTTAGGATTTTCGGTGGGACCGACATGCAATTCGGTAGGACCGATATGGTTAGGGTTAGGGCATAACGTAATCTCGGTGAGACTGATTACACAAACTCGGTGAGGCCGATTTTGGTAATAAGCTAACCAGAGAGTTGGTTAGGTAAACTCGGTGGGACCGGTTCGCTCATTTCGGTGGGACCAAAATGTTACGGAAAGGAAATAGGGAGTTTACATTGCAATCTCGGTGGGACCGATCGCTCATCTCAGTAGTACCGAAATGTTACGAAAGGAATTAGAGAGATTACAATCCCATCTCGGTGAGACGAAGATCCCTATCGGTGAGACCGATTTGCCTAGGGTTTGTGGCAGTGGCTATGACATCTGAACTCAGTGGCGCCGGGTAGAAAGAATCGGTAGGGCCGAGTTTGACTTTTGGTTTAGGTCATATGTGGATGTGAGAAAGTAGTTGAGGGTTTTGGAGCATATCACTAAGCACTGTTGAGCAAGACACTCATTAAGCAACACCTCATCCCTCCTTGATAGTATTGGCTTTTCCTATAGACTCAACGTGTTCTTGGATCACTAAAATATAAAATGTTGAGTCTTGAGCTTTTGAGCTTGAGCCAATCCTTTTATCCTTAGCATTTTGAGGGATCCACTTTTCTCATCCATGCCATGCCATTGATTGAGCTTTTCCTGAAATGTTCATCTTGGAATGATGTTAGCTCAATGAGCTATATGTTGTTAGGAATTACCAAAACCACCTAGGGATAGTTGCACTTTCAATTCTGAAAATAGTCTCGTCGTGTGATCGAGAGAAGACCAAATCATATTGAAGTGGATGTTCCTCCATCATGTGTGGTCATTCTCATGGTTCCAGCTGTTGGTGAAACCACTTACGTTTGCAAGAGGAACTGTAGACTTCACAAACAAATTTGTCTTTCACTCTGTACTGAATGTTCGCCCAGAGAAGCATCCATGTTAGTAGGAAGAACATATGTTTTTTCTAGATCTTTGCTTTTGGAGCTACATATTTCTATATGACATGTGAATCATTGAGATGCATTAACAAGTTACTAGTTGGTTGTGAATTTGGGCTACTAATGTGAACATATTACAATGCTAGGCATGTGAACATTTCGAACGGATCGGCTCTTACTACTGTGCACAACATGATCCAGATTTCTGTGTTCTCAGTGTTTACAAGTTACTAGCAGTTCCTTATTTCTGTTCGCTCGGTGTTTACAAGTTACTTATCGATCACTAGCTAGCCTACTAATACACTCCTGGTAGTTTTAGTTGCGACGCAAGATCCAAAGGTGGCAGTTTTCTGAATAAAAATGCCTATCTCTGAAGAAACTGACAAGCTGTTCTGAAGAAAATGCCATGCGAATCTGAAGAAACTAACAAGTTGTTCTAAAGAAAATGCCATGCGAATATGAAGAAACTGCCAGCAAAAACATTCGCAGATGCCTTATCTCCCAGCGAACGTTCATCAGCTAATGCGATCCTACACGTACACTATCCGACCTAATCGATCCTACACGTACACTATCTGACCTACTCGATCCTACACGAATAAATAGCGGATCACGCACAAACTACTCCCTCCGTCTAGGTGTGTAAGTCATCTTATGAAAACTAAATAATCTGAAAACATTAGGCATGGTGCATTAACTTCTACCTCGTTTCTTGTTTCTTGACATATCAACCAATTAGAGATGTGTGGTGTGCATGCTTTTAGTGACTTGAGACAACAAACACGACATGCAGTGGTTAGTTCATTGCATGCAGTGCTATTAATTAGCAAATAAACAGTAAGTTCTCTCGTTTTCCCCTCCTCCTAGGTCACGGTGCATAACCTAAGATGACTTATTCACCTAGACGGAGGGAGTACCTCCTTTCCGGTTTGCAGCGCTCAATTCAAAAATCTCACCAACCAGGGTAGATGGATGAGTGGTGGAATCATTTTTGACAAGGAGGGAGTACCTCATCTGGATGATTCGAGTGCACTAGTTTAACCGTCATGCCGAGAGTAGCACCGTCACCCAGCACGAACGAGACACACCACTGACGAGACGGGGGGCGCTAAGCCATGCCTGCTTATGCATTGAATTCCAATGACCGTCGCGTTTCCCGCGACATGCTCCTTCAACTGCCTTGGTTGGTAAGATTT
Source organism: Triticum timopheevii (assembly GCA_963921465.1). NCBI lineage: Eukaryota > Viridiplantae > Streptophyta > Magnoliopsida > Poales > Poaceae > Triticum > Triticum timopheevii. Next base: position 276,157,785 of record OY997274.1, read on the forward strand.
TCGATCACCGTAGTGTCTCCCGCGACATGCTGCTACACGTACACTATCCGCCTATAATTACTGGTTCCCGGCGTTCTCCCATAGCACCATCACCCAACTCGCCCTATCGTCTCCCCTTAAAAACCACCACCGGCCCGACGTTGCTGTCCACTTGCCCTCGCTCTCGCCACGTCCGTCATGCCCTCGGCCGTCCGCAATAGGCAACGCCAGATGCGCTCACCGCCGGAGCTAGTGTTCGGTTATTCACCGGAAGCAAGATGGAGGGAGGAGGCATTCTATCGGTCTTTAGATGGCAATGCGGAGATCAAGGACTTGCTGGAGCGCGACCGCCAAGCGGAGGAGCAGCGTATTGCCGATTTGCGCCGCTAGCAGGGCATGGAGCAGCAGCGCACCGCCGCTTTGAGTCACAAGTAGAGTGCCCGCGACTGGGCCTACTACTTGGAGGCCGGCGCCCGGCAAATAGCCCAACAGGCTGTCGAGCATGCACGCGTGCGTGACGCCGAATTTTACTACCAGCTCGTCAAGTGGGTTTCCCGCTTAGAAGCCGAAGCTTCGGTGGACCAAACCGGCATGGAAAGGGCCAACGCGTGCAAGCAACGCGTCCTATCGCACCTCCGGCAAGTCCGAGGCGAGAAGGTGCCAGCATTTAGCGTGTACAACAGATGGCGGCCGACATCGTATAGTTAGCTGGGAGTAAATCAGTACTTGTACACTAGAGTATTAGTGGGAGTAGATAGTTAACTTGGCTATGATGGTTGTCAACGTGGAAGTTCAGTACTCTATATCTGGTAAGGCTTGTTACTTTGTTTTGTATGTTGAACTTTCCGTGTGAACGTATGGAATGGGCTGTTATTTTTTAAATGGGTTGTATTTGTCCGCCACGGGTTTAGAGGCTGACTTCTAGGCCTACTAGGTTGACGCGTACACAATCAGGAGATGATTGTACGTGGAGAGGATGACAGCAGGGACCCACCAGGGTCGTGGCAGTACACAAGCAAGTGCCTCCTTATTTCAAGCCAGAAAAATGGTTCCTCCTAATGGATTTCTGACATCTGGGTCCCATTGTCGGTGTCAAAACCGGAAGATCCCGGGTAGGGTGTCCCGAACTGTGCGTCTAAGGATCAAAGGTAACAGGAGGCAGGGGACATGATGTTTACCCAGGTTTGGGCCCTCTTAACAGAGGTAATACCCTACTTCCTGCTTGATTGATTTTGATGAGTATAGGAGTTACAAGAGTTGATCTACCGCGAGATCGTAATGGCTAAACCCTAGATGTCTAGGCTGTATGGTTATGATTGCCTCTACGGACTAAACCCTCCGGTTTATATAGACACCGGATGGGCCTAGGGTTGTACAGACTTGGTTTATAGAGAAAAGGAAATACATTATCCGAACGCCAAGCTTGCCATCCACGCAGAGGAGAGTCCCATCCGGACACGGGGGAAGGTCATTGATCTTGTATCATCACGGCCCATTAGTCCGGCCCATATTGCATAGCCCGGACGCCCGAGGACCCCCTAATCCAGGACTTCCTCAGTAGCCCCTGAACCGGGATTCAATGACGATGTATTCGGCGCGCAGATTGTCTTCGGCATTGCAAGGCTGGTTCCTTCTCCGAATAATCCAAAGCAGTCTTCCGCACACAAGAACTGTATCCGGCTCTGTCCAATAATTACAACCCCAAGCTGTAAGGGCATCAATACTTAAAGCAAAATAAGTCACACCCACGGGCAACTTTTTCGACAAGACATTATGTTCTGGCCTTGTCATTATTCTGAACCATTTGTACAGCCCCCGCTTCGCGTTTTGAGGCACGGCCATTGACACGTCTCCTCAAAGCAGAGATCATGTCCCCTTATCACGAGATTCTCATGAATACGGGTTTGGGTAATCCAACCATGCCGTTCGCACGTCCACTTGGGAATAGGAGAGGTTTAAAGCTTATGAGGGGGGAGGCCCTTGATATTCGCAGCTTATATAAACGGATGAAGATCTATCCTTTTACCCCACACCTTCCTCCCTTCCCGCCTCTCCGTCCTCGAGCTCCAACGCCCAAGCTCCAATCTTTCCCTCAACCCCAACTTCTCCGGCTATGGCTGGATCCGGTTCCAGGGCAAGTGGATGGCCTCCTCCATAACGGAGAAGGACATCAAGGATCTACGTGAGGCGATGTACTTGACGTTGGAGATTACAAACAGGCTTCCTACCCCGGGGCAGGTCATCCCCACCCAAAGTCTGGCGAGAGGGTGGTATTCATCCCCCACTTCCTCCGAGGACTTGGGTTTGCCCTTCACCCCTCTGTTTAAGGTCTCAAGTTTTACTACGGGCTGGATTTCCACGATCTTGCCCCGAATTCCTTCCTCCACATCTTAGCGTTCATCGTCGTGTGTGATGCATTTCTCCGCGTCCCCCCACACGTCGGCCTGTGGCTCAAGGTTTTCAATATGAAGCTGAAGGTGGTTGACAGCCAACACGTCGAGTGCGGCGGCGCCATGGTGAGCAAGCTCTACCATGTTACCTGGCCCAAAGGGACGTTCGTGGATACTGTCAAGGTATGGCAACAGGAGTGGTTCTACATCACCGAACCCCGCGACACCAAGTGGGCGGCCGCTCTTGCTTTCAGATCCGGGCATCCGCTGCGGCTCGCGTCCTGGACCAACAAGGGTCTAGACTGGGGATCCTCTGACGAAGTATTGATGCTGCAAAAGCGTATCAAGATTATGATAGAAAAGGACATCACCCTTGCTGATGTGGTCCAGGTGATGCTTATCCGCCGAACACTTCCCTGCCAATGATGGCCTCTCAACATGCGGGAGTTTAATCTGGAAGGGCCACAAACCTTGCAGCGATTCTTTGGCACGACGCACAAAGGGATCTGGAAGCTTCTCTTCAAGAGACAGAAGACATGGCCAAGGACATCTGATGACACTGGCCTCGACTGCAACAATCTGGCCTCCCTAGTAAGTATCATATTTTCGAACATTACCTAGTTCGTCAATCTTAGGGAGGAGCACTGAAAATTCCACCCCCCTGAACAGGGCTTGATAAAGAAGGCGAAGCGGATCAGATGTCCGGCCCCGCTCCCCGAAGACCCAGTTGAGCCTCTGTTGATGAGGATGCTGGTCCTGGCGCCCTACCAGGCGCCGGTGAAGAAGGACAAGAAGAAGAAGGGCAAGGAGGCCAAAGGTGGCCTCCACCACGAAGGTACTTCGAGTGCTATGTCCGTAGGGACCGAGGCTCCTTCCTCTCACGAGGGAGACAAAGATGAGGATCAGGAGGAGGAGGAAGAAGAACCCTCCTCTCAAAGGGAAAAAGAGGGTGGGCTCCATAGATCCGGAGGAGGGGCGTCCAAGAGGGGAAAGATATCCTTCTCGGACGACTCAGATTCGGACGCATCTCCCTCAAGCACCATACTCGAGCACCATCCCCAAGTCAAGCCCCTTGCCGCATTGTAAGTACCTTAGGATGCTTTACATACATCCAATATTTACAAATTTTAAGAATAATATGAAATCATGTGTTTCAGTCCGGCCTACGATCTCCCTCAAGAATCATCGTCATCGGGGGATCTTCCGCCGGAGATGATGGAGAGCGAGACGCCTCCACAAGCTTCCCTGCCTCCTAGGGCGGACGACACCAAGGTGTCGTCCCAAAGGATCTCTCCGGGCTTCGGAGAAGTGTGGGAGTGGACCAATACGGTGCCAGAGGATAACACCTTGGCTGCCGAGAACATGGGGACGCAACCCGCATGGAGACCGATGACGGGGGTCTTGGATCATCCGACCCCCGGCCGGATACTGCTCCGGAGATACAAACAGCTCCGGAGTCGAATCAGCAGCCCCCTCTGAGGGAGGGGAAAGCGGCTGTTCCGGCGGCAACCTCTACTAATCCGGAGGCGCCGAACATGCTGATGGACGCTTTGCAAAGTGCGTCCGTCATGGAGGAGCATCGTACCTTGATGGGTACAGTGGTTGAGAAGATTCAGTCCGCTAAAAGCGGGCTGAATGAAGCCTTCACGAGCCTACTAACAGGCTTTGAGGTATGCGATGTAATGTCTTTAGCCGCTTTCCATATGAAAAATATGCCTGTATATAGATAGTAGCCCCTCAGACTTTGTTCGGCCCATGAAGAAGGGCGAACAGAGGATCTATAGATATCCACAGGAAATAGCATACTTATCTTTTTGGTAAAAAACATGCTTCACTGTTAGCGGCGACCACTCTGGCCGCCGAAGCTTCCGAACTGAAGAAGAAACTGCAGCTGGCCGATGAGGACATTATCCTTATTAACAAGCGGCTCAACGAGGCGCAAGGTATGTTTCAAATACTTCGTACATGATTGTATTAATTTGCAAATGCTAAGTTGAAGCTTACGCACTGCCATATGCATAATTGCAGATGGCGCTGCTGAGGTTGAGACCGTCAGGGGTGACCTTGCCTGGGCGAAGGAGCAGGCAAGGGTGAGCAATGCGGCCGCTGATAAAGCGGCTACAGATTTGAAGGTCGAACAGGCCACCCGGCGCCAGTTTGAGGACCAGGTATCCAAAGTGGAGCTAGAGCTCAAGGACACCACTCGCAGGTGCGAGTCCCTTGAGGAGGAGAATAAAGCTAGGGTGGCCAATCTCGCCAAGGCCCTTCAGGAAGCCCAAGAGGCGAGGTCAAAATCCCGAGCAGCTCGTGAGGAGATCTGACAGGCCAGACAGATAACGGCTGCTAACCCCTTTCTTTTACAGTCTAAGTTTGGCGATTAGAGGTATGCCTTGCTTAATCGACTACGGAGTTCTCCAGACGCTTTTGTGGATCTTCCGAAGAGTGCCGTCGATGCCGTGCAATTCTTCCGAGCCCAGGAGGGGCATGCGACGGACAAGTTGTTCTGGTCATAGTTCGCGACGTAGGAGCGCTCCGCGCTTTTGAACGACCAAATGGCATAGTGGGCCGAGTTGCATAAGATGTCCGGATTGGCCATAAAGGATGTCATAGTCCGGCTGTGGCCAGCCGAACCCATTCCGAGCAGCTATTTTGGCCTAGTGCCGCGACTAGTCGATGCCTTGCCCCGAATTGATGCAATCAAGCGGTCAGTGTGCATAGAAGTTGCATGGATGGCCTTCGCCCGCATCAAGATGCACTGGGCGAAGATGAAGGCCGCCGTTATTCTATTGAGGGTCCTTCTGGCGGGAAGGACCACCTCTACTGGAGCGCTACTTAGTAGATGTCCTAGAGGGTGCTCGCTTGATAGAGGGTCAATGCTCAAAGGACATTTGTTCGAATGAATGTATTCGAACGACCCGGGAATTTTTATTATATATATTAAGGCTTTGTGATATTTTTGTGCCATTGTCTGAAAGTTCTTTCCTCATGTGCGGTCGTTTTCGTATTCCTGAGAGTTTTTCAGTCGTTGGATTCGGCCCCCACGTAGATACTACGGGGGTGTTCGGAATGGCACATGATCACACTTGACCCAACGTCTTGGTCCATAAAGGAGGTGTCAATGTGGCAAACCAGGCAATCTGACTATGTGGCTTTACCACTCTTGCTTAGCCATAGGATTTTGACGATGGGGCTATAAGATAGCCCCTGGTATGTACGAGGCTATCCGGATGCTGATGCGTTACGTATGTGACTGGAAAAATAGTCCTCGTATAATACAGAAAAAATTGCTAAAGATTTAGTAAGTTGCCGAGTGGCTGACCAGCTCTCGCCGCATCATGATAGTCAGCTTTCGGCTTTCTCTACTGAGGTGCTTGACTGGACGAATCAGAAACACAATCACAATAGTTCTCCCTGTACTACCCTAGCCGAACAAACGAAACATAAGGTAGCAAACACAAGAGCTGGGCAACCCAACTAGTGACCAAAGACATGATTCGGACTGATGCATATAATGCCAAGTTTGGGATGCTGAAGATAAAGCTACTCGGGCTTTTGTTTGTCAACACATATGTAGCCACATAGAGCCCCTGGCAATGGGTGCCGAGGTGTGCGAGTGAAATAACTGGGGAGACGGAATACAGTTTTATGAATAAGGTCGATACCGAAAAAATTGTTCTCACTAGCATATGATTGATATGTGAAAACGTGATCTTATAGAGGGCACCATAAGCACCAAGGCCATTTTACATGCCGAGGGTCTAAGAATAAGGTGAAAAGCTCGATACAGGTCCTTGAATAAAGTTTGGTCTAAAGAATCCTTTGGACATCCTACCGCACGTCTGCGCCGCCTTCGTCTTGGAGAGAGAGGTTTCTTAAGAGGAATGGTCTTCGGCTATCTGCACGAAACCGGGCTCGAAGAGAGTCCTTGTAAGTCCGTAGGATATATAGGTATGAATGCACCTATGGTAAAGAGAAAAAATAATCGAAGAAAAAAAGGTGGAAGGTCATACAGGGTCAAACCGTACGATACACCCGTCCGTATTGTGCCTCCGTTGATTCCCTAGGTATTTTGAGTGCATAATTGTGCATGCGCGGTATGAATTCCACGGGTGTGTGTGGCAATCAACGGAGGCGAAATTTCTAGTCTAGCTCTAGAATTACTGAGCTGTCAGCATGCGGGATTGACCGGACTCGTTTAACGATGTCCGGCAGTTTGATGGCCGATGAGGTGTGCGACTTGATAGGGTCGCTCTGTACTTCGGCTGCGAGGGCCGTGGTGTGCTTCTCCATATGGAGGGAGTGTTCCGTGTTTCCATTGACTATTATGACGCCACGTGGACCGGGCATCTTGAGCTTTAAATAAGCATAGTGTGGGACCGCGTTGAATCGAGCGAAAGCGGTTCATCCGAGCAGTGCATGATAACCACTGTGGAAGGGGACGATATCGAAGATCCGGTCTTCGCTGTGGAAGTTGTCTGGCAAGCCAAAGACGGCCCACAATGTTATTGAGCCCAAGCAACGGTCCTCTACATCAGGTATTACTCCTTTAAAGGTAGTTTTAGTGGGCTTGATTCTTGACGGATCAATGCCCATTTTGCGGACAGTGTCCTGGTAAAGCAGGTTAAGACTACTGCCGCCATCCATAAGGACTCGTGTGAGGTGGAATCCGTCGATGATTGGGTAAAGGACCATAGATGCCGAACCTCCATGACGGATATTAGTCGGGTGGTCCTTTCGATCGAAGGTGATCGGACAAGCCGACCATGGGTTGAATTTTCGGGCGACCGGCTCTATGGTGTAGACATCCTTTAATGCATGCTTGCGCTCCCGCTTAGGGATGTGAGTGACGTATATCATATCACTGTTTTGACCTCGGGGGGAAATTTCTTCTGTCCCCCTATGTTCGGTGGGCTAGGCTCTTCATCGTCGTCCTTGCTGGGCGGCCCTTTCCCCTTGTGTTTGGCGTTGAGCTTTCCGGCTTGTTTAAAGACCAACAATTTTTGTTGGTATGATTGGTTGGTCTATCTAGGGTGCCATGAATCTGGCAAGGCCGATCAAGTATTCTGTCCAAACTGGATGGACCATTTCTGTTTCCTTTGAATGGATTCTTCCGTTGACCGGATTTGGAGCCACTGAATCTGGCATTGACTGTCATGTCTTCGTTATTGTTTCGACGCCTGTGCTTGTTGCGTCATGTCATGCCATTGCCATCCCAGGCTTTGGAGGTACCTAGGTCGCTGGTGCTATTGCTTCTACAAGCTAGCCAGCTATCTTCTCTCGTGCAAAAGCGGGTCGTAAGAGCGGTAAGGGCTGCCATGGACTTCGGCTTTTCTTGGCCGAGGTGTCGGGCGAGCCACTCATCTCGGACGCTGTGTTTAAAGGCCGTGAGGGCTTTGGCGTTCGGACAATCCACAATCTGGTTCTTTTTAATTAAGAACCTGGTCCAGAGCTTCCGGGCTGATTCTACTGGTTGCTGGATTATGTGACTATGGTCATCGGCGTCTGGGGGCCGAACATAGGTACCTTGGAAGTTGTCTCTGAAGGCGTCCTCCAAGTCTTCCCAGCTACCAATAGAGTTTTCTGGGAGGCTGTTCTGCCAGTGTCGTGCTGGTCCCTTAAGTTTTAGGGGGAGGTATTTTATGGCATGTAGGTCATCACCGCGGGCCATGCGAATGTGGAGAAAAAAACTTCAATCCATACTATGGGATCTGTTGTGCATTCATATGATTCAATGTTCACGGGTTTAAACCCTTCTGGGAACTGGTGCTCCATTACCTCATCGGTGAAGCATAGAGGGTGTGCGGCGCCTTTGTATCGGGCAGCGTCACGACGCAGTTCGGATGAAGTCCGTATGCGGTTTTCGGCCCGGGTGAGGTTGTGCTTGTCACGCCAGGCCTGATGGCCATCTTCTCGCGGTGGGGCACGCTCCCTTGATCCATAGATTGATCTGGTATGACCGGCCCTATTGTCCAGGTTCTATCGTAGGTCATACGTGTATCCTGCAGCCGCTGTCTCTCTACCTCTACGGCGAGGTGGTGCGGGCTGGTGTTCAGCTTGAGTTGCCGCTCTGTCCCGACCATGAGGTGGTCGGTCAGGTCCCTCAGCAGCGTTACGGGTTATCGGTATAGGCTCCAGCGCCTCATCGACGAATTGGTTAGCAGCTTGCGCTTCGGGTAGCTCTTAGTTGGGCGTTCGAGGCTGTATTCCTCGGCTGCCAGGACATTAGTCCATCTGCCATTGAGCAAATCCTGATCAGCTTGAAGCTGCTGCTACTTCTTTTTCAGGCTTCTTGCAGTGGCTATTAGCCGGCGCTTAAAGTGCTCTTGTTCGAGGGGTTCCTCCGGCATGATGAAATCTTCATCGCCGAGGCTTACATCATCCTTGGAGGGTGGTAGATAATTACTATCCTCCGAGTCCTCGTTCCCGACCGGTTCATTAGGGTTAATTTGCCCATCCTCCCAATCGTCCTATTCGGATGTTGGCTCGATAGGGGCTCCAGGGTCTTTGGCTCTGGAGTGCTATTTTCTGGTGCTGGTGTTGCTGTCTTTATCATGACGCGATTTTGAGCGGCACCGCTGACGTCGATGCTTTGGAGGTGCTTCAGCAGGTTTGTCCTCAACTGGATCCTTCCTGCTATTGTTGTCATCCTCTTTAGGTGTGTCCACCATGTACACGTCATATGTGGAAGTGGTCGTCCTGTGTCCGGTGAACAGCGGGTTCTGGCTCTTCTTATCTTCGGCATCGTCATCCATACAGTCGATGTCTTCTGAATCATAGTCGAGCATGTCGGTTAAATCCTCGACAGTAGCTACGAAGTGGGTGGTGGGTGGGACGTAAAATTCCCCGCTCTCATCCCCTAGTGCAGGCTGGGCATAGTTCGGCAGTGATTCCTCCGTAATGGCGAGAGATCGCATTAAGTCAAGGGCCTCGTTTAAGAGCAAGGTTTGGACGGGGAAGCGAGAGTCTGTGGAGTTGGGCGGGACAAAAGTTTCCTGGCCAACCTCACATGACGCGGACCCCGAGAGTTCGGAGCTAGTGTCCAGAGGCGAGTCCGGCTTCATGATGATAGAGGGAGCCTAGCGTAACTCCGGGCCTGCCGGTGATGCGATCCCCTCTGGTTCTCTGGTGCCAAGCTCTACAGCTGTAGAGAGTCTGGCGGGCTCTAAACTCCCATCTTCGTACCTGGTGATGCGCTCTGGATCTAAGGCTAGAGCGGTGGTTGGGGCCGTGAACCCTTGGAAGATCAAGTCTCCTCGGATATCAGTGACATAGTTCAGATTTCCAAAACTGATCTGATGACCAAGGGCATAGCTGTCAATCTGCTCCAGATGGCCAATCGAGTTGGCGCGTAGTGCGAAGCCGCCGAATACGAAAACTTGGCCGGGGAAAAAAGTCTACCTCAAGGCGGTATTGTTGTGGATGATCGATGGAGCCATCGAGCCTTCTAGCGACGACATAGTGTAACTCTCAATGAAAGAACCAATGTTGGTGTCAAAACCGGCAGATCTCGGGTAGGGGGTCCCGAACTGTGCGACTAATGATCAAAGGTAACAGGAGGCAGGGGACACAATGTTTACCCAGGTTCGGGCCCTCTTAACGGAGGTAATACCCTACTTCCTGCTTGATTTACTTTGATGAGTATAGGGGTTACAAGAGTTGATCTACCTCGAGATCGTGATGGCTAAACCCTAGATGTCTAGCCTGTATCGTTATGATTGCCTCTACGGACTAAACCCTCCGGTTTATATAGACGCCGGAGGGGCCTAGGGTTGTACAGAGTTGGTTTACATATAAAAGGAAATACATTGTCCAAACACCAAGCTTGCCATCCACACAGAGGAGAGTCCCATCCGGACATGGGGGAAGGTCTTTGATCTTGTATCTTCACGGTCCATTAGTCCGACCCATATCGCATAGCCCGGACTCCTGAGGACCCCCTAATCCATGACTCCCTCACCCAAGCCATTGTCAACATAGTCAATAAACAAGAGAATTGCACAATGAGCGGCTGGCACGAGGGACCCAGTAGCTTGCCCAGTGTTTTTAGGGAAGTAGCTTGCCCGGTTATGTTTGTTTCTGAGACGGAAGCAGGGTGTCAACTAGGCTGTGCGGGGCACTCTGGCCTGTCTAGCCAGCCTTTTCTTTTATGTTTACCACAAGACCAACCCAGTAGTTTTTTTCTTCCTGAAAATTGCTAGCCCAGTTTTTTTGTTCTTTTGCAGAATACCCAACCAAGGCCTACTTGCTTTGTCAACCCTGCTGGGCTGCAAATCTTTCAAGACGAGAAAATGCGCCATTAGTAATGAGAAATGGGATGTATATTTTTAAAACAAATCACACCGGCAATTAGTTTCAAATTTCTATTTTTTTCATTTTGAGATTTTAAATTCCATTGATTTTTATGCGTGGACAATTATTTGGATTTTATATTGATATGAATTTATTTTTCAAATTAGTTTGAATGTGACTCGAAATGTCGGGATTTAAAACAGCTGATCGCACCAAAATATGCAAAATTTCGTACAATATTTAACCGTGGCCACAATATGGGTTGTAATGCTAACAAAAAGAAGATGGGCTCCAAAATAATCCTTAAGAATTAGTGAATGGGTTGTATATTATTAGAAATAATGGCAGATGGAATGTATGTTGTTTTCCACACATTTGAGACTGACTTGTGCGCCTACTATAGGTTGACGCGTACGCTTTCCTATAAAAAAGGTTGACGCACGCGCAATGCCATGTCAACTTAGTTAACACACAAGAGCAGTGACTGTTGGATGTCCATCCAACGGCCGTCGTGCTTCTTCAATCTCTGCTCTTCCTGCTCCAGCCACTCAAACAAGCGTTGATGGGACTATTCCCTCCTCCCGCGGCCGGCTGCGCTGCCGCGCATGCCTCACCGCCCCATCGTACTCCCATCGCTGGCCTAGCCATCCCTCTACTCACCTACACCTGCCGTTATTCTCCGGCGATGGCAGACGAACCAGTAAACCCTCGTACTCCCCTCTGCGTGGGAAACAACTGTCGGGTCTTCCCTGGCTCTGTGTCATTCTCTTCCTGGGCCTTGCCGTTGTCCACTGCCCTGGTGCTTTCGGGGCGGCGAGGTCAACGTGGTCAAAGAACGACATCCATCGGAAGTGGACTATATGTGGAGAGGCTGACATCTGGGTCCATGGCCGCACACAAGGAAATGCCTCCTTATTACTCCCAAAATAATTATTCCTCCACCTGACAGATGGGACCCACCGGAAGGGCCTTTCTATTTCGTGAAAAAAACGTACCCCCCACTGACAGCTCGGACCCACCAGCTATATCTTCGCATGCAAGGAAGTGCCTCCTTATTACACACAAAAAAGAACACTCCCCCTGCTAGCTAGGACCCATCATAGTGGAGGCTGACTTGTGGGCCTACTAAGTTGACGCGGACGGAGGGCTTCGTCAACTTAGTCAATAAATATCAATGATTCTAGCTCCAGTGACCCTACGATGTCCGTCCAATTTCCTTAGTGCTTCTTCAACCTCTGGTCTTCCTGCTCCAGCCGCCCAAACCAGCGCCGGTCGTGCCGCATGCTCATGCCTCCCGTGTCCGGCTATGCTGCCGCGGAGGCCTCATCGCCCCCTACTACTCCCACCGTTGGCCAGGCCAACCCTCTACTCACCCACACTCCCCTGTTATTCTGTGGCGACGGCAGCCTCACACCGCAGCCGAACCAGTGAAGCCTCGTACTCCTCTCCGCGTGGGCATCCACTGCCGCGTCTTCCCCGGCTCCGCATCATCCCCTTCCTAGGCCTCGCCGTCGTCCACCGCCTTGGTGCTCTCGGCGCGGCGTGGTCAATGTGGTCAAGGAACAACTTCCATCGAAAGAGTACTGTACATGAGGCTGACAGTTGGGTCCACGGCCGCGGCATGGAAGTGCCTCCTTATTACGTGCGAAATAATGATTCCTCCACCTGATAGCAGGGACCCATCAGACGGGACACTGTATTTCACGGAAAAACATTCCCCCCCGAGTGCTGGAACCCACCAGCTACATCTTCGCATGCAAGGAAGTGCCTTACAGTCAGGACCCATCTGGTCGAAGCGTACGTAGCGTTGTCATTCTGCTCGCAAACGTGTACGTACATACTGTTGATCGGTCTATCTGCAGGCTGCAGCGATGAACCGTGGTCGAGTAAGGAAGAACACGTGTCATAATAGAGGCACGCACGTGTCGTAGTAGAGGTGCGCACGTAGCATATACATGTACGTACAACCAGGGTGCAAGAAAGTAAATACGACCACGTACATACATAAGGGCGGGGTCTCGAGCGCCTACTCGCGCATACGTATGGCCAGGGCTCGTGTACATGGAGAGGCAGTGACGGTGTCCTGTTCATCGACAACCAACCGGCTGTGTCGGAACAGAGAAACTGCGTTGTCGTGTTTATTGGGAGGCAATCGGCTTGGACGGAACAACCGATCAAAATGAGGCCTGGCGTGCCGCAGAATGGAGGAAACGACCTTGTGTTCGACCGCCTACAGTCGAAACGGGATCCTGTTAATCTGGAGGGGTCTGGCATACCGCAAAACGGAGGAAACGGACTTGTGTTCGAGTGCCTACGGTCGAAACGGGGTCCTTTTGGTCGGGAGGGGTGTGGCGTACCCCAAAAAGGAGGAAATGGACTTGTGTTGGAGCGCTACGGTCGAAACAGGGGTCTTGTTCATCGGGAGGGGTGTGGCGTACTGCAAAACGGGACTCCATGGGCTACTGTTCATCTCCACCATCGACCTCCTCCAGCCTCCACGGGCTACTATTCATCCACCGTCGACCTCCTCCAACCTCCACATGTGACTGTTCATCCATGGGCTCCTGTTCACCCAGCCTCCATCGCTCCTCCACCACCTACTGTTCAACCAACCCTCTCCACGGGGTCCTATTCAACCACCCCTTCACGGGATACTATTCATCTAGCCCTCCACCGGCTACTGTTCAACCAGCCCTCCACGGGGTCGACATATTCATCCAGCCCTCCACAGGGTCCTGTTCATCCACCCCAACCGGCTCGATCCATCAGGGTCCTGTTCATCCAGTGGCAACGGCCTCTACTACCACGGGGTCCTATTCATCCAACCCCCTAGCGGGAACTATTCATCCATGCCCCAACAACGCTCACTGTTCATCAAGAGGCAGCAGGTTCGGTCGGCTTCAGTTAGCAGCAGTAGCGAAAGAATTGCTCGATCGGGTTCAGTTAACAGCCAGGGATCAATCAATCGCTCGGGTTCAGTAACGCGTAACCTGCAGTGCAATTACTCGGGTTCAGTAGGCGAACGCCTAGCTCGGGTTCAGTTAGAGCCCAACGCCTCACACCCACACGCGTACGTGTACGAGAGAAACGCACAACCCCTCCGTGCATCGCTAGGCCCCAACCACCCACCGTAACCTGGAACTCCCCGAAAGTTTCCTCGCCCTCGCCTCTACTACGATTTTTTCCGTCATGGACGACCCAAAGAATGTCATGCAGGTGCGTCTCCGGCCCGCCTAGGATGAAAACCCCATTTTCGGTCATGATATTTTGTCATAGAAGTAGGATCCCACCACATCTATGATGATACGGGGTTTTGTCATAATTATCGTCATAGAAGTGTCATAAGTATGACAGAATTTTTTTTTCATTCGGCCCAAAATGTAACGGATGTGTCTTTTTTTGTAGTGAACCATATTAGGGTTCTTAGGGCCGAGAACAAAACAGCTTCGCTAGCCCTTCAAATGCTAGCAGAAGCCTTTGTAGCCGAAGAACTAACCGCACTTCAGGCCACAGTCAACTGGGATGATGTCATTTTAGACAAAAGATCCAAATCAACCTCATTCAAACTAGCCGATGAGATTGTCAAGTTTCAAGTACACCTAACATACCCGAGAAAAACGACGGCCATCGGTGTCGGGCTAGACCTAGAAATCGACGAGGCACTACGAAATTTCCTTCGGGTTTGAGACATTTTCGCCTGGCACCCTTCGGACATGCCAGGGATCCCAAGGAACCTAGGCGAACATAGCCTTAACATTATTAAGGGTTCAAAACCTATTAAACAGGCACTTCAGCAATTTTTTGAGCCCAAGCATCAAGCTATGGGCGAGGAACTGGCCAAATTACTTCAAGCTGGATTCATTCGTGACATCAAGCACCCCGACTAGTTGGCTAATCTGGTCACGGTACCCAAGAAGGACAGATCTTGGCACCTCTGCATCGATTTCAAAGATGTTAACAAGGCCTGCCCTAAGGATCCTTTTCCCTTACAACGTATCGACCAGATTATCGATGCCATAGCGGGACACGACTCATTGTGTTTCCTGGATGCATATTCAAGGTACCATCAAATCAAGATAAATGAATTAGATCAGGAAGCAACAACTTTCATAATGCCATATGGGCCATTTTGTTTCAACACAATGCTGTTCAGATTAAAAACACCAGCGCAACCCATTAACGCATGATTCAAACATGCCTAAAAGACCATATCATCAAAACAGCCTAAGCCTATGTCGACGACGTGATTGTCAAAATCAAGGACGTCAGGTAGCTCATCAAAAATCTTGGCGACATAGTCACCAGTCTCTGGGTATATCATATCAAGCTAAACCTAGAAAAATGTGTCTTCAGAGTACTAGCAGGAAAACTGCTCGAATTCATCATTTCCCACATGGGAATCGATGCCACTCCGACCAAGATCTAAGTCCTCGCAGCTTTGGTAGTGCCCACCAAACTCAAACACGTTCAAAAGCTCGCCGGCTGCGTGGCCGCCCTCAGTCGATTCATATCACGACTAGGAGAAAAGGCACTGCTGTTGTACAAACTCCTGAAATAGACCAAGGACTTCAAATGGACCAGCAAGGCAGATGATGCTTTAGAGGAAATCAAAAGGCTCCTCGCTACAAATCCTATACTTGCGGCACCTGGAGTAGTCGAGCCGATGTTACTATAAATTTTGGCCACCAACCAGGTCGTCAGCAGTGTACTCGTAGTCGAACGCGACGCTGAAGGCCACAAGTTCCAGGTGCAAAGGCCCGCATACTATGTTTCCGAGGTATTGACCCCGTGTAAAACAAGGTATTCACGCTATCATAAAATCGCCTACGCTGTGTTCATGGCATCTCGGAAGCTACGACACTACTTTCAGGAATGCTCTATCACCATTGCATCCAAGCTCACTTTAGGTGACATTATCAACAACAAAGATGCAACCGGCCGCATTGCTAAGTGGGCTATTGAACTGCTACCCTTAATTGTGTTTCATCCATGTCGAGCTATTAAATCTCTGGTGCTGGCACATTTCGTGGCTCAATGGATGGAGGCCGAACTCCCAAGGGAGTACAGTACATATTCCCATAGGACAATGTACTTCGACGGCTCCAAGATGCTGGCCCGGCTAGGGACCGGGTTAGTCCTCACCTCACCTATCGGTGACAACATACGATACATATTGCAAATGATGTATACATATTCAAACAATGCAGCCGAATACGAGGCCTTGCTGCATGGATTACGGATAGGGATGTCTATCAGAGTCCAACGACTATAGGTTGGAGGTGACTCAAACTTGGCAATATCACAAGTCAATGGGGAATTCGACGCCAAGGATCCAAAAATGATGGCATATCAAAGCACTCTTTTAGCCATATCAACCCGCTTCAACGGGTTGGAGTTTCATCATGTGCCAAGAGACAACAACCAAGCCGCCGATGTCCTTGCTAGGCTGGGCGCCAAGCGGGACCCGGTCCAAGAAAATACACTTCTAGATTGGCTCTTTAAGCCATCTGTGACTTGGAAAAATGAGAACACCACCATGACCCCTCCGGTCTCCGGAAAGGTCAACTCTCCGGCATCCGAGGAAGATGAAGGTATAATGGGAGGCTCGACAGTTGAAGAAACGTCCTTGGCTCATGAAGTAATGGCAGTTATTGCACCATGGACCGAGCCTTTCATTGGATATTTACTCTGCAACAAGATGCCTGACGACCAAACTGAATCAAGAAGGATAATCCATCAATCAAAGGCCTATCAGGTCCATGAAGACGAGTTGTATAAGAGAAGCGTCACCGGCATCCTCCAAAGGTGTATAGTTGAAGAGGAAGGACACAAGCTCCTCATAGAAATACACTCCAGCATGAGCCGCCATCACACTGCAGCACGGGCATTGGTTAGTAAGGCCTTCCGAGCTGGATTCTATTGGCGTACATCCAAGGAAGACGCGAAAACCCTGGTTCAACTGTGCCCTGTCTGTCAAGTTTTTGCCAACAAAAGTCACATGCCCCCATGGCTCTTTGGACCATCCCAATTACTAAGCCTTTTGTGGTCTGGGGGCTTGACATGGTAGGCCCTGTTAAAGGGGGTTAGAACAAGAAGTAGTACTTACTCATCATAATCGACAAATTCACAAAATGGATCGAGGCAAAGCCGGCCACAACAGCCCAAGCATCGCAGACCCTCGAATTTATCTTAGGCGTGCACTACAAAAACACTTCTGTGATGATATGTGTTTGTCACAGTAGGTCACATTTTCTGTCATGCATGAACATTCATGACGATTTTATGACAGAATCAAGATAGTCATACATGTGTTGTCGTAGAAGTGTTCCATGACAATAGTTAAATTATCATCACGGAAGTGTCCACTTCCATGATGATAAATGGCACGTCATGGAAGTGATTTCATCAAGGGTAACCGACATGTGGCATCCACCGTAACGGGTCATCGTTAAGCTATCGGGTCTGGTTTTGGATCCGATAACCCGTTAACAACCACGGCCAATGGCGATTTTACACATGTAAAATTCTCATTGTCCGAAGGAACCACGTGTCTGCTCTGTGTTGGGACAGATGTCATCCATCCAATGGACGTGATGTGCATATGATACGTCGACACGTAGCACGTGTGACAGCCTAGATTTTGCCTTCTCTCTTTTTCCGGACTTTATTTGCCCTTGCTTTGGATTTGAGTTCTTGGAATCAATTCAAATGGACTTAGCACTTGGGCATGCCCTCTACTTTCACCCAAGTGACCCATCTACCTCTCATTCAAAATCCTTTCTCTGAAAAATTCCAAAATGGCCCAAGGAATATTTTTCATAAAAGAAAAATATTCAAATTCTTCTTTGAAACTCATTTCAGAAACTAGTGCTCCAAAGCAACCCTCATTTTTGTTGCTCCAAAAATCCTGAGATAATTCCTAAATATTCTTTGAACCTTGGCCCACCTTCCCGAGAAAAAGTATTGCATGACTTTTTGGAATATTTTTGCTATAGAAAATCATTTCACTTCTGGCGTCAAAATGCACTTTGTACAGCAAGTGTATTTTTCTTTCATCCAATGGAGCCGGTTTTTCTTGAGCCTCATTACCCTCCTAAAACAAACTTAACCCCAAGAGATCAGCCCTAATCACTTTCTAGAAGCCCTCCAAACTTGGCGACAAAGTTTCTGACGAGAAACTTGCCATCTAGCTCAAGTCCTATCTCGTCGGCCTGGCAATGAGTTATCAACTTTCCTAGACCTAACACTGCATGAACAACAACCCAGACATGGTTTGGCCGCGCGTGGACATCATCTTGACCATGCCAGCATGGTGACCATTTGAGGACACGGGCCCTGGCATGCGTTCGACGCACTCTGGGTTGCGCCAGTGCCTCTGTTCGGCGTGTGCTCAAGCGAGAGCTCACCGATGACTGCCGCGTTGTGCCACCAGCCTCAACTCATCACCATTGACCTCTCCTTGGTGCTCGCCGATGCTGGAGATGTCGTAGTGGGCACGGGCACATCGTGACCAAAAGCCACAGTGCGCCCTGTGCCCCTATCTTCTTCCTCCTCTGCTTCTTGTGCTCGTCGTCAAGATGCAATAGCTCCCGCGTGATTGCTAAGCACTTCCACCCCTTGCTGGCACCCTTCGTTGTTGCTCGCCAGCTTCCAGAGAGCTCCGATGTAGCCATGTACCCCCTTCTCCTTCGGCTATAAATTGAGCCCCTCCCACTGCTCCGAGCCTTCAAACCTCACCACCCAACCACCACGACCCCGTAGCTTAGCCGCAGCCCGGCAGGGCAGGCATCTGGCAACCGTCCCCGACCCGAGCTCGCAGTGACCCCCATAGCCCCTCCACATTGCTCCAGAGCCCCTCGAGCTTGAGCCACCCTGCAAGCGCATCCTTGGAGGTCCACTGGTGTCTTCTGGACGCATTGGAGCCCCTAGAGCCGCCCCTCTCTGTCGTCTTCTTCCTCTCCGGCGAATCGCGACCGCAACCGCCGCTCGTGAGCTTGATTGCGAGCAGCTCCGGCAATCCCCCAGCAAGCCATGTCTATAGGGAGGTACGCCGTGACCCCCTCTCCATTTCTATCCCTCCAGAATCGGCCAAGGAACCCTCCTCGCCGGCATGAGCTCCGACAAAGCGCCGCTGTGCTCTGTTTTCTTCCCCCTCCTCTCTCTCCTAACCAGTGGGGCCCACTATCAGCCTCTCCACATGCGCCCGAAGCGGTACATGTGCAGGTGTTTTCTGTGATTACGCCATCGACGTCACCCCCCTGGTTTTCTGTTTAATTCAGAATAATTCAAAATTTTGACCAGAACTTTGACCAGTGATAACTTTTAAACTACAAGTCCAAATGGGTTGATTCTTCTTGCATTGTGTCTGATTTGAAGAGCTCTAGCAGCTAACCAAAGTGGGGATTTTCCCTTGCTGTCTAGAATTTCTTGTAATTTTCATAATGGTTTTTTATATTTTGTTTTGTGGTTTTAAAATATTTTCAGAGAGAGAGACTTGTCCTGAAGATACCCAGGAGGAGTGTGAACCTCCTCTACACAAAGGCAAGCCACCCAAACATTTGGATGGTGTCATTTCAATATCTATGATTTTTCCTACTTGAATATGAGTTATTTTTCATGCATTTAAATTAGTTAAATAAATATTGTTTGGTGCTAGTTAGTTTGTCATGCTTGAAATGCTTGCTTAAGGTACTGGTTGAATGCATGAACTAGTTTGGTCAGTAGAATAAAATTTTAACTAGTAAATATGCTTTTATGAATCATGGTAGTTTCTTCATGACATATGGATTTCCATATAAATTATGAAGTAATTAAATGATGCAGGATATAAACCAGTGAAGTAGAATCAATAAGGTTTAATGATGGAGTAGTGCAAGTAGATCATTTTGATGATGTTGATCCGTTCACGTGAGTGGTATGCTTTGCATGTAGAAGGCATCTAATGACTTGGGTGATTTTATTTTCAAGTTAAACCTGATAATAATTCAACTTGAATATAATGTTGATCGAGTCATGGTGCCCCTGAATCGAGTTATTCTCAGTGCGACCAAATTTACCTTTATGGGGAGGTCTTGATTCGGTCCGTTGTCATGCCTTTTGCCGGTGCCTCCAATGAGGGAAGGTTATGGGCGTGCGGTACCCTGGACCGGTAAGAAGACATAACCTTGTGTGCCCATTTGTTTTTATGGTACCTTGTCCCCATTTGGGACCGTTTTTGCCACGATGGTGGCCGTTGATGCCTTTGGTAGGCACGGGGCCACCCATGACTTAGCCCAGAGGGGAGTTGGTCGGAGTGGCCAGGAGAGTGTCATGGCAATGGAAGCCTTTCGTCGGAATGCCGTTGGTCCACCCGAATGGGGGTGCCGAGGCCATGGATTCCGAGGTGTGGGTAAAGCGCGGTACCTATGTAGAGTGTATTTAATCTATCGATAGCCACGTCCTCGGTTATGGACACAGCTCATGAGTAAGTCACACCATGGATCAACATTTATAAGTAATCTTGCACATTAAAGATTTATTGTTGGCACTGGTTTTGTGATGATCTGTGGGATCATGAGATGATCATGAGTGTTGGCTTCTGTTGCGATCCGGGTATGATCACCATTCGGTTATGAGGTAACCCGCCTGGTAAGCGAGTCCGAGGGACTCGGCGCACAAGTTGGTTTCACCGCATCAGTAGTATGATTTGCATTGCATTACCCTGAATAACTTTCATGATATTGTTCGTCATTATGCTTAGTGAGCTTGCAAGTACATTCAATGAACTGACCTGGCGTGTCATGCCTGATTTCAGGCAAGTTGTATCGGATCGGAGAGCTTCCCGCGTCTAGATCGTGACCACATTGGTGTCGCTGTGCTATGGACTTCCACTTCGTCGTCGTTCTGCTGCCGTGTATTTTACATGATCGAGGATGCTTCATGTTCATTAAATAATTTACATACGGTTCAGTCGCACCATGTGTGCCGCTTGGCCTCGCAACTTGATGTAATATCAGACTTATGTTTCCGCTAGCATCAATAAAGCGGTTGTTTTTGTGCCATGTTGTTGTGTGTTGCCATAATACTTGATCTCTGGGCTGGCAATGCAAGGTAAATTGGTTGCTCTGAGCCGGGGTGCCACAACACTTGGTATCAGAGCCGTGCTGACTGTAGGACATGCTAGACTGTTAATACGTTAGATGAACGGTAGATAGTTTCGTCTGAGTGCTGGTAGTCATAGAAATTGATTGCTGCATTGCATGCATTTTATTTGTTGTTACTACTAACCGTCTGATGGTTGTGAGTGTAGATGGCTCCAGTTCCGATCATGTACCATCCTGAGCCAGCTCTGTACACATTGCCGCACCTGCTTCAGAATGTGTGGCGACGACTCTACCCAGAGGGTGCTGATCCAGTGTATCAGGTGTATCAGGAGCATCTGGCTGGTTCGCTGTATGAGTACTATGCGGAGGTCACTCTACACCACAGTTCCCCTTCCGGCGCTTACACTCGTTCCTTTTAGGGTGGTTTCGCTTCTACGCCATCTCAGGCTGTCCAGTTTGCTGCAATCAAGGCTCTTGTAGACTTGCGCTACAACAAGGTTCGCATGCACACCCACCCAGGTTTCCACTACTACCCATCTCTGCATGAGAATGGGTGTATTCGCTTTCCTCCTATTGATCCGGCGTGCAATCATTCTTCTAGCCATCTTTCTCGCTATATCACTGCCAGTTATCTCTTGATCTATGAGTTAGCCCGAGAGCTAGCCCGAGCTCAGATAGTCCTTGCCGCATCTTAGAATAGGAACCCTCCACCTACTGTTGGTTTCACTCCATACGTGCCTCCAGCCTCTGTTACCCCGGAGACCACTCAGGGTACCACTAACCCTTTGGTAGTGACCCCTCACAGTGCACCTGCTGCGTGGACTTCCCTTGTTGCTACTCCTGCAGCCCCTATGCTTAGAGCTCATCCTGCACCTACCCCTAAGGGAGAGTCCTCGAGGCCGCACCACCGTGTCTCTTTTAACCTGGAGGTCTCCACTATTAGTTCAGTATCTGAGTCCGGCTCAGGAGAGGAGCCCGCAGCAGCGCTAATTGAGCACTAGACCGCTAGAGTATCTCCTTCGTCACGAGGATGATGTATGGATGTAGTCGTACATGTCATGATGCTTAGTTTCATGTATGCGGGTAGTGAACTCATCATGATGTTTATCTTTCATGTGTGAGACTATGTATAATTATGATGGAACCTTTTTATTCGCATTGGTTTCTTCGCGCTATTTTCTTCTGGGATTGTCGCTAGCTAATCCTCTCGTTCTTGGATATTTCTCAACTTGGTTTCTTTGTATTTGGAAAATAAATAATAGGATGACGCGGGGAGGCAGCAGCAGCCACGCTTGTGAGGATGCCCCTGTTTGTCGCTCCGCAAGACAGGTAGGACATTCCCCCAAGCCGTACCAGCCACCGCCACATCCGCCCTCCACTGAGGAAATCATGCGTATGTTTGAAGAAAGAATAAAAAACAATCTGAAGGAGCTGTTGAGAATTGTGCAAGCTATGGTTGTACAGAATGGAAATCAGAATGGTCATTACTCCAAGCTGTCAGATTTTCAGAGGACCAAGGCTCCCAGTTTCAGTCAAGTTATCGATCCTTTGGAAGCCTATGATTGGTGAAGGACTATTGAGAAGAAGCTGTAAATTGCTCGGACTGAAGAAGGAGACAAGGTTCCGTTCGCCACGCATTATCTTGAAGGAGCCGACGCTATATGGTGGGATCATGCTAAGGCTATGTAGCCCGCAGACAAAGAGATTACTTGGACCAAATTCAAGGATCATTTCCGCAAGTATCATATTCCCACCGGGATTATGAAAATCAAATAACGCGAATTCCTCTCTCTCACTCAAGGAAGCCTGTCGGTAAGTGATTACCTGCACAAGTTCAACCATTTGGCCCGTTATTATCTTTATGATGGGGCCATAGAAGAAAGGAAGGTCGAAAGATTTCTTAGAGGACTAAATCAACACCTCATATGCACTCTAAGTATGTTTGATTTCTCGGATTTCCAAACTCTGGTGAACAAGGCCCTCATCGCAGAAAGGGAGCACAAGCTTATGCATGACAACAAGCCCGCGAATAATGATCACAAATGCAAATTCGAGCCTAAGAAGATATGCAACCAGTGCAGAAGGCTCGTACTTGGCAACAGACTCAGGTTGAGTACAGACCCAATTGGCAGCAAAATGTCAACAAGACCACTACTCAAGTCAAGAATGTCATGACCAGTCCGGGACGCGAAGAATGTCAGCGCAGCAATTCCTGCTTTAATTGTGGGCAAGCTGGACATTATGCCAGACAGTGCCCCAAGAACGGCAAGATAACCGCTCCACTCCATACACAAGTCAACCACCTGGAGCCCTTTTTTTCCAAAGGGCCATCCAAGGACAAATCCATCACCTCTCCACCGATGAAGCCCAAGAGGACTCGGAAGTCGTCATTGGCATGTTTCCTGTTAATAACATACCTACAATAATTTTATTTGACTCTGGGGCTTTCCACTCTTTTGTTTCGTGGAGTTTTGTTGCCCAAAACAAATTTCCTTGCTCGGTTTTGGGAAAAAGTATGATGGTACAATCCCCGGGATCTGTGCTCCAAAGCAATCTGGTATGTTGTAATTTGGAAATTGATATCAAGGGAGTTAAGTTTCCGACATCCTTGATAGTCATTGAGTTTGCCAAATTGGATATTATTTTGGGAATGAATTGGTTAACCCAATATCAACTATGCATCAACTGTGCAACCAGAGAAGTCACCATGACAAGTCAGGAAGGTCGAACCACAAAATTTTATGCCCGCGGGAGCATACCCAAGAAGGAAATGGTTTTCGCAGCTGTGGCTGAAGAATTGGAATTAATTCATGTGGTCAGTGAGTATCCAGATGTATTTCTTGAGGAATTACTAGGAATGCCGCCAGACAGGGAGCTGGAGTTTGCAATTGACTTGGTGCCTGGAACCGCACCGATATACATGAAGTATTACCGGATGCGTTTGTCAGAATTAGTTGAATTAAAGAAATAGCTTGATGAGATGATTCAGAAAGGATACATCCGTCCAAGCTCTTCACATTGGGGATCACCCGCCATATTCGTGGATAAGAAGGACGGTAGTCTACGGATGTGTGTGGACTACCGACAGCTGAATGATGTCACCATCAAGCACAAATATCCACTACCAAGGATTGATGATTTGTTTGATCAACTAAGTGGGGCCAAAGTATTCTCCAAGATTGATTTGAGGACCAGATACCACCGACTCAAAATCAAGAAGGAAGATATTCCCAAGACCGCATTCACTACTCGGTACGGTCTTTATGAATGTACTGTCATGTCCTTTAGTCTCACCAACGCCCCTGCCTTTTTCATGTATATGATGAATAATGTGTTTATAGATTTCTTGGGTAAGTTTGGGGTGGTATTCATCGTTGACATCCTCATCTACTCAAAAAGTGAAGAGCACAAGAAACACCTCGGAGCAGTTTTGCAAAGGCTCCATGACCATCAGCTTTATGCAAAGTTCAGCAAGTGCGACTTTTGGCTCAAGCAAGTTGGGTTTTTAGGGCATGTTCTCTCAGCAGAAGGGATAGCTGTGGATCCAAGTAAGGTGAAAGATGTGCTTGATTGGGCCGCACCCATGACAGTGTCAGAGATCCGGAGTTTCCTTGGGTTAGCCGGATATTACCGCCATTTCATCGAAGGATTTTCTAAGATTGCCAAGCCAATGACAGAGCTACTCAAGAAGGATAAGAAGTTTGAATGGACTGAGGACTGCGAAAGGAGCTTCAATGAGCAAAAGCCAGACTAACGTCAGCACTAGTATTGACCCTTCCCGACATCTACCATAGTTTTGATGTATACTGCGATGCCTCTAGGAAAGGCCTTGGATGTGTACTTATGCAAGATGGCAAGGTTGTGGCCTACGCATCCCGACAGCTACGGCCTCACGAAGGGAACCATCCAACTCATGATTTGGAATTGGCTGCTGTTGTGCATGCCTTGAAAATTTGGAGACACTACCTTATTGGAAAAAGGTGTCAGATATTTACCGACCACAAGAATCTCAAATATATATTCACTCAACCAGATTTAAATCTTCGTGAGAGAAGATGGCTCGAGTTGGTCAAGGATTATGACCTCAGGATAAATTATCATCTGGGTAAAGTGAATGTGGTTGCCGATGCCCTCAGCTGCAAGCCTGGCAGTCTGAATGCTTTAATGGATTCCTTGCCTGCTGAACTTCGTGACGATATCGCGCAGCTCAATTTGGTGATACTTGATTCCAGTCTTGCCAGCCTATTGGAAGTTGCTCCTACCCTCGAGGGGTAAATTCTCAGAGCCCAGGCATATGACATGTCACTGCAATCACATGCCAAGCATATGCGAGAAGGAAAGACTGAGGATTTCTCTAAGGATCAGCAAGGTACGCTAACATTTCGAGGAAGGATTTGCGTACCCAAGCAAACAGTTCTGAGAAAGAATATATTGGCAGAAGCACACGAATCTTCATATTCAATTCACCCAGGTGGTACCAAAATGTACGAAGACCTTCGTCAGATATTTTTGTGGGATGGAATGAAGAAAGATATCGCATATTTTGTCGCTTGTTGTGATATATGCAACAAAGTAAAGGCGGAACACCAAAAGCCCACAAGACTCCTTCAGCCCCTACCCGTGTCGCAATGGAAATCGGATGATCTATGCATGGATTTCATCACTGGTCTACCAAGGACACACTGAGGCAATGACGCAGTATGTGTCATAGTGGACACATTAACAAAGGTAGCCCACTTCATTCCCATCTGGACCACCTACCGTGCCGATCAACTTGCATAGTTATATGTGGCCAGAATCGTAAGTTTGCATGGAGTGCCAAAGACAATCACTTCAGATCGAGGGTCTCTTTTTTTCCAGCCTTTTGGTCACGTCTTCATCAAGCCTTGGGGACTGCCATGAAATACAGCACAGCTTATCACCCCCAGACAGACAGACTGACTGAGCGAGTAAATCAAATACTTGAACATATGCTTCGAGCATGTGCTTTGGCCTAGGGATCCAAGTAGGAGGATTATCTGCCATATGCCGAGTTTTCCTACAACAACGGTTTCCAGAACAGCTTGAAGATGTCACCTTTTGAAGCTCTGTATGGCCGTAAGTGCCATACTCTGCTAAACTGGTCTCAGACCAGAGACAACCGCATTTTCGGAACTAATTTGATGATGGAGGCTGAGAAGCAAGTCAAGGATATCCGAGACAGACTGCAGTTGGCCAAGTCACGACGGAAGAGTTATTATGATGCATAGCACCGTCAGATCAGCTTCGAACCCGGAGAACACGTGTACCTCCAAGTCACCCCTATGAATGGAGTCAAGAGATTTAAGACACGAGAAAAATTGGCACCCAGATATATTGGTCCATTTCCAGTCATGACCAGAGTCAGAACAGTTGCTTATCAGTTGGAGTTGCCACCGGAATTGTCAGAGGTACACAATGTGTTCCATGTCTCATAGTTAAGAAGATGTATCTCGCCATCGGAGAAAAGGACTGATATGGAAGAGATAGAACTTTCTAAGGATTTAACATATGAGGAGAGAGCAATCAGAATATTAGATGAGACAGAGAGAGTCACTTGCAGCAAGGTGATAAGGTTTTACAAGGTTTAGTGGGAACATCACACCGAAAATGAGGCAACCTGGGAAAGAAAGGAGTTTTTAAGGACTGCCTACCCAGAACTGTTTTCTTGAGCAACCAAATCTCGAGGACGAGATTCATCCTAAGTGGGGGAGGTTTGTGACAACCTCAATTTTGCCTTCTCTCTTTTTCCGGACTTTATTTTCCCTTGCTTTGGATTTGAGTTTTGGAATCGATTCAAATGGACTTAGCACTTGGGCATGCCCTTGACTTTCACCCAAGTGACCCATCTACCTCTCATTCGACATCCTTTCTCTAAAAAATCCCAAAATGTCCCAAGGAATA
Organism: Triticum timopheevii; assembly: GCA_963921465.1. NCBI lineage: Eukaryota > Viridiplantae > Streptophyta > Magnoliopsida > Poales > Poaceae > Triticum > Triticum timopheevii. Next base: position 276,184,447 of record OY997274.1, read on the forward strand.
TTTTTCATAAAAGAAAAATATTCAAATTCTTCTCTGAAACTCATTTCAGAAACTAGTGCTCCAAAGCAACCCTCATTTTTATTGCTCCAAATATCCTGAGATAATTCCTAAATATTCTTTGAACCCTGGCCCACCTTCCTGAGAAAAAATATTGCATGACTTTTTGGAATATTTTTGCTACAGAAAATCATTTCACTTCTGGCCTCAAAATGCACTTTGTACAGTAAGTGTATTTTTCTATGATCCAATGGAGCTGGTTTTTCTTGAGCCTCATTACCATCCTAAGAAAAGCTTAACCCTAGGAGATCAGCCCTAATCACCTTCTCGAAGCCCTCGAAACATGGCGACCAAGTTTCTGACCAGAAACTTGCCATCTAGCTCAAGTCCTATCTGGTTGGCCTGGCAATGAGTTATCAACTTTCCTAGATGTAACACTTGATATGTCTCCAACGTATCTATAATTTTTGATTGCTCCATGCTACTTTATCTACTGTTTTGGACTATATTGGGCTTTATTTTCCACTTTTATATTATTTTTGGGACTAACGTATTAACCGGAGGCCCAGCCCAGAATTGCTATTTTTTGCCTATTTCAGTGTTTCAAAGAAACGAAATATCAAACGGAGTCCAAACTGTCGCATCGCGGGGAGCGAGCACCTATGGGGCAGGGCCCCTTTTTAGTCCGGCAAGGGGGCGGAGGGTGCACGAAGAGCAGATCGAGGCGGAGACGCGCGGGGGATTTTTACCCAGCTTCGGAGCTCTCCGGAGAGATAAAACTCCTACTGCTGCTTTGTGTTTCTATATTTTTCTTGCTTGAGGGCGTGGGTGCCCTGTAGTTTCGAATGAGTCGACCCTCTCCTAGTCTTGAGTGAGCCGAACCCCCCTTACGTTGCACACGGGCCTCCTTTTATATGCTCAAGGGGTTACCCACAGGTGGCAACGAAGGGAAAGGGCAAAAATGGAAGAGTGGTGGTCGGTACAGCTACTTGTACAGTGTTATCATACCTAACTCTGGCGGCAGGGGACAAGGGCATTAATTGCCCGTCTGTGTCGCCTAAACAGTGCCGAAAGGGACCGCTAGGGACGCCACCGTTTGCCATGATGGTTATCTTGCCAGTGCCTGCTTGCCACCTCGCACCCCTAGCTGCACAGCCTCCTGCCACGTGTGCTTGGGAAGGCCCCAGAGCGACACGTTGGCAGGAGTGCTGGAGCGCGGGCGCGAAGTGGGGGTTTCCCGCGGCAAGCTCCTTGCCGCGGTCGTCGTCTTGTTGCGTTCGGGAGCTTGTCGCTCACCGGGCCTTGCCGGGGCGCGTGGTGCGTCGCGGCAAGTTTTCTTGGAATGCCTTGAATGGCCTTCCCAGCAAGCTCCTCTTGCCGGGGTCTTCTTCTTCCCGGCCAGCTTCTCTTGCCGGGGCCTTGGTTGGCCTTCTCGGCAAGCTCCTCTTGCCGGGGCCTTGGGTACTTTGTTCTTGAATGGCGTCAAAGTAGCCGCGGAGGATCTTGGCGGACGCCCATCAAGCCCTGCCGCGGGTCGCTGCGACTACCCGTGCACAAGTTCGGGATACTAAGGTACCCCTACTTTAGTACACCGACAGGAGCCCCCGGGCCTGGGCCATACACGGTGCCGAGCACTGTTGGGCCAGGCCCAAAACAGTGCACGGGCACGTGCGGCCTAGGTCACACCGCATATCTCTCCTCTTCCACCGCGCATGCCCAGAACGGCACGCGTCAAACGCGGCGTCGTGGGTGACGTGGGCGGCGTGTGCGGGGCTGAGCCTCGTGAGCAAGCGTCAAGCCATGATGAAGGGGACGGCTCACGCCCTCCTACCTAAACGGAGGTAGGCGTGGGGGCGTGGTGCATTTACTGGATGGGGCCAGTGCACGGCTTTCGAGGCGTCCACTCCCACGATCACGGGGTGGGGTGAGGCCGCCTCACCCGCCCCCTCGGCTCTGCATCCCCGCCACGCGGCTCCCATGCGCTTGGGGTCACGGACGGTGGAAGTGGGAATCCGGGCCGTCGTGAGCAGAGGCAGCAGGTCGGCCCTGACTCCCTGCTTTTCCCGTGCCTTGATTCGCTAAGCGGGGCGGCCGAGCCCCCCACCGCGCTCCTTTATAAAGAGCGGGAAGGGAGCACAGAAGCCCGCACTCTCTCATCTCCTCCTTTCTTCAGCTTCTGCTCCCCTTTCTCCCATTCGCCATGGAGAAAGGGAATCCTGGCCCTTCATCGGTGGCGGCGAGGGTCACCGCCAGACAGCGCACCTCTCCCTCTCTCGCGCCCTTGGCAGGAGAGCCGGCCATAAGGGGAAGAGGGAGGGGGCAAGGTCACGGACGAGGCCGAGGACGAGGTCGAGGCGCTCGGGGAAGAGGCGGACGGGGCGGCGCGCCAGCTTCGCCTCCGCCGGCGGTTCCTCCCCCCTCGGTGGTCCACATAGGAGACAATCCTTGCGAGTTCTTCGTCAGGCTGCGCCGGGCGCCTTGTCGTCGCCTCCGGCTCCCAACTCCGTTCGCGAGCGCGATGGAATCGGACCCGCCCGAGACGCTGAGACTGCAGATGAGGGGCTGTGGGATCAGCGGCACGCGAGTCCGCGTTGCATTCCCAGCCCCGAGTGTGATGTATCTTGATTGAGGGTGGAAGACGTTCGCCCGTATCCACAGCCTGATGGAGGGGTGCACCCTCCATTTTAAGTTGATGGAGGGCGATCTCCTCTCCGTCAAGGTCTTCGGGTGCTTCGGCACTCGGGCGAAGTGCTGCGTGGACAGCTCCTCCGATAGCGAAGGCTCTCCCTCGAGCGAGAGTGACGAGGAGGGGAGCGACAGCGACGACGAGTGTAGCGGGCGGCGGGATGGCGGGTCCGACTAGGTGTCGGGCGCCGCTTTGCGCGGCACCGGCGACCCCACCATCCGTGTCGCCGACTCCTTGAACTCCCCGGGGTCGTCTCCTTGGGCGGCTGGCGTAGGGAGGCTATGGAAGGGGAAGAGGGATGGCGACAAGGCCATCAGGTCGGAGTACGAGGGCGAGGTGCCCTCGACAGCATGCTGACGTCCTGCCGCCCCGTCTTCGAGCCCCGCTTCCGGTGCCGCCATCACCGTCCAGCCTCCGGACAGCCCCCAGGCTGTTCTCTTGGTGTCTTCTGGCACCCGTATCTCGCCTAGGCGCTCCCTTTGCCCTTTTCGCCTCCTTGACCTATCTCCTGAAGAGGGGGACAGGAAAGGGATTATGAGCATCTTATCTTTTTAATTTGTAAGCCTTCGGGCCTTAGCTGCATCTAAAACTTGTAATCCTCTCTTTCATGTTTTTCACCCTCTATGGACTGTACCTGAGTGGGATGTTTTTTAATGAAAAAGGGGTTGCTTGCCGGGTTATTTGTCTCGCGGGTTAAACCCACGCCAAGGAGCAAATCCTTGGTATCCCTCGGACAGACAGTTCGCCTCCCGGCAACAGGCCCTGCCGCCTTCCCACGTCGCTCGACCTTTCTCACGCCTTTGACGGAGGCGGGAACGAGGTGGGTGCGGCCTCCTCGTTTCATCCCTCTGCTGCCGCGACTACGACCAAACTTGGCCCCGGGAACGGGCTCCAGGGCCTAGAGTTGAGGGAGCATGGCAGTTTTTGGGAAGAAACGCGGTTTCGCATTCCCCAGTCCATAAGAGGATGCATGAAGAGGGACGAAAGACTTATCTGATATTGTAGCCCCCGGCAACTCTGGCTTGCCGGGGATGAATCTTGGCACTCGCAGCCCCCAGCGATACTGGCTTGCCGGGGCCTAGGTGCCGGCGCGCCCTTCTTCTCCTTTTCGTTCTCAAGCGGTCTGGCCAGGATATGCGAGCCCTGCGAACGAAGGAAAAGCAAAAGGACGGACTCTCGACCTCTAAGCTAAGGGTTAGCTGCTGTTAGGCACTATCAACCCTAACCAAGGACGAGACTCGACCTAGCATGCATGCTATAACCCCGGGGTGTCAGCGCTTCATTTACTTGTGCTCAGGGTCTGCGCCTGGCTCCGTACAAAGGGTTACATGCAACAGCGGCAAGGCTTGTACAGAAAGGTGGTTGCCGGACAGGGTCCGACAACCGCGCCTTACGGATAAAACTTACGAAGATGCTCTATGTTCCAGGAGTTTCTCACCGGAAAGCCATCTTCGGTCTCAAGGTGGACAGCGCCAGGCCTAGTGACTCGTTTCACCCGATAAGGGCCTTCCCACTTTGGCGTCAACTTGTTGGAATTCTTGGCGGATTGAACGCGCCGAAGAACAAGGTCGCCTTCCTCGAAGCTTCTGGCTTTAACTTTGCGGCTGTGGTAGCGGCGCAAAGCTTGCTGGTAGCGAGCAGCTCGTACAGCAGCCTGAAGGCGATCTTCCTCGAGGAGCAGCGCGTCATCTTGACGCAGCTGCTCTTGCTCAAGCTCATCATAAGCGAGCACTCGAGGCGATCCGTATACGAGTTTCGTGGGGAGAACTGCTTCTGCTCCATATACTAGAGCAAAAGGTGTCTGGCCAGTGGCTCGATTTGGCGTCGTTCTGATCCACCAAAGAACCACCGGCAGCTGCTCGATCCAATTTCTTCCGCACTTGTGCAGCCTGTCGAAAGTTCTGGTCTTGAGCCTGCGCATCACTTCAGCGTTTGCCCTCTCCGCTTGACCGTTGCTTCTCGGGTGAGCAACGGAAGCGAAGCAGATCTTGCCGCCAAGATCTTGGACGTACTGCATGAAGGTGCGGCTCGTGAATTGTGTGCCATTGTCGGTGATGATCCTGTTAGGGATTCCGAAACGGCAAACAACTGACCGGAAGAACTTGACTGCTGACTGTGCGGTCACCTTCCTCACTGCTTTCACTTCAGGCCACTTTGTGAACTTGTCGATTGCGACGTACAAGTACTCAAAGCCCCCGACTGCTCAGGGGAAGGGGCCGAGGATGTCGAGCCCCCAGACCGAAAATGGCCAGGATAAAGGGATTGTTTGGAGAGCTTGAGCTGGCTGATGTATCTGCTTGTAGTGGAACTGGCACGCTTCACACTTGGTTACTTGTGCAGTTGCATCTTGGAGGGCTGTCGGCCAGAAGAAACCTTGCCGGAAAGCTTTGCCGGCAAGTGCTCTTGCGCCAATGTGGTGACCACATATGCCTCCATGTATCTCCGCCAACAGCTCTTGTCCATCTTCCCGGGAAATGCACTTCAGTTTCACTCCGTTGAATCTTTTTCTGTACAATATGTCGTCGACAAACTGGTACATACTTGATTACCGGGCTACTCTCTCCGCTTCTTCTTGCTCTTCGGGAAGTTCTCCTGTTTGAAGGAAATGGACAATCCGCTGTGCCCATGCCGGAGCCTGTGGCTCGACGACAAGGACTAAAGGCGCAAATGCTGCTGTGGGAACATCCGCTTCCACGGCAAGAATCTGTGATTCAGCCGGAGCGTGATGCTCCCCGGCAAGCGTGTCAGGACACAGCTTGTCGGGAGCGTCTGCTTCAACGAAACAAACCCTGGGGCTTGTCGGAGCAGGCTGCCCCTCAGCATTCTTTGTGTTGATCTTGGGGACCTTCTTGACGGTGGCTTCGGGGAGCTCTGCCGGAAGGTAGTCGCCAATAATTAACTTCCTCTTTTTGCTCTGTCCAGTTGATGGTGTTACAGATGGTTGAGTCAGCTTGAGCACAAGAATCCCTGGTTCCACAGGTAACTTGAGTGCGGCGCATTTTGACAGGCCGTCTGCAATGTCATTTTGAGCTCTTGGAACATGTTCCATTTGCAGGCCGTCAAAATGCTCTTCCAGCTTCCTCACTTCATCAATGTAGGCTTCCATCAACGTACTCTTATAATCTTTGTTTACTTGACGGACGACAAGCTATGAGTCACCCCGGACAATAACCTTCTTGATCCCAAGGTCTGCCGCGATCCTGAGTCCGGCAAGCAAGCCTTCATACTCTGCAGTATTGTTTGTTGCTTGCTCCTTGGGAAAGTGCATCTGGACCACGTACTTGAGGTGCTCTCCGGTGGGTGCGACAAGTAGCACGCCCGCACCGGCGCCTTGCAGCGAGAAGGCACCGTCAAAGTACATGATCCATTCTTTGCTTGCTTCCTTGACGGGGATGCTCCTCTCCGGAGTTTCTTCATCAGGTGTTGGCGTCCATTCTGCTATGAATTCTGCCAATGCTCGGCTCTGGATAGTTGAAGTACTTTCAAACTTGAGGCCAAAGCTTGACAATTCCAGCGCCCACTCGACAATCCTGCCTGTTGCTTCTGGATTCTGCAGTATCCTCTTCAACGGAAAGCGAGTGACTACTGTGATTTCGTGCGCTTGAAAGTAATGGCGCAGCTTCCTCGAGGCCATGAGAAGGCCGAAAATCAATTTCTGCACACCAGAGTACCTTGATCTAGCCCCCTGCAGAAGGGAACTGACAAAGTAAACTGGGTGCTGCACCATCCTCTTCTTTTTCTCTTCTTGTGGCTGCGCAAATCCATCCTTGTCGGAGCCAGAACTTGTCGGGGAAGCCCCCTGCTTGTCGCTGGACTCGCTTGTCGCGGTCGCTGGCTCATCATCTTCCTCCCTCTCCGCTACTAACGCAGCACTAACCACTTGATTGGTTGCCGCTAGATATAGCAGCAACTTCTCTTGTGGCTTAGGTGCGACAAGTGTTGGAGTGGAGGACAGGTATCTCTTCAAGTCCTGCAGCGTGGCCTCCGCTTCAGGAGTCCATTGCATTGGACCTGCCTTCTTCAAAATTTTGAAGAATGGCAGGGCGCGCTCGGCAGACTTAGAGATGAACCTACTGAGAGCAGCAACACAGCCGGCAATCCTTCGCACATCCTTGACACGCTTCGGTGCTTCGATCTGTTCAATGGCTTCGATCTTGTCGGGATTGGCTTCGATCCCTCGCTGGGACACAAAGAATCCGAGAAGCTTGCCGGAAGGGACTCCAAAGACGCACTTCTCGGGATTCAACTTGAGGTTGATCTTGCGCAGATTTGCAAAAGTCTCGTCCAGATCTTGGATCAAAGTTTCTTTGTCCTTGCTCTTGACCACTATGTCATCCATGTAAGCTTCTATATTTCTGTGCAGCTGTGGCTCAAAAGCATGGCTGACTACTCTTGCAAATGTTGAACCAGCATTCTTTAGTCCTAAAGGCATCCGTACAAAGCAGTACGTGCCACATGGAGTAATGAATGCAGTTTTCTCTTCATCCTCTTCCGCCATGAAGATCTGATGATATCCTGAGTATGCATCAAGGAATGAAAGCAGATCACATCCTGTCGTGGAGTCTACAATCTGGTCAATGCGCGGCAAGGGAAATGGATCCTTGGGACAAGCTTTATTAACATCAGTGAAGTCAATACAAAGCCTCCACTTCCCATTTGCTTTGCGCACGACTACTGGATTGGCTAACCACGTTGGATGGAGTACTCCTCGGACCAAGCCTGTTGCTTCCAATTTCTTGATTTCCTCTGCAATGAACTCTTGGTGTTCTACTGCTTGTTTTCTGACTCTCTGCTTGACGGGCCGCGCGTGAGGGCAGACGGCAAGGTGGTGCTCAATTACTTTCCTGGGAACACCGGGGATGTCAGATGGTTGCCATGCAAATACATCGACATTCTCCCGCAGGAAAGCAACGAGCGCGCTTTCCTATTTAGGGTCAAGCGTGGCACTAATGGTGAAGGTACCACTAGTGCCGTCCTCCTTGGCGGCCACTTTTTTGGTTTGTGGTGAAGCTGTCTTTGCCTTCTTGCACTTGCCGGTGGAGCTCGATGGTGCGTCCTCGACGGTAGCGCAGCACTCCGAAGAGGTGCGCTTGCCGGAGTAGGCATCAGAGCTACTCTTGCCGGACTTGGACTTGCCGGTTGAGCTCGATGGTGCATCCTCGACGGTAGCGTAGCACTCCGAAGAGGTGCGCTTGCCGGAGTAGGCATCAGAGCTACTCTTGCCGGACTTGGTCTTCTTCTTCCCCCCGGGAGCTTTAGCGGCAAGTGGTTCGTGTTCTGCTGCGGCTGCTGCTTCCCGGTAGATTTTGTCGGTACAGATAAGTGCATCTTTCTTGTCGCCCTAGACAGAAATGACACTTATCGGACCGGGCATCTTGAGCACGTTGTAGGCGTGATGAGAGACTGCCATGAACTTAGCAAGCGCTGGACGGCCAAGTATCCCATTGTAGGGCAATGGAAAATTAGCAACGTCGAATGTGACTCTCTCTGTCCTGAAGTTCAGCTCACTGCCAAACGTTACTGGCAGCTTGATCTTCCCCTTCGGCTTGCTCCTTCCCGGGTTGATCCCTTGAAAGGTGCCGGTTTCTTCAAGCTCGCTGTCGGGGATCTGGAGCTTCTTGAGTACCGCGGAAGAGATCAGATTCAGGCCGGCCCCGCCGTCAACCAGCATCTTTGTGACCTTGAGGTTGCGGATCGTTGGCGAAACCAACATCGGCAAGCACCCGACCGCAGTTATGCGGTCAGGGTGATCCTCAACGTCGAAGATGATGGGCGTGCTAGACCACTTTAGGGGCTTGCGCGACTCAACGGACGGTTCTGCTGCGTTCACCTCCCACATCCACTGTTTGAGTTGGCGGTGCGAGGTGTGCAGAGAGGCACCGCCGTCAACGCACAAAACGTCTGTTGCCTTCTGATACTCCTGCTCGTCAGTCTCATCTTCCTCCATCTCATCATCTTCGTCTTCATCTTCGTCCTTGTCGCGGCCGCGGGGAGGCCTGTCTCCTTGCCGCTCCTTGGCCTTGCCGCGACGCCCCCCCCCTGGGCGGGACGCTTCTTGCCAGATCCTCCGCCACCTCCCTGGGCCTTCTCCTTGTCGCGGCGCTCGTATTCAGCTTTCTGTAGCTCAACGAGCTGCTCAACCTTCTTGCAGGCCTGGAGGTCATGGCCCTTGGTGCGGTGGATCTTGCAGTACTGCTTGCCGGAGCCGTCCTGCTTGTCGGCGGCCACCATAGCCTCGCCGGAGTCACCGGCTTTGGCCTTCTCGGTGCCACCCCACTGCCGGACTGCTCGACAACCAGCACATCCTTAGCTCTTCTGTTTCTGTTGTTCCGCCTCCGGTTCTTCTTCGCCGGGGCGGCATCCTCACTGTCAGATCCTTCTGCTCCTGCTTCTCTCCGAGGAGTTTCCTCCCCTCCTCAGCACGTGCACACTTGTCGGCCAGAGCATATAGCTCGCTGACATCTCTGATTTTGCACATCGCCATCTCCTCCCTTATCCTGGGGTTACGCACGTTCTGATGGACCGCGCTGATAACCGCGACAGGGTGGACGTCTGGGATGTTGCGCTGCACCTGGCTGAATCTCTGTATGTACTTGCACAGGGGTTCTCCTTCCTTCTGGGCGAGCAGATGAAGATCGCTCTCCTGGCCATGGGGTTTGTGGCCGCCTGTGAAGGCGCCGACAAACTGATGACACAGGTCCGCCCACGAAGAGATGGAGTTGTCCGGCAAGTGCATTAGCCAAGATCTAACGTTGGGCTTGAGCACCTGCGGGAAGTAGTTGGCGAGGATCTTCTCGTCGCGCCCCCCGGCAGCCTGCACCGTGATGGTGTAGACGCTGAGGAACTCCAACGGATGTATCCTGCCATCGTACTTCTCTGGTACATCTGGCTTGAAGTTTTTGGTACTGGGCCACTGGACCTGCCGCAGCTCACGGGTGAACGCAGGGCAACCTACCGCGTACGGCAAGTCGCCTGGTTCCCCTGGCGCATGCATATCAACAGTGGGCCCAGCGCGCTGATCTGACTGACGCCGCGCTTCTCTTCGGCGCTCGATGCGAGTACGAGCGTCCTCTTGTCGTCGTTCTTGGAGAACTTGGCGCTGATCGCGGCGAGCTCGCGGGTCCGATGACGCGGTGGAATCGGCGTCGAGGTTGGCCCGGCGAGTCGGCGATCTTGGCCTTCGTGGAGGGGAGTACACGGTGGTGGCACCCCCAGCGGTCTTATCGGCGTCGGCTTGCGCCCGGGCGTCTCTCTGGGGCTTCGATGTGCTCGGTTGCCGGGGCTTGTCGCCGTTGGCGAAGCCGATAAGGCTCTGAATGGTGGCCCTCCAGTCGTCGATCTTGTCTGGCGTTGGAGGGTAATCTAGAAGCAGTTGGGCTCGGGCCAGCGCTTCCTCTGGAGTCTTGGGTGGCGGTGGCGTGCGACGCGAGGTGCGGGATATGCTCAGACTTCTAACATTGTTAGAAGGAGCAACATCTCGCCCAGGCGACCGTCCCGCGCTCGCGCTAGCATGTTGTCGCGCATGTTGGCCTTGAGCGTCCCGCGACCCACCAGCTTGGCCTTGTTCTAGCGCGAGTACGGTACTAGGAGCACCGTGGCGTTGTCGATCCTGCACCTCCTGGGAGGGGTGCGGCGGATGTACAGACGCTGAAGCTTGCGGGGCTTTGTCCTTGGACCGAGTGACGATGCGAGCCCCTCCGCTGGCGCCCGCTCCTCTGCCGGCATCCACCCCACCGCCCGTTTGCTCCGGTGGCGGTAGGATAGACGTGGACGGAGCGGCCACCTCCGAAGCCTTCTTCTTCGGTGGCATGTCGATGAAGATGTTGTTGTAGCGCGCGCAAACGCCGGATCAGGTTCGCACAACCTCGACGCACCCCTACCTGGCGCGCCAGAGATGTCGCGTCGCGGGGAGCGAGCACCTATGGGGCAGGGCCCCTTTTTAGTCCGGCAAGGGGGCGGAGGGCGCACGAAGAGCAGATCGAGGCGGAGACGCGCGGGGGATTTTTACCCAGCTTCGGAGCTCTCCGGAGAGATAAAACTCCTACTGCTGCTTTGTGTTTCTATATTGTTCTTGCTTGAGGGCGTGGGTGCCCTCTAGTTTCGAATGAGTCGACCCTCTCCTAGTCTTGAGTGAGCCGAACCCCCCTTACGTTGCACACGGGCCTCCTTTTATATGCTCAAGGGGTTACCCACAGGTGGCAACAAAGGGAAAGGGCAAAAATGGAAGAGTGGTGGTTGGTACAACTACTTGTACAGTGTTATCATACCTAACCCTGGCGGCAGGGGACAAGCGCATTAATTGCCCGTCTGTGTCGCCTAAACAGTGTCGAAAGGGACTGCTAGGGACGCCACCGTTTGCCACGATGGTTATCTTGCCAGCGCCTGCTTGCCACCTCGCACCCCTAGCTGCACGGCCTCCTGCCACGTGTGCTTGGGAAGGCCCCAGAGCGACACGTTGGCAGGAGTGCTGGAGCGCGGGCGCGAAGTGGGGGTTTCCCGCGGCAAGCTCCTTGCCGCGGTCGTCGTCTTGTCGCGTTCAGGAGCTTGTCGCTCACCGGGCCTTGCCGGGGCGCGTGATGCGTCGCGGCAAGTTTTCTTGGAATGCCTTGAATGGCCTTCCCGGCAAGCTCCTCTTGCCGGGGTCTTCTTCTTCCCGGCCAGCTTCTCTCGCCGGGGCCTTGGTTGGCCTTCCCGGCAAGCTCCTCTTGCCGGGGCCTTGGGTACTTTGTTCTTGAATGGCGTCAAAGTAGCCGCAGAGGATCTTGGCGGACGCCCGTCAAGCCCTGCCGCGGGTCGCTGCGACTACCCGTGCACAAGTTCGGGATACTAAGGTACCCCTACTTTAGTACACCGACACAAACAGAATGAAACCTTCGGGAACGTGATTTTCTCTCCGAACGTGATCCAGGAGACTTGGACCCTACTCCAAGACGTAATAGAGGTGGTCACGAGGGTGGGGGGTGTGCCCCCTGCCTCGTGGCCCCCCTGTTGCTCCACCGACATACTCCCTCCTATATATACCTACGTATCCCCAAACGATCAGAACAGGAGCCAAAACCCTAATTCCACCGCCGCAACCTTCTGTATCCATGAGATCCCATCTTGGGGCCTGTTCCGGAGCTCCGCCGGATGGGGCATCCACCACGGAGGGCTTCTACATCAACACCATAACCCCTCCGATGAAGTGTGAGTAGTTTACTTCAGACCTTCGGGTCCATAGCTAGTAGCTAGATGGCTTCTTCTCTCTTTTTGGATCTCAATACAATGTTCTCCCCCTCTCTCATGCAGATCTATTCGATGTAATCTTCTTCTTTTTGCGGTGTGTTTGTTGAGACCGATGAATTGTGGGTTTATGATCCAGTTTATCTATGAACAATATTTGAATCTTCTCTGAATTCTTTTATGTATGATTGAGTTATCTTTGCAAGTCTCTTCGAATTATCCTTTTGGTTTGGCCAACTAGATTGGTAGTTCTTGTAATGGGAGAAGTGCTTAGCTTTGGGTTCAATCTTGCGGTGTCCTTTCCCAGTGACAGAAGGGGCAGCAAGGCACGTATTGTATTGTTTCCATCGAGGATAACAAGATGGGGTTTTTATCATATTGAATGAATTTATCCCTCTACATCATGTCATCTTGCTTAAGGCGTTACTCTATTTTTAACTTAATACTCTAGATGCATGCTGGATAGCGGTCGATGAGTGGAGTAATAGTAGTAGATGCAGAATCGTTTCTATCTACTTGTCTTGGACATGATGCCTATATACATGATCATACCTAGATATACTCATAACTATGCTCAATTCTGTCAATTGCTCAACAGTATTTTGTTCACCCACCGTAGAATATCTATGCTCTTGAGAGAAGCCACTAGTGAAGCCTATGGCCCCCGGGTCTATTCTCATTATATCAATCACTATCACTTTATTACTTGCTTTGTTTTTACTTTGCCTTTTACTTTTCACTTTGCATCTATCTATCAAAAATACCAAAAATATTATTTATCATCTCTATCAGATCTCACCCTCGTAAGTGACTGTGAAGGGATTGACGACCCCTAATCACGTTGGTTGCGAGTAGCTATCGTTTTGTGTAGGTACGAGGGACTTGTGCGTGGTCTCCTACTGGATTGATACCTTGGTTCTCAAAAACTGAGGGAAATACTTACGCTACTTTGCTGCATAATCCTCTCCTCTTTGGGGAAATCCAACGCACTGCTCAAGAGGTAGCAACACTCCAAGGACAACACCCTAGACATGTTTTGGCCGTGAGTGGGCGTCGTCTTGACCATGCCAGCATGGTGACCGCGTGAGGACACGGGCCCTGGCAAGCGTTCAACGCGCTCTGCGCTATGCCAGTGCCTCTGTTCGGCGCGTGCTCAAGCCAGAGCTCGCTGACGACTGCCGCACCGCGCCACCAGCCTCGACTCATCACCATTGACCTCTCCCTGGCGCTCGCCGATGCCGGACACACCGCAGCAGGCACGAGCACGTCGCGGCCAAAAGCCACAGTGCGCCCTGTGCCTCGGTCTTCTTCCTCCTCTGCTTCCTATGCTCGTCCGCAACGTGCAAAAGCTCCCGCGTGATCACTGAGCACTTCCACCCCTCGCTGGTGCCCTTCATCGTCGCTCGCCAGCTTCCAGAGAGCTCCGGTGGAGCCATGTACCCCCCTCCTCCTCCGGCTATAAATTGAGCCCCTCCCACTGCTCCGAGACTTCAAACCACACCACCCAACCACCATGATCCCGTAGCTTAGCCGCAGCCCGGCCAGGCAGGCCTCTCACTGCCGTCCCCGACCCGAGCTCACCGACGACTGATGTCGCTTGAAGCTACATTGGTATTTCCCCAAAGAGGAAGGGATGATGCAGCATAGCGGCGGTAGGTATTTCCCTCAGATATGAAACCAAGGTTATCAAACCAGTAGGAGAACCAAGCAACACAACGTAAACAGCCCCTCCACACAAATAACAACACCTCGCAACCCAATGTGTTAAAGGGGTTGTCAATCCCTTTTGGGGTACGACGCCTCGAGATAGGCAAAGGACGTGAGGTAAATTTGTAGATGGGGTAAATAGATCGTGGAACAAATAAATTGCAGCAAGGTATTTTTGTTTTTTTGGTTTAACAGATCTAAAAATAAATGCAAGGAAAAAGTAGATCGCAAGGGAAATATATGAGAAAGAGGACCCGGGGCCCATAGGTTTCACTAGTGACTTCTCTCGAGAAAACTGGAAACCGTGGGGTGAACAAATTACTATTGGACAATTGATAGAACTTCAAATAATCATGATGATATCCAGGCAATGATCGCATCACGTCCAAGAGTAGTAGATCGAATCCTGCCTGCATCTACTACTATTACTCCACACATCGACCGCTATCCAGCATGCATCTAGTGTATTAAGTTCATGGAAAAATAGAGTAATGCAATAAGAACGAAGACATGATGTAGACAAGATCCATTTATCTATTGCGGCAGATATGGATGCCGTCATTTTATCCTTAGTAGCAACGATACATACGTCTCGGTTCCCTTTCTGTCACTAGGATCAAGCACCATAAGATCGAACCCACTACCGGGCACTTCTTCCCATTGCAAGATAAATAGATCAAGTTGGCCAAACAAAACCCCAATATCAGAGAAGAAATACGAGGCTATAAGAGATCATGCATATAAGAGATCAAAGAAACTCAAATAACTTTAATGGATATAAAAATATATAACTGATCATACACTCGAAGTTCATCAGATCCCAACAAACACACCGCCAAAAGACTTACATCATATGGATCTCCAAGAGACCATAGTATTGATAATCAAGAGAGAGAGAGGAAACCATCTAGCTACTAACTATGGACCTGAAGGTCTACAAAGAACTACTCACGCATCATCGGAGAGGCACCAATGGAGGTGGTGAACCACTCCTTGATGGTGTCTAGAGATGGAGTCTATGGGCAAATGCATCAACCATGACCTGACGTTGGGTTTGAGTGCCAACGGGAAATAGTTGGTGAGTACCTTGTCTTCTCGTGCCCCGGCAGCTTGCATCGCTATGGTGTAAACGCTTAGGAACTCGGACGGATGAGTTTTGCCGTCATACTTCTCCGAGACCTCCGGTTTGAACACTCGGGTGTTGGGCCACTGGAATTGCCGCAGCTCATGGGTGAACACCGGACAGGTTATTGCATAGGGCAAGTCGCCAGCGTCCACCGGTGCAGGCCTGTACGCAGTAGGCCCAGCACGCCTATCAGACTAGTGATGTGCCTCCCGTCGCCGCTCGATAGTAGTCCGGGCGTCCTCCTTGAGGCGCTCTCGAAGAACTTGATGTTAGTCACGACGCGTCTGTGGGTCTGAGGACACCATGGACTCGTTGTCCCGGGCATCACCCCGATGGGCCGGCCGTGGTGGAGGGGAGTGCACCGTGGTCGCGACGCTCTCAACCCTTCCACTGTCTACACGCACCGGTCGTCATTCCGGTGGCGCGAGGGACTTGCTCCCTGGTGGTCGTCCCTATTGGCATGGCCAATAAGGCTTTGGATGGAAGCCCTCCACTCTTGTTGCTTCTCCAAGGTAGGAGGAAAGTCGAGGAGTAGCTGTGCTCACGACAACACTTCTGCTTGTGTGGGTGGCAGCGCAAGCGCAAGGAATGGGAGGAACTCGTACTTCTAACTATGTTAGAAGGAGTCCCATCACGATTCCGAGGCCAGGCGCTCTTTTTGCAAACATCATGGCATGCATGTCGGCCCTGCGTGTCTTGAGAGTGACGTTGAGGGCTTTTGCGGCAGCGACGCTCAGGGTCTTCAACATCGCGGTGCTGTTTGTCACGTAGGAGCTGAGAGGACCACGGCGCAAGCGTTGGCGGGGTCGACTTCCTGCCCTTGGAGGTCCCCGCACCACCCGCAGGTAGCACGGCTCCATCCGAGGGCACGACGGCGCGCCGACCGTCGTCACCGCTGTGAAGGACACCAGCTGCCTGGATTTTTGTATTCGGATATTGTGGATGATCTCGATCTCCTCCACCATTGGTGCCCGCCATTTCGCCCATCCACGCAGGTGTGGGCAGAGCCGCCCCGGACGGGCCGATTGGTGCGATCGTCTTCTTCATCGGCGCCATGGCGGTGAAGAAGCTACTGTACTAACTAACAGACCAGATTCTCACAACTAATTCCCCCCTACCTAGCGCGCCAAAGATGTCGGGGAGAACCAACACCTATGGGGTTACAAGGACCCCTTCTATGTTCGGCGGGCGATTAGTTGCATGAGGAGCAGGTCGAGCCGTTAGCATATAGAGGATTTACCCAGGTTCGGGCCGCAAAGATGCGTAATATCCTAGTGCTGCTTGTCTGGATATATGTATTCTTGAGCTTTTGAACTAGCTACAGCGCGTGCCTTGTCCAAAAATCCGAATCCCCTCTCTGTATGCCTTGGGCCTCCTTTTATACGCAAAGTGGTTGCCACAGTGGCACACAAGAGGTGGCAAGCTACAGTTGTACGAGATTATCGCTCGGCAACGTAGGACAAATGTATTTAGTGCGTTGCCTATGTGTCCTCCAACTTTATCGGGGATGGCAATAGAAGCCATCACGTCCTTCGCCGCCCCTCCTCGCTCTGACACGCGTCCAGGCTGACAAGGCATGCAGTGCCATGCTGGCTAACTAGCTGCTATGTTAGCACAATGGTAAAGCTTCCACGAAGATCTGCATGCTGCCACGCAGGCGCCTGCATAGTTGGCACACCTATCATCGCACTGGAGTGGTGGTGAGGTGGCGAAACCTTGCCGGACGCGGGCCTGGCTGTGGCCTAGCGATTGTCCCCGGCAAGGCTTGCCAGGAACCTTGGAGTCGTCCCCGGCAAGGGTCTTGCCGGGGGTCTTCTTCTTCTGGTCCCACGTGGATCTGTGGGCTGTCAATCTTTATGAGGAGCTGCATGCTATCAGGCATGCACTCTCTAGATCTTGGTCTTGACGTTGTCGATGGTGTCAGAACTCTTAGCCCCAAGGGTGATGGACTTGCTGGTGCTATGCAGGTTCCCCTGGCAAGGCCCTTGCCGGGGGTGGTCTAACTTGCCCTTTGCTCCTTGTGTTTCGAGTATATATCTTGGTAGTCTTCCGGTTTTGCCTTCCTTTGCCTCGCCAGGCCCTGCCGCTAGGGTGGCTGCGACTGCCCGTGTACTAGTAAGGGGTACAGAAGTACCCATACTTTTGTACACCGACAGGAGTCCCCGGGCCTGGGCCACACATAAGCGCAAGGCGTAGTTGGGCCAGGCCAAATGCACTGCGCGGGCGGGCGTGGCAGAGATGGATCGCCATGATCTTTCTGTCAGTTGCGCTTCCCCACGACCTGCGTCGAGCGCGTGACGTAGGGGTCGTGCGTGGGATGGCCTCATCATGCTTGCGCCATCTCGCAGTCGATAGTAAAGAGGTGGCCCGTGCTTCCCTTATGAAAAAAAGGAATCAGTAGGGGCGCTACTCAGTTACTAAGTGGTCTCAGGTCATAGCTTGCATGGCGCCGCACCCCACGATCACGGGGTAGAAAACAGTCGTCCCACATGTCCTCACGCCCCCTTCCACTTTGCCACGCATCCTCCATGCCTTGGGAAGGGCAGGCGGTGGATGCGGAGGACGTGGGCATTAACACCGAGGCGGAAAACCAGGCGTTTGTTGATTGCGGGAGCGGGTTGGTTCCTATTCCCCATGCTTCCGTGCGGGGCGGCCACCCCTTGGGCTGGTGGCCAGGCCCCGGGCTTGCTTCTTCTATAAAAAGGGGGAGGGACAGTGCTTCTCCACACTTGCCCGCTTCCCCTCTTTCTGCTTATCATCTTCCTCTCATTTGCCATGGTGAAAGGGCATGTAGGCGCTTCGATGGCGGCGACGAGGGCTTCTTCTCGACAGCGTGTTCCTCCTCCTCTAGAGTCTCTAGTGGTGGAGCTTGTCACGAGGGGAAGAGGAAGGGGATGAGGCTGAGGTCATCGTGGTGCTCGGGGAGGAGGTGGACAGGGTGGTTCTCCAGCTGTGCTTCCATCGGCGGCCCCTCCTCCGATGGGCGGCCATGTCGGAGACCAGCCCTACGAGTTCTTCATCAGGCTGTATAAGCATGTGTGCAGTTGTCTCCGGCTTCCGACCCCTTTCGCCCGGGTGATGGAGCAGGATCCACCGCAGGCCTTGAGGCTTCACATGAGGAGCTGTGGGAAAGGCAACATGTGGGCTGACGTTGACTTTCCCCGCCCTCACGTCATGTACCTTTGACAGGGGTGGAAGACTTTTGCACGTGCCAACAGCTTGTCGGAGGGGCACGTTCTCCATTTCAAGATAATGGATAGCGGCCTGCTCTCCATCAAGGTCTTCGGGAGCTCAGGAATCCGCTTAGGGTGCTGCGTGGAGAGTTCCACTGATGACGAAAGCTCCTCCTTGAGCGACAACGGCGAGGAGGACACCGCCAGCAACGACGATGGCAGCGGGCGGGAGGACGACGACTCTGACTCCAGCTGACCATCAGTGGCAGCACCATCATCTTCTCAACCCTCCCTTCCTCTAGCAATACGCCTTGCCGGGGGTTGCGTCCTGCTGGCCCCGGCGTCGGTGGTGGACGGGCTTCCTCGTCAAACTCTCCATCACCGCATTCCTCATCCCCGTCACCTTTCTTGCCCTGCTGTGCCTGGAGAGGAAAGGGGCAAGAACGGGGGTCATGGGGCACTTATCTTTTTCTCATTTTGTAGGCACTTGCCAAATCTTAACTTTCTAGGAAATGTAATCTTCCGAGCCCATGTTTATGCTCTGTAACATTTGTACTTGCATCAGCATATCAATGAAAAAGATGAGCTTTTGCCGGGAACTCATGCACATTTACGTTCATGCAGAGGCGAAACACCCCTCTAATGAAAATAAATGAGTCTCCCCGGCAAGCTACCTTGCCGGCGCCCTCTATGCCTACCGAAGAATCACATCTCCCAGGTTACAAACGCAGGGTCCAGCCCCCTGCCAAACTCTTTTTATCCAAGGTTACTGCAACTTCCCGGACCGAAGCAGCGTTCTAGTCGGGGATGGGAGCACCCAAGTCTAAACAGAGTGGCGAGGTTTTCTAATGCGCAAGTCACAAGTTACGTACATGAATGGGCAGGGGAGGAACTTTATCTGGTTGGGTTGTCGGTGGAGACGCCGCACCGAGTAGTCTTCGCAATTTCTTGCCGGGGCGTTGTTACTGTGGCTGCAAGGAGGATAGGTCGGGGGAACGGTGCCTTGGCGATTTCCCAGCACCTATTAGAATCTAGGGTAGCACAATATCCTGGGCAAGCATGCATATATATATATATATATATATATATATATATATATATATATATATATATATATATATATATGGAAACTAGCAGGAAACTGTACATGCTAAAAGCTATCTGGCTGCGCACAGGATCTGCGCATGGCTCTGTACATAGGGTTACATGCCTCGCCGGCAAGGCTAGTACAAAAAAGGGGGTTGCTGGAGCTTCCGGCAACTACGCCCTATGGGTAAAACTTGCGAAGATGTTCGATATTCCAGGAGTTGATCAATGGAATGCCATCTTCGGTCTCCAGGCGGATTGCGACGGGCCTGGTGACTCGTATTACCCGATAGGGGCCTTCCCACTTTGATGTCAACTTGTTTGAATTCTTGGCGGACTGAACGCAACGAATAACAAGGTCACCTTCCTCAAGGCTTCGGGCGTGAACCTTGTGGCTATGATAGCGGCGCAAGGCTTGCTGGTAGCGAGCGGTTCACATAGTAGCTCGAAGATGATCTTCCTCAAGGAGTGTCGTGTCATCTTGGTGCAACTGCTCTTGCCCAAGCTCATCATAAGCGAGCACTCGGGTTGACCCGTATACGAGTTCCTTGGGGAGAACTACTTCTGCCCCGTATACCAGGGAAAAGGGTGTCTAGCCCGTAGCTCGATTTTGTGTCATTCTGATTGGCCAAAGAACCGTTGGCAATTCATCAATCCAGCGTCTTCCACACTTGCGCAGCTTGTCGAAAGTTCTTGTTTTGAGACCTCGCAACACTTCAGCATTTGCCCTTTCTGCTTGGCCATTTCTTCTTGGATGAGCAACAGAAGCAAAGCAAACTTTGCTGGCAAGGTCTTGAATATACTGCATGAAGGTGCGGCTCGTGAACTGTGTGTCATTGTGGGTGATGACTCTATTTGGCACATCAAAATGGCAAACGAGTCCCTTGAAGAACTTGACGGCCGAGTGCGCTGTCACCTTTCTCACTGGCTCCACTTCCGGCCACTTTGTGAACTTGTCAACCGCGACGTACAAGTACCCAAAAGCCCCCGACATCACGGGGAAAGGGGCCCAGTACGTCAAGCCCCCAGACCGAAAATGGCCAGGAGAGAGGGATTGTTTGAAGGGCTTGAGACAAATGATGAAGCTTCTTTGAATGAAACTGGCACGTTTCACACCTGGTTACTAGTGTCGTTGCATCCTGGAGGGCAGTGGGCCAGAAGAAACCTTGCCGGAATGCTTTGCCGGCAAGGGTTCTTGACCCTATGTCGGAGCCACATATGCCTCTGGGTATCTCTGCCAATAGCCCCAGCACGTCCTCCCGAGGAATACACTTCAATTTCACGTTGTTTGGCCTCCTTCTGTAAAGGACATCATCCACAAACTAGTACATGCTAGACCGACGGGCTACCTTCTCTGCTTCTTCCTGCTCCTCAGGGAGCTCCCCTGTGTGGAAGAAACAGACTGTATGGTGTGCCCATGCTGGAGCCTGAGGCTCGAAGGTGAGGACCAAAGGCATGTCTTCTGCCGCAGGGGCGACTGTCTCTACGACAAGGTCTTGGGGCTCTGCCGGAGGCTGCTGCTCCCCAGCAAGCTTGGGGTACCCGACAACTTCCTTGTCGGTGGATCCTGGGAGCTCTGCGGGAAAGTATTTGCCGGGGCCCACCTTCGTTCGCTTGTTCTTCTCTGCTGATGGTTCGACGGATGGCTGAGATAATCTAAGCACAAAGGTACCTGGTTCCACATGTAGCTTAACGGTAGCATGCTATGACAAGTCATTGGCAATGCTGTTCTCTGCTCGAGGAACATGCTCTGCTTGCAGACCATCAAAGCGCTCTTCCAACTTCCTCACTTCATCCACGTAAGCCTCCATCAGCAGGCTCTGATAATCCTATGTTGACTTGCTTGACGACAAGTAGTGAATCTCCTCTGACAATAAGCTTCCTAATTCCAAGGTCTGCTGTGAACCTGAGACCAGCAAGCATCCCCTCGTATTATGCGGTGTTGTTTGTCGACCTCTCCCGAGGAAAGTGCATCTAGACCACGTACTTGAGGCGTTCTCCGGTGGGTGCGACGAGAAGCATGCCGGCACCAGTAGCTTGTAACGAGAAAGCCCCATCGAAGTACATAATCCAATGACTACTTGCCTCTTTGCTGGGAAGGGTGGTCTCCTGAACTTCTTCGTTGGGCGTGGATGTCCATTCTGCTATGAACTCCGCCAAAGCCCTGCTCTTGATTGTCGAAGTACTTTCAAATTTGAGCCCAAAGCTCGATAGCTCCAATGCCCACTCCACAATCCTCCGAGTTGCGTCTGGGTTGTGCAAAATCCGTTGCAACGGGAGGCGAGTGACAACGGTGATCTCGTGTGCTTGAAAGTAGTGGCACAACTTTCTCGAGGCCATAAGAAGGCCGAAAAGCAACTTCTGCAGGCCAGAATACCTTGACCTAGCCCCCTGCAAGAGGGAGCTGGCAAAATAGACTGGGTGCTACCACCTTCTTCTTCTGTGTTGCCTCGTTCACTTGCATAGGCTCTTTCCTATCGGAATCGGGCCCTCCTGGCGGTTCAGCCTTGTCGGCATCGGACCATGCCGGCTCTGGTTCCTCATCCGATGGCCTTGCCTCCGCCATTGCCTCTCCCTCAACCTCCCTCTCTGCCACTAGTGCAGCACTAGCCACTTGATTCGTTGCCGCCAAGTACAACAGCAACGGCTCTTGTGGTTTGGGTGTAACCAGTATTGGTGTAGAGGAGAGGTACCTCTTTAAATCTTGCAGCGCTGCCTCTGCCTCCAGAATCCATTTTGTTGGACCTGCCTTTTTCAAGATTTTGAAAAGGGGGAGGGCGCACTCAGTAGACTTAGAGATAAACCTGCTCAGGGCGGCAACGCAACCAGCAAGCCTACAAACGTCCTTGACTTGCCTGGGCACCTCAATCTGCTCAATGGCTTTGATCTTGTCAGGATTGGCTTTGATTCCGTGTTGAGACACAGAGAACCCAAGAAGTTTGCCGGATGGGACACTGAACACACACTTCTCTGGGTTGAGCTTGAGGTTGATCTTGCGCAAATTCACAAAGGTTTCTTCCAGGTCTTGCATGAGCATAGCTTTGTCCTTGGTTTTGACCACTATATCATCCATGTATGCTTCCATATTTCTATGGAGTTGGGGCTCAAAACCAATCTGGATTGCTCGGAAAAATGTCGAGCCGGCGCTCTTCAACCTGAAAGGCATCCGTACAAAATAGTATGTACCACATGGGGTGATGAACGCGGTCTTTTCTTTATCTTCCTTCATCATGAAGATTTGATGATATCCTGAGTAAGCGTCGAGGAACGACAGCAGGTCGCACCCAGCAGTGGAGTCCACTATCTGGTCGATACGTGGCAATGGGAAGGGATCCTTTGGACAGGCTTTATTGACATGAGTATAGTCGATACATAGCTTCCACTTCCCATTCGCCTTACGTACTATGACCGGATTGGCCAACCACGTCGGGTGGAGTACTCCCTTGACCAAGCATGCCGCCTCCAACTTCCTGATCTCTTCGACGATGAACTCTTGTCATTCCAAAGCTTGCTTTCTGACCTTCTGCTTGATGGGCCGTGCATGGGGACAGACAGCAAGATGGTGCTCAATCACCTCCCTGGGAACGCCGGGGATGTCGGATGCTTGCCATGCAAACACGTTGACATTCGCTCGCAGGATGGCGACGAGCTCACTTTCCTATTTGCCATCGATGGCGGAGATTATGGTAAAAGCTCCGCCCGTGCCATCCTCCTTGATTGACACCCTCTAGGTTTCCAGTAGGGCCGCCTAGACTTCTTGCTCTTACCGATAGACCTCTCTGGTATGTCCTCAGCGGGAACACATCACTCGGAAGAGGTGCATTTGCTGGAGTGAGTACAAGAACCCTTGCCAGAGCGAGGAGTCTTGCCGGCGGTCGAGGCCTTGCTGGTCTTCTTCTCGACGGCAGGAGCAGGTGCCTTGGCTGCAGACCCTGCGACCGCCTCTCAATAGAGTTGATCGGTGCAGATAAGGGCGTCCTTCTTATCACAGTTGACAGTGATGATGCTCATCGGGCCAGGCATCTTGAGCTTGTTATATGCATAGTGTGACGCCGCCATGAACTTGGCCAACGTTGGGTGGCCAAGGATCCCGTTATATGGCAAAAGGATCCCGGCAACATCGAAAACAATTCTCTCCATCCTGTAGTTGAGGTCGCCGCCAAACGTAACTGGTAGCGTGACCTTTCCCTTAGGTTGACTCCTCCCAGGATTGATCCCTTGGAACGTACCCGTCTCCTTGAGATCTTCATCAGGGATCTGCAGCCTCTTGATCATGTTGGGTGAGATCAAGTTAAGGCCGGCCCCACCATCAACTAACATCTTCGTCACCTTGAGGTTGCGTATTGTCGGGGATACCAACAACGGCAAACACCCGACCGCAGTTGTGCGATCAGGGTGATCGTCGGCATAAAAAATGATAGGCGTGTGGGACCACCTTAGTGGCTTCTAGGCGTCGACCATCGGTTCTGTTGCATTAATCTCACATGCCCACTATTTCAGTTGGCGGTCGGAAGAATGGAACGAGGCGCCGACATCAACGCACATGACTTCTGTTGCCGTTTGAAGCTCATGCTCGGTGGATTCATCATCATCATCATCATCATGATCGTCATCCTCCTCTTTCTTGTCGCGGCCTCGGGCAGGCCTCTCTTGTTGCTTCTCCTCGTCGCTGCGTCCTCCTCGGCTGCTGTGCTTCTTGCTGGATCCTTCAGTGCCTCCTTGGCCGTTCTCCTTGTCTTGTCTCTCGTACTCAACCCTTTGCTTCTCCATCGGCAACTCCACTTGGCAGCAGTTCTGGAGGTCGTGGCCCTTGGCATGGTGAATCTTGTAGTACTGCTTCTCAGAGCCCTCTGACTTGCCAGCAGCCGCCAAGGCCTGGCAGGCGTTGCACCCGGCAACCTCCTTGCCGGGGTCATCAACCTTGGCTTTCTTGGCGGTGTCGGGGTTGCTGGATTCCTCGACGGCAAGCACGGTCTTGCCCTTGCGTTTCCTGTTACGCCACATGCCCTTCTTTAGTGGGGTGACGACGTCTTTATCTTCAGAGTAACTTCCCCCATCGGCATCTTCACCGGGTACTTCCTTCCTCCCTCAGCTCGGGTACATTTGACGGCCAGAACGTACAGCTCGGAAACATCTGCAACCTTGCTCATGGCCAACTCATCTTTGGATTGCGCATGTTTTGATGGAACGTGCTGATGACAGCGGCGGGATGAACATCGGGGATGTACTTGCGCAAGGATTCATGGTCCCTCTGAGGGATCACGTGCAAATCACTTGCCTGTCCAGGAGCTACGTGGCCACCCGTGAAGGCACCAAAAACTCGTGGCACAGATCGGACCAAGAAGAGAGGGAGTCTATCGGCAAATGCATCAACCATGACCTAACATTGGGTTTGAGTGCCTACGGGAAAGAGTTGGCGAGTACCTTGTCGTCTCGTGCCCGGAAGCTTGCATCGCTATGGTGTAAATGCTCAAGAACTCGGACAGATGAGTTTTGCCGTCATACTTCTCCGGGACCTCTAGTTTGAACACGCGGGTGTTGGGCCACTGGAACTGCCGCAACTCATGGGTGAACACTGGACAGGTTATTGCATAGGGCAAGTCGCCAGCGTCCCCCGGTGCAGGCTTGTATGCAGTAGGCCTAGCACACCTATCAGACTGGTGACATGCCTCCCGTTGCCGCTCGATAGTAGTCCAGGCGTCCTCCTTGAGGCGCTCTCGAAGAACTTGACTTTGGTCATGATGCGTCCGTGGGTCTGACGACGCCGTGGACATGTTGTCCCGAGCGTCTCCCCGATGGGCCGACCATGGTGGAGGGGAGTGAACCATGGTCGCAGCACCCTCAACCCTTCCACTGTCTACACGCGCCGGCTCATCATTCCGGCGCCGCAAGGGACTTGCTCCCCGGTGGCCGTACCTGTTGGCATGGCCAATAAGGCTTTGGATAGCAGCCCTCCACTCTTCTTGCTTCTCCAAGGCAGGAGGAAAGTCAAGGAGTAGTTGTGCTTGCGACAGCGCTTCTGCTCGCGTGGGTGGCAGCGACAAGTGCGAGGAATGGGAGGAACTTAGACTTCTAACTATGTTATAAGGAGTCCCATCACAATTCCGCGGCCGCGCGCTCTTTTCGCCAACATCATGGCATGCATGTCGGCCCTGCGTGTCTTTAGAGTGATGCTAAGGGCTTTTGCCGCGGCGACGCCCGGGGTCTTCAACATCACGACACTGTTTGTCACGCACGAGCTGAGAGGACTGTGACGCGTGCATTGGCGGGATTGACTTCCTGCCCTTGGAGGTCCCTGCACCACCCGAAGGTAGCGCGGCTCCATCCGTGGGTGCGACGGCGCACCGACCGTCATCGCCGCTGCAGAGGATGTCGGCTGCCTTGCTTCTTGTATTCGGATGATGTGGACGATCTCGATCTCCTCCACCACTGGTGCCCACCACGTCGCCCGTCCGCGCAGGTGCGGGCGGAGCGGCCCCGGACGGGCCGGTCACTGCGATCGTCTTCTTCTTCGGCGCCACGACGGTGAAGAAGCTACTGTACTAACTAATAGACCAGATTCTCACAACTAATTCCCCCCTACCTGGCACCCCAAAGATGTCGGGGAAAACCAACACCTATGGGGTCACAAGGATCCCTTCTACGTTTGGCGGGGGATTAGTTGCACGAAGAGCATGTCGAGCCCTTAGCACACAGAGGATTTACCCAGGTTCGGGCCGCAAAGATGCGTAGTACCCTAGTCCTGCTTGTCTTGATATATGTGTGCTTGAGCTTCTGAACAAGCTATGGCGCGTGCCTTGTCCAAAAATCTGAATCCCCTCTCTGTATGCCTTGGGCCTCCTTTTATACGCAAAGGGGTTGCCACAGTGGCACAAAGGAGGAGGTGGCAAGCTACAGTTGTACGAGCTTATCACTCGGCAATGTAGGACAAATGCATTTAATGCGTTGCCTATGTGTCCGCCTACTTTATCGGGGATGGCAACAGAAGCCATCCCATCATTCGTTCCTCCTCCTCGCTCTAACACGCGTACAAGCTGACAAGGCATGCAATGCCATGCTGGCTAACTAGCTGCTGCGTTGGCACAATGGTAAAGCTTCCACGAAGATCTGCATGCCACCACGTAGGCGCCTGCTTAGTTGGCACGCCTATCGTCGCACTGGAGTGGTGGTGAGGTGGCGAAACCTTTTCGGGCGCGGGTCTGGCCGCGGCCCAGTGATCGTCCCCGGCAAGGCTTGCCGGGGGCCTTGGAGTCGTCCATGGCAAGGGCCTTGCTAGGGGTCTTCGTCTTTTGGTCCCACGTGGATCTATGGCTGTCAATCTTTATGAGGAGTTGCATGCTATCAGGCATGCGCTCTCCAGATCTTGGTCTTGACGTTGTCGATGGTGTCAGAACTCTCAGCCCCAAGGGTGATGGACTTGTTGGTGTTGTGCAGGTTGCCCCGGCAAGGTCCTTGCCGGGTGTGGTCCATCTTGCCCTTTGCTCCTTGTGTTTCGAGTATATGTCTTGGTAGTCTTCGGGTTTTGCCTTCCTGTGCCTCGCCAGGCCCTGCCACAGGTGTGGCTGCGACTGCCCGTGCACTAGTAAGGGGTACAGAAGTACACATACTTTTGTACACCGATAGTCTAGTTTTGACATGATAATTTAGATACTCAAGCATATCAACAAGCAACCATGTCTTTCAAAATATCAATGCTAAAACAAGTTATCCCTAGCCCATCATGCTCAAACATTGATCCATTCATGAAACACATTCGAATATTAGCTACACCCAATAATTAAGTACGATCATATTATCCCCTAGTTGATGCTTTTATAAGAGAGGATGGAGACTCAAAAAATTGCATAAAGTAAAGGAAAGGCCCTTCGCAGAGGGAAGTAGGGATTTGTAGAGGTTCCAGAGCTCAAAGCGAAAAAATATAGATAAAAACATTTTTGGGAGGTGTATCCATCCCACCAACAAAAATGACTTGGATCATCCCATCACTTTCCATGCTAGATATATCATTGGCGGTTCCCAAACAAAAAATAAAGTTTATTCCTTTTTCCATCATAACTTTCACTTTCCATGGCTAGCTGTATCCACGGGTGCCCTCCATACCAACACTTTCCAAGGAATTTATTATTTGATAACATAAAGTAAATTCACTTTTGCATTCCAGGATTGGGCATCCCTAATACCTTTGCCTTACTCTCGTGCAATGACAAGTGAATAAACACTCATCGTGAGAATAACAGATCTAGCATGGAAAATATTAGCTACCTGTTACCGTTCGCCAGCGAAACAAACACACAAAAGAGAAGTTTATTTTGAAAATTAGAGATGGCACATGCAAATTTGCTTATAACGGCAAAAGAATACCACATATAGGTAGATATAGTGGACTCATGTGCAAAACTGGTTTAAAGGATTTTGGATGCACAAGTAGAGTTCATACTTGGTGCAAAATGAAGGCTAGCAAAAAGATTGAGAAGGGACCAACCAAGAAACGAATAATCTCATAAGCAAGCATTAAGTATAATTAACACCGAATAATGCACCACAAGTAGGATATAATTTTTATTGCATGATTATTGACTTTCGTGCATGCATAGGGAATCACAAACCTTAACACCAATATTCTTACTAGAGCACAATTACTCACCAACATAACTCACATCTCACATCATCATATCTCAAAACTATTACTAATAATCAAGTTTATCTTGTCCAATGATCTTCATGACATATTTTTTCTTTCTTTATCCTTCTTGGATATCTATCACTTTGGGACTAATTTTCATGTGTTGCTTTTCATAAGCTCAAACAAATATACGTGAAGATCATGAGCATAACATATTTTCTTTCTCTCAAAAATAATTTAAGTGAAGCAAGAGAGAATTTCTTCAAAATTTTACTAACTCTCAAATAAATATAAGTGAAGCAAGAGAGCATTTCTTCAAAAAATACTAAGCACACCGTGATAAAAAATATATAAGTGAAGCACTAGAGCAAGTCCATTTTTGATAAAAATTTAAGTGAAGCATAGAGAGCAATTCTAAAAAGTCATGACATAATTTTGGCTCTCTCAAATAGGTGTTTCCATGAAGGATGGATGACTTAACACACAAAATAAAACAAGCAAAGACACATATCATACAGGACGCTCCAAGCAAAACACATATCATGTGACGAATAAAAATATAGTCTCGAGTAAAATACCGATGGTCGTTAGAAGAAAGAGGGGATGCCACTCGGGGGCATCCCCAAGCTTAGTTGGTTGCTCATTCTTGGATAATAGCTTGGGATGCCGGGGAATTCCCAAGCTTAGGCTCTTCTATCCTTCTTTCATCTATCGTAATTAAGATAACCCAAAACTTCAAAACTTCAATCACACAAAACTCAACAAAACCCTTGAGAGATCCGTTAGTAAAAGAAAGCAAACCACTAATATAAGTGCTGTGTCAAACCAATTCTTCTTTTGTTTTTGTATCATATCTACTTTATTCCAACTTTTCTATGGCAAAAACTCATCAAAGAAAACCATAGAGCCATCAAAATAAGCACACAACACAAAGAAAACAGAATCTGTCAAAACAGAACAGCCTGTAGTAATCTGGAACTTTCGAATACTTATGTAACTCAAACAATTCTACCAAATTAGGAAGACCAGCATAATTTGTATATTAATCTTCTGCAAAAAGAATCAGGCCAAAATCGCTTTTCTGGGATTTATGATAGTTATTTTCGTGAGCGCAAAGTTTCTGTCTTTTTCAGCAAGATCAAACAACTATCACCCCAGAAGATCCTAAAGGCTTTACTTGGCACAAACACTAATTGAAACACAAAAAACACAATCATACCAGTAGCATAATTTTTATAACACACAAGAACAGCAAGCAAAAAGAAAAAATAAATTTTATTCCTTGGGTTGCCTCCCAACAAGCGCTATGGTTTTACGCCCTTAGCTAGGCGTAAAGCAAGGATCTAAGTTTTGTCATCCTTGTCCAATTCTTCAATCAAACACTTAGAATGCTTCAAAGATTTAGCATAAAGAGCTTTAATAGCAATACTCCTCGGAGTAAATTTAAATATTTCATTCTTACAAAAAGGATCTCTTATCACTTCAACAAAATCCGGATGGATGCTAATCATCTTAAGGTCTCCTTTATCATTATTACTAGAAGATGCACTCTTGTTCCTAGATTTCATACTCTTTACGGGAGTTTCCTCAATAATTTTAGTGGTAGTAAAAGCTGTGCTTAGATTACTAAAGATTTCTTCTAATTTATCAATCCGAGACGGACTTTCTTCTATTCTTTCATGGATTAAGGTACCCCTCTCTTTTAACAACTTAAAAATATTGCCCGCTTTTGACCCAAGATTAGTAGAAAAATTATGCATCAAAATGTAGCTTCAAATTTCTAGCGCCGTTGGGGAAAATTACCCAAAGAGGAAGGGTAATTTCGCTTGGTTTCATATCGATATTTCCCCAAATTTTGCGGTAGGTATTTCCCTCAGATATGAAACCAAGGTTATCGAACCAGTAGGAGAACCAAACGACACAATGTAAACAACCTCTGCACACAAATAACAATACCTCACAACCCGTTGAGGGGTTGACAATCCCTTTCGGGGTACGACGCCTCAAGATAGGCAAAGGATGTGAGGTAAATTTGTAGATGGGATAAATAGATCGCGCAACAAATAAATTGCAGCAAGGTATTTTTGTATTTTTTTGGTTTAATAGATCCGAAAATAAATGCAAGGAAAAAGTAGATCGCAAGGCAAATATATGAGAAAGAAGACCCAGGGGCCGTAGGTTTCACTAGTGGCTTCTCTCGAGAAAAATAGCAAACGGTGGGTGAACAAATTACTGTTGGGCAATTGATAGAACTTCAAATAATCATGATGATATCCAGGCACTGATCATTACACAGGCATCACGTCCAAGATTAGTAGACCGACTCCTGCCTGCATCTACTACTATTACTCCACACATCGACCGCTATCTAGCATGCATCTAGTGTATTAAGTTCATGGAGAAACAGAGTAATGCAATAAGAACGATGACATGATGTAGATAAGATCCATTTGTCTATCGCGGCCGATATGGATCCTGTCTATTTATCCTTAGTAGCAATGATACATACGTGTTGGTTCCCTTTCTGTCACTGGGATCAAGCACCATAAGATCAAACCCACTACCGGGCACCTCTTCCCATTGCAAGATAAATAGATCAAGTTGGCCAAACAAAACCAAAATATCGGAGAAGAAATATGAGGCTATAAGAGATCACGCATATGAGAGATAAAAGAAACTCAAATAACTTTCATGGATATAAAAAGATATAACTGATCATAAACTCGAAGTTCATGAGATCCCAACAAACACACCGCCAAAAGACTTACATCATATGGATCTCCCAGAGACCATTGTATTGATAATCAAGAGAGAGAGAGAGAGAGAGAGAGAGAGAGAGAGAGAGAGGAAGCCATCTAGCTACTAACTACGGACCCAAAGGTCTACAAAGAACTACTCACGCATCATTGGAGAGGCACCAATGGAGGTGGTGAACCCCTCCGCGATGGTGTCTAGATTGGATCTGGTGGCTCTGGACTCTGCGGCGGCTGGATGAAAATTTTGTCGACTCCCCCAGGGTTTCTGGAATATTGGGGTATTTATAGAGCAAAGCGTCGATCCAGGGGGCACCTGAGGTGGGCACAACCCACCAAGGCGCGCCTAGGCCTCCTGGCGCACCCTGTTGGGTTGTCCCCTCCTCGGGACTCCCCCCAGGTGCAACCAGGGCCCAACTTCTTCCTTCTGGTCCATAAAAAATCATCATAAATTGGCTCGGCATTTGGAATCCGTCTGATATTGTTTTCCTGCGATGTAAAAAACATGCAGAAAACAACAATTGGCAGTTGGCACTATGTCAATATGTTAGTACCAAAAAAATGAAATAAAATGATTATATAATGATTATAAAACATCCAAGATTGATAATAAAACAACATGGAATAATAAAAAACTTATAGATATGTTGGAGACGTATCAGTGACCCCCGCAGCCCCTCCACCTCACTCCAGAGCCCCTTGAGCTCAATCCACCCCGCAGGCGCATCCTTGGAGGTCCACTGGTGCCGTCTGGGCGCGTTGGAGCCCCTGGAGCCGCCCCTCTCCATCGTCTTCTTCCTCTCCGGCGAATCCCGACCGCAGTCGCTCGCGAGCTCGATTGCGAGCAGCTTCGGCCATCCCCCAGCAAGCCACGGGTACAGGCAGGTGCGCCATGACCCCCTCTCCATTTCTATCCCTCTAGAATCGGCCAGCTCCGGCGAAGCGCCACCGTGCTCTATTTTCTTTCCCCCTCCTCTCTCTCATGACCAGTGGGGCCCACTGTCAGCCTCTCCAGTCGTGCCCGAAGCGGTACGAGTGGAGGTGTATTCTGTGATTACGCCATCGTCGTCACCCCCCTTGTTTTCTGTTTAATTCAAAATAATTCAAAATTTTGACCAGAACTTTGACCAATGATAACTTTTAAACTGCAAGTCCAAATGGGTTGATTCTTTTTGCATTATGTTTGTTTTGAAGAGCTCTAGTAGCACACCAAAGAGGGGATTTTTCCTTGCTATCTAGAATTTCTGGTAATTTTCAGAATGGTTTTTTATATTTTGTTTGTGGTTTTTAAATGTTTTCAGAGGGAGAGACTCGTCTTGAAGATATCCGGGAGGGGTGTGAACCTCCTCTGCACTAAGGCAAGCCACACCAACATTTGGATGGTGTCGTTTCAATATCTATGATTTTTCCTACTTGAATATGAGTTATTTTTCATGCATTTAAATTAGTTAAATAAATATTGTTTAGTGCTAGTTACTTTGTCATGGTTGAAATGCTTGCGTAAGGTACTGGTTGAATGCATGAACTAGGTTGGTCAGTAGAATAAAATATTAACTAGTGAATATGCTTTTATGAATCATGCTAGTTTCTTCATGACAAATGGATTTTCATATAAATTATGAAGTAATTAAAATGATGCATGATATAAACGAGTGAAGTAGAATCAGTAAGGTTTAATGATGGAGTAGTGCAAGTAGATCATTTTGATGATGTTGATCTGTTCACGTGAGTGGTATGCTTTGAATGTCGAATAATTGCATGATCATGGCATCTGATGACTTGGGTGATTTTATTTTCATGTTAAACCTGATAATAATCTAACTTGAATATAACATTTATTGAGTCATGGTGCCCCTGAATTGAGTTATTCTCACTGGGACCACATTTACCTTTATGGGGAGGTCTTCATTTGGTCCGTTGTCATACCTTTTGCCGGTGCCTCCAACGAGGGAAGGTTATGGGCGTGCGGTACCCTGGCCCGGTAAGTAGACATAACCTTGTGTGCCCGTTTGCTTTTATGGTACCTTGTCCCTGTTTTGGACCGTTTTTGCCACGACGGTGGCCGTTGATGCCTTTGGTTGGCAGGGGGCCACCCATGACTTAGCCCAGAGGGGAGTTGGTCGGAGTCGCTGGGAGAGAGTCATTGCAATGGAAGGGTTTCATTGGAATGCCATTGGTCCACCCGAATGGGGGTGCCGAGGCCATGGATTCTGAGCTGTGGGTAAAGTCTGCTACCTCTGCAAAGTGTATTTAATCTATCGATAGCCGCGTCCTCAGTTACGAACACAACTCGTGAGTAAGTCACACCATGGATCAACATTTATAAGTAATCTTCCACACTAAAGATTTATTGTTGGCACTGGTTTTGTGATGATCTGTGGGATCATGAGATGATCGTGAGTGTTGGCTTCTGTTGTGATCCGGGTATGAACACCATTTGGTTACGAGGTAACCCGTTTGGTAAGCGAGTTCGAGGGACTCAATGCACAAGAGTAACACCCCTTGTGTCATGCTAGAGTAACCCTTTATTATTAAGCTAATTATTTTTCCAAACAGTGCTTAATCACCTTTGTTCAATATCCCATTTGAAATTCCAGTCAAATTCAAAATCTAATTCTAAGTGAATTTCAAAATTGCTCAAACATGAAAACTAAAATGTTCATCATGTGCCAAATAATCCTTTGTTAATATTTGTTGTGAACCAACATTTTTTTTGCAAATTTCTAAATGCCCTAAACCACTTTAAAACAGTGGCCAAAGCAAATAAATTAAATGCTTGTTAAGTTATAAAAATAATATACTACTTTATTTTGGTACCAAGTTAATTATAGCAGTGGCCTAAGTTAAAATGGTATTTTAGGTGCAAGATTGGTTTTTATAAAACTATTTTGCTTTCTGAAGTTAAAAAGAAAAATAGAAAAGTTAAAAGAAATAAAACCAAAAGAAAAGAGAGAGAGAGAGAGACAACAACCCCCTGGACCTAACCCACCTGGGCCGGCCAACCTAACCCACCCGAGCCAGCCCAGATCCCCCCTGCCCGTCCCCTTCCTTGTTCACCCGACCGGGGTCGAAACAGGGGCGTAGCCCCGCCGAACCCACTCGCCGTCGTCGGCGAGGGGATAAGGCCGCCACTCGCGTGCCTCGATCCCTCCCCCACTGCACGCCTCTCTCCCTCTCCGCCTCTCCTCTCAGATCCCCTTTCCCCCCACGCGCTGCTACTTCTCCTCTCCGCCATGGTCGCCACTGTCATCACCTCCGCTTGCTCACCCACGTAGCCACCGGCCCCTCCTCAATGAGCCACCATGTTCAGATGCGCTGTCGATGTCCACTACTGTGACCCCGACCACCCGCTCGAGCCAAATCCCGCTACAGCACCGCCCGACCAAGTCATCGTTCTCGGCTCCGACGAGCACCGTTGCCCCGCTTCGCCGCTTCTGCTGCTCCTAAGCGTTCACGTGGCCACCGTGTGCCCGCTAGGTGAGCCTTCGTGTCGCTCCATTTCCTCTCTTTCACGCTTTAGCGCGCTCCGTCGCCATCCGTGGAGGTGAGCTCCGCCGCCCGCCATGGTCGCCGCCCGTGCGCCATACGCGCTTCTGAGCCCTAGCGCAAGTCATTGGTGTGCTCCAGGACGTGCGTAGCACCGAGCTGCAGCCCCAACCGCACCCCTAGGACGCTCCCGCCACGATTCGAACGGGGCCCGAGCGCCACCGCCGCTCCTCGTCGCTACTCCGGCCAACTCCGGCCTCCCCAGCATCGCCTATTATCACCACTTGATGCGGCGTCGACCTGGCGTTCGAAAGAGCCCACCCACGCCTCCGTTCGTGCCCCCTGTCGCCGACTCCATCCTTGCCCAACTCCGGCGACCGCAAACCTCGACGCTGGCAATGCTCCGACCGTCCCCGGTGCCAGCCGTCGTCACCATCGCCTGCGTGATACCGGCACGCACCCGTGGGTCCAAACCGCCGGCCTGGAGGCCCTCTGTGGCCTTTTTCCGATCGACTCCGGTGCATCGCCGCTGGCATGCCACCGCCACTGCTGACGTGGCCGCCCGGGGCCACCACCCTGGATCACTGACCGGTGGCCCCAGTGGCCCCCGCTCGCCCCCTTTGACCAAGTTGACCCGGTCAACCTCGTTGACTGAGCGACACCAGCCACTGACTGGTGGGCCCCGCCCCTAACACTAATTAAATTAGTTAATTTAATAAGATTTAAATTGATTATTCACTGACAATGGGCCCCCGTTATCTAATTAGTTAGATTAATTGAAATTAAACTCTGCTAAGGCCACTGTCTATGACAGGTGGGACCCGCTGGTCAGTTTGACTAGTCAGCGGGTCAGTTGACTCCTTACCTCACCCTTACCTTACCTTACCTCATTCTGTTAATAAAAATAGTTCCAGTAAATTGTTTAATCTTTGAAAATTCATAGAAAATAAACCGTAGCTCGGATCGAAAAAATTTATATATAAAAGTTGCTCAGAACGACGAGACGAATCTGAATACGCTGTCCGTTTACCTGTCAGATGCCTCTAACTAACTGAACATGGAGCATTTCACCTCCGGTCATCTGTTTGACACAGGTCAGGAACTAGAAAAACATTCCCGGTTGAATTCCCCCTTCACCTATACCGTGTATCCATACGTTAGGTCACACCCGGTACAACATATTGCCATGTTATGCTTTGTGATGCTATGCTTGCTTTATATTTATTGTTTCTTCCCCCTCTTCTTCTCCGATAGACAACGAGACCGTTGTTGATGCCGCTGTGATCGACTACGTCGATAACGATTCTTCTTCCTTTTGTGCAGAGCTTCTAGGCAAGCACCCCCTTTGATCATCCCGGTATTGCCCATTCTATCCTCTCATGCTTGCATTAGATTTTTCTACTATAATTGTTTGCTCCTATTTTGATGCATAGCCTGCTTTTGTATCTGCTGTTGTAACTTACCTGCTTATCCTAAACTGCTTAGTATAGGTTGGTTAGTGATCCATCAGTGACCCCCACCTTGTCCTTATTGCTCCTGCTTCATCGTCAATGACCCGATCAACGGGATCGAAGACCAGGCTCCAGCACCGCACATCAGTTTCCCCTTAGTTGCTCGACACTACTGGGTTACTATCGAGTGCCGAGGGTGAGACCTCATCAGCACTTCTGACGTTTACCCTGTAGTGTAGCTATTCGATCGTGGTCATCGAGGGTGATTTCCTCCTTAACCACTTCCGATACGACTCTGTCGTGCAACCCCTCAAGTGTGAACCTTGATTGTGGTTCCTCTTACGTTCACCTTGATGATTACATCGAGTGGAATCCACTGAGGGTGGTTCCTTAGGGTTCCCTTTGGTGTTAGACACACAGTTACTATGGTTACTATGACTTTACACTGAACCATGTTACTAAAGATGGGTCAGCCTTGAGGGGTACCTGCGCGAGCTTAATTGCGAGTGATGAGGAGTCGGGTTGACCTGGAAGGTGCCCATGACATAAATATGAGGCGTGGCCGGGCATTCTTAGCCCTTGCCGCAAGTCCTCGAGACGGGGCGACGGGGTCACATCTTTCGTGAGTCTTTTCTTGTTACCGCGCATTCCGAATCCACTACGATTTGGATATTTGATCCGAGGGGCCTCTGGCCTGATAGCACTAACCATCACGTGGGCATAGTATGGGCGTTCCGCGTTGTATGCATCAGCCAAAGCTTAATAGACGTCAGCGACTGAGTGGCGCACGCCGGGTTGGACTGCGTAAGCACCTTCCTTTTTAAGGAGGTAGCTAGGTCTGCTCACCGGCCACCCACGCAACGTGCAGGAGTTCCTGGGGTGATGGCCCATGACCCCTGGGGGCATAGGTTTAGTCCAGCGCGCTGACCTCTCTATTAAGCCTAGGTCGGCTTGTGGCGTATTGTTTGGCCGAGGCCGGGCATGACCCAGGAAAGTGTGTCCGGCCGGAGCTAATCTACCGTGGTGGGTAAGTTGGTGCGCTCCTGTAGGGAAGAAAACATCTATCGATAGCTTGTCCTATGGTAACGGACACTCGGAGTTGTATCCCGGTCGATACAACTAGAACTGGATGCTGAGGCATGATTTGGATATGTTGCTTTGGGAGTCGAGAAACGATCCCGGAGCGTTGATACAACAACATAAATATGGCTTATGTTATACTACTCTACTCCCTCATGTTGCTGCAAGATGGTGGTTTCCAGAAGATGCTAGTCTTCGATAGGACTAGCTTCTCCCCCTCTTATTCTGGCATTCTGCAGTTAGTCCACAGATACTACCCCTTTCATTGATACCGATGCATAAGTAGTGTAGATCCTTGCTTGCGAATACTTTGGATGAGTACTCACGATTGCTTTGTTACCCCTTTTCCCCCTTCTTTCTTCTTTCTGGTTGTTGCAACCAGATGGTGGAGTCCAGGAGCCAGATGCCACCTTTGGCGACTGCTACTACCCCGAGGGTGCCTACTACCACGTAACGGACACCGACGACCAGGAGTAGTTAGGAGGCTCCCAGGCAGGAGGCCTTGTCTTTTCAATCATTGTTGCTTCTGTGCTAGCCTTCTTAAGGCAAACTTGTTTAACTCATGTATGTACTCAGATATTGTTGCTTCCACTGACTCGTTTGTATTCAAGCTTATGTATTCGAGCCCTCGAGGCCCCTGGCTTGTAATATAAAGATTGCATTATTTTAATTTGTGTCTAGAGTTGTGTTTTGATATCTCCCCGTGAGTCCCTGATCTTGATCATACACATTTGCGTGTATGATTAGTGTATGATTGAATCGGGGGCGTCACAAGTTGGTATCAGAGCCGACTGCATGTAGGATCCCGCTTTCCAAGTCCTTGGCCGAAGTTAAGTCTAGTACTTGAAAACGGTTTTACAAACATGGTTGTGTGGCTTACGGGCCCACGATGCCAATTGGGTGGTATGAGGATCTTTTATTCCTTGTCATTACTCTGGACTCTGATCTCTCTTATATTTGGGTTAAATAATTTTGCTAACTCTAACACTAGGCTCTCGTAACCGCTTCCTCCCGGAGAGCTCCTTCAACATATATGATCGTCTGCTACATCAGAAGACTCTGAAGATACTTCTCGATGTATCCCAAGACCCTGTGTCCACTGCCTTGCAGTTTCTGACCGCCGGTAATCCCCGTGAATAACATCCTTGCCACTTGTACCTTCATCCCCAGTTGCTCCTGTTGTTACGAGATACCCCTAGTACTCTCTGTTGTACCGAGAGTCCTTTGTGCCTTCTCCTTTGCAGCTTCTTTTGCACTGCGGATAATTCACTTAACCAGGTTTCGTTCATCCCCAGTTGTTCATATGCTTTCCTAAATACTTGGAAATACTATTTGATCTTCTAAAAATCCTCTACAGCCTATTACTCTTGATTCTCCTTGCCTGCTTGCAATAGGATTAATTCCATATGTCTAGCAATATTCTTTAAAATTATTTGCGATTGTCATTCTGTTCCTATGGATTTAACGTGTGAGCGAATACTCGCAATCATCAATTAACCCTTGGAAATTTTCTTTCCGACTTCGACATCACTCTGGATATGGGCTGGTTCTTGCCCAATCAAGATTTGATCGGGTGCACCTCTAAGTCTATTCAACTTACTCATCTTTTGGTCAGAGCCTCTGCTTCTGATCCTTCGTCTTGAAACCATGACTCCTTTGTACTCAAGCATTGAATTATTCAAATGTTTCTATAATTGAATGCCTTTGCATTCTTTCCTTCTTCTGATTGAGTACTGATACTCACAGCAGATCCATTGAGGACCGCTGAATCCTTTGTTGGATTATTATCCGGCAGTGTCCTTCATATTCAAAATTTTGTGCGCTCTTCCCCTGATACATATTGCCTTTGGTAAATTGTATTCTCTGCTTTGTCAACCATGCTTTGCTTTCGAGCTTGAGTTAATTACCTCTGAAGTTTTTGCAAATGTTCCTAAGATGCCCCGACGGGTTAAACTAATGCTTTCCCTAATTTGTGTGAACCCGGAAATTTCTATGGGTCATACTCTACTAGTGTTACGCCGGATAAAAAAATTCTACACTACAACTTCGTCAAAAGCAAGAAGTAAATGAGAGGTTATGCATTGAAGAAGTGGGAGTCGACCTTGAACTTTGTGTTCATGCCCATAGACACGAAGTAGATCTTATCATGGAAGCTTCTCTTATAATCAAATGTTCCCTTGGTATAAGCTCATCTTGCATCTGTAAATTGATTCTTTGCAATCGTGGTTCCGATCATATTTTCTCCTTGATTCCATTTCCTAGACAAGTTGAACTACTTGTCTTTTGCAGATCATTTCATCTGTCCAACCTCTATTTTGATCTACCTCGAGTATTGCCTCGTGTTATCTCGAGGATATTGTGTCATTGCACTACCTCTTGTGAATTCTCATTGGAATGATACTCCATCACATCATTCCTAGCCTGATCGACTATATCATTATCGAGCTAATTTTAACTGTGCTACCCGGTCCTTCTTCTCGGAGCACAACTTCCATCGATGAGCTAAGCTTACGTCGATCTTCTTCATATTGTCATTTCACCTCAATCAACAAGCTTGATTTTGAGCTTGTGTCGCATCCGTGGTTCCAATAACCTTCCGCCTCATCATTCCTTTTGCTTGATGTCGTTGCTGTTTGATGGCCTCTTCATAGTACCTCGACAAAATCTATCGTGATCCCCATCAATATACTGACCTGTTTCAGGATATCAATCGAATTCATGACGAGAAATGCCATCCTCGCCCCTCGATGATTGGGTTATCATTGACAACATCCTTGACTTCCTGCCAACACAGACCTGATTGTGTTTGGTTATACCTTATGTTCCAAGATAATCTTGGTTTTGAATCTCTTATGATCTACAAACCCAATCCTTAATTGAAACACCATATTAGTGCTATCTCGAAGCATAATTGTGGTATTCCGAATATCAACACGAACATTTGAATTGAAATGCCAAATGCTTCTTGATCTATT
This sequence comes from Triticum timopheevii, assembly GCA_963921465.1. NCBI lineage: Eukaryota > Viridiplantae > Streptophyta > Magnoliopsida > Poales > Poaceae > Triticum > Triticum timopheevii. The sequence continues at coordinate 276,223,812 of OY997274.1, forward strand.
ATCCAAACACTGTTGTATGGGTAATATCCTAATTCTTCGCTCGCCCCTTTATCTAAATGCTTTTTCTCTTAATGTCCTATCATGTATATCATGCTCCGCTTTTCTTTGGGAAGGATATACTCCCAATTCTTGTGTGAAACACATTTTCCTTTCCATTGGTCTGTTAAGTTTGATAGACATATTTTCCCTTCCGTTGGTCCATTTAATCCGATGATTTCATTTTCCTTTCCATTGGTTGTTTAACATTTCTTGTGGTCTATATGACCTAAGCAACATTAATTCTCTTCCTATGAAAACACCTCGGTCTACAACTTTGTCAGTGTGACCCTGTTATTATTGTTGATGACATTCCCGTAACCGTCGATGGACGCGGACTTGGCCTAATTGCCACCTCATTCCAACGAGCAGGAAAATGGTTCTCTTTGTTCCTCACCCTTGGTACCAACGTTGATGTCAACATAACTGACAGACTATCCTATGACATGCCTTGCTATCATATCCGTGCAAGATGTCGCCGCTCTTCCTACTCTGAACACACAAGGTGGGCCCATAACCCACAGTTCCACAGGATCGAAACCTGACTCTCCTGTACAACCTTGATTCTGAAACATTCTTTACACTTGGCTTCGTATGTAATTCACAAGCTAACTTCCTCACCATGCTTCATTCCGGTATCACACGCAACATTTTTCTTCATTGCTCTGAACCCCTTCATCACCTGTTATAGGCATCAGCTTGATGCCTACCTGGTTGAAACTTCATGAACCTCCTTATAGCACTCTCGATTTGTTTCCTGGTGCTTCTAAAATCTGCTTCCTTGAGATAATTACCGGATACCAATCCTTTCAAACATCCGTCCTTATAGTTTTCCCCTTATAATCCTATTCGTAAGTACGATGGAGTTTCTGAAGAAAGGATGATGACTTCATCATGATGCCCTGATGCAACAAATTGAAGACATCAACACCATGGATCAACCTCTTCGATGAGAGCAACAAGAACAAGAAGAGTTGCTAGAATTTCATAACCAATTCCTTTCCCCTTACTCCATCTCTTAAATCTCGGGACGAGATTTCTTGTAGTGGAGGAGATTTGTAACACCCCCCATGTCATGCTACAGTAACCCTTTATGATTAAGCTAATTATTTTTCCAAACAGTGCTTCATCACCTTTGTTCAATATCCCATTTGAAATTCCAGTCAAATTCAAATTCAAATTCTAAGTGAATTCCAAAATTGCTCAAACATGAAAACTAAAATGTTCATCATGTGCCAAATAATCCTTTGTTAATATTGGTGGTGAACCAACATTTTTTTTGCAAATGTCTAAATGCCCTAAACCACTTTAAAACAGTGGCTAAAGCAAATATATTAAATGCTTGTTAAGTTATAAAAATAATATACTACTTTATTTTGGTGCCAAGTTAATTATGGTAGTGGCCTAAGTTAAAATGGTATTTTAGGTGCAAGATTGGTTTTTATAAAATCCCCTTCCCTGTTCCCCCGACCGGGGTCAGAACAAGGGCGTAGCCCTGCCGAACCCACTCGTCATCGTGGGCGAGGGGATAAGGCCGCCACTCGCGCGCCTCGATCCCTCCCCCACTCCACGCCTCTCTCCCTCTCCGCCTCTCCTCTCAGATCCCCTTTCCCCCCATGCGTTGTTGCTTCTCCTCTCCGTCAAGGTCGCCACTGCCGTCGCCTCCGCTTGCTCGCCCACGTAGCCACCAGCCCCTCCACGACAAGCCACCGCGTTCGGACGCGCCATCGACGTCCACTACTGCGACTTCGACCACCCGCTTGAGGCGATGCCCGCTACAGCACCGCCCCAACCAAGTCATTGTCCTCGGCTCCGACGAGCACCGTCGCCCCGCTTCGCCGCTTCTGCTGCTCCTAAGCGTTCACGGGGCCACCGTGTGCCCGCTAGGTGAGCCTCCGTGTCGCTCCCTTCCCTCTCTTTCATGCTCTAGCATGCTCCGTCGCCGTCCCTGCGGAGGTGAGCTCCACCGCCCGCCGTGGCCGCTGCCCGCACGTCGTACGCGCTTCCGAGCCCTAGCGCAAGTCACTGGCATGCTCCAGGATGCGAGCAGCACTGAGCTGCAGCCCCAACCACACCCCTAGGATGTTCCCACCATGATTGGAATGGGGCCCGAGCGCCACCGCCACTCCTCGTCGCTACTCCGGCCAGCTCCGGCCTCCCCAGCATCGCCTATTACCACCACTTGATGCGGCATTGACCCGGCATTTGAAAGAGCCCACCCGCGCCTCCGTTCGTGCCCCCAGTCGCCTACTCTATCCTCGCCCAACTCCGGCGACCGCAAACCTCGATGTCGGCGATGCTCCGACCATCCCCGGCGCCGTCCGTGGTCACCATTGTGTGCGCGTCGCCGGCACACACCCGTAGGTCCAAACCACCGGCCTAGAGGCCCTCTGTGGCCTTTTTCCGGTCGACTCCGGTGCGTCGTCGCCGTTTTAATATCCGTCGCCGGCGCACCACCGCCACCGCTGACGTGGCCACCCGGGGCCACCACCCTGGATCACTGACCGATGGCCCCAATGGCCCCCGCTTGCCCCCCTTGACCAAGTTGACCCGGTCAACCTCGCTGACTGGGCGACCACCAGCCACTGACTGGTGGGTCCCGCCCCTAACACTAATTAAATTAGTTAATTTAATTAGATTTAAATTGATTACTCACTGACAGTGGGCCCCCATTATCTAATTAGTTAGATTAATTGAAATTAAACTCTGTTAAGGCCACTGTCTATGACAGGTGGACCCGCTGGTCAGTTTGACTAGTCAGCGGGTCAGTTGACTACTTTCCTCACCCTGACATCATGCTGATGTCATAATGAATTTCTGTTAATAAAAGTAGTTCAAAAAAATGGTTTAATCTTTGAAAATTCATAGAAAATAAACCGTAGCTTGAATCAAAAAACTTTATATATGAAAGTTGCTCAGAAGAACAAGACGAATCTGAATACGTGGTTCGTTTACCTGTCAGATGCCCTAACTAACTGAACATGGAGCATTCCCCCTCCGTTCATCTGTCTGACACAGGTCTGGAACCGGGAAAACATTCCCGGTTGAATTCCCCCTTCACCTATATCATGTAGACAAACGTTAGGTCACACCCGGTACAACATATTGCCATGTTATGCTTTGTGATCCTATGCTTGCTTTATATTTATTGTTTCTTCCCCCTCTTCTTCTCCGGTAGAGATCAAGACCGCTGTTGATGCCGCTGTGATCGACTACGTCGACAATGAAACTTCTTCCTTTTCTGCAGAGCTTCCAGGCAAGCCCCCCCTTTGATCATCCCGATATCACCCATTCCATTCTCTCATGCTTGCATTAGATTTTGCTACTGTAATTGTTTGCTCCTATTCTGATGCATAGCCTACTTTTGTATCTGGTGTTGTAGCTTACCTGCTGATCCTAAACTGCTTAGTATAGGTTGGTTAGAGATCCATTAGTGACCCCCACCTGGTCCTTATTGCTCCTGCTTCATCATCAAAGACCCGATCAACAGGATCGAAGACCAGGCCCCCGCACCGCACATCACTTTCCCCTTAGTTGCTCGACACTACTGGGTTACTATTGAGTGTCGAGGGTGAGACCTCATCAGCACTTCCGATGTTAACCTTGTAGTGTAGCTATTCGATCGTGGTCGTATAGGGTGATTTCCTCCTTAAACACTTCTGATACGACTCTGTCGTGCAACCCCTCAAGTGTGAACCTCGAGGGTGGTTCCTCTTACGTTAACCTTGATGATTACATCGAGTGGAATCCACCAAGGGTGGTTCCTCAGGGTTCCCCTTGGTGTTAGACACACAGTTACTATGGTTACTATGACTTTACACTGAACCAAGTTACTAAAGACGCGTCGGCCTTGAGGGGTACCCATGCGAGCTTAATTGCGAGTGATGTGGAGTTGAGTTGACCTGGAAGGTGCCCACGACATAAATACGAGGCGTGGCCGGGCATTCTTAGCCCTTGCCGCAAGTCCTCGAGATGGGGCGACGGGGTCACATCTTTTGTGAGTCTCCGCTTGTTACCGTGCGTTCCATATCCACTACGATTTGGATATTTAATCCTAGGGGCCTCTGGCCTGATAGCACTAACCATCACATGGGCATAGTACGGGCGTTCTGCGTCGTATGCTTCAGCCGAAGCTTAAAAGACGTTAGCAACTGAGCGGCGCGCGCCGGGTTGGACTGCGTAAGCACATGCCTTTTTAAGGAGGTGGCTAGGTCTGCTCACCGGCCGCCCACGCAACATGCTGGAGTTCCCAGGGCAATGGCCCATGACCCCTGGGGGCATAGGTTTAGTCTGGCGTGCTGACCTCTCTATTAAGCCTAGGTTGGGTTGCGGCGTATTGTTTGGCCGCGGCCGGGCATGACCCAGGAAAGTGTGTTAGGCCGGAGTTAATCGAGCGTGATGGGTAAGTTGGTGCACCCCTGCAGGGAAGAAAACATCTATTGATAGCTTGTCCTACGGTAATGGATACTCAGAGTTGTATCCAATCGATACAACTAGAACTGGATGCTAAGGCATGATTTGGATATGTTGCTTTGGGAGTCGAGAAAGGATCTCGGAGTGTTGATACAACAACATAAATATGACTGATGTTATACTACTCTACTCCCTCATGTTGCTGCAAGATGGTGGTTTCCAGAAGATGCTAGTCTTCGATAGGACTAGCTTCTCCCCCTCTTATTCTGGCATTCTGCAGTTAGTCCATAGATACTACCCCTTTCATTGATACCGATGCATAAGTAGTGTAGATCCTTGCTTGCGAGTACTTTGGATGAGTACTCACGATTGCTTTGTTACCCCTTTTCCCCCTTCTTTCTTTTTTCTGGTTGTTGCAACCAGATGGTGGAGTCCAGGAGCCAGATGCCACCTTTGATGACTACTACTACCCCAAGGGTGCCTACTACCACGTGACGGACACCGACAACCAAGAGTAGTTAGGAGGCTCCCAGGAATGAGGCCTTGCCTTTTTGATCATTGTTGCTTTTGTGCTAGCCTTCTTAAGGCAAATTTGTTTAACTCATGTCAGTACTCAGATATTGTTGCTTCCACTGACTTGTTTGTATTCAACCTTATGTATTTGAGCCCTCGAGGCCCCTGGCTTGTAATATAAAGCTTGTGTTATTTTAATTTGTGTCTAGAGTTGTGTGTGATACCCGTGAGTCCCTGATCTTGATCATACACATTTGCGTGTATGATTAGTGTACGATTGAATCGGGGGTGTCACAACAAGTTGGTTTCACCGCATCAGTAGTATGATTTACATTGCATTAACCTAAATAACTGTCATGATATTGTTTGCCATTATGCTTATGTTTGTTGTGAGCTTGCCAGTACATTCAATGTACTGACCTGGCGTGTCATGCCAGATTTCAGGCAAGTTGTATCGGATCGGAGAGCTTCCCGCGTCTAGATCGTGCCCACATTGGTGTCCCTGTGATATGGAGTTCCACTTCGTCGTCGTTCCGCTGTTGCGTAGTTTATGTGATCGAGGCCCTTTCATGTTCATTAAATAATGTACATACTGTTCAGCCGCACCGTGTGTGCCGCTTAGCCTTGCATTTTGATGTAATATCAGACTTATGTTTCCGGTAGCATCAATAAAGCGGTTGTTTCTATACCATGTTGTTGTGTGTTGCCAGAAGATCTTATCTCTGGGCTGACAATGCAAGGTAAACCAGTTGCTTTGAGCCGGGGTGCCACAGCACGGCCCAACAGAGGCCCGTATAGGTTAAAAAGGTCGGCCCATTCAAAGGCACATATGATTTACTCAGGTACTAGTGGGCTGGCCCAGTAAGAGCCTGCTTAAAAATGGCCCATATATGACCCATCGCCAGATTTGGCCCGTTAATTGTCCGCTTAGTCTTTGGGCCCCATTACGGCCCAGTGAGTTTTTGGCCTATGAGAAGCCCGATGTAGACATGGGCCCATTTCAGCCCGTGTGTCTTTTGGCCTGGTATGGCCTATGCTACCCATGGGACATATATGGTCCAACACGACATTCGGCCCATTAACGGCCCGTGATCACGATGGCAACAATTTAGCCCAACTTGACTTTGGGCTTGTTAAAGGCCCGTCATAAAATTCAGCCCATTGATGCCTCTACTAAGCTTTTGACCTCTTAAAGGCCCATGATATCAGTGGGCAAACCAAGGTTCGATTTATGTTTGGTCTGGTAACGGCCTGTCATATAACTGGGCCAATAATGGCCCGAGGTATATTTTGGCCTACTAAAGGCCCGTGGACGACTCTTGGAAATGGAGGTCCAACATGCATTTCGGCCTGCTAAAGGTCCATGGTGTCTTTTGGGCCAGAACAGGCCAGCAGAATATTCAACCTATTAATGGACCGAAGGTACATGGGCCCAACATTTCTAAAGGCCTAACTAAATGTTGGGCCCAATGAAGGCCCATTATGAGTTATGGGCTTGGTGCATCGTTCCATGAAGGGCCCATATGGCAGGTCCACCTAGGCCCAAGTAAGTTGCGGGCCGGCCCAATAATGGCCCGCTGAAATGCAGGCCCGTTAGAGGCGAATGTTTCGGCCCGGTTGCCTCCATCAGATTTTTGTCGTTTTTTCGGATAGCAAATGATGGCATATACGGTAACTAGGAATTAAGAACAAACCAACCATATAAAATAAAGAAATTTGGCCATAGTAACTTATAATAAACCTACACTATACAATAATGGATTTAGGGTATATTACATCCACTAGGCATCAAAGTTCGCCACAAGTGATCATAAACCGCAACCAAGAAGCAGATTACAAAAATTGGGCATCAAAGGTCCTGCCATTATAGCGCAACAAAATAATAGTAAACCAAGACCACTTCCAATACAGTTCAAGAAATGTTAGCCTTGCACGGGAGCTATTGCGCAAGCAGCTGAGCAAGGCAGTGAGACCGGCCTAACATGTCAGTCATATCTTCAAGTTGTAGTTGCTTTGCAATGAGGTTCTCATTGGAGTTCTCCATGACCTTCCTTAGAGATTGGACTTCAAGTCGAAGTTGAGTTGCACAATGCCTTTCTGCTTGAAGTTGAGACTGAAGAAGTCGAATTGATTCAACCAGCAAATTTTGTGAGCTTGTGTGACTGCTAGTCTCAAGTAAGTTGAACACTGCATCAAGACATGCCTTTGGGGTTGTCTTGCTAGCTTCAAGATGTTTTGCCTTCTTTGCTGCAATATAGGTTGGGTTTGTCTCACAACCTTCAGTAGACTTGTGCATGCCATCAGGCATATCACCCTGAAACAAGCAAACAGATGACAAGTTTTACACGTATATAAGCAAAGATGGTAACTATGCTGTCAATTTCATCCAATTTCATATTAGAAAATAAAGAGGCAGTTCAAAATGCTAATAGCATAATTTGGCATTGTTCATAATGCGGGGAGCTTCACCACACTACTGGATTACATATCAAAAAACAAGCATAGATGTAGGGCAAAAGACAATCATTATATCTCTTTTGGTTAATGTGCATGGCATGTTGTTCATATCATCAGCTAGGTGAGTAAGATAAAGTAGGAAATGAGAAGGTGCAAATGTGGGATGCTTCACCACACACTGGATTAGAGATAAACAAAACAAGCACACATGCAGGGCTAAAGAAAATCACTGGATCTGTATTGAATATTGTGCATGGTATGAATAGGGAATTTGGTTTTACGACTATAACTTGGAACTTACAGTTGTTTGCAAACATGCATTTTGATAGAAACAGCAAACTAAACAACACTTGACGATAGGGAGTATGAGAAAATTAAACAGCAGTTGAGGATAAAGCCTTTACAAGGACTAAGTTACATTGACAATTAACACCAGCTCTATAATGCCCTTCTCCATGTCAATGGAAGGATAACTCAAGAATTTCAGAACAAAATCTTCATAAGCATTGCCTGTACTCTACATTTTGTAGAGAATAATTATAGATATGATAATACTGGAAGGGATAGAGGATAATGAAGATAAGATGCAGATTGATGCTACATAATCAACTACCTATCCATGTAAGTACAAGCATTCTAGGAAAAAATGTACTGACAAGAGTAATGGGCTACACGTCTGCACTGGCATTGTCTATGTATTCAACTTTTTGGTGAGTTTAAATATAGATCTAATATTTTTTTAGTAAATGGTGGGTGAGGGAGAGAAGATGCAGAGTAATGCTACAAAATGAACCACTCCCTCCTTCCCAAATATAAGAGTGTTTTATACACTACTGTACTGTACAAAACACTCTTATATTATGGGACAGAGGGAGTAGCTGTTAATGTAAGTATAGTGATACAAGACATTCGGTCCTTACAAGAGGACCACAGAACTAAACCTCTTCAAAAGCATTGGATTTATTCTAAATTTATGTAAGTGTCAATACAGATCTTATAATGTCCATCAAATGGAGGATAAGGAGGCTAACATGTGCAATGATGCTACATAATCAACCAACTATGAAAGTAAGTATGGTGATACAGGGCAAGAGGTACTCACAAGAGCAATGCAGTGTGCAGCATGGTTGCGAGATTCAGTGGTGCCTTGAGAATGAATATTCTTCTGAAAAGAATTTTTGTACAAGTGAGACGGTAAGGCACATGCAGAAATGTAGTTCAAATTGTGATGTGATATCATAGATAGTACCTTACGCTACAAACGAGACCAATGTGTAACAAGATTATTACAATCACTGTCTACTAAATGTAGCACCAGAGACTTCATAGAAATTTCATTTAGAGGCTTACCATTGAAGTACACTTGCCTCAGGTAGCAACGATACTTCATCAACACATGCTCGAAAAGTGCATCCAAGCTTTGCTTGTCTTGACTATCCAGTTTGGTCCTCGCCTATTTAAAAGAATGAAATCTTTTGTCTTCTATTAGCAAAAACATAGGCACTAATTACCATGAATAACGTTAGCACATTACTTACACGTAAGTTGCAGAGGAAGATTGTAAATTTTTCTTTGTCTGTGGTATAATCTTTCCATGAAGGAAAGATGCGCACAAAGTTCCTTACAAGAATAAAAGCTTCGTCTTCTAAATTGGGAAGAAGTGGAATAGGGGTCCTATTTGCTGCAATTGGGGCTCTATCTCGTTCAAAAAGGGATTTGGCAACTGGAGTTGGTGTACTCTTTGCTGGAATGGGGGTTTTGCATCGTAGACCTGGTGCTATGTCAACTGGCATCATAAAACTGTTTGTAGCAGTTGGGGTCTGCTGAGTTAGGGCATCTGAGATGGCCAGCGGAGTAGGGCTAGAGTCTTCTAGAGTTTGAGCTGGGTTTTGTGGGTCTAGTGATATTGCCACTACACCTAATGGGCTATTTTATTTATCAGGTGTCACTACTTTTTTCCAAATACTTTGTTTGTACTCCTGTGCATTGAGCAATCGCCCTCTTCCTTTTGAGCATCTGATACATAGAGCAACATTAAAATGGAGAGATATGGTATGATGAAATATGGAATATGTACATAAAATGTATAGGTAGTGAGTGTGTCCTGGACTAAGGGGTCCTCAGGCTGCCCGCCTATTTCTCGTACGCCGGACTAGTGGGCTACTTGTTGTTCGTCAGGGGAAGACCGAACGTCGGATGATCCCGCCCTTCAGAAGGAAGCCTTCGTAGACTTGACATACCCTCCAAGTTTTCCTTGACAGGATTTACGTGCTTATCCTTTGTTGGTAACCGACATATGTAACACTAGGTACCCCTGGTGTCTATATAAACTAGAGGGTTTAGTCTGCAGAGGCTAGAATCATCATCCTACTCATCTAGGGTTTAGCTCATCTGATCTTGTGGTAGATCAACTTTGTAACCATCGTACAAACACCTCAATACAATCAAGTAGGACGTAGGGTTTTACCTCTTTGAGAGGGCCCAAACCTGGGTAAATACTGTCTCTATGTTCCTTGTTCCCCATCAATCCAAGATCTACAGCTCGGTACCCCCCTACCTGAGATCTGCCGGTTTTGACACCGACATTGGTGCTTTCATTGAGAGTCCCGTTGTGGAATTGGTGAAGGATCGATCGTCCATATAGTCACCAGTGATGACATCCGCAATGGGGACGTCTTTGTTCCCGGGCAGCTTTTCACGTTTGGCAGCTTCGTACTGCATCATGGCTTGACCAACCTCCTTGGCCGGGTCGGTAGCTTCGTCCCCGACTAGGAAATCAGGTCTGGAAACTTAGAATTCATCGCCGACTCTAGGGGAGATCTTATTCTGACAAGGTTCTCAGCCTCGTCTGAAGAGCCCACAAATCCCAAGGCTTTAACTTTGGGTGCAGCGAGCACCATCATGGAGGAAGCCGCTACCTTGGATCCGGCAGTAAGCGCGAATCCAGTCTCCACCCCTGATGACCTGGAGCTAGCCTTGACCGAACACTGCTCCGACGTGATCTAAAATGCTCCCGGATAGGTGGTACTGTGAATCGACCCCGGACACTCCCAGAATATGGACCCGACAGATCTCTCACTATTAAACGAGCTACTAGACTGGATCCAAGCCATGGGAATTTCCAACAGCCAGACCTCGTTTTACGATCAGATCCGGCTTAAACCCGACGACAGGAAAATCTAGGTCCCACCCATCACACACTTGGTTACCACCGTCAAATACCTGGCCAAAAACTCACCCTGCAACCTCTAGAGCCAGGAACGGATTGTGTAGAAGTCTTCGATCATCAGGTTCTGTTGTCTAGTATGGAATCTGACCTCCATTCCGGAATGTGTCCGAAGTCCAGCTCCAATACAACACGCTAACCTTGAGTCTATGCAACTGTGCCCGGTTGTTAATCTAGATTATGAGCACGACACGACGGATTCCGTGATGACACAGGACACAGCTGCAAAAACTCCGGACTCACACCCTGGTTGGATATAAAGTTCCTTCCCACCCTCCCCACGTCAAATACTCTGCAAGAAACTCAAGGCCGCCTAACATATGAGTTCTAATGTACGTCAAACAACAACCTAGGGATACGGTCCTGCAATTCTGGACTACGACAGCCAGGAAATTCTAGCGACCTTCCGGCATAACTATCGAGACGAAGGAATCTTGAATGCCCTTGCCCGTCCTCACGTTCAAAACTTTGTCGAGCTATCAGTTCTGGTACGTAAGTATTGCACTAATGGAAAGTGCCTGGCAGGCTCAGCAAGTGCAAACGAAGTCAATCCATGCCAGGGAACCTAGAAGAGCTCGCATGAAATGCGTGACCCCATGCCGGTCAGCCAAACATGAGACGATCGAGAAAAAGAATAAACCACTTTCATGATCCAAAATGGTCCTCGACAAACTGTTGGACAAGGCGTGCCCCATACATTCTGTCCTGCTGAATACCAACCCAACTCACAACCTTCGACCTTGCTGGGTGATTAGGCAAGTTCAAAAGAGCGGGGAAACTATTATCGGAGGCACACCCTCAAGAAGATGTTCAACAACGCCCCTAGATGACAACATTGAGATCCTAAGGATCTAAGAGACATTTTCCTCTAAAAAATAGAGAAAAAGATCCCTTCGAGAGCTCGGTCAAATCCACTAGGTGGCAGCAACAAATTCATGGACACACACACCCATCACCTTCGGCGAAGAGGACGGCCCAAGGGCCTTCCCCGTCCGAGAACCTGTTGCCCTTGTCCTTGACCCCATAGTGGATGGATTTAGACTCCACAAGGTAATAATGGACAAGAGCAATGGTTTAAACCTCATTTATGAGGACAACCTAGACAGAATGCAATTTGAGAGATCTCATATTGAGCAAAGCCACACCACCTTTCGAGGGATTATCCCTGGAAAATAGGCATGCTTGCTCTAACCGAGTTACTCCCGATGTAGTATTCGACACTCCCCAGAACTACCGGTTTGAAGAATTACTCTTCCACATTGTGCCCTTTCATAGTGGTTATCATGCCCTATTGGGCGAGATGTATTTACAAGATTCCATGAAATACCTCATCACGGGTATATGAAGCTCAAGATGCTAGGGTCTAATGGTGTGATCATAGCAATAAGCAATCCGGATAGAGCTCTTCGGGCCGAGAACAAAACAACATCGCTGGCCCTCAAAGCATTGTTCGAGGCTCTCGCAGCCAAAGAATTAACAACACTCCGCTCAATGGTGGATAGGGACGATGTAATCCTCAGTAAGAGTCGGAATCCACATCTTTCAAGCCAGCAGATGAAATCGTCAAATTTCAGGTGCATCCGACGGATCCCAACAAGACAACATTCATTGGATCTCAACTGGACCCGACGGCCGATGAGTAATTGCGTGCATTTCTGTGTGAAAACTGGGACATATTTGCCTGGCTCCTCCAGATATGCTGGGAATCACATGAATACTAGCTGAGCACAGCCTGGACATAATTAAAGGCTTTAAGCCTGTCAAGCAGGCGCTATGCCAATTTTTTGAACCCAAGTGTTAGACTATGGTTGAAGAACTAGCAAAATTACTCGAATCCGGATTCAATCAAGAAATCAAACACCTCGAGTGGTTGGCTAATCTGGTCATGGTGCCTAAGAAAGACAAATCATGGCGGTTGTGCATCGATTTCAAGGACCTAAACAAAGCATGCCCCAAGGATCCCTTACCTTTACCACGCATAAACCAGATCATCGACGCCAGTGCTGGACACGAGTCACTGTGCTTCCTTGATGCCTACTCCGCATACCATCAAATCAAAATGAGGGAATCTGGCCAGGCTGCAACAGCCTTCATCACCCCCTACGAGCCATTCTGTTTCAACACAATGCCGATTGGATTAAAAAATGCAGGCGCTACATGCCAGCGCATGATCCAGACATGCCTGGTAAAGCAAATCGGCAAAACGGTCAAGGCATGCATGGACTACGTGGTCATAAAGACCAAGCACGTCAGTTAGCTGGTGTATGACCTATGCCAAACCTTCGACAGCCTATGGGCTTACGATATACGGCTTAATCCAGAAAAATGTGTCTTCGGAGTCCCCACGGGCAAGCTGCTCGTATTCATTGTATCCCAAAGAGGAATAGAAGCTAATCTGGATAAAATTCGAGCCACGTCCCAGTTAGCGGTCCCCACGGAGTTGAAGCACGTCCAAAAACTGGCCGGCTGCATGGCGTCCTTAAGCCACTTTATTTCCCGCCATGGGGAAAAGGCGCTACCACTCTGCGGGCTCCTTAAACCGAGAAAAAACTTCGAAGGAACGACGAATCCATTGTTGCATTGAAATAAATTAAAACACTGTTGGCTGGCAACCCCATCTTATAGGACCTGGCACGGGCATACTAATGTTGTTATATATCTTGGCCGCAAATCAAGTGGTGAGTGCAGTTCTCATCGTCGAACGAGAGGCAAAGGGTCACAAGCTTCAGGTGCAAAGGCCGGTCCATGATGTCTACTACACAACTTTATTCTTGTAGACTCGTGTTGGGCCTCCAAGCGCAGAGTTTCATTGGAGAGTAGAAATTTTCCTCAAGTGGATGACCTAAGGTTTATCAATCCATAGGAGGTGTAGGATGAAGATGGTCTCTCTCAGACAACCCTGCAACCAAATACAAGAAATCTGTTGTGTCCCCAACACACCCAATACAATGACAAATTGTATAGGTGCACTAGTTCGGCGAAGAGATGGTGATAAAAGTGTAATATGGATGGTAGAAATATATTTTTATAATCTGAATAAATAAAAATAGCAAGGTAGCAATTGATAAAATGGAGCAAAAATGGTATTGTAATGCTTGAAAATGTGGCCTAGGGTCCATAGTTTTGCTAGTGCAATCTCTCAACAGTGCTAATATAATTGGATCATATAACCATCCCTCAAAGTGCGACGAAGAATCACTCCAAAGTTCCTATCTAGCGGAGAACATACGAAGAAATTGTTTGTAGGGTACGAAACTACCTCAAAGCTATTCTTTTTGATCGATCTATCCAAGAGTTCATACTAAAATAACACCAAATAATTTCAGATTCATAATACTCAATCCAACACAAAAAACTTCAAAGAGTGCCCCAAGATTTCTGATACGTCTCCAACGTATCTATAATTTTTGATTGCTCCATGCTACTTTATCTACTGTTTTAGGCAATATTGGGCTTTATTATCCACTTTTATATTATTTTTGGGACTAACCTATTAACCGGAGGCCCAGCCCAGATTTGCTGTTTTATGCCTATTTTAGTGTTTCGAGGAAAAGGAAAATCAGACGGAGTCAAAACGGAACGAAATCAACTGGAGAAGTTATTTTTGAAAGGAAAGCAACCTGATAGACTTGGAGTGCACGTCAGGGGAGTCCCGGGCTGCCCACGAGGGTGGGGGACGCGCCCACCCCCCTAGGCGCGCCCCCCTGCCTCGTGAGCACCTCGGAGGTCCACCGACGTACCCCTTGCACCCATATATACCTACGTACCCTAAAACTTCCAGAATAGAAGATAGATCGGGAGTTCCACCGCCGCAAGCCTCTTTAGACACCAAAAACCAATCGGGACCCTTTTCCGGCACCCTGCCGGAGGGGGATCCCATCACCGGTGGCCATCTTCATCATCTCGGCGCTATCCATGACGAGGAGGGAGTAGTTCACCCTCGGGGCTGAGGGTATGTACCAGTAGCTATGTGTTTGATCTCTCTCTCTCTCTCGTGTTCTCTCTCGTGTTCCCTCTATGGTACGATCTTGATGTATCCCGAGCTTTGCTATTGTAGTTGGATCTTATGATGTTTCTCCCCCTCTACTCTCTTGTGATGAATTGAGTTTCCCCTTTGAAGTTATCTTATCGGATTGAGTCTTTTATGAGAACACTTGATGTATGTCTTGCCGTGATTATCTGTGGTGACAATGGGATATCATGTGCCACTTGATGTATGTTTTGGTGATCAACTTGCGGGTTTCATGACATTGGGAACCTATGCATAGGGGTTGGCACACGTTCTTGACTCTCCGGTAGAAACTTTGGGGCACTCTTTGAAGTACTTTTATTTTGGTTGGATGAATCTGAGATTGTGTGATGCATATCGTATAATCATGCCCACGGATACTTCAGGTGACAATGGAGTATCTAGGTGACATATGGGTTTTGGTTCATTTGTGTCTTAAGGTGTTATTCTAGTACGAACTCTTTTATAGATTGATCCGAAAGAATAACTTTGAGGTGGTTTCGTACCCTAACATAATCTCTACGTTTGTTCTTTGCTATTAGTGGCTTTGGAGTGACTCTTTGTTGCATGTTGAGGGCTTGTCATATTATCTATCTATGTTATTATGTTTGAGAGAACTTGCACTAGTGAAAGTATGAACCCTAGGCCTTGTTTCCTATCATTGCAATACCGTTTACGCTCACTTTTATCATTAGATACCTTTCTGTTTTTATTATTTCAGATTACAAAAACCTATATCTACTATCTATTTTGCACTTGTATCACCATCTCTTCGCCGAACTAGTGCACCTATACAATTTACCATTGTATTGGGTGTGTTGGGGACACAAGAAACTCTTTGTTATTTGGTTGCAGGGTTGTTTGAGAGAGACCATCTTCATCCTACGCCTCCTAGGGATTGATAAACCTTAGGTCACCCACTTGAGGGAAATTTGCTACTGTCCTACAAACCTGTGCACTTGCATGCCCAACAACGTCTACAAGAAGAAGGTTGTGTAGTAGACATCAAGCTCTTTTCTGGCGCCGTTGCCAGGGAGGCTAGGTAAAGGGCACTCACTCACACCCCGTCAACTAAGCTCTTTTCTGGCGCCATTGCCGGGGAGGTTAGCGCTTTAAGGTATATCTTTAGATCTTGCAATCGAATCTTTTTGTTTCTTGTTTTATCACTAGTTTAGTTTATACAAGAAAAGTACAAAAAAATGGAATTGAGTTTGTCTCATACGCTTCACCTTTTTAATATCTTTCGTGAGTATGATGGGAAGGAAAATTGTGCTCAAGTGCTAGAAGAAGAATTACATAGAATTCTTGGCATAAAATATGTGAATGATGAGCATGATTGCAATGTTGTTAGTATGAATTCCTTGAATATCCATGATGCTAATGATATGCGAAGCCACAAGCTTGGGGAAGCTATGTTTGATGAAGATGATATTTTTGTCCCCCAAGCTTTGAGGAGCAAATTTACTATGATGAAAGCATGCCTCCTATCTATGATGATTATTGTGATGATACGTATGCCATGCTTATGTGGAGAGTAGTAAATTTTCTATGCTTGTAGATCATGAAAAGAATGCTTTAGGTGCTGGTTATATTGTTGAATTCATTCATGATGCTACTGAAAATTATTATGAGGGAGGAACATATGCTTGTAGTAATTGCAGTAATATCAAGTTTCCTCTCTATGTGCTTCAAGTTTTGAAGCTATGCTTGTTTTACCTTCCTATGCAAGTTGATTATTGTTCCCATAAGTTGTTTGCTCAAAAAATCCCTATGCATAGGAAGTGGGTTAGACTTAAATGTGCTAGTCATATGCTTCATGATGCTCCCGTTATGTTTCAATTCTTATCTTTTATTTGAGCATCATTGTCATCATCATGCCTAGCTAGAAAGGCATTAAAGAAAAGCGCTTGTTGGGAGACAACCCAATATTTATCCTTACTGTTTTTGTGTGTCCACATGATTATGCTACTGTAGTAATCATGTTTTATAGCTTTTGTTTCAATAAAGTTCCAAGTAAGACCTTTAGGATAGCTTACGGTGATAGTTGTGTAGATCCTGCTGAAAATCAGAAACTTTTGCACCCAGTAAATTAGTTTTGTTAATTCACAGAAACATGCTATTGATCTGATTCTTTTTGTTGGTACACAAATTTCTTAGGACTTCCTAATTTGGTAGGATTTTTGGAGTTCCAGAAGTATACGTTTGATACAGATTACTACATACTGTTCTATTTCTGACAGATTCTGTTTTCTATGTGTTGTTTGCTTATTTTGATGAATCTATGGCTAGTGTTAAGTTGTATGAACCATAGAAAAGTTGGAATACTGTAGATATTACACCAATATTAATTTAGAATGAGCTCATTACAGTACCTAAGTGGTGGTTTTATTTTCTTATACTAACGGACTTACGAGTTTTCTGTTGAGTTTTGTGTTGTGGAGTTTTCATGTTTTGGGTAAAGATTCGATGGACTATGGAATAAGGAGTGGCAAGAGCCTAAGCTTGGGGATGCCCAAGGCACCCCAAGGTAATATTCAAGGACAACCAAGATCCTAAGCTTGGGGATGCCCCGGAAGGCATCCCCTCTTTCGTCTTCGTTCATCAATAACTTTACTTGGAGCTATATTTTTATTCACCACATGATATGCGTTTTGCTTGGAGCATCATTTTATTTCTTTATTTTTTGCTTGCTGTTAGTTAGAATAATGTTTTGCATCTTTAGTTTCAATAAAGAAGTCAAGGATAGCCTTTCCCATGCTTATTTTGCTAGTATACATGTTGCTGTTTGAAAAACAGAAAGTTTACCGCTGTTGCAAAAATTCCCTAGAAAATTCAGAGAGTGGTATAATGTTGAATCTTTTTGCATATTGAGCTATGATAAATTTATTACAGTGGGAATTTTAGCTCATAATTTTTGGAGTCAGGGAAGTATTGATACTCCTGCATTCCTTACAGACTGTACTGTTTTGGCAGATTGCTGTTATGGTTGCATTGTTTGCATATGGTTGCTTGATTAATGATTATATTTGAGGATAGTAGTATTAAATATGCAGAGGTATTTAGTATGAAATGTTGAATAATAATTTAAGTGATTTGTTACAGTAGAAAATGATAAGGTTTTGCATTGGTTTATACTAACCTATCTCACAAGTTCTTGTTGAGTTTGTTGTGAATGAAGCTTTTGTTAAAAAGAGAAACCATGATATGAGAGGAATTAAGGAGACACAAAAGCTCAAGCTTGGGGATGCCCAAGGCACCCCAAGATAATATTTCAAGAAGTCTCAAGCATCTAAGCTTGGGGATGCCCCGGTAGGCATCCCACCTTTCTTCTTCAATAACTATCGGTTAGTATCGGTTGAGCCTAAGTTTTTGCTTCTTCACATGAGTTGTGCTATCCTTGTAATGTAGTTTTCTTTAGATTTGCTTGCTGTTTGAATAAAGTATCAAGATCTGAAATTTTTAAATGAGAGAGAGTCTTCGCATAGTTGCATCATCATTTAGCTACTCATTGACCGTCACTTATATCTTTCGGAGTAGTTTGTCATTTGCTCTAGTACTTCACTTATATCTTTTAGAGCATGGTGGTAGTTTTATTTTGAGAAATATATGATCTCTCATGCTTCACTTAGATTATTTTGAGAGTCATTAATAGCATGGTAATTTGCTTAATGTTAATATACTTAGTGTTCAAGTTATGTGAAACTTTCTTTTGAGTGAATTGAATACTAAGATAAGTTTGATGCTTGATAATTGTTTTGAGATATGGAGGTGATAATATCAAAGTCATTCTAGTTGGGTAATTGTGAATTTGAGAAAGGCTTGTGTTGAAGTTTGCAACTCCCATAGGATGCACGTATGGGTAAAGTTGTGTAACAAATTTGAAACATGAAGTGTACCTGGCTTGTGCATCCTTATGAGTGGCGGTCGGGGACGAGCGATGGTCTTTTCCTACCAATATATCCCTCTAGGAGCATGCTCGTAGTACTTGAATTTTTGATGGCTTCAAATTTTTTGCAATAAGTATATGAGTTCTTTTGACTAATGTTGAGTCCATGGATTATACGTACTCGCACCTTTCCGCCTTTGCTAGCCTCTTCGGTACCGTGCATTGCCCTTTCTCACCTTGAGAGTTGGTGCAAACTTCGTCGGTGCATCCAAACCCCGTGATATGATACGCTCTATCACACATAAACCTCCTTATATCTTCCTCAAAACAGCCACCATACCTACCTATCATGGCATTTCCATAGCCATTCCGAGATATATTGCCATGCAACTTCCATCATCATCATCATGACATACATTACTTTTGTCATATTGCCATTGCATGATCATGTAGTTGACATCGTATTTGTGGCAAAGCCACCATGCATTATTTTCCATACATGTCACTCTTGATTCATTGCACCATCCCGGTACATCGCCAGAGGCATTCATATAGAGTCATATTTTGTTCTAAGTTTCGAGTTGTAACTGTTGAGTTGTAAGAAAAATAAAAGTGTGATGATCATCATTATTAGAGCATTGTCCCAAGTGAGGAAAGGATGATGGAGACTATGATTCCCCCATAAGTCGGGATGAGACTCTGGACGAAAAATAAAAATAAAAATAAAAAAAGGAAGAAAAAAAAGCAAGGCCAAAAAAAGGGAAGGCCTAAAAATGAGAGAAAAAGAGAGAAGGGACAATGCTACTATCCTTTTACCACACTTGAGCTTCAAATTAGCACCTTGTCCTTCATGTAGTGAGTCTCATATATTGTGCTTCAAAGTAGCACCAAGATCTTCATGATAGTGAGTCTCATAAGTTGTCTTTTTATACTAGTGGGAATTTTTCATTATAGAACTTGGCTTGTATATTCCAATGATGGGCTTCCTCAAAATGCCCTAGGTCTTCGTGAGAAAGCGAGTTGGATGCACACCCACTAGTTTTCTTTTGCTGAGCATTCATAGCTCTAGTGCATCCGTTGCATGGCAATCCCTACTCCTCATGTTGACATCAATTGATGGGCATCTCCATATCTCGTTGATTATCCTCGTCAATGTGAGACTTTCTCCTTTTTTGTCTTCTCCACACAATCCCCATCATCATATTCTATTCCACCCATAGTGCTATATCCATGGCTCGCGCTCATGTATTGCGTGAAGGTTGAAAAAGTTTGAGATTATTTGAGTATGAAACAATTGCTTGGCTTGTGATCGGGGGTATAGAAGTTGGGAACATCTTTGTGTGACGAAAATGAAGCATAGCCTAACTATATGATTTTGTAGGGATGAACTTTCTTTGGCCGTGTTATTTTGAGAAGACATAATTGCTTTGTTAGTACGCTTGAAGTATTATTATTTTTGTGTCAATATGAACTTTTGTCTTGAATCTTTCGGATCTGAATATTCATATCACAATTAAGAAGATTTATATCGAAATTATGCCAAAGTATCACTCCACATCAAAAATTCTTTTTTATCATTTACCTACTCGAGGATGAGTAGGAATTAAGCTTGGGGATGCTTGATACGTCTCCAACGTATCTATAATTTTTGATTGCTCCATGCTACTTTATCTACTGTTTTAGGCAATATTGGGCTTTATTATCCACTTTTATATTATTTTTGGGACTAACCTATTAACCGGAGGCCCAGCCCAGATTTGCTGTTTTATGCCTATTTCAGTGTTTCGAGGAAAAGGAATATCAGACGGAGTCAAAACGGAACGAAATCAACTAGAGAAGTTATTTTTGGAAGGAATGCAACCTGATAGACTTGGAGTGCACGCCAGGGGAGTCCCGGGCTGCCCACAAGGGTGGGGGGCGCGCCCACCCCCCTGGGCGCCCCCTACCTCGTGAGCACCCCGGAGGTCCACCGACGTACCCCTTGCACCCATATATACCTACGTACCCAAAAACTTCCAGAACAGAAGATAGATCGGGAGTTCCGCCGCTGCAAGCCTCTGTAGCCACCAAAAAACAATCGGGACCCTTTTCCGGCACCCTGCCGGAGGGGGATCCCATCACCGGTGGCCATCTTCATCATCCCGGCGCTATCCATGACGAGGAGGGAGTAGTTCACCCTCGGGGCTGAGGGTATGTACCAGTAGCTATGTGTTTGATCTCTCTCTCTCTAGTGTTCTCTCTCGTGTTCCCTCTATGGCACGATCTTGATGTATCCCGAGCTTTGCTATTGTAGTTGGATCTTATGATGTTTCTCCCCCTCTACTCTCTTGTGATGAATTGAGTTTCCCCTTTGAAGTTATCTTATCGGATTGAGTCTTTTATGAGAACATTTGATGTATGTCTTGCCGTGATTATCTGTGGTGACAATGGGATATCATGTGCCACTTGATGTATGTTTTGGTGATCAACTTGCGGGTTTCGTGACATTGGGAACCTATGCATAGGGGTTGGCACACGTTCTTGACTCTCCGATAGAAACTTTGGGGCACTCTTTGAAGTACTTTGTGTTGGTTGGATGAATCTGAGATTGTGTGATGCATATCGTATAATCATGCCCACGGATACTTGAGGTGACAATGAAGTATCTAGGTGACATTAGGGTTTCGGTTGATTTGTGTCTTAAGGTGTTATTCTAGTACGAACTCTTTTATAGATTGATCCGAAAGAATAACTTTGAGGTTTTTTCGTACCCTACCATAATCTCTACGTTTGTTCTCCGCTATTAGTGGCTTTGGAGTGACTCTTTGTTGCATGTTGAGGGCTTGTCATATTATCTATCTATGTTATTATTGTTGAGAGAACTTGCACTAGTGAAAGTATGAACCCTAGGCCTTGTTTCCTACCATTGCAATACCGTTTACGCTCACTTTTATCATTAGTTACCTTGCTGTTTTTATTATTTCAGATTACAAAAACCTATATCTACTATATATTTTGCACTTGTATCACCATCTCTTCGCCAAACTAGTGCACCTATACAATTTACCATTGTATTGGGTGTGTTGGGGACACAAGAGACTCTTTGTTATTTGGTTGCAGGGTTGTTTGAGAGAGACCATCTTCATCCTACGCCTCCTATGGATTGATAAACCTTAGGTCATCCACTTGAGGGAAATTTGCTACTGTCCTACAAACATGTGCACTTGCAGGCCCAACACCGTCTACAAGAAGAAGGTTGTGTAGTAGACATCAATTTCTACCGGAAAAACAAAGACGAGAACATGCATCCACACCTATGCAAAGATTACCCCAATGTCATCGCGAGAATCCGCGAGTTGAATGCAAAACACATATCAAGTGAATCAATATGATACCCCATTGTTACCACGAGTATTCATATGCAAGACATATATCAAGTGCTTTCAAATCCATAAAAGTATTCAATCTGACAACAACGAAATCTCAAAGGGAACAACAGAATTCATCAGAACAAGATAGAGAGGGGAAAACACCATATGATCCAACTATATTAACAAAGCCAGCGATACATCAAGATTGTGACATCTCAAGAACACGAGAGAGAGAGAGAGAGAGATCAAACACATAACTACTGGGACAAACGCTCAGCTCCGAGGGTGGACTACTCCCTCCTCATCATGGTGGCCGCCGGGATGATGAAGATGGCCACCGGTGATGATCTCCCCCTCCGGTAGGATGCCAAAACGGGGTCTAGATTGGTTTCGTGGATACAGAGACTTGCGGCAGTGGAATTTCCGATCTAGGTTAACCCTGAGGGTTTTTGAATATTTGAAGATTTATAGGGAGAAGAGGGGGTACCAGAGGCCACTGAGGTGGACACATCCCACCTGGGTGTGCCTGGGGCCCCAGGCATGCCCTGGTGGGTTGTGCCGCCCTCGGGCCACCCCCCAGGTGTTGCTCTGGCCCACTGGATGTCTTCTGGTCCATAAAAATCCACAAAAACTTTCGCGGTGTTTGGACTCTGTTTGATATTGATTTCCTGGGATGTAAAAAACAAGCAAAAAACAACAACTAGCACTGGGCACTGGGTCAATAGTTTAGTCCCAAAAAATGGTATAAAGTTTCTACAAAATGATTGTAAAACTTCCAAGAATGATAATATAACGGCATGAATACTTCATAAATTATAGATACATTGGAGACGTATCAGTCTACTATGTATTGGAGGTGCTCACCCCGTGCAAAACCAGATATCCACACTATCAAAAGAATGCCTATATAGTTTTCATGGCATACCGAAACCTCCGCCACTACGTTCAAGTGTGTTCGGTCACGGTGGCATCCGAAGTAGCACAGAATGACATAATTAACAACAGGGATGCCACAGGCCGCATAGCTAAATGGGCTATTGAGCTCCTCCCTTTCTAAATCATATACTGACCATGCCGAGCTATTAAATGTCAGGTGTTGGCGGACTTTGTCGCTGAATGGACTGAAGCCGAGCTCCCTAGGGAATACAATATGTACTCACATTGGACGATGTACTTCGATGACTCTAGAATGCTTGTTGGACTAGGGGCTGGGGTGATTCTTACACCCCCCCACCAGTAACAATATCAGCTACATACTAAAGATCATGTACACTGATTCCATCAATGCAGCCAAATACGAGGTTGTGTTGCATGGACTTCAGATGGCAGCGTCAATGGGGGTACAACGGCTCGAGGTGTGGGGAGACTCTAATATCGACATCTCTCAAGTCAATGGCGAATTCGACGCAAAATACCTTAACATGACAGCATATTGAAATGTCGTCCTCAAAATATGCAACCAGTTTGAGGGATTCAAATTCCATCATGTCCCCAGAGACAACAATCAAGCTGCGGATGTCCTTGCCTACATGGGCGCTAAGCACGACCCTGTCCGCTAGAAACCCTTTTTGGAATGGATCTTTAAGACATTTGTGGTGTGGCAAGACGGGGGTAGGGACGCTGATGCCAATGGTCCAGAAAGATCATCCCTCCTGTCATCGGACGAACGAAGAAATTATTGGAGGCTCGGCACTCAAAGAAATATCTTCGGCTCACGAAGTCATGGTAGTAATCGCGCCATGGACTGAGCCCTTCCTCTCCTATTGTTACCGCCAAGCCGCGGCCTATCCAGGACACCTCCCCGGCGGAGCTGGACTACATTGCCGCTAGGGTGGAGGAGGCGAGGCTTGCCGAGGAGGAGCCAAAGCTCGTCAAGGAGGCTGGCAGCATAGGCGGCGTGGCGGACAAGGTCGCGGCAGAGACGGAGGAGGGGGAGCTCGCCCGGTGGGCAGCAGCCGCTGGGGAGGCCAGCGGCACCGGTGCCGGGGCTCCCCTCATTGAAGACGCCGCCGACGGGTCGTCGGAGGGGGAGGGCGAGGGGGTGAAGACTGCGACTGTCGATCCTCCGATCGCTGGGAAAGGGCGGGTCCTGAGGCGGGCCACGTCCGGCGAGCTGGTCCGCCTCGACCGGGCTGCACAGCTGCGGCAAGCCCAGGAGGCACCTGCATGCCAGACGAGGGCGGTGGCGATGAAGAAAACAACGAAGGCCGTGACATCGAAGAAGAAGACATCTGCTTCTTTGTCGTCCAAGCGCGCTCGGACGCCATCGCCTCCCGCTTCGCCGGCAAACATCGGCGCAGGGATTGCATTTGATTTCGGGCCTCTCAGCCTGGAGAGAGACCCTGGGCCTCTCAGCCCGGAGGGAAAAAGGAAAGCAACAGAGGAGGAGGAGGAAGAAAATGAAGAGTAAGCTTCTGCTTTCCTCCTTCATTCATATAATTCCCCTGATGGCATTGCTCACTTGCCTTCATCTTGCAGGGATGTGGAGACGCTGGCCCAGAGGATAAAGAGGGCCAGGATTTCGGTGAGTGGCCAGCCCCCGGTAGGCACCTCCAGTACGGCAGTGGTGGTGTTGAGCAGCCCAGATAGCAGCCCCCGGCCCAGCCCCCAGCATGAGTCCATCACCCACCCTCTATCAACGTGCGTCATGCATGATGCTTTAGTGTTAACCGTGCCGTGGATGCAGGAGGGGAGCAGCACCAAGGGACCACAGAGGGCTTCTCCGATCGTGCCACCTCCGTCAACTACACCGCCCCAAGGGGCGTCCCCGGCAAGGGCACCAAGCACCGAGGCCGTGCACACGGAGGAGGGGAAGGAGAATGCAGGCGCCGGTGGCTTTGCCTCGACGCCAGACCTTGGCGGTGAAGGGGCTTCTGCCTCTCGGCCCGGCACGGGTAAGCCACCCGCTCTCCACTTCTGCTTGTGTTCTTTCTTTCCTCTTTTCCTTACTGGCTTTCGATCTTGGCT
Source organism: Triticum timopheevii (assembly GCA_963921465.1). Lineage (NCBI taxonomy): Eukaryota > Viridiplantae > Streptophyta > Magnoliopsida > Poales > Poaceae > Triticum > Triticum timopheevii. The sequence continues at coordinate 276,248,669 of OY997274.1, forward strand.
CCGCCCTGTCTCCTTCTTGGCAGCCAGACCCCTCCTCGGTAGGCTCAGAGGACATAGACACCGCCATCAAGGACGTCGCCGCGGATGCTGTGGCGGAGGCGGAGAAGATTGCTGCCGAGGAGAGCGCCGGGGGCGCCGCTGAGGACGCCGCCAAGGGGCCCGCCGAAGAGCCCGACAAGGGGCCTGCTGGGGAAGCCGGCAAGGCCACTGCCGAAGAGGTGGCGTTTGACGACCTGCCCTCCTCCTCCGCTGCCTCTGGCTCCGGTAGGTACCTGAGGGTAAGCGACGACCTCTTCGTCCATCTCCTTGGCGCGTCGAGCACCTGGGCTCCCTTTGAGGGAGAGGTGTTCGACGAGGAGGCACTTGCCGCTGCCAGGCTCGAGGTCGTTAATGAGCCAGACGTCAGTGGTGTCGGCTCCCAGGAGGAGCGGCTACTCCAGGCCATGGGTGCCAGCTTCCGGAAGCTTCAGGCGCTCCACCACGCCCGTCTGAACAAGGCCAAGTCCAGGACAACGATGGTGGAGAAGGCGGAGGCGGACTTTGGAGGGCACATTGCTGAGGCGCAAGACTGGTTCCGCCAGGCCCAGGACAAGCTGAAGGCCGCCCAGGGCGAGCTGGCCAACCGTGAGGTGGAGCTCACCCTGAAGCTGGCCGACGTCAAGAAGGCCCAGGAGACGGCAAAGAAATTGGCCGACGAAGCCGAATCCGCCCGGACCCAGCACGAGGCCGCACTGAAAACCCAAGAAGAGGACCTAGCTGCGTGCGAGGAGAAGCTTGCTGCCACGCTCCGCAACAAGGACGAAGAGGTGGGCAAGCTCGTCGTGCAGTAGACCCAAGAGCTGGAGCAGAGGCATCAGGAAGCACTCAACTCCCAGGCTCAGGTCTATGCCGGCAGGGTGAAGGAGCTGGAGGGGAAAGCTCTGAAGCTAGCCCAGGAGAGGGATACGCTCAACGGCGCCCCGACGGAGGCGCAGGGCGAGGTCATCAGCAAGGCCGGAGAACTCTCCGAAGCCAACATCTCCATCAGAGACCTCAAGCTGAAGCTGGGAGATCTCGAGAAGATGCTGTCGGAGGCCAGAATCCGGGAGGGGATCCTGACCAGGGAGCTGGAGATAGAGAAGCAGCTGCGGATGAACGAGAATGCCAACCTCAAGGACCACGTGGCGGGCGAGAAGCGTTGGCTCGAATGCCTTACCATCGTTGCAAACTCGGCGGCCGATCAGCTGGCCATTATGGGGATGCTGGAGATGAGGTGCGCCCTAGAAGCGAACCTGAGCCCCAATGCCAACCTGACCATATACTTTGAGAAGGTCGTCGGCGCCCTGAGGCGGCTTCATTCCAACCGAGCGGCCTCCCTGGCCGAAGAATCCTGGATACTCTGCCGGGGGACCATGACCAGGGTGCTCGCCAAGATCGCGCACTGGCACCCAGACCTCGACTTCGTATCTGTGCTGAAGAGCTTGCCGGAGGATGCCGACATCGCGGCGCTCAATGAGCGTATCCAGCCCAACCTAAGCCGCATCGACAAAATCAAGAGGTTGGAGGGCTAGTGCCGGGACTAGGCTCCCCATTCTTCGTCGACGCTGCGGGTTTATGACCAAGACAATGCTATCTTTAGTTAGAACCGCAGCGGTAATTTGTGTAATATAACTCTGCAGTGCTCCTGAAATTATGCATGTTATTTTCCTGTTCGACTTTCCTTTGTATGTCCACCCCACATCGACCGGGTAGGCTTGCCGACATGTAAACCCAGGGTGGCGCTTTGAGGATGGATCCTCATTAGCCTGCCGGGTGTGCTTGTTGCCGGGCGAAGCACCTTACCGCCCTTGGCACGGCCGCTCGATCTGTCGAGCTTGACTCGAGTCAGAACCGAGAGCGTTGCCGATGGTGAAAGGCTACCCTGCCGCTCTCAACGCGGCCGCTCGAACTGTTGAGCGAACTCGAAACAGAACAAGGGCGTTGCCGAACATAGGAGGGCCCCTCTGCGTACAGGCTCTCCATACATAGGCCGAACCGTCGAGGATAATAACCTTATATTTAAGGAGAAAAACTTAAAATTCAGCATGACTTAGCTCTCTCGCCGCCGCCTCGGCGTCCTTCGCACCAACAGGGAGCGCCGCCTTCTCCGCAGGAGCTGTGACGATGATGAACTGCTGGCCTTCCACTGGACCCGATTCTCACAATCTGGGCGCCCCCTACCTGGCACGTGATATGTCTCCAACGTATCTATAATTTTTGATTGCTCCATGCTACTTCATCTACTGTTTTAGGCAATATTGGGCTTTATTATCCACTCTTATATTATTTTTGGGACTAACCTATTAACCGGAGGCCCAGCCCAGATTTGCTGTTTTACGCCTATTTCAGTGTTTCGAGGAAAAGGAATATCAGACGGAGTCAAAACGGAACGAAATCAACTGGAGAAGTTATTTTTGGAAGGAAAGCAACCCAGGGAACTTGGAGTGCACGTCAGGGGAGATACGAGCTGCCCACGAGGGTGGGGGGCGCGCCCACCCCCTCGGGCGCGCCCCCCTACCTCGTGGGGCTCCCGTAGCTCCACCGACGTACCCCCTGCACCCATACATACCTACGTACCCTAAAACTTCTAGAACAGAAGATAGATCGGTAGTTCCACCGCCGCAAGCCTCTGTAGCCACCAGAAACCTCTCAGGAGCCTGTTCCGGCGCCCTACCGGAGGGGGGATGCTTCACCGGTGGCCATCTTCATCATCCCGGCGCTATCCATGACGAGGAGGGAGTAGTTCACCCTCCGGGCTGAGGATATGTACCAGTAGCTATGTGTTTGATCTCTCTCTCTCTCTCGTGTTCTCTCTCGTGTTCCTCTATGGCACGATCTTGATGTATCCCGAGCTTTGCTATTGTAGTTGGATCTTATGATGTTTCTCCCCCTCTACTCTCTTGTGATGAATTGAGTTTCACCTTTGAAGTTATCTTATCGGATTGAGTCTTTTATGAGAACACTTGATGTATGTCTTGCCGTGATTATCTGTGGTGACAATGGGATACCATGTGCCACTTGATGTATGTTTTGGTGATCAACTTGCGGGTTTCGTGACATTGGGAACCTATGGCATAGGGGTTGGCACACGTTCTTGACTCTCCGATAGAAACTTTGGGGCACTCTTTGAAGTACTTTGTGTTGGTTGGATGGATCTTAGATTGTGTGATGCATATCATATAATCATGCCCACGGATACTTGAGGTGACAATGGAGTATCTAGGTGACATTAGGGTTTTGGTTGATTTGTGTCTTAAGGTGTTATTCTAGTACGAACTCTCTTATAAATCGATCCGAAAGAATAACTTTGAGGTGGTTTCGTACCCTACCATAATCTCTACGTTTGTTCTCCGCTATTAGTGGCTTTGGAGTGACTCTTTGTTGCATGTTGAGGGCTTGTTATATTATCTATCCATGTTATTATTGTTGAGAGAACTTGCACTAGTGAAAGTATGAACCCTAGGCCTTGTTTCCTATCATTGCAATACCGTTTACGCTCACTTTAATCATTAGTTACCTTGCTGTTTTTATTATTTCAGATTACAAAAACCTATATCTACTATCTATTTTGCACTTGTATCACCATCTCTTCGCCGAACTAGTGCACCTATACAATTTGCCATTGTATTGGGTGTGTTGGGGACAGAAGAGACTCTTAGTTATTTGGTTGCGGGGTTGTTTGAGAGAGACCATCTTCATCCTACGCCTCCTACGGATTGATAAACCTTAGGTCATCCACTTGAGGGAAATTTGCTACTGTCCTACAAACTTGTGCACTTGCAGGCCCAACAACGTCTACAAGAAGAAGGTTGTGTAGTAGACATCAAGCTCTTTTCTGGCGCCGTTGCCGGGGAGGCAAAGGTAAAGGGCACTCACTCACACCCCATTAAGTAAGCTCTTTTCTGGCGCCGTTGCCGGGGAGGCTAGGTAAGTGAAGGTATATCTTTAGATCTTGCAATCGAATCTTTTTGTTTCTTATTTTTGCACTAGTTAGTCTATAAAAGAAAATTACAAAAAAATGGAGTTAAGTTTGTCTCATACGCTTCACCTTTTTAATATCTTTCGTGAGTATGATGGAAAGGAAAATTGTGCTCAAGTACTAGAAGAAGAATTACATAGAATGCTTGGCATAAAATATGTGAATGATGAGCATGATTGCAATGTTGTCAGTATGAATTCCTTGAATATCCATGATGCTAATGATATGCAAAGCCACAAGCTTGGGGAAGCTATGTTTGATGAAGATGATATTTTTTGTCTCCCAAGCTTTGATGAGCAAATTTACTATGATGAAAGCATGCCTCCTATCTATGATGATTATTGTGATGACACATACGCTTTAAAGAATAATGATATCCATGAAACTTGTCATCTTGATCTTAATTTTCAATCATATGATAGTTATTTTGTTGAGTTTTCTCCCACTACTATTGATGAGAAGAATTTTGCTTATGTGGTGAGTAGTAAATTTTCTATGCTTGTAGGTCATGAAAAGAATGCTTTAGGTGCTGGTTATATTGTTGAATTCATTCATGATGCTACTGAAAATTATTATGAGGGAGGAATATATGCTTGTAGGAATTGCAATAATGTCAAGTTTCCTCTCTATGTATTGAAAATCTTGAAGCTATACTTGTTTTACCTTCCAATGCTTGTTGATTATTGTTCCCATAAGTTGTTTGCTCACAAAATCCCTATGCATAGGAAGTGGATTAGACTTAAATGTGCTAGTCATATTCTTCATGATGCTCTCTTTATGTTTCAATTCTTATCTTTTATATGAGCATCATTGCCATCATCATGCCTAACTAGAAAGGCATTAAAGAAAAGCGCTTGGTGGGAGACAACCCAATATTTATCCTTACTGTTTTTGTGTGTCCACATGATTATGCTACTGTAGTAATCATGTTTTATAGCTTTTGTTTCAATAAAGTGCCAAGTAAGACCTTTAGGATGGCTTACGGTGATAGTTGTGTTGATCCTCCTGAAAATCAGAAACTTTTGCACCCAGTAAATTAGTTTTGTTAACTCACAGAAACGTGATTCTGATCTGATTCGTTTTGCTCTGGATTGGTACACAAATTTCTTAGGACTTCCTAATTTGGCAGGATTTTTGTAGTTCCACAAGTTTGCCTTAGTTACAGATTACTACAGACTGTTCTGTTTTTGACAGATTCTGTTTTCATTGTGTTGTTTGCTTATTTTGATGAATCTATGGCTAGTAAAGTAGTTTATAAACCATAGAGAAGTTGGAATACAGTAGGTTTAATACCAATATAAATAAATAATGAGTTCATTACAGTACCTTGAAGTGGTGTTTTGTTTTCTTTCGCTAACGGAGCTTATGAGCTTTCTGTTAAGTTTTGTGTTGTGGAGTTTTCAAGTTTTGGGTAAGGATTCGACGGATTATGGAAGAAGGAGTGGCAAGAGCCTAAGCTTGGGGATGCCCAAGGAACCCCAAGGTAATATTCAAGGACAACCAAGAGTCTAAGCTTGGGGATGCCCCGTAAGGCATTCCCTCCTTCGTCTTCGTTCATCGGTAACTTTACTTAGGGCTATATTTTTATTCACCACATGATATGTGTTTTGCTTGGAGCGTCATTTTCTTTTGTTAGTATTTGCTTGCTGTTATTTAGAATAATGTTTTGCATCTTTAGTTTCAATAAAGAAGTCAAGGATAGCCTTTGCCATGCTTATTTTGCTAGTATACATGTTGTTGTTTGAAAAACAGAAAGTTTACCGCTGTTGCAAAAATTACCTAGAAAAGTCAGAGAGCGGTATAATGTTGAATCTTTTTGCATATTGAGATCTGATAAATTTATTACAGTGGGAATTTTAGTTCATAATTTTTGGAGTCAGGGAAGTATTGATACTCTTGCATTCTTTACAGACTGTACTGTTTTGGAAGATTGCTGTTATGGTTGCATTGTTTGCATATGTTTGCTTGATTAATGATTCTATTTGAGGATAGGAGTATTAAATATGCAGAGGCATTTAGTATGCAATGAATAATAATTTAAGTGATTTGTTACAGTAGAAAATGATAAGGTTTTGCATTGGTTTATACTAACCTATCTCACGAGTTCTTGTTGAGTTTGTTGTGAATGAAGCTTTTGATAAAAAAGAGAAACCATGATTTGAGAGGAATTAAGGAGACACAAAAGCTCAAGCTTGGGGCTTCCCAAGGCACCCCAATATAATATTTCAAGAAGTCTCAAGCATCTAAGCTTGGGGATGCCCCGGTAGGCATCCCACCTTTCTTCTTCAACAATTATCGGTTAGTATCGGTTAAGCCTAAGTTTTTGCTTCTTCACATGAGTTGTGCTGTCCTTGCAATGTAGTTTTCTTTAGCTTTGCTTGCTGTTTGAATAAAGTATCGAGATCTGAAATTATTAAATTAGGGAGAGTCTTCGCATAGTTGCATAATTATTTATCTACTCATTGACCTTCACTTATATCTTTCGGAGTAGTTTGTCATTTGCTCTAGTGCATCACTTATACCTTTTAGAGCATGGTGGTAGTTTTATTTTGAAGAAATAGATGAACTCTCATACTTCAATTAGATTATTTTGAGAGTCGTTAATAGCATGGTAATTTGCTTAATATTAATACACTTGGTATTCAAGATATGTGAAACTTTCTTATGAGTGTGTTGAATACTAAGAAAAGTTTGATACTTGATAATTGTTTTGAAATATGAAGGTGATAATATCAAAGTCGTGCTAGTTGAGTAGTTGTGAATTTCAGAAATGCTTGTGTTGAAGTTTGCAAGTCCCGTAGCATGCACGTATGGTTAAAGTTGTGTAACAAATTTGAAACATGAAGTGTACCTAGCTTGTGCATCCTTATGAGTGGCGGTCGGGGACGAGCGATGGTCTTTTCCTACCAATCTATCCCCCTAGGAGCATGCACGTAGTACTTGGTTTTTGATGACTTATAAATTTTTGCAATAAGTATATGAGTTCTTTTGACTAATGTTGAGTCCATGGATTATACGCACTCTCACCTTTCCGCCTTTGCTAGCCTCTTCGGTACCGTGCATCGCCCTTTCTCACCTTGAGAGTTGGTGCAAACTTCGCCGGTACATCCAAACCACGTGATACGATACGCTCTATCACACATAAACCTCCTTATATCTTCCTCAAAACAGCCACCATACCTACCTATCATGGCATTTCCATAGCCATTCCGAGATATATTGCCATGAACTTCCATCATCATAATCATGACATACATTACTTTTGTCATATTGCCATTGCATGATCATGTAGTTGACATAGTATTTGTGGCAAAGCCACCATGCACTATTTTTCATACATGTCACTCTTGATTCATTGCACCATCCCGGTACACCGCCGGAGGCATTCATATAGAGTCATATCTTGTTCTAAGTTTCGAGTTGTAATTCTTATATTGTAATCAATAGAAGTGTGATGATCATCATTATTAGAGCATTGCCCAAACAAAAAAAACAAAAAAAAGAAAGGCCAAAAGAAAAGAAAAAGAAAGGCCCAAAAAAAGAAAAAAAGAAAAAAAAGAAAATAAAAAGGGCAATGCTACTATCTCTTTTTCCATACTTGTGCTTCAAAGTAGCACCTTGTTCTTCATATAGTGAGTCTCATATATTGTGCTTCAAAGTAGCACCTTGTTCTTCATGTAGTGAGTCTCATAAGTTGTGTTTTTATACTAAGTGGGAATTTTTCATTATAGAACTTGGCTTGTATATTCCTACGATGGGCTTCCTCAAATGCCCTAGGTCTTCATGAGCAAGCGAGTTGGATGCACACCCACTAGTTTTCTTTTGTTGAGCATTCATAACTCTAGTGCATCCGTTGCATGGCAATCCCTACTCCTCATGTTGACATCAATTGATGGGCATCTCCATAGCCCGTTGATTATCCTCGTCAATATGAGACTTTCTCCTTTTTTGTCTTCTCCACACAATCCCCATCATCATATTCTATTCCACCCATAGTGCTATATCCATGGCTCGCGCTCATGTATTGCGTGAAGGTTGAAAAAGTTTGAGATTATTTGAGTATGAAACAATTGCTTGGCTTGTCATCGGGGGTATAGAAGTTGGGAACATACTTGTGTGACGAAAATGAAGCATAGCCTAACTATATGATTTTGTAGGGATGACCTTTCTTTGGCCATGTTATTTTGAGAAGACATAATTGCTTTGTTAATATGCTTGAAGTATTATTATTTTTATGTCAATATGAACTTTTGTCTTGAATATTTCGGATCTGAATATTGAAATTATGCCAAAGTATCACTCCGCATCAAAAATTCTTTTTTTATCATTTACCTACTCGAGGACGAGCAGGAATTAAGCTTGGGGATGCTTGATACGTCTCCAACGTATCTATAATTTTTGATTGCTCCATGCTACTTTATCTACTGTTTTAGGCAATACTTTATTATCCACTTCTATATTATTTTTGGGACTAACCTATTGACCGGAGGCCCATCCCAGATTTGCTGTTTTATGCCTATTTCAGTGTTTCGAGGAAAAGGAATATCAGACGGAGTCAAAACGGAATGAAATCAACTGGAGAAGTTATTTTTGGAAGGAAAGCAACCCAGGAAACTTGGAGTGCATGTCAGGGGAGATACAGGCTGCCCACGAGGGTGGGGGGCGCGCCCCCCTACCTCGTGGGGCCCCCGTAGCTCCACCAACGTACCCCCTGCACCCATATATACCTACGTACCCTAAAACTTCTAGAACAGAAGATAGATCGGGAGTTCCACCGCTGCAAGCCTCTGTACCCACGAAAAACCTCTCGGGAGCCCGTTCCGGTGCCCTGCCGGAGGGGGGATCCTTCACCGATGCCCATCTTCATCATCCCGGCGCTATCCATGACGAGGAGGGAGTAGTTCACCCTCGGGGCTGAGGGTATGTACCAGTAGCTATGTGTTTGATCTCTCTCTCTCTCTCTCTCGTGATCTCTCTCGTGTTCCTCTATGGCACGATCTTGATGTATCCCGAGCTTTGCTATTGTAGTTGGATCTTATGATTTTTCTCCCCCTCTACTTTCTTGTGATGAATTGAGTTTCCCCTTTGAAGTTATATTATCGGATTGAGTCTTTTATGAGAACACTTGATGTATGTCTTGCCGTGATTATCTGTGGTGACAATGGGATATCATGTGCCACTTGATTTATGTTTTGGTGATCAACTTGCGGGTTTCGTGACATTGGGAACCTATGCATAGGGGTTGGCACACGTTCTTGACTCTCCGATAGAAACTTTGGGGCACTCTTTGAAGTACTTTGTGTTGGTTGGATGAATCTGAGATTGTGTGATGCATATCGTATAATCATGCCCACGGATACTTGAGGTGACAATGGAGTATCTAGGTGACATTAGGGTTTTGGTTGATTTGTGTCTTAAGGTGTTATTCTAGTATGAACTCTTTTATAGATCGATCCGAAAGAATAACTTTGAGGTGGTTTCGTACCCTAGCATAATCTCTACGTTTGTTCTCCGCTATTAGTGGCTTTGGAGTGACTCTTTGTTGCATGTTGAGGGCTTGTTATATTATCTATCTATGTTATTATTGTTGAGAGAACTTGCACTAGTGAAAGTATGAACCCTAGGCCTTGTTTCCTATCATTGCAATACCGTTTACGCTCACTTTTATCATTAGTTACCTTGCTGTTTTTATTATTTCAGATTACAAAAACCTATATCTACTATCTATTTTGCACTTGTATCACCATCTCTTCGCCGAACTAGTGCACCTATACAATTTGCCATTGTATTGGGTGTGTTGGGGACACAAGAGACTCTTTGTTATTTGTTTGCAGGGTTGTTTGAGAGAGACCATCTTCATCCTACGCCTCCTATGGATTGATAAACCTTAGGTCATCCACTTGAGGGAAATTTGCTACTGTCCTACAAACCTGTGCACTTGCAGGCCCAATAACGTCTACAAGAAGAAGGTTGTGTAGTAGACATCAGCGCGCCAAAGATGTCGGTGGGAAATGACACCTATGGGATCACCGGAATCCCTACTACCGTTGCGGGGCGCTAGATCGTGAGAAGAGCGGGACTAGTAGAGAGCACAAAGGGGATTTACCCAGGTTCGGGCCGCAAGGATGCGTAAAACCCTACGATCCTGCTTTCCTGGATGTATTTAGTGTTCTTGAGCTCTTGAACTAGCTCTGGGTGCTGCTAGGTTCGAAAGAGCCGAATCCTTCTCTCGTGCGCCATGGGCCTCCTTTTATAGGCGAAAAGGGCTGCCACAGTGGCACACAGGAGGTGGAAAGTGCTACAGCACTGTGAGCTTATCCCTGGTATTACAGGACAAAGTGCATTTAATGCGTGGCTTAGGTGTCCCTCACTTTATCGGGGACGGGAGCGAGGCCCCTCCCGTCCGTCGCCGCTCCTCCTTGCTTCGACACGCGCCCTGGCCAGCGATGCATGCGGTGCCATGTAGGCAGGCAAGCAGCTGAGGTGGTGTGGTGGTGGAGCTTCCACGAAGATCTGCATGCCGCCACGCAGGTGCCTGCCCAGCTGGTTGGGCTGGCAGCTTCATGCGAACAGTGGCGGGGAGTTGATTGGTGCGGGCCTGGCAGTGGCCCCGCGGTTGCCTCTGGCGAGGGTCTTGTCGGGTGGCCCGGCAAGGGTCTTGCCGGGGCGCGCTGGCGTCCCGGCAAGGATCTTGCCGGGGGTCTTGTGGGTTTCTTCGATGAGGATCTTGGCGAGGATTGTTACCATCCAATCATCTCCTGATCTTGAGCATTCTATGTCTTCACAAAGATCTGCATGCCACCATGGGGGTGCCTCCCGAGCCCTGGTCCAACGTGGTTGTTGACATTGGAGGCCGTGGGTTCAAGGGTGGCCCGCTCCACTAGTGTGGGCAAGTTGCCCCGGCAAGGGGCTTGCCGGGGCTGCGGAGGCTGCCCCCGGCAAGGGTCTTGCCGGGGAAACCCGCTTCGCCCATCTGCACTTTGTGACCTTGGTCCTTGTCGTTGCTTTGTTTGTCTTGTGCCTTCGGCTTCTCTCTGGCTTCCCTTCCCTGCCGTGTTATGCGTGGCCATGGCGGGTGGCTCTAACTGCCTGTGCACAAGTAAAGGGGTCAAAAGCACAGCCCCTACTTTTGTACACCGACACCTATCTTCTCCGCCAAGAGCTCCCCGATGACCAGACCGAGGCAAGACACATAATTCGGCGATCTAAAGCCTATAAGGTCCTCGAAGGTGAACTATACAAGAAGAGCACTACAGGGTTCCTCCAAAGATGTGTATCCGAAGAGGAGGGGAGGCAGCTCCTGGCCGAGATAACACCGGTATGGATGCCAGCTCTTTGCAAATCAAAGTCACATGCCACTCATGACTCTTCGGACGATACCAATCACCTAGCCTCTGGCTGTCTAGGGGCTGGACATGTCGGACCACTTAAAGGGGCACCAAGAAAAATAAATATCTACTGATTATGGTCGAAAAATTCACTAAATGGATTGAGGCGAAACCAGTAACTTCAGCCAAGTTCGGACCAGTCATCGAATTTATATCCGGTGTGGTCCACTGTTATGGTGTCCCCCACGGTATAATAACGGACAATGGATCTAACTTCACAACCCAGGAAGTAAAGGACCGGTACACCAACTTGGGAATTAAGCTTGACTATGTGTCAGTATATCACCCACAGTCCAACGGACAGGTCAAACGGGCCAATGGATTCATCCCGAGTGGCATTAAGCCCCGACTCATCCGTTCTTCGAAATAATCCGACTACCACTGGGTGGAGGAGTTTGACTCCGTATTATGGGGCCTCCGCACCACTCCTAATCGTTCCACGAGATACACACCATTTTTCATGGTGTAGAGCAGAACCAGTCCTTCCGAGCGACCTTATCCATGACGCACCTAGGGTGCACATGTACGAAGAAAAGGAGGTCGAGCTAGATTGGCAAGATGACTTGGATGCCCTGGAAGAGGAGCGTGACATAGCTCGGGCCCACTCTACCTTTTACCAACAGCAGACCTGGCGCTACCAGAGTAGGGAAGTTTGGGCGAAGGCATACAATGTGGGCAAACTCATTTTGCGCCTCTCGAAGAAGCAGAAGAATAAGCGATCACCCAAATGGGAGGGCCCCTTCGTAATTGATCAAGTGCTCGTAGGGGGAGGAGCGTATCGTCTCCGCAACCCAACGGACAATCGCCTCGAACCAAACCCATGGAACGTAGCTCAGCTTCACCGCTTCTACGGCTAGACTGGTGTCATCACCCTCCCTAGTCTTTTCTACCTTTTTACAGTTTTTTTCTTTCTATTTTTGGTTAGTGTTTCCCAGGTTGTGCTCGGCTGAGCCGAGCTATGTTAAGTTTTATTGGCACACATCTTCAAATGTACCACCCGGTCACACCTGGGGGCATCTCTTATGGAGCCAATAGATACATCTTCAACGCATTTATTTGTCTTTCTCGTGTTTGCACCCTTCTGGTATCATTTTTAGGCCGTCATATGCATCAATTTGACTTAAGAGTTGGCCAAGCTGGGTTGCTTTTCTCATATGCTTACCCCCTATGCTCCGGTTGTTCGACTAGGGGCTAAAGGGAGCACCTCTGTGATTGTTACATCTGGATTACCGGGTACGTACCTTAGACGGGTGAAGCCGAAAGCTAGCGTTCTTAAGAATATAATTGGTCAGCCTCGAGGAAGTGAAACTAATTGGTGGTCATCACCAACATTTGGGATTGCTTTCTCAAAGTAACCATTCCTTGTTCAACACGGGTTTTTGGTTAATACGTCTATGGTTAACATGACAACCTGAAGAAAGGAACCCATGGAGGAACTATTTTCTTCGGGAGATGTTTCTTATGTTAAATAGTAATATAACATAACTCCGCCAGCATGTTTTGTCTGTTTGCACCAAATGGCTAGATTGCCTGGTTCTCTGAAGTGATTTCTCGATGATCTCAGGTCACATAGTAAGAAACACTCCTCGACCAATGGCGGGGGAGGCAGAAGCCGATGGTCGGTTAGGACAATGTTTAAAGCACAGTTTGGAGAATATTTGATGTAAAGTACATAGATACATAGAATCCAACACCCTACTCGTGGTTGAGACTATCTATTATGGTATCCAGGGTGCAGTCTTCTCGGGAAATCCGAGCAACAAGCATCACATGGTCATATACCAAATGCAGTGGCACTTCTTGCAGATCCGACCCTACCGGCCAACTCGAGCTAAATGCTCCGGGTTCATCTTGGTAAAGCGGGTCTTGACCATCGCCCATGCCTCCCGCGCTCCCTCTCGACAGGCCGATATCTTACATAGTTGAAAACAGCGTCGAGCTCCTTTAAATCAGTTAGCCATCTTGACCATCCCTTCTAGAGCAGCCTCATTCAGCCACAATTACTTGCACATATTCTTCATAGCCTTCCGAGCCCGCTCAAGTATGGCGGATAGTTTGTGACAACCTGGATTTTGCCTTCTCTCTTTTTCGGACTTTCATTTGCATGTGCTTTGATTTGGAGTTTTGAATCAATTCAAATGGACTTGAACACTTGGGCCTACCCTTGATTTTCACCCAAGTGACCCATTCACCTCTAACTCACCTTTCCTTCTCTCAAAAACTCCAACAAAAGCCCAATGAATATTTTTCATATAAGAAAAATATTCATTTTCCTCCCTGAAAATCACTTCAGAGAAGTATGCTCCGAAGCAACCCCTAGATTTCTTGCTCCAAAAATCCTGAATAAATTCACAAATATTCTCTGAACCCTAGGGCACCTTCCTGAGCAAAAATATTGCATAACTTTTTGTAATATTTTTTCTACAGAAATCATTTCTGTTCTGGACAGAATGATCATTTTGCACAGCAAGTATATTTTTGCTTGATCTTTTGGGGATGACATTTTTTGAGCTTGATTACTTCCTAAGGGATCACTAAACCCCAAAGCACAGCCCTTAACTATCACTAGATTTTTCTCAGTGAAGCTCACAAGTTTCTGTCCAGAAACATGCCACGAAGATAGCCACTCCCACAGTGCACCTGTGATCCAGCCAAACATGCAAAACAACTAAAACCACTAAGGACTAACTGCCAGACATGTTCTTTACGCTTAGATCAGCCTGGTGCCATAGTTCACACGGTGACCATGTTCGTCCAAGGGGGTAGGCATGCGTCCGACGCGCTCTGCGTGGCGCCAACTCCTCTGTTTCGCGCATGCTCGCTGCCCAAGCTACAGCACCTTGCCAAACCACACCACCATCTTCATTTGAACCCCCATAACTGCACCCTGGCACTTGCCGACGCCGGAGCTCGCCGCAGCAAGCACAGGCACGGCGCGGCCAATGCACCAGTGCGCCTGTGCCCCTGTGCTCGTCGTGTACCGCGCTCCAGTTTTCGTCGTAGCTCGCCAACAACCCCCGCGTGATCTCCAGCTCTTCCCCCTCTCTTACTGACACCATTCATCGCCGGCCGAAGCTCTAGAGAGCTCCGGCGAGCTCCGGCGAGCTCTCGATCCCCGCCTCGACCTCCCCTATAAATAGAGCTCCCCGAGCTCGTTTCTCTTCACACACACACTCATCACATCTCCACACACCCGTAGGATGCTGCAGCCCGGCCGGGCAGGCCTCTGGTTGCCGTCCCCGCCCGGAGCTCACCAGCGATCCCCCTCCTCTGCCGCCTCCCTCTCCAAAGCCGCTCGAGCTCAACTGACCACTCCGGCGTGTTCGTGGTGGTCCAATGGTGCATGCTGGTGTTGTTGGAGCTGCTGGGCTAGCTATGCGTTGCCGGAACCAGCATCTCCGACGAGCTCCGCCCGCTGCCGCCGCTGGAGAGCTCCGTTCTGACCCCGTCCGGCCACCCCTAGCCACACTAAGGGTACGGGCAGGTGCACCTCGATCTCCTCTTCAATCCCATCCCTCTAGATCTCGTCGACGGGCACTCCTCGCCAGAGAAAGCACCATCGCCGTGCCGCCCCCCTCTATTTCCCTCTCCCCCCCCCGCTCCGATGTGGCAGCTAGGGCCCGTTGTCAGCCTCTCAGGCCACTCCTGAAGCGGTATGAGTGGTGGCGCCCTGGTGGTTTACGCCTTCGACGTCACCCCCCTGGTTGTTCTTTTTAATTCAAATTTAGTTCAAATTTGACCAGAACTTTGACTAGCTATAACTTTTATTCTACAAGACCAAATGAGCTGATTCTTTTTACATTTTGTTCTTACTGGAAAATCCTAGTAGCACACCCAAGATCGGATTTTTCCTTGCTGCCTAGATTTTCTAGTTATTTTCAGAAGTGTTCTTGATATTTATTTATTATATTCGATTTATTTTCAAAAGGTGAAGCTTGTCTTGAAGGCATCCAGGAGGAGTGTGAAGCTCCTCTGTACTAAGGCAAGCAACAACAACATTGTCATGGTGTCTTTGCAATATCCATGCTTTTCTACTTGAATTTATATGATATTCATTGCATATAGTTTTAAAATAAACAAATGCTTGTGTTATTTAGTTAGGCATGATCAAAATGCTTAGTTAAAAAAAATGAATGCTTGAATTAGTGAGATATAGTTTGAGTAGTTGATATAAGTAAGTTTGCCAAGTCTATGTTAATATGATCATCAGTGTTATTTTTACTATATGGATAATGAGTTTTATTTGTTAAATGCCAACTTAAATGATGAGTATTTGTAAACCAGTAAGAAAGGACCAGAGATGTTGGAAGTTGAGTTCGTGCAAGCAGAACTTTGAATAAAGTTAATCTATTATTGTTAAGTGATATATGATGCATGATACATGGTTGCATAACCATGGCATGTTGTGACTCGAGCATTTTTATTTTCAAGTTAAACTTGATAATAATTGAACTTGAACTTAAATTTGGTCGGGTCATGGTGCCACTGAATTGGGCTGCCAAGTGCAACCACATTTGCCTTAGCATGGGGAGGCCGTTAGTCGTTCTGTTGCCATGCCTCTTGTCGGTACCTCCAACAGGGGAAGGTTATGGGTGTGCGTTACCCTGGGTCAGTAAGAAGACATAACCTTGTGGACCTATTGTTATTATGGTACCTTGTCCCCGTTTGGGACTGTTTATTTGCCATGACGGAGGTTGTTTTGCCTTTGGTACGCTCGGTCACCCATGACTAATCCCAGTGGGGAAGTGGTCGGAGTGGTCGTAAGAGTGTCATGGGAATGGGAGGGTTCTGTCGGAATGCCGTTGGTCCACCCGAATGGGAGTGCAAGGCCATGGGTCCATGGTGTGGGTAAAGTGCGCTACCTCTGCAGAGTGTTAATCTATCGATAGCCGCGCCCGCGGATAAGGTCCTAGTTCGTAAGTAAGTCACACCATGGATCAACTTTCATAAATAATCTTGCACACTAAGTTATTTTCATTGCACTGGTTGAATCATGATGATGTCAGTGAGACGGACTACTGTGGTATTACTTGTGATCCGGGAATGATCACTGTTTGGTTACGAGGTAACCTGTTGAACCAAGTGTGGTTCCATTCGTGGTTCGTCGTGATCACTGTTCGGTTGCGAGGCAACCTGTTGGTAAGAGAGTCCGAGGGACTCAATGCACAAGTTTGGTCACTACATGAGTATCATGTTAATATTTGCATTGAAATTGCTTAAATGTGATATTGTTTGTCATTATAGTTCCGTTTGCTGTGAGCTTGCAAGTACATTCAATGTACTGACCTTGTGTGTTATGCCAGATTTCAGGAAAGTCTTACTAGATCGGAGTGCTGCCGTGTCTAGATCGTGTCCACATCGGTGTCCATGTGCTATGGAGTCCCGCTACGTCGTTGTTCCGCTGCTATGTAGATGTCGTTCTCGAGGCCCCTTTATGTTCACTAAATAATGTACATATTGTTCAGCCACACCGAGTGTGCCGCTTGGCCTCGCTACTTGATGTAATGTCACACTATGCTTCTGCTAGTTTCAACAAAGCGGTGATTTCTGTACCAAGATGTTGTGTCTTGCTAGAAGACATGATCTCTGGGTTGGCAATGCAAGGTAATCCGGTCGCTCTGAGCCGGGGTGCCACAACGCTTGGTGTCAGAGCTGCGTTGACTGTAGGACACGCTAGACCCCGACACGCAAAGTAAACGTTAGTTAGTTGCTAATTGAGTGCCGTTAGTAGTTGCATCTTGATGCTGCATTGCATTGCATGCTTTTGACTTATTGTTATTTCTAGTCGGTTAATGGTTATGAGTGTAGATGGCTCCGGTGCTGTATCCATGTCAGTTGCAGCTGATTCCCTACACTTCTCTGCATCTCCTTCATAGCGTGTGGTGTCGACTGTACCCTCACGGTGATGACCCAACATATCGGGTGTACCGGGAGCGTCTAGACGACTCCGTGTATGAGTATCACGCCGTGGTTATTCTGCGCACCAGTTCGTCAGTGGGTTCTTACACTCGTACCTCCCAGAGCGGTTATGCATCCACCGCTGCTCTGGCCGTCCAGTATGCTGCGTTCGAGATTCTTATTGAGTTATGCTATGCTAAGGCTCGAATGCAGAACCACCCAGGTTTTCGTTTCTAACCATCCCTTCACGATGATGGTCGTGTTTGCTTTCATTCCATTGATCCGCCGTCTGATAATGACACTAGCCACCTTTCTCGATATATCACTGCTAGTTATCTTCTGATTTGCGAGTTGGCTCGAGAGCTGAATCGTGCTTGTTCTGCTTTAGCCGCCCCTATATCCTACCCTACTCCACCTTCTATGGGATTTACTCCTTATATTGTGCCCAGTTCTAGTCACCTATTTCTCCAGTTACTCGCCCGAGTAGCTCGGGCACCCTGACGGTGAACCCACACAGTGCTCCTGCTGAGTGGGCGTCTCTTCTTGTTCCGCACCTACCCCTGAGGGAGAGCCCTCAAGGCAGCGTCGTCGTGTTACCTTTAACCCGAAGGTTTTGGTTGGCGTCCTCAGTTCAGGATCTAGGTCCGACTCAGGAGAGGATCCGATAGCACCGGCAAAGTCTTAGAGTGTCTGAGTACCAACAGTGGTCATGTGATGTACAGATGTAGTTGTATGAGCCATGATGCATGTATGCGAGTAGTCGCACCCGTCATGATGTTTACCTTTCATGTATGAGTCTACGTATAATTATGTTGCGACTTTTTATTTGATCACTGTGTTTTTTGGTTCATTCGCTTTTCCGGTTTTGTCACTGGCTTTTCTTCCCATGATTGGATGTTTCTCATCACGGTTACTCTTATTAGGAAAAATAAACAGTAGGATGACGCGGGGAAGCAACAACACATAGGCTTGTGAGGATGTCCTTGTTTGTCGTTCAGCTAGACAGGCAGGACACTCCCCCGAGCCGTATCTGCAACCATCGCCTCCACCACCAAATCCACCGTCCACTGAACAAATTATGCGCATGTTTGAGGAAAGAAGGAACAATGATCTAATTGAGCTGTTAAAAAGTGTGCAAGCTATGGTTGGACAGAATGGAAATCAAAATGGACATCACTCCAAGCTGTCAGATTTTCAAAGGACTAAGCCTCCCAATTTCAGTCAAGTGGTTGACCCTTTGGAAGCAGATGATTGGTTGCAAACTATTGAGAAGAAACTTGAGATTGCTCGCGCTGATGAAGCTGACAAGGTTCCGTTTGCTACCCACTATCTTGAAGGAGCCGCTACTATACGGTGGGATAATGTTAAAGCTCTATGGCCTGCGGGAGAAGAAATTACTTGGACTAATTTCAAGGACCAATTTCTCAAGTATCATATTCCAGCCGGTATCATAAAGGTCAAGCAACGCGAATTTCTTGGTCTCACCCAAGGCAATCTGTCAGTAAGCAAATATTTGCACAAGTTCAACCATCTGACACATTATTCCCTTTATGATGTGGCCACGGAAGAAAGAAAAATTGATAGGTTCCTTGGAGGATTAAATCAACACCTCAGGAGTGCTCTGTGCATGCTCAACTTTCCAGATTTTCAGTCTCTGGTGAACAAGGCTCTCATTGCAGAAAGAGAATACAAGTCTGTGCAAGACAACCGCCCCGCAAATAATGACCACAAGCACAAATTTGAGACAAAGAAGGACAGACATTCCATTTAGACAGCCCATACCTGGCAATAGACTCAAGTGGAGTATAAACCAAATTGGCAGCAGAATGTGACCTAGACCACTACTCAAGTCAAGAATGTCATGACCAATCCAGTGCACGAGGAGCGTCAACGCAACAACGCCTGTTTTAATTATGGCCTGACCGGAAATTATGCCAGGCAGTGTCCCAAGAAGTCAAATGCCCCGTTCTGGCCGCAAGTCAATCACATGGGGCCATGTCATACCTAGAGGCTCATCCAAGGGCAAGTTGATAATCTCTTCGCAGAAGAAGCCCTGGAAAACCCCGAAGTCATCATTGGTATGTTTCTCGTTAATAACATACCTGCAATAATTTTATTTGACTTTGGGGCTTCCCACTCTTTTATTTCTTAGAGTTTCGTTGCCCAAAACAAATTTTCTTGCTCGCTTTTGGGAAAAGGTATGCTGGTTCAATCCCATGGATCTATGATCAAAAGCCATCTGGTCTGTAAAAATTTGGAAATTGATATCAAGGGAGTCTGTTTTCCAACCACTTTTGATAGTCATCGAGTCTGCCAAGTTGGATGTTATTTTGGGAATGAACTAGTTGACTCAATATCAAGTATGGATAAATTATGCGACCCGAGAAGTCACCCTGACAAATCAGGAAGACCGAACCATAAAATTTATTGCCCGCAAAGGTATACCCGAAAAGGAGATGGTCTTTACCGCGGTAGCTGAAGAATTGGATCTGATTCCTGTGGTCAGTGAATTTCCCGATGTATTCCTCGAAGAATTACCCGGAATGCCTCCAGACAGAGAACTTGAGTTTGCCATTGATCTTGTGCATGGGACTGCATCGTTGTACAAAAAGTATTATCAGATGCCCTCCTCTGAACTTGTAGAATTAAAGAAACAGTTGGATGACTACCAAGGATTGAACAATGTCACCATCAAGAACAAATATCCACTACCAAGGATTGATGATTTGTTCGATCAGCTCAGTGGTGCAAAGTTATTTTCCAAGATTGATTTAAGGACCAGATATCATCAACTGAAGATCAAGAAGGAAGATATTCCTAAGACCGCGTTCACTACCTATTACGGTCTCTATGAATATATGGTGATGTCCTTTGGTCTCACAAATGCCCCTGCCTTTTTCATGCATATGATGAATAAGGTGTTCATGGAATTTCTGGATAAGATTGTGGTGGTTTTCATCGATGATATTCTCATATACTCTAAAAGTGACGAAGAACACAAGGAACACCTCCGAGCAGTCTTACAAAGACTCCATGACCATCAGTTGTATGCGAAATTCAACAAGTGTGAGCTTTGGCTCAAACAAGTCAGATTTCTAGGGCATGTTCTATCAGGAGAAGGTATCACAGTGGATCCAAGCAAAGTGAAAGATGTGCTTGATTGGGCAGCACACACGACGGTATTCTAAGTCTGGAGTTTTCTTGGATTAGCCGGATACTACCGCCGGTTCATCGAAGGATTCTCCAAAATTGCCAAGCCAATGACAAAACTCCTCAAGAAAGACAAGAAGGTTGAATGGACCGAGGATTGCGAGCAGAGCTTTAACGAGCTAAAAACCAGATTGACATCAACACCAGTACTGACTCTCCTAGACATTTACCTCAACTTTGATGTGTATTGTGATGGATCCAGAAAAGATATTGGGTGCGTACTTATGGAAGAAGGCAAGGTGGTAGCTTACGCATCTCGCCAGCTACGACCTCATGAAGGAAATTATCCTATACATGATTTGGAACTGGCCGCAATTGTGCACTCTCTAAAGATTTGGAGACATTATCTCATTGGAAAGGGATGTCAAATATTTACCGACCACAAGAGCCTCAAATATATCTTTATTCAGCCAGACTTAAACCTTCGACAGTGAAGATGGCTCGAGATGGTCAAGGACTATGATCTGGGAATAAATTATCATCTGGGAAAAGCCAACGTGGTTGCTGATGCCCTTAGTCGCAAGCCTGCCAATTTAAATGCCATGCTGGAGTCTTTGCCTCCAGAACTCCAGCAAGAGATGGCTCAGCTAAACTTCGTAATTGTAAATGCCGGTCTTGTGAATATTTTGGAAGTAACTCCTACTCTAGAAGAAGAGATCCGTGTGGCATAGGCTGACAACAAGAGTCTGCAAGTATATTTCCCACTTCTGCGCGAAGGCAAGACTCAGGATTTCTCAAAGGACGCACTGGGTACACTCAGGTTCCGAGGAAGGATATGCATACCTAAGCAAGAGGAAGAAAATTTTGGCAGAAGCACACGAATCCTCATATTCGATACACCCAGGCAGCACCAAAATGTACAAAGACCTTCGACAGATATTTTGGTGGGATGGAATGAAAAGAGACATCGCATATTTTGTTGCTTGTTGTGACATCTGCAACAAAGTAAAGGCGGAACATCAAAAACCCACCGGACTTCTCCAACCTCTACCCGTCTCAAAATGGAAATGGGACGATGTCTGCATGGACTTTATCACCGGTCTACCAAGGACTCACCGAGGCAACGATGCTATATGGGTCAGAGTGGACACGTTGACTAAAGTGGCTCACTTTATTCCCATCTGCACCACCTTTCGCGCCGGCCAACTTGCAGAATTATATGTTTCCTGGATTGTCAGTCTACATGGAGTGCCAAGAAAATCACTTCGGACCGAGGTTCATTGTTTACCTCCGCATTCTGGTCCCTACTCGATCAAGCTTTGGGGACCGCTCTCAAATATTGCACCGCCTATCATCCACAGACAGACGGTCAGACCGAGCGATTAAATCAAATCCTTGAAGATATGCTTCAAGCATGTGCCTTAGCCCATGGAACCATATGGGAAGATTGTCTTCCATATGCGGAATTCTCATACAACAACAGTTTTCAAACCAGTCTGAAAATGTCACCCTTTGAAGCTTTATACGGTCGTAAGTGTCGCATTCCATTAAATTGGTGTCAAACCGGAGACAGCCGTATCTTTGGTACTAGTCTGATATTGGAGGCAGAGAAACAAGTCAAGGAAATACAAGATAGACTACAACTGGCTAAGTCACGACAGAAAAGTTATTATGATGCCCAACATCGACAAGTCAGTTTTGAGCCAGGTGAACACGTGTATGTCCGAGTCACACCCATGAAGGGAGTCAAGAGATTTCAGACCCGAGGCAAATTGGCACCAAGATATATTGGTCCGTTCCCAGTCATGACATGAGTTGGCACCATTGCATATCAGTTGGAATTGACACCAGAATTATCGGAAGTACACAACGTGTTCCATGTGTCACAGCTGAGAAGGTGCATTTCACCACCCAAGAAGAGAACTGACATGTCAGAAATTGAGCTTGCCAAAGATTTAACTTATGAGGAGAGACCGTCAGAATCTTGGATGAGGCAGAAAGGGTCACACGCAGCAAAGCGGTCAAATTTTACAAGGTCCAATGGGAGCATCACACAGAAGAAGAAGCAACCTAGGAAAGAGAGGAATTTTTAAGAACAACCTACCCAGAACTGTTTTCCCAAGCAACCGAATCTCGAGGACGAGATTCATCTTAAGTGGGGGAGGTTTGTGACAGCCTGGATTTTGCCTTCTCTCTTTTTCTAGACTTTCATTTGCATTTGCTTTGGATTTGGAGTTTTGAATCAATTCAAATGGACTTGAACACTTGGGCCTACCCTTGATTTTCACCCAAGTGACACATTCACCTCTAAATCACCTTTCCTTCTCTGAAAAACTCCAACAAAAGCCCAACAAATATTTTTCATAACAGAAAATTATTCATTTCCCTCCCTGAAAATCACTTCAAAGAAGTATTCTCCAAAGTAACCCCTAGATTTCTTGCTCCAAAAATCCTGAATAAATTCAAAAATATTCTTTGAACCCTAGGGCACCTTCCTGAGAAAAAATATTGCATAACTTTTTGTTATATTTTTGCTACAGAAAATCATTTCTGTTCTGGACAGAATGATCATTTTGCACAGCAAGTATATTTTTGCTTGATCTTTTGGGCCTGATCTTTTCTGAGCTTGATTACATTCCTAAGAGATCACTAAACCCCAAAGCACAACCCTTAACTCTTACTAGATTTTTCTCAGTGAAGCTCACAAGTTTCTATCCAGAAACTTGCCAGGAAGATAGCCACTCCCACAGTGCACCTGTGATCCAGCCAAATGTGCAAAACAACTAAAAACCACTAAGGACTAACTGACAGACATGTTGTTTACGCTTAGATCAGCCTGATGCCATAGTTCACGCGGTGACCACGTTCATCCAAGGGGTTGGCATGCGTCCGACATGCTCTGCATGGCGCCAACTCCTTTGTTTCACGCGTGCTCGCTGCCCAAGCTACAACACCTTGCCAAACCACGCCACCATCTTTGTTTGAACCCCCATAACTACACCCTGGCGCTCACCAACGCCGGAGCCCGCCACAGCGAGCACGGGCACGGCGCAGCCAACGCAACAGTGCACCCGTGCACCTGTGCTCGTCGCAGCTCGCCTATAGCCTCCACGTGATCTCCGACGTCTTCCCCCGCTCTCACGGACGCCACTCGTCGCCGGGCAAAGCTCCAGAGACCTCCGACGAGCTCTCGATCCCCGCCTCGGCCTCGCTTATAAATAGAGCTCCCCCGAGCTCGTTTCTCTTCACACACACACACTCAGCGCATCTCCACACACCCGTAGGATGCCCCAGCCCGGCCAGGTAGGCCTCTGGCCGCCATCCCCGCCCGAGCATGGTGGCGATCCCCCTCCTCTGCCCCCTCCCTCTCCAGAGCCGCTCGAGATCAACTGACCACTCTGGCGTGTTCGTGGTGGTCCACTGGTGCCTGCTGGTGTTGTTGGAGCTGCTGGGCTGGCCCTGCGTCACAGCAACCACCATCTCCGACGAGCTCCGCCCGTTGCCGCCACTAGAGAGCTCCGTTCTGACCCTGTCCGGCCACCCCTAGCCATGTACGGGTACGGGCAGGTGCGCCTCGATCTCCTCTTCAATCATATCCCTCTAGATCTCGCTGGGGGGCACTCCTCGCATGAGAAAGCATCATCGTCGCGCCACCCGCCTCTGTTTCTCTCGCTCTCTCCCCCTCCGACCTGGCAGCTAGGGCCGGCTGTCAGCCTCTCAGGCCGTGCCCAAAGCGGTATGAGTGGTGGCGCCCTAGCGGTTTACGCCTTCTACGTCACCCCCTGGTTTTTCTTTTTAATTCAAATTTAGTTCAAATTTGACCAACACTTTGACTAGCTGTAACTTTTATTCTACAAGTCCAAATGAGTTGATTCTTTTTGCATTCTGTTCTTACTGGAAAATCCTAGCATCACACCCGAGATCGGATTTTTCCTTGCTGCCTAGAATTTCTGGTAATTTTCAGAAGTGTTCTTGATATTTTCTTTTTGTCATTTGATTTATTTTTAGAAGGTGAAGCTTGTCTTGAAGGCATCCAGGAGGAGTGTGAATCTCCTCTGCACTAAGGCAAGCCACAACAGCATTGTCATGGTGTCTTTGCAATATCCATGATTTTCTACTTGAATTTATATGATATTCATTGCATATAGTTTTAAAATAAATAAATGCTTGTGTTATTTAGTTAGGCATGATCAAAATGCTTAGTTAACAGAAATGAATGCTTGAACTAGTGAGATATAGTTTGAGTAGTTGATCTATAAGTTTTCCATTTCTAGGTTAATATGATCATCCGTATTATTTTTACTATATGCATAATGAGTTTTATTTGTTAAATGCCAACTTAAATGATGAATATTAGTAAACCAGTAAGAAAGGACCAGAGATGTTGGAGGTTGAGTTCGTGCAAGTAGAAATTTGAATAAAGTTGATCTCTTATTGTTAAGTGATATATGATGCATGATACATGGTTGCATAAGCATGGCATGTTGTGACTCGAGAATTTTTATTTTCAAGTTAAACCTAATAATAATTGAACTTGAACTTAAAGTTGGTCGGGTCATGGTGCCACTGAATCGGGCTGCGAAGTGCAACCACATTTTCCTTAGTATGGGGCGGTCGTTAGTCGTTCTGTTGTCATGCCTCTTGTCGGTGCCTCCAACAAGGGAAGGTTATGGGTGTGCGTTACCCTGGCCCGATAAGCAGACATAACCTTGTGGAGCTGTTGTTGTTATGGTACCTTGTCCCCGTTTGGGACTGTTTATTTGCCACAACAGTGGTTGTTCTAACTTTGGTAGGCTCGGTCACCCATGACTAATCCCAGTGAGTGTCATGGCAATGGGAGGGTTCCGTCGGAAAGCCGTTGGTCCACCCGAATGGGAGTGCGAGGCCATGGGTTCCATGGTGTGGGTAAAGTGCGCTACCTCTGCAGAGTGTATTAATCTATCGATAGCCGCGCCCGCGGATAAGGGCTCAGTTCGTAAGTAAGTCACACCATGGATCATCTTTCATAAATAATCTTGCACACTAAGTTATTTGCATTGCTCTGGTTGAATCATGATGATGTCAGTGAGATTGACTGCTGTGGTATTACTTGTGATTCGGGAATGATCACTGTTTGGTTATGAGGTAACCAGTTGAACCAAGTGTGGTTCCGTTCGTGGTCCGTCGTGATCACTGTTCGGTTGCGAGGCAACCTGTTGGTAAGAGAGTCCAAGGGAGTCAATGCACAAGTTTGGTCACTGCATGAGTATCATGTTGATATTTGCATTGAACTTGCTTAAATGTCATGATATTGTTTGTCATTATGGTTCTGTTTGCTGTGAGCTTGCAAGTACATTCAATGTACTAACTTGGCGTGTTATGCCAGATTTCGAGAAAGTCTAACTGGGTCGGAGTGCTTCCGTGTCTAGACCGTGTCCACATCGGTGTCCCTGTGCTATGGAGTCCTGCTACGTCATTGTTCCGCTGGCGTGTAGGTGTCGTGCTCGAGGCCCATTTATGTTCACTAAATAATGCACATATTGTTCAGCCGCATCGAGTGTGCCGCTTGGCCTCGCTACTTGATGTAATGTCACACTATGCTTCCACTAGTTTTAATAAAGTGGTGATTTCTGTACCAAGATGTTGTATGTTGCCAGAAGACATGATCTCTAGGTTGGCAATGCAAGGTAAACCAGTCGCTCTGAGCCGGGGTGCCACATAGTTCCCTCAGCAAGTCCCCCCCCAAATGAGCTGGCCTCCTCCTCGGGATGTCCTGTTGGTCGACAAATGGTTGGCGGCTCCCTCGAGCCCTGCTCAGGCGGCTCCAAGATACACGTCTACCAAACTAAGAGCGTTAAACTCCAGCTCGAAAAACACAGAATGACGCATCGACTCCTTCTGTCGTCGGTGGTTCATCACGCTTTCGACTTTCGTGTTGGTAACCGAGACACCGTGGGATCCCCTCGAAGTTGGTCTGTGGCAGGGACCTTCACGTTGACGCCGGCCCTAACTGAAGACTTCAGTTTGGGATTATCCCCATGCACCTCTTCAACATCCTCGGACAAAGGTGGCTCTACCTATCTTCTGCAGGTCTCAGCAAAGAAGATTATGAGTACTTGCAGTGGCTATCACAGATAGCAATGCCGAACTGTCCGGTGAATGTTGTGATCTATGGTAGGGTGCGTCGACTACAAATTAAAATTTTCCTACACGCAGAACAACCAAGAACATGCTACGGGAGATGGATCATAGATCGTTACCACTAGACGCGCAGTTCTATGCAGCGGAAGAAGAGTTGGGGCAGCGCGTCCGTGTGGATCGTCCCCTCCTCATCCGATCTCCCACGAACAGCCGATCATCGGATCCCATGCACAGATTCACCGAAGCAGCGTAAGTGCACCGCCTCTAACCGTATGCGGGCGTGCAGGAGGAACACAGTGCAACAGATTGCTAGGTCCAATCACACAGTCGATAGCGAGTGGAGGTGGCTATTCGCAACACATGCAAACCCTAGTGACAACGCCAAAGCGATCAACCCAATGAGTGTGTCGGACCCCCACTTTATATAGGCGTGTGTTGCGGGCTCAACACTTGGGCCTCGCACGGACCCTAAAGCCCAAAATCTGTTCAGTTGGGATCCGAGTCTGAGTAGGATCACATCTAACTCGTGGAGTTAGATCGGGTCTCATAAGTTCCTTTCCTTAAGCGCGCGACCCCTTAGGCTCAAGTCAGCTTGGTTGCAGATCGGATCACCTCCGACATGCTCGGCTGACAGCAGCCTCTAGCAAGGCGTGCCGACCACCAAGTAGACAATGAAGCCGGTTGGCGAACCTATACAACATGTCACACTTCTGTTCCCTTTGCCACACGATATATGTTGTCGAGCTCAAGGCGACTCTGTCATCCTTGTGCTAGCCCGACCTCTTTCTCATTCCAATGATGCCGACCACAAACGGAATTAGGTCAAAATCCTTGTCGCATGGCCATGCTTATCTGGGTCGGATATGGTACGTCCATTTTGCATCATGTTTTCCTACTGTTATTTATAATGTTTTATGCATAATAACACTTTATGGAGTAATTCTAATGCCTCATAATATGCAAGGTTTACACAAATAGGGAGAATACCGGCAGCTGGAATTCTGGACCTGAAAAAGCTATGTCAGAGATACCTATTCTGCACATCTCCAAATGAGCTGAAATTTCACAGAGAATTATTTTGGGATATATATAAAAATTATTGGAGCAAATAACTGCCGGACGGTGGCCACCTGGTGTCCACAAGACACCAAGGCGCGCTAGCCCCCCCCCCCCATGCGCGCCCTGCTACGTCTTGAGCTTGCGTTGGTTTTCCTTCAAGAGGAAAGGGTGATGCAGCAAAGTAGTGTAAGTATTTCCCTCAGTTTTTGAGAACCAAGGTATCAATCCAGTAGGAGGCTCCTCAAAAGTCCCACGCACCTAAACAAACAAACAAGAACCTCGCAACCAACGCAATAAAGGGGTTGTCAGTCCCTTCATGGCCACTTGCAAAAGTGAGATCTCATAGAGATAATATGATAAGATAAATATATTTTTGGTATTTATGATATAGATTGGAAAAGTAAAGATGCAAATAAAAGTAGATGCTAAACTTACATGATAAAAGATAGACCCGGGGGCCATAGGTTTCACTAGTGGCTTCTCTCAAGTTAGCATAAGTATTACGGTGGGTGAACAAATTACTGTCAAGCAATTGATAGAAAAGCGAATAATTATGAGATTATCTAGGCATGATCATGTATATAGGCATCACATCCATGACAAGTAGACTGACTCCTTCCTGCATCTACTACTATTACTCCACACATCGACCGCTATCCAGCATGCATCTAGAGTATTAAGTTCATAAAGAACAGAGTAACGCATTAAGAAAGATGACATGATGTAGAGGGATAAACTCATGCAATATGATATAACCCCCATCTTTTTATCCACGATGGCAACAATACAATACGTGCCTTGATGCCCCTGCTGTCATTGGGAAAGGACACAGCAAGATTGAACCCAAAGCTAAGCACTTCTCCCATTGCAAGAACGATCAATCTAGTAGGCCAAACCGAACTGATAATTCGAAGAGACTTGCAAAGATAACTTAATCACACATAAAAGAATTCAGAGGAGATTCAAATATTTCTCATAGATAAACTTGATCATAAACCCACAATTCATCGGATCTCGAAAAACACACTGCAAAAAGAGTTACATCGAATAGATCTCCAAGAAGATCGAGGAGAACTTTGTATTGAGATTCAAAGAGAGAGAAGAAGACATCTAGGTAATAACTATGGACCCGAAGGTCTGTGGTAAACTACTCACACCTCATGGGAAGGGCCTTGCAGATGATGTAGAGGCCCTCCATGGTCGATTCCCCCTCGGCGGAGCGCCGGCGAAGGCTCCAAGATGGGATCCACGGATACAGAAGGTTGCGGCAGTGGAAATAGTTTTTCGTGGTGCTCCTGGATGTTTTCAGGGTACGTGGGTATATATAGGAGGAAGAAGTAGGTCGGTGGATGCTCGAGGGGCCCACGAGGGTGGGGGGCGCGCCGGGCACCCTCGTGCCCGCCTCCTCTATTTCTTGACGTCCACTCCAAGTCCCCTGGATCACGTTTGTTCCAAAAAGATCGCTCCCGAAGGTTTCATTCCGTTTGGACTCCATTTTATATTCCTGTTCTTTGAAACACTGAAATAGGCAAAAAAATAGCAATTCGAGCTGGGCCTCCGGTTAGTAGGTTAGTCCCAAAAATGATTTAAAAGTGTAAAGTAAAGCCCATAAACATCCAAAATGGGTAATATAATAGCATGGAACAATCAAAAATTGTAGATACGTTGGAGATGTATCAAGCATCCCCAAGCTTAATTCCTGCTCGTCCTCGAGTAGGTAAATGATAAAAACAGAATTTTGATGTGGAATGCTACCTAGCATAATTCTCAATGTAATTTTCTTTATTGTGTCATGAATGTTCATATCCAAATGATTCAAAATAAAAGTTCATATGGACATAAGAAATAGTAATAGTTCAAGCATAATAACTAAGCAATCATGTCTTCTCAAAATAACATGGCTAAAGAAAGTTCATCCCTACAAAATCATATAGTTTGGTCATGCTTCCATTTTTGTCACACAAGAATGCTCTCATCTTGCACACCTCCGATGACAAGCCAAGCAATTGTTTCATACTTTAGTAATCTCAAACTTTTTTCAACTTTCACGTAATACATGAGCGTGAGCCATGGATATAGCACTATGGGTGGAATAGAATATGATGATGGAGGTTGTGTGGAGAAGACAAAAAGGAAGAAAGTATCACATTCACGAGGATAATCAACGGGCTATGGAGATGCCCATCAATTGATGTCAATATGAGGAGTAGGGATTGCCATGCAACGGATGCACTAGAGCTATAAATGTATCAAATCTCAACAAAAGAAACTAAGTGGGTGTGCATCCAACTTGCTTGCTCACGAAGACCTAGGGCATTTTGAGGAAGCCCATCGTAGGAATATACAAGCCAAGTTCTATAATGAAAAATTCGCACTAGTATATGAAAGTGACAACATAAAATAATTTCTATATGAAGAACATGGTGCTACTTTGAAGCACAAGTGTGGAAAAGGATAGTAACATTGCCCCTTTTTTTCTTTTTTCTTTTCTTTTTGGGCCTCTTTTTCTTTTGGCCTTTATTTTTTTTCTTTTTTTATTTGGGGACAATGCTCTAATAATGATGATCATCACACTTCTATTTAGTTACAACTCATTAATTACAACTCAAAACTAGAACAAGATATGACTCTATATGAATGCCTCCGACGGTGTACCGGGATGGGCAATGAATCAAGAGTGACATGTATGAAAAATTATGCATGGTGCTTTGCCACAAATACGATGTCAACTACATGATCATGCAAGGCAATATGACAATGATGATGCGTGTCATGATGATAAACGGAACGGTGGAAAGTTGCATGGCAATATATCTCGGAATGGATATGGAAATGCCATAATAGGTAGGTATGGTGGCTGTTTTGCGGAATATATAAGGAGGTTTATGTGTGATAGAGCGTATCATATCACGGGGTTTGGATGCACCAGCGAAGTTTGCACCAACTCTCAAGGTGAGAAAGGACAATGCACGGTGCCGAAGAGGCTAGCAATGATGGAAGGGTAAGAATGCATATAATCCATGGACTCAACATTAGTCATAAAGAACTCATATACTTATTGCAAAAATCTACAAGTCATTAAAAACCAAGCACTACGCGCATGCTCCTAGGGGGGTAGATTGGTAGGAAAAGACCATCGCTCGTCCCCGACCGCCACTCATAAGGATGACAATCTAAGAACACCTCATATTTCAAATTTGTTACACAACGGTTACCATACGTGCATGCTACGGGACTTGCCAACTTCAACACAAGCATTCTTTAAATTCACAATTACCCAACTATCATGACTCTAATATCACCACCTCCATATCTCAAAACAATTATCAAGTATCAAATTGATCATAGCATCCAATTCACTTCCTATGATAGTTTTTATTATACCCAACTTGGATGCCCATCATTCTAGGACCAATTTTATAACCATAGAAAATACCATGCTGTTCTAAAAGACTCTCAAAATAATATAATTGAAACATGAGAGATTAACAATTTCTACAAAATCAAGCCACCGCCGTGCTCTAAAAGATTTAAGTGAAGTACTAGAGCAAAACTATCTAGCTCAAAAGATATAAGTGAAGCACATAGAGTATTCTTATAAATTCTAATCAAGTGGGCTTCTCCCAAAAGGTGTGTACAGCAAGGATGATTGTGGTAAACTAAAAATCAAAGACTAATATCATACAAGACGCTCCAAGCAAAACACATATCATGTGGCGAATAAAAATATAGCTCCAAGTAAAGTTACCGATAGACGAAGATGAAAGAGGGGATTCCTTCCGGGGCATACCCAAGCTTAGACTTTTGGTTATCCTTGAATATCTTGGGGTTCCATGGGCATCCCCAAGCTTAGGATCTTGCCACTCCTTATTCCATAGTCCATCAAATCTTTACCCAAAACTTGAAAACTTCACGACACAAAACTCAACAGGAAATCTCATAAGCTCCGTTAGTGCAAGAAAGAAAAATCACCACATAAGGTACTGTAATGAACTCATTCTTTATTTATATTGGTTTTAAACCTACTGTATTCCAACTTCTCTATGGTTCATACCCCCCAATACTAGCCATAGATGCATCAAAATAAGCAAACAACACACGGAAAATAGAATCTGTCAAAAACAGAAAAGTCTGTAGAAATCTATAACTGCCAAATACTTATGGAACTCTAAAAATCCTACCAAAATAGGAAGTCCTGGGAAATTTGTCTATTGATCTACAGCAAAAATAATCAACGCAAAATAACGTTTCTGTGAATTTCTAAAATTATTTTCGTGCGCGCAAAGTTTCTGTTTTTCAGCAGAATCAAATTAACTATCACCGTAGGTTATCCTATAGGTTCTACTTGGCACAAACACTAATTAAAACATGAAAACACATCTAAACAGAGGCTAGATGAATTATTTATTGAATAACAGCAAGGAAAAATATTGGGTTATCTCCCAACAAGCGCTTTTCTTTAAAGCCTTTTAGCTACGCATTGATAATTTTAATGATGCTCAAATGAAAGACAAGAATTGAAGCGCAAAGAGAGCATCATGAAACACGTGACAACACATCTAAGTCTAACATACTTCCTATGCATAGGCATATTATAAGAAAACAAATTTGCAAGGCAAGCAAAAACTAGCATATGCAAGGAATAAGAAAGAGACGATAGCATTCTCAACATGAAGAGAGGTAATTTAGTAACATGAAAATTTCTACAACCATATTTTCCTCTCTCATGATAATTACATGTAGGATCATAAGAAAATTCAGAAAAATAGCTATCACATAAAATATTTTCAACACGATCCACATGCATGCGAAGTTGACACTCTTCCAAAATAGTGGGATTAACGTTAACTAAAGTCATGACCTCTCCAAGCCCACTTTTATCTAAAATTTCATAATATTGATCAAAATCCAAATATGTGGGATCTAAAGTTGACACTCTTCCAAACCCACTTTCAATAATATTGCAAACACTATTATCAATCTCATATTCATCATGGGGGTTAAATAAGTTTTCAAGGTCAAAAGAAGAATCACCCCAATCATGATCATTGCAACAAGTAGTAGACATAGCAAAACTAGCATCCCCAAGCTTAGGGTTTTGCATATTATTAGCACAATTGACATCAAGAGAATTTATAGTAACATCATTGCAATCATGCTTTTCATGGAAGGAACTACCAAGTATGGGTGCAATAGCAACGATCTCATGTTTAACATAAGCAACTATAGCAAATTCATCTTCATAAATATTGGCATCATGGCCACAAGAATAACAAGCATCATGTTCATCAAGGGATATTTCAATCAAATCATCATAATCATTATCTATAGATTCATGCGTATCATTATTTTCTTCCAAAGCAACAGTCATTCTCTCAATAAATTCTTTGACATAGACATTATGAGCATAGTTTTCATAGCAATATTTAAGTATGTCAAAATTTTCAGATTTGTAGAGAGTAATATCATAGTAACTATAAACACCCTTTGCATAAGAAGATAAGATTTCATTATCATTAAACTCACATAGGTAGGGAAGGTGTTTTTTAGGGTTCTTAGAGCAACAAGTAAAATCACAAATTTCACAAAGATTCCAAGCATAACACAACAATCTTTTTATTTGATCCCATAAGATTCTCCCTTTTTCAGACAAACGGTGACGCACAAAATGAGCATGCTCATCTAAAGATTTCCCATCAACTAGGCTAGTTGGGGTTTCAGCACGAGCGCAAAAGGATCGAAGATTAGCAAGCAAAGATGCAAGCACATATAAGGCACATGGAGACACAAGCAAACATAAGATCAAACAGAAGAAGGGCGAATAAAACGACAAGGGTGAAGTGGGGGAGAGGAAAACGAGAGGCAAATGGCAAATAATGTAATGCAAGGGAGATGAGTTTGTGATGGGTACTTGGTATGTCTTGACTTGAGCAAAGACCTCCCCGGCAATGGCGCCAAAAATCCTTCTTGCTACGTCTTGAGCTTGCGTTGGTTTTCCTTGAAGAGGAAAGGGTGATGCAGCAAAGTAGCGTAAGTATTTCCCTCAGTTTTTGAGAACCAAGGTATCAGTCCAGTAGGAGGCTCCTCAAAAGTCCCACGCACCTACACAAACAAACACGAACCTCGCAACCAACGTAATAAAGGGGTTGTCAATCCCTTCACGGCCACATGCGAAAGTGAGATCTGATAGAGATAATATGATAAGATAAATATATTTTTGGTATTTTATGATATAGATTGGAAAAGTAAAGGTGCAAATAAAAGTAGATGATAAACTTATATGATAAAAGTTAGATCCGGGGGCCATAGGTTTCACTAGTGGCTTCTCTCAAGATAGCATAAGTATTACAGTGGGTGAACAAATTACTGTCGAGCAATTGATAGAAAAGGGAATAATTATGAGATTATCTAGGCATGATCATGTATATAGGCATCACGTCCGTGACAAGTAGACTGACTCCTGCCTGCATCTACTACTATTACTCCACACATCGGCCTCTGTCCAGCATGCATCTAGAGTATTAAGTTGATAAAGAATAGAGTAACACATTAAGAAAGATGACATGATGTAGAAGGATAAACTCATGCAATATGATATAAACCCCATCTTTTTATCCTCGATGGCAACAATACAATACGTGCCTTGCTGCCCCTGTTGTCACTGGGAAAGGACACCGCAAGACTGAACCAAAATCTAAGCATTTCTCCCATTGCAAGAAAGATCATCTAGTAGGCCAAACCAAACTGATAATTCGAAGAGACTTGCAAAGATAACTTAATCACACATAAAAGAATTCAGAGGAGATTCAAATATTTCTCGTATAAACTTGATCATAAACCCACAATTCATCGGATCTCGACAAACACACCGCAAAAAGAGTTACATCGAACAGATCTCCAAGAAGATCGAGGAGAACTTTGTATTGAGATTCAAAGCGAGAGAAGAAGCCATCTAGCCAATAACTATGGACCCGAAGGTCTGTGGTAAAATACTCACAACTCATCGGAAGGGCCTTGGAGATGATGTGGAGGCCCTCCGTGGTCGATTCCCCCTCCGGCGGAGCGCCGGCGAAGGCTCCAAGATGGGATCTCACGGATACATAAGGTTGCGGCGGTGGAAATAGTTTTTCATGGTGCTCCCGGATGTTTTCGGGGTACGTGGGTATATATAGGAGGAAGAAGTAGGTCGGTGGACGCTCGAGGGGCCCACGAGGGTGGGGGGCGCGCCCACCTGTAGGGGGCGTGCCGGGCACCCTCGTGGCCGCCTCCTGTGTTGCTTGACATCCATTCCAAGTCGCCTGGATCACGTTTGTTCCAAAAAGATCGCTCCCGAAGGTTTCATTCCGTTTGGACTCCGTTTGTTATTCCTTTTCTTCGAAACACCGAAATAGGAAAAAAACAGCAATTCGTGCTGGGCCTCTGGTTAGTAGGTTAGTCCCAAAAATGATATAAAAGTGTAAAGTAAAGCCCATAAACATCCAAAACGGGTAATATAATAACATGGAACAATCAAAAATTATAGATACGTTGGAGACGTATCACGCCCTGGTGGGTTGTGTGCAGCACAGCCCACCTGTAATGCCCATCTTCTGGTCTTTTGACCTAGGAAAAATAAAGATAGGACTTTCTGGATGGAACACCGCCTTCTCAAGATGGAACTTGGGCACGAGCACTTTTGCCCTCCGACGAAGTGATTCCGCCGGGGGAACTTCCCTCCAGGAGGGGGAAATCAAAGAAATCGTAATGACCAACACCCTCTCATCTTTGGGAGGACAATCTCATCAACGTCTTCAACAACACCATCTCATCTCAAATCCAAGTTCATCTCTTGTGTTCAATCTTTGTACCGGAACCTTAGATTGGTACATGTGGGTGACTAGCAGTGTTGATTACATCTTGTAGTTGATTACTATAAGGTTTATTTGGTGGAAGATTGTATGTTAAGATCCATTATGCTATTTAATACCCCTCTGATATTGAGCATGAATATCATTTGTAAGTAGTTACTTTTGTTCCTGAGGTCACGGGAGAAGTCATGTTGCAAGTAATCATGTGAAGTTGATATGTGTTCGATATTTTGATGATATGTATGTTGTGATTCCCTTAGTGGTGTTATGTGAACGTCAGCTACATGACACTTCACCATCTTTTGGCCTAACAGAATGCATTGTGGATTAATTATTATATAATGGGTTACTAGAGTGATAGAAGCTTAAATCATGGTTTATATGCTACTTCGTAAGGGACTGATTTGGATCCATATGTTTAATGTTATGGTTAGATTTTATATTAATACTTTTCTCGCAGTTGCGGATGCTTGCGAGGGGGTTAATCATAAGTGGGAGGTTTGTTCAAGTAAGAACAACACCCAAGCACCGGTCCACCCACATATCAAATTAACAAAGTAGCGCACGCAAATCAAACCAACATGATGAAAGTGACTAGATGAAATTCCCGTGTGCCCTCAAGAACGCTTTGCTTATTATAAGAGGCCGTTTTGGCATGTCCTTTGCCGCAAAAGGATTGGACTACCTTGCTGCACTTTATTTACCATTACTGTTACTTGCTCCTTACAAGTTATGTTACTATCAAACTACCTGTTACCGATAATTTCAGTGCTTGCAGAAATTACCTTGTTGGAAACCACTTGTCATTTCCTTCTGCTCCTCGTTGGGTTCAACACTCTTACTTATCGTAAGTACTACCATTGATCCCCTATACTTGCGGGTCATCAAGACTCTTTTCTCG
Source organism: Triticum timopheevii (assembly GCA_963921465.1). NCBI lineage: Eukaryota > Viridiplantae > Streptophyta > Magnoliopsida > Poales > Poaceae > Triticum > Triticum timopheevii. The sequence continues at coordinate 276,285,029 of OY997274.1, forward strand.
CGCCATTGCCGGGGAGTGAAGTGCTCTTGTTAAGTGGAAATCGGTAAGGAAAATTTTATATTATGTGCTGAAATTTATAGTCACTTGTTACTACGGAAAACAATCCTTTGAGGGGTTTGTTTGGGGTATTTTCACCTCGACCAAAAGCACAATTAGTTGTTCCCCAACCTACCACACCTACTGAAAATATTAGCTATGAAATTCCATCGGGTATGATAGAGCAACTGTTGGCTAATCCTTATGCAGGAGACGGAACTAAACATCCTGATATGAATTTGATATATGTGGATGAAATTCGTGGATTATTTAAGCTTGCAGGTTTAGCCAAAGACATCGGTGTTCTGGGAACGGAGGTACCTAGACTTGTCTGCCTGCAGCCCATGACGTGGCTCCATCAACGACCCGGTACGGCCCACCTTCAGCATCAACGACTCAAGACCCTCGTGAGGGGCCATGCCTCACGAGGAGGACGACACCAAGACCTCCAGGAGGGGCAGCCTTCTCAGGCTAGCTCCTAAGGAGCGGATATTTCTATGCGCGCCTCACCTCGTGAAGCTTCAGACGGCGCGAGCCATGACGTCCAAGGCCAGGCGGGCGCCAGCGGGCGCAGGACAGTAGTTTCCTCTTTGGTGCTAAGGAACCAAGCACAGGCGCGGAGTCCCGAGGAATCAGCCAAAGGTTTCCATTCCCGTGCAACAAGACCAAGACCGTCGGGACGGCAGGATAGAGGTCGTCACTGAGCCCACCATGGCGTCACGACCAAAAGCTTTGCAGGCGAGACCACTTTTGTCAGGATAAGATGTACTAGTTGTCTCCCTTCGAATATGGCTGTTGTGGGATCCCTTCCCGCCTTCATTTGGGAAGAGGACCAAGGCCACTATAATATGACCTAGCCACCACCATAGAGGGGGAGAGGTCATTCAGATCATCCTCTCCCCCACCAGCTCATGAACACACCTCGTGAGGTTGTTCTTCCACTGTACTAGTTCATCCTCAGGCCCTCGAGGGCAATCCACCACAAAGCAGGAGTAGGGTTTTACATTGCAAGGTGGCCCAAACCTGGGTAAACTTTCGTGTCCCCTTTTCTTCGAGTTCGTCAAGCTAGGCCGTGAGATCTAAGAGTAGGCAGACCGGGAAGGTTGAGTTCTTCGCATGCACCCCAGAGTTCGAACCTCTCAAGGGTCTACAGAACCCAAAATCTGACATTTGGCGCACTAGGTATTGGTGCGTCGGAGCCTCTCTTCCCTTGATCGATTCGCCACCGCTCCACCGCTTCCATGGCTGACGCTCGTCGAGCTTGTGCTGAGCACCGGCCGCTCTCGCTGCTCGCGTTTCTCACACAGCATCGGCGGGCGACGGCTGTCCTCGCCATTCCCCGTTGCTAGTTGCGAATGCCGCCAACAGCCCCATGGGCCATGAGCAGCAGGCCTCGTCACTGCATACTTCCGTGCGGCGAGATGGGTGCACCGCCACTCGGTCGCTGACTCCGGCTGCTTTGTCCTCCCATGCTCATCCTGGCCCGGCAAACACGCAGGCCGCGCTACTCATGGCGCACGATCTCCTGCGCTACCGCCCAGTCGATGACTTTACGATGACTAGCTTGACCGCATCGTCGAGCTCGTCAGCGCCGCCGAAGAGTCTGCTGCACCATCTCGCTCGCTGCCTCAACCGCCGCCTACAACGGGTGACGTAGCTCACAGAGCACCTCCTCCACCTCCCAGGCAGGACGCCATCATCGAGCCAAGGCGGGAGGCTCCTCGGCGCGATCCACATTGTCGGGTGCCCGCGCGTGATGAGGCAAGCTTCCAGGTGGTGCAACGGCCACAAGAAGATGCGCGTGCGCTCCCAGCACCGCTACACCAAGACACTACGCCACCCGCAGTGGTGGCGCACGGGCGTCAAGACCAGGCTCCACTCCCACGACGGGCTCCCGTGACCACAGCAGGGTGTCGCGCGTTCACTCCAGAGCTGTGCAGCGTTGTCTGGCCAGGGAAGTTCAAGCTCGGCCTGCCTCCATGCTATGACGGCACCCCCGACCCTGCTGAGCTCCTACAGCTCTACGAGCTGAGCATCGAGGTGGCCAACAGCGATGAGAAGGTTATGGCGAACTGGTTTCCCATGGCCCTCAAGGATGGTGCGCGCTCGTGGCTCCTGAAACTCCCCGTGGGATCAATCTCCTCCTGGGATGAGATGCGAGAGCGTTTCGTCGCCAACTTCCAGGGCACTCGCGACCGACCACTGGCCGTGGGCGACCTGTGGCGCATCAAGCAGCACCCAGGAGAGACCCTACAGAAGTACATCCAGCGCTTCAACAATGTTCGTCTCAAGATCCCCAAGGTGTTGGATGAAGCCGTCATCTTGGCGTTCACTGATGGCATCCACAACATCAAGATGAAGGAGGAGCTCGCCATACACGAGGACCTGTGCACTGCTATGGAAATGTTCAACATGGCCACCAAGTGTGCGAGAGCTGAGGAAGGTTGCCTCTCCCTCCTGGAGCTCCCGGAGGCTGACCCAGAAGACAAGAAGACCAAGGCCAGGGACGTGAAGTGAAAGGGACTAGCCATGCTCACGGCCGAACCAAAGATGAAGAGCGACTGCAATTACTCGGAGTTATCAAATGGCAGCCGCCCGTTCTGCGCCTTCCACAATGTGCACAACCACAACACCAATGATTGCCACGAGCTCAGGGACATCCGCCACGAGCATCTCGGCCGTCGCTCCGAGTGCAACGACCGAGGCTACGGCCGCGACCCCTACCAGGAATGGCGCCACCAACCTCGAGAGCCAGCTCTGGCAGGGCCAGCCTTATGAGGGCGCCTAGAGAGACCAGCCTCGTGAGGACCATCCTCAGGGAAATGCTGGCCTCCCTCCACTACCACCAACACCAATAAGGAACAAAGACCACCACTAGGACGAGGGGCTGGGGGCTTCCAGGATATCGTGCCATCACTTCCATCCTAGGCGGTGCTTAGGCCCCAGCCTCCAATCGCATCTTCAAGCAGTTCGCCCATGAGGTGAACGCAACCCTCCCCAAGCTCGGGGCAACGCGCCCGCTCAGGTGGTCCAAGTACGCCATCACCTTTGACTCCTCCAATCAGCTCAAGTGCGCGGACACAGTCGGCACCCTCCCAATGCTCTACTCGCCCATCATCAGCAACATACTCGTCACCAAGACACTCATCGATGGCGGTGCGGGGCTCAATGTCCTCTCCGTCAAGACATTTGACCGACTCTAGGTGCCTTACAACCAGCTTCAGCCGACCAAGCCCTTCTCAGGAGTGACTGACGGCTCCCCCACCCTAATAGGTCAGGTCCGCCTCCATGTCATCTTCGTCAGTCGTGACAACTACCGCACTGAGCTCATCAACTTCGACGTCGCCAGCATTCGCCTCCCATACAAAACCATCCTCGGGTACCCAGCCCTGGCCAAGTTCATAGCGGTCACCCACCATGGCTACAATGTCCTCAAGATGTTAGGAAGTTGCGGCATCATCACGGTCGCTTGCGAGGAGAAGGACCCGGTGTGCTCTCTCGACCATGTCTACCATGTTGTGGCGGTCAAGGCTCCAGGTGATGAGGGCGTTGTCTACCCTCTTGAGGCCGTCCCCAAGAAGAATAAGCAGCTGCTTCACCAAGGACCTCAGGAGGGTGGGGTGTCCGGCGGTGCTGCCTCAAGTCTTGCACCCAATGATGAGGCGCCTTCTCCTCTTGCATAGGAAGGCGCACCCGATGCTCCACTCAGGCTGGGCTTGGGGTCACTCCTCTGGAGGGCCTCTGACCTGGCCAACGTCACGAGAGAGGTGCTCGGGCACCATGTGGAGGTGTGCTTCAACGCGTGCTTCCGTGAAGAAAGTGCAGGGCGCGAGGCGCCAGGCGCTCAGGAGTTCATCACCAAGATAATCGAGGAGCTTCAGGAGGTAAGAGCTTTGTGGGGCGATCATCGCCCACCATCCGACGCAGCTCCCTTTCCCGGCAAGGACAGTGAGCTGCACGTCTGCGTCAACATCCCTGGGCTCAATAGGGCCGCATCTCAGGAGCTTTTCTGGCTGTCCCGCGTTGGCCGATGCGAGGGCCCCCATCACAGCTATGTTCGCATGCCCTTCAGTTTGTTGAACGTGGCCGCTACATTCCAACACCACATGCGGGGCGTCCTGGCAGCTCATGAGGCTAGGTACCAGGCGATCTAGATGGAGATGGTGATGGATCTTTGTGAGCCCCCATGGGCCTCCAAAGCCTCCCAAGGTTTAGGACCTGGGCGGCTCATGAGGAGCGGCTTCTGAAGCACGCGTCTTCGACTACTCCAACACCTCTTCAGCAACGGTGCCAGGTGACATCTTTTGGTTTGTTTAGTTGGGGGCGCCCCTCGGGCTGCATCATCCCCAAGCCGTGTGGGTCCGTCCCTGCGGCATGTATCCTTCTTGCATCTATCAGAACTACCTTTACCTTATTCCATGAGTTCCCTTATGATTATCATCTGCTTGCCTCGTGTGCTATTGCCCCTCACGGCCTCCCCGCATTCCTGACCCGCCTCTTGCTCATCCCGCACCGAGGGCTACATATGCTGGCACGACGGTTGTGCTCGAGTTTGTCCCTGCAACACCGACAAATCTGAGAGATTGAGCTCTGTCTCGCGGCCTGCCCCGCACACGTCACCTCACCAGATCCTCAGTGCCTTCATCTTCTTGCGGAAAGATCAACGGCAGGACAGCAAGCGTGGTTATTTGTTATACTCTCCTCTGCGGACTAACTCATAGGCGGGTAGGCCCACCGGCCATCCCTTTTTCACGCAACTCGCTTGCACATTAAAGGGGGAGCTCCTGAGCATTGCGCCTCAGGAGCTCCTACTGGCTCTCGGGCCCTCGCCCCCTGGCCTTGACCACGGCAGCATGACCTGGAATACCAGCGGCGGCTGGGCCTCGCTCAAGGGCCGGGACCCGAGGATGTAGAGCATCTACATGAGCGAAGAAAAGGGTAGGCTGGCACGAGCTCTACCTAGAAGCGTCACCACTAAGGCACGATCAGGCGCTGCGAAAGGGAGTCGCCGCAGGCTCATTAAGATAAGTCGTCCATACAAATCAGCGTTAACCTCACGACCCAGTCCCTCGACCCTCGCAACCTCGCTCAGGCAATGTGACTTTCCTTTTCGACCTCTAGGGAGCCGCTTGCATGCCAAAGGGGACCTCTTGAGCATTGCGGCTTAGGATCTCTTACTGAACCTCGGGCAGCTCACCTCCTGGCCTTGACCATGGCATCGTGACCTGGCATACCAGCGACGGTTGAAGCCTGCCTAGGGACTGGGTCCTGTTGGCGTAGAGCACTAAGATACCATGAGAACGAAAAGAGGGAACCGTGCCAGAGTGAGATACACAATTTCAATGCCACACTAGGGAGGATAACATTCCAAGCAAAAGTTTTACAGTTTTTACATACCACCATGGGGCCCATCACAATTCCGCCCAGGGAAGCAAAAGAAGAATACCTCGGAGGATCACGGCCGCTGGGTGTCACCAACGATGCCGAGCAGACGCCGCCGCTGCGCTCCGGGCGCAGCGAGAGCTCGACGGCACATAGCTATTGTCACTGGACTCCGGAGACTCGCTGGGCTCGGGAGAGTCGCTGGAGTCCAAGGAGTCACCGCTGCTGCTGGAAGAGCTGCCTGCGAGGCCAAGGGTGGGTTCAACGCCCATGGTCACTCCGCATGGGCTGCCTCTCCCGGAGCAACACTCTAGGCATCGGCTATCCTCGTCGAAGACCTTGAAGAACAACGTGGAGGCGCCATCGTATTCGAAGTTGATGGCGAGGGCCCCCTCTGGGCAATAGGCGTGGGTGACCTCGCCCCATCCACAAGTCATGAAGACGTCGCCCGGGGGGACGACATAGACCTCCGCCCCCATGGCTAGGCTGCAGCACCCGACGTGCTTCTGCCACAACTCAAGTGGCCCCCTCGGGGCATCTCCTGGCGAAGAACCTCGGAAGCCGGATCCACATGCACGGCGGGATTGCCGCCCACACCACAAACTCACGCGACGTGCCCTCGACATGGTTTCGCGGGCCGGCCGACCGCGCAGCCTCGGCCTTCCCACCGCAATCCCGGACCACGCAGCGCTGGGCACTGCCGCCCTGCCCAGAGCCTTGCGTGCGGGCGTACAGAGGCATCGGAAAGCCAGGCGGAGGCCGCTCATACCAAGGCTGTGTCACCTCGTGGCCTTCGCCAGTGTCACGAGGGCGGCTAAACCTTTTCTTCGACGGGAGTGGCTCAGGCCTCTGGCAAGGGGACTTTCCCTTCTCCATCGTGGAAAACCTCCTGATCGGCATCATGGACTCTACAGCAAGACGGCGAGACGAAGAAGAAGGAGCGGGCATCAACAAGATGGAGATGAGGGAGGAGGGCTCCCCCTCATTTATAGTCGTAGGGAGGCCAACCACCGGCCTCCATGATCCCACGCAATGATGGTCTTTCTCTGCATGCAGCAGGGACTCGTCAAGTCGAACGGTTGTCGATGTAGCATGGGGAAGCAGGGACGCCCACGTCCCATCAAGCGCCAGGCGTCGACCGAGGCCGCAGGCGGTTAGGGCCCGCGGCGCTGTTGGGAAATGTAGCATGCAATTTCAAAAAAATTCCTATGCTCACGCAAGATCTATATAGGAGATGCATAGCAACGAGAGGGGGAGAGTGTGTCCACATACCCTCGTAGACCAAAAGCGGAAGCATTTGCTTAACGCGGTTGATGTAGTCGAAGGTCTTCTCATTCCGACCGATCGAGTACCAAACATACGACACCTCCGAGTTCTGCAGACATTCAGCGCCATGACATCCCTCGAGCTCTTGATCTAGTAGAGGGTCAAAGGAGTAGATGAGTTCCATCAGCATGACGGCGTGGTGATGTGATCCACGCAGGGCTTCGCCTAAGCACCGTGAGAATATGACCAGAGGCGTAAACTGTGGCGAGGGCACCGCACACGGCTTGGAGTAATTGGAATGTCTCATAGGGGGCCCCCAGTATATAAAGGAGGGAGGGAGAGGAGGGCGGCCCTAGGCGCACCAAGTGGGAGGAATCCCACTCGGACTCCTAGTTGGATTCGCCCCCCCTTTTTCCTTTAACCGGAGGGGGAAAGAGGGAAGGAGATGGAGTAGGAGAAGGAAAGGGGGTGGCACCCCCATTCCCTAGTACAATTCAGCCTCCTCCCTTGTGGGGGGCGCACCAGCCCCTTGTGGGCTAGTTACCCTCCCTCCTATGGCCCATTTCTTTCCCCGGGGGGTTCTGGTAACCCCTCCGGTACTCCGGTATGTACCCGATACACTCCGCAACCCTTCCGGTGTACGAATATTACCTTCCAATATATCAATCTTTACCTCTCGACCATTTCGAGACTCCTCATCATGTTTGTGATCTCATCCAGGACTCCGAACAACCTTCGGTCAACAAAACACATAACTCATATAATACTTATCGTCATCGAACGTTAAGCGTGCGGACCCTACGGGTTCGAGAACTAAGTAGACATGACCGAGACACCTCTCCGGTCTATAACCAATAGCGGAACCTGGATGCTCATATTGGTTCCCACATATTTTATGAAGATCTTTATCAGTCGAACCGCAATGTCAACATACGTTATTCCCTTTGTCATCGGTATGTTAGTTGCCCGAGATTCAATCATCGATATCTCCATACCTAGCTCAATCTCGTTACTAGCAAGTCTCTTTGCTCGTTCCGTAATGCATCATCCAACAACTAAATCATTAGTCACATTGCTTGCAAGGCTTCATATGATGTGCATTACCGAGAGGGCCCAGAGATACCTCTCTGATACTTAGAGTGACAAATCCTAATCTCGATCTATGCCAAGCCAACAAGCACCTTCGGAGATACCTGTAGAGCATCTTTATAATCACCCAGTTACATTGTGACATTTGATAGCACAAAAGGCATTTCTCCAGTGTCCGGGAGTTGCATAATCTCATAGTCGGAGGAATATATATTTGACATGAAGAAAGCAATAGCAATAAAACTGAGCGATCATTATGCTAAGCTAACAGATGGGTCTTGTCCATCACATCATTCTCCTAATGATGTGATCCCATTCATCAAATGACAACACATGTTTATGGTTAGAAAACTTAACCATCTTTGATCAATGAGCTAGTCAAGTAGCGGCATAGTAGGGACACATTGTTTTGTGTTTGTATTCACACATGTGTCAAGTTTCCGGTTAATACAATTCTAGCATGAATAATAAATATTTATCATGATATAAGGAAATATAAAATAACAACATCATTATTGCCTCTAGGGCATATTTCCTTCAGTCTCCCACTTGCACTAGAGTCAATAATCTAGTTCACATCGCCATGTGATTTAACACCAATACTTCACATCTATATGTGATTGACACCCATAGTTCACATCACAATGTAACCAACACCCAAAGGGTTTACTAGAGTCAATAATCTAGTTCACACTGTTATGTGATTAACACCTAAAGAGCACTAAGGTGTGATCATTTTTTTCTCGTGGGAGAAGTTTAGTCAACGGGTCTGCTACATTCAGAGCTGTATGTATTTTGCAATTTTTCTATGTCTACAATGCTCTGCACAGAGCTACTCAAGCTAATTGCTCCCACTTTCAATATGTATCTAGATTGAGACTCGGAGTCATCCGGATCAGTGTCAAAGCTCGAAGTAACTCTTTACAATGAGAACGGGCATGAACATGCATTATGCATAAGTAACATTGGATACTAGCATGAATAGGATATGAACACCATGAACATAAATATCATATGCTAGATGGCTCTCCCACCTCCACCTCCACCCGCGCCGCTAGGCTCTCCGGCGATCTCTCTCCTTAGCCATTAATCTCCCAAACCAATCCACTCATCCTCTCCGGCATCTCCTCCTCTATACGAGGATCACCATCTTCAATGATCAGGGCTCTGGTTCCACCCTTGGCTTGGATTTCTCCAATGAGTTGGTTTTTGCAAATGAGATCTATAGATCTTGTGGTGTCTCGGTTCATCCTTCAGACAACACAGGTTCTTTCATCATAGTGGTATCTTTTAGTAGGCATGTTTTTCGTCTCTCAGATGACTCGGTGGCAGCGGCGCTAGAGGAAGCTATTGGTGGATCGGCGATTGAGTTCATGGTTTCCAATATACGTGAAAAGGTATTCTCCTTTCATGTTTCATGCAAAAAAGTTGGTCTCTATGTTATTGCTCTTCGATCATTTGCTTGTGAGAACTTTAAGTGTTTCTTCCACCTATGGGGCCATGGTGGTCCTAATTGGAGGCGTGAAGTTTTGATTTGGAGAAAGGAATGTGATGCTAAATGGGTTTTTGTTAGCCCTACCAAACGTCGTGCTACAATTGGCATGTTGGCCATGCACAAGCCTCCTGTCAAATCTTTTTTGAAGTCTGCACCTAGTTGCAGGAACAAACTCTCATTTGCTACGTTCCAGAATGATCCTGCTTGCAAGGGTTATCGATACCCTGCCTCACAAACATGCATTGACATTGTTCAGGAGGCGGGTTATGTTATTAGTCCGCACGAGCACGTTATTATTCATTCTTCACCGGCGCCGGAGCTCCGGTGGATGGTGGCGGATCCTCCGATCTGTTTTGGTACAGTACATGCGCTTTCCACTCGGTCAGCGGCAATCTCGTCTGAGTTGGTTCCTCATTCCTCGGAGCGATCGCTGGGCGGGTCTGGGAGTTTTTCAAATCACCACCCTTCTGACCCGCTTCCTATTGTTGGGCCTATTGAGTCATCTAGGGCCGTGATTGCACCGGTTAGCCCATCTTCTGAGCCATGCGCCACCACTTTGGACCCACTCAATGCTGAATCCCCCAATGCAGAGCCATGCGCCAGCACTCCAGGCCCAGTCAGTGCTGAATCTCCCAATGTACGACAAGTCATTCAGGATCGCCACTTATCGCACACCGGGATTTTGGGCCAGTCGGTTGAAGATTTGGAGGGATTTTCTTCTATGGTTGATGAAATTGCATTTAAGGTTTGGAAATGCCAAAACTGCTTTTCAATGGCACATATCACCTCTAGTTGCACCCATCAAATGTGTTGTCGGCGTTGTTTTCGGCAAGGCCACAGAGAAAAATCTTGCATAGGATCTGCACCGGCCGGAGGTTTTAGGTGGGTCCTGCGCACCATAGAGAGTCCATCTACCAACTAGCCTAACAGCCGACCACCGATTTTGCCGCTTGACACCTCGAGTTCCCTCCAACCTACTATTGCAGCCTGCCCATTGATAAGTCCCGTCGGCGAGTTACATCTAGCTTCTCATCAGATCCTACTTCGCCTCCACCTCCGCCACCCTCATTACCACCATCACCTCTAGCTCCGCCATCCACCCCACGACCAGAAATGCCACCACCTCCATCCTCAACATCACCGCCATTGCCGCACATGCCTGCATCGACTTCACCGGAGATGGCCAACTTTGAGTTGGATCCCATGTAGTACGTGCCCCCAGGTTTTGAGATCATTGATGGGGGCCGCTCTGTCTTCCTTGCACCTTCTTTGCACCAGCTACTACGCCTGACAGAAGGCATGAGGAGTATGCAATTGGCATCGTCGAGCCGGAGCCGCTACCGGATGAGATTCCCCTCTACCGCAACATGGTTAGCGATTTTGTTGTTAATCGGTTGGGGAGATATGTTCTTGATGCTCAGCCATGGATTCAAGGGGTCGGACTGTTCTGCTTTTGTAGTGCTGTCTCTAGGCATGTTATGGTGGATCATCCACCCTTTGATTTGGGCAATGATCGCTTTGTTCGTTTTATTCCGCATGATGAGGGGATTAACTATAGAGCTGCTCAGGGATTTCGCCGTGGTTGGGTCATTGTCGGTGTCAAAACCGGCGGATCTCGGGTAGGGGGTCCCAAACTATGCGTCTAGGCGGATGGTAACAGGAGACAAGGGACACGATGTTTTACCCAGGTTCGGGCCCTCTTGATGGAGGTAAAACCCTACGTCCTGCTTGATTAATATTGATGATATGGGTAGTACAAGAGTGGATCTACCACGAGATCAAGGAGGCTAAACCCTAAAGCTAGCCTATGGTATGATTGTTGTAATGTATGTTGTGTCCTACGGACTAAAGCCCTCCGGTTTATATAGACACCGGAGAAGGCTAGGGTTACACAGAGTCGGTTACAATGGTAGGAGATCTACATATTCGTATCGCCAAGCTTGCCTTCCACGCCAAGGAAAGTCCCATCCAGACACGGGACGGAGTCTTCAATCTTGTATCTTCGTAGTCTTGGAGTCCGGCGGACGATGATAGTCTGGCTGTCCGGACACCCCCTAGTCCAGGACTCCCTCAGTAGCTCCTGAACCACGCTTCAATGACGATGAGTCTGGCGCGCATAATGTTCGGCATTGCAAGGCGGGTTCCTCCTTTGAATAATCCAGAGAAGATCATGAACGCCAGGATAGTGTTCGGCTCTGCAAAATAAATTCCACATTCCACCGTAGAGAGAATAAAATGTACACAAGTCCAATCTGCTGACGTATTTTGCGGCAACGCCACTACCAAGCCTTTACTTGAATCATTTTTTATTATACCACCTCAGCACGTTTAGCGAAGCGGTTTCCTTGGCACGTCTTGTCGAAGCAGAGATCGTGTTCCCCTTATTCCGGGATTCTCATCAATACGAGCGTGGGTAACCAAACCGTGCCCATCGCCACGCTTCCTCTATCGAAGGTGAATCCCGAACGGTCACGGAGACGGCTCTTGGTATCTTCCCCCTTTATAAGAGGACCAAGGCTCGTTTCTTTTCTTCAATCTTCCATCGAATCTTCTTCTTGCTCCAAGTTCCAGCACCCAGAGCCCCAGATTCGAGCACTTTGGACCTTCAACGATGTCCGGCTCCGACCTTCAGGGTCGGTGGATGCCCTCCTCCATCACGGAGGAGGACGTGCTAAAGCTGCGTGAGGCCAAGTACCTGTCTTACGAGATTTCGCACAGGTTGCCCGCCCAAGGGCAGGCCGTACCCACTCTCGAGCCCGGTGAGTACGTCGTCTTCGTATCCCACCTCCGTCGGGGTTTAGGCTTCTCGACAGACCCCTTTTTGAGAGGGCTCATGTTCTACTACGGGCTGGATTTTCACGACTTGGCTCCGGAGTCCATCCTCCATATTTCCGCATTCATTATCGTCTGCGAAGCCTTCCTCCGCGTCACCCCCCACTTCGGCATGTGGCTGAAGACCTTCAATGTGGAGCCGAAGATGATCGGGGGGCGTCAAGCGGAGTGCGGCGGGGCGGCCATAAGCAGGAGGGCCGATTCCCCGTGGCCCGAGGGCTCCTTCCAAGAGGAGCTCGGCTTGTGGCAGCAGGAGTGGTTCTATATCACCGCTCCGGAGGGCAGCAAGCAAAAGCCACCGCCTTCATTCCGCCCGGGACCTCCACGCCGGTTGATGTCATGGGTCAACCAAGGGCTCAATTGGGGGCCGTCCGAAGACGTGCCCTTTTTGCAGGGCCGGATTCGAGACCTCCAAGCGAGGGAGATCAATCTGGTTGTGGTGATGCAGGTCATGCTAATCAGGCGTCTTCTGCCCTGCAAACGGCGTCCTCTCCGGTTATGGGAGTTCAATCCGGAGGGACCACGAATTCTCCAACACTTCATGGGTATGACGCCCGTGGAGATGTACAAGTTGTTCTTCGGACCGCAGGTGGCGTGTCCGGAATTGACCGAGGACGCAGGCCTAAGCTGCAATCGCCCGGATACTCAGGTAAGTAGCTCAGAGTCCGGACATTCTGTTTGTTTGCTTTTCTGAAATTCGCCTTCTAACCCATTATTCTTCATCAGGAGTGGGTAGCGCGATCGAAGCTGATAAGGTGTCCAGCCCCCCTCCCAGAGACCGCACCGGAGCCCGTGCTAGTCAGAATGTTGGAGGTCGCTCTCGTAGAAGGAGGCGATGGGGAAAATAGAAGAGCTATCACCTTGCCCAAGGGGGCGCCTGAAGAGGGAGGGATCGAAAATCCCTCCTTCCAGGGGGAGAAGAGGACCGCCTCCGAAGACCCGGAGGCCAAAGCCCCTAAGCGGGGGAATAAATCTTCACCGGAGGGTCCTGCGTCCGGGGAGAACCCAGACGTACAATCCTCTCTAAAGGATCAGCCCTGCAGCGAGCCGTGAGTAGGAAAAGGGTAGTTCATTAATAAGAAAATATCCCTGTTTGTGCTTCTGTGGATAACCGAAATTTTTACCTTACAGTTCGGATATGTGGCCTTCTCAGATGAGTTCATCTTCGGGGGATCTTCGTCCGGAGATGATGGAGAGCGAAACGCCTCCGTCTGCTGCGCCGTCGGACAGGGCAGACGAGCCTGAAGTATCATCACGGAGGGTATCCCAGAGCCCGGTGGAGCCGGAGAGTTCAGCGCCGACTAGTGTCCGGCCGGGGGAGCTAAAGGATCTGCTTGAGAGGGCGTCTATCTCAGAAGATCATCGTGCTTTGATGAGTATGGTGATTGGAAGGATTTCGTCCTCCGAAAGCGGATTGCATAATGCCGTCAGGAGTTTGCTGGCGGGATTTGAGGTACGCAAGAACGACACACCTTTATGATAGTTTTGCACATAGAAGTGCGCCCTGTATAGATAGTAGCCCCTGAGACTCGGTAGGTTGTCGAAAGCGACAGTGTGCCGAGGATCAAAATCGCATGTATTGAATGTCGCCCTTCCTATGCAGGTGGCGGATAGTCCAGGGGCTAGCTGGACTAGTGAAGTTGTCGAGTTAATGCGGCAACTTGATGTGGCGGATGCGGACATCGCGCTTGTCAACCGGCAACTTGACAAGTCGCAAGATAAATGAATTCTCCGCAGTCACTTATTTAAGGGAGCCAAAGCCCGCCTCTGACAATATATATGCTGTGGTACAGATGGTGCTGCTGCTGTGGAGAGCCTTCGGGCCGAGCTTTCTCAAGCCAAGGAGCAAGCCCGAAGGAGTGATGCGGCTGCCTCGAGGGCGGCCGAGGAGTTGAAAGCCGAAAAGGCTGCACACTGCCTAAGCAGGGAAAAGATGGCCGAATTGGCCGTGAAATTGAAGGATGCTACCGACCGCAATGAGGCTCTTGAAAAGGAGTGCCTATCGGAGCGAGAAGACCTGGGGAAGGCCACCGCCGAGGCCTAGGATGCCCGTTCTGCAATGCGGGCTATGAAGGAGGAGCTGCGCCAGGCTGGAGATATTGTGGCTGGCAGGCCTTTTCTGCTGCGTCGCCGGTTTGCGGATCCAAAGTATGCCCAACTTGGCCAGCGGTGGGGTCCGGAGGATCCATATATGGACTTAGCGGCAAGCGCGGCGGATGCTGTTGTGCACTTCCGGAGTCAGAAGGATCACAAGACGGAAGAGCTATTTTGGTCTCAATTCCATAGTCCGGATCGTTCACTTCCGTTGACCGATCGGTTGGACGAATGGGCTGAGCTGAACAGGTTGTCCGGACTTGCCATGACTGATATCGTGGCTCATGTCTGGCCAGAGAGGCCCAAGGCGACGAGCTATTTTGGCTTATTGCAGCAATTTCTTGGAGAGGTGCCGCATATCAAGGAGATGAAGCGGTCGGCCTGCATAGAAGGTGCGCGGATGGCCCTTGCCCGTGTGAAGACACATTGGACAGAGATGGATGCCACCGCTATTGCAGCCCAGGGTTCGGACAAAAGCCGGTTACCTGCCAAGCACTATTTTGGGGAAGTTATGCGTGGCGCTCGTGTAATAGAGTCGCAGTGCTCGAAAAATGTCACGTTCAAATGAACGTTTTATCTTGTAAAACAATGATTATGATTGAACCGCCTTTTATACTTGTGCGTTCCAAGTATTAAAATATCTCCTATGCGGCCGTTTATGTATACGTTTGTATAACCTGAAAGATGGCAGTCTTCGGCTTCAGCCCCCACGCACAAGGTGCGGGGGTGTTCGCAAAAAATAGCGCATTTTCACACTTGATCCGACGTCTCGGTCCTGTTAAGGAGGTGGTAGCGTAGCAAACGAGGCAATCCAGACTATGATGCTTTATCACTTTCACTTAGCCATTGGAGTTCGAGGGTGGGGCTACGATATAGCCCCTGGGGGCACCGCGCTTCTCCGGATTCGGGGCGCGTGTGTGCCTGACCGGGAAACGGTCCTTCGTCAAAGCGGGGAATTCTAAACATTTCGGTAGTCGATTGAGTGGTTGACTAGTCTCTCACTGTATCATGACAGTCAGTTTTCGGCTTTCTCTACTGAGGTGCTCGCCCAGCCGAACTGGGGCACAATCGTAGTAGTTCTCCTGGTGCCGCGTTAGTTGATGATATGGAATGTAAGGCAGCAAAACACAGGAGCCGGGCAAACCCAACATTTGACCAAAGACATGATTCAGAGCTGATGCATATAAGGCCTAACTCGAGATGCCGAACACTCCCTAAGGTGTTCGGTCTTTATAATAATGGGCAGAACCATGCCCTAAGCCCCTAGTGTCCAAGTACGGGCAAGGTCCTCTGACGCGGCCGAAGCCAAAACGTCAGGCTCCACTTTGGTTATAATGGGAAACCAAGGGATTATAACAACAAGAGACAGTAAAAAAGGTTTACGCAGGGTCTTAATCTGAAAAGAATCCTTGCAACGGGTCCCTACTGCACGTCTGCGCCTGTGTATCTGTTGTGCCGTTATCCTGGACGGGTGTGCACGTTGTTCATCTGTAAAAAGAGATGAACCTAGTTTGGAAAGAAATCGTGCGAAAAAATATATACGAAGGAAAAAATATAAATAAATAAGTAAAGCAGAGTCTATATGAGCTCGCTGTTGCTTGTGCGCGCAACCCCTTGTGAAGGGATGTGCGGCTAGGGAGCCCCTAGCTTATTTATGCCGGACTCGTCTAACCGTGTCCGGGGTCTTTAAATGACCCTCGCGTTGAAATGATGCCACGTGGACCGGGCATCTTAAGTGTAAGAGACGCGTAATGTGGTATGGCGTTAAAGCGGACAAAAGCTTCTCGTCCCAAGAGTGCTTGATAGCTACTTTTAAATGGGACGGTATGAAAGATTAGTTTTTCGCGTCGAAAGTTGTTCAGTGATCCGAACACAACTTCTAGTAGTAAGGAGCCTGTGCACTTGGCGTAAGGGCCTGGCGTCACTCCTTTAAAGGAAGTGCGCCTGTGTCGAATTTTAGTAAGGTCTATCCCCAACTTGCGGATTGTGTTTGGATACAGCAGGTTTAAGTCACTGCCTCCGTCCATCAGGACTTGTGTAAATTGCAGTCCGTCGATTATAGGATCCAATATCAGGGCAGTCCATCCTGCATTTCGAACGCTTCTGGAATAATCCAAGTGGTCGAAAGTGATTGGTTTTGATGTCCAATCTCTATGTTCCGCTGGGTTGGACCGTGCGAGACCCATTTTAACGGGTGCTGCAATGTTCTTCCGTATTATCACATGAAGTGAATTTACTGCTTTGACCTCTTGTGGGAAAGTCTTTTGTTTTCCGATGCTCTGCTAGTGGGGTTTATCATCATCTTCGCTTGATGCGTCGAGCCCTTGTGTTCGGCGTTTAATTGGCTGGACTGTTTGAAAACCCAACAATCTCGGTGGGTGTGGTTTGCAGGCCTTCCGGGGGTACTATGGATTTGACATATCCGACCCAAAATCTCGTTTAAGTTGGATAGCTCATCGCTGTTATCCTTAAGAGGCGGTGTTTTGTTGTTTGGCCGCGAGCTTTTGAATCCGGCGTTGACCGCAGTGCTCTTTGGGCTTTCCTCTTTATTCCGGTGCTTGTCTTTTCTGCGCCGTGATTTTCCGTTTCCATCTCTGATCTCGGATGTGCTTGGGTCGCTGGTGCTGCATCTTGCTAGCCAGCTATCCTCTCCCGCACAAAAGCGGGTCATGAGGCTTGTTAGCGCGGACATTGTCCTCGGCTTCTCTTGGCCGAGGTGTCTGGCGAGCCATTCGTCTCGGATGTTGTGTTTAAAAGCTGCTAAGGCTTCGGCGTCTGGACAGTCGACTATTTGGTTCTTTTTGGTGAGGAACCTGTTCCAGAATTTGCACGCTGACTCTCCGGGCTGTTGAGTTATATGACTTAGATCATCTGCATCCGGAGGGCGGACATAAATTCCTTGAAAATTTGCTCTAAAAGCGTCCTCGAGCTCTTCCCAACTTCCATCAGTGTTTTCTGGGAGGCTTTTGAGCCAATGACGGGCTGGCCCTTTGAGCTTGAGGGGTAGGTATTTTATGGCGTGGAGATCAGCTCCTCTAGCCATGTGTATGTGTAGTATATAATCTTCTATCCAGACTCCAGGGTCTGTTGTTCCGTCGTAGGCCTCTATGTTTATGGGTTTAAATCCTGCTAGGAATTCATGATCCAGCACCTCGTTGGTGAAACATAGTGGGTGTGCGGCGCCCCTGTATTTGGGTGTACCGCTATCTTTGGACACTTGGCATGTTGCATTGCTTCCTGGGGCCCTCTTCTTTGGCCCGTAAATGGACCTGGCTGGGCCATCTGTCTTTCCAGGGTCATTAGTCGTCTTATGTGCGGCGCCGCTTTCAGATTTTGGCCTATCATCTGCCCGTCTATCCAACCAGGCAGCCTCTTTGTGTTTTGACTGTGGGGGCTCTATGGCCTCCTCGTCAAATTCTGGCAGCAGCTTGCGCTTCGGGTAGCTCTTTGATTGATGGCCATTGCCGTATTTGTTTGCGGTTTTGAGCACTTTGCTCCACCTCATTCTGAGTGTATCTTCCGCTATTTTGAGCTTCCGTTTTTCCTTTTTCAAACTTCTTGCGGTGGCGACGAGTCTTTTCCGAAGGTTTTTATTCTCCGGCGGTGTGTCCGGCGTGAGGTCGTCTGGACTGTTGTTTTCGCCGGGCCTGGACTGATTATCTGACTCGTCCTATTCGGACAGTTGCTTGTCTGCGTGTTCGTCGTCCACCGGTTTGCCCTGCTGTATTGCTGGGTCATTAGGAGCACTGTTGTTGTCGAGGCGGGACTTAGGGCGGCGTCTGCGTCACCGTTTTGGTTGTTTGTCGGCGGGATTATCTTCTACCGCGCCCCGTTGGTCCTCGTTATCGCTTCCTTTTGGGGTATCCACCATGTATACGTCGTGCACTATAGGCGCTGGTTCTTGTTTGTCTCCTGCATCGTCGTCCATACCGTCGATGTCTTCGGAGTCATAGTTTAGCATGCCGGTTAGATCGTCGACAGTGGCTACAAAGTGGGTGGTGGGTGGGGTTTGAATTTCTTCGTCATCCGAATCCCAACCGTTCTGGCCGTGGTCCGGCCAGGTCTCCGGATAGCGAGAGGTGTTTTAATGAATTTAGGACGTCGCCAAAGGGCGAGTGTTGGAAGATGTCCGCGGCGGTGAATTCCATAACCGGCGCCCAATCAGATTTGATTGGCAGGGGCGCGGGAGGTCCAGAGTCCGGCACCTCGGAGTCACGATGTTCGCAGGGGACAAGTTTAGTGTTCGGCTCCATCGCCGTGGAAGTTGAAGCCCCCGAGGCGGTGTCCAACCACCGGTCCTCGATCTGGGCGATCGGCTCCGGACTAAAGGCCGGAGCGGATTCTTGTGCGGCCACCAAGGCGCTGTTCGGCGGCAGAGCTAGGTCATGCCCATCGTAACAGTGCGGCGTGCTTGGCTGTGGCTCGAGCCCGTCGAAGATCAAGTCCCCGCGGATGTCGGCCGTGAAGTTTAGGCTTCCGAATCTGACTTGACGGCCAGGGGCGTAGCTTTCGATCTGCTCCAGATGGCCAAGCGAATAAGCCCGTAGTGCGAAGCCGCCGAATATGAAGATCTGTCCGGGGAGAAAAGTCTCACCCTGGGCAGCATTGTTGATTGAAGAAGCCATCGAGCCTATCGGTGATGGCACAGAGGAACTCTCAATGAAAGCACCAATGTCGGTGTCAAAACCAGCGGATCTCGGGTAGGGGGTCCTGAACTGTGCGTCTAGGCGGATGGTAACAGGAGACAAGGGACATGATGTTTTACCCAGGTTCGGGCCCTCTTGATGGAGGTAAAACCTTACGTCCTGCTTGATTAATATTGATGATATGGGTAGTACAAGAGTGGATCTACCACGAGATCAAGGAGGCTAAACCCTAAAGCTAGCCTATGGTATGATTGTTGTAATGTATGTTGTGTCCTACGGACTAAAGCCCTCCGGTTTATATAGACACCGGAGAAGGCTAGGGTTACACAGAGTCGGTTACAATGGTCGGAGATCTACATATCCGTATCGCCAAGCTTGCCTTCCACGCCAAGGAAAGTCCCATCCGGACACGGGACGGAGTCTTCAATCTTGTATCTTCGTAGTCTTGGAGTCCGGCGGGCGATGATAGTCCGGCTATCCGGACACCCCCTAGTCCAGGACTCCCTCAGTCATGCTATTGGGTGTCCCTCTTGATTATCGTCAAACACAATACATTGCAGATGTGATTAGCACTTTTGGGTGTTTTCATGCTTGGCATCAGACGGATCAATTTATGGTGCGGACTCTTGCTTATGTGTCCTTCCCTGCTCCTACCATGGTCCCTCGGGGTGTGGTTTGTCGTGAGTATGGAGATTTTGGTGCTACTAGGGTTTCTTGGTCTGCTCCAGTTTACGTTCTCTCTGCGGATTTTGCGGATGTGTTGCCTGCTGACGAGGACCCAATGCCTTTTGATGGGAATCCACATCCCCTTCCTGGCCAGATGCATTTCAACAACCATAACTAGGTAATGCCGGAGTTCCCTGAGTTAGGATGGAATGATGTGGCTCCTCCTGCTGCTGGCAGTGCCAATGAGCAAGATGATGCTTTCCATGGCAATGTTGCTGAGCCGGTGGAGGCTGAAGAACCTGTTCAGTCTCAGGAGTCCATGGTGTTGCAAGTCTCTCATGATTCTGTCAATAATGTCAATGAATCCAGCTTCCTTGCACAATGTAGATATTGCTCCCTTTCAACCACATGTAGATCAACTCCCAGCTCAGCAGGTTTTGCATGTTGGACAGGTTTTAACTGTCTTTGGGCCAGTTCTGCCCCCTCAGATGCAATGGACCCTGTGACGCCCCCGATTCAATCGTACACTAATCATACACGCAAACGTGTACGATCAAGATCAGGGACTCACGGGAAGATATCACAACACAACTCTACAAATAAAAATAAGTCATACAAGCATCATATTACAAGCCAGGGGCCTCGAGGGCTCGAATACAAGAGCTCGATCATAGACGAGTCAGCGGAAGCAACAATATCTGAGTACAGACATAAGTTAAACAAGTTTGCCTTAAGAAGGCTAGCACAAACTGGGATACAGATCGAAATAGGCGCAGGCCTCCTGCCTGGGATCCTCCTAACTACTCCTGGTCGTCGTCACTGGGCATCACGTAGTAGTAGGCACCTCCGGTGTAGTAGGGATCGTCGTCGATGGTGGCGTCTGGCTCCTGGGCTCCAGCATCTGGTTGCGACAACCAGAGAGAAAGGAAAGTGGGGGAAAAGGGGGAAGAAAGCAACCGTGAGTACTCATCCAAAGTACTCGCAAGCAAGGAACTACACTACATATGCATGGATATATGTGTAAAGGGCCATATCAGTGGACTGAACTGCAGAATGCCAGAATAAGAAGGGGATAGCTAGTCTTATCGAAGACTACGCTTCTGGTCACCGTCGTCTTGCAACAAGTAGAAGAGGGTAGTCTGAAGTCCTCCAACTAGCATCTCCAAGTAGCAACTCCAAGTAGCATCTCCAGTAGCATCGCATAGCATAATCCTACCCGGCGATCCTCTCCTCGTCGCCCTGTTAGAGAGCGATCACCGGGTTATATCTGGCACTTGGGAGGGTGTGTTTTATTAAGTATCCGGTTCTAGTTGTCATAAGGTCAAGGTACAACTCCAAGTCGTCCTGTTACCGAAGATCACGGCTATTCGAATAGATTAACTTCCCTGCAGGGGTGCACCAACTTACCCAACACGCCCGATCCCATTTGGCCGGACACACTTTCCTGGGTCATGCCCGGCCTCGGAAGATCAACACGTCGCAGCCCCACCTAGACAAAACAGAGAGGCCAGCACGCCGGTCTAAACCTAAGCGCACAGGGGTCTGGGCCCATCGCCCATAGCACACCTGCACGTTGCGAGGGCGGCCGGAAGCAGACCTAGCCTAGTGGCGTTCCAGTCCAATCCGGCGCGCGCCGCTCCGTCGCTGACGTCTGAAGTGCTTCGGCTGATACCACGACGTCGGGATACCCATAACTACTCCCGCGTAGATGGTTAGTGCGTATAGGCTCGTAGCCAACTCAGATCAAATACCAAGATCTCGTTAAGCGTGTTAAGTATCCGCGAACGCCGACGAGGGCCAGGCCCACCTGTCTCCTAGGTGGTCTCAACCAGCCCTGTCGCTCCGCCACAAAGTAACAGTCGGGGGCCGTCGGGAACCCAGGCCCACCTCTACCGGGATGGAGCCACCTGTCCTTTCAGCCCCCATCTCCGAACAGTATCACAGGTAATGTAACTGTGTAAAATATATCGTATATGCCCGTGATCACCTCCCGAAGTGATCACGGCCCAGTAGTATAGCATGGCAGACGGACAAGAGTGTAGGGCCACTGATGGAACACTAGCATCCTATACTAAGCATTTAGGAATGCAGGTAAGGTATCCACAGATGTAGCAACAATGTCAGGCTATGCATCAGAATAGGATCAACTGAAAGCAGTAACATGCTACACTACTCTAATGCAAGCAGTATAGAGGAGAATAGGCGATATCTGGTGATCAAGGGGGGGGGGCTTGCCTGGTTGCTCTGGCAAGAGAGAGGGGTCGTCAACTCCGTAGTCAAACTGGGCAGCAGCAGCGTCCGTAGTCTACCAGAGAGAAGAGGGGGAAGAAACAATGAATACCTTACAAACAAGTGCATATCGATGCATGACATGACAAGTAACGGTGCTAGGGGTGCCCTAACGAGGTATGAGGTGATACCGGTGAAGGGGGAAAACATCCGGGAAAGTATTCCCGGTGTTTCGCGTTTTCGGGCAGAGGAGCCAGAGGGGGAAAGTTGCGAGTTGGATAGGTTAGGAATGTGTGGCGGACGAACGGGCTGCGTATCCGGAATTGTCTCGTCGTTCTGAGCAACTTTCATGTTGAAAATATTTTAATCCGAGTTACGGATTAAAAGATACGTTTTTTTTTAAAGATTTTATTAATTTCTGGAATTTAATTAATTAATTAATTAATTCGAAAAATTGTACTTATGACGTCAGCATGACGTCATGCTGACGTCAACAGTCCACAGGGTTGACTAGGTCAACCCGGACATGTGGGTCCCGTTCGTCATACTCTGTTAACTAATTAACCTAGCTTAGTTTAATTAACAGTAGTTAATTAGGTTAATTAGTCATTAGGTTAATTAATTAGGATTAATTAGATTAATTATTTACTTACTTAATTAATTAATTAATTAGCTTTATTCATTTTTATTTATATAAATTTCATTTTCCTTTTCTTTTTATTTTAAACGTTCTGTGGGGGTGGGGCCCCCATGTCATAGGCAGGGGGGGTTGGACCGGTCAGCCCAGCTGACCGAGTCAATCAGGGCGGCGGGGGGGGGGGGGGGGGGGGGGGCGGCCCCTGGGCCCACCAGTCAGTGGCCCAGGCGGTGGCCCCCGGGCGGCCACGTCGGCGGCAAGCGTCGGGGAGCCCCGGTGGGCGTCCGCGGCGGAGGGGGCGCCGGAGCTCGCCGGTCTTCGCCTTCCGGTGGCCAAATGGGGCGCGGACGGGCGCGTTCGAGAGCGGGGAGGACGCTGCGCCCATTGGTGGCAAGGCCACGGCCGGACTCGGCCGGCAACGGCGCCGGCGAGCGGCGGAGGCGGCGGGGGGTTCGGGTCCGCGTCGAAACGCGCTACGGGGGGCCGGGAGGGGGAACTAGCGCGGCGCGCCGAGCACCACGGCTCGGCCCCGTGACCGTTTGGTCACCGGGGGGGCACCGGCGACGAGATCTACGGCGGGGGGGGGGGGGGGTTCGGGTGCGGCGGCTCGCCGGGGCCGCGGCTCGGGAGAGGAGAGGAGAGAGGGAGGCCGGGAACGGCGTGGCCGCGGGCGGCGCACCGCGGTGACCGCGAGGGGGCGGCCGGAGCCGGCGACGGGGAGGCCAGGGGCGTCGGCGGCGTTCGGGAGGGGACTAGGGGGAGAGAGGGGACCGATGGGGGAGGGGAGTGCTCACGGGGGGGAGCGTGGGGTCTACGCGAGCTGCTCGGGGGCGGTCGGGGTCGACCGTTGAGGAGGAGGGCGGGGAGGCGGCCGACGGCGACGGGATCCGTCGAGGTGGGGGGTCGGGGACGACCCCGCGGCGGCGAGGGGGCCTTGCGCCCAGCGCGGCAGGTCGGGGAGGTGCGGACGGGGCGGCGGGGGTCGCCGGCGTCGTGGGGGGGGGGGCGACGGGATCGGGCAGCTCCCGGTCCGGACGGCGCGGGGGAGGAGAAGGAGGGGATCGGGGGGGGAGTGGGTGGACCGGCTAGGGTTTCTCCCCTGGTGGGGGGTTATGGAGGGGAGGGGTGGGCCGGCTGGGCCTGGGGGTTGGCCCAGTTGGGCCACGGCCCAGAGGGGGGTTTCTCCTTCTTCTTTTTTTTTTCTGTTAGTTTTAGGTTTTAGTTTTTTTTTTCTGTTTTGTTTTTATTTATTTTCTTTTCTGTTTTAAATCAGTTTAAATTATTTAGACATTTTCTAAAAATGTGATTGCTGTACCATAACTACCCTTGTAATATTTGGCACGTTCCGAACATTTTTGTTTTAAAGTTTGAAAACTTTGTTTGTTTGCCAAAAATTCAAATTTGAATTCGAATCGTTTTGAACTAACGCAAGATTAGCGACAGTAACGGCGTCATTAGCAGAGGTTACTGTAGCTTGATTATCCGGGCGTCACAATTCTCCTCCACTACAAGAAATCTCGTCCCGAGATTTATGAGGGGAGCTAAGGGGGGAGGGATTGGGTTACGATAATTCTAACGAGTGTTCTCGGTCTTGGTTGCTCTTCTCGAAGCGGTCGATCCATTATGTTGATGTCTTCATTTCTCTGCTTCAGGCCATCATGATGTAGTACACATCCTTTCTTCGGGATCTTCATCGTACTTACGGAAAGGATAAAGGGTGGGCATTCCGGGAGTACGGACCTCTACAAGGTCGACTATCTGGTCGGTAACATCGAGGAAGATGGCGGAAGTAACTCTCGAATTTAAACTTAAGAAAATATCGAGAGTAAGGTAAGGAGGTATCATGTGAAGTTTCAAGCGGGCAGACAATCGTTTGTTGCTTGAAACAAAGTGTAAAAGGGGTCCAGAGCAATGGTAATAAGTTTTGTGTCTGATACCAGAATAGATTACTAGGAAAGTGACCCCGTGAATTACATACGAGGCCACGCACGAGGAATAACTTAGGGAATAGGGGGGTGTACAGGACAGTCAGGTTTCGATCCTGTGGAACTGTGGGTTATGGGCCCACCATGTGGGTTTTTTTTTAAATAGGAGCAGTGACATCTTGCACGGTCATGATAGCAAGGCATGTCAGAGAGTACCATGTCAGTTATGTCGGCAACAACTTGGTACCAAGGGCAAGGAACGAAGAGAACCATTTTCCTGCTCGTTGCATCGAGGCGGACCAATAGGCAAAGTTCTCGTCCATCGGTGGTTACCGAAATGTCACCAACAATAGTACAGGGTCTTACTGGCAGAATTTTACCACGAGGTGCTTACATAAGCAAGAGAATAATACTGCTTAGATTATATAGACCTCAAGAAAGGTTAATCCAACCAATGGAAAGGAAAATAAGATTATCAAATTAAACAGAACAATGGAAAGGAAAATGTGTTTAAACACATATTTCAAGGGTATATCCTTCCCAAGGACAAGCAGAGCATGATATCCATGACAGGATATAATGTAGAAAACTCTTTAGGTAGGGGAGAGAAATTTCATGACATTACCCATACAGCGGTGTTTGGATAATTTAGCAAGAAACATTTAGCATTGGGCTTCAAATGTTCTTGTTGAAAATCAAAGTACCACAAACATGCTTCGAGATAGCATCGACATGGTCTTCGAGCAAAGGTCAGACTTTGGAAAACACGAAGGATCCATCAGGAATAACTTATAAAATAGGTCTTACAATTTCCTCCAAGAAGAATGGTTATCCTTGCAAATAAACCATAATGATAGGTCCTCCAGCCAGGGGGGGGGGTGCTAGGCATGACATCCCGTTACCAGGTCACCAAAGGGCCAACAACATAACTCTTGGAAAGTTGTCCCAACCATCATATCTGACCAAGATTTAGATCCGATTGGTGTAATGATACCTCAGACTCAGGATGTCCGAGAATAAAAGGTGCAACACAAATAGACGAAATGATATTTCAGGATTCTCAGGAAATGAACTATGGGAGTGGGTTCCTGAAACAATAGTTCATCATTAAACCAAGGAGAGGAGGAGGTGGCTGATGGGCTCGACGATAATCCATCAAGATTTCCGACAAGATGGATTTCCACAATTATGTGAACAAGGAGATAACATTTATCAGATCAAATGGTATAATGATGTATGCTCGAGGAAACATACTCAATTAAACATTGGTTGAAAGGTGCACCCGAATATGGGTTGGGTTGCACGATCAATGTTAGAGTGGTGACTTGACGAACAAAAGAATAAAATTGAAACTCGACCATTACTTCAAAGCAAGAGAGTTGCTAGAAGTTTTGAATTCACACCTCATAGTTCAATTGTCGATATTCCGGTTAGAAACAACACGGGTACCAAGAAAGAATGGTGATGGTGAGAAGTATTTCTATGTCAAGAATTCTCAAGAGGTGGAACAAATCTCAGAACATTCTTGACATAAGGGATGGTAATACTCCAAGGTAAAGAAGAACAATTGCTGGATAGCAAGGAACTCAAGGTATAACACCAAACATGAACAAGCTTGTGTTGGTGGGAAGGCAACAAAGTGGTCGATGATAATACAATTCATCGAGGGCAAGGATGGTATTTCTCATCATGAATTCAATTGATATCCTAGAAGAGCTCAGAATGTTGATGATCACGACACCTTTGTCGCGAGAGTTCATGAAGATGTAATCGATCGGCGACGACATCAAGTCAAAGTAATGATGAAGTGAAAGGTTATTGGAACCAAGGGTACGACACAAACTCGAAACCAAGCTTGTTGTTCAAGGCGAAATGATATGACGATGAGGATCGACGTAAGGTTAGTTCATCGTCGAAAATTGTGCTCCAAGAAGAAGGGCCGGGTAGCACAGTTAAAATTAGCTCGATAATGAGCCGATCAGGCTAGGAATGACTTGAAGGATTGATATATTTGTAAGCAACAAAAAAATTACTTAGAGTTATGGAATCAGAGTGCGGAATCGATTCACTTATCGATGTTCTCGGTTGACTACAACCCAAAACCTGTGGAGTCACTAAGACGGGGAAGGGTACTACTTCATCAAAAATTCATAGAATGAAGTGCAATGGGTTGATATCCTCGAGATACCAGGGGGCAATACTCGAAGGTAGAACAAAATAGAGGTTGGATTGGGTATTGCTCTGCAGAAGTCAAGTGCTTAAACTTGCACGAGAAATGGTATTTAAAGGAGAACATGGTCGGAACCATGATTGCAAAGGATCAATTCACCGATACCAAAGGATATTATATCAAGGAAATAGTTACAAGAAGCTTCCATGATAGGATCTTCATCGTGTCCATGGGCATGAACACAAGGTTCAAGGTCGACTCCCACTTCTCCAATGCATAACCTTTCATTTACTTCTCGCGCTCGATGAAGTTGCAGTGTTGAAATTTTATCTAGCGAAATACCAGATGAGTATGACCCGTGAAAACTTCCGAGTTCACACATAGTAAGGAAAGCATAGGTTCAACCCACCAGGGCATCTTAGGAACATATACCACAAACCTCGGGGTAAATAATACAAGCTTGAAAGTAGAGCATTGTTCAAAAGCAGATGATACAATTTACCAAAGGCATTATATACCAATGGAAGGCTCTCAAGGTTATTCAATATGAAGGACACTGCCGGATAAAATCCAACAAAGGAACCGATGGTCCACAAGGGATCTGATGTGAGCATCGGTACTCAACCAGAGGAAGAAGCAAGGCAATTACATTGGATTATAGAAACAACTGAATAACTTAGAGCTCAATTGCTAAGGAATTATGCTTTAAAAAGTGAAGGATCAGAAGCAGACGCTCTGATCAAGGATGGATAAGTTCAATAGACTTAGGGGCACAATCGACGACAATTTAATTGGCGAGAACCAGCTCATGATTAAAACGACATCTGAGCCAGAAGGATGAATTCTGGGATCTGTTTGAGGATTCCAAGCATTCGCAACAAATCGAATCAATGGACTCAAAATGACAATGACAATGGATGTCAACAAGATTACTAGACTTATGGGATTAACCATAATGCAAGCAATCAAGAATTTCAAGAGCGATAGGATGCTCAAGATTTACGGAAGATCGAATGGTATTTCGAATCCTTTTGCAAAACACTTGATCAGTGGGGGTGAGCGGATACTCAGTAAGTGTGGGAATTTATCTGTAGGGGTATTCATTCGGCAAAGAACCGCAAGGCAATAAGCTCAAGGGTTCTCAAAAAGTTTGAGAAATAATTCGTTGCATCTTGTAATAACAAGATCAACGGGGAATGATTGTATCAATGGCAAGTGCACGTGGTTGTCCATAGGGGTTTATCGATGGAAGGGAATTACAATAGCAATGGCACAAAGTCTCGAAAGATCATCGTAGAGTATCTTCCGAATCTTCCTATGCAGCAAGCGATCATCTGGAGTGAGGGGCTCTCCGGGAGAAAGTAGTTACGAGAATCTAGAGTCAGATTTAGTAAAAACGTTTAACCCGAATAGAAGAGATGTCAGAGTCCCGGAGTATAGGTCGAGGAGTAAAAGATCCTAGCTCCACCCAATGGCGACGTGGGCCCGTAAGGCACACAGCCAAATTAGCAAAAGTTTTTGTAATGTCTAGACTCGACTTCGGCCAAGGAGTGTGGAAGGGGGATTCCTACAGGCAGTCGGCTCTGGTACCAACTTGTGACGCCCCCGATTCAATCGTACACTAATCATACACGCAAACATGTACGATCAAGATCAGGGACTCACGGGAAGATATCACAACACAACTCTACAAATAAAAATAAGTCATACAAGCATCATATTACAAGCCAGGGGCCTCGAGGGCTCGAATACAAGAGCTCGATCATAGACGAGTCAGCGGAAGCAACAATATCTGAGTACAGACATAAGTTAAACAAGTTTGCCTTAAGAAGGCTAGCACAAACTGGGATACAGATCGAAATAGGCGCAGGCCTCCTGCCTGGGATCCTCCTAACTACTCCTGGTCGTCGTCACTGGGCATCACGTAGTAGTAGGCACCTCCGGTGTAGTAGGGATCGTCGTCGACGGTGGCATCTGGCTCCTGGGCTCCAGCATCTGGTTGCGACAACCAGAGAGAAAGGAAAGTGGGGGAAAAGGGGGAAGAAAGCAACCGTGAGTACTCATCCAAAGTACTCGCAAGCAAGGAACTACACTACATATGCATGGATATATGTGTAAAGGGCCATATCAGTGGACTGAACTGCAGAATGCCAGAATAAGAAGGGGATAGCTAGTCTTATCGAAGACTACGCTTCTGGTCACCGTCGTCTTGCAACAAGTAGAAGAGGGTAGTCTGAAGTCCTCCAACTAGCATCTCCAAGTAGCAACTCCAAGTAGCATCTCCAGTAGCATCGCATAGCATAATCCTACCCGGCGATCCTCTCCTCGTCGCCCTGTTAGAGAGCGATCACCGGGTTATATCTGGCACTTGGGAGGGTGTGTTTTATTAAGTATCCGGTTCTAGTTGTCATAAGGTCAAGGTACAACTCCAAGTCGTCCTGTTACCGAAGATCACGGCTATTCGAATAGATTAACTTCCCTGCAGGGGTGCACCAACTTACCCAACACGCCCGATCCCATTTGGCCGGACACACTTTCCTGGGTCATGCCCGGCCTCGGAAGATCAACACGTCGCAGCCCCACCTAGACAAAACAGAGAGGCCAGCACGCCGGTCTAAACCTAAGCGCACAGGGGTCTGGGCCCATCGCCCATAGCACACCTGCACGTTGCGAGGGCGGCCGGAAGCAGACCTAGCCTAGTGGCGTTCCAGTCCAATCCGGCGCGCGCCGCTCCGTCGCTGACGTCTGAAGTGCTTCGGCTGATACCACGACGTCGGGATACCCATAACTACTCCCGCGTAGATGGTTAGTGCGTATAGGCTCGTAGCCAACTCAGATCAAATACCAAGATCTCGTTAAGCGTGTTAAGTATCCGCGAACGCCGACGAGGGCCAGGCCCACCTGTCTCCTAGGTGGTCTCAACCAGCCCTGTCGCTCCGCCACAAAGTAACAGTCGGGGGCCGTCGGGAACCCAGGCCCACCTCTACCGGGATGGAGCCACCTGTCCTTTCAGCCCCCATCTCCGAACAGTATCACAGGTAATGTAACTGTGTAAAATATATCGTATATGCCCGTGATCACCTCCCGAAGTGATCACGGCCCAGTAGTATAGCATGGCAGACGGACAAGAGTGTAGGGCCACTGATGGAACACTAGCATCCTATACTAAGCATTTAGGAATGCAGGTAAGGTATCAACAGATGTAGCAACAATGTCAGGCTATGCATCAGAATAGGATCAACTGAAAGCAGTAACATGCTACACTACTCTAATGCAAGCAGTATAGAGGAGAATAGGCGATATCTGGTGATCAAGGGGGGGGGGCTTGCCTGGTTGCTCTGGCAAGAGAGAGGGGTCGTCAACTCCGTAGTCAAACTGGGCAGCAGCAGCGTCGGTCTCGTAGTCTACCAGAGAGAAGAGGGGGAAGAAACAATGAATACCTTACAAACAAGTGCATATCGATGCATGACATGACAAGTAACGGTGCTAGGGGTGCCCTAACGAGGTATGAGGTGATACCGGTGAAGGGGGAAAACATCCGGGAAAGTATTCCCGGTGTTTCGCGTTTTCGGGCAGAGGAGCCAGAGGGGGAAAGTTGCGAGTTGGATAGGTTAGGAATGTGTGGCGGACGAACGGGCTGCGTATCCGGAATTGTCTCGTCGTTCTGAGCAACTTTCATGTTGAAAATATTTTAATCCGAGTTACGGATTAAAAGATACGTTTTTTTTAAAGATTTTATTAATTTCTGGAATTTAATTAATTAGTTAATTAATTCGAAAAATTGTACTTATGACGTCAGCATGACGTCATGCTGACGTCAACAGTCCACAGGGTTGACTAGGTCAACCCGGACATGTGGGTCCCGTTCGTCATACTCTGTTAACTAATTAACCTAGCTTAGTTTAATTAACAGTAGTTAATTAGGTTAATTAGTCATTAGGTTAATTAATTAGGATTAATTAGATTAATTATTTACTTAATTAATTAATTAATTAGCTTTATTCATTTTTATTTATATAAATTTCATTTTCCTTTTCTTTTTATTTTAAACGTTCTGTGGGGGTGGGGCCCCCATGTCATAGGCAGGGGGGGTTGGACCGGTCAGCCCAGCTGACCGAGTCAATCAGGGCGGCGGGGGGGGGGGGGGGGGGGCGGCCCCTGGGCCCACCAGTCAGTGGCCCAGGCGGTGGCCCCCGGGCGGCCACGTCGGCGGCAAGCGTCGGGGAGCCCCGGTGGGCGTCCGCGGCGGAGGGGGCGCCGGAGCTCGCCGGTCTTCGCCTTCCGGTGGCCAAACGGGGCGCGGACGGGCGCGTTCGAGAGCGGGGAGGACGCTGCGCCCATTGGTGGCAAGGCCACGGCCGGACTCGGCCGGCAACGGCGCCGGCGAGCGGCGGAGGCGGCGGGGGGTTCGGGTCCGCGTCGAAACGCGCTACGGGGGGCCGGGAGGGGGAACTAGCGCGGCGCGCCGAGCACCACGGCTCGGCCCCGTGACCGTTTGGTCACCGGGGGGGCACCGGCGACGAGATCTACGGCGGGGGGGGGGGGAGGGGGGGGTTCGGGTGCGGCGGCTCGCCGGGGCCGCGGCTCGGGAGAGGAGAGGAGAGAGGGAGGCCGGGAACGGCGTGGCCGCGGGCGGCGCACCGCGGTGACCGCGAGGGGGCGGCCGGAGCCGGCGACGGGGAGGCCAGGGGCGTCGGCGGCGTTCGGGAGGGGACTAGGGGGAGAGAGGGGACCGATGGGGGAGGGGAGTGCTCACGGGGGGGAGCGTGGGGTCTACGCGAGCTGCTCGGGGGCGGTCGGGGTCGACCGTTGAGGAGGAGGGCGGGGAGGCGGCCGACGGCGACGGGATCCGTCGAGGTGGGGGGTCGGGGACGACCCCGCGGCGGCGAGGGGGCCTTGCGCCCAGCGCGGCAGGTCGGGGAGGTGCGGACGGGGCGGCGGGGGTCGCCGGCGTCGTGGGGGGGGGGGGGGGCGACGGGATCGGGCAGCTCCCGATCCGGACGGCGCGGGGGAGGAGAAGGAGGGGATCGGGGGGGGAGTGGGTGGACCGGCTAGGGTTTCTCCCCTGGTGGGGGGTTATGGAGGGGAGGGGTGGGCCGGCTGGGCCTGGGGGTTGGCCCAGTTGGGCCACGGCCCAGAGGGGGGTTTCTCCTTCTTCTTTTTTTTTCTGTTAGTTTTAGGTTTTAGTTTTTTTTTTTCTGTTTTGTTTTTATTTATTTTCTTTTCTGTTTTAAATCAGTTTAAATTATTTAGACATTTTCTAAAAATGTGATTGCTGTACCATAACTACCCTTGTAATATTTGGCACGTTCCGAACATTTTTGTTTTAAAGTTTGAAAACTTTGTTTGTTTGCCAAAAATTCAAATTTGAATTCGAATCGTTTTGAACTAACGCAAGATTAGCGACAGTAACGGCGTCATTAGCAGAGGTTACTGTAGCTTGATTATCCGGGCGTCACAGACCCGTACCTTCTGTAAGTTCATGCAGTTTTTTTGACTCTATAGTCATCCCTAGGCCTCTACAAATGCCTCTATTTTCATTCATCAAGCAATCTTGGAGTCATAGTCTCTCTGATGGAATTCTGGAGTTCAGCCTGTTGCCATCCTCATCTGCTAATGAGAATGTTCGTCAATTTTCACCTGCCAAGCGTCCAGTCGCTCGTGCACTCTGTTTCGATGAGCCCATTGAATTGTCTGAACCTGTTACAGAGAAGTTCGAGTTTACGGCTATGCCTATTATTAGCAACAACAGAACTTGTAAAGCTGCATCTGTTAGGCCTGTTCTGATTGATTCTCAGGTCCGTCACAATGCTAGACTTAGTGCCTTGCGTGATGGATTGCGTCAGGCGCCTCCAAGATCTGTCAGCCCATAGCTTGTCAAGCGCTCTAAGAAGCGCAAAACCAATGCCCAGCCTGCTACCCCGGCTACGTCTGCTCATGATGAACCTGTTGTGCCTTCTCCAATGGCCATCTCAGATGTTCAGCGCATTGGAGTACGGTTGCGTAATGCCCCTGTGAAGATAACGGCGCAGAAGCTTGTTGCTGATCCTTCTGCTACCAACTCTAGCAAGAGTTCTGATGATGAGTGAAGCCTCCTGCAATTTGGGTCGCTAGCGAACCCGTTTAATTGCCACTTATCTTTGCTTTGTTTTTTTATGTTGAACCCTATGCTCCTGCTAGGTGGATGTTGTAGGTCAATGTGTGACCTTCTTTTGCTTTTACTTCCTTTGGTTTGTAATGAATCAGACAATCTTTAGAGACTAGAAGATCTTGTGTTGAAATGTGCGTGGCCTTAATTCTGAAGCGAGGCAACTTGCAGTTAAACAAAAGATAGAGGATAGTGGGTGCTCTATTGTCTGTTTGCAAGAATCTAAATGCATGCATATCGATCAGCGTTTTCATAGGAAGTTTTGTCCTCGGCGCTTTCATAATTTTGTGTATATGCCATTGTCTGGTGCTACTGGTGGTATTGTGATTATTTGGAACTCTGCTTTCTTCTCTGGTAAATTATCAAAGCTCACTCTTATGGCATCATTGTAGAATTCACTTCCATGCACACTTCTAACATTTGGACATTGGTTTCAGTTTATGGTCCGTGCCAGAGTCCTACCCGCGACGATTTTGCTCAGTGGTTATATAATCTGAACATACAATATGATGAGAAATGGATACTTCTTGGTGATTTTAATTTTATGCATTCTTTGGAGAATCGTAATTTGCCTGGGGGTAATGTAAATGACATCTTCCTTTTTAATGAAATCATTGGTCATCTAGGATTGGTGGAACTATCAATAAAAGGAAGATAATATACTTGGTCCAATATGCAAACAAATCCTCTTCTTGAGCAAATCGATTGTTTTTTCACCATAGTATCTTGGACTTCGGATCATCCCAATACTATGGTCATGCCTCTTGCACGGACAACATCGGATCATGTGCCATGTGTGGTTTCTGTTGCCACTACTATTCCGAAGGCCAAAGTCTTCCGCTTTGAAAACTATTGGGTAAATCTGCCAGGTTTTTCTGAATGTGTTTCTGAGATATGGAAGATGCCTGTTAGGAAGTTTTCTGCTGCTGGTACAATTTCACCTAAGTTTAAAGCTCTGTGTTATGCTCTCAAGAAGTGGCATGTGAGCCTTTCCAAGGTTAAAAACCTGATTGCACATTGTAACAAAGTGATTCTATACTTTGATGGTTTGGAAGAACTTCGACCGCTTACTTGGACGGAGATGAATTTTCGGAAGATTGTCAAACTTCATCTTGAGGAAATCCTTCGTTTGCAATTTATTTATTGGAAGCGGTGATGTACTATCAGATCCATCAAAGTGGGTGAGGAAAATACCAAAATTTTCCATGCCATGGCTACTGGACGTAACCGCAGAAACACCATCTCCTCCATTAAAAATGCTGCAGGCGATGTGGTGACTGATCATTTTTTCTTGAAAATTGAGACAGTAGGTGAGCTTACTACTGCATATATATATAAATAATTGGTGGTGTTACATGATGTTTACAAGGGGGGGGAGTGAGGTGGTTACAAGGGAGAGGGCGGGGGGTGGGGGGGAGGTGGTTAGTCAAGATTAGCAATAAAAGTGGCCACTAAGTGTTTCTTATGTGGTGGTAGCCTATGACTAATATCAGAGAAGTCTTTCTTGAAACGTGTCCGCCAAGAGGTGACCGTGGGGGTCACATGTCGAAAGTAGTTATTGTTACGTTCCTTCCAGAGGCTCCATGCAGCAACGAGGAAGATGTCCATGATCATCTTGCGCCCGTGTCTCATCTTTAGATGCGATATCAAATCCAATCTGTTGTCCTGTGTTGGCCAATGAATTCCCAAATATTGCCAGCAGGTTGAACTAAAAGTGCAGCGAAAGAACAGATGTTCCACAGTCTCCTCAACGTGTTGGTTGCACAGAAGACAATCCAGGTTATCGCCAATATTGTAGTGTCGCCTACTGAGCATGTTGCGTGTATTGAGTGTGTCAGAGAGCAAAAACCAGCCAAATACTTTGATCTTAGGGATCGTTTTGGCCTTCAAGAGCCATTTGAACCCCTCATGTGCCAGCACGTCTCGGAAGACAAAGTTGTAGTAGGCAGAGGTCTTGAAAGACTGGTCTCCCCAAACACAAATCCATTGATCAGTAGAGCCACTTAGAACAACCTGAGAGGCCTCCCGCTGGATTTGACGTAGCTCGTCATGGGCTTGCATGAAGAGCGGAAGGTGAAAGATTGTAGCTAGATCCGTGGTTGACAAGAACTCCTGAACTGAGATATTAGCGTTGGTGGCAAAGGAGAATGCTCTGGGGGAAGGATGAGGTGTAGATAGAGTTGTTCCACATATCCTTCCAGAGCAGGGCCGCAGAGCCGGAGTTGATTTGAACGTTTGTGACCCCATGGAAAGTTGGCATGAGTTTGACTAGGTATTTCCACCAAAATGATCCGGAAGGGTCAGCTGCATGCGGGACAATGTCATTATAGTAGGTATGCCAGATTAGTTTAACCCATGGAGTGTCGTGGTGATTGTAGAATTTGTGCAGCATTTTGAGAAGTAGGGCATCATTTTGGATAGGCAGGTTTAGCACACCAAGACCACCACATTTTTTGCGTCGGCAGATCATGTCCCAAGCAGCCAGTGCTGTGCATTTCTCCCCAGCTTCGGTCTTCTTTTTCCACAAGCAATGCCTTCTGATTTTATCCAGTTGATCCAAAATCTTAGGCGGAAGCTTTAGGGTCCCCATGGGATAGATCGCAAGAGCCGTGATGAGGGAGTTCACAAGAGCCAGTTTCCCAACATAAGACATAAGGGACATGGCAACAGTAATTCTGCGTTCAGCTTTGCAAACCATGGGAGCCATATCAAGCACTGTTGGCTTGGTCGTGCCAAGAGGCAGGCCAAGATAGGTAAAGGGCATGCTGGCATGACTGATCATTAACAACTTGCCTCCATGTTTTGGGTTGATTTCAAGCTGCGTATGGGGCAATCCAAGGGTATTCGCATGAAGTTTGTTCTTGACAGCCTCGTGACTAGAGTTGATGGGCTTGAGGCTCTATCTAGGCCTTGCACACAAGAAGAAGTGGATGAAGTAATTAAGCATATGCCAATAGATCGTGCCCCTGGACTAGATGGATTTACTAGCCTCTTTATGAAGAGATGTTGGAGTGTTCTTAAGAAGGATTTTATGAATTTGGTTACAGAATTTTATGAGGGAAATTGCAATTTGGAGTGTCTTAACACCTCTCTCATTGCCCTCATACCTAAGAATTTAAGCCCTGAATTTTTTGGTGAATTTAGGCCAATTTCATTAACAAATACATGCTTAAAATTCTTAACCAAGCTATTGGCGAATCGTCTGCAGAAAGTAATCCTTCAATGCATCCACCGTAACCGATATGGATTTCTCAAGTGTCGTTGGATGCAAGATTGCCTAGCGTGGTGTTTTGAATATATACACCAATGCAAAGCTTCAAAGAGGCCCATTGTTTTACTGAAGCTGGATTTCGCTAAAGCTTTTGACACGATCGAACATGAAGCCATTCTCAAAATTCTTCAGTGCAAGGGTTTTGATGATCGTTGGAATGGTTGGGTCAGTAGCTTACTTTCATCTGGTTCTTCATCAGTTCTTTTAAATGGTGTCCCAGGTCAAGCACTTTAAATGTAAAAGTGGAGTTCTTCAAGGTGATCCTTTATCGCCTCTACTGTTTATAATCGCAGTGGATCTCCTGCAATCTGTGGTGAATGACATGTGCAGCCGTAATATCCTCACCATGCCAATCCCAACAAGGTCCAATGATTACCCCATTGTCCAATACGCGGATGACACCCTGATTGTTTTGCCTGCTATTGATAGTCAATTAATTGCACTCAAAGATATGCTGCAGAATTTTGCAATCCACGGGTTTGTGTGTTAACTTCAGTAAATCCTCCCTGATCCCAATGAACATGTCTGAGGAGGAAGGAGTCAAAATTGCTTCTTTGTTAGGATGCTCTGTTGGCTCAATGCCTTTCACGTATCTTGGTTTAACCATGGGCACTTCTAGGCCAACTATTTATGATCTGTTGCCTCTTGTTGATCGCATTGAGAGAAGATTATCAGCATCTTCTTGTCTTCTCAATCAGGGCAGTAGGCTTCAACTCCTTCAGTCAGTCCTCACATCCATGCCCATATATTTCCTCTGCTCCTTATCCATACCGCAGGCTATCCTCAAGAAGATTGAACGGATAGAAAGGCAGTGTCTTTGGAGAGGGAATACTGATAATCCTAGACAATCTCTTGCTGCATGGGATTTGGTTTGTCGGCCAAAGAAGTATGGTGGCCTAGGCGTCACTCATTTGGGAGTTCAGAATGAAGCCCTTCTGATAAGCACTTGTTTAAGTTCTTCAACAAGAAAGATGTTCCATGGGTTAATCTTATTTGGGATTCATATGATCATTCATCAGCTCCACAAGTTACTCAGCTTTGTGGCTCATTTTGGTGGCGTGACATGCTGAAACTATACGAGAAATTCTGTATGTTAGCCACTCCACAGGTGCATGTAGGGGACACGGTGGTGTTCTGGCTTGATCCTTGACAAATTGACAACGGAGTGATTGCCCTTAAGGATCGTTTCCCTAGGCTTCATTCATTTGCCATTGATGATATGATAACAGTCAAGGACTTCTTTTATTACCAATCAATGGTTGAGGGTTTCCATCTTCCCTTCTCCTCAGAAGCATATCTGGAACTATCTTAGCTTCAGGCTTCGTTGCAACCCATCAGCTTGGATCCAAATGAGAAGGATATTTGGAAATGGCCGTCCAAATCCGGGGAGTATCAGTCTAAGCTCTACTATGAGTTCACCTTCTCTTATCTGGGGATTGATCCAATCTTTAAGTGGATATGGAAATGTTCCTGTACACTCAAGATCAAGGTTTTTGGGTGGCTTTTATTGCTGGATCGCCTTAACACACGGGACATGATGCAAAGGAGACATTGGAACATCCAGGATGATACTAGTGTTCTTTCCAGTCTTCCCTGCATGAAGATAGAGTCCACCTCTTTTTCTCATGCAACTTTAGTCAAAGAGTTTGGAATTATCTTGGGATTTCTTGGCAGGCCCTACCCAACCAGCCCACTTTCATGATGGCCTCAGCTTCTAAGAAAGAATTAAATAGACCTTCCTTTTCTGAGGTGGTTTTTACTGCAGCTTGGAACATCTGGACACAGAGGAATGGGAAGATTTTCATAAATGAGGCTCCTAGCTTTAGATCT
Source organism: Triticum timopheevii (assembly GCA_963921465.1). NCBI lineage: Eukaryota > Viridiplantae > Streptophyta > Magnoliopsida > Poales > Poaceae > Triticum > Triticum timopheevii. The sequence goes on from OY997274.1 coordinate 276,322,745, forward strand.
TGGAGGAGGAATTTTGTGCATGATCTTTCTCTGATAGCACACAGAATCAAATGTAAATATAGGGATAGCCTGTTAGCTTGGATAGCCTCTCTCCCCTAGTTCTCTTTGTAAGTATTGTAATTTACTTTCTCTTGTTTTATTTCCTTTTTGTACAGTGAACTTTATTATTTTGATGAATAAAAAGTTGTGAGGTTGTTGCCTTGCAGTATATAGTCAAAAAAACTCTTTACGACGAACTCTTTATCACCTCCATAACCGAGAAACATTTCCTTAGTCCTCTTAGGTAACTAAGGATTACTTTGACCGTTGTCCAGTGATCCACTCCTGGATCACTATCGTACCTCCTTGCCAAACTCATGGCAAGGTACATAATAGGTCTGGTACACAACATAGCATACTTTATAGAACATATGGCTGAGGCATAGGGAATGACTGTCATTCTCTTTCTATTTTCTGCCGTGGTCAAGTTTTGAGTCTTACTCAACTTCACACCTTGCAACACAGATAAGAACCCTTTCCTTGACTGATCTATTTTTTTCTTCTTCAAAATTTTGCCAAGGTATATACTTTGTGAAAGTCCTATTAAGCATCTCGGATCGGATCCACTTCTATGGTGGTGGCTAAGTCCTATTTATAGTGGCCTTGGTCCTCTTCCCAAATGTTGGCGCGAAGGAATCCCACAACGGCCGGATTTGAAGGGGGACAAGAAGTACATCGTATCCTTACTAAAGTGGTATTCACCTGCAAAAAGCCTTTGGTCACGATGCTGCGGTGGGCTCAGCGATGACCTCTGTCCTGCCATCCTAGGTCTTGGTCCTGTTGCACCAGAATGGAAACATTTGGCTGATCCCTCGAGACTCCACGCCTGCTGCTTGCCTACTTTGCACCAAAGAGGAAACTGGTACTCTGCGCCCGCTGGCGCCCGCTTGGCCTTGGTCGTCATGGCTCACATCAGCTGAGCCTTGTGAGGTGCACCTTGCATAGAAGTCTCTGCTCCTCGGGAGCCAGCCTGAGGAGGCCGATCCCCTTAGAGGCCTTGGTGTCATGCGCCTCGCGAGGCTTGGCCCCTTGCGAGGGTCTTGAGTTGCTGCTGCTAAAGCTGGGTCGTAACAGGCCCTCGATGGAGCCATGCAGTGTTCCGCAAGCAGGCAAGTCAGGGTATCCCCGTATCCAGAACGTCGACAGTAGCCCCCGGGCCAAAGGCGCGCTCGGACTTGGCTTCTGGGCGAAACCAAAGGGCAAGTGCAGAGCGCCGCGGGCCTTAACCGCCTGCGGCCTTGAATGATGCATGGCGATTGATGGGACGTGGGTGTCTCCACTTCCCCATGCTGCCTTGAAATCCGCCAAGCCTGGCGGCCGCCCGTTGCCAGAGCAGTTCGCCCCTATAGATTGTCGTGCTTGGCCTTTGTTCCTTCTCTTCCCAGGCTTGCAATCCTTCGCGCAGATCTCGTGCCAGCGCCACTCCCCCTTCCTAGATTCCGCCATGGCTCCACGGCAAAGGAGGAAGAAGGGGAGGTCATGCGCCCCGGCTGGACTACCGCCGGCCTTGGAGCCGGCTCTCGAGCAGTCGACGGTGATCCATTGGGAGGGGCTAAACAAGGTCCGCCCTGCTCTTGCAGACGATTTCAACGAGTGGAAGGCGACGGCCGCCCGGCCCATGTCTTGGCTTGTGGATGACATGAGCGCCACCGAGATTCCCATCTATCTTCACACTCTCTTCGCGGACCTGATTCCCCCTTTCTCTCCTTTCTTCAACGCCATAATCTCGCACTACCAGATCCACCTTCTGCACCTGGATCCCCGCTCCAACATCCTCCTTGCTGTCTTCATTTTCCTTTGCGAGGCCATGGTCGGCATTGCTCCTTCCATGGCCCTGTTTCGCCACTTCTTTTTGCTCCGTCTGGTCGACGCCCGCCAATGCTCGGGGTGCAAGCATGACCTCCGAAGTTGTAGCGGCGGCTGCCAGCTCGAGGATCAACTTCGAGTTGTCGCCTGATGCAAAGGGGTTACCAAAGAAGTGGCTATTTGTAGATGCCGCTACACGCAGCCCCTGCTTCTGACCCCTCGGGTGCCTGCGGAGCCCAGCTCCGGCTGGGGGCATGTGAAGCTTGTCGACCGTCGTCTTACTCGCGTCTGGAAGAGGCTGGATAGGCTGCAGATGCTGGGGGTGACAACACCAATGGTGGGGAAGGAATTCGTCCGGTGGTGCATCGCCCGCTTCAGCGCCATTCCCGCCCGATGTCGACCTTCACCGGTGTCGAGGACTCCATGAGGCTCCAGGAGCCGACGCTGCCTTCCAAGACCCTGAGCAAGGTGCATGAGCTTCTGACGGACGACTCCAAGCCCGCTGATCTTCCAGGAAATGGCTGCCTCATCTACCAATGCTCGAACAAGGTGGCCTTCGTGGAGCAGATGCCCCTCTTCGACGAGTGGGGGTTACTCCCGGGCGGGCCTTGAGGGGCCCCGCGAGAATCCCATCCTCATGGCTCGCCTGCTACTTGATCCTGCGGCGTGCGCCCCAAGTGTGGAAGCAGGGAGGTGCACGCCGCCAGCCGCTATTGAGGGGACCTCCGGAGGTCCTGCGCCACCAAGAGCTCTAGAGGCCGAACTCCTGAGGCCCAAGAAAGGGCCACCGCGGGGTCTGCGCAACCTGATGCTCTGGAGGCTAAGGCCCCTGAGGCTCGGGGTAGCGGTTCCAAGGTGACTGCTGATGGGGAGGCGCCTCCTGGTGCCCCTGAGGCTGCCGCTCAAGGAACCCTGCCGAGCACTCCTGCTCCTGGGGACCGTCCCTTGAGGCTCGGCCGGCTTCTTCTGAACCTTGAAGCGCTCTGCAAGAGGAAGGGATCTCTGACCTGCAGTGGTGACGCCTACCGACCGCTGAAGCTGAGGAAGTACATGGCTGTGGACGAGTAAGTACCTCATTTTGCGATTCCCTACGCGCCATACTCTTTTCTGACTAGGGCCTCATTTTGTGACGGTGAAGCCTCGGGAGAGGCGTCCTTCCGAGGATCCTGGCTCGATCCTGACGCATAGCCCCCCATGCTCCAGGATCCGCCCAAGGTGCGAGGCCGACCCTGGCTACTGGGGCACCGCAAGGGGGCCCCGGACTCAAGCCTCCTACCTCCTTCTTCGGCACCTCGACCTGGGGGGGCTAGTGGCGCGCCGACGGCTCTCCCACTGATCACTGCTGATGGTCGGATGCCCCTTGGGTCGTCTTCTTCTTCAGTTTATGCAACTGCGCCAGCCAGCCCCCGGCCGGAGGCGGGCGAGACGTCCCACGCCCCTTCAGCGGCTCTCGGGGCCGAAGAAAGGCTTGGTCGTGCACTGGCGTTCATGCGCAGGCGTAGCGCTGTCCACTTCGAGTTCTATGGCAAGGCGATGCGCGCGATGATCTGGCTTGATGGAGAGCAGGCCGACATCGACACCTGGCTCGAGGCAGAGGACCGTCGGTTGGCACGCGAATGGCACCGGCTGAAGGTCGCCATAAACCTTGGGCAGCATCGGCGCGATCAGGCAGACGCACGTGCGGCGCCCTCCCTTACAACTTCTCACGAGGCTTGCGCCCGCACCTTGGAGGAGGCCGAAGCCGGTAACCGCAGTCGTGAGGCAGCTGAGGAGCGAGAGCGGGAGCTCCTGTCTTTAAACACCGCCCTTGAGCAGGGGATCGAGGTGTGGTGTGCCCTCCTGGCCGCGTCGCCGGGCGAAGCGCCTCTCGTTGAGGTGGAGCTTCTGAGGCGCCAAGATGACCTGGAGCTAGAGGCTCTTGAGCATAGCCTAGCATTAGAGCGGCTGGAGGTGAGGGAGCACCAGGAGGCCATGGCTGAGGATGTTGTCACCGCCTGAGAAGCCCGGTCCAGCTGGAGGTTGAGAAGGGGGCAAAGGCACGCACGGACCTAGCTGAAGGGCACCGCCTGGAGCTGGAGCTATTCAAAGCCGAGCTTGAGGGCAGGACCACCGCCCTGAAGGTGAAGCTGGAATCTGCGGAACGGTGTGAGAATTCCGCCAAGGAGGCTCTGGTTTCTTCCGAATCCGCCTTGGCCTCTGCCCGCGCCGAGTTATCCTCCCTTCAGCAGCAGGTCAAGGGTACCGCATCCCTAGCGTAGAGGACTGCGAACGAAGCGAACCGTCGCCTGACACTGCAACGCGAGCATGGCTCGATGTTCCAGGATCTCCGAGCTAGAGCTAACCATGCCTTGGGCACCATCTGCGATGAGCTCTCTACTCATCCGCATGAGAACGACTACGCCAGCCACCTCAACTTCTTCATCGACAGTGTGACCCACCTGGAGGATCGGGCCATGAGGGCTCGCAAGCTTGTTGGGGAGAGGAGCCGGGGCCTTATTGGGCACGTGTTCTCGCATGTCTTCAGAAACCTCCTCAGTCGCGATTCCCACTTCGACTTCAATGCTCTGCTACCCCCCGTGCCTGCGGCTACTCAGGACAGACTAGCCAGGTGGGTGGATGACCATGTGGACGCCCTGGTGGAAGAGTTTGCTCCTGAGGATGACACAGTCGTGCTTGCAGCCGGAGTAGGTGGCACCGGCGGTGATGATGAAGAGAATGGTCGCGACGACACGGGCAGTGCAAGCGACGCGAATGGAGGTGATGAAGAGGGCACACTTAGCTAGGCCCACACTTCTTTTTGCTTTAACCTGTATGACCAAAACTTGAACGCCTCCTCATGAGAGCATTTTGAAAGGGGGGCTTGTGATGTATATGATTATGAAATGCTTTTGAAGTAGCACCTATGGTGCGACCCTTCAGGTCTGCGGCCTCGGGCAGGGTGGTTGTTATGACTTATCTTTGGTTCTGCGGGTCCCGTGTGAGCCCTGATGCCGCAGCAATGCTTGTCTTTTCGCGACGAGCCTGCCATAGGCTCGCGAGGGTCTGGAACTCCCTAGGAGCCTGTTGACCTGTCCTGGAGTGCTTCGTGAGGGACTAACTGCCGGACCACGACTAGGTACGCGCGTGGTGGCCGCATCCCTGGTTCCCGAGGGAAGCCTTTGCACGCTCGGGGCCGGCTTGATCATGCTCGATGAACGCACACCACACCCAGCCCCTGCTCACGAGGCGCTTGGGGGAGGGGTAGCAGGCACGAGCCCCGCTCAAAAACACGAAACCAGAAAGCGAGAGAACGATACAAGAAAAGAAAACTTCCCCCCCTTTTTCTTTTGGTAAATGCACAAGAGACAAGTTCATACCAAAAAGCCGGCAAATTGGGTACAAAAAGAAAGGCGAAAGCAAACGGTCGCGTCCGGCGCCTAGCTAGTCTTCAGGTCTTCTCACCAGCGCGCAGCTAAGTGCTTCCACTAGGCATGGGAATAGTCATTGGGGGATAGTGTCGACGGCCAGCGCGGAGCATGGTGCTTCCACTTGGACGTGGGTGGGAGCCCCCGTGAGGCCCCAGGGCGGCACTCAGGAGACTCCAGGGCGTGTACAACCCCATTCATTATTACGTGAGAGTGTCACGAGTGAAGACCTTCTTAGGACGGAGCCTTGCTTCATGTCACCTGACGAGGACCCCACGCTATGCCGCCCCCGATCACCGTTGGGGCGTCCAGAAACCAAGACGAGACCAAGGGGCAAGGGGGACGCTGGCGGCGCCCTCGACAATGATAGACCCTTCGCCGGGGGGAAGGGCTCGTCGACGCCTTCCCCGGCGGGGAGCCTACCTCCGAGCAGCGTCTTGCTCCACGTAGCACGGGGGAGGCCCTGGCCCTGGGCTCCCCCACGCCACTCCCAAGGTCCTTCGTGCTCCTGTGGCTGGGCCGCCGCCCTGGGAGCCCTGGCAGTGGCTGTGACTTGGTTCACCTGTGATCCATGGTTAGCGCAAGCATGCTCTTGAGGTGTTAGCTGTACCCAGTGGTTGTTGCTGTCGAAGGCGTTGGTGGAGCCCTGTAGTGGCTCACAAAGAGACTCGGCTTCGTGTACCTCCAGCGCCCAACCTAGCGTGGGGGATCGGCTGGGGCCTTGTCCCGACGCATATGTCAGGTCCACTACGACGGGTACGTAGGCTTTTGGGCTGGCCGCGCCTGAGTTGCTGCCCGGTTGCCTCGCCTTCCGCCTCCCGCAGTCGTCACAAGGTCCTGATGACTGAGGGCTGGTACCCCAGCGCGGCCCCGGGGGAGGTTGCTCGGAGTCGCCCCGCCCCGAGGTGGCTTGGTCGAAGCAGTGCGGGCTGAGCCGTGAGGTATGCCGACGCTGAGAGGCTCTTCAAGGGTCATGGAAGGGGTGTGCGGGCATGGCGAGGGTGAGCGCGCGCCCCCGCCATGGCCTACGATGTGGTGTTGTGCCCCTGCGTGTTGCATCCAGCAACTCGACAACTCACTCCAGCAAGGCGTCACAGCCGCTTTCTACCAGCCTGCACCTCAGCAGTTCTTGAGCCACGATGACCGTGGCCTGCATGTTCGCCTGCTCTCGGCGAGTGTGTGGTGTTGTTGCCGTGGCGTAGCTTGAAGATTGCACGGCGGCGCGGTTGCGGCACGGTGCTAGAGGAGGGGGCTGCGGCCCGCGCCTCCCGCGGCCGGTGGCACAAGGCGGGGCGCGGGCCATGAGCAGCATGGAGTGGAGGTCTTCCTCGTTGGCATGTACTGTTGAAGAAGCCCGGACAACCCAGAGCTCAACATGGGCTCTCGAGGCGTCGGCCATGGTTTCGATGGAGTAGCGGCGGACCGATCGGCGGAAGAGAAGATCCAACGCACCCCTACCCGGCGCGCCAAATGTCGGATTTCGAATTCCACAAACCCTTGATAGGTTCGAACTCTGGGGTGCATGCGGAGATCTTAACCTACCCAGCCTGCCTACTCACGATTCTCAAAGCCTAGCGCGTCGAGCTCAAAGGGACAGAGAGACACAATAGTTTATCCTGGTTCGGGCCACCTTGTGGTGTAATACCCTACTCCAGCTTTGTGGTGGATTGCCTCGATGGGCTGAGGATGAACTAGTACAGTGGATGAACAACCTCAGGAGGTGAGGTGTTCTTGAGCTCAGGTGAGCTGGTGAAGGAGGAATGGCCTCGCTCTGTTCGGATCGGACCCCCTTCTATGGTGGTGGCTAAGTCCTATTTATAGTGGCCTTGGTCCTCTTCCCAAATGTTGGCGCGAAGGAATCCCACAACGGCAGGATTTGAAGGGGGACAAGAAGTACATCCTATCCTTACTAAAGTGGTCTTCACCTGCAAAAAGCCTTTGGTCATGATGCTGCGGTGGGCTCGGCGATGACTTCTGTCTTGCCGTCCTAGGTCTTTGTCCTCTTGCACCAGAATGGAAACATTTTGCTGATCCCTCGAGACTCCGCGCCTGCTGCTTGCCTACTTTGCACCAAAGAGGAAACTGGTACTCTACGCCCGCTGGCGCCCGCCTGGCCTTGGTCGTCATGGCTCACATCAGCTGAGCCTCGTGAGGTGCACCTTGCATAGAAGTCTCCGCTCCTTAGGAGCCAGCCTGAGGAGGCCGATCCCCTTAGAGGTCTTGGTGTTGTCCCCCTCGTGATGGTCTTGAGTTGCTACTGTTGAAGCTGGGTCGTACCAAGCTGTCGATGGAGCCATGCAATGGGCCGCCAGTAGGCAAGTCTGGGTACCCCTGTATCCAGAACACTGACAACTGGAGCATGCACACTTTGTTAGCACCTTTAGGATCGACAAAACCTTCTGGTTGCATCATATACAACTCTCCTTTAAGAAATCCATTAAGGAATGCAGTTTTGACATCCATTTGCCAAATTTCATAATCATAAAATGCGGCAATTGCAAACATGATTCGGACAGACTTGAGCATTGCTACGGGTGAGAAAGCCTCATCGTAGTTGTCGTGGGAACGAACACCTATGGGGCAGGGCCCCTTTCGGTCTGGCAGGGAGCGGAGGCCGCACGAAGAGCGGATCGAGGCGGAGCACACGAGCGATTTTACCCAGCTTCGGAGCTCTCCGGAGAGATAATTCTCCTACTGCTGCTTTGTGGTTGTATTATGTTCTTGCTCGAGAGCGTGGGAGTGTTCTGGTTTCGAGTGAGTCGAACCCCCTCTACGTTGCGCATGGGCCTCCTTTTATAGGCTCAAGGGGTCACCGACAGGTGGCAACGCAGGCAAGGGTACAAATGTAAAAAGGGTGGTTGGTACAACTGCTTCTACAGTGGATCCTACCTAACTCTGACGGCAGGGGACAAGAGCATTTAATGCCCGTCCGCGTCGCCCAAATAGTGCAGAAAAGCGACCGTTAGGGGTGCCACCGCTTGCCACGATGGCCATCTAGTCATCTCCACTCGCCACCTCGCACCGCTTGGCTGCACAGCTTCTCGCCACGTGCGCCTGGAACGGTCCTGTGGCGACACGTCGACGGATGCGCTGGAGCGTGGGCACAGAACGGTGGCTTCGCCGCGGCAAGCGCCTTGCCGCGGTCGTTGTCTTGTCGTGCCCGGAAGCTTGTCGCTCGCCGGGTCTTGTCGAGACGCGCGGTGCGTCACGACAAGTTCCTCGAAGTGCCTTGGTTGGCCTTCCCGGCAAGCTCCTCTTGCCGGGGCCTTGTCCTTCCCGGCAAGCTCCTCTTGCCGGGGCCTTGTCTTCTCAGTTAAAACACTTTGTTCTTGAATGGCTTTAAAGGAAACACGGAGGACTTTGGCGGGCTCCCGGCAAGCCTTGCCGTGGGGCGCTGCGACTACCCGTGCACAAGTTCGGGATACTAAGGTACCCCTACTTTAGTACACTGACAGGAGCCCCCGGGCCTGGAACACACATGGTGCCGAGCGCTGTTGGGCCAGGCCCAAAACAGGGCACGGGCACGCGCGGCCTGGGTCCATGCCGTATCTGACTCCGTATCCACCGCGCCCTCCCGTAACGGCACGCATCGAATGCGGCGTCGTGGGAGAGATCGTGGGTGATTCTTTATTCAGAAAAAGCGTAACGTTCGCCTCCTCCTATTTATAAGCAGGGGAAACAGGAGCAGTTCGCCCACCTTCGCCACTTGCGGTTTCAGTCTCAGAAATCTCCGCCGCTCCCCTCCGCTTCCCAAAGCCAAAAGAGAGCAGCGCTCCGCCCCCCGTCGCCGCCATCGCCGCAACGCCCTCGATCTCCCCCACGGCCTCCGCCATGGCTCTGAAGACCGGGAAGGGCGCAAAGTCGGCCGAGGCGCTGCGGCTTGAGGCGCTGCGAAAGGAGCGGGCACTTCCCCCCCCCCCCCCCCACCCGAGCTCTCCGCGAAGGAGCTGAGGGAATTGTTCTATCTCTTCTGGTCGATGGAGACGCGAGCGCATCCGCGCACTCAGGTACTCTCCGCCGCCGCTTCTGCTTCGAAGAGGGCTCCAAAGGGATACCCCTTCTTCGCACTGTTCTTCTACTGCGGGCTCTGCCCGCCCTTCTCCGATTTCTTCTGTGACATCATGAACACCTACGGGTTTCATCTCCTTGATTTCACCCCCAATATTGTCCTGACCATGGCGGTTTTCGCACATCTCTGCGAGAACTTTGTCGGAATCCATCCAAACGTAGCCCTTTTCCGCCACTACTTCATGCCCCGGGTCGAGAAAGGAGAGCCCTTAGCTGGCGGGATCGCCTGGATCTCGAGAGCCAGCATGAAGGAGGTCTATCTGGAGGGGGAGCTCCGTAGCAAATGGGAGGAGTGGAGAGCGGAATGGTGTTGGATTGTTGATGAGAACCCGTAGCCATTCACCAACTTGCGCCAAGCCCGAGTAGTGCGCGCCGGCGATTGGAGCGCCCTGGCGGCGGACGATGCTAGACTGAAGATCGCCACCACCCAGATCTTGCGACTCAGGCTTGCCGGGCTCACTGTAGGTGCTGTTGGCGCAGACTTTCTTCGCCGCCGCATCGCCCCTCTGCAGGAGAGGGGGCGACCCGCCTGACTGTTCGGGGGTCCGGCGGATATCATGAGGCTGCGCCCAGGCCTCAACTTCAATTTTACTGTCTTGGAGTTGGATGGGACGCTCAAGGAGCTGTTCAAGCACGACCCCAATCATCCCGAGTGGTTCAGGTTGCCGCAGGGCATCGTCCCGTTGTGCAACAACTCCTCGCTCGATCGCATCCGCGCAATGATGCCGGAGTGCGACTCGCATGGAATTATTCCAACTTGGCAGGAGCCTGCCGATGACGTAGTGCAACAGTTCTTCGATAGCTTGGTGGAGGTGGCGGTCCGCGCCGATGAGCAGAGGATCCTCACCCGCGACACCACCGACGATGAGATGCGGCGCATTGCCACTAGGGCGGAAGAGGCGGTGGCGGCTGCCGCCGCGAGCGAATTTGGGTTTACTGTGCAAGAGGCAGAGGCAGCCGAGGCGGCAAGCCTTGCCGATCGAGACGAGCTTGTCGGGGAGATCGTCGGCGACGGAGGGCCCGAAGCTGAATCGAGCGAGCCCACCGAGCGCGCAAGTGGCCAGCCGTCTTCAAGCAACTTGCCGCAAGCGGAGCTCCCAGTGCAGCCCCCAGCTCCACCAAGAAGGCACCTCCGCAGGACCGGAGACATAGCAGGGCGGCAGACGGGCCAACAGCCACCGCGCCGCGGGACACGCTCCACCGCGACAAGCACCGTTGACACAGGAGCATCTCACGCCGCGCCGGCAACTGGAGCGGGGTCTTCTCGGGCCGCCGCTTCTGATCCTGCCGCAGCTCCCGCCAAGTGTCCAAGGGAGCCTACTCCTCCGCTTCGTCGTGCTGAAAGAGTACCGGACTTCGACCTCTCCGCGCTCAGCTCCGACGAGGAGGAAGAAGAGGAGGAGGAGTAAGACTTCTTTTTGTTGTACTTATGTTTCTTCGATTCTTGCTGTTTCTTGTCTTGTATCTGACCTGCTTTCTTCTGAACCTTGTTCCTTTCCAGGACTCTGGCCCAGAGAGCGGCGAAGAGGGCCAAGGTCCCCGTGGTTGTCATCGAGGATGATCCTGCTGTGACAACAGAGGGCGCGTCCGAGACCACCTTGTCGGACCCGGCAACTACTCCCCGAAGCAGCCCCCAGCGCAGCCCCCAGCGTAAGTATTTAATTTTACTTCCCGCCGTCAGGCGCGCATGGGTGTTCTTTCCTTGCTGGTATCTTGATTGTTGGTTTGCTTGTGTAGGAGCAGAACAGGCTCACCAGGAACAACCAGAAGCCGCCCCTGAGGTGCTGTCTGCTTCGACTACGCCGCCAAGGGAGGATTCCCCGGCAAGGGAGCGCTCTCCGGCAAGGGAGAGGTCCCCGGAAAGGGGTAGTTCTCCGGCAAGGGACGGGACCAGTGATCCCCCGGTGGTGGAGCCCATGACTACAGAGCCCAGCACAGGTAATCCTTCTTGTCGGAAAACTTCCCTTGAGTTCTTCTTCTAATCTTCTTTTTGGATATTTGCTTGACTTTTTCTCCCTCTTCCTGCCTTCAGATCCTCCCTCCACGGAGCCGATGGAGACTAAGGCCACCGGCGAGGAGAACGTGCGCGGCAATACTGACGATGCCGCTGCCACCAAAGAAGAGGCCGGCGCTGATGATCATGCCGACGAAGAGGCCGCCAAGGCTGCTGGCGCAGGAGCTGGTGAGGGGTCCGGCGATTGCACTGACGACCCAGGGGCCGCAGGAGCGCAAGGTGCTACGCCGACCGCCGATCCCTCCGCCGCTGACGCAGCGCCAGGCTCCGAAGAGCCCCAGTTCGGCGCCTACTTGAAGGCCGGTGACGGTATCTTCATCAAGCTTCCCTGGGCTTCGCGCTCCAGGGCGCCGGTCGAAGGAGAAGTTTTTGATGGAGTGGTGCTTGCCTCCTCTGGATTGACAATGGTCAACGCGCCAATCAGCAGCAGCGGCGAGCCTGAGGAGGAACAGCTGCTGCGGAGGCTGCTATCACTCTATCGCGCCCGACAAGCCAAACTGGAGTCCCGGGAAGGGCTTGTCGCGCAGGCAGGAGTGGACATTGAGAAGCATGCGGAGGAGCTCCAGAGCCGCAACCAAGAGGCCCTCTGGTCCATTGCAGAGGAGAGGGCGCAGCTTGCCGAGGCGTGGAAGGCCTTCCTCCTCGAGAAGGCTGAAGCCGAAGAGCAGCAGCGGCTTGCCGCCGAGGAGATGTCCATGCGAGAAGGCGAGCTGACGCAGCGGAAGGTCAATTTGGATAGCTATGAGGAGGAGCTTGCTGCACGTGAGGAGACACTTGGCGGGACCCTCAAGGAAGCGAAGGATGCTGCGGTAGCTGCCGAGGCCGCCAAGAAGGAGCTGGAGGTGAAGGTGTCGCAGCTAGAAGCCACTCTCAAGGCGAAGAATGAAGAGCTTGCCGCGCTCCAGCGCGAGCGCGAGAAGGACGCCCTTGCCCATGGTGAGCTGCAGGGTCGTCTCCTCGAGAGGGGCAAAGAGCTGAGCGCCGCCAAAGACTCAAATGCTGATCTGGAGCTGAAGCTGGCCACGCTGACTGAGACGCTGGACGGCGTCAAGAAGCGGGAGGAGGACTTGAAAGAGGAGATCAAGGCCAACGAGGCGTTGCTGACGAGGGCCGCCGAGACCCATAACACCTTCAGGGACACTGTGGAGCTCTGGACAGAGGGCCTCGTGAACATTGCCGCGGTCATCGACGAGGAGCTGGCGCAACTGGAAATGGAGGGCTTCGGGTACTCCTCCGACAAGAACCTCCAGCCCAGCGCCAAGCTCACTCTGTTCTTCAAGGGTGTGGCGACGGCCCTCCAGCAGCTCCGGGAAAGGATCCCAAAGCAGCTGGCCGATGAGTCGCGCACGATCTGCGCCAGAGTTCTGGAGAAGGTGTTGGTGAAGGTGCTCTTCCGCAACCCGGGCCTCAACCTCACCAACGTCCTCAAGAAGCTGCCGGCGGGTGCTGATCTTGAAGAGCTCAAAGCCCTTGTCGCGCCCATTGTGGACAAGGTGAATGAAGTCAGGAGGGTTGATGGCGGTCGCGTAGATTAGGCCGCATGTTTTCTCCTTTCCTTGCCGCTGCTATTCATGTTACGGGAACAATTCAGTCAGTGCTGCGACAAGTTATCTTTGTAATATAACTTTATCTTGGGCAGTATTTCCTATGTTATTTCCTTTACTTGATTCCTTCCTTTGTATGTTTTTACCCTACGCTTCCAGGGAACTTGCCGGCGCAGGCACCCTTGTCGCGAGCGCTGAGTGCGGAACATCAGCAGCCTGCTGGCGGTGCTGCTTCCGGCAAGAAACCTTGTCGCAACTAGCCGCAACACACTTAAGTTGTTGAGCGGACTCGAAACAAAGTAAGGGTGCAACTAGCTACGAGTTGGTTCCTCCTCACACAGGTTTTCCATACAAAGCACGGTCGTTCAAGGAAGATCACTTAAGAAAATTTTTAAAACTGATTGTGCTCAAACTTTGGCAACTTAGCTTTTCTGTCGTTTTCGTCCCGGCAAGGCGATACTTTCTTGAACGACGCCTGGTCCACACCATTATCTTCTCCTTCCCCCCAGTGAACTTGTGGGCGAAGGAACCTTCTTTTTGAGAAAAAGAAAGAAGAGAAAATAAAGATATGGAGCCTTAAGGCTCGTTACTGCTTACCGGGGGCAAGTGCTGCACAAAGTGTCAGATAATACATGCAAAGAATAGAAAGCATGAAATTTGACAAGATGTGTGGAGCATATGATCTTTTATTTATGCACGGGGTCTGCGCCCGGCTTTGTACAAAGGGTTACATGCAACAGCGGTAAAGCTTGTACAAAAGGTGGTTGCCGGAACAAGTTCCGGCAACCGCGCCTTATGGGTAAAACTTACGAAGATGCTCAATGTTCCAGGAGTTGCTCACCGGGGAGCCATCTTCGGTCTCAAGGCGGATAGCGCCAGGCCTAGTGACACGTTTCACCCGATAAGGGCCTTCCCACTTTGGCGTCAACTTGTTGGAATTCTTGGCGGACTGAACACGCCGAAGAACAAGGTCACCTTCCTCGAGACTTCTGGCATTAACTTTGCGGCTATGGTAGCGGTACAAAGCTTGCTGGTATCGAGCAGCTCGTACAGCAGCCTGAAGATGATCTTCCTCAAGGAGCAGCGCGCCATCTTGTCGCAGCTGCTCTTGCTCAAGCTCATCATAAGCGAGCACTCGAGGCGATCCATATACGAGTTCCATGGGGAGAACTGCCTCTGCACCATAAACTAGAGCAAAAGGTGTCTGGCCAGTGGCTCGATTTGGCGTCGTCCTGATCGACCAAAGAACCACCGGCAGCTCCTCAATCCAGTTCTTTCCGCACTTGTGCAGCCTGTCGAAAGTCCTGGTCTTGAGCCTGCGCAGCACTTCAGCGTTTGCCCTCTCCGCTTGACCGTTGCTTCTCGGGTGAGCAACAGAAGCGAAGCAGACCTTGGCGCCAAGATCTTGGACGTACTGCATGAAGGTGCGGCTCATGAATTGTGTGCCATTGTCGGTGATGATCCTGTTAGGGACTCCGAAACGGCAAACAATCGACCTGAAGAACTTGACTGCTGACTGTGCTGTCACCTTCCTCACTGCTTCCACTTCCGGCCACTTTGTGAACTTGTCGATTGCAACGTACAAGTACTCAAAGCCCCCGACAGCTCGGGGAAAGGGGCCGAGGATGTCGAGCCCCTGGACCAAAAATGGCCAGGATAAAGGGATCGTCTGGAGAGCTTGAGCTGGCTGGTGTATCTGCTTGGAGTGGAACTGGCACACTTCACACTTGGTTACTTGTGCAGTCTCATCCTGGAGAGCTGTCGGCCAAAAGAAACCTTGCCGGAATGCTTTGCCGGCAAGTGCTCTTGCGCCAATGTGATGACCACATATGCCTCCATGTATCTCCGCTAACAGCTTCTGTCCATCTTCCCGGGGAATGCACTTCAATTTCACCCCGTTGAATCTTCTTCTGTACAGTATGTCATCGACAAACTGGTACATACTTGATTGCCGGGCTACTCTCTCCGCTTCTTCTTGCTCTTCGGGAAGTTCTCCTGTCTGAAGGAAATGGACAATCTGCTGTGCCCATGCTGGAGCTTGCGGCTCAACAACAAGGACTAAAGGCACAAATGCTGCTGCGGGAACATCTGCTTCTACGGTAGGAACCTACGGCTCAGCCGGAGCTTGATGTTCCCCGGCAAGCTTGCCGGAGCAAAACTTGTCGGGAGCGTCTGCTTCAACGTAACAAACCCCAGGGCTTGTCGGAGCAGACTGCTCCTCAGCACCTTTGGTGTTGATCCTGGGGACCTTCTTGGCGGCGGCTTCGGGGAGCTCTGCCGGAAAATAATCACCAGAAACCAACTTCCTCTTCTTGCTCTATCCAGTTGATTGTGTTACAGATGGTTGAGTCAGCTTGAGCACAAAGATCCCTGGTTCCACAGGTAACTTTAATGCAGCGCATTTTGACAGGCCATCGGCAACGTCATTCTGGGCTCTCGGAACATGCTCCATCTGCAGGCCGTCAAAATGCTCTTCCAACTTTCTCACTTCATCAATGTACGCTTCCATAAACGGACTCTGATAATCTTTGTTTACTTGGCGGACGACAAGCTGCGAGTCGCCCCTAACAATAAGCTTCTTGATCCCAAGGTCTGCCGCGATCCTGAGTCCGGCAAGCAAACCTTCATACTCTGCAGTATTGTTTGTCGCTTGCTCCTTGGGAAAGTGCATCTGGACCACGTACTTGAGGTGCTCTCCGGTGGGTGCGACAAGTAACATGCCCGCACCGGCGCCTTGCAGCGAGAAAGCACCATCAAAGTACATGATCCATTCTTTGCTTGCTTCCTTGACGGGGATGCTCGTTTTCGGAATTTCTTCATCAGGTGTTGGCGTCCATTCTGCTATGAATTCTGCCAATGCTCGGCTCTGGATAGTTGAAGTACTCTCAAACTTGAGGCCAAATCTTGACAGTTCCAGTGCCCACTCGACAATCCTGCCTGTTGCTTCTGGATTCTGCAATATCCTCTTCAACGGAAAGCGAGTGACAACTGTGATCTCATGTGCTTGAAAGTAATGGCGCAGCTTTCTTGAGGCCATGAGAAGGCCGAAAAGCAATTTCTGCACACCAGAGTACCTTGATCTAGCCCCCTGCAGAAGGGAACTGACAAAGTAAACTGGGCGCTGCACCATTTTCTTCTGTATCTCCTTATGCGCCTGCGCAGATCCATCCTTGCCGGGACCAGAGCTTGTCGGCGAAGCCCCCTGCTTGTCGCTGGATGCGCTTGCCGTGGCCGCTGGCTCATCGTCCGCCTCCCTTTCCGCTACTAACGTAGCACTAACCACTTGATTGGTTGCCGCTAGATACAGCAACAACTTCTCTTGTGGCTTAGGTGCGACAAGTATTGGAGTGGAGGACAGGTATCTCTTCAAGTCCTGCAGCGCAGCCTCCGCTTCCGGAGTCCATTTCATTGGACCTGCCTTTTTCAATATTTTGAAAAATGGCAGGGCGCGCTCAGCAGACTTAGAGATAAACCTGCTGGGAGCAGCCATGCAGCCGGCAAGCCTTCGTACGTCCTTGACACGCTTCGGTGCTTCAATCTGCTCAATGGCCTTAATCTTGTCGGGGTTGGCTTCAATTCCCCGCTGAGACACAAAGAACCCGAGAAGCTTGCCGGAGGGGACTCCAAACACGCACTTCTCGGGGTTGAGCTTGAGGTTGATCTTGCGCAGATTTGCAAAGGTCTCGTCCAAATCTTGGATCAGAGTTGCTCTGTCTTTGCTCTTGACCACTATGTCATCCATGTAAGCTTCTACATTTCTGTGCAACTGTGGCTCAAAAGCTTCATGAACTACCCTTGCAAATGTTGAACCAGCATTCTTTAGTCCGAAAGGCATCCGTACAAAGCAGTATGTGCCACATGGAGTGATGAATGCGGTTTTCTCCTCATCCTCTTCTGCCATGAAGATCTGATGATATCCTGAATATGCATCAAGAAATGAAAGCAAATCACATCCTGCCGTGGAGTCGACAATCTGGTCAATGCACGACAAGGGAAATGGATCTTTGGGACAAGATTTATTAACATCTGTGAAGTCAATACAAAGCCTCCATTTTCCGTTTGCCTTGCGCACGACTACAGGATTGGCCAGCCACATAGGGTGGAGCACTCCTCTGACAAGGCCTGCTGCTTCCAACTTCTTGATCTCTTCTGCAATGAATTCTTGGCGCTCCACTACTTGTTTTCTGACTTTCTGCTTGACGGGCCGCGTGTGAGGACATACGGCAAGGTGGTGCTCAATTACTTTCCTGGGAACACCGGGGATATCAGACGGTTGCCATGCAAACACGTCGACATTCGCCCGCAGGAAAGCAATGAGCGCGCTTTCCTATTTAGGGTCAAGCGTGGCACTAATGGTGAAAGTACCACCAGTGCCGTCCTCCTTGGCGGCCACTTTCTTGGTCTCTGGCGGAGCTGCCTTCGTCTTCTTACACTTGCCGGTGGAGCTCGATAGTCCGTCCTTGACGGTAGCGCAGCACTCCGAAGAGGTGCACTTGCCGGAGTGGGCATCAGAGCTCTTGCCGGACTTGGTTTTCTTCTTCCCCCCGGGAGCTTCAGCGACAAGTGTCTTGCAATCTGCTGCGGCTGCTGCTTCCCGGTAGATCTTGTCGGTGCAGATAAGGGCATCTTTCTTGTCGCCAGGGACAGAGATGACACTTATCGGACCTGGCATCTTGAGCACATTGTAGGCATAGTGAGAGGCTGCCATGAACTTGGCGAGCGCTGGACGGCCGAGTATTCCATTGTAAGGCAATGGGAAATCGGCAACGTCAAAAGTGACCCTCTCAGTCCTGAAGTTTAGCTCGCCGCCAAATGTTACCGGCAACGTGATCTTCCCTTTCGGCTTGCTCCTTCCCGGGTTGATTCCTTGGAATGTGCCGGTCTCTTCAAGCTCGCTGTCAGGGATCTGCAGTTTCTGGAGTACCGCTGAGGAGATCAGGTTCAAGCCGGCCCCACCATCAACTAACATCTTTATGACCTTGACGTTGCGGATAGTTAGTGAAACCAACATCGGCAGGCACCCGACCGCGGTGATGCGATCAGGGTGGTCCTCAATGTCAAAGATGATATGCGTGCTGGACCACTTCAGGGGCTTGCGTGACTCAACTGATGGTTCTGCTGCATTAACTTCTCGCACCCACTGTTTGAGTTGGCGGTGTGAAGTATGCAGAGAAGCACCACCGTCAACGCACAGAACCTCTGTTGCTTTCTGAAACTCCTGCTCGTCGGCCTCGTCATCATCCATATCCTCATCTTCGTCTTCATCTTCATCCTTGTCGCGGCCGCGGGGAGGCCTGTCTCCTTGCCGCTGCTTAGCCTTGCCGCGGCGTCCTCCCCGGCCGGGACGCTTCTTGCCGGATCCGCCAGTACCTTCCTGGGCCTTCTCCTTGTCGCGTCGCTCGTACTCAGCTTTCTGCTGCTCGACAAGCTGCTCAACTTTCTTGCAACTCTGGAGATCATGGCCCTTGGTGCGGTGGATCTTGCAGTATTGCTTGTCGGAGCCGCCCTGCTTGTCGGCGACCGCCACAGGTTCTGCTTCCTTGGCGCCACCTCCGTTGCCGGACAGCTCGACAGCTACCACATCTTTGCCTTTCCTTCTTCTATTATTTCGCCGCCGGTTTTTCTTTGCCGGGGCAGCATCCTCACTGTCAAACCCCCCTGCTCCTGTGTTCTCTTCGGGGAGTTTCCTCCCTTCCTCAGCACGCGCACACTTGTCGGCCAGGGCGTAGAGCTCACTAACGTCTCTTATCTTGCACATCGCCATCTCCTCCCGCATCCTACGGTTACGCACGTTCTGATGGAACGCGCTGATGACCGCGGGGGGTGGACATCTGGGATGTTGCGCTGTACTTGGCTGAATCTCTGAATGTACTTGCGCAGGGGCTCTCCTTCCTTCTGGGCGAGCAGATGAAGATCGCTCTCCTGGCCATGGGGCTTGTGGCCTCCTATGAAGGCGCCGACAAACTGATGGCACAGATCCGCCCATGAGGAGATGGAGTTGTCCGGCAAGTGCATGAGCTAGGATCTGACATTGGGCTTGAGCACCAGTGGGAAATAGTTGGCAAGGATCTTGTCGTCGCACCCCCCGGCAGCCTGCACCGCGATGGTGTAGATGCTGAGGAAATTCGATGGATGCAACCTGCCGTCGTACTTCTCTGGCACATCTGGTTTGAAATTCTTTGTGCTGGGCCACTGGACTTGCCGCAGCTCACGAGTGAACGCAGGGCAACCTACCGCGCACGGCAAGTCGCCTGGTTCCCCTGGCGCATGCATGTCGACAGTAGGCCCAGCGCGCTGGTCTGATTGACGTCGCGCTTCTCTTCGACGCTCGATGCGTGTACGAGCGTCCTCTTGTTGTCGCTCTTGAAGAACTTGGCGCTGATCGCGATGAGCTCGTGGATCTGATGACGCCGTGGAGTCGGTGTCGAGGTTGACCCGGCGAGTCGGCGATCTTGGCCTTCGGGGCGGGGAGTGCACGGTGGTTGCACCCCCACCTGTCTTGTCGCCATCGGCTCGCGCCTGGGCGTCTTGCCGCGGCTTCGATGTGCTCGGTTGCCGGGGAGTGTCGCCGTTGGCGAAGCCGATGAGGCTCTGAATGGTGGCCCTCCAACCGTCGATCTTGTCCGCCGTCGGAGGGTAATCCAGGAGCAGTTGGGCTCGAGCCAACGCTTCTTCTGGAGTCTTTGGTGGCGGTGGCGAATGGTGCGAGGAGCGGGATATGCTCGGACTTCTAACTATGTTAGAAGGAGCAGGATCCCGTCCAGGCGACCGTGTTTTGGTCGTGCCAGCAGGTTGGCGTGCATGCTGGCCTTGAGCATCTCGAGATCCGCCAGCTTGACCTTGGTCCAACGAGCGTATGGTGCCGCGAGTACCATGACGCTGTCGGTCTCGCGCCTCCTGAGATGGGCGCGGTGCGTGTACGGACGCCGAGGTTTGCGCGGCCTTGTCCTTGGACCTGGCGTCAGCTGGAGCTTCCTCGTCAGTGCCCGTTCGTCCGCTGGCCTCTACCCCACCACCCGTTTGCTCCGGTGGCGGTGGGATCGACGCGGATGGAGCAGCCACCTCCGAAGCCTTCTTCTTTGGTGGCATGTCGATGAAGATGATGAAGATCTAGCTCGCGTGAACGCCGGATCGGGTTCACACAACCTCGACGCCCCCTACCTGGCGCGCCAAAGATGTCGTGGGAACGAACACCTATGGGGCAGGGCCCCTTCCGGTCCGGCAGGGAGCAGAGGCCACACGAAGAGCGGATCGAGGCGGAGCACACGAGCGATTTTGCCCAGCTTCGGAGCTCTCGAGAGAGATAATACTCCTACTGCTGCTTTGTGGTTGTATTATGTTCTTGCTCGAGAGCGTGGAAGTGTTATGGTTTTGAATGAGTCGAACCCCCTCTACGTTGTGCATGGGCCTCCTTTTATAGGCTCAAGGGGTCACCGACAGGTGGCAACGCAGGCAAGGGTACAAATGTAAAAAGGGTGGTTGGTACAACTTCTTCTACAGTGGATCCTACCTAACTCTGACGGCAGGGGACAAGAGCATTTAATGCCCGTCCGCGTCGCCCAAACAATGCAGAAAAGCGACCGTTAGGGGCGCCACCGCTTGCCACGATGGCCATCTAGTCATCTCCACTCACCACCTCGCACCGCTTGGCTGCACAGCTTCTCGCCACGTGCGCCTGGAACGGTCCTGTGGCGACACATCGACGGATGCGCTGGAGCGTGGGCACAGAACGGTGGCTTCGCCGCGGCAAGCGCCTTGCCGCGGTCGTTGTCTTGTCGCGCCCGGAAGCTTGTCGCTCGCCGGGTCTTGTCGGGACGCGCGGTGCGTCACGACAAGTTCCTCGAAGTGCCTTGGTTGTACTTCCCGGCAAGCTCCTATTGCCGGGGCCTTGTCCTTCCCGGCAAGCTCCTCTTGCCGGGGCCTTGTCTTCTCAGTTAAAACACTTTGTTCTTGAATGGCTTTAAAGGAAACACGGAAGACTTTGGCGGGCACCCGGCAAGACTTGCCGCGGGGCGCTTCGACTGCCCGTGCACAAGTTTGGGATACTAAGGTACCCCTACTTTAGTACACCGACAGTAGTCAACTCCTTGAACTTGTCGAAAACCTTTTGCGACAGGTCGAGCTTTATAGACAGTAACATTACCATCAGCATCAGTCTTCTTCTTGAAGATCCATTTATTCTCTATGGGTCATCGATCATCGGGCAAATCCACCAAATTCCACACTTTGTTCTCATACATGGTTCCTATCTCAGATTTCATGGCCTTAAGCCATTTATCGATATCTGGGCTCATGATAGCTTCTTCATAGTTTGTAGGTTCATCATGGTCAAGTAACATGACTTCCAAAACTGGATTACCGTACCACCCTGGTGCGGATCGTGCTCTGGTTGACCTACGAGGCTATGTAGCAACTTGATATGAAGTTTCATGATCTTTATCATTAGCTTCCTCTCCAGTTGGTTTAGGCATCACGGGAACATATTTTTTGGATGAGCTACATTCAAAATTGACAGAAGGTACAACTACCTCATCAAGTTCTAATTTCCTTCCACTTATTTCTTGCGAGAGAAACTCCTTCTCTAGAAAGGTTTCGTTCTTAGCAACAAAAATCTTGCCTTCGGACTTGTAGTAGAAGGTGTACCCAATTGTTTCTTTTGGGTATCCTATGAAGACACACTTTTCTGATTTGGTTGAGCTTATCAAGCTGAAGCTTTTTCACATAAGTATCACAACCCCAAACTTTAAGAAATGATAGCTTAGGTTTCTTGCCAAACCACAGTTCATACGGTGTCGTCTCAACGGATTTAGACGGTGCCCTATTTAAAGTGAATGCGGTTGTCTCTAATGCATAAACCCATAACAATAGTGGTAAATCTTTAAGAGACATCATAGATCACACCATATCTAATAAAGTATGTTACGACGTTTGGACACAGCATTACGCTGTGGTGTTCCAGGTGGCGTTAGTTGTGAAACTATTCCACATTGTTTTAAATCAAGGCCAAACTCGTAAGTCAAATATTCACCTCCACGATCAGATCATAGAAACTTTATTTTCTTGTTACGATGATTCTCCACTTCACTCTGAAATTCTTTGAACTTTTCAAATGTTTCAAACTTGTGTTTCATTAAGTATATATATCCATATTTGCTCAAATCATCTGTGAAGGTCAAAATAATGATACCCGCCACGAGCCTCAACACTCATTGGACCGCATATATTGGTATGTATTATTTCCAATAAGTCATTAGCTCGTTCCATTGTTCCAGAGAACGGAGTTTTAGTCATCTTGCCCATGAGGCACGGTTCGCAAGTATCAAATCCTTCATAATCAAGTGATTCCAAAAGTCCATTAGCATGGAGTTTCTTCATGCGCTTTACACCAATATAACCTAAAAGGCAGTGCCACAAGTATGTTGCACTATCATTATCAACTTTGCATCTTTTGACATCAATATTATGAATATGTGTATCACTACGATCGAGATTCAATAAACCATTAACATTTGGTGTATGACCATAGAAGGTTTTATTCATGTAAATATAATAACAATTATTCTCTGTCTTAAATGAATAACCGTATTGCAATAAACATGATCTAATCATATTCATGCTCAACGCAAATACCAAATAACATTTATTTAGGTTCAACACTAATCTCGAAAGTATAAGGAGTGTGCGATGATGATCATATCAATCTTGGAACTACTTCCAACACGCATCGTCAATTCACCCTCAACTAGTCTCTATTTATTCTGTAACTCTTGTTTCGAGTTACTAATCTTAGCAACCGAACAGGTATACCCAGGGGCTACTATGAGCACTAGTAAGGTACACATCAATAACATGTATATCAAATATACCTTTGTTCACTTTGACAGCATTCTTATCCGCCAAATATTTCGGGTAGTTCCGCTTCCAGTGACCATTTCCTTTGCAGTAGAAGCACTCAGTTTCAGGATTAGGTCCAGCTTTGGGCTTCTTCATGGGAGTGACAACTTGCTTGTCATTCTTCTTGAAGTTCCCTTTATTTCCCTTTGCCCTTTTCTTGAAACTAGTGGTCTTGTTTAATCATCAACACTTGATGCTTTTTCTTGATTTCTACCTTCATCGATTTCGGCATCACGAAGAGCTCGGGAATTGCTTTCGCCATCCCTTGCATATTATAGTTCATCACGAAGTTCTAGTAACTTGATGATGGTACCTAGAGAACTCTGTCAATCACTATCTTATTTGGAAGATTAACTCCCACTTGATTCAGGCGATTGTAGTACCCAGACATTCCGAGCACATGCTCACTAGCTGAGCTATTCTCCTCCATCTTTTAGGCGAAGTCCTTGTCAGAGGTCTCATACCTCTCGACACGGACATGAGTCTGAAATACCAATTTCACCTCTTGGAACATCTCATATGCTCCATGGAGTTCAAAATATTTTTGAAGTCCCGGTTCTCAGCCGTAAAGCATGGTGCACTAAACTATCAAGTTGTCATCATATTGAGCTAGCCAAACGTTCATAACATCTGCATCTAGCGGTGCATCAAGGAAATAATTGTTTTGTGCAGCAATGAGGATAAACCTCATATCACGGACCCAATCCGCATCATTGCTACTATCATCTTTCAACTTAGTTTTCTCTAGGAACATATCAAGAAACATAGGGGAGCTACAACGCGAGCTATTGATCTACAACATAATTTGCAAATACTATGAGGACTAAGTTCATGATAAATTAAAGTTCAATTAATCATATTACTTAAGAACTCCCACTGAGATTGACATCCCTCAAGTCATCTAAATGATACGTGATCCAAATCAACTAAACCATGTCCTATCATCACGTGAGATGGAGTAGTCATCAATGGTGAACATCTCTATGTTGATCATATCCACTATATGATTCACGTTCGACCTTTCGGTCTCCAGTGTTCCGGGGCCATGTCTGTACATGCTAGGCTCGTCAAGTTTAACCCGAGTATTCTGCATGTGCAAAACTAGCTTGCACCCATTGTATTTGAACGTACAGCTTATCACACCCAATCATCACATGGTGTCTCAGCACGAAGAACTTTCGCAATGGTGCATACTCGGGAAGAACACTTATACCTTGAAATTTAGCTAAGGGATCATCTTATAATGCTACCGCCGTACTAAGAAAAATAAGATGCATAAAGATAAACATTGCATGCAATCAAAATATGTGACATGGTATGGCCATCATCATCTTGTGCTTTTGATCTCCATCACCAAAGCAACGTCATGATCTCCATCGTCACCGGCTTGACACCTTGATCTCCATCGTAGCGTCTTAGTCGTCTCGGCAACTATTGCTTCTACGACTATCGCTACCGCTTAGTGATAAAGTAAAGAAATTACATTACGTTTGTATTTCATACAATAAAGAGACAACCATAAGGCTCCTGCCAGTTGCCGATAACTTCTACAAAACATGATCATCTCATACAACAATGTATATCACATCATGTACTGACCATATCACATCACAACATGCCCTGCAAAAACAAGTTAGACGTCCTCTACTTTGTTGTTGCAAGTTTTATGTGGCTGCTACGGGCTTCTAGAAAGAACGGTACTTACCTACGACACAAAAAGCACAACGGTGATTTATCAAGTTTGCTGCTTTAACCTTCACAAGGAACGGTCGCAGTCAAATTCGATTCAACTAAAGTCTGAGAAACAAAAACCCACCAGATACCTTTATGCAAAACTAATTGCATGTCTGTCAGTGGAACTGGTCTCATGAACGTGGTCATGTAAGGCTGGTCTGGGCCGCTTCATCCAACAATACAGCCGAATCAAAGTAAGACATTGGTGGTAAGCAGTATGACGATCACCGCCCACAACTCTTTGTGTTCTACTCGTGCATATCATCTACGCATAGAGCTGGCTCAGATGCCACTGTTGGGAAACGTAGCATGCAATTTCAAAAAATTTCCTATGCTCGCGCAAGATCTATCTAGGAGATGCATAGCAATAAGAGGGGGAGAGTGTGTCCATGTACCCTCATAGACCGAAAGCGGAAGTGTTTGCTTAACGCGGTTGATGTAGTCGAACGTCTTCTTGTTCCGACCGATCGAGTATCAAACGTACTGCACCTCCAAATTCTGCACACGTTCAGCGCGATGACGTCCCTCGAGCTCTTGATCTAGCAGAGGTTCGAAGGGTAGATGAGTTCCATCAGCACAATGACGTGGTGACGGTGATGGTGATGTGATCCACGTAGGGACTCGCCTCAGCACCACGAGAATATTACAGGAGGTGTAAACAGTGGCGGGGGGCACCAGACACGGCTTGGAGTAATTTGTGTGTCTCATAGGGGCGCCCCCCATATATAAAGGAGGGAGGGAGAGGAGGTCAGCCCTAGGCGCCAAGTGGGAGGAGTCCCACTTGGAGTCCTAGTTGGATTCGGCCCCCCATTTTTCCTTTTACCGGAGAGGGAAAGGGGGAAGGAGAGGGAGTAGGAGAAGAAAAGGGGGGTGGCGCCCCTTTCCCTAGTCCAATTCGGCCTCCTCCCTTGTGGGCGGCGCACTATCCCCTTGTGGGATGGTTAGCCTCCCTCCTATGGCCCATACGGCCCATATATTTCCCCGAGGGGTTCCGAAAGGGTGGATCGATGGATTGCTTGGATCAACTGCCTCTTCTCCTCTGGCCGATCTTCAGTTCTCCTCAATGGGGTCCCGGGCCGGCAGTTTCTCTGCAAGTGTGGGGTTAGGCAAGGAGATTCGTTGTCCCCCCTAATCTTTGTCCTAGCGGCTGAGTTACTCCAGGCCGCAATTAATGACGTGTTTAGACAGGGCCGAATACACCTTCCTTTTCCTTGCAGAGGACAAACAGATTATCCTGTCCTCCAATATGCAGATGACACGCTCATTGTCCTCCCTGCATGCGTCCAACAAGCCACTTTGATCAAACAGCTCCTATCTGACTATGCCTCCTCCATTGGGCTTAAGATCAACTTCCACAAATCCACCCTAATCCCAATCAACCTAGACTTGGCTACCATGGCGAATCTGGCCAGAGTTTTTGGATGCACCATTGGATCGATGCCTTTCACCTACCTGGGCCTCCCACTTGGCACAACTGAACCCACGATACATGAGCTCATGCCTCTGGTAAGCAGACTAGAGAGACAACTTACAGCCACTATTGCGATGATGTCATATGGTGGCAAGCTCTCTTGGCTGAATTCTCCGGTCACGTCTCTCCTAGTGTTTGCCATGTGCACGCTTAAGTTTCCACCCAAGATCATTGAGATCCTGGATAAGATCAGACGCAGATGTCTTTGGACTAAGAAAACGGAGCAAGGGGACAAATGAAACTCTTTGGCTGCATGGGATCTTGTCTGTAGGCCAAAGAAAAAAGGTGGACTGGGTGTGATCAATATACGGATTCATAATGAGGCCCTGTTGCTAAAATTCTTGCACAAATTCTTCAAGAAGCAGGATATCCTGTGGTTGAATCTTATTTGGGACAATCTTTACGTTGGCAAGATCCCCCATGTGGTGGATTCGACTGGCTCCTTCTGGAGGAAGAACATCCTGAAACTCACTCCCATATTTCGAGGAATCACATGTGTCCAAGTGGTTGATGGTGAAACGACTCTCTTTTGGAAGGATCTGTGGAAAGAGGAAACCCTCCAAGTTTCTCACCCTCGAGCCTTCTCCTTTGCTATTCATGAAGATTTGTCAGTCGCAGAGGCGATGATGTGCACGGAGCTGCATGAAACCTTTCATATACCAGTCTCACCGCAAGAACTCGAGGAGATCCAGTCCATGTCATCCCCTCCATTCTGGATATCTCCATCAACCTGGCTGCATGATGTTTGACGCTACTCCTGGGGCTCGGCATGCTACAAGCCAAAGGACTATTACAACAATTACTTCAGGGACGTGGTAGCGCACCATGTGTTCAAAAATCTTTGGAAGTCACAGTGTACTATGAAAATCAAAGTGTTCGGCTGGCTCCTATTCCTTGACAGACTCAACACTCGCAATATGCTCAAAAGAAGGCATTACAATATTGGTGACAACTTTGACTGCATCCTTTGTGGCCAATGCGTTGAGGAGACTGTGGATCATATGATCTTCACTTGCCCCTTTAGCCAAACCTACTGGGCTAAACTTCATATTGTCTAGGGCCCCTTCCATAACCGGCTAGATCTTCTTCAAGCTACTACTCACTCCTGGCCGAACCAATTCTTTTTTGAAACATTCCTAACTTCGGCCTGGAGCATTTGGAAAGAGAGAAACAACAAGCATTTTAGAGGGGTGGCTCCTTATGTGGGGTCCTGGTTAATCCGCTTCAAAGAGGACATCAAGCTTCTTCAACATAGGCTTAAAGCAGCTGATATAGCTGCCTTGATTAACTTTTGTAACTCTATTGTATAGACCACAGTCTCATTTCTTTTTGTTAACTAGCTGCACACTAGGTGCACAGTGCACCTTGTAATGATCTGGTGGATATGTCTATGTAAACACCCCATTTATATAGATATATGAAAAAACAGTAGGGTTTTTCACCCTACTGTCAAGTTTCTCAAAAAAAAACCTCCGGTATGTACCTGATACACTCCGGAACCCTTCCGGTGTCTGAATACTACCTTCCAATATATCAATCTTTACCTCTTGGCCATTTCGAGACTCCTCGTCATGTCCGTGATCTCATCCGGGACTCCGAACAACCTTCGGTCACCAAAACACATAACTCATATAATACATATTGTCATCAAACGTTAAGCATGCAGACCCTTGGGGTTCGAGAACTATGTAGACATTACCGAGACACCTCTCCGGTCAATAACCAATAGCGGAACCTGGATGCTCATATTGGTTCCCACATATTCTATGAAGATCTTTATCGGTCGAACCGCAATGTCAACATACATTATTCCCTTTGTCATATGTATGTTACTTTCCCGAGATCAGATCCTTGGTATCTCCATACCTAATTCAATATCATTACTTGCAAGTCTCTTTACTCATTTTGTAATGCATCATCCCGCAACTAAATCATTAGTCACATTGCTTTCAAGGCTTCATATGATGTGCATTACCAAGAGGTCCCAGAGATACCTCTCTGATACTCGGAGTGACAAATCCTAAACTCGAGCTATGCCAACCCAACAAACACCTTCAGAGATCATCTTTATAATCACCCAGTTATGTTGTGGCATTTGATAGAACACAAGGCATTTCTCCGGTGTCCGGGAGTTACATAATCTCATAGTCAGAGGAATATATATTTGACATGAAGAAAGCAATAACAATAAAACTAAACGATCATTATGCTAAGCTAACGGATGGGCCTTGTCCATCACATCATTCTCCTAATGATGTGATCCCGCTCATCAAATGACAACACATGTCTATGGTTAGGAAACTTAACAATCTTTGATCAATGAGCTAGTCAAGTAGAGGCATACTTGGGACATGGTGTTTTGTCTACGTATTCACACATGTATCAAGTTTCCGGTTAATACAATTCTAGCATGAACAATAAACATTTATCATGATATAAGGAAATATAAAATAACAAATTTATTATTGCCTCTAGGGCATATTTCCTTCAGGCGCTCCATACTTGCCCTTTGGATTCACCTCGAAGCCAAGTTCGAGAGCGCCTTGGCCCTGGGGGCTACTGTCGGTGTTCTGGGAACAGGGGTAGCCGGACTTACCTGCCTGCAGCCCACGGTGTGGCTCCATCAATGGCCTGGTACAGCCCACCTTCAGTATCAACGTCTCAAGACCCTCGCGAGGGGCCAAGCCTCGCGAGGCAGACGACACCAAGACCTCCAGGAGGGGCAGCCTCCTCAGGCTGGCTCCTGAGGAGTGGAGATTTCTATGTGGGCCTCACCTTGTGAGGCTTCATATGACGTGAGCCATGACAACAAAGGCCAGGCGGGCGCCAGCGAGCGTAGGACATCAGTTTCCACTTTGGTGCTAAGGAGGTAAGCGCAGGCGCGGAGTCCCGAGAAATCAGCCAAAGGTTTCCATTCCCATGCAACAAGACCAAGACCGTCGGGACGGCAGGACAGAGGTCATCACCAAGCCCACCATGGCGTCACGACCCGAAGCTTTGTAGGCGAAGACTACTTTTGTCAGGATGAGATGTACTAGTTGTCTCCCTTCGAATTTGGCCATTGTGGGATCCCTTCCCGCCTTCATTTGGGAAGAGGACCAAGGCCACTATAAATAGGACCTAGCCACCACCATAGAGGGGGAGAGGTCATTCAGATCATCCTCTCACCCACCAGCTCAAGAACACACCTCTGTGGTTGTTCTTCCATTGTACTAGTTCATCCTCAGACCCTCGAGGCCAATCCACCATAAATCAGGCGTAGGGTTTTACACTGCAAGGTGGCCCGAACCTGGGTAAATTGCCGTGTCCCCTTTCCTTCGAGTTCATCAAGTTAGGCCGTGAGATCGGAGAGTAGGCAGACTAGGGAGGTTGAGTTCTTCGCACGCACCCCAGAGTTCTAACCTCTCAAGGGTCTGCGGAGCCCGAAATCCGACAGAAGATGAAGCTAAGAAGAAGGTTTTCCCTTTATGTTTGAAGGGAAAAGCATTTACATGGCATAGGCTATGTGATGATATTGTATCTTGAAATTGGAATCGATTGAAATTGGAATTTCAGCAAAAAAATATCCTATGCATCTAGTTCATCGTGATCGTATATATACAATTTTTCTCCTCGTAAAGGATAAAGTATCAATCTAGCTTGGGGGAGGCTTAAGTCAATGTTATATTAATGCCCCAGTCATGAGCTCTCGAGAGAAATTGTTATTCAGAACTTTTATGCTCGGCTTTCAAGTGATGATCAATCCATGCTCGATACTTCTTGTATTGGTTCTTTTATGACGAAAATTATTGAATTCAAGTGGTATATTTCGAAAGAATTAAACAGAACTCTGAAGATTGGGTACTCGACGAAGGTAAAGAGTCATGTATTAAGCTTGAGTTTGGTTGTGTTAAATCATTTATCAATACCGATGCTTTCACAAGTTTAGCACTAAATGTGGACTTGACTCTGAGATTGTAGCCTCTTTTTGTGAATCATTTGCTACTCATGTCGATCTCCTTAAGGAGAAGTGGTTTAAATATCATCCCCCTATTAAAGAAAAAATATCAAAGAACCAGTGATAGCTAAAGATGAAACAATTTTTGACAATGTTGCTCCAGTTGTGCCTACTGCTTATATTGAAAAACCACCCTTCCCTGTTAGGATAAAGGAACATGCTAAGGTGTCAACTGTGGTTCACAAAAGTAATATTAAAGCACCTAAACCCTTTGAGAAAATTAAAGTGGAACCTAGTGTTACTATGTTTAAAGATCTCTTGGTCGAAAATATTGATGGGCATGTTATTTACTTCTGTGGTGAAGTTGCCAGAATTGCCAAACCCGATGAAAAATATAAACATAGACCTGTAGTTGGCATGCCTGTTGTATTAGTTAAAATTGGAGATCATTGCTATATTGTTTATGTGACTTGGGTGCTAGTGTGAGTGCTATTTCTTTTACTTTAGACCAAGAAATTATGAATAACATAGCACCCACTAAAATAGAAGACATAGATGTTACTCTTAAACTTGCTAATAGAGATACCATCACACCAGTTGGGATTGTTAGAGATGTTCAAGTCTTGTGTGGGAAAATAAAATATCCTACTGATTTTCTAGTGCTTGGTTCCCCACAACATTTCTTTTGTCCCATTATCTTTGATAGACCTTTCTTGAACATTGTCAATGCTCAGATAGATTGTGAAAAAGAAATTGTGAGTGTTAGTTTTGGTGATGTGTCTCAATAGTTTAATTTCTATAACTTTAGTAGACAACCTCATAAGAAAGAATTACCCAGTAAGGATGAAATAATTGGTCTTGCTTCTATTGCCATGCCTCCTACTGATCCACTAGAACAATATTTGCTAGACCTTAAAAATGATATGCAATTGCGTGAAAGAAATGAAATAGATAAAATATTCTTTGAACAACAACCTCTCCTTGAACACAATTTGCCTATTGAAAGTCTAGGAGGTCCTCCTCCACCTAAAAGTGATCCTGTGTTTGAATTAAAATAATTGCCTGACACTTTGAAGTATGATTATCTTGATGAGAAAAAGATATATCATGTTATTATTATTGCTAACCTTTCAGAACATGAAGAAGAGAGATTATTAAAAATTCCGAGGAAGCACCGTGCAACTATTGGCTATACTCTTGATGATTTTAAGGGCATTAGTCCCACTCTCTATCAGCGTAAGATTAATATGGAGCCTGATGCTAAACCCGTTGTCGATCATCAGCGACGATTGAATCCTAAGATGAAATAAGCGGTAAGAACTGAAGTATTAAAGCTTCTGGAAGCCGGTATAATCTATCCCATAGCTGATAGTAGATGGGTAAGTCATGTTCATTGTGTCCCTAAAAAGGGAGGTATTACTGTTGTTCCTAATGATAAAAATGAACTTACCCCGCAAAGAATAGTGATTGGCTATAGAATGGTAATTGATTTTAGAAAATTAAATAAAGCGACTAGAAAATCATTACACTCTTGCCTTTTATTTATCAAATGCTAGAAAGACTATCTAAGCACACACACTTCTGTTTTCTTGATGGTGATGTGAGCTGCCATGTTCTTTCCTAGACTCCAGGTTGGTGCATCAAAGGAAAACTCTATGGGCTCAGTGACTGGCATGAACGTTCTTCCTGGAACTTGAACTTGAATCATCCAGCACTCTTCTTCGGGTAAAGTGCCGATGTAGGTCCCGGTGAAGCTTGGTACTCCGATGTTAAGGCATCTAGTGACTTCCTTCAAGTGGCGTCCAAAGGGTGTATCTTCTTCCGGTTGCGTGAACTTGTTCCTTGCATCCGCCATCCTAAAAGAGTAGAAAAGATGAGGAGTCATAAATGAGAAGAGAGAGTAGTGATCTAGGGCTTTAGCTTAGTGGTCGTGTCCTACAGTCAACGTGTGCTCTAATACCATCTTGTAGCGACCAGGCCTCAAACAGTCTGATCTCTGTGCATCAGTGTCATCCCTGGATCGGTAATGCTGACACGCACAGTACTTGAAGGATTTATAACAGAGTAGCAATCACACACTTATTACATTGAGTGTCTCAAAAGAGAACTTATTACAATAAATATGGCTTAAGGCCATCTAATAACGATAACAACAGAAGGCTTGGAAGATAAGCGAGTCCATCAACTCCAACGACATCACTGAGTATAGAACCACGACCTAAAGGCACCTTACTCGTCGTCTGAAAAGTCTGCAACATGAACGTTGCAGCCCGAAAACGGGTCAGCACATGGAATATGCCGGCAATGTAACACATAGAGAGTAATGAAAGAAATAATGCTATACTACATGCATATATGGCTGGTGGAAAGCTCTATGCTTACAGTTTTGCATAAAGCCAATTTTTCCCTACTGCAAAGGAATAAATTTTATTTAACTATCATGGTGGTTGTTAAACATTGAGAAGGGTACTCCAACTCAATCCCAATTAAGCATCATCATTAAACCCAACAAAAATTAATTAAGTAACATGATGAGATTCACATGATAATCCAAGTACTATATACTCAAAACGTCCATAACCGGGGACACGGCTAACCATGATTAGTTTATACACTCTGCAGAGGTTTGCGCACTTTCCCCGCAAGACTCGATCTCCTCCGCTGGATTTCTCGCACTACATGGTGTTTGAGAAACGGATGACCGAGACACAGTCTTTCAGAAGCATTAACTCTCTACTCCGGGTAGACCGTACCAACCTACATCCCCTACATGTGCTAGTCTACCTCTTCAAGAGCTCACGCAACTTAATTAACTATGCTAGAGCCCATAGTAGCTTGCGGCTGCACACGGAAGTTTCTAGGATGAAAAATCTCATGACCCCTATGAGCCTGGGTGGCGGTCCATAGGAGAATCACACGGTACCCCGGGATTTCCAAAAATATAGGCAACACTGGGTTCCCCAGGTGCCTCAATCCACCCAGATATGAATTTAAGTTGCCACCTTAAGTAAACCATTAATTAAACAATCTGACATCTGTCATGGAAACACTAACCCAATCCATGTCTACTAGCATAGCATGGCAATATAAGCAAACGTAGAAGTAACTCCCAAAGGTTTGATAATAAACAGGTAATAGGTTCTACCTCATCTACTTCCCAAAACCCACATATTAATCAGATCCTAATCATGAAATTGTTTGGGCAATGAACTAATGCAATAAAACTGGGTAGTAAAGAGGTATGATCAAAGTGTTGCTTGCCTTGCTGATGATCCGTGAAACCTAGAGATTCGAAGTAGCAAGCGGCGCACTCCGGGTACTCTATCGCAAACAAACAAGAATACAATAAGCACTCATCTAATGCATAGGTAAAACTCAAATAAGAGATCTAACCAGAAAGTTCAACTTAAGAACTCCGGTTTGCAAAAAGAATCAAATCAAACGAAGCAACGAAAGTCAAACGGCGAAAGAAACAAGCTTCGTTTTACTAATCTGGACCTAAGTCAAATTTACAGTAGCAAAAACTTGTTTGAGTTGGTTAAACGGAAAGAGGGTTTAGAGACGAAACTCTAGGCGCTTGAATCGCCTGATTCCGATAAACGAGTGAAAAGTTATACTAAAACGAAAATCGGATCAGAAATCGCGATCAGAAATAATCGCGGAAAATCCGAGAAAAAGAAAAACGAACGAACAGGCTAACGAACAAATGTTCGCTGTCTACGACTAAACGACGAAACCCGTTCGTTAAAACGAACGTACGGACGACCGTCCGCAAAATAAATAAACCGGAAAAAAACTAAACCGATCTATTAAAAAAATAAACCGCGGGTTCTTAAAAAACTAACGTTAACCAGCAAAACCAGTGGCGGATCCGGCGACTAGCTCGACGGCAGGACCGGCGGCGGCGGGACGGCGGCGGCGGCGGGGCTCGGGTGGCGGCGGCAGGACTCGGCGGAGGCGGCGGCTTGCGACGGCGCGGGCGGCGGCTGGCGGCGGCGCGGGTCGGGGCTACGGTTTCGGGGGCTGGCGGCTCGTTCCTCCCGGCTTATAAGGCCGGCCGGGCCAGGAGTCCGGGACGGACACGGCCCGGTAGGTCGGTTCGTTTTAAAAAAAAACATTACACGCAGAAAAACAAATAAAAGAAATACTAAACAGACTCTAAATATCCCAAAATAAATTTTCCCCAACTTCTAAAATCAAGCCGGACAAGATGAACATTTATTTGGGGCCTAAATGCAATTTTGAAAAACGTACATTTTTCCTAAATTCAAATAAAATAGCAATAAACTCCAAAATAAAATATTATTTGATTTTATTATCAAATCCTCAATATTTCTTTATTTTGGGAAAGTCATTTTATTCCCTCTCTCATATTTTCATAATAGAAATAATTGAAGATAAAATAAATAAAATCAAATGATCCTATTTTCAAAATTTGAGAAAACTCAAATATGAAAATAATGAAATCCCCAACTCCCTCTGTGGGTCCTTGAGTTGCGTAGAATTTCTAGGATTGAGCCAAAATGCAATAAAATATGATATGCAGTGATGATCTAATGTATAACATTCCAAATTGAAAATTTGGGATGTTACAAACCTACCCCCCTTAAAATGAATCTTGCCCTCGAGATTCGGGTTGGCTAGAAAATAGGTGAGGGTGGTCCTTCAGTAGATCTTCCTCTCGCTCCCAGGTGGCTTCATCCTCGGTGTGGTGGCTCCACTTAACTTTGCAAAACTTGATAACCTTGCCGCGGGTGACTCGGCTGGCATACTCAAGAATCTTGACTGGTTTCTCGTCATAGGTCAAATCACTATCCAGCTGAATTGCTTCCAGCGGCACTGTATCTCTCAGCGGTATATCAGCCATCTCTGTGTGGCACTTCTTCAACTGAGAAACGTGGAACACAGCGTGAACTCCTGACAATCCTTCGAGCAATTCCAACTTGTAAGCAACTTCTCCCATACACTCCAAAACTTTGTATGGCCCCACAAAACGTGGCGCTAATTTCCCCTTAACTCCAAAGCGCTTAACTCCTCGAAGTGGAGATACACGAAGATAAACTCTGTCTCCGACTTCGTAAACAGTCTCCTTACGTTTAGGATATGTGTAGCTCTTCTGCCTGGACTGGGCTACTTTGAGCCTATCGCGAATCAACTTCACCTTCTGTTCAGACTCCTTAATCAAATCCGGTCCAAACAACTGGCGGTCTCCAACTTCATCCCACGATAACGAGGTCCTGCACATCCTTCCGTATAAGGCTTCGAAAGAGGCCATCTTCAAGCTGGATTGATAAATGTTGTTGTAAGAGAACTCTGCATATGAAAAATTGTTGTGCCAACTGGATCCATAATCTAGCGCACAAGCTCTCAGCATATCCTCCAAAATCTGATTGACTCTCTCGGTCTGTCCATCTGTCTGCGGATGAAAAGCTGTATTGAACTCTAGCCTGGTACCCAAACTTTCATGCAACTGATTCCAGAACTTTGAGGTAAACTGGGTTCCTCTATCTGATACAATGCTCCTCGGAACTCCATGCAGACATACGATCCTATTCATGTAGATCTTTGCCAACTTAGCACTGGTGTAGGTGGTCTTCACTGGGATGAAATGATCTACCTTCGTCAAACGATCAACTACAACCCAAATCGAGTCATAGCCTGAACGAGTCCTGGGCAATCCCATGATAAAATCCATGCCTAGCTTATCCCACTTCCATTCGGGTATTGGTAATGGCTATAGCAATCCTGCTGGCTTTTGATGCTCTGCCTTCACTCTCTGACATACATCACATACTGCTACATATTCCTCAATATCTTTCTTCATTTCGGTCCACGAGAAAGTGTCCTTCAAATCCAAATACATCTTGGTATTTCCTGGATGAATCGAATACGGCGAATCATGGGCCTCCTGTAGAATCAACTTCCTGATCTCCGGGTCATTAGGCACATAAACGCGGTCCTCAAACCATAAGGTATCGTGCTCATCCTCACGAAATCCCTTAGCTTTTCCTTTGCTCATCTTCTCCTTTATCTCGGCAATCTCTTTGTCAGTCTTTTGGGCTTCTCTAATCTTATCCATGCAGGTAGATTGAATCTCCAATGCTTCTACATAGCCTCTCGGAACTATCTCCAAACATAGTTCGCGAAGATCCTCGGCTAACTCCTTTGGTAACTCTCAGGTCATGAGTGTGTTGACATGGCTCTTGCGGCTCAACACATCAGCTACTACGTTAGCCTTTCCGGGGTGATAATGCAATCTCATATCATAATCCTTGATGAGCTCCAACCATCTCCTTTGCCCGAGATTCAACTCCTTCTGTGTGAAGATGTACTTCAAACTCTTGTGATCCGTGTACACCTCACAATGGTTTCCGATGAGAAAATGTCTCCATGTCTTCAAAGCATGCACTGCGGCTGCTAACTCCAAATCATGGGTAGCATAGTTCAACTCATGGGGTTTAAGCTGTCATGAGGCATACAAAACAACTCTTCCCTCTTGCATAAGCACGGCTCCAAGTCCTCGATGAGAAGCGTTGCAATATATTTCATAATCCTTGCGCTGATCAGGCAGAATCAACACTGGTGATGTAACCAAACGTTTCTTCAACTCCTGGAAACTGGCCTCACATTCCCCAGTCCATTTGAACTTGGTGTCCTTCTTCAACAACTCTGTCATGGGCTTCGCAATCTTCGAGAAATTATCAATGAACCTCTAGTAGTATCCTGCGTGTCCGAGAAAACTCCGGATCTCTCCAACTGTTGTTGGGGCTTCCCAATTTGTCACGGTGACAACTTTGGTGGGGTCTACTGTGATCCCTTCTCCGGATATCACATGTCCGAGGAATCCAACTTCCTTCAACAAAAACTCACATTTGCTGAACTTGGCATATAACTGATGTTCTCTGAGCTTCGCCAGTACCAAACGCAAATGCTCCTTATGCTCCTCTTCATTCTTCGAGTAGACCAAAATATCATCAATGAACACCACGACGAACTTATCCAGAAACTCCATAAACATCTTGTTCATCATGTTTATGAAATAGGCAGGTGCGTTAGTCAGACCAAATGACATAATGGTATACTCGTACAGCCCATACCTGGTGGTAAAAGCCATCTAGGGTATATCCTGCTCTCGAATCTTCAACTGGTGGTATCCTGATCACAGATCGATCTTGGAAAATACCTTAGCTCCTTGCAATCGGTCAAACAAGTCATTGATCATCGCCAATGGGTACTTGTTTTTGATTGTCACCTCATTCAATCCTCGATAATCAACAACCATCCTCAATGATCCATCCTTCTTCTCCACTATAAGCACTGACGATCCCCAAGGTGAAGAACTTGGGCGAATATAGCCTTTATCCAGTAACTCCTTAATCTGCTTCTTAATTTCCTCCAAATCCTTTGCGGGCATCCTGTACAGTCTCTTAGATATCAGCTCTGTGCCTGGCAAAAGCTCAATCAAAAACTCAATGTCTCTATCTGGTGGCATGCCTGGCAACTCCTCTGGAAATACGTCAGGAAAATCCTTCACCACTGGTACTTCTTCCTGTACAACTCCTGATAAGGAATTTACTTGAGTCCTCTTTGGCACATGCTGGGATACATACTTGATCCTTCTTCCTTCTGGCATGGTAAGCAAAATCGACTTACTGGCGCATTCAATGTTCCCTCTATACTTCGATAACCAATCCATGCCTAATATCACATCCAGTCCTTGCGATTCCAATACTATTAGGTCTGAGGGAAACACGTAGTTACCAATCCTTAATGGTAACAGATCACACCATAGACTAGCCATATACTCTGCTCCTGGCGAGGTTACTAACATGGGTGTCCTAAGGGCTTGGGTTGGCAGGTTATACTTATCCACAAATCCCCTTGATATGTATGAATGTGATGCACTAGTATCAAAAAGAACGATTGCAGTAAATGACTTAACCAAAAACTTACCTATTACTGCATCTGGCTAGGCTTCAACCTCCTCCACGCTAACGTAGTTCACCTGTACTTTGTTGAAAGGATTGGCGTTCTTCCTAGAACTTCCATTGTCGTTTCCATTCTTCGCTTCAGGGCATTCAGTGGCTCTCCAGTCTTCTGGCATTTGTAATAGGTAATGTGGCTCAGATCCCTCTTCGCTGGTGTTGATGGGTTGGTGCGGTTCTGTCCGTTGCTTCCGCCATTCCCATTACCATTCTTGGGGCCACTATGGCTGAAAATGTCCTCCCGAGTTCGGGGTAAAATGAGGCTTCTGCTTAGCTCCAGAATTGTACTTCCCTTGTCCATACTTCCTCTTGCGGCTGTCAATCTGCTGCTGCTTCCCTTCAATCATAAGAGCTCTATCTACTAACTCCTGGTAGTTGTTTAAGGTTGCTACCATCAACTGCATGCTCAGCTCATCATTCAGTCCTTCCAGAAACTTCTTCGGCTTAGCTGCATCCATAGCATCGTCATCTGGGGCATAACGTGCTAGCTTACTAAAGTCATCCACATACTGGCCAATAGTACGTCCTCCCTGGCGTAGGTTGCGAAACTCACGCTTCTTCATGGCCATTGCTCCTGCTGAAACATGAGCAGTATGAAAAGCCCGCTGAAACTGATCCCATGTGACAGTGTCGATACGATAAGTGGCTGTGAAATTCTTCCACCATGATGATGCGGGTCCATCAAGCTGATGTGCAGCAAAACGCACCTTCTCCGCATCTGTGCATCCTGCAGTGGTCAACTCCCTTCCCATCTTGCAGAGCCAATCATCTGCAACTATCGGCTCGGTGCTACTGGAGAACACCGGCGGATTCAGCCTCAAGAAACGGGCTAAGTGGTCAACAGGTCGTGGTGGTGGTGGGTTGTTGTTGTTGTTGTTGTTGTTGTTGTTCCCCTGATTCTAATTCTGGACTAGTATCTGCATCAATGCATTCTACAGCTGGATCAACTGGGTGAGCTCTGGTGGGAAAGCAAATCCATTGTCACGTCTCGGAGGCATCTGAGGGTTTAGAAAAGATGAGAATATAGAATAGAATGAGGTCTAGAGAGAAAACACTACCCATATGCACATGAGACAAAAACAAACAATATCACTTCAATCAATTCAAACAAGGGCATACAACGGTCTAACTATCGTTACCAAAGTGCTCGGACTATACTATATACATGGGGGAATACTACTACTGTTATGGTGGTCGACTAGAAAAACTGCTCTGATGAAGACTCCATGATATCTGCTCCAGCTTCATCAACATAGATATCATCACTATCGTCTGGGTCCGAGTCGGTGTCGTCGATGATGATGTAGTTCTCCGGGCAAGTGCAATCATCGTCTTCTCCTCTAGTCGCGGGAAATCCCATGAATACTTTTAGCTTCTTCTTCAGATCATCATTCTTCTCCACGAGTGTCATCATTTCCTCCTCATATCCATCGTGCATAGACTTGAGTTCTTCCTCCAGCTCCGTGATCTTGGTCATGGCCTTCTTCATATCTATCATGCCTGCGCACATCTGGTTCTCCTGGTGATGTATGTGCTGGTTTAACTCCTGGATGAAAGCTGCAAATGATCTATCCTTCCTGGTGCTGATCATCTCCCATTGCTCATCTCGGCGCCCACAAATTTGATAGATAGTACCCTTGAGATCCTTGTGGTAAACTTCTCCAATGCGTCCCATGGTGACGTGAGCTGCCATGCTCTTTCCTAGACTCCAGGTTGGTGCATCAAAGGAAAACTCTATGGGCTCAGTGACTGGCATGAACGTTCTTCCTGGAACTTGAACCTGAATCATCCAGCGCTCTTCTTTGGGTAAAGTGGCAATGTAGGTCCCGGTGAAGCTTGGTTCTCTGATGTTCAGGTATCTAGTAACTTCCTTCAAGTGGCGCCCAAAGGGTGTATCTTGTTCCGGTTGTGTGAACTTGTTCCTTGCATCCGCCATCCTAAAAGAGTAGAAAAGATGAGGAGTCAGAAATGAGAAGAGAGAGTAGTGATCTAGGGCATTAGCTTAGTGGTCGTTCCTACAGTCAACGTGTGCTCTGATACCATCTTGTAGCGACCAGACCTCAAACAGTCTGATCTCTGTGCATCAGTGTCATCCCTGGATCGGTAATGCTGACACGCACAGTACTTGAAGGATTTATAACAGAGTAGCAATCACACACTTATTACATCGAGTGTCTCAAAAGAGAACTTATTACAATAAATATGGCTTAAAGCCATCTAATAACGATAACAGCGGAAGGCATGGAAGATAAGCGAGTCCATCAACTCCAACGGCATCACTAAGTATAGAACCACGACCTAAAGGCACCTTACTCGTCGTCTGAAAAGTCTGCAACATGAACGTTGCAGCCCAAAAAAGGGTCATCACGTGGAATATGCTGGTAATGTAACACATAGAGAGTAATGAAAGAACTAATGCTATACTACATGCATATATGGCTGGTGGAAAGCTCTATGGTTACAGTTTTGCATAAAGCCAATTTTTCCCTACTACAAAGGAATAAATTTTATTTAACTATAATGGTGGTTGTTAAACATTGAGAAGGGTACTCCAACTCAATCCCAATTAAGCATCATCATTAAACCCAACAAAATTTAACTAAGTAACATGATGAGATTCACATGATAATCCAAGTACTAGATACTCAAAACGTCCATAACCGGGACACGACTAACCATGATTAGTTTATACACTCTGTAGAGGTTTGTGCACTTTTCCCCGCAAGAGTCGATTTCCTCTATTGGATTTCTCGCACTACATGGTGTTTGAGAAACGGATGACCGAGACACAGTCTTTCAAAAGCATTAACTCTCTACTCCGGGTAGACCGTACCAACCTACATCCCCTACATCTGCTAGTCTACCTCTTCAAGAGCTCACGCAACTTAATCAACTATGCTAGAGCCCATAGTAGCTTGCGGCTGCACACGGAAGTTGCTAGCATGAAAAATCTCATGATCCCTTTGAGCCTGGGTGGCGGTCCATAGGAGAATCACACGGTACCCCGTGATTTAAAAAATACAGGCAACACTGGGTTCCCCAGGTGCCTCAATCCACCCAGATATGAATTTAAGTTGCCACCTTGAATAAACCATTAATTAAACAATCTCACATCTGTCATGGAAACACTCACCCAATCCACGTCTACTAGCATAGCATGGCAATATAAGCAAACGTAGAAGTAACTCCCAAAGGTATTATAATAAACAGGTAATAGGTTCTACCTCAGCTACTTCCCAAAACCCACATATTAATCAGATCCTAATCATGTAATTGTTTGAGGATTGATCTAATGCAATAAAACTGGGTAGTAAAGAGGTATGATCAAAGTGTTACTTGCCTTGCTGATGATCCATGAAACCTTGAGATTTGAAGTAGCAAGCGGCGCACTCTGGGTACTCTATCGCAAATAAACAAGTATACAATAAGCACTCATCTAATGCACAGGTAAAACTCAAATAAGAGATCTAACCAGAAAGTTCAACTTAAGAACTCCGGTTTGCAAAAATAATCAAATCAAACGAAGCAATGAAAGTCAAACGGCGAAAGAAACAAGCTTCCTTTTACTAATCTGGACCTAAATCAAATTTTAAAGTAGCAAAAACTTGTTTGAGTTGGTTAAACGGAAAGAGGGTTTCGTGACGAAACTCTAGGCGCTTGAATCGCCTGATTCTGATAAACGAGCGAAAAGTTATACTAAAACGAAAATCGGATCAGAAATCGCGATCAGAAATAATCGCGAAAAATCCGAAAAAAAGAAAAACGGACGAACAGGTGAACGAATGAACGTTCGCTGTCTGCGACTAAACGACGAAATTTGTTCGTTAAAACGAACATACGGACGAACGTCCGCAAAATAAATAAACCAGAAAAAAACAGAACCGATCTATTAAAAAAATAAACAACGGGTTCTTAAAAAAACCGACAGTTAACCGGCAAAACAGGTGGCGGATCCGGCGGCTACCTCAACGGCGGGACCGGCGGTGGCAGGACGGCGGCGGCTACGGCGATGGCGGCGGCGGCGACGGGCGACAGCGAGGCTCGGGTGGCGGCGGGGCTCGGGGGGCGGCGGCGGTGACGGCTGGCGGCGGCGCGGATCGGGGCTAGGGTTTCGGGGGGGGGGGGGGCGGCGGCTCGGGCCTCCCGGCTTATAAGGCCGGGCGGGCCAGGAGTCCGGGACGAACACGGCCCGGTAGGTCGGTTCGTTTTTTTTAAAACATTACGTGCAAAAAAACAAATAAAAGAAATACTAAACCGACTCTAAAAATCCCAAAATAAAATTTCCCCGACTTCTGAAATCAAGCTGGACAGGATGAACATTTATTTGGGGCCTAAATGCAATTCTGAAAAGCGCGCATTTTTCCTAAATTCAAATAAAATAGCAATAAACTCCAAAATAAAATCTTATTTGATTTTATTATCAAAACCTCCATATTTCTTTATTTTGGGAAAGTCATTTTATTCCCTCTCTCATATTTTCCTAATAGAAATAATTGAAGATAAAGTAAATAAAATCAAATGATCCTATTTTCAAAATTTGAGAAAACTCAAATATGAAAATAACGAAATCCCCAACTCTCTCCGTGGATCCTTGAGTTGCGTAGAATTTCTAGGATCGAGCCAAAATGCAATAAAATATGATATGCAGTGACGATCTAGTGTATAACATTCCAAATTGAAAATTTGGGATGTTACAGCAACCTTGATTGATTTTTATAGAGATGTGAACAAACTAATCTTGTCTTGAATTGGGAGAAGTGTCACTTTATGGTCAATGAAGGCATTGTCTTGGGGCATAAATTTTCTGAATGAGGTATTGAGGTGGATAAAGCCAAGGTTGATGCAATTTAAAAAATGCCATGTCCTAAAGATATTAAAGGTATCCATAGTTTTCTTGGTCATTCTGGTTTCTATAGGAGGTTTATTAAAGACTTCTCTAAAATTTCTAGGCCTCTTACTAATCTTTTACAAAAGGATGTTCCATTTGTTTTTTATGACGATTGCATAAAAGCCTTTGAAACAACTAAGGAAGCCTTAACTTCTGCACCTATTGTTCAACCACCTGATATGAACTTGCCCTTTGAAATTATCTGTGATGCTAGTGATTATGTTGTTGGTGTTGTTCTAGGATGAAGAGTTGATAAAAAATTGAATGTTATTCATTATGCTAGCAAAACTCTAGACAGTGGCCAAAGAAATTATGCTACTACTGAAAAAGAATTTTTAGCAATTGTGTTTGCTTGTGATAAATTCAGATCTTACATTGTTGATTCCAAAGTAATTGTTCACACTAATCATGTTGCTAATATCTTTTGGAAAATAAAGATGCTAAACCTAGACTCATTAGGTGGGTTCTCTTGCTACAAGAATTTG
The DNA here is from genome assembly GCA_963921465.1 of Triticum timopheevii. Taxonomy (NCBI): domain Eukaryota; kingdom Viridiplantae; phylum Streptophyta; class Magnoliopsida; order Poales; family Poaceae; genus Triticum; species Triticum timopheevii. The sequence goes on from OY997274.1 coordinate 276,366,014, forward strand.
ATTTACATATTACTGATAGGAAAGGAGGTGAGAATACCATAGCAGATAACTTGTCTAGGTTAGAAAATATTCTTGATGACCCACTACCTACTGATGATAGTTTTTCAGATGAACAACCAGCTATCATAAATGCTTCTCATAACACTCCTTATTATGCTGACTATGCTAATTATATCACTGCTAAATTTATACCAGCTAGTCTCACATACCAACAAAAGGAAAAAAAATTCTATGATTTAAGACATTACTTTTGGGATGACCCACATCTTTATAAAGGAGGAGTAGACGATATTACTAGATGTTGTGTACCTGAGCATGAACAGGAACAAATCCTATGGAAATGTCACTTTGAAGCCTATGGAGGACATCATGCGGGAGATAGAAGTGCTCACAAGGTATTGCAATCTGGTTTTTATTGGCCTACTCTTTTCAAGGATGCATGTAAGTTTGTCTTGTCTTGTGATGAATGTCAAATAATTGGTAATATCAGTAAGCGTCGGGAAATGCCTATGAATTATTCACTGGTTGTTGAACCTTTTGATGTTTGGCGTTTTGATTATATGGGACCTTTTCCTTCCTCTAATGGGTATACACATATTTTGGTTCCTGTTGATTATGTTACTAAGAGGGTAGAAGCTATTCCAACTTGTAGTGTTGATCATAACACTTCCATTAAAATGCTTAAAGAAGTTATTTTCCCAAGGTTTGGAGTCCCTAGATATTTAATGACTGATGGTGGCTCACACTTTATTCATGGTGCTTTCCATAAAATGCCTGCTAAATATGATGTTAACCATAGAATTGCATCACCTTATCATCCTCAATCTAGTGGTCAGGTTGAACTAAGTAATAGAGAAATAAAATTAATATTACAAAAACTGTCAATAGATCCCGAAAGATTTAGTCTAAGAAACTAGATGATGCATTTTGGGCTTATAGAACAGCTTATAAAAATCCTATGGGTATGCCCCCATATAAAATGGCTTATGGAAAAGCTTGTCATTTGCCTCTTGAGTTAGAACATAAAGCATATTGGGAAAATAAAGAACTCAATTACTTCAAACTTGCCGGCGAAAAGAGGTTACTTGATATTAGCTCACTAGATGAATGGAGAACCCAAGCTTATGAATCCAAACTATTCAAAGAAAAGGTTAAAAGATGGCATGGCAAAAGAATCCAAAAGCGGGAATTCAAACTTGGAGAATATGTTCTTTTGAACAATTCTTGCTTTAGATTCTTTTTGCAGGAAAACTTCTTTCCAAATGGGAAGGACCATATATTATCGAAGAAGTTTATCGCTCTGGAGCTATCAAGATTAATAATGCCGATGGTACTAACCTGAAGGTGGTCAGTGGACAAAGAATTAAGCACTATATCTCAGGTATGCCTATTAATGTTGAAACTAGTATTATTCAAACCATGAAATCGGAGGAACACATAAAAGAAACCTTCCAGAACACTCCAGAACCCTAAAAAGGAAGAGGTGCATGATACGGTAATAAATGGACTCCGAAAAATCCTCAAAAATATTTTCTGTCAGTTTTGGAATATTAGAAAAAATAGGAAAATAGGAAACAACCAGGAAGGCAACCAAGGTGCCCACGATACACCAGGGCACGCCGGCACCTCCTGGCGCGCCCTAGTGGGTTGTGGGGCCCTCGGGCACTTTCCTGACTCTGTTTACATTCCATATGCTTGTTTCTCAAGATAAAAAAAATCTTTATATGTACCCCCTGACAGTTTGACCACCACATTGCAGAAAAATCCTATGTTCTTGTTTCGTGCTATTTCTCTGTCAGATTTATTAAGCCGGGCCTCATGTCTTATCCCTCCTCCAACAAAGTAGAAGAAGATGCTTGGTTGATGAAGATGGAACAGAAAAGAGAGAGACCAAAAGAAACCACCAAGGAGGATGGGGGCAAGGGAGTTGCAAGAGATCAAGATCAAGAAGGAGGGCAGGCTATGCTAACAAAGGAAGAATAAGATATCCATCAACCTTATTACAACCATCTCACCCCTACTGAAATTTAAGCCTTTAGGGCTTTCGAAACGGTTCGTGTTTAGAATAAATATCTCACTCGCGAAAATATTTTGTTACAAGAGAAAATCATCGCCCTCCGAAACATCATCTGTAGATTGGGGTACCTATTGAGGCAGAAGTGTGGCCCTACCTCATCACCACCACCTTCATCATCTTCCCCACCAGAGGAGACTTGAGTACACGGGTATGGCCACTCCCCTTGGCTTGTGCCAAGCTTGGGGGAGATACCCCGGCAGCATCACTTTTATTAACTTTACCTATTTTAGTTCGATCCTTAGTTATTTCATGATTTAGTTGAATAATAGTTTAGTATGATCAAGTTTCGAGTGCTAGTTTCGTGATCTGTCTGTCTATGTAATCGAGTGAGCGTTATATAAAAAAGTTTAGTTTGAGTTTTTGCTTCTTTGCTTCCTTGTTGCAATCAAAATAAAGGAAATAAATGAAAAAGATCATATACTAATCTTATGGTAAGTAATGACACCACATAAGGAAAAGTATAAGTGGCAAAATTTATTGAAAGTTGACAAACATAGCATTGGTCAATGATGCAACTCATGAAAGAATTAATAAGGAAAGAGAATATTCACATGCAAATATACTATCTTGGACATCTTTTATGATTGTGAGCCCCCATTCAATATTATATGCCAAAATTGTTGACGTTGGACAAGGAAGACAACGTAATGATTTATGGTTGTTCATATCCACATAGAAGTTATATTGTCATAGATCCTTCAACATGTGGTGCTTGCTCAATATCTTTGCTAGCCAAAATTCCGCACCAAGTAGAGATATGATGTGGCTTGAACTACGTCGGTATTTTCCCAAAGAGGAAGGGATGATGCAGCATAGCTACGGTAGGTATTTCCCTCAGTGATGAGATCAAGGTTATCGAACCAGTAGGAGAACCACACGACACCACATAAACAACTCCTGCACACAAAGAACAAATACTTGCAACCCGACGTAAGAGTGGGGTTGTCAATCCCTCACAGGTAAAAACATAGGTAAAATTGTAGTAGGTTGGATAAATAGATATCACGGGAACGCTAGATAAAATTAAATAACAATAAATTGCAGCAAGGTATTTTTGTATTTTTGGATGAATAGATCTGAAAATAAAAGCAAATAAAAATAGACAGCGAAGGCAAATATAATAAAGAAGAGACCCGGGGGCCGTAGATTTCACTAGTGTCTTCTCTCAAGAAAAATAGCAATGATGGGTAAACAAATTACTGTTGGGCAATTGATAGAACTTCAAATACTCATGATGATATCCAGGCAATGATCATTATATAGGTACCACGTCCAATATTAGTAGACCGACTCCTGCCTGCATCTACTACTATTACTCCACACATCGACCGCTATCCAACATGCATCTAGTGTATTAAGTTCATGGAGAAACAGAGTAATGCAATAAGAACGATGGCATGATATAGACAAGATGTATTTATGTAGAAATAGACCCCATCTTGTTATCCTTAATGGCAACGATACATACGTGTTGGTTCCCCTTCTGTCACTAGGATCAAGCACCGTAAGATTGAACACATAACAAAGCACCGCTTCCCATGGCAAGTAAAATTGATCTAGTTGGCCTAACTAAACCAAAGATTCAAAGAAGAAATATGATGCTATAAGTAATCATGCATAAAAGAGATCAAAGAACTCAAATAAATTTCATGGATAAAAACATAGATCTGATAATAAACTCAAATTTCATCGGATCTTAACAAACACACCACAAAAATATTTACATCAAATAGATCTCCAAGAGACTATTGTATTGAGATTCAAAAGAGATAGAGGAAGCCATCTAGCTACTAACTACAGACCCGTAGGTCTACAATGAACTGCTCACGCATCATCGGAGAGGCACCAATGAGGAGATGAACCCCTCCGTGATGGTGTCTAGATTGGATCTGGTGATTCTGGAACTTGCGGCGGCTGGAATTGATTTTCATCGTCTTCTCTAGGATTTCTGGAATATAGAGGTATTTATATAGCAAAGAGACGGTGCGGGAGGCCACCGAGGTGGGCACAACTGACCAGGGCGCACCTAGGGGCCCTGGCGCACCCTGGTGGGTTGTGCCCCCCTTGGGGCACCCAAAGTGTTTCTTCAGCCCATCAGGTGTCTTCTGGTCCAAAAAAATATCCACAAAAAGTTTCGCTGCATTTGGACTCCGTTTGGTATTGATTTCCTGTGATGTAAAAAAAACAAGCAGAAAACATCAACTGGCACTTGGCACTATGTTAATAGGTTAGTCCCAAAAAATGATATAAAATGATTGTAAAACATCCAAGAATGATAATATAACAACATGGAACAATCAAAAATTATAGATACGTTGGAGACGTATCAGTATCCCCAAGCTTAATTCCTGCTCGTCCTCGAGTAGGTAAATGTTAAAAACAGAGTGGAATGATGCCTAACATGTTCATCACACATTCTTTTTTTTATTAGCATGGACATTTGGACTTTTATATGGTTGTAACATCCCAATTTTCAATTCTGATGTTATACATAGATCATCATATGCATATCATAATTTATTTGCATTTTGTTATGATCATAGAAATCTTAAGCAACTCAAGGACCCAAGGAGATAGAGTTGGAGGTTTCACAAATTTTCATGTTTGAATTTATTTCAAATTTGAAAAGAGGATCAATTTGATTTTAATATTTTTCTCCCCAATTATTTCCAATAATAAAATAAATGAGAGAAGATAATATGACTTCTTCAACAGAAGAGAAATATTGGAGAAGAAATTTTAAAACCAAATTATTATTTTATTTGTATTTTATTGCTATTTTATTTGAATTAGGGAAAACTTGCATTTTTGAAAATTGCACTTTAGTCCAGAAAAATGTTCATCTTGTCCTAAATATTAGGTTTGGACGGTGAAAATTGTTCCTAGAATTTTTAGAATTTTTTATATTTTATTAGGATTTGTCTCTGCGGCGAAATTAGTTTAAAAAAAGTCTTCCAGACCGAACTGGGCTGAAGCCGTCGCCGCCTTCCCCGCCGTGTGGGAGCCGGACTCCGGCAAGGAGGAGTTCGGGTCGCGCCCCATCGCACCTGCCCCAAGGCACCCCTAACCCTCCTTTATAATCGGACCCGCCGCCGCCCTCTCTCCTTGTCACCAGCACCACCGCCGCCGCGCCGCGCCGCCGGCGCCGCATGCCGCCACCGCTGTCCCGCGTCGTCGCCCGCGTCGTCGCCGACCCGATTCACCGCCGGAGCCGAGCCGCCGCGCCGGATCTCACGCCGCTGGTCTTTTCTGTTTAGCCGCTAAAAATCGCCGGTTCGCCGGTTTTTGTTTTACGTTTTTCCGGTTTTTAGGGTTAGATCGGTTTAGTTTTTGTTTTAGTTTAATTAGTAAACGTTCACTCGTTCATTCGGTTTAACGAACAATTTTCGTTCGTTTAGTTCTGTTAACGAACGTCCGCACGGTAGATTTTTCTTTTTAGTTTTATTTTAGGCTAGGGACCTATCTGCGAATAAGTTTTATCACGATTTAGCCCCTGATCTTAAAACAAGCGTAACTTTTTGCTCGTTTGTCCAAATTAGTTGAAACCAGCGCCTAAATCTTCGTAACGATCTCTTATTTCCAATTAACCAACTTGAACATGATTTTGACACTTTAAAATTTGAGTTTAGTTCAGACTAGTAAACGATCTTGTTTCGTTCGTATCTTGAGTTTCGTTTCTCCGTTTGAGTTTTGTTTTTGCAAATCGTAGCTAATCACTTGTACCTACTGTTAAGATCTAATCCACATGATAATAATGTTGTTAGGTTTTGTTTTTTGTTTAGTTTAGCTTTTTGTTTGTTTTGTGTTTGATTTGTATCTTTTCTCGTTTTTCTCGTTGTTTTGTTTGAGCGATTGCTTATATGTGCTACTATTTGTCTACGCTAGATTACCCGGAGTGCGAAGCTTGTTACTACGAATCTCTAGAGTTTGCAGATCGTCAGCAAGGCAAGTTACACTTTGATCATACTCTTCTATACCTAGTGTTTTTTACTATGCATTAGTATTACTCCTCAAACATTTGCATGAGTAGGATTGGGAACATGTGGTTTGGTTGTAGTACTTGAGGTAGGAACCTATTACGTTTTGATCACCCCAGGATTATACATAATGCTTTATTATTGCTTAGCCATGCTCGTAGACGGGGATTGGATCGTGATTCACATGGAAGTTATGAGAGTTGTTAATCTTGGATAATATTAAGGTGGAAACTTTAATACACATCTGGGTGGATTGGTTGGGGTACCTGGGGAACCTAGTGTTGTCCATTAAGGGAAATCCCGGGGTACCCATGTGATTTTTCCTCAGATTGCCACCCAGGCTCAAAGGGATCATATGATATTTCATTACTAGAAACTTCCGTGTGCAGCCACAAGCCATTATGGGCTCTGGCATAGTTGAGTAAGTTGTATGAGCTCTTGAATAGGTGGACTAGCAGATGTAGAGGGAAAGTAGGTGTACCGGTCTACCCGGAGTAGAGAGTTAATGCTTTAGAAAGACTATGTCTCGATCTTCCGATCATGGATGCGGTCGAGTCTTGTAGGGTAAAGTGTGCAACCTCTGCAGAGTGTATAAACTAATCATGGTTAGCCGTGTCCCCGGTTATGGACATCTTGAGTATCTGGAATTGGATATTATTGTCGATCTCATCACTCTTTAATTAATTGAATTGGGTTAACGATGATACTTGTTTAATTTGGGATTTTGAGTTGGGGGAACCTTCTCAAATTTTGGCACAACTTGGGAGTGGTTTAAATAAATGTATTCCTTTTGTTGTAGGAAAAACTAGCTTTATGCAAAACCATAAACTTAGATCCTCCACCAGCCAAATATTGCATGTAGACATATTTCTTGCATTCATTGCTTTATAGTGTAACTCTGCCAGCATATTCAATGTGCTAACCTACATGGCTGCAACGCCTCATGTTGCAGATTACTCAGACGATGAATAAGGTGCGATAGGTTGTTATCTTGCACTCAACTATGCTGTTGGAGTTGATGGACTCATTTACCTTTGAAGCTTCCGCAGTTATTTAGTTTAGATGGCCTTCAGCCATATATTTTTGTGTAATCATACTCTTTATGAGGACTCGATGTAATAAGTGTGTGATTGAACTCTGTTATAATTCCTCGAGTATTGTGTGTGTTAGCATTACCGATCTAGGGATGACACTTAAGCACAGAGACTCCGGTCCATTGTGATCGTGGTCGCTACAAGATGGTATCGGAGCACACACTGACTATAGGATGACCACTAGAATAACCCACATAATTTCTCTTCTCTGCTCATTTCTAATTCTCCTCTGTTTCTACTCTATAGATGGCGGACCCCAAGAACAGGTTCACTCAGCAAGATGACGATACCCCTTTTGGACGACACTTGAAGGAAGTCACAAAGTACCTGAACATCGGACTACCAAGCTTCACGGGGCAACTGTACCGAAAGAGGAGCGCTGGAAGATCAAAGTCTGGGTAACTATGAGGACATTCGCACCAACAATGGAGCCTATTGATTTCTACCTGGATGCACCAAGCTGGAGTTTAGGAAAGAGCATGGAAGCCCATGTCATGTTTGGACGCATATGTGAGGTGCATCACAAGGAGCTGAAAAACACTATATACCAAATATGTGGCCGCCAAGACGAAGAATGGGAGATGATTCGTACCAGGAAGGATGGATCAATTGCAGCTTACATTCAGGAGTTGGGTAATCATATTCGTCAACAAGAGAATCAACTATGTTTCAACATGAAGAAGATCAAGAAGCTGATGAAGAAGAACAATGAGCTAGAAGAGGAACTCAAGTTTACACATGATGGATATGAGGAAGAAATTGTTGTACTACCGGAGAAGCATGAAGATCTGAAGATGAAGCTAGGACTACCAGTGGAGAATCATAAGCGAGAACCAGAAAATGAGATCCGTTCGAAGGACTACATCATCTTGGACGACACTGACACGGATAGTGATGCAAATGATGACAGTGATGACGACTACGTTGACAAAGCTGGAGCAGATATCATGGAGTGTTCCTCTGATCAAAATTTCTAGACGACCACCATGTAACTAGTAGTATTCTTCCAAGTAGTTAGCAACGATCGAGTTTGTAATCATAGTTTAGATCGTTTGTGTGAACCTTGTGTGCTATTGAATGAAGTGAATTGTTTGTGTTTGTCTCATGAGCATATGGGTAGTGAATCCCTCTTAGACTTTATTCTATTCTGTTTTCTCACCCCTTCTAACCCATCAGATGCCTCCGAGACATGACAATAGATTCGTGTTCCCACCGGAGCTCACTCAGTTGATCCAGCAGCAAAATGCCTTGATGCAGATGCTAAGCTCACTCAGTTGATCCAGCAGCAAAATGCCTTGATGCAGATGCTAGTTCAGAACCAGAACTAAGGCAACAACAACAACAACCCACCGCCACCACCCCCTGTTGACAACCTAGCCCATTTTTTGAGGTTGAATCCGCCGATGTTCTCTAGTAGCACCGAGCCAATTGTTGTAGATGATTGGCTCCGCAAGATTGGAAGAGAGCTGACCACTGCAGGATGCACAGATGCGGAGAGAGTGCGCTTTGCCGCACATCAGCTTGATGGACCCGCAACATCTTGGTGGGAGAATTTCACCACCACTTACCCCATTGATACAGTTACATGGGATCAGTTTCAGCATGCTTTCCGCACCGCCCATGTTTCAGCAAGAGCTATGAGCATGAAGAAGCATGAGTTTCGCAACTTGCGCCAAGGAGGCCGAATAGTGGGAAAGTATGTGGATGAGTTTAGAAAGTTATACTACAAAAAAAGACACATTCGTGACATTTTGGGCCGAACGGAAAAAAAATTCTGTCATACTTATGACACTTCTATGACGAAAATTGTGACAAAACCCGGTATCATCATAGATGTGGTGGGCTCCTACTTCTATAACAAAAAATCATGACAGAAAATGGGCTTTTCGTCCTGAGTGGGCTGGAGACGCAGCTGCATGCCATTCTTTTCGCCGTCCATGACGAAAAAACCATGGTAGAAGCAAGGGCGAGGAAAATATCGGGGTGTTCCCGGTTACGGTGGGTGGTCGGGTCCGAGCGATGCACGGAGGTTTGCACATTTCTCTCGTACACGCATGCACATGGGTGCGAGGTGTTGGGCTCTAACTGAACCCGAGCGAGGCATTCTCCTACTGAACCTGAGCGATTGCACTGTAGGCTATGCATTACTGAACCCGATCGATCGATCGATCGCTGTTAACTGAACCCAATCGAGCGATTCCTTCACTACTGATGCTAACTGAAGCCGATCAATGCTGCCTCTGGATGAACAGTGAGCGTTGCTGGGGGGGGGGGGGGGGTTGGATGAATAGTGAGTGGTGGGGTTGGATGAACAGGACCCCGTGGTGTTGCCTTTGGATGAGCAGGACCCCGATCGATCGAGCCGGTTGGGGCTGGATGAACAGGACCCCGTGGAGGGCTGGATGAACAGGACGACCCTATGGAGGGCTAGATGAACAATAGACGGTGGAGGGGTGGATGAACAGTAGCCCGTGGAGGGGTGGTTGAACAGAAGCCCATGGAGAGGGTTGGTTGAACCTCCACCGGTGGAGTAGCGTGCGGTGGAGGCTGGATGAACAGGTGCCCGTGGATGAATAGTCGCAGGTAGAGGCTGGATGAGGTCGACGGTGGATGAATAGTAGCCCGTGGAGGCTGGAGGAGGTCGATGGTGGAGATGAACAGTATCCCATTGAGTCCCGTTTTGTGGTACGCCACACCCCTTCCGATGAACATGACCCCCGTTTCGACCGTAGTGCTCCAACACAATTCCTTTTCGTCCGTTTTGTGGTACGCCACACCCCTCCCGATCAACAGGACCCCGTTTCGACCATAGGAGGTCCAACACAAGTCTGTTTCCTCCGTTTTGCGGTACGCCAGACCCCTCCGAATAGGATCCCGTTTCGAACGTGGTCGGTCGAACACAAGGCCTTTTCCTCCATTGTGCTGTACACCAGGCCTCGTTTCCATCGGTTGTTCCGTCCAAGCCGGTTGGCTTCCACGCGTTACGTTGCCTCCCCATTGACAAGACGCATTCCGTTGCCTCCCCATGAACAAGACGATGACGCCGTTTCTCCATTCCGACCTAGCTATGTACACGATCCCTGGCCGTACCTATGCACGAGTAGGCGTTCGAGACCCCGCCCGTATGTATGTACATGGCCGTATTTTCTTTCTTGCACACTGGCCACTATACGTACGTGTACATGCTACATGCGCGCCTCTACTATGACACGTGCGCGCTTCTACATCGACTAGTATGTACGTACACGTTCGAGACCAGATTGACAACGCTACATACGCTTCGAAAAGGTGGGTCCCAACTGTCAGGCACTTCCTTGCATGCGAAGATGTAGATGGTGGGTCCCGACAGTCAGGGGGGTGAATCATTTTTTTGTGCCCGGACGCACTTCCTTGCTTGCGAAGATGTAGCTGGTGGGTCCCAATAGTCAGGGGGGAATGTTTTTTTCGCGAAATAAGGTGGCCCGTCTGATTGGTCCCTGCTGTCAGGTGGAGGAATAATTATTTTGCCCGTAATAAGGAGGCACTTCCTTGCGGCCGCCGTGAACCCAGTTGTCAGCCTCTCCATGTACAGTACTCTTCCGATGGAAGTCGTTCCTTGACCACGTTGACCACGCCGCACCGAGAGCACCAGGGCGGTGGACGACGGCGAGGCCTAGGAAGGGGACGACACGGAGCCGAGGAAGACGCGACAGTTGATGCCCACACGTAGAGGAGTATGAGGGTTCACTCATTCGACTGTGGTGTGAGGCTGCCGTCACCACAGAATAACAGGGGGTGTGGGTGAGTAGACGGATGGCCTGGCCAGCGGTGGGAGTAGTAGGGTGCGGTGAGGCCTCCGCAGCATCAAAGTTGGCCATGGGAGGCAGGAGCACGCGACACGACCGGCGCTGCTTTGGGTGGCTGGAGCAAGAAGACCAGAGGTTGAAGAAGCACTACGGCCATTGGATGGACATCGTACGGTCACTAGAGCTAGAATTGTTCATATTGACTAAGTTGACAAAGCCCTCCGTCCCCGTCAACTTAGTAGGCCCATAAGTCAGCCTCCCACCAAGGTGGGTCCTAACTAGCAGGGGGAGTATTCATTTTTTCTGCGTAATAAGGAGGCACTTCCGGTGGGTCAGAGCTGACAGCGGGGGGAACTTTTTTTCGCGAAGTACGGTGGCCCGTCAGGTGGGTCCGAGCAGTCAGGGGGGAAACATTTTTTTGCAAAATACGATGGCCCGTCCAGTGGGTCCCCACTGTCAGGTGGAGGAATCATTATTTTCCGCGTAATAAGGAGGCACTTCCTTGCTGCGGCCGTGGACCCAGCTGTCAGCCTCTCCACGTACAGTGCACTTCCGATGGAAGTCGTTCCTTGACCACGTTGACCACGCCATGTTCCGTTGCATGCATGCATCCATGGGCGTGGTGTGTCCCCACTGTCAGCCTCTCATGTACAGTCATCTTCCAATGAGTCTCGGTTGTTGACCACGTTGACCACACTGTGTCGAGCGCACCAAGGCCAGTGGACGACGGCGAGGCCCCAGACCGGAATGACCCGGAGATGGGGAAGACGGGGCAGTGGAGTTGCAGATGGAGAGGAGTGGGAAACTTGACTGGTTCGGGTGCGCGGCAGCACAGCCGCGGTGCCGCCCACGGGAGATAGGAGCAAGAACAGAGGTTGAAGAAGGAGCACGACTGTTGGATTAACATCCAACGGTCCAGCTGCTAGAATCATTTTTTGATTAAGTTGACAAAGCCTAGCGTACACGTCCGCCTAGAAGGCCCACAAGTCAGCCAACAAATCTGACGGGTCCCAGCTGTCAACGGGAGGAATAATTTTTTTTGCATAACAAGGATGCACTTCCTTCCGTGGGATGATATAGCTGGTGGGTCCCAGCTGTCAGGTGGAGGAAACATTTTTTTAGCTTAATAAGGAGGAACTTTCCTTGCGTGCGACCATGGACCTCGTGGGTCCCAGCCGTCAGGCTCTCCACGTATAGTCCTCTTCCGATGACTCTCGTTTGTTGACCTCGTGGGGCTGCAGTCGGTGGAGAATAACAGGAGGTGTGGAGAGATAGCCTGGCCGGCGGTGGGGTAGCGCTTCGCCGTGATGCATGCTAAGCAGAGCCGCTAGCCGCCGGAGGCCGGACCAGGCGGTCCCAGCGATGCTGGAGGAAGAAGACGAGAGATTGAAGGTGCATGCCAGTCATTGGATATAAATCCAATGGTTGTGGATGTCATAATCATTTGTTGACCAAGTTGACAATGCCCTGCGTAGGCTTTGACCTATTGGCCCTCATGTCAGCCTGCAAAAATGTGGCATATATTTAACCCATGTTTTCTAGAATGTACAGTCTATTTGCTGGGCTGGGTGAACAAATAATTTCGTGTCAATCAGGCCCATTTATATTTTCCAAGAAATCCCAGCCCATTTCCACTTCCTTGAAATACACGAATTAGCTGGGCTCATTATATATATATAATGTTATCTTAGAAGGAGCAATTAATATCAAAAAATAAACTAGAGAGGCACATTATATATATATAATTAACAAATTAGCGAGTTATTGCTCAAAATAAAAATGAGCGCATTATTATTACATTGGTCCTTAAAATCTTCGCAAGCTTTTGTACGCAATCACCAGGATTTTCCTTGCCTATGAGTCAAAAACAACCAGGATTATCCTTGCCAACTTTTGTTAAACATTTACTTTTATAAGTTAATAACACGTGGGATGTTTTTATAATGTATATATAAGTCTCTATAAAATATAGGATAATAGTAATAATATAAATATATATAATGTGGTTAGAAGGGAAAACATAAATTGGACATAGCATTATTATTCTTATATATAGATAAATAGAACAGAGACCTGCGTTTTATTAAAAAAATACACTGGCTGCCGATCTTTAAAAAAAATCCCATAGGCCGGTATGAACCTCAAAAAATAAGTCAAAACCACTGTCTCCGTATGTCGTGGGCTACGCATGTTAAAATACAAAAGCCTAGGACTAGCTGATACTTGTTCGCCCTTTGGAAAAAATGATACCAGATCCCCGAGCGAACTGGATTAAAGAGGGGGCCGGCGACACGACTAAATAAGCACATCAGGAGCGATTTTTTTTTCTTCAGTGGATGGCTCTCGATGGCATTTTTTACTTGCCTCTGCACCATACAACTTGTATTTTTAGCCTCCCAGTTCGTCGTGGTGGACCAGCAGCCCATTTCCTGGGCGGGCCAACCTATAGAAACCAGCACTCGATCAAGCCCCAAAAACAACGCAGTATTATGTTTGTTTTGAGGCTGAAAACATTACGGCAGCGGTTGAGCGAGGGAGAGGGGAAGACAGAGTAATAAAAAGATTAAAAAGAGCTGATGCGCCATTGCTACCCTAATAAAGCAGGTGCAATTCTTCTCGGGAAGAAGGTGTGTCATTGACACCCACACGTCACATACCCCACAGTAGGCATACTAACAAGTTCACACACAAGTACAACAGAAAAGGTAAACATTCTTATCAAACTCAGGTTCACATGACACATTCATATTCATAGCCAACATTCACTATCAACAACTCAAAAGATTCATATATACACAAGTTCAGCATGTCTATGCATCCAAATGATTGATAGATCACAAGACAATATTCATACATAATTCAAAAAAAGATTCAGATATACACATGTTCAATATGTTCATGCATCCAAATGATTGAGATCACAGCCAATATGATCCATGGATGAACTTTAATTACCTAGGGTACAGATTGGTAAATGGTGTTCAGTCGGAGGTACTTCTTGCTAAAATTAATTCTTGTACGAGTAAACTTTTGAGTACATAAGAGGCAGCACAGACAATCTGAACTTTGCTTGTAGGTTTATCCTCAAATAGTGGCCTCGTGCCGAGGAAGGTTTGAGCAACTTGGCCACTACTTTCATCCAACTAGTTTACTGGCTCATCTTGGTCCTATAGCTCGCCAAAATTCTACATTGCAGACGAGAAAGGAGGCGGTTGAGAAAATGAACCACCCAATTTTTTTGTGCAGTTCAACTGAAATGGAGCATCCCTGGCGTGCAGACTGATTAAGTGCCAGATGAATATACGCGTCAACCAACTTGTCTGGAATCTTTAGATTCCATGCCATACAGTTCGCTACCATATCTGCCGATAACCAAAAGGCACAAGTTGGGACCAAAGACTAGACTGTGTTCTTCTGGGCTATGCGCCAAGCAATATTTTTGGCGTTCACTCTCCTAATACTTGGAGTTTGACAACTGGTTGACGCCGGTTGATACTCGAATGAATATAGGCACTTCTTGTCAACATCGATGCTTGTCTGAGTGAACTTTGGAGTACATAGCAGCAGCATAAGTATCTGTCCATCTGATCATTTGTGCAGTTCTACTGAAATCACCCAATGCAATGATTTGCCTGCGAGTTCAGGCTCCAAGTTAATCCTTTATAAAATCGGCAAACAGTAGCACAATACCAAATTACCAATACATGACAAGCACAATAATCAGGATAAAGACTAGTACCAACCTGTGTGAGATAGCATATCAATTACTATTTCCTTTGATAGGAAGCCGAGATAAGTGAAGCGACTGGCAGCAAAGGAAGAAAGAAGGCCGAGATTAGCGACTGACAGGAAAGGACGGAAGCTGTCGAGGGAATGAAGCACCCAAAGTTTTTGTGCAGTTCCACCAAAATCGAGCATCCCTGTTGGCACATATATTGAGAGAGTGAGATTACTGTAATAGTGGGACTAGTTGATGAAACATACACTAACAAATAGAAGCACCCTCATTATCTTAGTGGGTAAACTTAGCAACATAGTAGTCTTGCTTAAAGAGAGGTATTAGTTTATTTAATCAGTGCCAATTAGCCCAACACTCAAAGCATTGTCATTTATCATAGGTTGCAAAACTTTAACGTGCAAAGATAAAGGAGTTTCTCATGACAGTAGCATGATACAAATAGAGATGACAGCAAACTAATATGGATGAAGGCCTTAGGCCTGTACCAACCTGAGAAAAAAAGCTTATTCATGTAGTCCCATAAGAGATGATAAAGCACTCACTAGAATCACTCAATAGTATATATTTTGTGCACTTCAAATGTATGGTTCAAATCACTCTTGTTTACCAATGCTGAGATTAAATCCAAAGATTATCAAGAACTTCCCACAGAGTTAAAGCACTGGCTGGGATACAGTTCATTGTATTGTCTTGTGTAGTTCCACTAAAATGTATGATTGGCACAACATGATCCCTGTTTGCACAAGTAGGAACAAGGTGAAACCTCGTTAGCTTAGTGAGAAAGGATAGGAAGACATTAGCATATTACTCTAACAGTAGCATCAAATTCACGATGGACAATATGCAAAACATTGCCTCAATGAACCAATGGCAATAAATTGACATGCAAAACAATATCACTATTATGTCATGACACTAATAATATTCCCTCCCTGCTCCACCACATGATTCACCTCCATAGACAAACATACACACATACATGATTCAGCATAGGGTCCTACTAAAGATTTGTTTAACTCCGACAGGAAAATTAGGCAGCAATAAATTAGTGGTACTTAAGTACTCCTAATTAATTAAGTGAGACAGCAGAAGTGGAAGGGCTCCCTAGAGGATCATCTCACATGTTAGGTAGTCGTTGCGGGATCCCTTGAATGGCCTCGACTGAGGCCTCTGGCTTCAGCAAGATCGCCTTGGCACTGTTTATTCTTCTTCTTCTTCCTCTTCATGCTCTGTTTCTCTTTCTCCTCACCAGTTGGTGAAACCAAGTACATGATTGGCCTTCTATTTTAGAATTGGTTTTGTCAGTGAGGGAGTACAAGTGTACTAGTAAAAAATAGCATTATTTTCTCATGGCAGTCGGAAAATAGAGATGAAAACATGCATTAAATATCATTCTTACCTAAATGAAGGTTATGGCGCCAATATGGATTCTGAGGATTGGAACACAGATCTCCCTTTGTACAGTTCCACCGAAATGAACCAACTGTTCCATTCTGACATTCCAGTTAAACAACACAAAAGTCACTTCTTTTAAGAAGAGTTTTGTGCAGTGCACAGGTCAGAACAGCAACCAGGTGAATTGGATAACCCTGTTTGCACAAAAAGCTACAGAGGTAATAGTTAGAGTCTCAAATAATTACAGGCAAAAACATTTGGCTAAACTTGTCATGGCTTATAACAGTGGCATGGCTTGATTTTTACCAGGGACATTACATTAAGAACAACTAAATATTTGGTATAAGGGCATGGGACAGAGGGTGCACCAGCAGTCCAGCACCATATACGTAAACAGGGGCATAAAGTGGTGATTCTTAGTTTGTTGCCCCGAGAAACAAACATCCGAGAAACATATCTGGGTTGGTCCCATTTTTGTTCACTCTAGCCACCTACTCCTATGTGTGGATAGCAAATCTAGTCCTGGTCATACAACTGTGTACAACGTTACCCCTATATTTCCCTTTTCGACCAAGAGACCGGTTGGATGACCAGTCTATACTACTTTAACCCCCTTTCCTTCCTGTTTGTACCAAGTCCGATGTACATACTAAATTCCCCCACCCCCACTTTATTTCTTGTATGAACCAAGTACTCCCTCCGTCCGGAATTACTTGTCATCAAAATGGATGTGTCTAGAACTAAAATACATCTAGATACATCCATTTCAATGACATGTATTTTCGGATGAAGGGAGTACAAGATTCGACTCCATGAAGTAGCTTTACCTCTAAAAATAGAAGAAAAAAATAGGTGACGTTGGACCATCCGATCGAGAAGGGCTGAGAGGTAGAAACTGATGCACATGCAGTAACGTAGCGAGCTGGGGAAGTAGAGCTAAGGCGGTTTCAAACGAAGATATACCTGAAGGTCGTCGGGATGTGGATAGGTGGACGGTGAGAGGCTGGATCCGCCCACACTAGCGCAACAATGAAGGGATCGGAGGACCTCCCGCGCCGGCTGAGGGAGTCCTGGATTAGGAGGTCCTCGGACAGTCGGACTATGTACTAGTGCCGGACTGTTGGACTATGAAGATACAAGATTACAGACTTCGTCCTGTGTCCGGGTGGGACTCTCCTTTGCGTGGAAGGCAAGCTTGGAAATTCGGATATGTAGATCTCCTTCTCTGTAACCGACTCTGTGTAACCCTAGCCCCCTCTGGTGTCTATATAAACCAGAGGGTTTAGTCCTTAGGACAAGAACAATCATAATCATAGGCTAGCTTCTAGGGTTTAGCCTCTACGATCTCGTGGTAGATCAACTCTTGTAATACTCATATCATCAAGATCAATCAAGCAGGAAGTAGGGTATTACCTCCATAGAGAGGGCCCGAACCTGGGTAAACATTGTGTCCCTCGCCTCTTGTTACCATTAGCCTTAGACGCTAAGTTCGGGACCCCCTACCCGACATCCGCCGGTTTTGACACCGACATTGGTGCTTTCATTGAGAGTTCCACTGTGCCGTCACCATAGGTCTTGATGGCTCTTGCAATCATCTACAACGATGCGATCCAGGGTGAGGTTTTCCTCCCCGAACAGATCTTCATAGTCAGTGGCTTTACACTGCGGGCCAACTCGCTTGGCCATCTGGAGCAGATCGATAGCTACGCCCCTGGCCATCAGGTCAGGTTTGGAAGCCTGAACTACACCGCCGACATCCGCGGAGACTTGATCTTCGACGGATTCAAACCCATGGCAGGCGTACCGAACAGCCACGATGAGCATGACTTAGATCTGTCATCGGACGGTGTTTGGGAGATCACACCTGCAGCTGCCCCGGCTCTAAATCCCGAGCAGATTGTTCCATCCGAGGGCGGGTGGATAGACCCCACCACGGAGGCCGCACACTCATCGGAGATAGAGCCGAACACAGACTTCGCCTCCAATGAGGTGTGTGTCATCGGACCCTCGGACTCGTCTCCGGCCATAGGCTCCGAACCGCTTGCATCCGTGCCTATCGAATCTGATTGGGCACCGATCATGGAGTTTACCTCCACGGATATCTTCCAGCACTCGCCCTTGGGCGACGTGCTAAATTCATTAAAATCTCTCTCCCTGTCAGGAGACTCTTGGCCAAACTATGTCCGGCTTGAGTGGGAAGCGGACGATGAAGAAATTCGTTCCCCACCCACCACCCACTTAATAGCCACTATCGACGACTTAACCGACATGCTTGATGTCGACTATGAAGACATCGACGGTATTGACGACGATGCTGGAGAAGAACAGGTACCACCGCCCACAGGGCGCTGGACAGCCACCTCATCATATGATATATATATATATATATATATGGTGGACACACCCAAAGAAAGCAATGGCAGTGAGGCAACGGAGGACAACCCCCTTGAGAAACAATCTAAATGCCAACGTCAGCGGCACCGCTCAAAGCCTCGCCATAGCAGAAATAGTGATACCGGCACAGGAGACAATAGCACTCCGGATAATGCCAAAGACGAAAACAATCCCGCCCAGCCAAGCGTTGAGCAAGCCAGACGGGAAGATGGGCAAGCTAGCCCTGATGAACAGGCAATGGATGGAGATTCGGAGGACGACAATTACATGCCTCTCTTCGAAGATGAGGTGAGCCTCGGTGACGAAGAATTCATCGTGCCCGAGGACCCCGTCGAGCAGGAGCGCTTCAAGCGCTGGCTTACAGCCAATGAAAAAAGCCTGAAGAAAAAAAAGCAGCAACTTCAAGCTGATCAAGATCTGCTAACTAATAGATGGACTGAGGTCCTGGCAGCCGAGAAATACGGACTCGAGTGCCCAACCAAAAGTTACCCAAAGCGCAGGTTGTTACCTCAACTTGAGGAGGAGGCACTAGAGCCTACACTGCCAGCGCAGGATGCGGCTGGCCGGCCACCTCGTGGCCGAGACAGAGTGGCGTATCAACCCGAAGTCCAGCCAGCACCCCGTCGCCAAACAAGCAAAAACACGAAGTCCCGGGGCTACACACATGATCTGCGAGACAAATTGAACAAAGCAGGACAGTCAAGATCGATCTACGGATCACGGGGACGCGCCCCAACGCATGACGATGAACGTCACGCCAGATACACTAAATACAAATCCGGGCGGGCCGAATACAATAGACCAGACTCATTGGAACTGCATCGTGATGTAGCCCGGCATAGAGGCGCCGCACACCCCCTATGCTTCACTGATGAAGTAATGGATCATGAATTCCCAGAAGGGTTTAATCCCGTGAATATCGAGCCCTACGATGGGACTACAGACCCCGCGGCATGGATAGAAGATTTCTTTCTCCACATTCACACGGCTTGCGGGGAGGATCTACACACCATCAAGTACCTCCCACTAAAACTCAAGGGACCGGCTCGGCATTGGCTGAATAGTTTGCCGGCAAACTCCATTGGAAGTTGGGAGAACCTGGAAAATGCATTCCTGGATAACTTCCAGGGCACTTATGTGCGACCACCGGATGCTGACGATTTAAGTCACATAACCCAACAGCCCGGAGAATCAGCCAGGAAATTCTGGACTCAGTTCCTAACTAAAAAGAACCAAATTGTCGACTGTCCGGATGCCGAAGCCCTAGCAGCCTTTAGACATAACATCCGTGACGAGTGGCTTGCCCGATACCTCGGCCAAGAGAAGCCGAAATCCATGGCAGCCCTCACGACACTCATGAACCGCTTTTGTGCGGGCGAGGATAGTTGGTTGGCTCGTAGCAACAGTAGAGCAAGCAATCCTGGCACATCAGAGGCCAAAGATAGCAAGGGCAAGCCCCGATGCAACAAACACAAGCGTCGCAATAATGGCGATAACGCCGAGGACACGACCGTGAATGCCGATTCAGTGGCTCTAAGTCCGGTCAGCGGAAAAATCCATTCAAAAAGAACAATCCAGGCCCGTCCAGTCTAGACGGCATACTCGACCGTCCATGCCAAATTCATGGCACCCCAGGAACACCAGCCAATCATATCAACAGAGAATGCTGGGTCTTCACACAAGCCGGCATGTAAGGAGAAGGGGTCTCAAAGCGACGACAACGATGAGGAGCCCCGGCCACCAAACATAGGAGGGCAGAAGAAATTCCCCCCGCAAATCAAAACGATGAACATGATAAATGCCACCCACATTTCCAAGCTGGAACGGATGTGCACTTTTAGGGACGTCGACGCAATGGAGCCAGTCGCCCCAAAATATGACCTATGGCTGATCACCTTTGACCTTACGGATCGTCTGGCCAATACCAGTTAGGAAAATTAAGCCGCACTAGTCCTTGACCCAATAATTGACGGATTCCACCTCACACGAGTCCTTATGGACGGAGGCAGCAGTCTAAACCTGCTGTATCAGGACACAGCGCGCAAGATGGGTATCGGTCCTTAAGGGATCAAGCCCACTAAAACCACCTTTCAAGGTGTTATACCAGGTGTGGAGGCCCGTTGTATAGGCTCCATCACTCTGGAGGTAGTCTTCGGATCACCGGATAATTACCGTACCGAAGAGTTAATCTTCGACATCGTCCCTTTTCACAGTAATTATCATGCACTGCTCGGACGAACCGTGTTTGCTCGATTCAATGCGGTGCCACATTATGCCTACCTTAAGCTCAAGATGCCCGGTCCGCGCGGCGTCATAACAGTTAATGGCAAGGCCGGACGCTCCCTCCGTGCCGAAGAGTATACCGCCGCCTTAACAGCAGAAGCAACGAGTGGCATCTTTCAATCGAACCTCGAGTCGACGGCCAAGCTCCCGGACACCGTCAAGGGAGTCTGTGGTAGGATAGCCCGACTCATCCGGAGCTCAATTAAAACACTCTGGTAGTAAACTGAGGCAAACCTAGGATAGGCCACACACTGCGGCTCAACCGCTCTGTGGCACACAAACATTTCTTGCATTTTCTTTGCAGGTTCACTTTTGC
Source organism: Triticum timopheevii (assembly GCA_963921465.1). Classification (NCBI taxonomy): domain Eukaryota; kingdom Viridiplantae; phylum Streptophyta; class Magnoliopsida; order Poales; family Poaceae; genus Triticum; species Triticum timopheevii. The sequence goes on from OY997274.1 coordinate 276,387,074, forward strand.
GTAGGCCAGGACTGGCGACATGGAAGCAGCTAGAACGCATAAGGGAATCCTTAGATATTCCCCTCAATAACCATCCGACTACACTCCGGATCCGCACACGGCCTCCTCCCGCCTGGTCTCAGCAGGTTCCGAAGTCATATTTCTTTTTATCACATTACCTGTACTCGTACGCATCGACGTGTTATTCAATTACAACATGTGGCTTTATATGACGCTTATCTGCTATTGTTTCTTATTGACACTCTTTGTCAAATGGCATCCGTGCACCATGATATGCCTTAATATGCCATGGGCTTTATTGCACCCATAATACGGCAATAAAGTTCGAACACCTTCACGGTCGTTCGGCACCCCGAACTTATAGCATTATATGCATCAGCTCTGAATCATGTCTTGGGTCAATAGTTCGGTTTGCTCGGCTCCCATGTTTTGCTGCCTTACGTTCCGCTATATTGGCTAAGGCGGCATAGGGAGAACTACTGTGACTGTGTCCTGGTTCTTCCGGACGAGCGCCTCAGTAGAGAAAGTCGAAAACTGACTGTCATGATACGGCAAGAGCTGGTCAGCTATTCGAGAGGTTCTAAAATCTTTAAGGATTTCTTCCGCATTATGCGATAACTAATGCAGCTTGCAATGGATCAGCTTTTCTTCTGATCAGGTGCTTATAGAGCCCCTTGTGCGGTCTTCCGAACACCAAGGGCTGCGCCTACCTTCCTTTTGTCAAACTCCTATGGCTAAGTGGGAGTGATAAAGCCTTATAGTCCGATTGCCTGGTTCGCTACGCTAACACCTCCTTCAAGGACCCAAAACCAGGATAAAGAGTGCTCAGGTTTATCCCAAACACCCCCGTACTTCCTACGTGGGGGCAAAAGCTGACGACTGGCCAACTCTTAGGATTAATATACAAAACGGCTGCACAGGACGAAAAACTTTCAAATAACAGGCAATAAATAATAGAAATGACCTTGTTCAACATTACAAAGGACAACATGACTGTATTCATGGAAATATAATGTCCTTGGTGCATTGCTCCGCCACAACGCGGGATCCTTTCAGGACACTATCATAATATAATTCAGGCTTGCGGTGCTCCTTCCCCTTCGGCGGTCCCTCGGTCATCAGCTTTTCAGCATCCATCTTCGCCCAGTGCACCTTTGCACAGGCGAAGGCCATTCGCGCACCCTCCATACAGACCGACCGCTTGATGACTTCAAGTCGAGGGAAAGCACTCACAAGCCGCTTTATGAGCCCGAAGTAGCTGCTTGGAATCGGCTCGGCGGGCCATAGCCGGATAATTTAATCCTTCATGGCTAGTTCGGCCGCCTTATGCAGTTCGATCAGTTGTTTCAGTTGATCGGCAAAAGGCACTGGATAATTTGGCACCAAATACTGCGACCAGAAGAGCTTCTCCTAGGTGTTCCTTTCTTCGGCTCGGTAGAATTGGGCGGCATCAGATATGATATGTGGCAGCTCCGCAAATACCCCTGGAGAAATCCGAACTCAAATTAGAAACGTGATTTTCTCCTCAAATACTTGCTTTACATAGAAAAGGCCTTACCCGCCACGATCTTCCTCGCCTCCTGGATTTCCTGCAGGGCGCCTTGGGTTTCCCCCCGGGCATCGCATGCGGCTTGATGAGCCTTGGTGAGCTTGGATTCTTTCTCCGTTAAGCTCTGCTCCAAGGTCTCGCATTTCTTCACGGACTCTTGAAGCTCTTGCACAGCTTCAATAACCCTGGCCTCGTGCTTCTCACGAAGAGCCTGCTCTGCGGCTGCCTTTTTCTCGGCCTCGGCCACAGCCTTCTTAAGAGCCTCGCATTTCGGTCACCGCCACAGCCTTATCATACTAAATATTCGTTCGCACTGAACGCGCACAAGGTATTTTGTATACCTTGTTTATCCTCCAACTGCTTTTTCAATTGGCCAAGTTCCTCTTCGGCCCACTCCAGACTCTGCTTCAGTCCGGAGACTTCCGCAGTATGAGAGGTGGCAGGCGCTACATACACCTGCTTACAAAGAAAAGGAGGGAGAGATGCCATAAAGTGAGTCTCTTGCGAACATATATTAGATCCTCTGTCCGGTTCTTTCTTTCACCAAACAGTGTATCAGGGGCTACTACCTATACTATGACACTCTTCAAAACCTCATAAAACATACCTCAAAGCCCATTATAAGGCTGATGCAGGCTTCATTCAGTTCACTCTCCGCAGACTGGATCTTCTCAATCACCGCACCCATAAGGGCACGGTGTTCTTCAACGATGGAGGCGCTCTTTAGCGCCGCCAATAAAGTATCCATCACCTCTGGTTGGACAGAGGTTGCCAACGGAACAGGTGCACCCCCTCCAGCTGAGGGAGGCTGCCTGCCTGATTCTGGAGTCGTATCGATCTCCGGAATTGTGTCCGGCCGGGGGACGAATTCAAGATAGCCCCCACCGTCGACATTCATGGGAGCCTTTTCTCCCGTGTGTCCGGCCCCTGAAGTTTGACCTCTTGGCGCCGCCTTGATGACCCCCTGAGGGAGTCCTGGATTGGGGGGTGTCCGGACAGCCGGACTATCATCATCCGCCGGACTCCAAGACTACGAAGATACAAGATTGAAGACTCTGTCCCGTGTCCGGATGGGACTTTCCTTGGCGTGGAAGGCAAGCTTGGCGATACGGATGTGTAGATCTCCTACCATTGTAACCGACTCTGTGTAACCCTAGCCCTCTCCGGTGTCTATATAAACCGGAGGGCTTTAGTCCGTAGGACAACATACATTACAACAATCATACCATAGGCTAGCTTCTAGGGTTTAGCCTCCTTGATCTCGTGGTAGATCTACTCTTGTACTACCCATATCATCAATATTAATCAACTAGGACGTAGGGTTTTACCTCCATCAAGAGGGCCCGAACCTGGGTAAAAACATCGTGTCACTCGTCTCCTGTTACCATCCGCCTAGACGCACAGTTCGGGACCCCCGACCCGAGTTCCGCCGGTTTTGACACCGACATTGGTGCTTTCATTGAGAGTTCCTCTGTGTCGTCACCGATAGGCTTGGTGGCATCTTCAACCTACAACGCTGTCCAGGGTGAGACTTTTCTCCCCGGACAGATCTTCGTATTCGGCGGCTTCGCACTGCGAGCTAATTCACTTGGCCGTCTGGAGCAGATCGAAAGCTACGCCCCTGGCCGTCAGGTCAGATTCGAAAGCCTAAACTTCACGGCCGATGTCCGCGGAGACTTGATCTTCGACGGACTCGAGCCACAGCCAAGCGCGCCGCACTGTGACGACGGGCATGATCTAGCTCTGCCACCGAACAATGCCTTGGTGGCCGCACACGGATCCGCTTCGGCCATTAGTCCGGAGCCGATCGCCCAGATCGAGGGCCGGTAGATAGACGCCGCCCTGGGGGCTTCAACATCCACGGCGATGGAGCCGAACACTAATCTTGTCCCCTGCGAAACTCGTGATTCCGAGGCGCCGGACTCCTTGCCGGACTCCGAACCTCCCGCGCCCCTACCAATCGATTCGGATTGGGCGCCGGTTATGTAATTCACCGCCACGGACATCTTCCAATACTCGCCTTTTGGCGATATCCTGAATTCACTAAAGCATCTCTCGTTATCAGGAGAGTCCTGGCCGGACTATGGCCAGGATGGTTGGGGTACGGACGACGAAGAAATTCAGAGCCCACCCACCACCCACTTTGTAGCCACTGTCGACGATCTAACCGACATGGTAGACTACGACTCCGACGACATCGACGTTGTGGACGACGATGCCGGAGACGAACAGGAACCAGCGCCTACAGGGCACTGGAAGACCACCTCGTCATACGACATATATATGGTGGACACCCCAAAAGACGGGGACGGCGAAGAAGCAGCGGAGGCAGACTCTTTAAAGAAGCAGCCCAAACACCGGCGTCAGCGGAGCCGCTCTAAATCCCGCCACAGCAAGAATGGAGATTCCGGCACAGGAGATAATAATACTCCAGAGAGTGCCAAAGACAATCCCCTCCAGCAAGACTCAGCGCAGGAGGATGCAGAAGCAAGCCCTCACGAGAAGGCGGCAGACGAAGAGGTTGAGGATCATAACTATATGCCTCCCTCCGAAGAAGAAGTAAGCCTCAACGATGATGAATTCGTCGTACCTGAGGATCCCGTCGAACAAGAGCGCTTCAAGCGCAAGCTTATCGCCATAGCAAACAGCCTAAAGAAAAAGCAGCAATAGCTTCAAGCTGATCAGGACCTGCTGGCCGATCGATGGACCGAGGTCCTCACGGCCGAAGAGTATAAACTCGAACGCCCCTCCAAAAGTTACCCAAGACGCAAGCTGCTCCCTCGGTTAGAGGAGCAAGCATACATACCTCCATCACCAGCGCACGATATGGCTGACCGACCACCCCGTGGTCGTGACAGAGAGGCATCCAGGCCTCCAGCCAAGACCGTACCCCGGCATCGCTCCAAAAGTACGAAGCCAAGAGGGAACGCGCCGGACTTGCGAGACATATTGGAGGACAAAGCAAGGCAATCCAGATCCATCTACGGATCGCGTGGGCGCCCTACGACCCACGACGAATACCGTCGCGCCGGATATAATAACCCCGGCCGGGCCGAACACAGCAGACAGTGCTCTCTCGAGCTGCGTCGCGATATTGCTCAATGCAGAGGCACCGCACACCCGCTATGCTTCACTGACGAAGTAATGGATCATCAAATCCCCGAAGGGTTTAAACCCGTAAACATCGAATCTTACGATGGCACAATAGACCCCGCGGTTTGGATCGAAGATTATCTTCTCCACATCCATATGGCCCGCAGCGACGATCTCCATGCCATCAAGTATCTCCCACTCAAGCTTAAAGGACCAGCGCGGCATTGGCTAAATAGCCTGCCTGCAGAGTCAATTGGGTGCTGGGAAGACCTGGAAGCCGCATTCCTAGACAACTTCCAGGGCACGTATGTGTGACCACCAGACGCCGATGACCTAAGCCACATTATCCAGCAGCCAGACGAATCGGCCAGACAATTCTAGACACGGTTCTTGACAAAGAAAAACCAAATCGTCGACTGTCCGGACGCAGAGGCCCTTGCAGCCTTCAAACATAACATCCGGGACGAATGGCTAGCCCGGCACCTGGGGCTGGAAAAGCCGAAATCTATGGCAGCCCTCACATCATTAATGACCCGCTTCTGCGCGGGAGAGGACAGCTGGCTAGCTCGCAGCAACAATCTCCGCAAAAATTCTAGCAGTCCGGATACCAAGGACAACAACGGCAGGTCACTTCGAAACAAAAACAAACGCCGCATTAACGGCGACGATAAGGAGGATACGGCAGTCAACGCCGGATTCTGAGGCTCTAAACCCGGTCAGTGGAAGAAGCCGTTCAAAAGAACCACTCCGGGTCCGTCCAATTTGGACCAAATACTCGACCGCTTATGCCAGATACATGGCACCCCTGAAAAACCAGCTAATCACACTAATAGAGATTGCTGGGTGTTCAAGCAGGCAGGCAAGTTAATTGCCGAAAACAACGACAAGGGGCTGAACAACGACGACGAGGAAGAGACCCGACCGCCGAACAATAGAGGACAGAAGGGTTTTCCCCCACAAGTGCGGACGGTGAACATGATTTATGTGACCCATATACCCAAGAGGGAGAGGAAACGCGCACTAAGGGACGTCTATGCGATGGAGCCAGTCGCCCCGAAGTTCAATCCATGGTCCTCTTGTCCGATCACTTTCGATCGAAGAGACCATCCGACTAGCATACGCCATGGCGGATTCGCCGCATTGGTTTTAGACCCAATCGTCGATGGATTTCACCTCACGAGAGTCCTGATGGACGGCGGCAGTAGCCTGAACCTGCTTTATCAGGATACAGTGCGCAAAATGGGCATAGACCCCTCAAGGATTAAACCTACAAAGACAACCTTTAAAGGTGTCATACCAGGAGTGGAAGCCAACTATACAGGCTCAGCCACACTGGAAGTGGTCTTTGGATCCCCGGATAATTTCCGGAGCGAAGAGTTAATCTTCGACATAGTCCCGTTTCGCAGCGGCTATCACGCTCTGCTCGGACGAACCGCGTTTGCAAAATTCAACGCGGTGCCGCATTATGCATACCTAAAGCTCAAGATGCCAGGCCCTCGCGGAGTCATCACGGTCAATGGGAATACGGAACGCTCCCTCCGAACGGAGGAACATATAGCGGCTCTCGCGGCAGAAGTGGAGAGCAGCCTTCTAAGGCAATTCTCGAGTCCGGCCTTTAAAAGGTCGGATACAGCAAAACGCGCCCGGAGCAATGCCAACCAAGACCACCTGGCGCGATCAGAGCACGCGTAGCAATGCGGCCCCAACCCTCGCCCCCGCATGATCGCAAGAATAACACTCCGCGTACATCATTACGCTTTGGAGATACCATGGGCACAGGGGAAGGGGCACGATCGCAACGCACCCAGAGTGCGGTTCGACCACACCGGGGGCTCGCAAGTGTGCCCCCCCCTTTTTTTTATTTCCCTTCTTTGTGTACATAGGACTCCGTTAACCAGAGGCCCTGTCCGGCGATGAACCTGCCGAACTCATGATGCAACAGTCAGGGACGAAAGAAGGCTGCGACGAACAGTCAGGTGGTCTCAATTACGAGCATTAAATTCGATTATATACACCAAGTCCACAGCTCACCCCTGAAGGGGGACATGTTTACCTAGTCCAAATCCCTTGCTTACCGCACTATTTGTATCAGTCCGCACTCATAGCAGATTTCCTTTAATAAATAATGCAGCACTTTTCGACTGCAATTACATCACCTTTTTATTTATATGTTCATTACATGACATCTTGCACCCGTATATTTTGGTACGGCCGAATACGCCAGGGGCTTCTGTTCCCCAAATTATGGTGTGATAAAGTCCGAACACTTTCATAAGTGCGGCACCCCGAACTTATAGCATTATATGAATCGGCTCCGAATCATGTCTTGGGTCAATAGTTGGGTTTGCCCGGCTCCCACGTTTTGGTGCCTTACGTTCCGTTCTGTCGGCCAAGGAGGCACTGGGAGAACCACTGCGATTGCACCCCGGTTGAGCCGGGCGAGCGCCTCAGTGGAGAAAGCTAAAACTGACTGGCATGATAAGGCGACAGACTGGTCGCTGTTCGAGAGGTTTTTTCGGGTCCTTAAAGACTCACGCCGCTTCGAGCGAAGTTCTAGACAATGTCCGACGAAGGCGTGGATAGCGCCCCGGATTCGGTCTTCCGAATACCAGGGGCTTTGCCGAAATTTAAAATTATAGAATTCTATGGCTAAGTGAGAGTGTTCAAGCATTATAAGTCCAGTTGCCTTGTTCGTTGTGTTGAGCGCCTCCCTAGATGGACCCAAAAATGGGAACAAGAGTGCTCAAGTTTATCCCGAACACCCCAGCACTCGTGGCTTGGGGGCTGAAGCCAATGACTTGCCATCTCTCAGATTTTCTAAACGGCCGCACAGAAGGTAATATTTTAAATTAAACAAGCGTTGCTTAAACGCGCACATGAACAAAGTTTCAGCGCGCGGGATAATGCATAACGAGTTTACTCAAAGATTACATTTCGGGGGTACTCATCCGCAATATCGCGGGCTCCCTTCAGGACAGTTTTATAATACATCTCGGGCGTGCGATACTCCTTGCCCGGTGGCGGTGGGTCCGTGAGAAGCTTCTCCGCATCCAACTTGCCCCAATGCACCTTTGTGCGGGCAAGGGCCCGACGAGCACCTTCAATACAGGCGGAGCGCTTGATAACCTCCACCCAGGGGCACGCATCCACCAGCCGCCGCACAAGGCCGAAGTAGCTTCCAGGCATGGCCTATCCAGGCCACAACCGGACTATAAGGCCCTTCATGGCCTCCTTAGCTACCTTGTGGAGTTCGACCAGCTACTTCAGTTGGTCGCTTGGGGGCACCGGATGGCCGGCCTCAGCGTACTGAGACCAGAAGACCTTCTCCGTCGAGCTCCCCTCCTCGCCACGATAGAATGCGGCAGCATCGGACGCACTATGCGGCAGATCTGCAAACGCCCCTGGAGAGCTCCGAACGCGGGTAAGTGTAAGGTAGTTTACATTAACATGCCTGCTTTGCATGAAAAATGCCTTACCCGCCGCTATCTTCTTTATATCCTCAACCTCCTGAAGGGCCTTATGGGCCTCGGCCTTGGCGGACTTGGCACTTTCGAGAACCGAGGCAAGCTCGGACTCTCGAGTCTTGGAGTCACGCTCCAAACTCTCATGCCTCTCCATGAGAGCCTGGAGCTCTTGCCGTACTTCCTCCACCCATGCCTCCTGCTTTTCTCGCTCTACCCGTTCCGCGGCCGCACTGCGTTCGGCCACGGACACGGCCTCCTTCAGGGCTGCCACCTCGTTCGTGGCCCCTGCAATACCCATATTATCCTTGTTAATTTTATTGCAACCAAAATCCTTTTCTGTAAGGTAATCATTCAAAGTGGTGTGACCCACCTTCTTTGTCCTCGAGCTGCTTCTTGGCATGGCTGAGCTCTTGCCCGGACCGCTCGAGATCCTTTTTCAGCACATCGACCTCCGCCGTTAGTGCGGCAGAGGTCAGCAGCGCAGCCTGCAAGCCCATATTGACATATTTTAAGCAACCCTGCGTATATCTTGTTAGATACTCAGTCCGGCTTTTTCTTTCCGAACACCGAACTGAGCATCAGGGGCTACTGTCTATGCGGTATTACATTACATTATTTTAACTTCTTACCTCAAAGCCTGTTAGAAGGCTGCTGCAGGCTTCGGTCAGCCCGCTTTTGGCGAGCTGAACCTTTTGAATCACCGCACTCATGATAGTGCGGTGCTCTTCCTCGATGGATGCGCCTTTAAGCGCCTCCAACAAGTTATCCGGCGCCTCCGGTTGGACGGAGGCCGCCGGCGTCACGGTCTTGCCCTTCTTTCGAAGGGGCCGCTTGCCGGACTCTGGAACCACTGCGGGTTCCGATGTAGAGTCCGGCGCAAAGTCCGGGAGGCTGCCTGACGGCGCCTTCGGAGCCTCCTCCTGATGGGTTCCTCTCTGGGATCCCACCTCGGCGTCCTCGTCAGCGCGTGGGGTAGAGGCGGTCGGAAGTCAATCCACATCCGACGGGGCCAACAACCCGCTCGATGAGTCAGGGAGATCGTCATCGGCCGGACTATGGACAGAACGCGGCGTTAGAAGGACACTACGCGACATAAAATATATTGCATATCAAGGATCCGGATACTTACGATCTCGCCGGACGCCTGGCCCTTGGAGGCCACTCATCCTTGCCAACGCTGGTGTTGGCGAAACTGTCCGGGGGGATAGTTCTCCCCCTCTTGGACCCTTCGGCCTCCCCTATTGGGGAAGCCTTCCTCTTCTTCTCTCCCCCTCCGGGAGAGAGTACTCCTCCTCCTCGTCATCTTTGGGGGAGGAGTCCGCGTCGTCGTCAGACGCCTGATTGCGGGAACTCTTTCGAGTCCCCGCGGCCACCTTCTTGGCCTTCTTCTCCGGCACCACGTGCGGTGCCGGAACCAGCAACCCTGCTAAACGGGCGTCCACTGGGTCTTCTAGCATGGGAGCCGGGCTGATAAGCTGCCTGGCCTTCTCCATCCATTCCTGTCAAAGGAAAGGAAGGGATGAAACCCTCTTATAATCAATTCGATTACTACAAAGTGTCCCGTAATGGGGTTGAATCACTTACCTCATCAGTTGGATGCTGCGAGCTGAATCCGTGATCTTCCGTCGCGGATACGGGGGCTTCGGCGCCCTTAAACAGCATCCTCCAGGCGCCTTCGTATGTCGTATCGAAGAGCCCGCTCAGCGCCTGGTGCTGTTCCGGATTGAACTCCCATAGATTGAATGCCCGTTCTTGGCATGGGAGAATCCGACGGATGAGCATGACTTGGACCATGTCGACGAGCCTGAGCTTATTGCTCACCAGCTTCTGGATGCAGGCTCGGAGTCCAGTCACCTCCTTCGGATCACCCCACAGCAAGCCTTTCTCTTTCCAGGAGGTGAGCTGCGTGGGGACGCCAGATCTAAACTCGGGGGCCGCCGCCCATGTAGGCTTGCGCGGCTCGGTGATGTAGAATCACCCCGATTGCCACCCCTTGATGGAGTCCACGAAGGCCCCTTCGAGCCAAAGGACGTAGGGTAATTTACCCAACATGGCGCCTCCGCATTCCGCTTGCGTGCCCTTCACAACCTTCGGCTTGACGTTGAAGGTCTTGAGCCACAGGCCGAAGTGGGGCCGGATGCAGAGGAAGGCCTCGCACACGACGATGAACGCCGAGATGTTGAGGATGAAGTTCGGCTCCAGATCGTGGAAATCCAGGCTGTAATAGAACATGAGCCCCCGGACGAATGGATGGAGCGGAAAGCCCAGTCCGCGGAGGAAGTGGGGAAGGAAGATGACCCTCTCGTGAGGCCCAGGGGTGGGGATGAGCTGCCCCTCGTCGGGCAGCCGATGCGCGATATCGCCGGAGAGGTATCCGGCGCTGCGCAGCTTGGTGATGTGCTCCTCCTTAACGGTGGAGGCCAACCACTTGCCTCCCCCTCCGGACATATTTGGAGAAGGTCGAGGCGAGATGCGTGAGCTTGGGCGTTGGAGCTTGAGTGCGCGGAGATGTATAAGCAAAGGAGGAAGAAGGCGTAGGTGAGAAGGTAAATCCTTATCCCTTATATATAGGCGGACGAAACTGTGCGTCCCCCACCGGCCTGGTAAAACTCTCTTATCTCCCAAGAGCCACCATCAATGGCGCGGTTGGGTTACCCACGTCCGTATTGATGAGAATCCCGGAATAAGGGGAACACGATCTCTGCTTCGACAAGACGTGCCAAGGAAACCGCTTCGCTAAACGTGCTGAGGTGGTATAGTAAAAAATGATTCAAATAGTGGCTTGGTAGCGGTGTGATGTCACGCTGCATAATACGTCAGCAGATTGAACTAAGTGTACATTTTATTCTCTCTACGGTGGAATGTGGAATTTATTTTGCAGAGCCGGACACTATCCTGGTGTTCATGATCTTCTCTGGATTATTCAAGGGAGGAACCCACCTTGCAATGCCGAACATTATGCGCGCCGGACTTATCGTCATTGAAGCCTGGTTCAGGGGCTACTGAGGGAGTCCTGGACTGGGGGGTGTCCGGACAGCCGGACTATCATCGTCCGCCGGACTCCAAGACTACGAAGATACAAGATTGAAGACTCCGTCCCGTGTCCGGATGGGACTTTCCTTGGCATGGAAGGCAAGCTTGGTGATACGGATGTCTAGATCTCCTACCATTGTAACCGACTCTGTGTAACCCTAGCCCTCTCCGGTGTCTATATAAACCGGAGGGCTTTAGTCCGTAGGACAACATACATTACAACAATCATACCATAGGCTAGCTTCTAGGGTTTAGCCTCCTTGATCTCGTGGTAGATCTACTCTTGTACTACCCATATCATCAATATTAATCAAGCAGGACGTAGGGTTTTACCTCCATCAAGAGGGCCCGAACCTGGGTAAAAACATCGTGTCCCTCGTCTCCTGTTACCATCCGCCTAGACGCACAGTTCGGGACCCCCTACCCGAGATCCGCCGGTTTTGACACCGACACCCCCCCTCTTGGCCAGGGTCCCTCTGTGACGAAACCTCCGTATCGTTCACGTGTTTTGGGGAAGGGGCCTTCGGGGGTGTCCCGCTGTCCATAGCATCCGAGCCCAGTAAATCCATCGATGAGGATTGTTTGGTGCGGGACCTCGCCGGACTGCAAAAAAGTATGGCTCAATGATTAAAACGTCATAGTGAGTCTGGATACGCAAACATGTTCGGATTTTATAATCACGAGTTCTCCAGGGGCTGGGCCCTGGGATCCCACTCCGGGCTACTATCGGTAGTGGCGGTAGAGTCCTCCGGAAGGGGAGTTTTTCCCTTCTTAGGCGACTCGGTCTCCAAGGATGTGGAGGCCATCCTTTTCTTTCTTCTCCTCACTAGGGATTGGTCTTCCTCCTCTTCCTCGACCTCTCTGGAGGAAGAGCAGGCATCGGAGTCTTCGGATATGGTGTCCGAAGTGCCACGGCGACGAAGGCCGCCCCTGGTATTTTTGGCCTTCTTGTTCGGCGCCTTGTAAGGCGCTGGGACCAGTATCTTCGTCACAAGTGGGCTGGCCGGTTCTTTTGGCAGTGGGGCCGGACAGTAGATACGCCTCGCCTTTTTCATCCAGCTTGAGGAGAGTTGCGGAAAACACATTAAGAATTTCCCTTGGGTTATGTGAATAAAACATATGACTTGCCAACATACAATGACTTACCGAACTTGCGGGGCAGGACAGTTGGTACCCGCGGTCCTCGGTGGAGTCCGGCCACGATTTGTCGAACTTAAAAAGCACCTTCCAGATGTCCTTGTGCGAGGAGCCAAAGAGCTCTAGCAGGGTCTGGTGCTTGGTCAGGTCGAATTCCCATAAATTGCAAGCCCTGTGTTGACAAGGAAGAATCCGGCGAACTAACATCACCTGGACTACATTGACAAGTTTGATATTCTTGTCTTCCATATCCTTGACGCGTCTGGAGCACCAACAACTTGTCGGGCGAAGACCAGCTCAGGCCCTTCTTGGGCCAGGATGTAAGCCGCAGGGGAGCTCCGGATCGGAATTTGGGAGCTGCGGCCCATTTTGGGTCGCGCGGCTCGGTGAGATAGAACCACTGCTGTTGCCACCCCTTGACGGAATTACTGAAAGTACCTAATGGCCTTGTGACGTTGGGCATCTTGCTCACCATGGAACCTTCGCACTCGGCGTGCTCGCCGCTCACTACCTTGGGCTTCACACTAACAATCTTCAGCCATAAGCCGAAGTGTGGCGAGATACGGAGAAAGGCCTCGCACACGATGATGAATGCCGAGATGTTGAGGAAGGAATTTGGGGATAGATCATGAAAATCGATCCCGTAGTAATACATGATATCGCGAACGAATGGGTGGAGGGGAAACCCTAGCCCGCGGACAAAGTGAGGGAGGAATAGAACCCTCTCGTGGGGTTCCGGGTCGGGACGATCTGTCCCGCCGTCGGGAGATGATGGTTGATTTTCTTGGCCAGATACCCGGCCTCCCGAAGCTTTTTGATATCCTTCTCCCAGACGGTAGAGGCCATCCACTTGCCTCCTGCGTCAGATCCGGACATTTCTGAGGGCCTTTGTGGGCGGAGAAGACAAAGGCTTGAGCGCTAGAGCTCGAGCGAGAGGGAATGGATGAGCAGAGGAAGAAGAAGGCGTGGGTGAAAAAAGGGAGTCCTTATCTCTTTATAAAGGCAGCAGGGATCTTGCGCCTCCCCATTTGCCTGATAAACTCACTTATTTCCCAAGCGCCGCATTGATGGCACGGTTGGGTTACCCACACCCGTATTGATGAGGATCCTAAGATAAGGGGACACGATCTCTGCTTCGAAAAGACGTGCCAATAAAACCGCCTTGCAATATGTGCAGTAGCATGTTCAGAAAAACGGTTCGCATAATGACCGGGCTGTGGCGTGATGTCACGCTATGGAAAGTTGTCAGTAGATTAGATTTGTGGAAAATTGTGCTCTCTACGGTGGTATGTGGAAATTGTTTAGCAGAACCGGACACGATCCTTATGTTCAAGATCTTCTATGGAGTATTCGGAGAAGGAACCCGCCTTGCAATGCCAAAGACAATCTGCGTGCCAGACTCATCAACATTGAAGCCTCGTTCAGGGGCTACTAAGGGAGTCCTGGATTAGGGGGTCCTTGGACAGCCGGACTATGTACTAGTGTCGGACTGTTGGACCATGAAGATACAAGATTGAAGACTTCCTCCCATGTCCGGGTGGGACTCTCCTTTGCGTGGAAGTCAAGCTTGGCAATTCGGATATGTAGATCTCCTTCTCTGTAACCGACTCTGTGTAACCCTAGCCCCCTCCGGTGTATATATAAACCGGAGGGTTTAGTCCGTAGGACAAGAACAATCATAATCATAGGCCAGCTTCTAGGGTTTAGCATCTATGATCTCGTGGTAGATCAACTCTTGTAATACTCATATCATCAAGATCAATCAAGCATGAAGTAGGGTATTACCTCCATCGAGAGGGCCTGAACCTGGGTAAACATTGTATCCCCCACTTCCTGTTACCATTAGCCTTAGACGCACAGTTCGGGACCCCCTACCCGAGATCCGCCGGTTTTGACACCGACACCGGCGCTCGGCCAGAGATAACGGTGCGGCCGGCAGTGGGTCTCCTCCCTCGCTGTCGACGATGGCCTAAACGGTGCCCCTCCTCCCCTTCACCGGCGGAGGGGGATACGTCCAGATCTGTAACCAGCGGTGAGGATAGAAAGATAGTGTTTTTTGAAGGGAGAAAGACAGTGTTACCACCCCGATCTTGTTTAGATCTGGAGAGGATGAGGGTGTGTGAATAGAGAAACCCTAGAAAGCAAGCATGGAGGCTCTGGCCTATATATATACGTAGTGGGGTAGTTTTCCTTTTTCACTCCATCAAAACAATCATTTAAAATTGTGTACTACGTGCCAGGTCGCCGGGTTTTTTCGTTGTTGATTGTTTTTTGAGATAGCTACCCGCTTGTTCCAAGTGGTGTTACGGTGTGCTAGGTTGCACTTTGTATCGTTCAAGTCTGGTACAAGTCCCTCCATTAAATGAACAACCACCCCCTCATAAAATTGTGAACAAGCCCACGGCTAAAATTAGCGGAAACGTGGGTTGCCCCAACATGCATTATTATTTATATTTTCTACTCCCTCCGTTCCTAAATATAAGTCTTTTTTATTAGCCATACCTAAGACAAGAATTTTCTTATTAGCAGTGAACCCCACATGTCATAGACACAAAAAGTGTGGCAAGATTCCTTAGGCAAGCTAAAGTGTGTCTAACAATTTGAGCAACTCAAGTTAGGCAAGTGTGGGAAAAATAATGTGGCAACATAAGACAAACATAGTCACAATCTAAACAGCCCCGTAATTTTTTGTGCCATGCATGAAAATTTGGTTAGTTAAATTTATAGTCAAAATTTGGCAAGGTGCATCAAATCAACACACGCAAGTATCAAAAGGAAAGTCACGGCATGCATGCATGTGTTGTACTCCCTCCGTTTCCAAATATAAGTCTTTTTAGAGATTGCAACACGTGACTACATATGAAGGAAAATATGTCTACATACATCTGTATGTTGTAGTCCATTTAAAATGTGTAAAAAGACTTATATCGAGTGTAGTGCTTTGATGTGTCACGTCAACTCATACAAGACCGAGAAGTTTGATTACTACAACGCCCTCTCCCTCACGGACTGAGCTCTGGTGCCTTAACTGCACCTGCCTTTGGCCGCATGACAGGTGGGCCAACCACCTGTTGGGCCCACCTGTCATAGACGCAAAGGCAGGAGCAGTAAGTCAATGAAGGTGCGTCCCTCCCTCGCGCATGAGCGTGGTGGCTGGCAGGACTAGTAGAAACTTTCGCTACACGCTATCCCTCCCGCACAAGGTGGACGGACATGCAGCAGTGGATTCGATACTATAGAAGTAGGAGTAACATCATTGTTCGTCTTCTCGAAGAGGCGAAGAGCCAAGCGCAACCCGAACGTGGCAGTTGCGAACGCTCGCGTGGTGCGGTGCCTTGGAGCATGCATATAGCCAGGCTCTTGCATGAGACAAAATTGCTATCTGAGCCCACTATTGTAGTAGTACTAGTACTTGCTACTCCCTCTGTCTAGGTGAGTAAGTCATCTTAGGCTACTTCCAATGCATTGGTGCTTAGCTTTTGTAGCTAAGCTTCCCTCATTGAATTGTTTACCAATTAAACTCCATCATCCATTGGTTGATAGTCATTCTGCATAGGTCCACGCGTTTAGCACTATTTCCTCTTGGGGTCACCATAATGCTCTCTCTCCTCCTTAATTGCTTTGCCACATCACTTTCTTGCCTGTGTGGCACCCTAGCCGAGTATCATATACTAGTATCACGCATATGATACTAGTGTACGATACTACCTAGTATCATGTAATATTTTATTTATTGTCATGCATGAAACATAGTAGCATAACATTTATTATGATACGGTATCATGATATGATACTCAACCCTCTCTTTCTTCATTTAATTCTATGACACCTCATCAAAATTGTCTAGTTGGCATGCATGATACTAGCTATGATACTCCCATTACGATTAGCCTTAGGTTGTGCACCATGACCAAGGAGGAGGGGAAAACAAGAGACCTTAATGTTTATTTGCTAATTAATAGCACTGCATACAATGAACTAGCCACTGCATGTCGTGTTTGGTAGTCTCAAGTCATTAAAAGCATGCACACCTCTCATCTCTTATTGGTTGATATGTCAAGAAAAAACAAACAAGGTAGAAGTTAATGCACCGCGCCTAAGTGTTTTGGGATTATTTGGTTTTCGTAAGATGACTTACACACCTAGACGGAGGGAGTAGTATAGCCTTGTAAACCGGAAAGGAGTATTTTCCTTTCTAGAGATTTCAACAAGTGACTAGACTACACCGCGTGCAGTACTCCCACCCTTCCGGTTTATAGGGCACAAATCTCAAATCTCATGAACCAAGTCATTTTGCGATTGGAGGAATGTATCTCATACTTTACAAAACTAGCCTAATTAAACTCATGCATTAATTATGTAGTTCTCTTGTTTTCCTCTCCGCCTTGGTCGCGGTGCACAATTTTGAGCACTCCTATATGACTAGCCGCTCTATCTACATGCACGACATCAAAGCATCCGGGCCCGCGTGCCATCCACCAAATCACAGCGAGGTGCTATAGTCGAGACTCACCTGTCACCCCGGTGTGGCTATCATGACCATTCATATCAGAAAACCCACACCTTTACCAGTAGTGGTAAAGTGGCCTCGAAGTTGGACTGGACGAAGCAACCATCATTTCACCGGAACGCTCGTTGAAGCCCTTTCTCCCCTTTCTTGAAGAAAACCTCACTCCAGGCTACTCACTTCTGCCATTTTTCTTCTGTACCGACAAAGGAAAGGTGGGCGAATCAGTGATGCTGCTATATTTTCATTCCAAGAATCTTCTTTTTGCGAAGCACCGACCGATTCTCACAGCCTATTCTTTTCCCGTTTTCATTGCGATTGTGGTTTCCTTTCGATTGCTTTTTGTTTGTCAGTTCATTGATGGATCCTGGAGCACTAGGCAAAGAGTTGTCGGCGGACAACCCACTGGAGACTGCGATCTCCAGGAAGCGAGCACCGGCCAACGAGTTTACCATGTTGGCGGGCCAACCCATGGAGACTAAGAACTCCAAGAAACAAGCACTGGCCAAAGAGTTCACGACGTTGGTGGACGAACTCCTCAAAGAAAGTTGGAAGAATAGCAAGGGCCCCACCGTGCCTACCCCAGAAAATCTGATGGCAACCTATGCGAGGCTCAAGGCCGAGTTTGAGGATATAGTCGCCGTTGAGAAGTAGTATTCCCCTGGCAAGGTGATGGCCCCCATCGAGGACGAGGAGATGGCCCCCGGAGGGATGAGATCCCCCGGTGAGCTGCACAAGGTAAAAAATAATGGCTTATTACCATAGTTGTGGTTTTTGATTATTTGCAATGTGCTTGCTAATATGTTAGGGTTGTGCAGGTGCCGGTGGATGTCCTTGATGATTCCGATGTCGCGGCCCGTCCTGTGGACAACGCCCCAGAGATCGTTTTCGATGACGCGGTCCGTCCTGTTGGCATCCCCCGGAGATTGATTCCGATGCCGCTGTCCATCCTGTGGACATTGCCCCAGCAATCGATTCCGATGTCGCGGTCAGTCCTATAGACATCGCCCCAGAGATCGATTCCCATGTCGTTGGCCGTGTTGTGGTCATTGCCCAAGAGATCAATGACAAGAAATAGTTGGTCGCACTAATCCTTCAGGGTAGTTTGCATTGCCCTATGTTTAATTACCAAAATGATGCGTGTTATCAAACCATCTTAGGGCTAGTGCACTGTCTTGTGTGGGCGGTACTTGCTACTTTTGTTTGATAGTGAATCATGCGAACCCTCTCCGAGTTATGGAAACAGATGTATCCTTACCAACTTTTGATGTAATATATGGCATGCTTAGATGTAAGTTTGAACTTTTTATCATATCAGCAGGGCTTGTTTGATGATTCTTGGTGTTAGTAGGCTAGCTATTGTGTGAGCTATAGTACTTGCAAAACACTCCCCGAAGAGAAACGTTGGGCTGATGAGCTCGTGGTACGCTTATACTTATCTGTCGTCGATCGACCAATAGCACAAGCTCCTAAAATTGTAGGCTTAGCGATCGACCAGACAATAGTCAACACGGATACATTCAGGCCTCATTTGGTTCATAGGGTAGGAAAATCGTACCAAAAGTACAGAGATGTACAACACAAAATCATAGCAGTACATAGACGTACTCCCTCCGTTCCAAAATAGATGACCTAGGCGGGCTAGTTTGGCCTAGTGGGTTTTAGTGATATGACGTGGTACAGTGTCGTCCAGTCTTCGCGTGTGGTAGCAGTATTGCGGGTACAGTAAGTTTTCTTGAAGAAGCGGAATTCAATGAATTCATGATGGTTCCTTCGTCTGAACAACTTATAGTGGGAAAGGTTGGGCCTGCAATACGACCGGGGTAGATCAGGATAATTTTGTGCATGGCAGGTGGACCAGGATGGTCGACGTCCCACGTGTCGGCGAATGAAAGTATTCTTTTCGATATAGAGGACGAGCAACGAGTATTCATTGTTTATTTTTTATGAAAGCTATTGTCTCCACTGTTACGACGGAGGAGCGTGAAACACGGCAGCCCAGTGAACTTGGCGTGTGCACCACTCACTCCTTCCTCATGTAATGCTACCATACTGTTGACTATAAGGTTGGCTATAAGGTTACAACTTTTTCTCACTTTCTCTCTATCTATTTCCTCTCAAATGGTTTTTACCTTTCTTTTTTTTTAGACACAATTTTTTATGCCCTTTTTTAGAATTATTTTTTTATACCTAGGAGCACGTGTAGATACGGGCTCTTGCAGAGCCCACTCCTTGACTTTATTAATGCCTCTCTCTCCTCCACATAAGCGGGCTTATACCCACTATCTTACTGGTACTACTTTCTATGCATGCGTGTGGTAGGCAACTGTTGTCTTGAGGGGGCCAGGGCGGTCAGAGCGGGCTTGGAAGCGGTCCGGACTCCATCATGGCCCACCTCACATTATCACCATATATTTCTTGGAGTTCGTGCGCAGCGGGCGGGCAATCTCTTCTCCCTCCCCCATTTCTCTCTTCTCAGCCGACGCCCGCCGAGCGATTAGATTTCGGCTATCGACGGTTTATTCAATTGCAGTCCCACATGTCAATGAAATTGCAAGACAACGCGTGTCCCCTCCGGTGAGTGGCATGCGAGCCGGACTGTCGGGGGTGCGACGCGTACGAGTCATAAGTGTGCCGCCTTTTCCTTTAGAACTTGCAATGCGTAACATTTTCGCGTGATCGATCGATAGAAATCCAGAACAAAATGACGAGGGCGGTGCTTTCCCGCTCGTTAGGCGGGCTAGTTTGAGTGACATGACGTGCTACAGTGCTGTCCACTTGCTCCATTTTTATGTAAGCAAGAGTTTACACTCTTACGCGGGAGGAGTGTGAAACACCGCGGATCTGATTTTGATCGAGGGATAACTGTTCCCTGCCAAATAATGGAGCACTGTTAGTGATTATAGCATGATAGTTAGGGCATCTACAGGGCTGGCCCACAAATTTACACCGGCATCTGTCCGAGGAAACTGATGGATGCCATCCGATGCTGCCCGCATACCTTTCGACAAATATATGAACTAACCAGACAAAATTCATGCAAACAAAGCCTGGATGAAATTGATTACATTTCGAAAACTTTTCCTACAAACCGGACGAAATTCATTACATATTTCGCACAAACCGTACTAAAACCTACCGTAAACCTAATCTAAACGATCGCCGGCGCCCGACCACCATGTCCGGCCATGAACCCGAGAAAGCCGGCCATTGCCTTTGCCTCCTCCTCATCCGCCTCAATAACCTCCTCCTACAGAGCACAAGGTTCTGAAGATTTCCACCTCCACGTCACCGTCAAGCGAGTAGCGGTGGCCTTCCTGGGACCAGAGCGGTGGCGGCCTACCGTGTACTTTCGGCTACGCCCGTGCACGCGCGCTAGCTTCGTGGTCGTGGCGACGGAGGGCGGCCGGGGCGGTGCCGGCGATCTCCTTCATTTGCTCATGCGACAGTACATCGAAGAGACCTTTGGAGCGTGCCCGGAGCGGAGCCGCCGAGGTCCCTCATCTGCTCCTGCGGTAGTACATCCAAGAGAGCTTTGGAGCACCACGAGGCCATGGTTGGAGTAGTGCCGACAGAAGGAAGGGACCGGAGGAGAATGAGTGTGGGTCTTTGGCTATGGCTGGGAGCTGGGGCTCAAGTTAACATAGCGGGCGAATGGCAATGAGCCGCGGCAGACGGATGGACGGCTGGCGCTGGAGTAGGTTCGTCGGGCATGAATGCGGACGTTGCTTCAGTGACTTAACTGCAGATGCGTTGGGTTACTGACATGTGGGCCCAATGGGCATCTGGCCCGCATGTCAGTGACACACCAACTGCACCTGCAGTTAAGTCCGGTGAATGCGGCATTGACGTTCTGGAGAGACGGTGACCGTTTTAGGCGGGAAGCGCGCGCTAGTGATGGCAGGGGTTTTGGTAGGCCAGGGCAGTGAGACGCTGGTGTGGTGGTAAAGTGTGAACTCATGGATGACGAGCCTTTGAAGCATATGCGGCACGTACTGACAACCAGGCGTCCATGCAACTGCTCTTGTCGCCAGCTAGCCTTCGACGACCACCATTAGACAGCACACAACCATGCATAACTTATGAATAATGGATGAATCGATTAGACAAACACTAGTGTGCAGTGGCACTAAGATCGGTCGCTCACGATAGTACATACTCCGTACCATAGTATCCTCTCTAGCTAGGATGTTTTATAGAGTGTCGTTGTGATGGACGATATACATGAGCAAGGCGCTCCGAGTATGACCGTTGGTGTTGAGCCAGTTGAATACATGCTCGGCGTTTGCGTAGGCCTCCATCAAACGTCTAAATAGTAATGTCAGGCACCGCTGGGGCGCGCAGGTGACGGGCTCACCGTTTGCGTTGCGCCATGAGCAGGACTTTGATTTAGAGGGCGACGTGCATGCATTAGCATGCTTTGACAGCATGAGCGTGAGTGTCTGACGCAAAGTATTTCATTTTCATTTGGCTGACGAGTGTGTGTTGCAGCGACGAGTCCGTGGTTTGATTTCCCACATACGCATAATTTTGGTTTTTACTCCCTCCGTCCCAAAATAAGTGTCTTAACTTGGTACTAGCTCTAGTACAAAGTTGTACTAACCTTGAGACACTTATTTTGGGACAGAGGGAGTATTTCTTTCTCCATTGACAGGTAGGCCTGCGTAGATAGATAAAGCACACGAGCTGATGAGGCGCATGTGGACTGTTTGACTGGTCAACCAGACAAATACGGAGCTATACGCTGAGCCAGTGACCCTATAATCACCATATCTCGTATACAATGATCAAAGTGAGCTATCAAGACAAGTTCAATGACCGCCAATGCATTTTACTTGGTAATAAATGACCAGGATTGAAGGGGAATCCAAATTTCCTTTGTCTTCTGTCCTTGAGCTCTTGACAAACCAATGCACTATATGATTGTCCGGCCACTCCATCCCAGAGCTCTCACCAAGCGTCATTCATGCCCACCACACACTAACCGGTAAGGCAACGATGGCATCCCGCCGCGCTGAGTTCCTCGCCGCCCACGACCGCACACAAAATGGTAGGGAAGTGATGGCATCCTTCCATGCTGAGTTCATCGTCACTCATGACTTCACACCTATTTGGGAGGAATTTGAAGCTGCCAAGGCTGAATGGGCAGTAGAGCAAGAGGCGGCCAAAGCCGCACAGAGGGAGCGGAAAAGTCAGAAAGCACTCAAGAAAAGAGAGGCCCCCCGCCACAAGAAAGAAGAGGACGCACGCGCTGCTGCGGAGAGGTTGGCGGAGATGCAAGCACGGTGGGGTGTCACCGACAAAGCCGGGAAGGAGAACGACGGTGTCTGGCCAGCATGTGAGAAGTAGTAGTACTAGTAGTTAGTGTGTGTGTCTGTGTTTGAGTACGAGCATGTCCCAGTACTACTAGTTACTACTGTAGTTGTTAGAGCAAATTACCAGTACATTAGCCTATACTAAATGAAAAAATTCCTATCCTATGCATCAAATGGCATCTCTTTCTCTATAGGAATTGAGATGCATGTCATCTCACTTCCTATGATTTTCATATTCCTATAAATTCCTATCCTATGAACGAAAGGAGGGCTCTATTGGAGTAACTACTATAGCTAGCAGTACTGCCGGTACAGTAGTTTTCTTCAAGAAGCACAATTCAACGAAGTCATGATGGTTCCTTCGTCCGAGCAACTTCAAAGTGGGAAAGTGGGCCTATGATTTGACAGCTCATTAGTCATTATTACTGCGGCCCGACGACCGGGGTGACTCTCCCTAGGAGTTCTGCGTGCATGGCAAGTGGACCAGGATGGTCGACGTCCCACATGTTGGCGAACAGAAGTATTCTTTCCGATATCGAGGAGCAAGGAAACTGCGCGGTATAGTATCACTGCTGATTGGTTCTCAAAAAAATAGTATCACTGCTGATTTATAATTATTTTTTATTTCTGATGAATGCTAGCATTTCAACTCTTACGACGAAGAGTGCCAAACACGGCACGTGCTGGATGTCCCACACGTCAGCGAAAGGAGTGGGACATGAACAGCGTGGTAGAGCCTAGCGCAAAAAAATAGCGTGGTAGAGCATCTCCACTTCTTCCACTTCTGGGTCGGAGACCACACGTAGTAGTACTAGTGGTATGAATGATAGGAAGTGCAACCTAGAGAGA
The DNA here is from genome assembly GCA_963921465.1 of Triticum timopheevii. Lineage (NCBI taxonomy): Eukaryota > Viridiplantae > Streptophyta > Magnoliopsida > Poales > Poaceae > Triticum > Triticum timopheevii. The sequence continues at coordinate 276,410,021 of OY997274.1, forward strand.
AAGACACGTCTAGTTGGAAGGTCTCGGGGCATACATGTAAACAAATATAAAAGTTAATATGTGCCTCCAACTAATATAGTAGTAGTAGAGTACTTAGGTACGTACTCCATAACATCACCGTGCATTGCACATACAACATTTAGTGGTAGTACCTAGTAAGAGACAAATGCCGCCCAAGAGTTCCCTTCTCGACCCACTTTTGGGTGTTTGGTAGAGTGTATGGAGGGTGCATGAGTCCACACTAGTTTAGCACAAATACACTAGAAGCATGAATGAAGAGAGCATGAATGAAGAGGGGTGTTGAGTTGAGCATGCATGAAGAGGGAACAACTATGCTGAGATGAGAACGCAACCAAACACACCCTATATGCCACGCATGTTCATACCATTTATGCCTTTCTATTTCACTTACTACGCTACATTACTCAGGTTTGTACGTCCACTCCTGGGTACATGTCCGTCTCGTAGTTCCAGTCCCACGTGTTCTTCGATGGAACGATCCTTGCATGACACATGCACCTTGATGCTAGATGTCTCGCGTGTTGGAAAAAGGATGAACAAAGCTCACATAAAAACATAGAGTGGAATAACATTGATTCCCGACAACCGAGAAGGAGCAAGGAACCTCTTGGTGGAGCGTCTGCACTCATAATATTTAATATTATTCAACGATATAAAATCAACCAATCATCTCCACAGTGGACTGGAAGAGTACGAAACACGGCAGCCCTGTGTAGTTACATCATAGTAGTACATGGCTAACCCACTCTATCACCATATTTCTTGGCTTCCGTGCAACACCTATCTCTAGTAATCCAGCAACCTGTATCGCTTCTCCCTCCTCGTCTCTCTCAAAGTGCGGCGGACTGGCATTTTTGTCGTCTATTGAGGTCGATTAACTCATCACATGTTAGCGACATGCCAAGAGCATTCTATAATAATTCCTTTCAAGTTTCATTTTCAAAAAGAAAAAAAATCCTTTCACGTACGAATTTGACTATATGCTTTGAGCAACTTGCATGTCCTATACTGCTCCTGTTTGGATACTCTAACTTAGCTAGAGGTTAGACTAACTCATGACAAACCCTGAACTAATTGTAGCCAAAGAGGTGTTTGGGTGACAGGGTTAGATTGACAATAAATGCACTTGATAGAGAGAGAAAAGTGATTTTTCAGTGGTCCCAATGAGAACTATCTCCAGTTAGCAACTCTTGGGTGGGATAGTTTTTTTGGTGGGTTCGGTGCAACTTGCTCCAATTTAAACCCTCATGCTTGGATACTTTAGGGCTATCTGAGCCCCAACTAGCTCAAACTAACTCTAACCCATGGATCAAAACAGGGCCTATGGCCAGCCTCGACGCGGAGCAGTCGCGTGCACCGGGAAGCGGCGCTCTCTCGGCCGTCGTGCCACTTCAAAGCCGGCACCAGTGAGAGGTCGCCTCCGCTCTGGCCGGGCATTAATGCGGCACTGACGCTCCAGGGCGACACTGACCATTTCATGCAGGAAGTGCGCGCTAGCAAGGGAGTATAGGTTTTGAACCGTTTCAGGTGTAGTACCGGTAGTTTGCAAAACTACTCTATTATTGCACTCAGTTTCCTAAGAAATTGTGGTAAAAACGTTACTCCACAGCCCGCTTCCCTTCTCTTTCCTCTTCCACCACCCACGCACGTCTGCAGGAAGCGACTGGTCAGCCCTTATATAGGAGTGCTAGCACAAAAAGATGCATGCATGACCACTAAAATTTCCAGATTAAAGCGTCGCTCCGGCGGGAGTATGGCGTATGTTGTTACCTTCGGCCAGGCCATGGCTACCGGGCGACAGCGACCAGAGAAGAGGCGGCGGGAGGGGAATGAATGCAGTTACTGTTTGGGTTCGTCGTCCGGCTTAAATAAATGCGCAGCATCATGTGTACCCGCGGGTGCACAAATTGTAACATATGTGTCTGCTTAAGTGGGCATCACGTAACTGGTGTGTGTGTGTGTGTGATTCTGAGAGAAAGAGTGCATGTGTGCGACTCTACTCTTCGGACATGTACTCAACCTTTTGCATCGGGATATAAGTATAATGGTATTTACTTTAGCTACTGATTTACGTGGCCATGTTAACGTGGTTGTGTAAAAAAATGTCACTTCCTGCTTGTGATTTGTGTTATATAATTACAAGCAAGATGCTCGCGCATTGCACGGAACATCAATATGCATTTTTTACAAAACACCTGTTGTGATTGACGCATGCAGGAGTAATCCCATGTGTAAAAACTAATGATATCTCGAGAATTTTATCGGAAAACTGGTATCTCGAGAATGTCATCGAAAAAATGAAAGATGAGAGATAAGGTGAGGAGGAGTGGAGCATGGTGGTGACTGGTGGTCAGAATGGGCAGAGGCATGGGGATGGATGGCGCCGGCAGGCGGCAGTGGCCACCATGCTAGATTGTTCCAGAGACTTCCTTTTTTATTGCTGAGCAATGAGGCTGTGGGAGATAAGGATGTGGAGAGAGGTGTGGGTACCTTTTGTAAAATTATCATAGTTTGTTTTCTATCCATCAGATATAGATCAGACGGTCTATATTACAAGATGGCAGGCACACCATCATCGCCAACTCTATTTTTTATAAGGGTACAGATGATAAGTTTGCTAACTACTAAAGTAAAGTGGAATTTGTCCATGTTATACAAGTAAATTAAGGTGATTGTTTATCATACGGGTAAGGTTGGATGAAGGGTGGTAGGAACAAATGCTCCGCCTAGAGCATGTGTGTGTGAGACGGAGGCTTAGTGTGTGTGGGTGTGTGTGTGAGAGAGAGAGAGAGAGATGGAGTTGTAGTGTGTGTGTGAGTGAGAGAGAGAGAGAGATGGAGTCTTAGTGTGTGTGTGTGTGTGTGTGTTTGTGTGTGTGTGTGGGTGGGTGTGCGTGCGTGCGTGCGTGCACGCACGCATGTGTGTGTGTGTGTGTGTGGGTGTGTGTGTGTGTGTGTGTGTCGCGGGGTCCTCAGTGGCGGATGTAATTTAAGTGTGCATGGCTTCATCATAGAGAGGTGATATGTATGGCAGAGGCCACCAACGATGGGGTGCGAGAGAGAAAATGCTCGTAGAGAGGGAAGAGAAGGTGTGTGTGCATGAGAGGAGTCGACATCGAGAGAACGTGTTTTTTCAAGAGACACCGAGGAAGACTACTATATATCGATGGTGCATGTAGGCAGTAATTAAACAAAGGGATGGTCTTATTGGTTTCGGGGATATGGGGGAGAGTGGGAGGGGGTAGCTAGAAGGAGATTGTTAAGTGTGAGTGTGTGTTCTACCCATCCAAGCGGAAGTTATGTGCACACAAGAAGAGAACGATTCGATGTGGCGTTAGGGTTCAGGGTAACTAACTATGTATGGAGACATAGAGACCTTGAACGTGCATGTGTGAGAGGTATACATGTATACGTGGGATGTGAGTGTGCGTGCGCGCGCATGATCGAGATAAAAGAAAGAAGACATAAGTCATAAGATCAATGACATGGGAGAGACGGATCGGTATGACAATATGCATGCATGTGAGAATGCAGGGAAGAAGGCCCGACAATTGAGCATGTGTTTTTGTCTTTAAGAGATAGTGGCGTGGGCTGGATCATGCATCTATGGTGAGCAGCGGGAGTGAGGCACAATGATTATGCAAAAGAGATCAACCTATAAATGCATATGTATGGAGAGACATATATAGTGTGGGTGATAGGAAGCAAGACTCCGTGCGAGAAAGAAATGTTGATGGAGAAACTACAGATAGATACAGAGATGGAGATGCTAGCTAGAGGGACATCCACTAGTTTGAGTGTTGGAGATGACGGACGGGTGGTTCAGAGGGTGAAGTTATATATGTGTGTGTGAGAGAAAGATATAAAGAGGGCACTTGACTGCATGTAGAGAGAAACATATGTAGTGTGCGTGATAGGAAGCAAGCGTGAGGGCGAGAAAGAAGGTTGATGGAGAAACAGATAAATAGAAAGATAAAGATGCTAGCTAGTGTGCATTAGAGATAGGAGTCGAGTGGATCAGAAGGCTGAGTTATGTGTGTGGGTGTGAGAGAGATAGAGAGAGGGTGCACGTGAGTCACATATAAACAAATATCAGAGAGAAATGAGATCCCGAGAGACGGAGTTTTGTGTCTGCGAGAGGGAAAGATATTTCACAACAAGAGTTATAGCTAGAGAGACATATGAGGGAACGCAAGATATCTCTAGGGAGAGAGAGTGTGTGTGAGCGACATACAAGAGAATAGTGGAGAAATATGAGACCCTGGGAGACAGAGTTTGTGTTTGTTTGTGAGAAAGAGATATTTAAGAGGAAGAGTCGTAGGTTCTCATATCTAAGGAGAGAAAGACATCTCTGTATGAGGGGTGTGCGAGTGGCACACAGGGTAATAGTAGAGAGAAATGAGACCCCGGGAGACAAAGTTTTGTGTTTGCGTGAGAGAAAGAGATTCCACAGAGAATCATAGTTAGAGACACATAGCAGGGAGCGAGATATACTTAGAGAGATATAGAGTGATGAAGGACGAGGGAGAGAGTACCGTCAGTGTGTTACGAAGATAAAAGATCATTGTCGACATACATGTAGCACAAGAGATACCTGAGAGACGATGAACGCGTATAGGTCTAGAGAGATAGTCCTATATAAGCATGAGTGATAGCTATATGAGACGAATATCTGGATTAAAGGGGATTCAAATATATAAACTGGAGATCACGACATCGATAATATCATAACGCAATTGGTGTATCAAACATGCATATTCATTTGAATTTGGGCACAAGTGTAATGTTATATAGTTTATCAATATTGGTGATCCATAGATTCTTTAATTAGAAACAATGCATGGTTTACATGCAATTAATGTCTAAACGGGATTACACTATATGTTGCGTGTGTGAAACACATTATACATGTTTGAGAAGTAAAAAAACGCACGAAACACACATTAATCGGAGACAGTTAGCGAGGGATGCATACATTGGATTTCAACATAAAGTGGTTTCAAATATATGAAAATCCAAATTGATGGATACAACCTTATGAATCTGACATCATGCCATTTGTAAACCATATTTATGTATAAATGGTGTTGTGCTTTTGAAAGTATATATAAAAAATGAAGTATATAGAATTTAATTCCAATCGAAAATGGATCCCGCCCAAAAAAATAGAATACAAACGGGATTTGAATTGAGTTGGCACGATAAACGTGCACTCTGCAAAATTTGAATGAAGCGGGGAAGTCGCAGTAACCGCCCGAAACCAAAATCTGCGAAATGGAAATTACTACTGCCTATCCCTGCCACGCAAAGCCTATCTGCTCGATTTCTATAGGTTTTGATAGGGGTAGGTTTGTAATTTTACCCAAACGTGACATAACCGCCTCTCACCCAGATTCATACACAGTGGGTGACAAAACACAGTGTGTCCTCGGCCGAAATCGACTCCCTCCCCGATTCATACACGGTGGGCGCCAAAAACAAACTCTCGTCGGCAAATATTTGGTGTATGCGAGATTACCGTCCTATCTCCAACCGACTAATATTGCTGTGGTGTAGGAAATTTGGAACGGGGCTAAGTTTGTAAATTTCCTCGCAGTTGAGACAAGCGTGCCCTGAATACATGGTTCCCCCCTTCCTCTCCACCTTCCTTTTCCCCATTCGTTCTCCGTGGGCGCCAAAACACCCTCTCCACCCCAGCCTCCTCCGTCTGCCACCCCATCCACCGTCGTCCTCCTCCACCATGCCGGAGATGATACCCTGACGCCGCCGTCCATTACAAGAGATCGACCTCTCTCATCCACGGCTTCGGACCAGGATCCTTGCATCCCGTCCTATCGCTTCATCCACGCCGTCGTCCACCTTGCCGGTGCCGCTCCTACGACCATCTCATCCACCGCGCCCCACCGCCACCGTCTACCCTCCTAGATCTGCTTCCACGCCGCCAACAGCCATCGCTACTACAGCACCGTCAAATTCTCAGCAGATGCATACACGACATCGCACCAGAGGCGGTACTCTTTCGTATCTGCTCAACTTATTTATCACAGCAAGAAAAAAGATCACCACTGCTTTACTCTGATTTCTTATCCATCACTTACTTGCTAGTTGAAAGCAAACATTGGTTGCGAAGTTGCCTTTGTCCGGTTTGCACCTTCAGATCCGCCATGGCACGCTCAACACTATACTCCCAATGCTTATGGTTTTCACCTTTTATATTCCACACTAGTTAAATCACAGTAGACTAAATTTCAAAATTGGGTCAGTCAATTTTTCAGAGCTCTTCAGAGTTCGCCGGTGCGAACGAAGGGGCTCGGGTGGGGACGGTGGTTGTGGGGGGCAGTGGTGGGGCCTCACCGAACGAAGAAAACTCGACGCGGGTGGGGGCGGGGTGGGGGTGGGGGTGGCGGAGGAACATAGGCGGTGGGGGCCGGTGGTCCGGTCGGCGGCCCATGCGGTGTTCTGTATGGGAAGAATCAGAGACGAGGAAGAAGAAGGGTTAGGAGACGTACGATCTTCATCCAACCACCTGAAATGGTTGAGAGACAGCAGGGAGTTGCATTCTTAATGCGCTCTGGTTCATCATGTGTGGGCACTGCGCAACCAACATTTTATTATCCAAAATATGCTTGCTCTTCTTTAGCATGTTCCTCTTCTGTTCTTCTTTAGTAAGTATTCTCTCCAATACAAGTCTTTGTATAGATTCCACCATGGACTACATATGGAGCAAAATGAGTGAATCTACACTCTAAAATGTATCTGGATACATTTGTATGTGATCCATAGTGGAAATCTCTACCAAGATTTATATTTTGGAACGGAGGGAGTATGATAGTAGTATAGTATGTTCCTTGTACTGAAGATGAGCAGGGACATTTGCAGTGTAGAGGTCTATACTGTTGGTTCTGATAGAGACTTTGAACTCTTCGGGTCTCTTTGATTCATAGGATTTTGTAAACATGGGAATAGGATTTGTAGTGGCCTGCCCACTTGAATCCTATAAGAATAGCAAGGAAATGCAGGGAGTTGTGTCTCCTTTGAGAGTTACACTGATATTAATAGTACCGCACCTTCGGTTGAAGAGAGCTAGTATCCGAAGCCTTTCTAGCCCTATCGGCAATACTAGCACATATATTCCAGCAAGTTTCACTTTGCTGATCTTACTCTGATGCTTAAGGTTTTCCCGTTATATCTACACTATGATCTGTGTAGCTGCTTTGTGTCGCACTAGCAGCAGTCCACTCTTGAAGCTAAACACTGCAATGACTTACAAAATTGGCACCAAGGCATTGAGTGCCATTCTGGATGCAATGAAACTCATACGCTCCCCACCTATTGACTCTTGTTCAGAATATGATCCTAATGACTCTTGTTCAATATTGCCACATATAGAGAGATAGCATGGAATTGCATTTCTTTGGGCGTTGTGATTCATCATGAGTGGGCAACCAACATTGTATGCTGAAGCAGAACCCCGAGAATATGCTTCCTCTTCTGTTCTTTAACATGTTCCTCTTTGTTTATTCTGTATTTAGTATGTACACTATGTTCATTGTCAGGAAGGGGAGCATGGACATCTGCAGTCAACTGCTGATAGAGCAGGCCTGTACGTGATCGATACACTTTCAATTACTAGCGGCAATACAACACCATATTTTCAAGCCAGTTCCACTTTCCCGATTTATATATCATGGTTATGGTGTACCCCTTTTATATTGTCGTGGGAACGAACACCTATGGGACCGGAGCCCCTTACGGTTCGGCGGGGGGCGGAGATCGCACGAAGAGCAGATCGAGGCGAAGCACATGAGCCGTTTACCCAGCTTCGGAGCTCTCCCGAGAGATAATACTCCTACTGCTGCTTGTCTGATTGTATTGAGTTCTTGCTTGAGAGCGTGAGTGTTTTCTAGTTTCGAATGCTTCGAACCCACCTCTACGTTGCGCATGGGCCTCCTTTTATATGCTCAAGGGGTCGCCGACAGGTGGCAACGTAGACAAGGGCAAAAATGGAAAAGTGTTGCGGTTGGTACACCTACTTGTACAGTGTATCATACCTAACCCTGACGGCAGAGGTCAAAGGCATTAAATGCCCGTCTGTGTCGCCCAAACAGTGCAAAAAGGGACCGTCAGGGGTGCCACCGCTCGCCACGATGGCAATCTTGTCAGCGTCGCGTGCCACCTCGCACCGCTGGCTGCACAGCCTCTCGCCACGTGCACCTGGAAAGGCCTCAGGGCGACACGTTGGTGGATGTGCTGGAGCGCCGGTACAGAGTGGTAGCTTGCCCGGCAAGCGCCTTGCTGCGGCCGTTGTCTTGTCGCGTCCGGAAGCTTGTCGCTCGCCGGGCCTTGCCGGGACACGAGGCGCGTCACGGCAAGTTCCTTGAGATGCCTTGGTTGGCCTTCCCGGCAAGCTCCTCTTGCCGGGGTCTTGTCTCCTTGGCTTAAACACTTTGTTCTTGAATGGCTCCAAAGGAACCACGGAGGACCTTGGCGGTCACCCGGCAAGCCTTGCCGCGGGGTGCTGCGACTGCCCGTGCACAAGTTCGGGATACTAGGGTACCCCTACTTTAGTACACCGACAGGAGCCCCCGGGCCTGGGCCACACACGGTGCCGAGCGCTGTTGGGCCAGGCCCAAAACAGGGCACGGGCACGCGCGGCCTGGGTCCATGCCGTATCTTACTCCGTATCCACCGCGCCCTCTCCTAACGGCACGCGTTGATTGCGGCATCGTGGGAGAGATCGTGGGTGGTTCTTTATTCGGAAAAGCAGAACGTCCGCCCCCTAACTCTTTATAAGCAGGGGAAACAGGGGTAGTTCCTCCATCTCACCAGTTGCTACTTCCAATCTCAGAAATCTCCGCCGCTCCCCCCTTCTTCCAAAGCCGAGAGAGAGCAGCGCTCCGCCCCCCATCGCCGCCGGCGCCACCAATGCCTTCGATCTCCCCCACTACCTCCGCCATGGCTCCGAAAGCCGGGAAGGCTGTGAAGTCGGCCGAGGCGCTTCTGCTCGAGGCGCTGCGAAAGGAGCGGGCAACTTCCCCCCCCCCCCCCCCCCGAGCTCGCCGCGAAGGAGATGAGGGACTGGTATTACCTCTTCTGGTCGACGGAGACGCGAGCGCATCCACGCACGAAGGTACTCTCCGCCGCCGCTTCGGAACGGGCTCCGAATAGATATCCCTTTTTCGCACTGTTCTTCTACTGCGGGCTCTGCCCGCCTTTCTCTGAATTCTTCTGCGATATCATGAACACCTACGGGTTCCACCTCCTTGATTTCACCCCAAATGCTATTATGACCATGGCAGTTTTCGCGCATCTCTGCGAAAATTTTGTCGGAGTCCACCCAAACGTAGCTCTCTTTCGCCACTTCTTTATGCCCCGAGTTGAGAGAGGAGAGCCTCTATCCGGCGGAATCACCTGGATCTCAAGAGCCGGCAAGAAGGAAGCTTATCTAGAGGGGGAGCTCCGTAGCAAATGGGAGGAATGGAGAGTAGAATGGTGTTGGATTGTCGAGGAGAATCCGCAGCCATTCACCGCCCAGCGCCAAGCCCCAGTAGTGCGCGGCAACGATTGGAGCAGTATGGCCCCGGAAGACGATAGGCTGAAGATTGCCGTCACCCGGATCCTGCGCCTCAGGCTTGCCGGGCTGACTATAGACGCCGTTGGCGCAGATTTCCTTCGCCGCCGCATCGCCCCCCTGCAGGAGAGGAGGAGACCCGCCTGGGAATTCGGGGGTCCGGCGGACATTATGAGGCTGCGCCCGGGCCTCAACTTCAACTTCACTGTCCTGGAGCTGGACGCGATGCTCAAGGAGCTGTTCAAGCACGATCCTCAACATCCCGAATGGTTCAGGCTGCCGAAGGGCATCGTCCCGTTGTGCAACAATTCCTCGCTCGACCGCATCCGTGCAATGAGGTCGCAGTGTGATTCGCATGGAATTGTCCCAACTTGGCAAGAGCCTGCGGACGATGTCGTGCAGGCGTTCTTTGACGGCTTGGTGGAAGTGGCGGTCCGCGCCGATGAACAGAAGAGCCTCACCCACGACACCACCGATGTGGAGATGCGGCGCATCGCCACTAGGGCGGAAGAGGCGGCGGCAGCCACTGCCGCGGGCGAGTTTGGATTCACCGTGGAGGAGGCAGAGGCAGCAGAGGCGGCAAGCCTTGCCGATCGAGATGAGCTTGCCGGCGAGGGAGAGCTTGCCGAGCCTGAAGCCGAGTCGAGCGAGCCCACCGAGGGCGCGAGCGGCCCGCCATCTTCAAGCAGCTTGCCGCAAGCAGAGCCCCCAGCTCCACCAAGAAGGCGTCTCCGCAAGGCTGGGGATGTAGCAGGGCGGCAGACGGGTCAACAGCCGCCGCGCCGCGCGACACGCTCCGCCGCGACAAGCACTATTGCCGTGGGAGCGTCTCACGCCGCTGCGGCAACTGGAGCGGGGTCCTCCCGGACCGCCGCTTCTGATCCTGCCGCTGCCGCCGCCAAGCGGTCAAGGGAGCCTACTCCTCCGCCTCGTCGCGCCGAAAGGGGGCCAGACTTCGACCTCTCCGCGCTCAGCTCCGACGAGGAGGAAGAAGAGTAAGATTCTTTGCTGTATTTGTAGTTCTTCAATTCTTGTTGTTTTTGTCTTGTATCTGATTTGCTTTACTTTGAACTCATTCCTTTTCAGGACCCTGGCCCAGAGAGCGGCGAAGAGGGCCAAGGCTCCGGTGATTGTCATCGAGGACGAGCCCACCGCGACAGCAGGGGGTGCGCCCGAGACCACCTTGCCGGACCCGACAACTACTCCCCAAAGCAGCCCCCAGCGCAGCCCCCAGCGTAAGTATATGGTTTACTTCCCTCTGTTTGGCGCGCATGGGTGCTCTTTCTTTGCTGACATCTGATTACTGGTTTGTGTAGGAGCAGAGCCGCCTCACCAGGAGCAACCGGAAGCCGCCCCCGAGATGCCATCTGCTTCGACTACACCGCCAAGGGAGGATTCCCCGGCAAGGGAGCGTTCTCCAGCAAGGGAGAAGTCTCCGGCAAGGGACAGTTCTCCGGCAAGGGACGGCACCAGCGACCCCTCGGTGGTGGAGCCCATGACTGCAGATCCCAGTACAGGTAACCCTTCTTGCTTGAAAACCTCCCTTGTGTTCTTCTTCTTCTGATCTTCTTTTTGGATATTTGCTTGACTTTTTCTCTCTTTTCCCGGCCGTCAGATCCATCTTCCACGGAGCCAATGGAGACGAGGCCACCGGCGAGGAGAACACGCGCGGCAACACCGACGACGCCGCCGCCACCGAGGAAGGAGCCAGCGCTGATGATCTTGCCTGCGAAGGGGCCGCCAAGGCTGCCGCCGCAGGAGCTGGCGAGGGGTCCGGCGATCGCACTGACGGTCCCGAGGCCGCAGGAGCACAAGGCGCTACGCCAACCGCTGATCCCTCCGCCACTGGTGCAGCGTCAGGCTCCGAAGAGCCCCAGCCCGGCACCTATTTGAAGGCCGGTGATGGTGTCTTCATCAAGCTCCCCTGGGCGTCAAGCTCCAGGGCGCCGGTCGAAGGAGAAACTTTCGATGGAGAGGTGCTCGCCTCCGCTGGGCTGACGCTGGTTGACGCGCCAAGCAGTAGCAGCGGCGAGTCTGAGGAAGAGCAACTGCTGCGGAAGCTAGTGTCACTCTACTGCGCCTGACAAGCCAAGGTGGAATCCCGGGAAGCGCTTGTCGCGCAAGCGGGAGTGGATATTGAGAAGCATGCGGAGGAGCTCCGGAGTCGCAACCAGGAAGCCCTCCGGTCCATTGCAGAGGAGCAGGCGCAACTCGCCGAGGCGCGGAAAGCCTTCCTCCTCGAGAAGGCCGAAGCTGAAGAGCAACAGCGGCTTGCCGCCGAGGAGTTGTTTGCGCGGGAAGGCGAGTTGGCGCAGCGGAAGGTCAATCTTGACAGCCATGAGGAGGAGCTTGCCGCGCGAGAGCAGACATTTGGTGGGGCCCTCAAGGAAGCAAAAGATGCTACCGCAGCTGCCGAGGCCACCAAGAAGGAGCTGGAGATGAAGGTGGTGCAGCTGGAGGCCGATCTCAAGGCGAGGGGCGAAGAGCTTGCCTCGCTCCAGCGCGAGCGCGAGAAGGACGCCTACGCCCATGGCGAGCTGCAGGGTCGTCTCGTCGAGAAGGGCAAGGAGCATAGCGCCGCTAAGGACTCCAACGCAGATCTTGAGTTGAAGCTGGCTACTTTGACCAAGACGCTGGACGACGCCAAGGAGCAGGAGGTGGCCTTGAAGGAGGAGATCAAGGCCAACGAAGCGCTGCTGATGAGGGCCGCCGAAAACCAAAACACTTTTAGGGAGACTGTGGAACTCTGGACAGAGGGTCTCGTGAATATCGCCGCAGTCATCGACGGGGAGCTGGCGCAGCTGGGGATGGAGGATTTCGGGTATTCCTCCGATGAGAACCTCCAGCCCAGCGTCAAGCTCACTTTGTTCTTCAAGGGCGTGGCGACGGCCCTCCAGCGACTCCGGGAAAGGATCCCAAAGCAGCTGGCCGACGAGTCACACACGATCTGCGCGAGAGTTCTGCAAAAGGTGTTGGTGAAGGTGGCCTTCCGCAACCCAGGCCTCAACCTCACCAACGTCCTCAAGAAGCTGCCGGCGGATGCTGATCTGGAAGCGCTCAAGGCCCTTGTCGCACCCATTGTGGACAAGGTGAACGAGGTCAAGAGGGTTGATGGCGATCACGTAGATTAGGCTGCCCGTTTCCTCCTTTCCTTGTCGCTGCTAGTCATATTACAAGGTGAACGAGAACAATCTATTAGAGCTGCGACAAGTTATCTTGTAATATAACTTTATTTTGGGTATCGATTGCTATGTTATTTCCTTTACTTGATTCCTTCCTTTGTATATTTTTGCCCTACACTTTTAGGGAACTTGCCGGCGCAGGAACCTTAGCCGCGAGCGCTGAGTGCGGGACGTCAGCAGCCTGCTGGCGGTGCCGCTACCGACAAGAAACCTTGTCGCAACTAGTCGCAGCCCACTTAAACTGTTGAGCAGACTCGAAACAAAGTAAGGGCGCAACTAGCTACGAGTTGGTTCCTCCGCGCACAGGTTTTCCATACAAAGCACGGTCATTCGAGGAAGATAACTTAAAAAAATTTAAACTGATTGCTCAAACTTTGGCAACTTAGCTTTTCTGTCGTTTGCTTCCTGGTAAGGCGAAACTTTCTTGAACGACGCCTGTTCCACGCCATTATCTTCTCCTTTCCCCCCGGCAAACTTGTGGGCGAGGGAACCTTCCTTTCTTTGAGATATGGAGCCTTAAGGTTCGTTATCGCTTACCGGGGGTAGGTGCTGCACAAAGTGTCAGATAATACATGCAAAAAATAGAAAGCATGAAATTGACAAGATGTGCGGAGCACATGAGCTTTATTTATGCACGGGGTCTGCGCCCGGCTTTGTACAAAGGGTTACATGCAACAGCGGCAAGGCTTGTACAAAAGGTGGTTGCCGGAACAGGTTCCGGCAACCGCGCCTTATGGGTAAAACTTACGAAGATGCTCAATGTTCCAGGAGTTGCTCACCGGAAAGCCATCTTCGGTCTCAAGGCGGACAGCGCCAGGCCTAGTGACTCGTTTCACCCGGTAAGGGCCTTCCCACTCTGGCGTCAACTTGTTGGAATTCTTGGCGGACTGAACACGCCGAAGAACAAGGTCGCTTTCCTCGAGACTTCTGGCATTAACTTTGCGGCTATGGTAGCGGCGCAAAGCTTGCTAGTATCGAGCAGCTCGTACAGCAGCCTGAAGACGGCCTTCCTCAAGGAGCAGCGTGTGATCTTGTCGCAGCTGCTCTTGCTCAAGCTCATCATAAGCGAGCACTCGAGGCGACCCGTATACGAGTTCTGTGGGGAGAACTGCCTCTGCTCCATAGACTAGAGCGAAAGGTGTCTGGCCAGTGGCTCGATTTGGCGTCGTCCTGAACGACCAAAGAACCACCGGCAGCTCCTCAATCCAGTTCTTTCCGCACTTGCGCAGCCTGTCGAAAGTCCTGGTCTTGAGCCCGCGCAGTACTTCAGCATTTGCCCTCTCCGCTTGACCGTTGCTTCTCGGGTGAGCAACAGAAGCGAAGCAGACCTTGGCGCCAAGATCTTCGACGTACTGCATGAAGGTGCGGCTCATGAACTGCGTGCCGTTGTCGGTGATAATCCTGTTAGGGATTCCGAAATGGCAAACAATCGACCTGAAGAACTTGACTGCTGACTGTGCTGTCACCTTCCTCACTGCTTCCACTTCCGGCCACTTTGTGAACTTGTCAATTGCAACGTACAAGTACTCAAAGCCCCCGACATCTCGGGGAAAGGGGCCGAGGATGTCGAGCCCCCAGACCGAAAATGGCCAGGATAAAGGCATCGTCTGGAGAGCTTGAGCTGGCTGGTGTATGTGCTTGGAATGGAACTGGCACACTTCACACTTGGTTACTTGTGCAGTTGCATCTTGGAGGGCTGTCGGCCAAAAGAAACCTTGCCGGAACGCTTTGTCGGCAAGTGCTCTTGCGCCAATGTGGTGACCACATATGCCTCCATGTATCTCCGCCAACAGCTTTTGTCCGTCTTCCCGGTGAATACACTTCAATTTCACACTGTTGAGTCTTCTTCTGTACAGTGTGTCATTGACAAACTGGTACATACTTGACTGTCGGGCTACTCTTTCCGCTTCTTCTTGCTCTTCGGGAAGTTCTCCTGTCTGAAGGAAATAGACAATCTGTTGTGCCCATGCCGGAGCTTGCGGCTCGACAACAAGGACTAAAGGCACATATGCTGCTGCGGGAATATCCACTTCTACGGCGAGAACCTGTGGCTCAGCCGGAGCTTGATGTTCCCCGGCAAGCTTGCTGGAGCAAAACTTGTCGGGAGCGTTTGCTTCAACGGAACAAACTCTTGGGCTTGCCGGAGTAGACTGCTCCTCAGCACACTTGGTGTTGATCTTGGGGACCTTCTTGGCGACGGCTTCGGGGAGCTCTGCCGGAAAATAGTCACCAGAAATCAACTTCCTCTTCTTGCTCTGTCTAGTTGATGGTGTTACGGACGGTTGAGTCAGTTTGAGCACAAAGATCCCTGGTTCCACAGGTAACTTAAGTGCAGCGCACTTTGACAGGCCATCGGCAATGTCGTTCTGAGCTCTTGGAACATGTTCCATCTGTAAGCCGTCAAAGTGCTCTTCTAACTTTCTCACTTCATCAACGTAAGCTTCCATCAACGGACTCTGATAATTCGTGTTCACTTGGCGGACGACAAGCTGTGAGTCACCCCTGACAATGAGCTTCTTGATCCCAAGGTCTGCTGCGATCCTGAGACCGGCAAGCAAACCTTCATACTCTGCGGTATTGTTTGCCGCTTGCTCCTTGGGAAAGTGCATCTGGACTACGTACTTGAGGTGCTCCCCGGTGGGTGCGACAAGTAGCACGCCCACACCGGCGCCTTGCAGCGAGAAGGCACCATCAAAGTACATCAGCCACTCTTTGTTTGCTTCCTTGACGGGGATGCTCGTTTCTGGAATTTCTTCATCTGGTGTTGGCGTCCACTCTGCTATGAATTCTGCCAATGCTCTGCTTTGGATAGTTGAAGTGCTCTCAAACTTAAGGCCAAAGCATGACAGTTCCAGTGCCCACTCGACAATCCTGCATGTTGCTTCTGGATTCTGTAGTATCCTCTTCAGCGGAAAACGAGTGACAACTGTGATCTCATGTGCTTGGAAGTAATGGCGCAGCTTTCTCGAGGCCATGAGAAGGCCGAAAAGCAATTTCTGCACACCAGAGTACCTTGACCTAGCCCCCTGCAGAAGGGAACTGACAAAGTAAACTGGGCGATGCACCATTTTATTCTGTATCTCCTTATGCGCCTGCGCAGATCCATCCTTGCCGGGACCAGAGCTTGTCGGCGAAGCCCCCTGCTTGTCGCTGGATGCATCTGCCGTGGTTGCTGGCTCATCATCCGCCTCCCTCTCCGCTACTAACGCAGCACTAACCACTTGATTGGTTGCCGCTAGATACAACAACAACTTCTCTTGTGGCTTAGGTGCGACAAGTATTGGAGTGGAGGACAGGTATCTCTTTAAATCCTGCAGCGCGGCCTCCGCTTCCGGAGTCCATTTCATTGGACCTGCCTTTTTCAATATTTTGAAAAATGGCAGGGCGCGCTCAGCAGACTTAGAGATAAACCTGCTGAGAGCAGCCACGCAATCGGCAAGTCTTTGTACATCCTTGACGCGCTTTCGTGCTTCAATCTGCTCAATGGCCTTGATCTTGTCGGGATTGGCTTCAATTCCCCGCTGAGACACGAAGAACCCGAGAAGCTTGCCGGAGGGGACTCCAAACACACACTTCTCGGGGTTAAGCTTGAGGTTGATCTTGCGCAGATTTGCAAAGATCTCGTCCAAATCCTGAATCAGAGTTGTTTTGTCCTTGCTCTTGACCACTATGTCATCCATGTAGGCTTCCACATTTCTATGCATTTGAGGCTCAAAAGCATGATGGACTACCCTTGCAAATATTGAACCAGCATTCTTTAAACCGAAAGGCATCCGTATAAAACAGTATGTGCCACATGGAGTGATGAATGCGGTCTTCTCCTCATCCTCTTCTGCCATGAAGATCTGATGATATCCTGAGTATGCGTCAAGAAATGAAAGCAAGTCACATCCGGCCGTGGAGTCAACAATCTGGTCAATGCGCGGCAAGGGAAATGGGTCTTTGGGACAAGCTTTATTAACATCGGTAAAGTCAATACAAAGCCTCCATTTCCCGTTTGCCTTACGCACGACTACAGGATTGGCCAACCACGTAGGATGGAGCACTCCTCTGATAAGTCCTGCTGCTTCCAACTTCTTGATTTCTTCTGCGATGAATTCTTGGCGCTCCACTTCTTGTTTCCTGACTTTCTACTTGATGGGCCGCGCGTGAGGACAAACGGCAAGATGGTGCTCAATTACTTTCCTGGGAACACTGGGGATGTCAGACGGTTGCCACGCAAACACGTCGACGTTCGCCCGCAGGAAAGCAACGAGCGCGCTTTCCTATTTAGGGTCGAGAGTGACACTGATGGTGAAGGTACCACCAGTGCCGTCCTCCTTGGCGGACACCTTCTTGGTCTCTGGCGGAGCTGCCTTCGTCTTCTTACACTTGCTGGTGGAGCTCGATGGTGCGTCCTCGACGGTAGCGCAGCACTCCGAAGAGGTGCGCTTGCCGGAGTGGGCATCAGAACTCTTGCCGGACTTGGTCTTCTTCTTCCCCCCGGGAGCTTCAGCGGCAAGTGACTTGCGATCCGCTGCGGCTGCTGCTTCCTAGTAGATCTTGTCGGTGCAGATAAGAGCATCCTTCTTCCCGCCAGGGACAGAGATGACACTTATCGGGCCTGGCATCTTTAGCATGTTGTATGCATAGTGAGAGGCCGCCATGAATTTGGCGAGTGCTGGACGGCCGAGTATCCCATTATAAGGTAATGGAAAATCAGCAACGTCAAAGGTGACCCTCTCAGTCCTGAAGTTCAACTCGCTGCCAAATGTCACTAGCAACGTGATCTTCCCCTTCGGCTTGCTCCTTCCCGGATTGATTCCTTGGAATGTGCCGGTCTCTTCGAGCTCGCTGTTAGGGATCTGGAGTTTCTGGAGTACCGCGGAGGAGATCAGGTTCAAGCCGGCCCCGCCGTCAACTAGCATCTTAGTGACCTTGAGGTTGCGGATAGTTGGTGAAACCAACATCGGCAAGCACCCGACCGCAGTTATGCGATCAGGGTGGTCCTCAATATCAAAGATGATAGGCGTGGTGGACCATTTCAGAGGCTCGCGTGACTCGATGGGTGGTTCTGCCGCATTGACTTCCCGCACCCACTGTTTGAGCTAGCGGTGTGAAGTATGCAGAGAAGCACCACCGTCAACGCACAGGACCTCTGTGGCTTTCTAGAACTCCCGCTCATCGGCCTCGTCATCATCCATATCTTCATCTTCGTCGTCATCTTCATCCTTGTCATGGCCGCGGGGAGGTCTGTCTCCTTGCCGCTACTTGGCCTTGCCGCGGCGTCCTCCCCGGCCGGGACGTTTCTTGCCGGATCCTCCAGTACCTTCTTGGGCCTTCTCCTTGTCGCGTCGCTCGTATTCAGCCTTCTGCTGCTCGACAAGCTGCTCGACCTTCTTGCAGCTCTGGAGATCATGGCCCTTGGTGCGGTGGATCTTGCAGTACTGCTTGTCGGTGCTGCCCTGCTTGTCGGCGACCGCCACAGCCTCCTCGCCGGAGCTACCAGCTTTGGCTTTCTTGGCGCCACCTCCGTTGCCGGACTGCTCCACGACTAGAACATGTTTGCCTTTCCTCCTTCTGTTGTTCCGCCGCCGGTTTTTCCTTGTCGGGGCAGCATCCTCGCTATCAGATCCTCCTGCTTCTGTATTCTCTCCGGGGAGTTTCCTCCCTTCCTCAGCACGTGCACACCTGTCGGCTAGGGCATATAGCTCACTGACATCCCTGATCTTGCACATCGCCATCTCCTCCCGCATCCTGCGGTTACGCACGTTCTGATGGAACACGCTGATGACCGCGGCAGGGTGGACATCTGGGATTGTGTGCTGTACACGGCTGAATCTCTGAGTGTACTTGCGTAGGGACTCTCCTTCCTTCTAGACGAGTATGTGAAGGTCGTTGTCTTGGCCATGAGGTTTGTGGCCGCCTGTAAAGGCGCCGACAAACTGATGGCATAGATCTGCCCATGAGGATATGGAGTTGTCCGGCAAGTGCATGAGCTAGGATCTGACATTGGGCTTGAGCACCAGCGGGAAGTAGTTGGCAAGGATCTTGTCGTCCCGTCCCCGATGGTGTAGATGCTGAGGAACTCCGACGGATGCGTCTTGCCGTCGTACTTCTCTGGTACGTCTGGCTTGAAATTCTTCGTGCTGGGCCACTCGACTTGCCGCAGCTCACGAGTGAACGCAGGACAACCTACCGCGTACGGCAAGTCGCCTGGTTCCCCTGGCGCATGCATGTCGACAGTGGGCCTAGTGCGCTGGTCCGATTGACGCCGCGCTTCTCTTCGGCGCTCGATGCGGGTACGAGCGTCTTCTTGTTGTCGTTCGTGAAGAACTTGGTGCTGATCGCGATGAGCTCGAGGATCAGATGATGCAGTGGAGTCGCTGTCGAGGTTGACCCGGCGAGTCGGCGATCTTGGCCTTCGGGGTGGAGAGTGCACGGTGGTTGCACCCCCACCGGTCTTGTCGCCATCGGCTCGTGCCTGGCAGTCTTGTCGTGGCTTCGATGTACTCGGTTGCCGTGGAGTGTCGCCGTTGGCGAAGCCGATGAGACTCTGAATGGTGGCTCTCCAATCGTCGATCTAGTCCGCCGTTGGAGGTTAATCCAGGAGCAGTTGAGCTCAGGCCAACACTTCTGCTGGGGTCTTCGGTGGTGGCGGTGAACGGTGCGAGGAGCGGGATATGCTCGCACTCCCAACTGGGTTGGAAGGAGCAGTATCCCGTCCAGGCGACTGTGTTTTGCTTGTGCCACCATGTTGACGTGCATGCTGGTCTTGAGCACCCTGAGATCCACCAGCTCGATCTTGGTCCAATGAGCGTATGGTACCGCGAGTACCATGACACTGTCGGTCCCGCGCCTCCTGAGATGGGCGCGGTGCATGTACGGACGTCGAGGTCTGCGCAGCCTTATCCTTGGACCTGGCAGCACCGTGAGCTCCCTCGTCGACGCCCGTTCTTCCGCCGGCGTCTACCCCACCGCCCGTTTGCTCCGGTGGCGGTGGGATCGACGTGGATGGAGCAGCCACCTCCGAAGCCTTCTTCTTCGGTGGCATGTTGATGAAGATGATGAAGATCTAGCTCGTGTGAACACCGGATCAGGTTCACACAGCCTCGATGCCCCCTACCTGGCGCGCCAAAGATGTCGTGGGAACGAACACCTATGGGACCGGAGCCCCTTACGGTTCGGCGGGGGGCGGAGATCGCACGAAGAGCAGATCGAGGCAAAGCACACGAGCGGTTTACCCAGCTTCGGAGCTCTCCGGAGAGATAATACTCCTACTGCTGCTTGTCTGATTGTATTGAGTTCTTGCTTGAGAGCGTGAGTGTTTTGGTTTCGAATGCTTCGAACCCACCTCTACGTTGCGCATGGGCCTCCTTTTATATGCTCAAGGGGTCACCGACAGGTGGCAACGTAGACAAGGGCAAAAATGGAAAAGTGTTGCAGTTGGTACACCTACTTGTACAGTGTATCATACCTAACCCTGTAGGCAGGGGACAAAGGCATTAAATGCCCATCTGTGTCGCCCAAACAGTGCAAAAAGGGACCGTCAGGGACGCCACCGCTCGTCGCGATGGCAATCTTGTCAGCTTCGCTTGCCACCTCACACCGCTGGCTGCACAGCCTCTCGCCACACGCGCCTGGAAAGGCCTCAGGGCGACACGTTGGTGGATGTGCTGGAGCGCCGGTACAGAGTGGTAGCTTGCCGCGGCAAGCGCCTTGCCGCGGTCGTTGTCTTGTCGCGTCCAGAAACTTGTCGCTCGCTGGGCCTTGCCGGGACGCGAGGCGCATCGCGGCAAGTTCCTTGAGATGCCTTGGTTGGCCTTCCCAGCAAGCTCCTCTTGCCGGGGTCTTGTCTCCTTGGCTTAAACACTTTGTTCTTGAATGGCTCCAAAGGAACCACGGAGGACCTTGGCAGTCACCCGGCAAGCCTTGCCGCGGGGTGCTGCGACTGCCCGTGCACAAGTTCGGGATACTAGGGTACCCCTACTTTAGTACACCGACATATGTACACTATGATCTGCCTAGTTACTGTGTGCTCTTGTTATCATGGTTTGGCAATAAACTCTCTATACAGTATATTATGAACCTATCATCTGCCAACTATCCTTACTTCTAGAGCCTATTTTTTGTGTACTTGTGCCAGATTATATAAATGCATGCACCATATTATAGCACACATGAGCTCTCTCATCAGAATCCAGTGATAGCACACAAGTGTTTACAGGGGCGCCCCTATATTAGAATATCATCTGCATTACAAAGATAATCTCACAACTATTTATTTTTTCATGGTTCTCAGATATTATACGTAATTACAGTGAATATCAGAATCCACGCATCAGAAGAATATTGTGGAACACTGCAATGACTTACAAAATTGGCACCAAGGCATTGAGTGCCATTCTGGATGCAATGAAACTCATACGCTCCCCACCTGTAGATTCTTGTTCAGAATATGATCCTAATGACTATTCTAACCTCGAGGAGTCAAAGGCAGATGGTCTGTCATGTTCACCCATCAAGGTGCCTGTTCTAATTTGGCGAGGTTTTATTGATTGCGCATATCTTGCATATGTTGTCTTGCATTTCTTCTACTTTGTTGCACCGCCATCTCCTTAGTTTACTCATCATATATGTCGAGATGCCATGCCCATCCATTATCAATACATATTCCATCTATCATCATGCCATGTTTTTTCACTCAAATGTTGTTCTTGTGCATCAGACATCAAAAAGGAAGAGGGTGATTGCCGAACCTGAAGGAGCACTAGAAAAGTCCTTGAAAAACGTGGTTGTGCTGGAGAAATCGGACAGCACCCCACTTATATCGGTTGTACAACCGATGACACAAAACATAGGACCGACTCCAGCAGACTGTACCCATACTTCACTGGCCACACCACTAGCCCCACCACACAGGACCTACACTCCAGCAAAAGGTATGCCGATTTCAGTTGCCATAGCACCAGCCGTACCACAGAAAAATCCCACTCCAACAAAAAGTACAGCAAGTCCACCGACCGAAGACCTATCCCAATTGCAGAGACGGCCAATTCCTGTAGATTGGAACCCCATTCCAGTTATTCCCATTATAAAAGACAATGCTTTCAATGTTGTTAGGGACTACGTGCATATATTCCCATCATGGGAAGATTATAGTGAAGACAAACACCATTTTCACATCTTCCTGTCCCACTTACGTGTAAGTGCTATTATTCATGGTGATTATTTTCATGTTTTCTGCTGATTGAACACATCAATGATTTACATTACATTGTTGTAAGTAGGCGAGGGTCAATCTGGATGGTCATGACGAGCAAAGCTTGCTTGCGCTTTTCAAGGAAGCACTGCAGCAGTATTGGTGTTACCTGAGGAAATCACACTTTGATGACAAGTCTATAAACAAATTTCCGGTGAAGTCTCCTATGCTAAATTTAGAAGACATCGAATGGAAAAACCTTGTTATGCACTGGTCTCATTCCGAGGATGAGGTACTGTCTATGATATCGCATGACAATTTGAACTTCTACTTTTCCGCATGTGCCTTACAGATCTTTGTTGCAGGAAATCTGCTCGAAAAAGAATTCCGGTTCGAAAAGAACCACAGGATATCGCAAATATGCTGCCCGCTGCTTTGCTCTTGTTAGTACCTGTTGTCCTGTATCACTGTACTTGCATACATACCTGGTTCATTATGTGATAGCAGTATGCATGATAGCTTGCTTACCAATTGTTCGCTCCAAATTATCTGAACTGTATGAATGGTTACATTAGTGTAGAATATATCCAATGCCAATGAAATTTTTTAGCTCTGCATTATTCTTGTAAGTACCTACTGTCCTTTATCAGTGTACTTATATTGACAGGTAGTTGTTCATGTACCATCACTCTGCAGCTTATTTTCATTTGCCCTCCATTTTCTACACATAAGATCTATATTTACTCTTACCATAAGGTTGGATAACACCGATGGTACTGAAGAAGTTTAGCTCTGAATTGCTCTTGGCTGTACCTTTTGCATGTATCACTGTACTTACATTTATAGCTACTTGGTTATGTAGCATCACTCTTCATCTTATCTTAAATATTCTCCATTTTTTCTTATATTTTCACATCTATATTTTACTCTTAACAAAATGTAGAATAAAGGCAATGCTTATGAAGAAGATTCTGTGGTAAACTTCTTGAATTGCCCCCCCCCCATTAGAATGGACAAGGGCTTTATAGAGCTTGCCTTCACCAATAATGTAAGTTTGTCCTTCTCAAGCCTTCAAACTTTGTTGTGTATATTTGGTTAGGCATGACTGCAACAGCTGTTTATTTTTTGTGTTTGCATCAAATTGCATGTTTAAAGTTTATTATGTAGTTCGTAAACAAAAGTTTGTCCTTCTCAATTTAAGTTTTCAGTTGTACAACTAAGTTCCTTCTTCATGCCATGTAAATTAAACAATACAGAGCAAGTGATATTATTTTGCCAATCTAAAATGGGATAAATTGACAGCAAACTAACCATTAATACTTATGAGTTCTTGATCTGTAATCCAGTGGTGTCGTGAAGCTGCCAACTCCTTCACAATGTCATTTCCTGCCATGTCTTGACCTGAACAATACCATATTGTGTTAATGCTATTTTAAACTGTGTCACTTTATTCGTTAGTAAGAAATATGATGAATTGTCAGCACTGATACTTATATGTGCAAAACCTGTCATCTGTCTGCTTGTTTATCTTTCAGAGTGAGGAGGATATAAGTGTCAAACAAGTGCAGTCTCATCAGCTTACTCAGCTGCTTGCGCTGCAGCTCCCGAGCAGGGCTAACCTTTCTTGAACTCTATTGAAGTGCTGTCGGTTTTGTATATTATTTTGTCGGTGTGTTTAATTGCACTGGTGGCGATCTTTGATGCCCATTGTATGTAATCTGTTGTCTGATTGTGCTTTATTATCATAGTGGCAAACTTTGATGCCCAGTGGATGTAATATGCTGTAATTTCTTTATTGTATAGTCTAGGTTTTTTTTCTTATACATGATGCTGCAGTTATTTTACTGTATATATATATCCTGTCTTCGCAGTAAACCGGCCAAACCCAAAATTACGGTACATAATCGGGCCGTCATGCAAATCACTATGTATGATCCGCATCATGGGCCCTATCATCTTGGTCCGTTAACATGCCTAAATGTAAACTGGCCCACTAGTAGATTCGGGCCTTTAATAGGCCGAGTAAACCGCCGGCCCTATTTTCCCAAGAAAAGTCAATGGGCTTTTAGGAGGCTGAAAAGTAGGTTGGGCCTGAAATGTGCCGAACAACTCACGGGCCAGCAGCAGGCCGAAAGAGACCCCGGCCCATGATTGTGCCAATCAAATCATGGGCTTATAACAGGCCAAAATTGTCTCGGTCCTTGTTTGGCCCAATCAGATTATCGGCTGTGAGCAGGCCGGATGCAAACGGAGCCGTAGTTAGGCCCAACTATATGACGAGCTTTTAACAGGCCGAAATATATATAGGGCCGAAATGTTAAACGGGCCTTTAACAGGCCGAAAGTAATATCAGGCCGAATTACTAAATGGCCCTTTATCAAGTGGGCCCAAAAGCATAGCGTCCAGTTCACGGGCCGAATCTGATATGGGCCATAATTTAGCCGAAAGCCTCTCGAAGGGCCGGACCTGATCTGATCCGTTATTTGGCCCAGAATGTGGTAGGCTTTTAACGGTCCGGATCTTATATGGGCCTTTATTAGGCCCGGAACATGGCAGGCTGCCAATGGACCGGATCAAATATGGGCCGGCAGTTGGCCCAAAACATGGCAGCCTGTTAATGGGCCGTCCTACTAGTGTCATCAAAATCTTTTGGGCCTTCAGCTGGGCCAGCCCATTATGGTCGGCGGAATCTTGTGGGCCTTTAGCTGGGCCGGCCCATTATGGTCCGCAAAGTCTTTGGGGCCTTTAGCTGGGCCGGCCCATTATGGCCCGCAAAATATCGCGGGCCTTTGGCTGGGCCGGCCCATTATGGCCTGCAAAAACTTGTGGGCCTTTAGCTGGGCCGGCCCATTATGGCCCGCAAAATCTCATGGGCCTTTTGCTGGGCGGGCCCCTTATGGACCGCAAAATCTTGTGGGCCTTTAGTTGGGCCGGCCCATTTAAACTTTATGGGCCACTTTTGGGCCGGTCCACGTGTCAACATTTCATAAGCGCATCTCGCCCATTGGATGAGTGACACCTGTGCCAACGGGGAGCTGACATATGTTTCCTCCAGCCAATGATGATTTTACACGTGGAAAATCCCCATTGGTCCGGGCTGTTAACGGGTTATCAGATCCAAAACTGGACCTGATAGCTTAACGGCGTTCCGTTACGGTGGATGCCACGTGTCGGTCACCCTTGACAAAAGCACTTCTGTGACGCGCGATTTATCGTCATGGAAGTGGACACTTCCGTGATGATAATTTTGGTAATGTCATGACACTTCTATGACAGCACAGGTATAACTATCTTCATTCTGTCATAAAATCGCCATGGATGTACATGCATGACAAAAAACGCGACCTACTGTGACAAACACGTATCATCACGGAACTGTATTTTTTGTAGTGTTAGCACGCTATGCCCAAGATGAAGTGGCCACAGATGCCGTAAAATAGGAGAAGTTTCTTGAGGGACTCAATGATGAGTTGAGCATGCAGTTGATGGTGGCAACATTCAACAACTACCAGGAGTTGGTAGACAGGGCCCTCATGATAGAAGGCAAGCAACATCAGATTTACAATTGCAAGAGGAAGTATGGACAAGGGAGGAATACCTCTGGAGCTCAGTAGAAGCCCCGCTATTCCCCGTACTCGGGAGGACATACTCATAACCATGGAGGCCATAACCATGGAGGACACACGCACAACGGAGCAAGTTCGCACAACCACAGTGGCCCCAAGAATGGCAATGGGAATGGAGGAAGCAGCAGTCAGAACCGTTCCAACACCTCAACACCAGCCAACAGGGATCTGAGCCCCATTACTTGTTTCAAGTGCTAGAAGACCGGATATTATGCCAATGATTTTCCTGAAGCCAATAATGGAAATGGAAATCGAGGTTCTACAAAGAATCCCAACCCCTTCACCAAAGGTCAGGTGAACCATGTCAGTGTGGAGGAGATTGAGGATCAACCCGACGCGATTGTCGGTAAGTTTTTGATTAATGCATTTACATCACTTGTTCTTTTCGATACTGGTGCATCTCATTCAGTCTTATCAAGGGGATTTGTGGATAAGTATAAGTTTCCAATAGTAGCCCTTAAGTCACCTATCTTAGTAAATTCCCCAGGAGCGGAATATATGGCTAGTAGGGGATGCTATCAGTTGCCAGTAACCATAGGTAGACATGTTTTCCCACCGACCTGATTGTTCTTGAGTCACAAGGATTGGATATGATACTAGGCATGGATTGGCTATCCAAGTTTGAAGGAAACATCGATTGCGCCAGTAAATCAATTCTTCTCACCACCCCGGAAGGAAAGAGGATCAGGTTTGTATCCAGGCATGCGCCGAGGAGGACTCAGGTGAATTCCTTATCAGGAGTTGTTTAGGAGGAAGTATCAGTGGTGAAGGATTATCCCGACGTATTTCTGGAAGAGTTACCAGGCATGCCACCGGACCAAGACATTGGGTTTTTGATTGAGCTATTGCCAGGCACCAGACCAATATCCAATAGACCATATCGGATGTCAGCAAAGGATCTGGAGGAAATTAAGAAGCAGATTAAGGATTTACTGGAGAAGGGTTACATCGGACCAAGTTCATCACCTTGGGGAGCCCCAGTGCTTCTAGTGGAGAAGAAGGATGGATCTTTGAGGATGGTTGTTGATTATCGTGCACTGAATGAGGTGACGATCAAGAACAAATATCCTCGGCCGATGATCAATGATTTGTTTGACCAGTTGCAGGGAGCTAAAGTTTTCTCCAAGATCGATCCTCGATCAGGTTATCACCAGTTGAAGATCCGAGAGCAGGATATACCTAAGACAACTTTTACCACAAGGTAAGTGTTATATGAGTATACAGTTATGTCATTTGGTTTGACTAATGCACCTGTCTATTTCATGAGTATGATGAACAAGGTGTTCATGGAGTTTCTGGATAAGTTCGTCATGGTGTTCATTGATGAAATTTTGGTCTATTCGAAGAATGAAGAAGAGCATAAGGAACATTTGTGTTTGGTTCTAGAGAAGCTCCGAGAACATCAGTTGTATGCCAAGTTCAGCAAATGGGAGTTTTGGTTGAAGGAAGTTGGATTTCTTGGACATGTTATATCCAGGGAAGGAATAGCAGTAGACCCTACCAAGGTTGCTTCTGTCACTAAATGGTTGGCACCCACCTCAGTGGGAGAGATCAGGAGTTTTCTCGGACTCGCAGGTTATTACCGGAGATTTATTGAGAATTTCTCCAAGATTGCAAGGCCTAGGAGTTATTGAAGAAGGATACCAAGTTTAAATGGACTGAGGATTGTGAGGCCAGTTTTCATGAGTTGAAGAAACGTTTGGTTACAGTCCCATTGCTGATTCTCCCAGACCAACGCAAGGATTTCCAAGTGTATTGCGATGCATCACGTCGAGGACTTGGAGGTGTGCTTATGCAGGAAGGAATAGTTGTTTCATATGCCTCACGACAACTTCGACCTCATGAGTTGAATTATGCTACGCATGATTTGGAGTTAGCAGCTGTAGTGCATGTGCTCAATACATGGAGACACGTTCTCATCGGAAACCGTTGTGATGTATACACGGATCATAAGAGTATGAAGTACATCTTCATGCAGAAGGAGTTAAACATCAGGCAAAGGAGATGGTTGGAGCTCATAAAGGATTATGACATGAGATTGCATTATCATCCAGGAAAGGCCAATGTCGTAGCAGATGCGTTGAGCCGCAAGAGTTATGTTAACACGCTCATAACCGGAGGATTACCTCAGGAGTTAGCAGACGACCTTTGAGAGCTCTGCTTGGAGATAGTTCTGAGAGGTTATGTTGCAGTGTTGAAAATTCAGTCCACTTTGTTGGGTAACACCAGAGAAGCCCAGAAGACGGACAAAGAGATTGATGAGATAAAGGAAATGATGAGTAAAGGAAAGGCTAAAGGATTTCATGAGGATGAGCATGACACCTTATGGTTTGAGGATCGTATTTATGTGCCTAATGACCCTGAGATCAAGAAGTTGATTCTTCAGGAGGCCCATGATTCGCCTTACTCGATTCACCCAGGCAACACCAAGATGTATCTGGATTTGAAGGAAAGTTTCTTGTGGATAGGAATGAAGAAGGATATTGCCGAGTATGTAGCAGTATGTGATGTATGTCAGAGAGTTAAGGCAGAGCATCAGAAGACAGCAGGATTGCTACAGACGTTGTCGATACCCGAATGGAAGTGGGATAAACTTGGCATGGATTTTATCACTGGATTACCCAGGAGTCGTTCAGGCTATGACTCTATCTGGGTTGTAGTTGATCGCTTGACGAAAGTAGCCCATTTCATCCCGGTGAAGACAACTTATATGAGTGCTAAGTTGGCGAAGATATACATGACCAGGATCATATGTCTGCACGGAGTTCCAGGACCATTGTATCAGATAGAGGAACACAGTTTACTTCAAAGTTTTGGAATCAGTTGCATGAAACTTTGGGTACCAGGCTAGAGTTCAGTACAGCCTTTCATCCACAGACAGATGGACAGACCGAGAAGGTCAATCAGATTCTGGAGGAAATGTTGAGAGCTTGTGCGCTAGATTATGAATCTAGTTGGGATGGCAATTTTCCCTATGCATAGTTCTCTTATAACAATAGTTATCAAGCTAGTTTGAAGATGGCCCCTTTTGAAGCTTTGTACGGAAGGAGGTGTAGGACACCGTTATCGTGGGATGAAGTTGGAGATCGACAGTTGTTCGGACCAGACTCAAGGTAGCGCAGTCCAGGCAGAAGAGTTATGCGGATACTAAACGCAAGGAAGTAGCCTATGAAGTTGGAGAC
The DNA here is from genome assembly GCA_963921465.1 of Triticum timopheevii. Classification (NCBI taxonomy): domain Eukaryota; kingdom Viridiplantae; phylum Streptophyta; class Magnoliopsida; order Poales; family Poaceae; genus Triticum; species Triticum timopheevii. The sequence goes on from OY997274.1 coordinate 276,438,783, forward strand.
AGAGCATATCTTCGTGTGCCCCCACTTCGAGGAGTTAAACGTTTTGGAGTCAAGGGAAAGCTAGCACCACGTTTTCTGGGACCATACAGAGTTTTGGAACACATGGGAGAAGTTGCGTACAAGTTGGAATTGCCCGAAGGGTTGTCAGGAGTTCATGATGTATTTCACATTTCCCAGCTGAAAAAGTGCCACATAGAGATGGCCAACATTCCTCTGAGGGATACAGTGCCATTGGAAGCAATTCAGTTGGATAGTGATCTAACCTATGAAGAGAAGCCAGTCAAGATTCTTGAGTTTTCCAGTCGAGTTACTTGCAGCAAGGTTTGAAAGTTTTGCAAAGTTTAGTGGAGCCACCATACCGAGGAGGAAGCCACCTGGGAGCGAGAAGAAGATCTTCACAAGGACCATCCAAACCTTTTTGCTGACCAAACTGAATCTCGAGGGCGAGATTCACCTTAAAGGGGGTAGGTTTGTAACATCCCAATTTTCAATTTTGATGTTATACATAGATCATCATATGCATATCATAATTTATTTGCATTTTGTTGTGATCCTAGAAATCTTAAGCAACTCAAGGACCCAAGGAGAGAGTTGGAGGTTTCACAAATTTTCATGTTTGAATTTATTTCAAATTTGAAAAGAGGATCAATTTGATTTTAATATTTTTCTCTCCAATTATTTCCAATAATAAAAATAAATGAGAGAAGATAATATGACTTCTTCAACAGAAGAGAAATATTGGAGCAGAAATTTTAAAATCAAATTCTTATTTTATTTGTTTTTATTGATATTTTATTTGAATTAGAGAAAACTTGCATTTTTGAAAATTGCACTTTAGTCTAGAAAAATGTTCATCTTGTCCTAAATATTAGGTTTGGACGGTGAAAATTGTTCTTGGAATTTTTTAGATTTTTTTATATTTTATTAGGATTTTTCTCTGTGGCGATTTTAAAAAAAGTCTTCCAGACCGAACTGGGCGAAGCCCAGCCGGCCCGTCAGCGCCGCCGCCTTCCCCGCCATGTGGGAGCCGGACTCCGGCGAGGAGGAGGAATCCGGGTCACGCCCCACTGCCCCTGCCGCAAGGCACCCCCCCCCTCCCCGAGGCCCCCTTTATAACCGGACCCGCCGCCGCCCTCTCTCCTCGTCACCAGCGCTGCCGCCACCCTCGCCTGCAACCGCCGCTGCGGCCCGCGCCGCCGTCGCCAACGCCCCGGATCGCCGCTGGAGCCAAGCCGCCGCGCCAGATCTCGTCGCCAGCAGTATTTTCCATTTAGCCGGTAAAAACAACCGGTTCGCCAGTTTTTATTTTATGTTTTTTTTGGTTTTTAGGGTTAGATCGGTTTAGTTTTCGTTTTAGTTTAATTAGTAAACGTTCACTTGTTCGTTCGGTTTAACGAACGGTTTTCGTTCGTTTAGTTCTGTTAACGAACGTTCGCACGGTAGATTTTTCTTTTTAGTTTTATTTTTGGCCAGGGACCTATCCGCGAAAAAGTTTTATTGCGATTTAGCCCCTGATCTTAAAACTAGCATAACTTTTTGCTCGTTTGTCCAAATTAGATGAAAGTAGCGCCTAAATCTTCGTAACGATCTCTTCTTTCTAGTTAACCAACTTGAACATGATTTTGACACTTTAAAATTTGAGTTTAGTTTAGATTAGTAAACAATCTTGTTTCGTTCGTATCTTGAGTTTCGTTTCTCCGTTTGAGTTTTTTTTTAAATCGTAGCTAATCAGTTGTACCTACTGTTAAGATCTAATCGACATCATAATAATGCTGTTAGGTTTTGTTTTCTGTTTAGTTTAGCCGTTTGTTTGTTTCGTGTTTGATTTGGATCTTTTCTCGTTTTCTCGTTGTTTTGTTTGGGTGATTGCTTATGTATGCTACTGTTTGTCTAGGCTAGATTATCCGGAGTGCGAAGCTTGTTACTACGAATGTCTAGAGTTTGCAGATCGTCGGCAAGGCAAGTTACACTTTGATCATACTCTTCAATACCCAGTTTTTTCATTATGCATTAGTATTACTCCTCAAACATTTGCATGAGTAGGATTGGGAACATGTGGTTTGGTTGTAGTACTTGAGGTAGAAACCTATTACCTTTTGATCACCCCGGGATTATATGTTATGCTTTATTATGGCTTAGCCATGCTTGTAGACAGGGATTGGATCGTGATTCACATGGAAGTTATGAGAGTTGTTAGGGCGTGTTCGGTAGTCCACCAGCTCCTGACTCCTCGAACTCCAGGTCGACAGCTGGGCCGAACGGTTCAACTCCAGGAGTTGGGCCAGAGAAGCTGGAGTTTTTATCAGTGCAAAATTTGAGGAGTTGAGGAGCTGGGAAACACAGACTCCTCTAAATTCATGAAGCGAGAGTTGCCTCAAATTACCTTCCTCTGCCACCGCGAAGTCACCTGCGCATACCGGTTCGATGCCATCTCCTCGTTCGAGCAAATCACCCTGGAGGGGCTCGTCCACTCGTCTCTCCCATTCCCCTCCAACCCTAGCCGCCAGAGGTGGCCGCCACACTGCTGACCACCTTGTCCGCCGTGAGTCACCGTCGTCCGCCGCCATCTTTGACCAGTTCGTCCGCAGCAACACGTCATCCCCACCGCCACGCTCACCCTCCTCCACCACGACCCGGCCGCCGCCGCGCTCCCCCTCGTCCGCTACCATCCCCGACCACCGGAGCAAGTAGGCTGCTTCGCGGAGCTCATCGTCGACTTTCTTCTCTGCCACCCAAACCATGTCGTCCGTTTTTAGAAGGTCGGGGAAGAACTACCAGATCTGATGGTGATATGGTGATGGGCTGTGGGCTAAAAATACATGGCTGAATGGGCCGAATATGGTTTTCGTTGGCTTTTAGGCCTGCTAGATCGCTAAATGCCAGGAGTTGGTGCACCGAACAGATCGCTGTCTCCAGGATTTCGCGAGAGAAGCTGGCGCTTGGAGTTGGGCGATGGAGTTGAGGATTTTCCAGTTGTGGGAACCTACCGAACACGCCCTTAATCTTGGATAACATTAAGGTGGCAACTTTAATAAACATCTAGGTGGATTGGTTGGGGCACTTGGGGAACCCAGTGTTGTCCATTAAGGGAAATCCTGGGGTTCCCATGTGATTTTTCCTCGGATCGCCACCCAGGCTCAAAGGGATCATATGATATTTCATTACTAGAAACTTCCGTGTGCAGCCACAAGCCATTATGGGCTCTGGCATAGTTGAGTAAGTTGTATGAGCTTTCGAAGAGGTGGACTAGCAAATGTAGAGGGAAAGTAGGTGTACCAGTCTGCCCGGAGTAGAGAGTTAATGCTTCAGCAAGACTATGTCTCGATCTTCCAATCATGGATGCGGCCGAGTCTTGTGGGGAAAAGTGCGCAACCTCTACAGAGTGTATAAACTAATCATGGTTATGGACATCTTGAGTGTCTAGAATTAGATATTATTTTTGATCTCATCACTCTTTAGTTAACTAAATTGGGTTACTGATGATACTTGTTTAATTGGGATTTTGAGTTGGGGGAATCTCCTCAAATTTTGGCACAAATTGGGAGTAGTTTAAATAAATTTATTCCTTTGTTGTATGGAAAAACTAACTTTATACAAAACCATAAACTTAGAGCCTCCACTAGCCAAATATTGCATGTAGATATATTTCTTGCATTCATTGCTTTACAATGTAACTCTGCCAGCATATTCAATGTGCTGACCTACATGGTTGCAATGTCTCATGTTGCAGACTACTTAGACGATGAATAAGGTGCGATAGGTCGTTGTCTTGCACTCAGCTATGCCATTGGAGTTGATGGACTCATTTACCTTCAACGCTTCCACAGTTATTTAGTTTAGATGGCCTTCAGCCATATATTTTTGTGTAATCATACTCTTTATGAGGAGTCGATGTAATAAGTGTGTGATTGAACTCTGTTATAATTCCTCGAGTATTGTGTGTGTCAGCATTACCGATCCAGGGATGACACTTAAGCACAGAGACTCTGGTCCATTGGGATCGTGGTCGCTACAATGGTTCAAAGCAATAGTCTAGTTTTGACATGAGGACTTGAATACTCAAGCATATCAACAAACAACCATGTCTTTGAAAATATCAACACTAAAGCAAGTTATCCCTAGCCCATTATGCTCAATCATAGATCCATTCATGAAACTCACTCGCATATTAGCTACACCCAATGCTCAAGTATGATCATAGTGCCCCTCAGTTGGTGCTTTATAAGAGAAGATGGAGACTCAAGTAAAAAATAAAAATTGCATAAAGTAAATGAAAGACCCTTCACAGAGGGAAGTAGGGATTTGTAGAGGTGATAGAGCTCAAAGTGAAAAAGATAGAGATAAAACATTTTGGGTGGCATGCTTTTCCTGTCAACGAAAATGATCGAGTAGTTCCCAATAGTTTCCATGCTAGATATATCATAGGCAATTCCCAAACAGAAAATAAAGTTTATTCATTTTTCCACCATACTTTCACTTTCCATGGCTAACCGTATCCACAGGTGCCTTCCATACCAACACTTTCCAAGGAACTTATTATTTGACAACATAAAGTAAATTCATTTTTCATTTCAGGACTGGGCATCCCTAATACCTTTGTCATACTCTCGTGCAATGACAAGTGAATAAAGACTCATCTTCAGAATAACATATCTAGCATGGAAATATATTAGCCACCCCCTACCGTTTCATGAGCGGTACGAGCACACAAAAGAGAATTTTATTTTGAAAATTAGAGATGGCACATACAAATTTGCTTAGAACGGCAAAAGAATACCACATATAGGTAGGTATAGTGGACTCATGTGCCAAAAACTGGTTTAAAGGATTTTGGATGCACAAGTAGTGATCATACTTAGTGCAAATGAAGGCTAGCAAAAGATACATCCAACCAAGAAACAAAAAATCTCATAAGCGAGCATTAAGCGTAATTAACACCGAATAATGCACCACAAGTAGGATGTAATTTCATTGCATAACTATTGAATTTTGTGCTTGCATAGGGAATCACAAACCTTAACACCAATATTCTTACTAAATCATAATTATTCATCAACATGACTCACACATTACTATCAACATATCTCAAAACTATTAAGGAATCAAGTTTATTTTGTCCAATGAACTTCACGAAAGTTTTTATTATATCCCCCTCGGATATCTATCACTTTGGGACTAATTTTCATATGTTGCTTTTGATAAGCTCAAACAAATATAAGTGAAGAACATGAGCATCACAATTCTTTCTCTCAAAATTATCTAAGTGAAGTTAGAGATAATTTATTCAAAAATAGTAAAGCACACCGTGCTCAAAAAGATATAAGTGAAGTAGTAGAGCAATTCCATAGCTCATAAAGATTTAAGTGAAGCATAGAGAGCAATTCTAACATGCCATGGCATAATTTTGGCTCTCTCAAGTAGGTGTGTCCATCAAGGATTCAAGACTTAAAATAAAAAGCAAAACCAGCAAAGACTCATATTAAACAAGACGCTCCAAGCAAAAGTCATGATATGTGACGAATAAAAATATAGCTCCAAGTAAAATACCGATGGTTGTTACAAGAAAGAGGGGATGCCACTCGGGGGCATCCCCAAGCTTAATTGCTTGACACTTCTTGAATATTATCTTGGGGTGCCTCGGGCATCCCCAAGCTTAGCCTTTTGCTAATCCTTATTCCTTCATCCATCGCGATCTCACCCAAAAATTGAAAACTTCAATCACACAAAACTCAACAAAACCTTCGTGAGATCCATTAGTATAAGAAAACAAATCACTACTATAAGTACTGCAAACCCATTCATATTTTATTTTTGCATTATATCTACTCTATTACAAATTTTCTATGGCAAAAACTCTTCAAAGGAAACCATAGAGTCATCAAAACAAGCACACAACACAAGGAAAAGAGAATCTGTCACAAACAGAATAGTCTGTAGTAATCAGGGAACTTCGTATACTTCTGTAATTCAAAAAAATCTGAAAAATTAGGACAACATGGGAAATTTGTATATCAATCTTGTGTAAAAAAATTCAAAGAAAAACCAATTTCTGTGATTTATGAAAATTATTTTTCTGAGTGCAAAAGTTTCTGCTTTTCAACAAGATTAAATCAACTATCGCCCAAATTATCTCAAAGGCTTTGCTTGGCACAAACACTAATTTAAACCACAAAAACACTTCTAATCATAGGAATAATAGGGTATTTTTATGAAAACAGCAAGAAAAGCAAAAAGCAAAAAGATACAAGTTGGGTTGCCTATCAACGAGCGCTATCGTACTACGCCCCTAGCTAGGCATAATGCTATGGATCTAAGTATTGTCATCTTTGGTCTCCAACTCTTCAATCACACAATCAGATTTCTTTGAAGAATTAGCAAGTAAAATAGCAAAACTTCTAGGTATAAAATTGAGAAATTCATTCTTATCAATGGGATTTCTTACAACTTCAACAAAATTCGGGTGAATACTAATCATTTTAAGATCTCCTTTATTATTACTAGAAGTTGCACCCTTGTTCTTAGTAACTTCAGTAATCTTGCTAATTTTTACGGGAAGTTTTTTGATAGTTTTAGCGGAAAAAATCCGTACTTAGATTACTAAAGATTTCTTTAACAACTTAAAAACTTTTCATGTTTTTAACCCAAATTTAGTAGCAAAATTATGCATATTTTTCTGCAAGTTTTCAAAATGTTCTTCGGTAAGCATTTTCTTTTCAATAGCATCTAGTCTTTCCATAACATGCTTGAGAATTAAGTTGTTTCATTAATCATAAGCGGTGGTGAACCCACTAAATTTCCCATAGCATTAAAAGCATCAAGAGAGGGACACATCAAGAAATTTCCACCGGTAATTGTATCAAGGACGAATATATACCAAGTGGTTATGCCCACATAAAAACAACAAAGAAGAACAACGGTAGATTACTTGCAAATAGATCTATTATGAGCATTGCAAATCCTGTACCAAGCATCTTTTAGATTCTCCCCTCCCCTTTGTTTGAAATTAAGAACTTTGTTCTCGGGGGTGCATGCAATAGAGGAAGGACTATCCATAACAACGAACAGTAGCAAACAAAATTGCACACAAGAGCAGATCTGACGAGAAAACGGCAAACGAAAAAGAGGGCGAATAAAATGGCTAATTTTTGTGAAGTGGGGGAGAGGAAAATGAGAGGAAAATGGAAAATAATGTAAATTGCAAGGAGATGAGATTTATGATTAGGAACCTGGTAGATGTTGATGATGTACCACCGACAACGGCGCCAAAAATTCCTTTTGATGCGGCTTGAACTACGTCGATATTTCCCCAAAGAGGAAGGGATGATGCAGCACAACTATGATAGGTATTTCCCTCAGTTATGAGACCAAGGTTATCGAACCAGTAGGAGAACCATGCAACACCATGTAAACAGCTCTTGCACACAAAGAACAAATACTTGCAACCCGATGTAAGAGAGGGGTAGTCAATCCCTCACGGGTAAAAAGATAGGTAAAATTGTAGTAGATTGGATAAATAGATATCGCGGGAACGCGAGATAAAAATAAATAACAATAAATTGCAGCAAGGTATTTTTGGATTAATAGATCTGAAAATAAAATCAAAGAATAATAGATCACGAAGGAAAATATAATAAAGAAGGGACCCGGGGCCGTAGATTTTACTAGTGGCTTCTCTCGAGAAAAATAGCAATGGTGGGTAAACAAATTACTGTTGGGAAATTGATAGAACTTTGATGACCCACAATTATAGGGGATCTATCGTAGTCCTTTCGACAAGTAAGAGTGTCGAACCCAACGAGGAGCAGAAGGAAATGATAAGTGGTTTTCAGCAAGGTATTCTCTGCAAGTACTGAAATAACTGGTAACAGATAGTTTTGTGATAGGATAAATTGTGACGAGCAACAAGTAACAAAAGTAAATAAAGTGCAGCAAGGTGGTCCAATCCTTTTTGTAGCAAAGGACAAGCCTCGACAAACTCTTATAATAGGAAAAGTGCTCCCGAGGACACATGGGAATATCGTCAAGATAGTTTTCATCACGCTCATATGATTCGCGTTCGGTACTTTGATAATCTGATATGTGGGTGGACCGGTGCTTGGGTGTTGTTCTTACTTGAACAAGCATCCCACTTATGATTAACCTCTATTAAAAGCATCCGCAACTACAACAAAAGTATTAAGGTAAACCTAACCATAGCATGAAACATATGGATCCAAATCAGCCCCTTACGAAGCAACGCATAAACTAGGGTTTAAGCTTCTGTCACTCTAGCAACCCATCATCTACTTATTACTTCCCAATGCCTTCCTCTAGGCCCAAATAATGGTGAAGTGTTATGTAGTCGATGTTCACATAACACCACTAGAGGTTAGACAACATACATCTTATCAAAATATCGAACGAATACCAAATTCACATGACTACTAATAGCAAGACTTCTCCCTTGTCCTCAGGAACAAACCTAATTACTCACAAAACATATTCATGTTCATAATCAGAGGGGTAATAATGTGCATAAAGGATCTAAACATATGATCTTCCACCAAATAAACCAACTAGCATCAACTACAAGGAGTAATCAACACTACTAGCAATCTACTATCACCAATCCTGGACTTGGAGACAAGAATTGGATACAAGAGATGAACTAGGGTTTGGAGATGAGATGGTGCTGATGAAGATGTTGATGGAGATTGCCCTCTCTCGATGAGAGGAGCGTTGGTGATGACGATGGTGATGATTTCCCCCTCCTGGAGGGAAGTGTCCCCAGCAGAACAGCTCTGCCGGAGCCCCAGATTGGTTCTGCGAAGGTTCCGCCTCGTGGCGGCGGAGTCTCGTCCCGAAAGGTTGCCTTCTATTTTTTTCTCATTGAAAGACTTCATATAGGAGAATATGGGCATCGGAGAGCCACCAGGGGGCCCACGAGGTAGAGGGGCACACCCAGGGGGGCCGCGCCCCCCACCCTCGTGAGCAGGGTGTGGGCCCCCTGGCCTTCATCTTTGGCGATGATTTTTCTTTATTTATTTTAAGACATTTCGTGATGTTTCAGGACTTTTGGAGTTGCGTGGAATAGTCCTTCAATATTTGCTCCTTTTCCAGCCCAGAATTCCAGCTGCCGGCATTCTCCCTCTTCATGTAAACCTTGTAAAATAAGAGAGAATAGCCATAAGTATTGTGACATAACGTGAAATAACAGCCCATAATGCAATAAATATTGACATAAAAGCATGATGCAAAATGGACGTATCAACTCCCCCAAGCTTAGACCTTGCTTGTCCTCAAGCGAAAAGTCGATAACAATAAATATGTCCTCATGTTTAGAGGTAGAGGCGTCAATAAAAATAAAATACGGACATGAAGGCATCATGATTATTTCATAACAACAACATATGTAGATTTTGTCATATGATTACTTATGTTCAAGTGATGATCTTTTCACAAAGCCAAAGTATCAATCAGAAACCTTATTGAGCACCAACAAATTATAACCTCAGTCATTGAAGCAATTGCAATTTATCATAATGTCGGAAAGAGTCTATGTTAGAGCTTAAAAGCAAGTCCACATACTCAACTATCACTTAGTCCTTCATAATTGCTAACACTCACGCAATACTTGTGGTTATGGAGTTTTAATCGGACACAGAGAAAGATAGGGGCTTATAGTTTTGCCCCACAAACTTTTACCTCAAGGGTAATGTCAACAATAATAATTCATGCTCCCCTACATCCAATTAGATATATATATATCATGTTCTTTCCAACATGCTGAGCTTGCCAAAGGATAAAATAAAAAAGGAAAGGTGAAGATCACCGTGACTCTTGCATAAGGTAGAGGATAATAATAAAAGATAGGCCCTTCGCAAAGGGAAGCAGAGGTTGTCACGCGCGTTTAAGGTTGATGCACAAAATCTTAATGCAAAAGAACATCACTTTATATTGCCCCTTGTATGTGGACCTTTATTATGCAGTCCGTCGCTTTTATTGCATCCACAACAAGTTCATACAAAGTTTATTTTCCCTGCACTAATAAGTCATGCATATTTAGAGAGCAATTTTTTATTGCTTGCACCGATGACAACTTACTTGAAGGATCTTACTCAATCCATAGGTAGATATGGTGGACTCTCATGGCAAAACTGGTTTAAGGGTATTTGGAAGCACAAGTAGTATTTCTACTTGGTGCTAAGAATTTGGCTAGCATGAGGGGGAAAGGAAAGCTCAACACGGTAGAAGATCCATGACAACATACTTTATCTCAGATGTAAGAAAACATAACTCATTATGTTGTCTTCCTTGTCCAACATCAACTCTTTAGCATGTCATATTTTAATGAGTGCTCCCAATCATAAAAGATGTCAATGATAATATATCTATATGTGAAACCTCTCTTTCCTTATTACTTCCTATTAATTGCAACGATGACCAAAGCTATATTTGCCAACTCCCAACAACTTTTAATCATCATACTCTTTCTATGTGAAGTCATTACCTTCAATAAGATCAATATGCATTCTTTGATTCTCTTATTCTTTTTCTTCTAATCACCCAAGATCCTGGCAAAATAATCAAGCCCTTGACTCAACACTAATCTTTATTATATAGCTCACGGACTCGATTACAAAGAAGGATCATAAAGCAAAACTCAAAACTAGATCATGCCATGACTTTATTCTACTAAATCAAGATACTACTAATAGGATCGAACTAAGAAAAAAACGGTAAAGATAGGAGTTGTGATGGTGATACGATACCAGGGCACCTCCCCCAAGCTTGGCAGTTGCCAAGGGGAGTGCCCATACCCATGTGATTATATCCTCGGAGGTGATGGAGGTGGTGATGATGACGGTGGATAATCGCACATTGAGCGTAAAAGCTCCTCCAATTTGCGGATAATGCCCTTGAGCCCAGCAATATGATCCTTCAACAAAATATTCTCCTGTGTGAGATACTTGTTCTGTATGCGGGCTAACTCAATCATCTTGAAGGCTTCAAGCTCTGTTGGAGTGAAAAGGTTAGGTAAAGGTTGAGGGATGTCTTCTTCTTTCACCACCGGAGCTTGAACCTCCATGGCCTTCTTGATCCCTTCATCCTTGTTGATTTCTTCTGGTTCCTCTCTTTTCAACTCTATCTTCAATAGCCAAAAATCCTTGTCTTCGTTGTTGGAGGGGGGAGAAGTCATGGTGCTCTAGACCTGTCAGAAAAACAGCTCAAAACAAGAACAGGGGAGATTTGCATGATACGAGATTCAAAACCTTCGGGAGTATATATAATGAATTTTTACTGACCAAAATACGTATCGTGCAAGGAAACGGAGTCCGGAGGGAACACGAGGTGCTCACGAGGTAGGGGGCGCCCAGGGGGGTAGGGCGCGCCCTCCACCCTCGTGGAGGCTTCGTGTCCTCCCCGGACTGCTACTTATTTTTCTAATTTTCTAAATATTCCAAAACGGAGAAATATTGCCTTAAAAATTGTTTTGGAGTCGGTTTACTTACGGTACCACATACCTATTCCTTTTCGGAGTCTGGAACATTCTGGAAAGTGTCCTTTATGTATTCCTCCGGGGTTACGGTTTCAATAATATTAGTTTCAACATTTATAGGATTACCTGAAATATAGTGTTTGATCCTTTGACCGTTTACCACCTTCGGATTTGTGCCTGCGAAGTTGTTGATTTTTATGGCACCGGAACGATAGACCTCCTCGATAACGTAGGGACCTTCCCATTTGGAGAGAAGTTTTCCAGCAAAAAATCTTAAACGAGAGTTGTATAGCAACACATAATCACCTACATTAAACTCACGTTTTTGTATCCTTTTTTCATGCCATCTTTTAACTTTGTCTTTAAACAACTTGGCATTTTCATAAGCTTGGGTTCTCCATTCATCAAGTGAGCTAATATCAAATAACCTCTTCTCGCCGGCAAGTTTCAAATCATAGTTGAGCTCTTTAATAGCCCAATATGCCTTATGTTCCAGTTCGAGAGGTAAGTGACATGCTTTTCCATAAACCATTTTATACGGAGACATACCCATATGATTCTTATATGCAGTTCTATAGGCCCATGGTGCGTCATCAAGTTTCTTGGACCAATTCTTCCTAGACCTATTGACAGTCTTTTGCAAAATTAATTTGAGCTCTCTATTGCTCAATTCTACCTGACCACTAGACTGCGGTGACATGGAGATGCAATTCTATGATTAACATCATATTTAGCAAGCATCTTACGGAAAGCACCATGAATAAAATGTGAACCACCATCAGTCATTAAATATCTAGGGACTCCAAACCTCGGAAAAATAACTTCCTTAAGCATTTTAATAGAGGTGTTATGATCAGCACTACTAGTTGGAATAGCTTCTACCCACTTAGTAACGTAATCAACAGCAACTAAAATATGTGTATATCCATTAGAGGCAGGAAAAGGTCCCATATAATCAAAGCCCCAAACATCAAATGGCTCACTAACATGTGAATAATTCATAGGCATTTCTTGACGTCTACTAATATTACCAATTCTTTGACATTCGTCGCAAGACAAAACAAACTTACAGGCATCCTTGAAGAGAGTAGGCCAATAAAAACCGAATTGCAATACCTTATGTGTAGTTCTATCTCCAGCGTGGTGTCCTCCATTGGCTTCGGAGTGACACTTACGTAGGATCTGTTCCTGCTCATGCTCAGGTACACAACGTCTAATAAGACCATCTACTCCTTCCTTATAAAGATGTGGGTCATCCCAAAAGTAATGTCGCAAGTCATAGAAAAACTTTTTCTTTTGTTGGTATGTGAAGCTAGGTGGTATAAATTTAGCAACAATATAATTAGCATAATCAGCATACCATGGAGTGCTACGAGAAGTGCTTATGACATTTAATTGTTCATTAGGAAAGCTATCATCAATAGGTAGTGGGTCATCAAGAACATTCTCTAACCTAGATAAGTTGTCTGCAATGGGGTTCTAAGCTCCTTTTCTATCAACAATATGCAAATCAAATTCTTGCAGCAAGAGAACCCATCTAATAAGCCTAGGTTTTGCATCTTTCTTTTCCATAAGATATTTAATAGCAGCATGGTATGTGTGAATAGTTACTTTAGAATCAACACTATAGGGTCTGAATTTATCACAAGCAAATACAACTGCTAAAAGTTCCTTTTCGGTAGTAGCATAATTTCTTTGAGCATTGTCTAGAGTATTACTAGCATAATGGATAACGTTTAATTTCTTATCAACTCTTTGCCCTAGAGCAGCACCTACAGCATAATCACTAGCATCACACATAATTTCAAAGGGTAAATTCCAATTAGGTGGCTGAACAACAGGTGCAGAGAGTAATGCTTTCTTAAGTATTTCAAATGCTTCTACACAATCATCATCAAAGACAAATGGTACATCTTTTTTGTAATAAATTAGTCAGAGGCTGAGAAATTTTTGAGAAGTCCTTAATGAACCTCCTATAAAATCCGGCGTGACCAAGGAAACTTCTTATACCTTTGATGTCCTTGGGACATGGCATCTTTTCAATAGCATCAACCTTGGCTTTATCAACTTCAATACCTCTGTCAGAAACTTTGTGCCCCAAGACAATACCTTCATTAACCATAAAGTGGCACTTTTCCTGATTCAAGACAAGATTAGTTTCTTTACATCTCTGCAAAACTCAAGCAAGATTTCTCAAGCAATCATCAAAAGAGGAACCATAGACGGAAAAGTCGTCCATGAAAACCTCACAAATTTTCTCGCAAAAGTCAGAGAATATAGCCATCATGCATCTTTGAAAGGTAGCAGGTGCATTACATAAACCAAAAGGCATACATCTATAAGCAAAAGTACCAAAAGGGCATGTAAAAGTAGTCTTTGATTTATCTTTAGCCGACACAGGTATTTGAGAAAAACCAGAATAACCATCTAGAAAGAAATAATGTGTATGTTTGCATAATCTTTCTAGCATTTGATCAATAAAAGGTAAGGGGTAATGATCTTTCTTAGTAGCCTTATTTAATTTGCGGAAATCAATTACCATCCTATAACCTGTGATATTTCTTTGCGGAATCAATTCATCTTTATCATTAGGGACAACAGTAATACCTCCCTTCTTAAGGACACAATCGACAGGAATTACCCACTGACTATCAGCAACGGGATAGATTATACCTGCCTCCAGAAGCTTGAGTATTTCCTTTCTTACCACTTCTTTCATTTTAGGATTCAAACATCGTTGAGGATCACAAACTGGTTTAGCATCTGCTTCCAAATTTATTTTATGTTGGCATAGTGTGGGACTTATGCCCTTAAGATCATCCAGAGTGTATCCAATAGCGGCACGGTGCTTTTTCGGAGTGTTCAATAATCTTTCTTCTTCATGCTCTAAAAGGTTAGCACTAATAATGACAAGATATATTTTCTTTTCATCAAGATAAGCATATTTAAGATTATTAGGCAACGGTTTAAGCTCAAACACGGGATCACCCTTGGGTGGAGGAGGATCCCCTAGGATTTCAACGGGCAAATTGTGTTGCAGAATAGGTTCCTGTTTAAAGAGTACTTCATCTATTTCCCTTCTTTCATTCATGAACATATCATTTTCATGGTCTAGCAAATAGTGTTCTAAAGGATCACTAGGAGGTACGGCAATAGAAGCAAGACCAATAATTTCATCCTTACTAGGCAATTCTTCCTCACGATGTTGTTTACTAAATTTAGAGAAATTAAACTCATGAACCATCCAAGCCAATAGTAACAACATTCTTTTTGTAGTCTATCTTAGCGTTAACAGTGTTCAAGAAGGGTCTACCAAATATAATCGGACAAAAGCTATCTTGTGGAGAACCAAGAAGAAGAATATCAGCGGGGTATTTAGTTTTCCCACACAAGACTTCAACATATCTAACAATTCCTATTGGAGATATAGTATCTCTGTTGACAAGTTTAATTGTAACATCAATATCTTCTAACTCAGCAGGTGCAATATCATGCATAATTTCTTTGTATAAGTCAATGGGTATAACACTAGCACTAGCACCCATATCACATAAGCCATGATAACAATGATCTCCTATTTTAACAGAAATAACAGGCACTCCTACCACAGGTCTATGTTTATCTCTATCATAGGGTTTAGCAATTCTAGCAGTTTCACCAGAGAATTGAATAACATGCCCATCAATATTATCAGACAAGAGATCTTTAACAATAGCAATATTGGGTTCTACTTTGACTTGCTCAGGAGGTGTATAAGTTCTAGTATTGCTTTTACGAACAAAAGTTGAAGCTTTAGCATGATCCTTCATTCTAACAGGGAAAGGTGGTTTCTCAACATAAGAAGTGGGAACAATAGGATCATTGTAAGTGACAGTCTTTTCTTCAACTTTAATAGGTGCATCTACTTTTACTTCTATGGGAGGATGATATTTAAACCACTTCTCCTTGGGGAGATCAACATAAGTAGCAAAAGATTCACAGAAAGAAGCTACTATCTCAGAGTCAAGTCCATATTAGTGCTAAACTTACAGAAAATATCGGTATCCATAAAAGATTTAACACAATCAAACTTAGGTGTCATACCTGACTCCTTACCTTCGTCGAGGTCCCAATCTTCAGAGTTGCGTTTAATTCTATCCAATAAATTCCATCTAAATTCAATAGGCTTCATCATAAAAGAGCCAGCACAAGAAGTATCGAGCATGATGCGATTGTTATCAGAAAGCCGAGCATCAAAACTTTGCATAATTACTTCTCTTGCGAGCTCATGATTGGGGCATGAATATAACATTGATTTAAGCCTCCCCCAAGCTTGAGCGATGCTTTCTCCTTCGCGAGGCCGAAAATTATATATATAATTGCGATCACGATGAACAAGATGCATAGGGTAATACTTTTGATGAAATTCCAATTTCAATCTTTTATAGTTCCATGATCGCATATCATCACATAGCCTATACCATGTCAATGCATCTCCCCTCAAAGATAAAGGGAAGGCCTTCTTCTTAACAACATCATCGGGAATACCTGCAAGCTTAAATAGTCCACAAACATCATCCACATAGCGTAGATGTTCATCAGGTTGCTTTGTTCCATCTCCTGTAAAATTGTTAGCTAGCAGTTTTTCCACCATACCCGAAGGAATCTGAAAAGGAGTTTCATTTTCAATAGGTTCAGTAGGTTCAGTAGGTTGAGGAGCAACTCTTTACTCTACTGGACGGGGTGAAGATACCCAGAAGAAGCCCCTCAGACAATTAATTTCCATAGTAACAAGTGACAGAAAATTTCAGCACACTAAATAATTTTTTCCTTACCAAATTCCACCTACTAAAGGCGCTTTACTCCCCGGCAATGGCGCCAGAAAAGAGTCTTGATGACCCACAAGTATAGGGGATCTATCATAGTCCTTTCAATAAGTAAGAGTGTCGAACCCAACGAGGAGCAGAAGGAAATGATAAGCGGTTTTCAACAAGGTATTCTCTGCAAGTACTGAAATAAGTGGTAACAGATAGTTTTGTTATAGGATAAATTGTAACGAGCAACAAGTAACAAAAGTAAATAAAGTGCAGCAAGGTGGCCCAATCCTTTTTGTAGCAAAGGACAAGCCTGGACAAACTCTTATAATAGGAAAAGTGCTCCCGAGGACACATGGGAATATCGTTAAGCCAGTTTTCATCACACTCATATGATTCGCGTTCGGTACTTTGATAATTTGATATGTTGGTGGACCGGTGCTTGGGTGTTGTTCTTACTTGAACAAGCATCCCACTTATGATTAACCTCTATTGCAAGCATCCGTAACTACAACAAAAGTATTAAGGTAAACCTAACCGTCGGTGTCAAAACCGGCGGATCTCGGGTAGGGGGTCCCGAACTGTGCGTCTAGGCGGATGGTAACAGGAGACGAGGGACACGATGTTTTACCCAGGTTCGGGCCCTCTCGATGGAGGTAAAACCCTACGTCCTGCTTGATTAATATTGATGATATGGGTAGTACAAGAGTGGATCTACCACGAGATCAAGGAGGCTAAACCCTAAAGCTAGCCTATGGTATGATTGTTGTAATGTATGTTGTCCTACGGACTAAAGCCCTCCGGTTTATATAGAAACCGGAGGAGGCTAGGGTTACACAGAGTCGGTTACAATGGTAGGAGATCTACATATCCGTATTGCCAAGCTTGCCTTCCACGCATAGGAAAGTCCCATCCGGACACGGGACGGAGTCTTCAATCTTGTATCTTCGTAGTCTTGGAGTCCGGCAGACGATGATAGTCCGGCTATCCGGACACCCCCTAGTCCAGGACTCCCTCAGTAGCCCCCGAACTAGGCTTCAATGACGATAAGTCCAGCGTGTATATAGTCTTCGGCGTTGCAAGGCGGGTTCTCCCTTCAAGTTCCATGTACCTGCCGAACAGTGTCCGGCTTCATCATAAATACTGTGTTTCTCGGCTTCTGCGCCCAATAATGGCCTTTTTCCACGCGTCGCATGAAATGCGAAAAGCCAGGGTGTCTTTTATGTTTCACCCCCTAGTCGTGCGAGTCGTCCGCCTACAAAAGAGGCAAAAATCCAGATCCAAACCACACCATCTTCCTCCCGCGAATACTTCATCGGAGCGCCTTTGACCTAAAAATCCATTCCATCATGGACCGTCGATGCGGCTCCTCTTCTCGCGCTCCCAGCCCACCGCTAGGGGATTGGAGGAGGTGCTCTGTTCCGCACAACGAGCTAGTGAAGCTCCAAGCGGGGGGATATCTCCCTCTGGCCTTCATGGTCCCGGTTCGAGCCGGGCTGGTCACTTATCAAGGTGGGAGGCAAGCGGAGGCCACCCCAAGCCCCAACAAAGGGGAGCGAGTATGCTTCGTCCCTTATTTGATAAGGGGACTCGGATTCCCAATACATCCGTTCCTCCGCGGGCTCCTGGAGTTCTACGGACTCCAGCTCCACCACCTCACACCCGCCTCTGTCCTGCATATCGTGGGCTACGTAGCTCTTTGCGAGCTGTTCCTGGGCATTGAGCCCCATTTTGCATTGTGGAAGAGGCTGTTCTGCCTCGTACCCCGTTCTCACGAGGGGTCCATATATCAAGTGGGCGGCGCCGAAATATGGCGCATCGCCGGGACCGGATACCCATCCGGTACTCCCAAGAAGCCGTCCGAAGACTGGCCTTCAGAGTGGTTTTACATAGGAGACGCTCCGCTGCGGGACCCAGTCCGGATTGGCCTCCCGGAGTTTAGTGCTGCTCCTCTGAAGAAACGCCTCAGCTGGCGCCCTCGGAGCCCCCGTTTGGAGGAAGACAGGAGCGTCCATTACTTGATGGGCCGAATAAGATTGCTGGCCCATTCTGGGCTGACCATGATTGGAGTCATGGCGATATGCATCACGCTGGGGGTGCAGCCATTGCAATATAGAGGCCACCCCATGTGGGATTTCAACGGGGAAGACGATGCTACCCGTCATGGCCGCAAAGGGCCGGATTCGACCGAGGATCTGGTGAAGACCCTGTCCAGCCTGTACAAGGGGGAGAAGGAGGACTTCCTTCAAACGAACCCTTTGAATGTGTTTTCCATGAACAACCCTAGAGGCCGGGTAAGCGAACACTTTTAAGGGCTCAATCCCTGCTTTCGAAGTTTAGGCTTGTTACATTATGTCTTCGGCGCAGGATCTACGCCGGACTGTGGAGGACATGGTAAGTCCCGCTCCGCAACCCGAGGATCCAGGAAGATCCCTGGATTCGGCCTCCGAAGAGGATCCGGACATCAAGGTGGAGCTGATCGACAGGGTGTTTCACCAGCTCAGCATGGATAATACTTTGGTCGCCATCACGGTGGACTACCCCGGACTGTATCCGGCTTCCCAAGTGACTGTGACCGAGGTCCGGACACCATTATCTCTTCCTTGCCCATTTCTGACCTTCGCGAACGATGGTATTTTACAGGAAGCGCCTTCACGGCGGGAAGCCGAGCCCGCGGCGGCTGACCAACAGAGGTCAGTCCGGACCAGCAGGCGGAAAAGGAGTGCGGTGCAGACGGAAACGTCGCCGCAAAGGTATAACTCGTATTTGAATTTTCAGAGAAACATTCCTAGGAAACGTCTGAGTGCTCATGATCTTTGTAGGAGAAAAAGCGCTCACCGGACTGCGGGCGCGGAAGTTGCCGACCCAACCTACACCGGCCAGGCTCCAGCGCCCGGCCTGGAGGGGGAGGCAAGCGCAAGACGCGGGCCGGATCCTTCTCCAACGGAGGACACCGACAGACTGTCCGCCACCAAGGCTGAGGTGGAGAGCGCCATGAACCATAGGCACCGCCGGACACTATTTCGTGAAGCGTGCTTCTCCCCTGAGGCATTGGACGCCTTTAACGCAGGGGACGCGCATCTCCGTGCCGCTCAAGATGGTTTTACCAGAGCCACGGAGCAGTATGTGAAAGACATACGGGTAAAGGAGTTTTAATGGTTATATATACCAGTAGCCCCCGAGACTTAAAGTAGTTATGCTAACTGATTTAAGGATCATTTGAAACGCAGGCTCTTACCGAGAAGAATGCCCAGCTGTCTCAGGAGCTGCAAGAATGCAAGGCCCAACTGGAGGCCGCACTTGCTGCCACGGGAGGAGACGCAGAGACCCCTCCTGGTAACACATTTTTATTAATAAATATAAGCGCTATGCGGCGTGCGCGCAAGTCTAATAGTGACATTGCAGGTGCCGCCGGACAAGATCCGGACAGGCAAGAATTACTGCGCCAGCTAAAGGCCGGTGAGAGGGTGCTGAATAGGGTGCAGCAAGAAAGGAACAAGCTCCAAGATGCCAATGCCAAACTCGGAGAAGAGCTGAAAGGCGCGCAAGCCGGGCTGTCCAGCTCCGTTAAGGAGAATTAGCGGCTTCGTCGCGGCATTTATAGTAAGTGCTTGAGCGGACTCTTTTGAAAAGAAAAGTCCGGCGAGGAAGTAAATTGACATAAGATGTCTTGTAGGTATACTCACAGGTCGCCCTGCGGAGGAGATGCCCATATCAACGGGTGATCAACTTCCCGAGCTGTTGCAACTGCTCGAACGAGTTCGGCAAGCAATGAGCAGCGTCGTCCAAGCTTTATGGCCAGCCCTCTCCCTACCCGAGGGCCTTGGGGAGCTTGTGGAGAAGCTTCAGGGAGTGCGGCAGCGCTTCTGTTTGTGGAAGATTTCGGCTTGCCGTCAAGGTGCCAGGGAGGCTTGGGCCATGGTGAAGACGCGTTACAAGAAGGCGGATCCCAACCACATGGCCGAAGTTGGACCGGTGGGGCCCGATGGGAAGGAGATCCCTGTGAGTTTAGTATACAGCCAAGTAGAATTGGCTGCTAAATTTTCCCAACAGGACTGTAAGTTAGACAGCCTGTTAGACGGGATTGAGGAGGAATACAATCAGTAAATTTGACAATGTATGTTTTGCTTTAAAGTGACATGTGAAATGCCTTCTAGCCGGATTGTAGATCGTTTGTCTTTGCCGACCTTTTCACTTCAACCTCGGGACCCTAGAGTCCGGAGTGTGTCCGAATACCTTTTTGGTTAAGAAACAACCGTGGTATGCATGGAGACCAGGCGTAGGGGTCATTAGTGATTTATCAGACAAGTGCCCAACTAGTTATGTTATATTACATGGTTAGTAAGAAACATCTTCCAGGGAGAATAGTTCCGTTAAGGGTTCCTTTCCCTGGGAGGCATGCCCTAAAGTGCATGTCTGGACTGCGAAGAAAGCAGAAAAACATCTGGGGGCGGATAAATGAGTAGGTAAAAAATCATCTTTTAAGTCACCGACCGAATATTCCCTTAAGAACGCTAGCTTTTGGCTTCACCCAGTCTGAGGTACACATCCAGCTGACCCGGCAGTAACAATCGCAGAAGTGCTCCCTTTACCTCCTAGCCGAGCAATCGGGAATGTAGGGGTAAGCACAGGAGCCAGGCAACCCAGCTTGGCCAAAACTTAAGTCATATCGATGCATATAATGGTGAGTAAAAGGTACATGTGGAAGCTTGACACATGTGCTGGGCATGAAACCCTTATAATTGAGCTTTTGTAAAAGAAGCCCCCAGGTATAATGAGTGCGGA
Organism: Triticum timopheevii; assembly: GCA_963921465.1. Classification (NCBI taxonomy): domain Eukaryota; kingdom Viridiplantae; phylum Streptophyta; class Magnoliopsida; order Poales; family Poaceae; genus Triticum; species Triticum timopheevii. Next base: position 276,459,840 of record OY997274.1, read on the forward strand.
TGGCACATCAAGTGTATGCGAAAAATGCAAAAGTAGGCCCTTAGGGGCTTTTTAATAAAAAGGTTATGAAAAGAGAAACAAAAGACAGCCGAAGTATAAAAATTTGGACGGAGGAAGGGGACGAACTCTTAGTCCGGCGCTAGGCATAGAATCCTCGGAGGCGGGCTGCATTCCATGGGTTCGGCTCGAGTCGGTTATCTGACGCATTTCGTAGAGGGTATGCTCCGCCGGTCAGGACTTGATCGATAATGAAAGGGCCCTCCCATTTGGGCTTGAGCTTGTCCTTTTTCTTGTCCGACAGGCGTAGAACTAGTTCGCCAACGTTGTAAGTCTTGGCCCGTACTTCTCTGCTTTGATATCTTCGGGCCTGCTGCTGATAGAATGCGGAAGGAGCCTTGGCGACGTCGCGTTCTTCCTCCAATATGTCCAAGCTGTCCTGCCGGTCAAGCTCGGCCTCTCTTTCCTCGTACATTCGCACTCGAGGTGAGTCATGAATAATGTCACAGGGCAAGACTGCCTCTGCGCCGTAGACCATAAAAAATGGTGTGAATCCGGTAGTGCGGTTAGGTGTTGTCCGCAGCCCCCAGAGTACGGAGTCGAGCTCCTCGACCCAGTGCGTGTCAGATTTAGTAAGTGACCGCACTAGTCTGGGTTTAATGCCGCTCATTATTAGACCATTTGCTCGTTCCACTTGACCGTTGGTTTGAGGGTGATAGACTGAAGCGTAGTCGAGCTTGATGCCCATATTCTTGCACCATGACTTAACCTCGTCGGCTGTGAAGTTCGTGCCGTTGTCGGTGATGATGCTGTGGGGGACTCCGTAACGGTGTACTACCCCGGATATAAAGTCTATCACTGCTCCGGACTCTGCCATTTTGACCGGTTTGGCCTCTATCCATTTGGTGAATTTATCCACCATGACCAATAGGTATCTTTGCTTGTGGGTTCCCCCTTTAAGGGGTCCAACCATATCAAGCCCCCAGACCGCGAACGGCCAGGTAATGGGTATAGTTTTGAGGGCGGTGGGCGGCATGTGGCTCTGATTAGCAAATAGCTGACAACAAACGCATTTCTGGACTAAGTCCTGGGCATCTGCCCGGGCCGTCGGCCAATAAAATCCTGTATGGAATGCCTTTCCTACAAGGGCCCGGGCTGCTGCGTGGTGTCCGCCTAGTCCGGCATGAATTTCAGCTAGGAGGTTTCGCCCTTGCTCTTCGGAGATACACCTTTGAAGGACTCCGGTTGTACTTTTCATATAAAGTTCTCCCTCATGGACCTTGTAGGCTTTCGATCGCCGGACTATGCAGTGGGCCTCGTTTTGGTCTTCGGGAAGTTCCTGCCTAAGCAAGTAGGCTAGGAATGGTTCTGTCCACGGGGCGATTACTGCCATTATGACGTGGGCTGAAGGTGTTATGTCATCGGCTGGATCACCGATTGGCGCGGTTTTTTCTGGTTTGTCACTTCCGGGCTCCTCTTCCCATAGTACGGATGGCTTGAAGAGCCGTTCCAGGAAGATATTTGGAGGGACAGCATCACGTTTGGCACCGATGCGTGCCAGTATGTCGGCCGCTTGGTTATTATCTCGGGCTATGTGATGGAATTCGAGAGCTTCAAACCGAGCTGACATTTTTAGGACAGCGTTGCGATATGCTGTCATTTTTGGATCCTTGGCGTCAAAGTCTCCATTTATTTGGGATATTGCAAGGTTTGAATCCCCGCGCACCTCTAGGCGTTGAATGCCCATGGAGACTGCCATCCGGAGACCATGTAACAGGGCCTCGTATTCGGCTGCATTGTTGGAGTCCGTGTACATTATTTGAAGTACATACTGGACTGTGTCTCCGGTTGGGGACGTCAATATGATGCCAGCCCCCAGTCCGGCCAACATTTTAGAGCCGTCGAAATGCATAGTCCAATTGGAATATGCGCCGTACTCTTTAGGGAGTTCGGCTTCGGTCCATTCGGCGACAAAGTCAGCCAAAACTTGTGACTTTATAGCTCGCCGAGGTTTGTAAGTTATATCGAATGGTAAGAGCTCAATGGCCCATTTTGCAATCCTGCCCGTTGCGTCGCGGTTATTTATAATGTCATTGAGTGGTACTTCAGAGGCCACTGTTATCGAACACTCTTGAAAGTAGTGCCGGAGCTTCCGGGACGCCATGAACACCGCATATGCTATCTTCTGATAGTGCGGGTAACGGGACTTGCAGGGGGTTGACACAGTGGATACATAATACACTGGTTTTTGAAGAGGGAATTTGTGCCCTTCTGTCTCTCTTTCGACAACGAGGACCGCACTTACAACTTGATGCGTTGCTGCGATGTATAACAACATTGGTTCGCCCAGATTGGGCGCAGCCAGGACCGGATTTGTTGCCAATATGGCCTTTATTTCTTTGAGTCCGGCAGTGGCAGCATCCATCCACTCGAAGTGTTCGGTGCGCCTGAGGAGGCAATAGAGGGGCAACGCCTTTTCTCCTAGACGGGAGATAAAGCGGCTTAGAGCTGCCACACATCTTGTTAATTTTTGTATTTGTTTGAGGTCTTTTGGAATGTCCAACTGTGACAGAGCTCGGATTTTAGCCGGGTTTGCTTCGATTCCTCTACCGGACACGATGAAGCACAGCAGCTTTCCGGCTGGTACGCCGAAAATGCATTTTTCCGGATTCAGCTTGATGTCATATGCTCTGAGGTTGTCGAACGTGAGCCTCAAGTCGTCTACTAGAGTTTCGACGTGTTTTGTTTTGACGACTACGTCGTCTACGTATGCCTCGACTGTTTTGCCGATCTGGGTAGCCAGACATGTTTGAATCATGCGCTGATATGTTGCGCCGGCGTTTTTAAGTCCGAAGGGCATCGTGTTGAAGCAAAATGGTCCGTAAGGGGTGATGAATGCCATGGTGGCTTGGTCTGCTTCCGCCATCTTGATTTGATGGTAGCCAGAGTATGCGTCGAGGAAGCATAATGAATCGTGTCCTGCGGTAGCATCGATAATTTGGTCGATGCGGGGGAGAGGGAAGGGATCCTTCGGGCAAGCCTTATTGAGGTCTTTAAAATCGACACAAAGGCGCCAGGATTTGTCCTTCTTTGGTACCATTACCAGATTTGCTAGCCAATCCGGATGTTTGATATCTCTGATGAATCCGGCTTCCAATAGTTTGGCTAGCTCTTCTCCCATTGCCTGTCTTTTGGGTTCGGAAAATCGTCGAAGAGCCTGTTGGACTGGCTTGAATCCTTTTAGGTTGTTTAGGCTGTGTTCTGCCAATCTGCGTGGGATTCCGGGCATATCCGAAGGATGCCAGGCGAAAATGTCCCAATTTTCTCGAAGGAATTCGCGCAGTGCAGCGTCTACTTCGAGGTTCAATTGTGCCCCAATGGAGGCCGTCTTTGTTGGGTCCGTTGGATGGACCTGGAATTTTGTTATTTCATCTGCTGGTTTGAAGGAGGTGGACTTGGATCTTTTATCGAGTATCACATCGTCCCTGTTCACCGTAGAGCGCAGCGCGGTGAGTTCTTCTGCCGCTAAGGCTTCAGATAGTGCCTCGAGGGCTAGTGCGGCTGTCTTGTTTTCGGCGCGGAGTGCTATGTCTGGATCACTAACGAGAGTGATTATTCCGCTGGGCCCAGGCATTTTGAGCTTCATGTACCCGTAATGAGGTACTGCTTGAAAAATTGTGAATGCCTCTCGTCCTAATATAGCGTGATATCCGCTGCTGAACGGGGCCACTTGGAACGTGACTTCTTCGGATCTATAATTGTCCGGTGAGCCGAACACCACATCGAGTGTGATTTTCCCGGTGCAGCGCGCTTCCCGGCTAGGGATTATTCCTCTGAAGGTTGTGCTGCTTCGCTCAATACGGCTCCAATCGATTTAATCCGCTGCCGCCATCCATGAGGACTTTTGTCAGTCGAAAGCCGTCCACTATGGGACTAAGCACCAGTGCGGCTGGCGCTTTGGCTGTTCGGAATTTAGGCTCATCGCTGGCGTTGAAGGTGATAGTTGTGTCGCTCCATGGATTTGCTGTTGCTACTTGGTAGACTTCGGCGAGTCCGCGGATTGTTCGCTTTCGCATATTGTTTGATGCGAAAGTCTCGAAGACTGTTGATACTGTACCGGTATTGTTGGAGTGGTTTTGCGGGGCTAGAAGCTCCTCGCCACTTTTGGCCACCTGCCGTAATATCCAACATGCTCGAAGGCTATGTGTTGGGACTGCTCCCGCTGTACTATGAAGCTTACAGGGTCCATTGAGCCATCCCTCCAGTACGGTTCCGTTTCCCTTATTGGGTTTTTGTTTTTTCATTTTTGCATCTGGGGCCTGAGTGTAAGGCGCCCTTTTGCTGCGGACTAGGTTTGGGGCCGGATTATCCCAAAATTGATTTTCGGTTTTCCGGAAACTCTCCATCGCACAGTACTTTCGTACTATGGACGCCAGATCGGTGAAGCGTGTAATTTTGCGACGATCAATGGCGTTTAATATTCCCTTGTCCGTGCAATTATTGCAGAAGATTGAGATTGCGTTTTCCTCTCGGCAGTCCTTTATCCTGTCCATAACCAGGAGGAATCTGGCCTAGTAGTGATGTACTGTTTCGGCGGGCTCTTGCCGTATTAGATATAGATCGCATATGTCTGGGCGGGTGGGTGGACTAAAGTCCGGATCCCTGCCCATCTTGGTGCTCGAAGGCCGAGGAGTTTCCGAATTTGGAAGCTTGGGTTGCTGGACGCGATCCAGCGAGTCCGGAGCGATGCATGGTTTTAAGTTCAATGCTCGATCGAAGTCCGTCCCTCCGCGGGAATCCGGCATGGAGGGTTCGGGAATCCGGACATGAATAGTTTTCAATACAGGCGGAGAGTTGCCGTATTGCTCCTCTACCACTGCGACGTGGTGGGTGGCCTGGGGAGAGTTAATCTCTCTCAGATCGGTTTTAAGCCCAATCTGGTTGTAGTCCGTAGCGACTCCCAGGGCGGCGATGCGATCCAAGAGCTCGTTAACAGGCGAGGGCTCTATTGGATCCAGCTGTTCGGCAGCTTTCGAGCTGACGCGAAGATTGCTTCTGACGACTTGAGAGGTCATTGTCGAAGCGGCGGCCGGACAGGCGGTCATAAGAAAACCACCTAGCCGGATAGTTTGGCCGGCGGCCAAGGCCCCTTCGGCGAAAACACCGCCTTTAAAGACGGGTAGAGGCATCCTCCCTATCGGTGACGACACAGAGGAACTCTCAATGAAAGCACCAATGTCGGTGTCAAAACCGGCGGATCTCGGGTAGGGGGTCCCGAACTGTGCGTCTAGGCAGATGGTAACAGGAGATGAGGGACACGATGTTTTACCCAGGTTCGGGCCCTCTCGATGGAGGTAAAACCCTACGTCCTGCTTGATTAATATTGATGATATGGGTAGTACAAGAGTGGATCTACCACGAGATCAAGGAGGCTAAACCCTAAAGCTAGCCTATTGTATGATTGTTGTAATGTATGTTGTCCTACGGACTAAAGCCCTCCGGTTTATATAGACACCGGAGGAGGCTAGGGTTACACAGAGTCGGTTACAATGGTAGGAGATCTACATATCTGTATCGCCAAGCTTGCCTTCCACGCCAAGGAAAGTCCCATCCGGACACGGGACAGAGTCTTCAATCTTGTATCTTCGTAGTCTTGGAGTCCGGCGGACGATGATAGTCCGGCTATCCGGACACCCCCTAGTCCAGGACTCCCTCACTAACCATAGCATGAAACATATGGATCCAAATCAGCCCCTTACGAAGCAACGCATAAACTAGGGTTTAAGCTTCTGTCACTCTAGCAACCCATCATCTACTTATTACTTCCCAATGCCTTCCTCTAGGCCCAAATAATGGTGAAGTGTTATGTAGTCGATGTTCACATAACACCACTAGAGGTTAGACAACATACATCTTATCAAAATATCGAACGAATACCAAATTCACATGACTACTAATAGCAAGACTTCTCCCTTGTCCTCAGGAACAAACCTAATTACTCACAAAGCATATTCATGTTCATAATTAGAGGGGTAATAATGTGCATAAAGGATCTGAACATATGATCTTGCACCAAATAAACCAACTAGCATCAACTACAAGGAGTAATCAACACTACTAGCAACCTACTAGCACCAATCCTGGACTTGGAGACAAGAATTGGATACAAGAGATGAACTAGGGTTTGGAGATGAGATGGTGCTGATGAAGATGTTGATGGAGATTGCCCTCTCCCGATGAGAGGAGCGTTGGTGATGACGATGGTGATGATTTCCCCCTCCCGGAGGGAAGTGTCCCCAGCAGAACAGCTCTGCCGGAGCCCTAGATTGGTTCCGCCAAGGTTCCGCCTCGTGGCAGCGGAGTCTCGTCCCGAAAGGTTGCCTTCTATTTTTTCTCATAGAAAGACTTCATATAGGAGAAGATGGGCGTCGGATAGCCACCAGGGGGGCCACGAGGTAGGGGGGCACGCCCCCCACCCTCGTGAGCAGGGTGTGGGCCCCCTGGCCTTCATCTTTGGTGACGATTTTTTCTTTATTTATTTTAAGACATTCCGTGGAGTTTTAGGACTTTTTGGAGTTGCGCAGAATAGTCCTTCAATATTTGCTCCTTTGCCAGCCCAGAATTCCAGCTGCCGGCATTCTCCCTCTTCATGTAAACCTTGTAAAATAAGAGAGAATAGCCATATGTATTGTGACATAACGTGAAATAACAGCCCGTAATGCAATAAATATTGACATAAAAGCATGATGCAAAATGGACGTTGTCGGTGTCAAAACCGGCGGATCTCGGGTAGGGGGTCCCGAACTGTGCGTCTTGGCGGATGGTAATAGGAGACAAGGGACACGATGTTTTTACCCAGGTTCGGGCCCTCTCGATGGAGGTAAAACCCTACTCCTGCTTGATTGATATTGATGATATGGGTAGTATAAGAGTGGATCTACCACGAGATCAAGGAGGCTAAACCCTAGAAGCTAGCCTATGGTATGATTGTTGTTCGTCCTATGGACTAAAACCCTCCGGTTTATATAGACACTGGAGAGGGCTAGGGTTACACAGAGTCGGTTACAATGGTAGGAGATCTACATATCCGTATTGCCAAGCTTGCCTTCCACGCCAAGGAAAGTCCCATCCGGACACGGGACGAAGTCTTCAATCTTGTATCTTCATAGTCTTGGAGTCCGGCCAATGATGATAGTTCGTCTATCCGGACACCCCCTAGTCCAGGACTCCCTCAGTAGCCCCCGAACTAGGCTTCAATGACGATGAATCCGGCACGTACATTGTCTTCGGCGTTGCAATGCGGTTTCTCCTCCAAATTCCATGTGCTTGCCGAATAGTGTCCGACTTCCTTATAAATGTTGCGCTCCTTGGCTTCCACGTCCAATAATGGCCCTCTTCCACGTGTCGTATGAATGCGAAAAGCCAGGGCATTTTTACGTTTTACCCCCTAGCTACGCGAATAAGCTGCCTATAACAGAGGCAAGGATCTAGATCTGAATCACACCATCCTCCTTCTGCGAGTACTCATCGAAGCGCCTCTGACAAAAATCCACTCCATCATGGACAATCGACGCGGCTCCTCCTCTCGCGCTCCCAGCCCTCAGCCAGGAGATCGGAGGAGATGTTCAGTCCCGCACAGCGAGCTGGTGACGCTCCAAGCAGAGGGATATCTTCCCCCAGCCTTCATGGTTCCGGTTCGAGCCGGACTGGCCACCTACAAAGGTGGAAAGCAGGCGGAGAGCACCCCAGTCCCTCCAAAGGAGAGCGGGTATGCTTTGTCCCTTATCTAATAAGGGGACTCGGATTTCCCATACATCCGTTTCTCCGGGGGCTCCTGGAGTTCTACGGGCTCCAGCTTCACCACCTTACACCTGCCTCCATCTTGCACATCGCGGGCTTCGTAGCCCTTTGCGAGCTGTTCTTGGGCATCGAGGCCCATTTTGCATTGTGGAAGAGATTGTTTTGCCTCGTACCCCGTTCTCACGAGGGGTCGATATATCAAGTGGGCAGAGCTGAAATATGGCGCATCGCCGGGACCGGATACTTATCCGGAACCCCGAAGAAGGCGTCCGAAGACTGGCCTTCGGAATGCTTTTATACGGAAGACGCCCCGCTGCCGGACCCAGTTCGGATCGGCCTCCCGGAGTTCAGCAACGCTCCTCTGAAGAAACGCCTAAGTTGGCGCCCGCGGAGCCCTCAACAGGAGGATGATAGGAGCGTCCAATATCTGATGGGCCGGATAAGGTTACTGTCTCATTCCGGATTGACCATGATTGGAGTCATGGCTACGTGCATTATGCGAGGGGTGCAGCCACTCCAATATAGGGGCCACCCCATGTGGGATTTCAACGGGGAGAACGACGCCACCTATCATGGCCGCAAGGGGCCGGGATCGGCCGCCGATCAGGTGAAGATCCTGTCCGGCTTGTACAAGGGGGAGAAAGAGGACTTCCTCCGCACGAGTCCATTGAATGGATTCTCCATGAATTACCCTCGGAGTTGGGTAAGCGGACGTTTATCTATCCGATCTGTGCTTCCAAAGTGAAGTGTCTTACTTTGTGATTTCGACGCAGGAACTGCGCCGGGATGTGGAGGGCATACACAGCCCGGCTCCATAACCCGAGGATCCGGGAAGATCCCTTGATCCGGCCTCCGAAGAGGATCCGGACATAGAGGTGGAGCTGATCGACGGGGTGTTCCACCAACTTAGCATGGACAATGCTTTAGTCGCCATTACGGCCGATTACCCCGGTTTATCTCCGGCTTCCCAGGTAACTGTGACCATAGTCCTATCATTATTACTCATCCATGCTTGTTTCTGATCACCGTATACCAACGGTGCCGCGTAGGAGATGCCTTCAAGGCGGGAAGCCGAACCCGCGGCGGCTGACCAACAAGGGCAGTTCGGCCCAGCAGGCGGAAGAGGAGTGCGGCGCGAATCGAAACGTCGTTGCAACGGTATAGGACGCCACCATTTTTAAGGGAAAGATTCCTGGGAGGTATATTAATGCTCATGACTTTTCCAGGAGAAAGAGCGCTCGCCGGACTGTCCCCGGAGAGGTTGCCAACCAAGCCTCCGCCTGCCAGGCTCCAACACCTGGTCTGGAGGGGAGGCGAGCGCAAGGCGTCAGCCGGATGCTCCTCCAACGAAGGATGCCGACAGGCTGTCCGCCACCAAGTCTGAGGTGGAGAGCGCCATGAATCACAGGCGCCGCCGGACAGTTCTTCGTGACGCGTGTTTCTCCCCGGAGGCGTTGAATGCCTTTAATGCAGTAGACATGCACCTCCGTGCCGCTCAAGATGGTTTAACCAGAGCCCCGGAGCATTATGTGAAAGACATACGGGTAAGGAATTTTAATAGTTATATGTGCCAATAGCCCCCGAGACTTAAAATAGTTAGAATAACTGATTTTTAGGATCATTTGTAATGCAGGATCTTACGAAGAAGAATACCCACCTGTCCCAGGAGCTTCAAGAGTGCAAGGCCCAACTTGAGGCCGAACTAGCCGCCGCAGGGGGAGCCACAGAGACCCCCTCTGGTAATACATACTTCGAAAAGATAATTATTTTATGAAGTGCGGCGTGTGTATAAGTCTGACAATAATATTGCAGATGGTGCCGGACTTGATCCGGACAAGCAACAGCTATTGCGCCAGCTGAAGGCTAGCGAGAGGGTGCTTATGAAGGTGCAGCAGGAGAGGAACAAACTCCAAGATGCCCACACCCAGCTGGGCGAAGAACTAAAAGGTGTTCGGGCCCAGCTGTCTGGCTCCGTGAAGGAGAATCAGCGGCTTCGTCGCGGCATTTATAGTAAGTGCTTGAGCAAACTCTTTTGAAAAGAAGAGTTCGGCGAGGGAGTCGATTGACAGAAATGTGTCTGTAGGTGTGCTCACAGGTCGTCCTGCGGAGGAAATGCCCAGTTCAACGGGTGATCTGCTTCCCGAGCTTCTGCGGCTGCACGAACGTGTTCGGCAGGCGATGAGCGGCGTCGCCCAGGCCTTATGGCCGTCCGTCTCCCTGCCCGAGGGTCTTGGAGGGCTTGCGGAGAAGCTTTAGGGAGCGCGGAAGCGCTTCCGTCTGTGAAAGATATCGGCTTGCCATTAAGGCGCCCGGGAGGCCTAGGCCATGGTGAAGACGCGGTACACGAAGGCTGATCCAAACCACATGGCCGAGGTCGGACCTATGGGGCCTGATGGGAAGGAGATCCCTGTGAGCTTAATGTACGGCCAGGTAGAGTTGGCCGCTAAGTATTCCCAGCGGGACTGTAAGCTAGACAGCCTGTTAGATGGGATTGAGGAGGAATACAATCAGTCAATTTGACGATGTCATCTAAAATGACATGTAAAATGCCTTCTAGCCGGATTGTAGATCGTTTGTCTTTGCGGACCTTTTCGCTTCAACCTTGGGACCCTACAATCCAGAGTGTGTCCGAATACCCTCACGGTTATGTAAAAACCGGGGCATGCATGGAGACCAGGCGTAGGGGTCATTAGTGCTTTATCAAACAAGTGCCCAACTAGTTATGTTATATTACATGGTTAGTAAGAAACATCTTCCAGGGAGAATAGTTCCGTTAGGGGTTCCTTTCCCTGGGAGGCATGCCCTAAAGTGCATGTCCGGACTGCGAAAAGAGAAGAAAAGCATCTGGGGGCAGATAAATAAATGAATAAGAAAACATCTTTCAAGTCACCGACCGAATATTCCCTTAAGAACGCTAGCTTTCGGCTTCACCCAGTCTGAGGTACACATCCGGCTGACCCGGCAGTAACAATCGCAGAGGTGCTCCCTTTACCTCCTAGCCGAACAATCGGGAACGTAGGGGTAAGCACAGGAGCCAGGCAACCCAGCTTGGCCAAAACTTAAGTCATATCGATGCATATAATGGTGAATAAAAGGTACATGCGGAAGTGTGACGCATGTGTTGGGCATAAAGCCCGTATAAATAAGCTTCTGTTAAAGAAGCCCCCAGGTATAATGAATGCGAGCCGCACGTCGAGTGTGTGCGAATAATGCACAGATCAGCCCACAAAGGCTTTACGAAAAGAAGGGAGGAAGGAAGAGAAAAACAAAAGACGGCTAAAGTTTAAAATGTGGACGGAGGAAGGAGACGAACTCTGAGTCCGGCGCTAGGCGTAGAATCTTCGGAGGCGGGCTGCGTTCCATGGGTTCGGCTCGAGTCGGTTGTTCGATGCGTTTCGTAGACGGTATGCTCCGCCGGTCAGGACTTGGTCGATGATGAAAGGACCTTCCCACTTGGGCTTGAGTTTGTCATTTTTCTTGTTCGGCAGGCGTAGAACTAGTTCGCCAACATTGTAAGTTTTGGCCCGTACTTCTCTACTTTGATATCTTCGAGCCTGCTGCTGATAGAATGCGGAACGAGCCTTTTCCACGTCGCGCTCCTCCTCCAGTGCATCCAAACTGTCCTGCCGATACAACTTGGCTTCTCTTTCTTCGTACATGCGCACGCGAGGTGAGTCATGAATTATATCGTAGGGCAATACTGCCTCTGTGCCGTATACCATAAAAAATGGTGTGAATCCGGTAGTGCAATTTGGCGTGGTCCGAAGCCCCCAGAGTACGGAGTCGAGCTCCTCCACCCAGTGCGTGTTAGATTCCGTGAGGGATCGCACTAACCTGGGTTTAATGCCACTCATGATTAGACCATTTGTTCGTTCGACTTGACCGTTAGTTTGAGGGTGATAGACTGAAGTGTAGTCGAGCTTGATGCCCATGTTTTTGCACCAGAGTTTAACCGCGTCGGCCGTGAAGTTCGTGCCATTATCACTGATGATGCTATGGGGGACGCCATAACGGTGTACTACCCCAGATATGAAGTCTATCACAGGTCCGGATTCGGCCGTTTTAACCGGCTTGGCTTCTATCCATTTGGTGAATTTATCCACCATGACCAATAGGTATTTTTGCTTGTGGGTTCCCCCTTTAAGGGGTCCAACCATGTCAAGCCCCCAGACCGCGAACGGCCAGGTGATGGGTATAGTTTTGAGGGCGGTGGGTGGCATGTGGCTCTGATTAGCAAAGAGCTGGCAACTGACGCATCGTTGGACTAAGTCCTGAGCATCTACCCGGGCAGTCGGCCAATAAAATCCTGTACGGAAGGCCTTGCCCACAAGGGCCTGGGCTGCGGCGTGGTGCCCGCCAAGTCCGGCGTGAATTTCAGCCAGAAGATTTCGCCCTTCCTCTTCGGAGATACACCTTTGAAGGACTCCAGTTGTGCTTTTCTTATAAAGTTCTCCCTCATCGACCTTGTAGGCTTTAGATCGCCGAACTATGCTGCGGGCCTCATTTTGGTCTTCGGGAAGTTCCTGCCTAATTAAGTAGGCTAGGAACGGTTCCGTCCACGGGGCAATGACTGCCATTATTTCATGGGCTGAATGTGTTATTTCATGGGACAATTGCATTTTTACCCCTAGTTGGTACCTACCCACGTGTTTTGCCCTTACTTTTCGAGCATGCTTAGTTTTGCCCTTACTTTTTCCATCGTGGTCCCTCGAATGCCCTTTGACCGTTTGACCAAAACTTTGAAAATTCATAACTAATTCATATGAACTCAGAAAAATGCAAATAAGATATCAAAATGTTCATATAAACATTACCTTTATGTGCATATCATTTGCATTTGGGACAAAAGCACCCTTTTAAACTACCTGAGGTAATTAATGTTATTAACATTATTAAAAATAAAAAGGTATAAACAATATTTTTTTCATGAATAAAAATTACATGCAAATGTAGGTGATGTTTCCTGAACATCCAAATATCTTATTTTCATTTTTCTGAGTTCGTATCATCTTGTTAGGAATGTTCTAACGACTTTGACCATTATTTGGAAACTTCATAACAAATTGATACGAACTCAGAAAAATGCAAATAAGATATCAAGATGTTCAGGAAACATCACCTACATTTGCATGTAATTTCTATTCATGAAAAAATATTGTGTATACCTTTTTATTTTTAATAATGTTAATAACATTACTTACCTCAGGTAGTCTAAAGGGTGCTTTTGTCCTGAATGCAAATGATATGCACATAATGGTAATGTTTATCTGAACATTTTGATATCTTATTTGCATTTTTCTGAGTTCATATGAATTAGTTATGAATTTTCAAAGTTTTGGTCAAATGGTCAAAGGGCATTCGAGGGACCTCGACGGAAAAAGTAAGGGCAAAACTGAGCAAGCTCGAAAAGTAAGGGCAAAACCCGTGGGTATGGACCAACTAGGGGCAAAAATGCAATTATCCCTTATTTCATTGGTTGAGCCACCGATTGTGTCAGAATGTTCAGTGTTGGGCGGTGCGGTTGGTTCCGGGTTGTTATTTCCGGACTCCTCTTCCCATAATACGGATGGCTTAAAGAGCCGCTCCAGGAAGATATTTGGAGGGACGACGTCGCGTTTTGCGCCGATGCGTGCCAACACGTCGGCCGCCTGGTTATTGTCCCGGGCTACATGGTGGAATTCAAGTCTTTCGAACCGAGCTGACATTTTTAAGACGGCGTTACGATAGGCTGCCATTTTCGGATCCTTGGTGTCAAAGTCTCCATTTACTTGGGATATTGCGAGGTTTGAATCCCCGCGCACCTCTAGGCATTGAATACCCATGGAGATTGCCATCCGGAGACCATGTAGAAGGGCCTCATATTCGGCTGCATTGTTGGAGTCCGTGTACATTATCTGAAGTACGTATTGGACTGTGTCTCCGGTTGGGGACGTCAATACGATGCCAGCCCCCATGCCGGCCAACATTTTGGAGCCGTCGAAATGCATGATCCAATTGGAGTATGCGCCGTACTCTTTAGGGAGTTCAGCTTCGGTCCATTCGGCGATGAAGTCGGCCAAAACTTGCGACTTTATAGCTCACCGTGGTTTGTAGGTTATGTCGAATGGTAAGAGCTCAATGGCCCATTTTACAATCCTGCCCGTTGCGTCGCGGTTGTTTATAATGTCGTTGAGAGGTACTTCGGAGGCCACTGTTATCGAACACTCTTGAAAGTAGTGTCGCAGCTTCCGGGATGCCATGAACACCGCATATGCTATCTTTTGATAATGTGGATACCGGGACTTGCATGGAGTTAAGACAGTGGATATGTACTACACTGGTTTTTGAAGAGGGAATTTGTGTCCTTCTGTTTCTCGTTCGACGACGAGTACCGCGCTGACAACTTGATGTGTTGCCGCAATATATAATAACATCGGTTCGCCCAGGTTGGGCGCGGCTAGGACCGGATTTGTTGCCAATATGGCCTTTATTTCTTCAGTCCGGCCGTGGCAGCATCCGTCCATTCGAAGTGTTCGGTGCGCCAGAGGACGCGATAGAGGGGCAATACCTTTTCTCCCAAACGAGTGATGAAGCGGCTTAGAGCCGTCATGCATTCAGTCAGTTTTTGTATTTGTTTGAGGTCTTTCAGGATATCCAATTGTGACAGAGCTCGGATCTTGGCTGGGTTTGCTTCAATTCCTCTACCGGATACAATGAAGCCCAAGAGCTTTCCGGCTGGTACGCCGAAAACGCATTTTTCCGGGTTGAGCTTAATGCCGTATGCTTGGAGGTTGTCGAATGTGAGCCTCAAATCGTCTACTAGAGTTTCGACGTGTTTGGTCTTGACGACCATATCGTCGACGTATGCCTCCACTGTTTTGCCGATATGGGTTGCCAGACATGTCTGAATCATGCGCTGATATGTTGCACCAGCGTTTTTGAATCCGAAGGGCATTGTGTTGAAGCAGAATGGTCCATATGGAGTAATGAATGCCGTTGCGGCTTGGTCTGTTTCCGTCATCTTGATTTGATGGTATCCGGAGTATGCGTCGAGGAAGCACAATGAATCGTGCCCTGCGGTAGCATCGATGATTTGATCGATGCGGGGGAGGGGGAAAGGATCCTTTGGACAGGCCTTGTTAAGATCTTTCAAATCGACACACAGGCGCCAGGATTTGTCCTTTTTTGGCACCATTACCAGGTTTGCTAGCCAGTCCGGATGTTTTATGTCTCTGATGAATTCGCCTTCTAATAGTTTGGCTAGCTCCTCTCCCATTACCTATCTTTTGGGTTCGAAAAATCGCCGAAGAGCCTGCTTGACTGGCTTGAATCCTTTTAGGATGTTTAGGCTGTGTTCTGCCAACCTGCGTAGGATTCCTGGCATATCTGAAGGGTGCCAGGCAAAAATATCCCAATTTTCCCGAAGGAATTATCGTAGTGCGGCGTCCACATCGGGGTTTAATTGTGCCCCGATGGAGGCCGTCTTTGTGGGGTCCGTTGGATGGACTTGGAATTTGACTATTTCGTCTGCTGGTTTAAAAGAGGTGGACTTGGATCTTTTATCGAGTATCACATCGTCCCTATTCACCGTGGAGCGCAGCGCAGTGAGTTCCTCTGCCGCTAGGGCTTCGGATAGTGCCTCTAGGGCTAGTGCGGCTGTCTTATTTTCAGCGCAGAGTGCTATGTCCGGATCACTGACAAGAGTGATGATTCCATTGGGCCCGGGCATTTTAAGCTTCATGTACCCGTAATGGGGTATAGCTTGGAAAATTGTGAATGCCTCTCGCCCTAATAAGGCGTGATATCCGCTGCTGAATGGGGCCACTTGGAACGTGACCTCCTCGGACCTGTAATTGTCCGGCGAGCCGAACACCACATCTAGTGTGATTTTTCCTGTGCAGCGTGCTTCCCGACTAGGGATTATTCCTCTAAAGGTTGTGCTGCTTCGCTCAATGTGGCTCCAGTCTATTTCCATTTTTTGAAGGGTTTCCTTGTAGATGAGGTTTAATCCGCTGCCGCCATCCATGAGTACCTTGGTAAGGTGAAAGTCGTCCACTATTGGACTGAGGACCAATGCGGCTGTTGCTCGGGCTGTTCGGAATTTAGGTTTGTCGCTGGCGTTGAAGGTGATAGCCGTGTCGCTCCATGGATTTATTGTTGCTACTTGGTAGACTTCGGCGAGGCTGCGGAGTGTTCGTTTCCGCATATTGTTTGATGCGAAAGTCTCGAAGACTGTTAATACCGTACTGGTACTGCTGGGCTGGTTCTCCGGGGCTAGAAGCTCTTCGCCACTTTTGGCCACCTACCGTAGTATCCAACATGCTCGGAGGCTACGAGTTGCAGTGGCGCCCTCTGTACTGTGGATTTTATAGGGTCCGCTGAGCCATCCTTCCAGTACGGTTCCGTGCCCTTTAGGGGTTTTTTGCTTTTTGGTTTTTGTTCCGGGTGCCTGAGCATGATGCACCCTTTTGTTTCGGACTAGGGTTGTGTTCGGAGCCGGATTGTCCCAAAAATTAGTTTCGGTTTTCCAGGCACTCTCCATCGCACAGTACTTTCATACTATGGACGCCAGGTCAGCGAAGCGTGTGATTTCGCGATGACTTATGGCGTTCATGATTCCCTTGTCCGTGCAATTGTTGCAGAAGATTGAGATTGCGCTTTCCTCACGGCAGTCCTTTGTCCTGTCCATAACCAGGAGGAATCTGGCCCAGTAATGATGTACTGTTTCAGTGGGCTCTTGCCGGATTTGAGATAGATCGCTTATGTTTGGGTGGGCGGGTGGAATTAAGTCCGGAACCCCGCCCACTTTGAGGCTCAAGGGCTGAAGAGTTTCCGAATTTGGAAGCTTGGATTGCTGGATGTTGTCCAATGAACCCAGTCCGCTGCCTGACTTTAGGTTCAGTACTTGATTGATGTCTGTCTCTCCGCGGGAATCCGGCATGGAGGGAGCAGGAATCCGGACATAACTGGTCTTTAGTATAGAAGAAGAGTCGCCGCGTTGTTCCTCTACCACCGCAACGTGGTGGGTAACCTGGGGAGAGTTAATCTCTCTCAGATCGGTTTTAAGCCCAATCTGATCATAGTCTGTAGCGACTCCCAGGGCGGCGATGCGATCCAAGAGCTCGCTTACGGAAGAGAGCTCCACCGGATCCAGCTGCTCGGCGAATTTCGAGTTGACGTGAAGATCGCTTTTGATGACCCGAGAGGTCATCGTCGGAGCGGTGGCCGAACAGGCGGTCATAAGAAAACCACCTAGCCGGATAGTTTGGCCGGCGGCCAAAGCTACTTTGGCAATGGTACCGTCTTTAAAGACGGGAAGAGGCATCCTTCCTGATTGTGACGGCACAGAGGAACTCTCAATGAAAGCACCAATGTCGGTGTCAAAACCGGCGGATCTCGGGTAGGGGGTCCCGAACTGTGCGTCTAGGCGGATGGTAACAGGAGACAACGGACACGATGTTTTTACCCAGGTTCGGGCCCTTTCGATGGAGGTAAAACCCTACTCCTGCTTGATTGATATTGATGATATGGGTAGTACAAGAGTGGATCTACCACGAGATCAAGGAGGCTAAACCCTAGAAGCTAGCCTATGGTATGATTGTTGTTCGTCCTATGGACTAAAACCCTCCGGTTTATATAGACACCGGAGAGGGCTAGGGTTACACAGAGTCGGTTACAATGGTAGGAGATCTACATATCCGTATTGCCAACCTTGCCTTCCATGCCAAGGAAAGTCCCATCCGGACACGGGACGAAGTCTTCAATCTTGTATCTTCATAGTCTTGGAGTCCGGCCAATGATGATAGTTTGGCTATCTGGACACCCCCTAGTCCAGGACTCCCTCAGACGTATCAAACTTCAAATACTCATGATGATATCTAGGTAATGATCATAATATAGGCATCACGTCCAAGATTAGTAGACCGACTCCTGCCTGCATCTACTACTATTACTCCACACATCGACCGCTATCCAACATGCATCTAGTGTATTAAGTTCATGGGGAAACAGAGTAATGCAATAAGAACGATGACATGATGTAGACAAGATCTATTTATGTAGAAATAGACCTCATCTTGTTATCCTTAATGGCAACCATACATACGTGTCGGTTCCCCTTCTGTCATTGGGATCAAGCACCGTAAGATCGAACCCATCACAAAGAACCTCTTCCCATGGCAAGAAAAATCGATCTAGGTTGCCTAAATAAACCAAAGATTCAAAGAAGAAATACGAGGCTATAAATAATCATGCACAAAAGAGATCAAAGAACGCAAATAACTTTCATGGACAAAACATAGATCTTATCATAAACTCAAAGTTCATCGGATCCCAACAAACACACCGCAAAAAGAGTTACATCAAATAGATCTCCAAGAGACCATTGTATTGAGAATCAGAAGAGAGAGAGGAAGCCATCTAGCTACTAACTACGGACCCGTAGGTATACAATGAACTACTCACGCATCATCAGAGAGGCACCAATAAGGATGATGAACCCCTCCGTGATGGTGTATAGATTGGATCTGGTGGTTCTGGAACTTGCGGCTGCTGGAATTGATTTTCCTCGTCTCCCCTAGGGTTTCTAGAATATTGGGGTATTTATAGAGAAAAGAGGCAATGCGGGAGGCCACCGAGGTTGCCACAACCCACCTGGGCGCGCCTGGGGGTTCTCCGGCCCATCAGGTGCTTCCTCGAGGCACCCTCCAGGTGCTTCTCCGGCCCATCAGGTGTCTTCGGGTTCAAAAAAAGATCCACAAAAAGTTTCGCTGCATTTGGACTCCGTTTGATATTGATTTCCTGTGATGTAAAAAACAAGCAGAAAACAACAACTGGCACTTAGCACTATATTAATAGGGTAGTCCCAGAAAATGATTGTAAAATGATTGTAAAACATCCAAGAATGATAATATAACAAGCTTGGGGGAGGTGCCCTGGTATCGTATCAATCTCCACTATCTTTTGCCTGTACTTTCTTAGTTAGATCAATGGCTATCTTTTGCTATTAGATGAATAAATGTTTAGTTCGATCCTTTCTTTTTATGAGTTTTCCTAGTGATTAATCCTTGTAATTGTGTGCGAGATATAATAAAGTCTAGTTTGAGTTTTGCCTTCTTTACTTTCTTGCTGCAATAAAAAGAAAGGAAATAAAAGAAAAAGATCATATGCTAATCTTATGTTAAGTGATGACATTACACAAGGAAAAGTATAAGTAAACATTTTTATTGTAGATTGACAAACATAGCATTGGTCAATGATGCAACACATGAACGAATTAATGAGGGAAGAGAAGATTCACATATAAATATATTATCATGGAAATCTTTTGTGATTGTGAGCACCCATCAAAATATTATATGCCAAAATTGTTGACGTTGGACAAGGAAGACAACGTAATGATTTATGTGTGTTCATATTCACATAGAAGTTATATTGTCATAGATCCTTCAACATGTGGTGCTTGCCCCTACCTTTGCTAGCCAAAAACTCCGCACTAAGTAGAGATACTACTTGTGCATCCAAAACCCTTAAACCCTATCTTGTTTGAGAGTCCACCATACCTACCTACGGATTGAGTAAGATCCTTCAAGTAAGCTGTCATCGGTGCAAAAAGGGCAATAAAAATTGCTTCTAAAAATGTGAGATCATTTAGTGTAAGGGAAAATTGAACGTTGTACGAACTTGTGATAGTGAAGAATATAAGCGACAGACTGCATAATAAAGGTTGCCATCACAAGGGGCAATATAATGTGACGTTCTCTTGCACTAAGGGGTTGAGCATACAAACAAAAAGTGCATTGCAACCTCTGCTTCCCTCTATGAAGGGCCTATCTTTTACTTTCATGTATTTACTTTCATGCAAGAGTCAAAGTTTTTCTCCCTATTCCTTTTATTTTTGTCCTTTGGCAAGCATCATGTGGTGAGGAAAGATCTAGGCACATATGTCCAGTTGAATATGGGTGGCATAAGTTATTATTGTTGAAATCACCCTTGAGGTGAGTGCGTTGGGAGGCGAAACTATAAGCCCCTATCTTTCTTTGTGTCTGGTTGAAACATTTTGCTCATGTGTACGCAGTGAGTGTTAGCAATCATAGAAGACTAAATGATGGTTGAGTGTGTGGACTTGCCTAAAGGCTGCGATACGTGACCCTTCCTGAAAAGATGATGAAATGTAGTTGAAATGTTAACTAAGAACATAGTTTGTTGGTTTCCAATAGAGTTTATGCTTTATACTTCGATGTTGTGATGAATTGTCACTTGTTCATGAGAAGTATATCATAAAAGTTTTATATTAAAGTTTTATGCTGTTATAATAAGTCACATGATGCTGCTATGTCCGTATTTTTGTTTTTATCGACACCTCTCTCTCTAAGCATGTGGGCATGTTTTTTGATATCGGTTTTCGCTTGAGGACAAGCGAGGTCTAAGCTTGGGGGAGTTGATACGTCCATTTTGCATCATGTTTCCTACTATTATTTATGTTGTTTTATTGTATAATAATGCTTTTTGGAGTAATTCTAATGCCTTTTCTATCATAATATGCAAGGTATACACCAAGGGGGAGAATTCTGGCAGCTGGAAATATGGACCTGAAAAAGCTACGTCAAGCTACCTATTCTGCACAGCTCCAAATGAGCTGAAACTCCCCAAGGATTTTTTATGGAATAGTTAATAAATATGGAGCAAATAAGTACAAGAGGAGGGCCACCAGGTGGGCACAACCCACCTGGGCACGCCAGGCCCAGGCGCGCCCTAGTGGGTGATGCCCTCCTCGGCCCACCTTCGGTGCCCATCTTCTGGTATATAAGTCATTTTGACCTGGAAAAAATCAGAGGAGGACATTCAGGACAAAGCGCCACCGCCTCGAGGCGGAACTTGGGCAGGAGCACTTTTGCCCTCCGTCGGAGCGATTCCGCCGGGGGAACTTCCCTCCCGGAGGGGGAAATCATCATCATCATCATCACTAATAACTCCCCCTTCTTGGGGAGAGCTATCTTCATCAACATATTCACAGTGCCAACTCCTCTCAAACCCTAGTTCATCTCTTAAGTTCAATCTTTGTATCAAAACTATAGATTGGTGCTCGTGGGTGACTAGTAGTGTTGATTACATCTTGTAGTTGATTACTATATGGTTTATTTGGTGGAAGATTATATGTTCAGATCCATTATGCTATTTAATACCCCTCTAATCTTGAGCATATTTATCATTTGTGAGTAGTTACTTTTGTTCTTGAGGTCATGGATAAATCATGTTGCAAGTAATCATGTGAACTTGATATGTGTTCGATATTTTGATGATATGTATGTTGCCATACTCTTAGTGTTTTCATGTGAACGTCAACTACATGACACTTCACCATATTTGGCCCTAAGGGAATGCATTGTGGAGTAGTTATTAGATGGTGGGTTGCGAGAGTGACAGAAGCTTAAACCCCAGTTTATGCGCTATTCCGCAAGGGACCGATTGGATCCCAAAGTTTAATGATATGGTTAGAATTTATTCTTAATACTTTTCTCATAGTTGCGGATGCTTGCGAGAGGGTTAATTATAAGTAGGAGGTTTGTTCAAGTAAGAATAGCACCTAAGCACCGGTCCACCCACATATCAAATTATCAAAGTACCGAACACGAATTAAGCCAATATGATGAAAGTGACTAGATGAAATTCCCGTGTACCCTCAAGAACACTTTGCTTATCATAAGAAACCGTTTTGGCCTGTCCTTTTGTAACGCCCCGGATTCGATGCGCCAGGTGTCTTCCAGTTATTCGCCGTCGTTGCCATGTCATTTGCTTGCATGTTGCATTTTGTCATGTCATCATGTGCATTTCATTTTGCATACGTGTTCGTCTCATGCATCCGAGCATTTTTCCCGTTGTCCGTTTTGCAATCCGGCACTTCTATGTCCCCCGGCGTCCCCTTTTGTCTTCTGTTATGAGCGGGTATTAAACTTTCTCGGAATGGCCCGAGGTTTGCCAAGCGGCTTTGGTATAGCACCGGTAGACCGCCTGTCAAGTTTCATCGCATTCGGAGCTCGTTTGATAGCCCAATCGTTAAATATATAGCGGCATCGTTGCCGGTTTATTCGTCAGACGTTTCGGTCTCCGAAAGTGCCGCCGGGCCGCACCTCTTCTCCCTCTTCTCAGCCCAAGCCCTCTCTTCACAACCCACCTAGGCCTGCTAACCCCTCCTCGCCGCCGGTGCCATCCGATCGAGATCGGAGGGTTCGAAAAAACCCCAAAACCAAACCCTAGCCATCCCTGCTATATATGGACACCCCCTCTCCATTTTGGGCATCCCTAACCCACCTCCTCCTCTTTTTCCGCGCCGCCGCCTTCCCCCTCCAAATCCGGCGCCCCCAGCCTCCTTCCGCCACTTGGCGCGCCCCGGTTGGCCCAGTCGCCGCCCCGGCCAGTGGGAAGCCTCCACGTCGCCCCTACCTCAGCGCCTCCACCGCGGACCGCCCGAGCCCGCGCGTGGCCCACGGGGCCCATCTGGCCGCGCCGCCAGCCCGCGCGAGCCCGAGCGCGTCCGCTCGCCTGGCTCCTCCCCAAGCGTCCCGATCCGCACTGCCGGAGTCCTCCGTCGCTTCCTCCTCGTCGCCGCCGTCCGTCAGCCTCGCGGAGTGCCGCCGCCCGCCGGGGATCGTCTCGCCGGACCCAGGTCACCGCCCCTCCCCGTCGCGCCCTCTTCGTCTCTCTCTCACCCGATCTCTCTCCCTCTCTGCCCAGGGACCCGCGCCGCCGCCTTGGATCACCGCCGCCGGCGCCGTAGTCACCGGATCCGGCCGGGATCCGCTGGATCCGGGCCCTCGCGACCCATTCCCTGCCTCGCCAGCCGCCGGACCCCTCCGCCTTCGCCGGAGATCGTGTCGCCGCCCATTGCTCCTCTGCCTCTTTTGGCAGCGCCGGACGTTTCCGGAGGAGCCCGGACATGTCCTTCCAGTCAACACACCCCTGCGAGGTCGTTTTCCACCAAGTCCCCGAGGTATATTTTGACATGATCATGCCATGTTCATCGCATTGTATCTCTGCATCCGTAGCTCCGTTTTGTGCGTATAGTATGTCAAATTGTTCGCCTCGACGAGTACTTCATTTCTTTCCATTGCATCATTTTCATTTGAGCTCATCTTGATGCCCGAAATGTTGTTGGAAGAGTGCATGTTGATGTTAATCTGCTGAAACTGTTATAACTTGCTCATTTGTCATTTTTGCCATGATTGATGTGTGCATCCTATGAGGTTGATGTCTGCATGTGTTTTGATCTATGCTATGTCATCTTTCCAGGGGTTCCATCCATGTATTTTTGTGAGTTGTGTGTTGAGTGCATCAAGCTTGCTAAGTAGGGTACTTGCTGTTACTGTTTTGCTAGGCTGATTCTGTTATATTTTGTTGCTATGTAAACATGTTGCTACTAATCATTCTATGCATAATCTGGAGATGTTCTATAAACATGTTTTGATTACATGTTATGCTCTATCCATTCATGCCCATGGTTGCAATTATAGCCTGCTGGAACATGTTGTTATCTTGCTCCAAAGTTGCTTAATGATGTTACTGTCAACCTGTTAACATTAAGTTCAATGTTTCCATGATTGCTTCCTAGTGATCCATGAACCCTATGACCTTGTTCTTGCCATGCTTAGCTTAATAAATATGCCTTCTTACTGTTGGTTTCCTTGCCATGCTATGTATTGCTCTGTGGTGAGTGACTCAAGCTCACCAACATGCCTACTTATTGTTGTTCCTGCCATGTTTGAATCTGTAATATAACTTGCCATGTTTACATGGGTGCCATCATATTTTCTGATTCTTTTTGGCTCATGGTCAGTAAGGGACTTTTGATCTATGCAATTAGTAGATTCATGCCATGCCTTTGTTTGCCATGATAAGTTCCTGTAACATGTTGTTTGATAGCTCTAAACATTGCAACCTGATGTTATTTCCTGCCAAGTCTGAAACTGTTATTATTTGCAATATCTCCATGTCTTTTTGAGCATGATCCATTGATTTCTGGAGATAGCTCAGTGTTCATGTTTTGTTATGCTTTACCTGTACTTCATGCCCATGCATTTTGTTATTATGTTGGGGTGCTGTAGCTTGTTGTTTTGATGCTTGCAAGATGCCTAGTTGCTGTTATGGACAGATTGTTGCTATGACTTGTATAGAGTGTATGTGTTGCACCGTTGCTCCGTTTTGAGTGTGCTCTATATGAAACTTGCTTGATTTTGCATGTAGCTTCATATTATCATGTTGCATCCTTGTTTTGGTGTGTTTGCTTGATGTTTGGGTGCATTTTGCATCAATGCCATGCTTAACTTGTTTTGCTCATATCTTCTAGGCCGTAGCTCCGAATCTAATGAACTTTATATGTAACTTGACTAGAATTTCGTGTAGATCATCTTGGTGCATCTTAACTTGCTGTTTAACAACTTCAACTTAATGTTTATTCAGTTCTGGACCAATTTCGAAATATGCATATGAGGACTTACCGGACTTGTTATATGTTGTTTCCGGCCTCATTTAAACTTGCTTTGATGTGTTGTTCTTGTTTGCATCATCTCTTGACATGAGTAGCTTCATGTAGTCTTGTCATGCATCATGCTTGTTGTGCATCATTTCTTGCCTATGTGTGGTGTGTTTACCATGTTGTGTGCTTCTTCTCGATAGTTCCCGTTTCGTTGCGATCGTGAGGATTCGTTCGTCTACGTGTGGTTCGTCTTCGTGGCTTCATCTTCTTCATGGACTCGTTCTTCTTCCTTGCGGGATTTCAGGCAAGATGACCGCTACCCTGGATCTCACTACTATCATTGCTATGCTAGTTGCTTCGTTCTATCGCTTTGCTGCGCTACCTATCATTTGCTCTTCAAGCCTCCCAAATTGCCATGAACCTCTAACCTTTGACACCATTCCTAGCAAACCGTTGTTTGGCTATGTTACCGCTTTGCTCAGCCCCTCTTATAGCATTGCTAGCTGCAGGTGAAGTTGAAGATTTCTCCATGGTGGACAGGGTTTATGTTGGGATATCACAATATCTCTTATATTATTTATGCATCTATATATTTGGTAAAGGGTGGAAGGCTAGGCCTTATGCCTGGTGTTTTGTTCCACTCTTGCCGCCCTAGTTTCCGTCATACCGGTGTTATGTTCCCGGATTTTCCATTCCTAACGCGGTCGGGTGATTTATGGGACCCCCCTGACAGTTCGCTTTGAATAAAACTTGTCCAGCAAGGACCAACCTTGGTTTTACCATTTTCCTCACCACCACCTACTTTTCCCTTGGGAGTAATTAACCTAAGGGTCATCTTTATTATAGCCCCCCCGGGCCAATGCTTGTCTAAGTGTTGGTCCAAACTAGAGCACCGTGCGGGACCATTCCTTGGCAACTTGGATTCGTCGGTACTTGTACGCTTCGCATATCCGGTGTTGCCCTGAGAACGAGATATGTGCAGCTCCTATCGGGATGTCGGCGCATCGGGCGGTTTTGCTGGTCTTGTTTTACCATTGTCGAAATGTCTTGTAAACCGGGATTCCGAGACTGATCGGGTCTTCCTGGGAGAAGGTCTATTCCTTCGTTGATCGCGAGAGCTTGTCATGGGCTAAGTTGGGACACCCCTGCAGGGTTTAAACTTTCGAGAGCTGTGCCCGCGGTTATGTGGCAGATGGGAATTTGTTAATGTCCGGTTGTAGATAACTTGACACCAGATCCGAATTAAAACACATCAACCGCGTGTGTAGCCGTGATGGTCTCTTCTCGGCGGAGTCCGGGAAGTGAACACGGTTTCTGTGTTATGTTTGACGTAAGTAGGTGTTCAGGATCACCTCTTGATCATTGCTAGCTTCACGACCGTTCCGCTTGTTTCTCTTCTCGCTCTCATTTGCGTATGTTAGCCACCATATCATGCTTAGTCGCTGCTGCAACCTCACCACTTTACCCCTTCCTTTCCCTTTAAGCTTTGCTAGTCTTGATACCCATGGTAATGGGATTGCTGAGTCCTCGTGGCTCACAGATTACTACAACAACAGTTGCAGGTATAGGTTGTGCGATGATCATGACGCGATAGTGATGCTTGCTTGCGTTGAGTTCTTCTGCTTCTTCGATCAGGGGATAGGTTCCAGGTCAGCAGCCTGGGCTAGCAGGGTGGATATTGTTTGAGTTTCTGTTTATGATTCATCCGTAGTCGGATGTTGTTCTTGTATGTTGTATTGTTGTATTCATGTGACATTGTATGTTTTGGATGTATCCCCATCTATTATGTAATGTTGATGTAATGATATCCACCTTGCAAAAGCGTTCCAATATGCGGGTCTATCCTTGGTGGGACCTTCGAGTTCCTTTTGGATAGGGTCGCATATTGGGCGTGACACCTTTGCCTCTAAAGGATTGGGCTACCTTGCTGGACTTTTGTTACTACTATTGTTACTTGCTCGTTACAAATTATCTTGCTATCAAACTACTCCGCTACTTACAATTTTGGCACTTGCAGACAATACCTTGCCGAAAACCACTTGTCATTTCCTTCTGGTCCTCGTTGGGTCGACACCCTTACTTATCGAAAAGGCTACAATTGACCCCATATACTTGTGGGTCATCACTATCTAACCCTTGAAGGTACTTGTATAAGCCCAACTCTATGAGATTGCAACTCAATCACATACTAAGCAATCTCTACATCTCCAAGTCTCTACAATACGATGGTTGAAGACAAGGAAGCACGAGTCCTTTCAATATATCCTTTGACAATTTCCTTATATCAAATTTCATGATTGTCATTTTGGATACACAAGTGCTCTTCCTTGCAAGACTAACCCATGTAGGTAGATAAACTCAAATTACAAGTGGTGCTCCCAACTCTTGATGAGCTACATCAACCGTGAGCATCCCACACAAGTTCAACTACATGATCAAGATCACCACCACCAAGGTATGTCATTCCATCTTAGATAATCTTTACCCCAAGACATGGGTCGAAGCAACTCAACAAGATGTGAATACATCAAAATGCTTAAACAAAAAATGGCAACCCCATTTCGAGCTTAAACTATGAGTATGACCTATGATCAAGTGTCTTCACTTGACTCCTAGGTCAATATACTCTAACATAGGTGACTTTGTCGCCGACCAATTCTAGATGAAGTTCTCTACTGTTTCTCTGTGTTCTTGCATTTGTCTCTTGCATGCTTGTTCCCCTTTCAAAAAAACTTCATCTAGATTTCTTTTATCTTCTCTGTTATGTTCTGCAATCCCTGCATCCAATTCATTGCAAATCCTTCAATTAATTACTTGCATATCATTGTGAGATCTTATTTGCCTAAGTGAGCGAGGTGACAATTTTTTTCTCTCTATGTTGGACTCGGCCTCACCGGTTTCTTTCTTTTAGCTAAACCAAATCACCTCGGTGCCATCGAAGATAACAACTCGGTTTTACCGATTTCAATGCTGAGGAAAACAATTCGCCATTTGCATCCTGCATATTTGTTCCAGCTCCACTAAATGAATCTTGTCCTCTATCAGCATCCTATATTACATGTTGCTTTGCAATGTGACTCAAGGACCAAACCCACTTGACTCATGCTCCAGAAGATCCCTTCTTGGAAATTGATGTCAAAGGGGGAGAGAGAGCACATCAAAACTTATCACATAAGAGGGAATGCACACCTAAAGCTTCTCCTGATGCTTCTTATTCGTGAGAGGAGAGATGCCTCATGTCTTCAAGAGGGGAAAGACGTGTTAGTATGTGTTATGATTATTTTTTTCTCTGATTTACTTATTTGCTCTGATTTTCTTTCCCAGTCTTCTCCCATCACCCAATATCATATTCAGGGGGAGAAAGTTCAGTTCCAAGGGAAGAAAATTTCCTTGAATTCATTACATATGTTTACTCTTTGGGGACATGTCTCTATCCAACTAGAGTACTAAGTGCTCACTCTCTACATGTCATCCCAATCTTGGTACTCTTGTGATTTTCTGCTCTTGCTTTGTCTAGTGGTGTTCGTGTGTTATCTAACCTTGTTTACTCAGGTTCATCTCTTCCAAAGCTAGTTCAAGACCACAAGGTAAGTATATGCATCACACTCATGTGCATGAAGATCTCTTACTGAGGTATATATTGCTTGCAAGAAGGACTCGTGAACATGAAGGTATCTTGCCAGTATCAACACCATTTGCTCTGATGCATATAGCCAAGATACATGTAACGCATTGCTTGCTCTGTCATGATTATGCATTCTCATGCTCACATATTCCATAATCACATGATTGCATACATGTAGGGGGAGCATATGAATATTACATGTCTTTCCAAAGATTTACTTGCTATTTCCCTATATCCTTATCCAAAGCTTTGATGTATGTTGTCACCGGTTAGCAAAAAGGGGGAGATTGAAAGCACAAATGCTCCCTGGGTGATTTTGGTAATTAATGTCAACATATCTCTTGTTGGACTAATACTTTCATCTAGTATATTTCAGATAAATTCAACATTGGAGTGACATGGACAAGAGGATGTGGAACCCTTTCAAGATGCTAAGGACAAACATTGGCAAAAGCTCAAGACCCTACATTTTCATTTTTGTGGTCCAAGATCACATTGAGTCTATAGGAAAGCCAATATACTATTAAAAGGGGATGAGATGTTGCTTAATGGCTTCCTTGCTCAAAGTGCTTAGTGATATGCTCCAAAGCCCTCAAGCACTTTCTCATTTCCACATATGTCCTAAACCTAAAGTCAAACTCGGCCCCACCGATTTGATTTATCCGGCGCCACCAAGTTTATTTGACACAACCACTACCAGAAACCCTAATCAGTTCGGTCTCACCGATGGGATCTCGGTCTCACCGAGATGGGATTGCAAACTCTCTATTGCCTGTTTCAATAATTTTGGTCCCACTGAGATATGTAATCAGTCCCACCGAGTTTGCTTGACCAACTCTCTGTTTGCTTATTACCAAAATCGGTCTCACCGAGTTTGTGTAATCGGTCAAACCGAGTTGAGGTTTTACCCTAACCCTAGCACATCGGTCCCACCAAGTTGACCTTGTCAGTCCCACCGAAAACTCTAACATTCACATTTTGAATCAGATCGGTCTGACTGAGTTTCACTATTCAGTCTCACCGAGTTTTGGAATCTGTGTGTAATGGCTAGATTTTGTGCGGATGCTATATATACCCCTCCACCCATTCTTCATTCATGAGGAGAGCCATCAGAATGTCCCTACACTTCCAACATTCATTTTATGAGAGAGAACCACCTACTCATGTGTTCAGACCAAGACATTCTAATCCAACCACAAGAATCTTGATCTCTAGCCTTTCCCAAGTTGCTTTCCACTCAAATCATCTTTTCACCATAGCCAAATCCGTGTGAGAGAGTTGAGTGTTGGGGAGACTATCATTTGAAGCACAAGAGCAAGGAGTTCATCATCAACACATCATCTATTACCTTTTGGAGAGTGGTGTTGAAGGAAATATGCCCTAGAGGCAATAATAAAGTTGTTATTTATATTTCCTTATATCATGATAAATGTTTATTATTCATGCTAGAATTGTATTAACCGGAAACTTAGTACATGTGTGGATACATAGACAAACGGGGTGTCACTAGTATGCCTCTACTTGACTGGCTCGTTGAATCAAAGATGGTTAAGTTTCCTAGCCATAGACATGAGTTGTCATTTGATTAACGGGATCACATCATTAGAGAATGATGTGATTGACTTGACCAATTCCGTTAGCTTAGCACTTGATCGTTTAGTATGTTGCTATTGCTTTCTTCATGACTTATACATGTTCCTATGACTATGAGATTATGTAACTCCCAAATACCGGAGGAACACTTTGTGTGCTACCAAACATCACAACATAACTGGGTGATTATAAAGGTGCTCTACAGGTGTCTCCAATGGTGTTTGTTGAGTTGTCATAGATCGAGATTAGGATTTGTCACTCCGATTGTCGGAGAAGTATCTCTGGGCCCTCTCGGTAATGCACATCACTATAAGCCTTGCAAGCAATGTAACTAATGAGTTAGTTACGAGATGATGCATTACAAAACGAGTAAAGAGACTTGTCGGTAACGAGACTGAGCTAGGTATTGAGATACCGACAATCGAATCTCGGGCAAGTAACATACTGATGACAAAGGGAACAACGTATGTTGTTATGCGGTTTGACCGATAAAGATCTCCGTAGAATATGTAGGAGCCAATATGAGCATCCAGGTTCCGCTATTGGTTATTGACCGGAGACGTGTCTTGGTCATGTCTACATAGTTCTCGAACCCGTAGGGTCCGCACGCTTAACGTTCTGTGATGATCGGTATTATGAGTTTATGTGTTTTGATGTACCGAAGGTAGTTCAGAGTCCCGGATATGATCATGGACATGACGAGGCGTCTCGAAATGGTCGAGACATAAATATTGATATTTTGAATGACTATGTTTGGACTTCGGAAGTGTTCCGCGCAAGTTCGGGCATATAACGGAGTATCGGGGGGTTACCGGAACCCCCAGGGGAGTGTAATGGGCCTATTGGGCCTTAGTGGAGAAGAGGAGGGGCGGCCAAGGCAGGATCACACGCCCCCTCCCCCTCTAGTACGAATTGGATAAGGAGGGGGGCGGCGCCCCCCTTTCCTTCCCCCCTCTCTCCTCCATCCCCCTTCTACTCCTACTAGGAAAGGAGGAGTCCTACTCCCGGTGGGAGTAGGACTCCCTGATATGTCTCCAACGTATCTATAATTTTTGATTGTTCCATGCTATTATATTACCCCTTTCGGATGTTTATGGGCTTTATTTTACACATTTATATCATTTTTGGGACTAACCTACTAAACGGAGGCCCAGCCCATATTGCTGTTTTTTTGCCTATTTCAGTATTTCTAAGAAAAGGAATATCAAACGGAGTCCAAACGGAATGAAACCTTCAGGGGCGTGATTTTTGGAACCAAAATGATCCAGAGGACTTGGAGTGCAAGTCAAGAAGCAATCGAGGCGGCTAGGAGATAGGAGGGCGCGCCCACCCCCTGTCTCCTGGCCCCCTCGAGCGGCCACCGACGTACTTCTTCCTCCTATATATACCTACGTACCCCGAAAACATCCAGGGAGCCAATGAAAAACAATTTCCACCGCCGTAACCTTCTGTATCCGTGAGATCCCATCTTGGAGCCTTCGTTGGCGCTCCGCCGAAGGGGGAATCGACCATGGAGGGCTTCTACATCAACACCATAGCCCCTCCGATGAGTTGTGAGTAGTATACCACAGACCTTCGGGTCTATAGTTATTAGCTAGATGACTTCTTCTCTCTTTTTGGATCTCAATACAATGTTCCCCCCCTCTCTTGTGGAGATCTATTCGATGTAAACTCTTTTTGCGGTGTGTTTGTTGAGATCCGATGAATTGTGGGTTTATGATCAAGTTTATCTATGAGAAATATTTGAATCTCCTCTAAATTCTTTTATGTATGATTGAGTTATCTTTGCAAGTCTCTTCGAATTATCAGTTTGGTTTGGCCTACTAGATTGATCTTTCTTGCCATGGGAGAAGTGCTTAGCTTTGGGTTCAATCTTGTGGTGTCCTTACCCAGTGACAGAAAGGGTTGCAAGGCACGTATTGTATTGTTGCCATCGAGGACAAAAAGATGGGGTTTATATCATATTGCTTGAGTTTATCCCTCTACATCATGTCATCTTTCTTAATGCGTTACTCTGTTCTTATGAACTTAATACTCTAGATGCATGCTGGATAGCAGTCAATGTGTGGAGTAATAGTAGTAGATGCAGGCAGTAGTCGGTCTACTTGTCACGGACGTGATGCCTATATACATGATCATGCCTAGATAATCTCATAATTATTCACTTTTCTATCTATTGCTCGACAATAATTTGTTCACCCACCGTAATACTTATGCTATCTTGAGAGAAGCCACTAGTGAAACCTATGGCCCCCGGGTCTATCTTTTATCATATAAGCTTTCAATCTACTTTTATTTGCATCTTTACTTTTTGCATCTATAATATAAAATACCAAAAATATGTTTATCTTATCATACTATCTCTATCAGATCTCAGTTTTGCAAGTGGCCGTGAAGGGATTGACAACCCCTTTATTGTGTTGGTTGCGAGTTCTTTGTTTGTTTGTGTAGGTGCGTGGGACTTTTGAGGAGCCTCCTACTAGATTGATACCTTGGTTCTCCAAAACTGAGGGAAATACTTACGCTACTATTGCTGCATCACCCTTTCCTCTTCAAGGAAAACCAACGCAAGCTCAAGACGTAGGAAGAAGGATTTCTGGCGCCGTTGCCGGGGAGGTCTTCGCTCAAGTCAAGACATACCAAGTACCCATCACAAACTCATCTCCCTCGCATTTACATTATTTGCCATTTGCCTCTCGTTTTCCTCTCCCCCACTTCACCCTTGACATTTTATTCACCCTCTCTTTCCCAATCTTCTCCTCTCTTTTTCACTTGCCTTTTTCTGTTTGCTAGTGTGTTGGATTACTTGTTACCATGGCGCAAGATAATACCAAATTGTGTGATTTCTCCAATACCAATAATAATGATTCCCTTAGTACACCGATTGCTCCTCTTAATGATGTTGAGTCTTGTGAAATCAATACTGCTTTGCTGAATCTTGTTATGAAAGATCAATTCGCCGGCCTTCCTAGTGAAGATGCCGCTACTCATCTAAACAACTTTGTTGATTTGTGTGATATGCAAAACAAGAAAGATACGGATAATGATATTGTTAAATTGAAGTTATTTCTGTTTTCACTTAGAGATCATGCTAAAGTTTGGTTTTCATCTTTGCCTAAAAATAGTATTGATTCTTGGAACAAGTGCAAAGATGCTTTTATCTCTAAGTATTTTCCTCCCGCTAAGATTATCACTCTTAGGAACGATATTATGAATTTTAAACAACTTGATCATGAGCATGTTGCCCAATCTTGGGAAAGAATGAAATTGATGATTCGCAATTGCCCTACTCATGGTTTGAATTTATGCATGATCATACAAAAAATTTATGCCGGTTTGAACTTTACTTCTAGAAATCTTTTAGATTCGGCCGCGAGAGGCACGTTTATGGAAATCACGTTAGGAGATGCTACAAAACTTCTCGATAATATTATGGCTAATTAATCTCAATGGCACACCGAAAGATATTCTAGTAAAAAAGTGCATGTTTTAGAAGAAATCAATGTTTTGAGTGGAAAGATGGATGAACTTATGAAGTTGTTTGCTGCTAAAAATACTCCTCTTGATCCCAATGATATGCCTTTGTCTACTTTGATTGAGAATAATAATGAATCTATGGATGTGAATTTTGTTGGTAGGAATTGTTTTGGTAACAATGCTTATAGAGGAAACTTTAATTCTAGACCGTTCCCTAGTAATTCCTCTAATAATTATGGAAATTCCTACAATAATTCTTATGGTAATTTCAATAAGATGCCCTATGATTTTGAGAATAGTGTGAAAGAATTTACGATTTCTCAAAATAATTTTAATGCTTTGCTTGAAGAAAAATTGCTCAAAGTTGATGATTTGGCTAGGAACGTTGATAGACTTTCGCTTGATGTTGATTCTCTTAAACTTAGATCTACTCCTTGTAAGCATGATATCAATGAGTCTCTCAAAGCAATGAGAATTTCCATTGATGAGTGCAAGGAAAGAACCGCTAGATTGCATGCTAAGAAAGATTGCTTTGTAAAGGCGTGTTGTTCTAGTTTCAATGAAAATAATGATGAAGATCTTAAAGTTATTGATGTGTCTCCTATTAGATCTTTGTTTTGCAATATGAATCTTGATAATAATGGGACTGGAGATGAGTCAACTTTGGTTAGAAGGCGTCCCAAGAATTTGGAGTTTTTAGATCTTGATGCTAAATTTGGTAGAAGTGGGATTGGAGAGGTCATGACTTTAAATAGTATTGAACCCACTATCTCGGATTTCAAGGAATTTGATTATGATAATTGTTCTTTAAAAGGTTGCAATCTGTTGTTAATTCTCCTCATGCTTATAGTCAAAATACAGCTTTTACCAAACATATTGTTGATGCCTTGATGCAATCTCATGATGAAAAACTTAATTTGGAAGTTTCTATACCTAGAAAACTTAATGATGAGTGGGAACCTACTATAAAGATTAGAATTAAAGATCATGAGTGTTATGCTTTGTGTGATTTGGGTGCTAGTGTTTCCACAATTCCGAAAACTTTATGTGATATTCTAGGTTTCCATGATCTTGATGATTGGTCTTTAAATTTGCACCTTCTGGATTCCACCATTAAAAATCCAATGGGAAGGATCAATGATGTTCGCATTGTTGCAAATATAAATTTGGTGCCCGTAGATTTTATCGTTCTTGATATAGATTGCAATCATTCTTGCCCTATTATTATTGGTAGACCTTTTCTTAGAACGATTGGTGCGATTATTGATATGAAGGAAGGGAATATTAGATTCAAATTTCCATTAAGGAAAGGCATGGAGCACTTTCCAAGAAAGAAAGTCAAATTACCTTATGAATCTATCATGCGGGCTACTTATGAATTGAGTGCCAAAGATGGCACTACTTAGATCTATCTTCGCTTTTATGCCTAGCTAGGGGCGTTAAACGATAGCGCTTTGGGGAGGCAACCCAATTTTATTTGTGTCTTTTGTTTTTTGTTCCTGTTTAGTAATAAATTTTGCATTTACCTTCTATTTAGATGTGTTTTTATCTTTTAATTAGTGTTTGTGCCAAGTAGAACCTATAGGATAACCTATGATGATAGTTGATTTGATTCTGCTGAAAAACATAAACTTTGCGCATATGAAATTAGTTTTGTTAAATCACAGAAACGTGATTTTGCGTTGATTCTTTTTTCTGCTGATCAATAGACAAATTGTCCAGGACTTCCTATTTTGGTAGGATGTTTAGAGTTCCAGAAGTTTGCGTTAGTTGCAGATTGCTACAGATTGTTTTGTTTTTGACAGATTCTGTTTTTCGTGTGTTGTTTGCTTATTTTGATGCATCTATGGCTAGTATTAAGTTGTATGAACCATAGAGAACTTGGAATAAAGTAGGTTTAAAACCAAAATAAATAAAGAATGAGTTAATTACAGTACCTTATGTGGTGGTTTTGTTTTCTTTCACTAACGGAGCTTATAAGATTTCCTGTTGAGTTTTGTGTTGTGAAGTTTTCAAGTTTTGGGTAAAGATTTGATGGACTATGGAATAAGGAGTGGCAAAAGCCTAAACTTGGGGATGCCCATGGCACCCCAAGATATTGAATAATAGCCAAAAGCCTAAGCTTGGGGATGCCCCCAGAAGGCATTCCCTCTTTCGTCTCTGTTCATTGGTAACTTTACTTGGAGCTATATTTTTATTCGCCACATGATATGTGTTTTTCTTGGAGCGTCGTGTATTATATTAGTCTTTGGTTTTTAGTTTACCACAATCATCCTTGCTGTACACACCTTTTGGGACAAGCCCACTTGATATTTGCTAGAATACTCTATGTGTTTCACTTATATCTTTTGAGCTTGATAGTTTTTGCTCTAGTGCTTCACTTATATCTTTTAGAGCACGGCGGTGGCTTAATTTTGAAGAAATTGCTAGTCTATCATGCTTCACTTATATTATTTTGAGAGTCTTTTAGAACAGCATGGTATTTGCTATGGTTATAAATTGGTCCTAGAATGGTGAGCATTCAAGTTGGGTATAATAAAAACTATCATAGGAAGTGCATAAAACACTAGGATCAATTTGGTGCTTGATAATTGTTTTGAGATATAGAGGTAGTAATGTTAGAGTCATGTTAGTGGGTAATTATGAAATTGAGAAATACTTTTGTTCAAGTTTGCAAGTCCTGTAGCATGCACGTATGGTAAAAGTTGTGTGACAATTTTGTTGCATGAGGTGCTCTTTTAATTGCCTTCCTTATGAGTGGAGGTCGGGATCGCGCGATGGTTAACTCCTACCAACCCTTCCCCTAGGAGCATGCGTAGTAGAACTTTGCCTCAAGGGAAAGTAGACTTTTGCAATAAGTATATGAGTTCTTTATGACTAATGTGAGTCCATGGATATACGCACACTCATCCTTCCACTTTGCTAGCCTCTATTATACCACGCAACTTTCGCCGGTATCATGCACCCATTATTTACCTTCCTCAAAATATCCACCATACCTACCTATTATAGCATTTCCATAGTCATTCCGAGATATATTGCCATGCAACTTTCCACTGTTCCGTTTATTATGACACACTTCATCATTGTCATATTGCTCTTTTCATGATCATGTAGTTGACATCGTATTTGTGGCAAGGCCACCTTCATAATTTTCATACATGTTGCACTTGATTCATTGCATATCCCGGTACACCACCGGAGGCATTCATATAGAGTCATATCTTGTTCTAGTTTTGAGTTGTAAATCAATAAAAGTGTGATGATCTTCATTATTAGAGCATTGTCTTAGTGAGGAAAGTATGATGAAGACTATGATTCCCCCACAAGTCGGGATGAGACTTCAGACTTTAAAAAGAAAAAAAAGAAGAAAAAAGGCCAAAAAGAAAAAGAAAAAAAGGAGAAAGGCCAAAAGAAAAGAAAGAAAGAAAGAAAGAAAAAAGAAAAAAATGAGAGAAAAAGAGAGGAGGGACAATACTACTATCTTTTTTTTCCACACTTGTGCTTCAAAGTAGCACCATGGTGTTCATGATAGAGAGTTTCCTATGTTGTCACTTTCATATACTGAGTGGGAATTTTTCATTATAGAACTTGGCTTGTATATTCCAATGATGGGCTTCCTCAAAATGCCCTAGGTCTTCGTGAGCAAGCAAGTTGGATGCACACCCACTTAGTTTCTTTCGTTGAGCTTTCATATATTTATAGCTCTAGTGCATCCGTTGCATGGCAATACCTACTCACTCACATTGATATCTATTGATGGGCATCTCCATAGCCCGTTAATACGCCTAGTTGATGTGAGACTATCTTCTCCCTCTTTTTTGTCCTCACAACCATCACCATATACCACCATAGTGCTATGTCCATGGCTTGCGCTCATGTATTGTGTAACAGTTGAAAAAGATGAAGCGCGTTAAAAAGTATGAACCAATTGCTTGGCTGAAACTAGGGTTGTGCATGATGGGAGTATTTTGTGTAATGAAAATGAAGCATGGCCTAACTATATGATTTTTTAGGGATAAGTTTTCTCTGGCTATGTTATTTTGATAGGACATGATTATTTGTTAGTATGCTTCGAAGCCTTATTATTTTTATGTTTTATCATATTTTATCTTGAATCATTTGGATCTGAACATTCATTCCACAATAAAGAAAATTACATTGAGAATTATGCTAGGTAGCATTCCACATCAAAAATTCTGTTTTTATCATTTACCTACTCGAGGACGAGCAGGAAATAAGCTTGGGGAAGCTTGATACGTCTCCAACGTATCTATAATTTTTTATTGTTCCATGCTATTATATTACCCCTTTTGGATGTTTATGGGCTTTATTTTACACATTTATATCATTTTTGGGACTAACCTACAAACCGGAGGCCCAGCCCGTATTGCTGTTTTTTTGCCTATTTCAGTATTTCAAAGAAAAGGAATATCAAACGGAGTCCAAATGGAATGAAACCTTCGGGAGCGTGATTTTTGGAACAAACGTGATCCAGAGGACTTGGAGTGCAAGTCAAGAAGCAATCGAGGCGGCCAGGAGATAGGAGGGCGCGCCCACCCCTCCTGGGTGCGCCCCTTGTCTCCTGGGCCCCTCGAGCGGCCACCGACGTACTTCTTCCTCCTATATATACCTACGTACCCCGAAAATATCCAAGGAGCCAACGAAAAACAATTTCTACCGCCGTAACCTTCTGTATCCGCAAGATCCCATCTTGGAGCCTTCGTCGGCGCTCCACCGGAGGGGGAATCGACCTCGGAGGGTGATACGTCTCCAACTTATCTATAATTTATGAAGCATTCATGCTATTTTATTATCTGTTTTGAGTTATTATGGGCTTTATTATACACTTTTATATTATTTTTGGGACTACCCTATTAACCGGAGGCCCAGCCCATATTGTTGTTTCTTGCCTATTTTAGTGTTTCGAAGAAAAGGAATATCAAACGGAGTCCAAACGGAATGAAACCTTCGGGAGCGTGATTTTTGGAAAAGGATATGATCCGGGAGACTTGGAGTTCAAGCCAGGGAAGGCTCGAGAAAGCCAGGAGATAGGAGGGCGTGCCCACCCCCCTGGGCGCGCCCCTATCTCCTGGGCCCCTCGAGGCTCCCCCGGTCGACTTTTTTCGCCTATATAAGTCTACGTACCCTAAAAACATCAAAGACGAAGATAGATCGGGAGTTCCGCTGCCGCAAGCCTCTGTAGCCACAAAAACCTCTCGGTAGCCCGTTCCGGCACCCTGCTGGAGGGGGGATCCATCACCGGTGGCCATCTTCATCATCCCGGCGCTCTCCATGACAAGGAGGGAGTAGTTCACCCTCGGGGCTGAGGGTATGTACCAGTAGCTATGTGTTTGATCTCTCTCTCTCTCTCTCTCTCATGTTCTCTCTATGGCACAATCTTGATGTATCGCGAGCTTTGCTATTATAGTTGGATCTTATGATGTTTCTCCCCCTCTACTCTCTTGTGATGAATTGAGTTTTCCTCTTGAAGTTATCTTATCGGATTGAGTCTTTAATGATTTGAGAACACTTGATGTATGTCTTGCCGTGTTTATCTGTGGTGACAATGGGATATCATGTGCTACTTGATGTATGTTTTGGTGATCAACTTGCAGGTTCCGCCCATGAACCTATGCATAGGGGTTGGCACACGTTTTCGTCTTGACTCTCCGGTAGAAACTTTGGGGCACTCTTTTGAGGTACTTTGTGTTGGTTGAATAGATGAATCTGAGATTGTGTGATGCATATCATATAATCATGCCCACGGATACTTGAGGTGACAATGGAGTATCTAGGTGACATTAGGGTTTAGGTTGATTTGTGTCTTAAGGTGTTATTCTAGTACAAACTCTTGAATAGATCTATCCGAAAGAATAACTTTGAGGTGGTTTCGTACCCTACCATAATCTCTTCGTTTGTTCTCCGCTATTAGTGGCTTTGGAGTGACTCTTTGTTGCATGTTGAGGGATTGTTATATGATCTATCTATGTTATTATTGTTCAGACAATTTGCACTAGTGAAAGTATGAACCCTATGCCTTGTTTCCTATCATTGCAATACCGTTTACGCTCTCTTTTATCATTAGTTACCTTGATGTTTTTATATTTTCAGATTACAAATACCCATATCTACCATCCATATTGCACTTGTATCACCATCTCTTCGCCGAACTAGTGCACCTATACAATTTACCATTGTATTGGGTGTGTTGGGGACATAAGAGACTCTTTGTTATTTGGTTGGAGGGTTGCTTGAGAGAGACCATCTTCATCCTACGCCTCCCACGGATTGATAAACCTTAGGTCATCCACTTGAGGGAAATTTGCTACTGTCCTACAAACCTGTGCACTTGCAGGCCCAACAACGTCTACAAGAAGAATGTTGTGTAGTAGACATCAAGCTCTTTTCTGGCGTCGTTGCCGGGGAGGTGAGTGCTTGAAGGTATATCTTTAGATCTTGCAATTGAATCTTTTTGTTTCTTGTTTTATCACTAGTTTAGTTTCCAAAAGAAAACTACAAAAAATGGAGTTAAGTTTGTCTCATACGCTTCATCTTTTTAATATCTTTCGTGAGTTTGACGAAAAGGAAAATTGTGATCAATTTCTAGAAGAAGAATGCATTAAAATGCTTGGTACTAAATCTTTGAATGATGAGCATGATTGCAATGTTGTTAGTATGAACGCCTTGAATATCCATAGTACTAATGATGATTGCACTAGTTATGATGAAAATATCTCTTATAAGCATGTCAATTTTTATGGGGTAGATTGGGTTTGCAAGGACACCCCAAATAGGGAAACTAGATATCGCAAGAGGCATAAGTATTTAGAAACTAAAGGGTTGCAAGAAAGGCTAGATAAGAGTGCTGGAAATTTAAGATATCTTTACCGTTGTGAACTTTGCAATGAACGTGATCATTTACATCTCCAATGCAAATTGTTTCATGATCGAATCGTGTCCAAAAATTGTGATGATTTGATATCC
The DNA here is from genome assembly GCA_963921465.1 of Triticum timopheevii. Lineage (NCBI taxonomy): Eukaryota > Viridiplantae > Streptophyta > Magnoliopsida > Poales > Poaceae > Triticum > Triticum timopheevii. Next base: position 276,499,769 of record OY997274.1, read on the forward strand.
CTTGCTCATTACAATGAACTTAGTTTGCTTTTGGGTTATGAAGAATTGAAACGTGCAACTAAGCTTATTAATAAATTTAATCTTGAGCATTTCCTTGATATTGATTTAGAGAAGATTCATTTGTTTTGTGCAGTGAATTGCATTGAAAATCCTTATATTGCCAATCACCTAAAGAAAACAAAGCAAATAGAAGATGATGAGAATACTAACAAAAGGGAAGATACTTCCCAATATCCTCCTATTATTTCTTATGATGAATCAGGTAACGAGAAGGAGTTTTCTATTCAACCAATCTCATCCATAAGGAGCTCAAAGAAGAAGGTTGAACCCACACATAATGTGAAGAATAAAAAGGAAAGAAGGAGCAACAAAGGTAAAAAGGTATCCCTCCCAAATGATGTTGCTCCTACTACTCATTGTGATGATGATAATTGCTATACTATTGGTGCTATGCATATTTTTAATGATGAGAGTGATTATGCTTATGATATGAAAGGTCCCAAGCTTGGGGAAGCTATGTTTGATGAGGATGAAATATTTGAGAATATATTTGCTGAAATTAATGTTTGTCCCAAGCTTGGGGATGCTATGTTTAATGAAGATGATATTTTTAGCATCCCAAGTTTTGATATGCAAAGTTGTTATTATGATAGCATGCCTCTTACCTATGATGATTATATTGATGAAAGTGGGTTTGCAAGAGTGACAACTTTAGGAAGTAGTGATCCCACTATTTTGGAGGATGTTGAATTTTATTGTGATGAATACGGAAGTGGATTTGTAAGAGTGTCAACTTTATTTAGTGATTCCACTATCTTGGGAGACATTTCAATCGATTATGATGAGAATGAAGTTGCTACTTATGATGATTACTATGATGAAACTTATGCTATAAAAAGTAGTGATGATTACGTTTATAAAACTTGTCATGATTATGATTACCCCTTGTCTGAACATTACTCTTTTAATGTGGAAACAATTTTTAGTGTTCAAGTCTCTTATGATACTCCCACTATTCCGAATGAGAAGAATTTTGCTTATGTGGAGAGTAGTAAATTTTCCGTGCTTGTAGATCATAAAAAGAATGCTTTAGGTGCTGGTTATATTGTTGAATTCATTCATGATGCTACTGAAAATTATTATGAGGGAGGAACATATGCTTGTAGGAATTGCAATAATATCAAGTTTCCTCTCTATGTGCTTAAAGTTTTGAAGTTATGCTTGTTTTGCCTTCCTATGCTAGTTGATTATTGTTCCCATAAGTTGTTTGCTCACAAAAACCCTATTCATAGGAAGTGGGTTAGACTTAAATGTGCTAGTCATATGCTTCATGATGCTCCCATTATGTTTCAATTCTTATCTTTTATGTGAGCATCATTGTCATCATCATGCCTAGCTAGAAAGGCATTAAAGAAAAGCACTTGTTGGGAGACAACCCAATATTTACCCTTACTGTTCTTTGTGTGTCCACATGATTATGCTACTGTAATAATCATGTTTTATAGCTTTTGTTTTAATAGAGTGCCAAGTAAGACCTTTAGGATAGCTTACGGGGATAATTGTGTTGATCCTGCTGAGAATCAGAAACTTTTGCACCCAGTAAATTAGTTTTGTTAATTCACATAAACGTGCTTATGATACGATTCTTTTTTCTATGGATTGGTACAAAAATTTCTTAGGACTTCCTAATTTGGTAGGATTTTTGGAGTTCTAGAAGTATACGTTTGGTACAGATTACTACAGACTGTTCTGCTTTTGACAGATTCTGTTTTCTATGTGTTGTTTGCTTATTTTGATGAATCTATGAGTAGTATCGGAGGGTATGAACCATAGATAAGTTGGAATACAGTAGATATTACACCAATTTGAATTTATAATGAGTTAATTACAGTACATAAATGGTGGTTTTATTTTCTTATACTAACGGAGCTTACGAGTTTTCTGTTGAGTTTTGTGTTGTGGAGTTTTCAAGTTTTGGGTAAAGATTCGATGGACTATGGAATAAGGAGTGGCAAGGGCGTAAGATTGGGGATGCTAAAGGCACCCCAAGGTAATACTCAAGGACAACCAAGAGCCTAAGCTTGGGGATGCCCCGGATGGCATCCCCTTTTTCGTCTTTGTTCATCGGTAACTTTACTTGGAGCTATATTTTTATTCACCACATGATATGTGTTTTGCTTGGAGCGTAATTTTATTTTGTTAGTATTTGCTTGCTGTTATTTAGAATATTGTTTTTCATCTTTAGTTTCAATAAAAATGTCAAGGATAGCCTTTGCCATGCTTATTTTGCTAGTATACATGTTGCTGTTTGAAAACAGAAAGTTTACCGCTGTTGCAAAAATTCCCTAGAAAAGTCAGAGAATGGTATAATGTTGAAACTTTTTGCATATTGAGGTATGATAAATCTTATACAGCGTAGTATTTTTCTCATAATTTTTGGAGTTAGGGAAGTATTGATACTCTTGCATTCTTTACAGACTGTACTGTTTTGGCAGATTGCTGTTATGTTTACATTGTTTGCATATGTTTGCTTGTTTAATGATTCTATTTGAGGATAGGAGTGTTAAATATGCAGAGCAATTTAGTATGTAATGTTGAATAATAATTCTGGTGATTTGTTACAGTAGAAATTGATAAGGTCTTGCATTGGTTTATACTAACCGATCTCACGAGTTCTTGTTGAGTTTGTTGTGGATGAAGCTTTTGAGAAATAGAGAAACCATGATATGAGAGGAATTAAGGAGACACAAAAGTTCAAGCTTGGGGATGCCCAAGGCACCCCAAGATAATATTTCAAGAAGTCTCAAGCATCTAAGCCTGGGGATGCCCCGTTAGGCATCCCACCTTTCTTCTTTAACAACTGTCAGTTAGTATCGGTTGAACCTAAGTTTTTGCTTCTTCACATGAGTTGTGCTATCCTTGCAATGCCATTTTATTTTGTTTTGCTTGCTGTTGAATACAATACCAATACCTGAAATTCTTTAATGAAGAGAGAGAGAGTCTTCACATAGTTACATAATTATTTAGCTACTCATTGATCTTCACTTATATCTTTTTGGAGTAGTTTGTCATTTACTCATGTGCTTCACTTATATCCTATGAGTAAATGGTTGAATGAGTTGAGTTTAATAATCTGAAATTATATATGTCTCGTTTGCTTATCCCATGGGGAGTAATGACTTCACATCTAAGTAGTAGAGGTTGTAAATTTATTGAAGGTTAGCAAGCATTGTATTGGTCATTTGAACAATTCATGAAAGAATATTGAAGGAAGAGAGATTTCACATATAAATATACTATCTTAGACATCTTTTATAATTGTGAGCACTCATTAAGTATGACATGCTAAAGAGTTGATATTGGACAAGGAAGACAACGTAATGGGTTATGTTTTCTCACATCTCAGTTAAAGTATATTGTCATGGATCATTCAAACATGTTGAGCTTGCCTTTCCCCCTCATGCTAGCCAAATTCCTTGCACCAAGTAGAGATACTACTTGTGCTTCCAAATATCCTTCAACCCAGTTTTTGCCATGAGTGTCCACCATACCTACCTATATGCGGTATTTACCTGCCGTTCCAAGTAAATTTGCATGTGCCAAACTCTAAAACTTCAAACAATAATCTGTTTTGTATGCCCGAATCGCTCATGTAGCGACTAGGGGCTGTCAGTATCTTCCATGCTAGGTGGGATATTCTCAAGATGAGTGGACTCCGCTCATCATTCACGAGAAAAATGGCTGGTAACCGGGATGCCCAGTCCCATGATCAAAAGATCAAAATCAAATCAAAAATAATTGCAAACAAAACTCCCCCAGGTTTGGTGTTAGTTGGAGGCACCCGTTGTTTCGGGCAAGCCATGGATTGATGATTGTTGGTGGAGGGGGAGTAAAAACTTTTACCATTCTGTTTGGGAACCGCCTATAATGTATGTAGTATGGAAGATATTGGGAACTCTTGGTTGTTATGTTGACAATGAGATCATACCTCTCAAAATTATTTATCTCTATTTCAAAATTGAGCTCTGGCACCTCTGCAAATCCCTGCTTCCCTCTGCGAAGGGCCTATCTTTTACTTTTATGCAAGAGTCAAGGTGATCTTCACCTTTCCCTTTTTCATTTTATCCTTTGGCAAGCACCTTGTGTTGGAAAGATCCTGATATATATATATATATATATATATATATATATATATATATATATATATATATATATCCAATTGGATGTAAGTTAGCATGAACTATTACTGTTGACATCACCCAAAGGTGAAAACATTGGGAGGCAACACTGTAAGCCCCTATCTTTCTCAGTGTTCGATTAAAACTCCATAACCATTTGTATTGCATGAGTGTTAGCAATTCTGGAAGACTATATGATAGTTGTGACGTTTGCTAAATCAAAGCTCTGACATAGACCCTTCCTGTAATTAAGATGAATTGTAATTGTTTCATGACTGAGAATGAAGTTTGCTAGTTTTCAAGAAAGTTTATGGTCTATGCTTTAACATGTGAATGGCTTGTTACTTGATCGTGAGAAGTTTTGTGAGATGAACTACTGTTATGACATATAATCATGCTAGAAAAGGTGATTGAAATTATCATTGATCAAACTTGTGCACCTTCTAGCATTCACTCTTCATAAATTATTTCCTTTATCATTTACCTACTCGAGGACGAGTAGGAATTAAGTTTGGGGATGCTGAAACGTCTCCAATGTATCTATAATTTATGAAGCATTCATGCTATTTTATTATCTGTTTTGAGTGATTATGGCTTTATTATACACTTTTATATTATTTTGGGACTAACCTATTAACCGAAGGCCCAGCCCATATTGCTGTTTTCTTGCCTATTTCAGTGTTTCTAAGAAAAGGAATATCAAACAGAGTCCAAACGGAATGAAACCTTTGGGAGCGTGACTTTTGGGAAGGATCTGATCCGGGAGACTTGGAGTTCAACCCAGGGAAGGCTCGAGGAAGCCAGGAGATAGGAGGGCACGCCCACCCCCCTAGGCGCGGCCCCCTGTCTCCTCGGCCCCTCGAGGCTCCCCCGACCGACTTATTTCGCCTATATAAGTCCATGTACCCTAAAAACATCGAAGACGAAGATAGATCGGGAGTTCTGCCGCCGCAAGCCTCTGTATCCACCAAAAACCTCTCGGGAGCCCGTTTCGGCACCCTGCCGGAGGGGGGATCCCTCACCGGTGGCTATCTTCATCATCCCGGCGCTCTCCATGACGAGGAGGGAGTAGTTCACCCTCGGGGCTGAGGGTATGTACCAGTAGCTATGTGTTTGATCTCTCTCTCTCTCTCTCTCGTGTTCTCTCTATGGCACGATCTTGATGTATCGCGAGCTTTACAATTATAGTTGGATCTTATGATGTTTCTCCCCCTCTACTCTCTTGTGATGAATTGAGTTTTCCTCTTGAAGTTATCTTATCGGATTGAGTCTTTAATGATTTGAGAACATTTTATGTATGTCTTGCCGTGTTTATCTGTGGTGACAATGGGATATCACGTGCCACTTGATGTATGTTTTGGTGATCAACTTGCGGGTTCCGCCCATGAACCTATGCATAAGGGTTGGCACACGTTTTCGTCTTGACTCTCCGGTAGAAACTTTGGGGCACTCTTTGAAGTACTTTGTGTTGGTTGAATAGATGAATCTGAGATTGTGTGATGCATATTGTATAATCATGACCACGGATACTTGAGGTGACAATGGAGTATCTAGGTGACATTAGGGTTTTGGTTGATTTGTGTCTTAAGGTGTTATTCTAGTACGAACTCTTGAATAGATCGATCCGAAAGAATAACTTTGAGGTGGTTTCGTACCCTACCATAATCTCTTCGTCTGTTCTCCACTATTAGTGGCTTTGGAGTGACTCTTTGTTGCATGTTGAGGGATTGTTATATGATCTATCTATGTTATTATTGTTCAGAGAACTTGCACTAGTGAATGTATGAACCCTATGCCTTGTTTCCTATCATTGCAATACCGTTTACGCTCTCTTTTATCATTAGTTACCTTGATGTTTTTATATTTTCAGATTACAAATACCCATATCTACCATCCATATTGCACTTGTATCACCATCTCTTCGCCGAACTAGTGCACCTATACAATTTACCATTGTATTGGGTGTGTTGGGGACACAAGAGACTCTTTGTTATTTGGTTGCAGGGTTGCTTGAGAGGGACCATCTTCATCCTACGCCTCCCACGGATTGATAAACCTTAGGTCATCCACTTGAGGGAAATTTACTACTGTCCTACAAACTTGTGCACTTGCAGGCCCAACAACGTCTACAAGAAGAAGGTTGTGTAGTAGACATCAGAGGGCTTCTACATCAATACCATAGCCCCTCCGATGAGTTGTCAGTAGTTTACCACAGACCTTCGGGTCTATAGTTATTAGCTAGATGGCTTCTTCTCTCTTTTTGGATCTCAATACAATGTTCTCCCCCTCTCTTGTGGAGATCTATTCGATGTAAACTCTTTTTGCGGTGTGTTTGTCGAGATCCAATGAATTGTGGGTTTATGATCAAGTTTATCTATGAGAAATATTTGAATCTCCTCTGAATTCCTTTATGTATGATTGAGTTATCTTTGCAAGTCTCTTCGAATTATCAGTTTGGTTTCGCCTACTAGATTGGTCTTTCTTGCCATGGGAGAAGTGCTTAGCTTTGGGTTCAATCTTGCGGTGTCCTTACCTAGTGACAGAAAGGGTTGCAGGGCACGTATTGTATTGTTGCCATCAAGGATAAAAAGATGGGCTTTATATCATATTGCTTGAGTTTATCCCTCTACATCATGTCATCTTTCTTAATGCTTTACTCTGTTCTTATGAACTTAATACTCTAGATGCATGCTGGATAGCGGTCGATGTGTGGAGTAATAGTAGTAGATGCAGCAGGAGTCGGTCTACTGGTCACGGACATGATACCTATATACATGATCATGCCTAGATAATCTCATAATTATTCACTTTTCTATCAATTGCTCGACAATAATTTGTTCACCCACCGTAATACTTATGCTATCTTGAGAGAAGCCACTAGTGAAACCTATGGCCCCCTGGTCTATCTTTTATCATATAAGCTTTCAATCTACTTTTATTTGCATCTTTACTTTTTGCATCTATAATATAAAATACCAAAAATATATTTATCTTATCATACTATCTCTATCAGATCTCACTTTCGCAAGTGGCCGTGAAGGGATTGACAACCCCTTTATTGCGTTGGTTGCGAGTTCTTTGTTTATTTGTGTAGGTGCGTGGGACTTTTGAGGAGCCTCCTACTGGATTGATACCTTGGTTCTCAAAAACTGAGGGAAATACTTACACTACTATTGCTGCATCACCCTTTCCTCTTCAAGGAAAACCAACGCAAGCTCAAGATGTAGCACTCCCCCTTGGCGTGCCCTCCTCTTGGCCGGCCGCCTCCCCCTAGCTCCTTTATATATGGGCGCGTGGGGGCACCCCAACACACGGACAAGTTGATCATTGATCTTTAGCCGTGTGCGGTGCCCCCCTCCACCATAATCCACCTCGGTCATATCATAGCGGTGCTTAAGCGAAGCCCTGCGTTGGTAGCTTCATCAACACCGTCATCACGCTGTCGTGCTGACATAACTCTCCCTTGAAGCTCTACAGGATCGTGAGTTCGTGGGACGTCACCGAGCTGAACGTGTGCAGATCGCAGAGGTGCCGTACATTTGGTACTTGCACTACAAAAAAAAGACACATCCATGACATTTTGGGCCGAACGAAAAAAAATTATGTCATACATATGACACTTCTATGACGATAATTGTGACAAAACCCGGTATCATCATAGATGTGGTGGGCTCCTACTTCTATGACAAAAAATCATGACAGAAAATGGGCTTTTCATCCTGGGCGGGCCGAAGACGCAGCTGCATGACATTATTTGGGCCGTCCATGACGGAAAAACCCGTGGTAGAAGCGAGGGGGAGGAATATTTCGGGGAGTTGCCGGTTATGGTGGGAGAGTAATGCACGTTTCTCTCGTACAGGTACGTGCGTGTGTGCGAGGCGTTGGCTCTAACTGAACCCGAGTGAGGCGTTGGGCTCTAACTGAACCCGAGCGATTGCACTGCAGGCTACGCGTTATTGAACCCGAGCGATCGATCGATGGCTGTTAACTGAACCTGATGGAGCGATTACTTCGCTACTGCTGCTAACTGGAGCCGATCGATTGGATGAACAATGAGCATTGCGGGGGGGCTTGGATGAACAGTGAGTGGTGGCGTTGCCTCTGGATGAACAGGAACATGTGGTGTGGAGGGCTGGATGAACAGTAGATGGTGGAGGGGTGGTTGAACAGGACCCCGTGGTGTGGAGGGCTGGATGAACAGTAGATGATGGAGGGGTGCCCATGGAGGGGTGGTTGAACAATAGCCGGTGGAGTAGCGCGCGGTGGAGGCTGGATGAACAGGAGCCCGTGGAGGCTGGAGGAGGTCGACGGTGGAGATGAACAGTGTCCCGTGGAGTCCCGTTTTGTGGTACGCCACACCCCTCCCCCCCGTTTCGACCGTAGCGCTCCAACACAAGTCCGTTTCGTCCGTTTTGTGGTACGCCACACCCCTCCCGATCAACAGGACCCCCGTTTCGACCGTAGGAGGTCCATTTCCTCCATTTTGCGGTACGCCACACCCCTCCCGATCAATAGGACCCCCGTTTCGACCATAGGAGGTCCGTTTCCTCCGTTTTGCGGTACGCCACACCCCTCCCGATCAACAGGACCCCGTTCCAAACGTAGGAGGTCCGTTTCCTCCATTGTGCGGTACGCCAGGCCTCGTTTCCATCGCATGTTCCGTCCAAGCCCTCCCGATGAACACGACCACGCATTCCGTTCCGACCCACCCGGTTGGATCCCACACATTCCATTGCCTCCCAATGAACACGATGCATTCCGTTGCCTCCCCATGAACACGACGCATTCCGTTGCCTCCCCATGAACACTACGACGACGCTGTTTCTCCGTTCCGACCCAGCCATGTACGTATGCGCGAGTAGGCGTTCGAGACCCCGCCCGTATGTACACATACGTGGCTATATTTTCTTTCTTGCACCCAGGCCACTGTACGTACGTGTACATGCTACGTGCGCGCCTCTTCTACGACACGTGCGCGCCTCTACAACAACCAGTATGTACGTACACGTTCGCGACCAGAATGACAATGCTATGTACGCTTCCACCAGGTGGGTCCCGACTGTCAGGCACTTCCTTGCCTGCGAAGATGTAGCTGGTGGGTCCCAGCAGTCAGGGGGGCGAATCATTTTTTTTTGCCCGGACGCACTTCCTTGCGTGCGAAGATGTAGCTGGTGGGTCCCAGTAGTCAGGGGGCGAATCTTTTTTTTTTGCCCGGACGCACTTCCTTGTGTGCGAAGGTGTCGCTGGTGGGTCCCAGTGGTCAGGGGGGTGAATCATTTTGTTTTTTTGCCCAGACGCACTTCCTTGCGTGCGAAGATGTAGCTGGTGGGTCCAAGTAGTCAGGGGGAAACATTTTTTCGTGAAATACAGTGGCCCGTCCGGTGGGTCCCAGCTATCAGGTGGAGGAATCAGTATTTTCCGCGTAATAAGGAGGCACTTCCTTGCTGCGGCCGTGGACGCAGCTGTCAACCTCTCCATGTACAGTCCACGTCCGATGGAAGTCGTTCCTTGACCACGTTGACCACGCTGTGCCGAGAGCACCAGGGCGGTGGACGATGGCGAGGCCTAGGAAGGGGACGACGGGGAGCCGAGGAAGACGCGGCAGTGGAAGCCCGCACGGAGAGGAGTACGAGGGTTCACTGGTTCGGCTGCGGTGTGAGGCTCCAGCGGTGGGAATAGTAGGGGGCGGTGAGGCCTCCGCGGCAGCACAGCCGGCCACGGGAGGCAGGAGCATGCGGCACGACCGGTGCTGCTTTGGGCGGCTGGAGCAAGAAGACCAGAGGTTGAAGAAGCACTACAGCCATTGGATGGACATCGTACGGTCACTGGAGCTAGAATCGTTCATATTGACTAAAGTTGACAAAGGCCCCCGTCCCAGTCAACTTAGTAGGCCCACAAGTCAGCCTCCCACCATGGTGGGTCCCAGCTAGCAAGGGGAGTATTCATTTTTTTGTGCGTAATAAGGAGGCACTTCCGGTGGGTCCGAGCTGACAGCGCGGGGAATGTTTTTTTCGCGAAAGACACCAGCCCATCCGGTGGGTCCCAGCAGTCAGGGAGAAACACTTTTTTCATGAAATAAGGTGGCCCTTCTGGTGGGTCCCTGCTGTCAGGTGGAGGAATAATTATTTTGCGCGTAATAAGGAGGCACTTCCTTGCGGCCGCATGGACCCAGCTGTCAGCCTCTCCACGTATAGTACTCTTCCGATGGAAGTCGGTCGTTGACCACGTTGACCACGCCGCGCCGAGAGCACCAGGGCGGTGGTCTGGACGATGGCGAGGCCTAGGAAGGGGACGACGTGGAGCCGGGGAAGACGCAGCAGTGGTAGCCCGCACGGAGAGGAGTACGAGGGTTCACTGGTTCGGCTGCGGCGTGAGGCTGTCGTCGCCGCAGAATAACAGGGGGTGTTGGTGAGTAGAGAGATACCCTGGGCCAGCAGTGGGAGTAGTAGGGGGTGGTGAGTCCTCCGTGGCATCACAGCCAGCCACAAGAGGCAGGAGCACGCGGCACGACCGGCGCTGCTTTGGGCGGCTGGAGCAAGAAGACCAGAGGTTGAAGAAGCACTATGGCCATTGGATGGACATCGAACGGTCACTGGAGCTAGAATCGTTCATATTGACTAAGTTGACAAAGCCCTCCGTCCCCGTCAAATTAGTAGGCCCACAAGTCATCCTCCCACTATGGTGGGTCCCATCTAGCAGGGTGGGTATTCATTTTTTTGTGCGTAATAAGGAAGAACTTCCTTGCGTGTGAAGATATAGCTGGTGGGTCCGACATGTCAGCAGGGGGAACGTTTTTTCGTGAAATACAGAGGCCCTTCCGGTGGGTCCCAGCTGTCAGGTGGAGGAATCATTATTTTGCGTGTACAGTCCACTGCCGATGGATGTCGTTCGTTGACCACGTTGACCAGGCCGCGTCGAGAGCACCATGGCGGTGGATGACGGCAAGGCCTAGGAAGGGAACGACACGGAGCCGGGGAAGACTCGGCAATGGTTGCCCACGCGGTGGGGAGTACGTGGGTTTACTGGTCCGGCTGCCATCGCCGGAAAATAACAGGAGGTGTGGGTGAGTAGAGGAATGGCCTGGGCAGCAATGAAGTAGGGTGGGGCGGTGCTGCCTGTGCGGCAGCACAGCCGACCAATGGAGGCAGGAGCAGGCAGTCCCACCAGAGCTGGTTTGGGCGGCTGGAGCAAGAAGATCATATATTGAAGAAGCAGCACGGCCATTGGATTAACATCCAACGGTCACTGCTGCTAGAATCGTTTGTGGACTAAGTTGACAAAGCCAAAGTACACGTCAACCTAGTAGACCCACAAGTCAGCCTCCAAATCTGTCCCAAACAGCATACAGCCCGAAATTTCTAGCCGGATTCAAATTAATTTTAAATCTAAATATATCTTAATTTAAATTCAATGAAATTTTACCCGCACAAAAACAATGAAATTTAAAATATCAAAATCCGAAGAAAACGGTATTTGGGAACTAATTGCCTGTTTGCTGTATTTTTTTTCATTTTACAGCCCATTTATTATTACTTATAGCCCATTTCTTATTACTTATAGCCCATTTCTTATTACTTATAGCCCATTTCTTATTACTTATAGCCCATTTTCTGGGCAAAATGCATCCCTCCTCGTCTTGAAAGATTTTCGGCCCAGCAGGGCGTAGAAAGCAAGTAGGCCTATGTTGGTTATTCTACAAAATACAAAATAGCTGGCTAGGCATTTTTCAGAAAGGAAAAAAACAAACTCAGCTGGTCATGTGCTAAACATATGAAATAAAAGCCTGAGCTAGACGGGCCATGGGTCCCGCACAACCCAGTTGATACCCTTCTTCGTCCCGAAAAAACAAAATTATTGCGCGCGCTGCTGGGTCCCTACTGTCATCCTCGCCATGTATAGTCATCTCCTTATTCCTCTCGGTTGTTAACCATGTTGACAACACCGGAGGGCGGTGCCGCGGCGAGCGCCAAGGACGATGGTGAGGCCTCGGACGGGAACGAACAGGAGCCGGGGAAGATCACAGCCAGCCGTGGGAGGCGAGAGCAGGCGTCCTGCCGGCGCTGGTTTGGCTTTGGCGGCTCGAGGAAGAAGAGACTGAAGAAACGCGACAGACGTTGAATGTCAATCGAATGGTCAAGGTTGGCACAATCGTTTTTTGACTAAGCGGAGACCAAGTAGCATACTTTTTTATCTATAGGAAGAAAATTGTGAGGAAAATGCGTTCATCTGTCGTCCTCCTCACAGGGAATGTTCGCCACATAAGTGACTAGCACCCTTGGTTTTCAACCGAGAGGTCTTGGGTTCGAGTCCGAGGAACTCTCAATTTTGTCCTCCTTCCTTCCTCGCAAAAAAAGGGAAAGAAAATCAAAGACTTGGGAAGGCGTACAGAACAAGCTAGTGTACCAGTAAAGAGACGTTGCTGAGTTTTAGAAAAAAGAAAGACGTGCTCCTGTAGCTGGTTCGAATCCAAACCTAGACTATGACTATATATGGTGCTATGCTACTCTGCAAGTAATCAAACTGACATATCCAACGTTCTCTTCTCCTATTCTCTACTTACTCTGCCTAGCATCAGAAGCTCTGGCTGCAGCAACCATGTCCGCTGGCTGCTCGTCCACCTGCTCATCAGCAGGCAACAACCAGATATGCGCCAAGTCGCCACCCGTACCATCGCTTGTGGGTCTCATCACACCCCGGCCGGCACGCACACCGCAGCCGATTGCTCATCGCAACCCGCTGCCGTTGGTGTGGTGCCACTACTTCAAATCACGCAGAGTCATCCGTCGCGTCTCAACCACAATCCGCAACCCTGGCGAGTCTTCTACAAATGCCCGAATCATGGGGTAATAATATGTTTAAGTCACTGATGCCAGGAGCCGACATGGCTCCCACCTCCACCTCCCCTCTGGCGACTCCTAGGGCGACTCCTCCGGCGATCCATGGCGCTCCAACCTTGTGAATCTCTCCGGCCATGATGGTGCCCCCTCTCCTGGATCTCTCTCCGGGAGTGGAAATTGCCAACAAGGTTAGAGCCAGATTCTCCACTTCTGTTCATTGCCTCGATCACAACCAAGCTTTCCACCTGGTGGTTTCTTTTAGCCATTCTTCCTTCCCCCTAAATGTTGAACACGTTGGATTAGCCCTAGAGGCTTGCATTGGGGGGGCTCCATCTCATCTCAATGTTTCTCTCATCCGTGGGCAAGTTTTTAAGTTCTCTGCGATATCAAAGGCGGTTGGATTTATGATCTATCGCTTAAGATCTTTTTCATGCCCCAGTTTTTCATGTCATTTTCACCTATGGGGATTTGGTGGACCATCATGGATTAGGGAATACAATCTTTGGCTTTACGAGCTAGAGCACGAATGGACTATGGTCTCTAGATCCCCTCCTGGTCATCTCACCAGTGCAAATTCTGTTCCCATCGGCGCACGGCGACCACCCAACCCACCATCATGATCCACTCCGGTGGCCAACAATAACCAGTCATCATCGGATCACGTGCCAACGGCGAGCGGGATTATCTCCATTCAAAATTCTATTCCCAGAGACCCAATTTCGAGGCCTCCCGAAACACCACAGCCCACCACCACCCCACTTTTGACTGGAACCCAGCCCACTTCCATCACCAACCCCCGGCCCAATCTAGCCCACCGCACCGAAAGTGGCCCGCCTGGCCATCAACAAACTCCTCTCTTATCTTTCTGTGGTAAATGCTTATCTGCTGGACATCTACGTATCGACTGCAAAAATCAGTTTAGATGTCGATCTTGTTTTTGTTATGGGCATATATCCTGTTTCTGTTTATTATCTAAAAACAAAACCCTTGTCTATCGGGTCAAATCCCACCAAACTCCCCCTCTCCCCCACACACCCGTACCCGATAACCCTCTTGACGACTCGTCTCCCCAAAACCCCACCCCTCCTCCTCTATTCGACCGCCTGGCCTGCCAAACCCCCTTGTTCTCCATTACACTGCTCCGTCGTGTTTCTCCATTGTCGACCCAACTTCCTCTGCCACCATGGCCACCTACCCATGCAACCCCCTCCCACTCCTTCCCCCGGGCACTGCCATCATGGAAGCCCATGGAAACCGTTGTCGTCGATCCTTCCACTACCTTGGCGGAGAATCTCTGGTCCAATCGAGGGATTGGGCCATCATCTCCCTCGCCCCGCCTCCGGATCCCAACCAGTTCGACATGGACGCCATGCTCATTCGTCACTATCTTGACCATGAGCGTGGCTTCCGCATTTCTGAAGTTTCCAGGTGCGGCATGGGAGCCGCTCTCGTCCGTTTCCAGCATGCCTGCGACATCGACACTGCTATCGCCAATAGTCCCTACTTCGTAGGTGACTCAACACTGCGTGTTATCCGTCATGATCAAGGTATAAACTATCGAGACTGCACCTTCTCCCATGATGTTTGGATCATGATGGTCAATTACCCTCTTGAGGCATGGAGACCTGACAAAGTCCGTGAATCTGTTAGTGGGTTTGCCAAGTTTTTAGTATGGAATAGAGATTTGTCCAATCGTGCTCGTATATTGGTTAAGATTAGAGTGCCTGATCTTTTGGAAATACCTGTCAGTCATGTCATATGTGAAAGCCTAGATGATTATGGCCATGGGCAGTCTTGGACTAGTGCTGTGTATATTTTATCTTCTGAACTCCTTGGTGCTATGGGTGGCGGTGAAGACGTGATCCCCCCTGATGGTATCTTGCACCCCATGCTGCATGCTCCATTTGGTGGTATTTGGCACGATGCCGATTTTGTCCACAATGAAGACCCACATGTTGCGCCTGCAGCCCACCATGCTCCTGAAGGTGATCAAGAGGACATACCCGTGGTTTACACCCCTCCCCAAGACCCAGAGATTGCTCATCAGGATCAACCACTACAACCTGCAGTTGAAGCTGCTGATGCTTTTGTTGCTCTACATGACATGATGTCAAAAATTATCTCCTCTGCAACTGATGTTCTTGAGATGCTCGAAGGTGTTGCTATGATCAGTACCCGTCTCCAATTGTTAAATGTTGATGATGCCCATGGTCCTTTGAAGAAATGCCTGCTAACTGTTGTTACTGAAACCCCACGTGAACCCATGATCTCCACTGTCATGATTTCTGAAGAGCTGGATATTTCTGAAACTTCTGCTGTTGTTCTGTCACCTAGACATGAACCTGACATGTCACCTGCCATGCTTGATTTCATGGCCAGTAACCCAAACTCACCTTCTGCTGGATCAACTGCTCCTCCTGCCATCCCCTCCATTCATGTGGTCAACAAAAGAAAGAAGGCCAATGCTCCACTTGATGTAAATGATCTGCACCATAGCCGCCGCCTTGCTGGTCTGAGTGTGGGCTTCAAGAACGAAGCTGCTGCAAACAAGGCCAAAAGCATCAGCAACTGCCAGAAGAATCTCAACTCTGAATTTGAGCATGAAGTCAGGGACCCAACTGCTCCTCCACCACCTGAACTGCCACTTGGAACAATCCAAGCTCTTGCAACTAAGCAGTGCCTGATCCCTCCTGAGGAGGTTTCTGAAGAGAAGCTGATGGCCAAGGTGGACCATGAATGAAGATCCTAGATGCTATATTTGGTCTTGTTGCAACAAGATCAATGCTGGACTTAGACTGTGTGTTTATCTTATCTGCTTTTGGGCAATATTATCTGTTTTTATTATGAACCTGGGTTGTAAGGAGTTAGACTCCATATTATTTGTTTGTGAGTGGAACATCATGCATTATTTATATTATGTTTCAAGTGGTATGAATGGTCAGTGGAGTACTTACCTGCTGCTTCTTAGCATTATGATTTATCAGATCACATGGTTGTCATATTTCATCACTTCCTATGAATGTTGCAATGTTATTTTGGATTTGATTAAGTCTATGCAAGACAACCACTTTCCTACTAATTTGATCAATGAGTAGAAATTGGAACATACTAAATTGGAATGTCAGAGGGATAAATTCCCAGATTAGATGGGATGATATTAGAGCAAAAATTGAAGAAAGCAACTGTGGCATTATTTGCTTGCAAGAAACTAAGAGAGATTATTTTGACCAAGCTTACCTCAGAAATTTTTCACCAAGAAGATACAACCAATTTGCATATACTGCCTCTGTTGGCCTATCAGGAGGAACTATTACTATATGGAATGGTAGTCTTTTTTCTAGATCTGTTGTCAGCCAAAATACTTACAAAATCACTATGAGGTTATCATGCAATCTATCTGGCAATACATCAGCAATATATATGGACCCTGCCACAATGATGACAGAACTGAATTTTTTGACTGGCTGAGCAACATAGATGCCTCTCAGATGGATCATTGGATTTTAATGGATGATTTCAATCTAATAAGGAGCCCACTTGACAGAAACAGACCAGGAGGAGACACCAACAATATGCTTATGTTTAACAGCTTACTCCAACAACAGGATCTTGTGGAAATACCTATCAAGGGTAGGAATTTCACCTGGTCTAACATGCAGGACTCTCCACTACTGGAAAAGCTTGACTGGATTTTTACTTCTGTCAACTGGACCCTGAGTTTCCCAAATACTTTGGCTCACCCACTTGCTAGAGTCACTTCAGATCATATTCCTATTCACATTCAGATAGGCAGTGATATTCCAAAATCCTCTATATTCAGATTTGGAAATTATTAGTTTGAATTTGATGGGTTTTATGAGACTGTTATTCAATGTTGGAACAGGAATCAGCAATTGACAAACTCTGCCAAGGATACTGCTGCAAGGTTCAAATGCCTCAGAATGGGTTTAAAAAATGGAGCAAAAAGATGTCTAAACTTAACACTAATATATCTGCTTGTAACTATGTTCTATCTATGATTGATGGCATTGAGGATCAAAGAAACCTGAGCACTATTGAAGCTAACTTCAGAATTATTATCAAGAATCACATAGCAAAGTTATTAGAAGTAAAAAGAATATATTGGAAATCCAGGTTTAAGATGAGGAGTATACAGATTGATGATGAAAATACTGAATTTTTTCATGCCATGGCTACCCAAAGCTACAGGAAGAATTACATAACTTCTTTGCAAGATGAAGAAGGGACCTCTTTCCAAAATCATGACCACAAGGCTGCCATTATTTGGCAATCATACAAAGATAGACTGGGAAAGGCTATCAACTCACCTATGCTTTTCAATCTTGAGGAAATTATTCAACCTAAAGATCTAGCTGAGCTTGAAGCCCCTTTT
The DNA here is from genome assembly GCA_963921465.1 of Triticum timopheevii. Taxonomy (NCBI): domain Eukaryota; kingdom Viridiplantae; phylum Streptophyta; class Magnoliopsida; order Poales; family Poaceae; genus Triticum; species Triticum timopheevii. The sequence goes on from OY997274.1 coordinate 276,517,177, forward strand.
TCCATGGATGAAATTGACCAAGTTATTAAAGACATCCACTCTGACAGAGCACCTGGACCTGATGGATTTAATGGCTTATTTCTGAAGAAATGTTGGAATATCATCAAACAAGATATTTACACTATGATTTGGGATTTTTTTGAAGGAAACATTGATATTCAGAGTATTAATACTGCTTTTATTACTCTCATCCCAAAGATTACAAACCCTATTGATATGAATGATTTCAGGCCCATATCACTGGTCAGCCTTCCTCTCAAAATCATCACAAAGCTCATGGCCAATAGAGCTCAGAAAATCATTACATCTGTCATTCATCAGAATCAATATGGTTTCATAAAAGGGAGAAATATCCAGGACTGCTTGGGATTTGCATTTGAATACATTCATCTATGTCATCAATCTAGGAAACCTATCATCATACTCAAACTTGATTTTGAGAAAGCATTTGATAAGATTGAATATAATGCAATTATTGCCATGTTGAAAGCAAAGGGTTTTGGTCCAAGATGGATAAATTGGGTAACAAATATACTCAATACTGCATCAACATCTGTCCTGTTAAATGGTGTTGCTGGGAAAAAAATTATATGTAAAAGAGGAGTCAGACAAGGAGATCCTCACTCTCCTCTTCTATATATCATTGTTGCTGATCTACTTCAGTCTATTATCAATGCTGCTTGGGCAAATGTGAAATCACTCTACCCACAAATCAGGCATATGGACTGGACTACCCTATTATTCAATATGCAGATGATACTCTATTGATCATGCCTGCTGATGAAGAGCAACTCAACCATCTCAAATACCTGCTTAATCTTTTCAGTTTGTCCACTGGGTTATTTGTAAATTACAGCAAATCATCCATGATCCCAATAAATATGGATCAGCAATCAATCAACAACCTTGCTAACTCTTTTGGTTGTAGAGTTGAAAGCTTCCTTTCACCTATCTTGGGCTTCCTATGGGCACCACCAAACCCTCTGTCCATGACCTCATCCCAGTTATATCTAAGATTGATAAGAGATTATCAGGGGTTGCCAGGTTCATGAACCATTCTGGGAGAGTCACTTATGTCAATTCTGTTGTTGCTTCCATGCCTATATTTGCCATGTGCTCTCTTAAAGTCCATTTTACCATTCTGGACCATGTGGATAAATCAAGCAGAAATTTCCTTTGGTATGGAAATGAAATCAACAAAGGTGGCAAATGCCTGGCCAGCTGGGAGATGATATGCAAACCCAAACAACAAGGAGGTCTTGGGGTTTTGAATCTTAGAGAACAAAATAAAGCTCTTCTCATAAAGCACTTGTTCAAATTCTATAACAAAGTGGATGTCCCATGGGTAAAATTAATTTGGGAAGCTCACTACCATAACAATGATGTCCCTCATTACAACAGAAGCAAAGGATCATTTTGGTGGAAAGATTGCATGAAAATGTATGACCTTTTCAGGGAAAGGACTACCTGTGATATCAAATCTGGTTGCACTAATCTGCTACGGGAGGACATATGGAATGGTGATATTAGATAAATTAAATATCCTGAGCTTCACTCTTTTACCCAAAAGGAAAGCATATCAATCAAAGAAGCCAAGGAACTAGAGAACCTATACAGCCTGTTACAACTTCCACTTTCCATTCAAGCCCACCAACAATTCCACTTGCTATCAGGTGAGCTAAACAATATCAGGAACTCAGATGAAAAGGGCACATGGACCTTCAACTGGGGTAACAATCAGAGCATTACAAAGAAGATTTATGGATACCTTATGAATGGTGAGGATGCAGCTGCCACCTTTAAATGGATATGGAAACCATGTTGTCTTCCAAGACACAAATTTGTCTGTTGGCTCATGCTAAATGACAGAATAAATACATGTGATCTTTTGATCTGAAAAAGCATGCACCTAGATTCCACTGTATGTGTTCTATGCAACAATGAAGACTATGAAGACAGGACTCATCTTCTATTCACTTGTCCATTTAGTCAAGGTTTCTGGTGGAACATTGGATTTCAATGGAATTCGGATATGGAGATCAACAATATGATTATTGATGCTAAACACAGATATAATATTGACCACTTCATGGAAATCATGATTCTTGGATGCTGGAGCATATGGAACCAAAGGAATGGGATGATTTTTGAAGGGATACCTTGCTCAATAAATGATTGCAAGATTGACTTTATCAGATATTTCAAAATGACCATGCTGAGGGCTAAACCCACTCTAAAAGAGGGCATGTCCTCATGGATAGACAATATTTAATTTTTCAATAATTTCCTTACTTTGCTCCCCCTAGATTGTACCTACTTGGTTGTCCCCCCAACAATCACTTGATTATGTAATCTGAATACTCTCTTTATAAATGAAAAATGACTCACGGTAGGGGGTTTACCCTTCTGTTCTTTGGTCAAAAAAATAATATGTTTAAGTGTTGTTCTGCTACTTTCAGTTGCTGATTTTTTTAATAGTTTGGTTGATGATCTTCCAATTTGATTCGTGCAGAAAAGGGAAGATTCGTGTGATTTGTATTTCTGGGAAGTTGTTGATGTGGGGGAATGCAACTACGCTGATTATTTGGTTAGCCGAGGAATCCCAATACCAGCAGGTTGGGGTGTTGGACAAGTAACTGAAGGAACGGCAGAAGAGGAAGATGCAGAGCAGAAGGTTAAAGATGCAGTTCCTCTGATCATGGCCAAGCAATAGCTATTGAACGGCCTTGACAGCAATGAGGAGATGAAAGAGCTTGTGAAGATAATGGGCAAAATCGATGTGCTCTGTAGGATGATTGTCTCTTTATTTGCAGTGTATGTAGCACTCGTGATGTATTCAGTGGCTACGACATGAGCACTTTGCTGAAACTAGTAATGAATGAAACCTGTGTAGCAGGCTGGGCGTAGTGTTGTGAACATCTAATGATTTCTATTAACGGAAATCAGAGGGTATCCCCTTTTGCTCATATAAATAAATAGATAGCAGAGGCCCTATCGGGTCAGCTTTATTCTCATTCGAAGACGTCGAGCAAATTGCAGTCCAACAGCAAACTATGTCATCAAATTCAAGTTTCACAGCCAAATATGAGTACAACAAAACAACAATGTCATCATGTTTTAGTTGTCATACAATCACCAAACACAAATCAGCATACATAACAAGTGATGTTCTCACAACAAACAACATGTTCATCAGGTTTCAGTTGTCATAGCAAACACAATTTCACATAGTAGATAAAAAAACGTCTTCTGACAGGCAAATACTACAAAAGCAATGTAATCATCATCCGCAGCAGCAGCGTCAACATCTTCACCATGTGTATCAGTCTGAATCGTAATTCCCCACGGTGTCATCTTCTTCTTCGTCCTCAACGTCCTCGAACGTTGGCTTCTTCTTGATCAACTCTTGTATGTCCATAGCACGACAGGCAATCTTTTCACCGGCGTCATTGACGTGATGGTTCTCAAAGATATTAGGAACATATGTGTTATCTTGCATCAGGAGCAGTGTAAGCATCATCTTGTTGTGCAACTTCATTAAACGAATTCCTCTGCTCAAACCTTTGCAATACTCTCTAGTCATCGCTACATGCAAATGTGTCTTCCAAGAAAAATATCTGTGTTGCTTGATTTGCCATAAAAGGCTCGTTGGTCTGGTACGCCGCCTTGACATTGATGGATTTGAAATAATCATCAGCTCTGGGTTTTGCGATCCTGGAAAACAGGTTATACCAACGACAGCACAACAGAACCACACACCGATGATCCTCGAAACTGGAGATATACTACAACTGAACAATGTCTATTATGTTAGCATATGTTTCAGTTGTCTCTTTTTCATACGTACGTATCCATGCTCATGATGGCACTGTTTTGTGTCTTCCTGCCTTCGTCTCATGCAAGGGTGTTGTAGCGCACATCTCCAACAACGCAAGATTCATAATGTCTTACCCGAGTATCAGGACCCATTGCTAGTGAGTAAAGGGCATCATCAACTGCCTGCCCATCCTCCCGCATCTTCTTAACCTATGGTTAGAAAATAGACAAGCTGATCATCTTATGTACTCAATATATTAAAAAAACTGACAGTGCACTTCAAAAGCTTACATGGTTCTTGAACCATTTCGCAAATCCTGCCATAACCAGTTTGTCAATGTTTCTTGGATTTTGCGGCAGTAACTCCTCTTTGTAGATGCTGCACAACATAGTGATCGTGTCAAACATCTAAATATATAAGAATGTGCTGCAAGTTTAGTAGATTACGATGTATAAGCTGCAGTACTGCACTTACTTGATATAAGGTAGTATCTCAGGACAGTTATTGAACACATACCAAACCATTTTGTCCAAATCTTTAGGTTTGTCCTCTTGTCGACTCTTCCCTGTAACTCGAACAGAATAATCGAAAACATTGAGCCCGGGATTGTCTTCATCCACCTCTTTGTTAAGCTGATCAGCTGTTTCAATGTATTTTGAGCAGAATGTCAACGCTTCTGTAGCAATGTAGGCCTCTACAATGGAACCCTCGGGTCTAGCTCTGTTCCTAACATAGCCCTTGAAAGTGCCTAGCCGCCTTTCAATAGGGTACATCCAGCCATACTATACTGGACCTCTAAGTAGTGCCTCATCAGGTAGATGAACAGCCAAATGCACCATCACATCAAAGAAGGATGGAGGATATATGTTCTCAAGGTCGCATAGGATAGTTGGTATCTTGTCTCTAAGACGCTCCAAAGCATCTATCCTGATATTTCTACTGCAGAGTTCCCTGAAGAATTGTCCCAACTCTGCAACTGCTCTGTATAAGTCAGGGCGGCCCAATCCTCTAAGGATAACAGGTAAAACCCTTTGAAGTAGGACGTGTCGGTCATGAGTTTTCAACCCTTGTACCTTGTTTCCATCTGCACTGACTCTCCTTTCATGGTTGGAAGAAAATCCATGTGGGAATCTCACACATGACAGGACCTCGCAGAATTATTTTATTTTTACCTTGTCCAAGACGAACACAGCTGGTGCCATATCCCGTGGTTTACCTTCATCTTGCACCTGCAAATCCTTTTTGATACCCAGGTGTGTCAAATCAATCCTAGATTTTAAGGTATCTTTTGTCTTGCCTTCAATATTACGAAGAGTGTTGATAATGCTGTCACATATATTTTTCTCGATGTGCATCACATCAAGATTATGCCGCAGATTCAAATCTTTCCAATACTCCAAGTCCCAGAAAGTGGACCTGCGGGTAAACAATAATCTCTCTTCTACCGTGCCACGCTTCCTTTTCCCGCTACCATTACCAGGATGGTTTCCTAGTGTAATATGCCTGACCTTCTCTAATTCCACTTGCAACTCATCAACGGTGAGCCTCTTTGGCGCATCACGGTTTTCATGCTTTGCATTGAACACATGTCCTTGGCAAGGAAACGGCAATGTCCAATGTAACAGATCTTGCTAAGTATTGCGTATGACAGCGGATTCCTGTCACAGCGAACACATGCATTGTAACCATGTGTCGTTCGCCCTGACATAGTGCCCAAAGCCGGATAATCATGGATGCACCAAATTACAACAGCACGCAGAAAGAAATCAGCTGGTGGGCTGCTATATAGATCTCGAGTGAGAACACCCTTCCATAGCTGTTGAAGTTCCTCCACATGAGGCTCCATGAACAAATCAAAATCCTTTCCAGGACTTTTTGGACCTAGGATGAGCAAGGCCATCATGTAGTTTGATTCTTTGGTGCAGACATTTGGAGGCATGTTGTAAGGGATAACAAGCACTGGCCACATGCTATATGTGGCGCTCCGGTGGCCAAATGGGTTCAATCCATCTGAAGCTAAGCCAAGCCTCACTACTAGGGAAAAGCCTATACACAGAATCTTAGCAGCAGCGCGGTTCAAAATGGGGCACTGCTGCTAAATAGTTGTAGCGCTTGTTATGTAAACTCGCTGCTAATAAGGATTTAGCAGTAGCACGCTCGGCCAGAAACGCGCTGCTACAAATATCGACCGGCGGTGTTCACCTAACTCTAAGTAGCAGTAGCACAGTCGCAAGAACAGCGCTACTGCTAAGTTTGTAGTAGTAGCGCGCTTTTTTCGAGATCGCTGCTGGTAAGTTTCAAATTGCCACAATTTTTGTCCCAGTTAGCAGTAGCGCCGTACCACAAAGCGCGCTGCTGCTAAATTCTTAGCAGCAGTGCGTTTTCGCTCCCGCGCTACTGCTAACCCGCACCAACCCAACACTTTCCCCACCCGTCCCTCCCCTCCCCCTCATCTTTTCCCTTCCCCCTACCTCCCCCTCCTCTCTTCCCTTCCCCCTACCTCCACCACATGCTCCCACTCTCACTCTTCTTCTTCTCCTCAATACTTCTCCCCCATTACTCTCTCTCTTCTATCCACCTTTCTCTCTCTTCATTACTCCTACATAACTACACCACCTCCATTAATGCATCTCCTTTCTCTTTTTCCTTCCCCCTCCACTAGTTGAAGTTGTCTCCTCCCAAATTAGGTAGCTAGGTAGATGTAGGATTTAGTTAAGTGACCTATTTGCCCCCTAACTAGATCTATCTTTGTCAAGAAGAGCTTTGTGCACTTTTGATCTCCCTACAACATCATCTCCACCGTGTGCTCGATCTCGATCGAGATAGAGGTGATGAAAATTTCATGCTTTTGCAAAATGGAAATGTGTTTATGTGTGTGTGATATGTTTGTGGTAATTGTGTGTGTGGCATGAGTTGACGCCGCCAAATTGTGCTTTTGAGTTGCCTATGTTTTGCCAAAATGTCGATTTATTTCCGTTTTGGCGAATTCCGGGCAAACTCTAGATCCATATATGTCCTATTTTTAGGGAAGGTCATCCCAAATTTTTTTATGACTTTGATGCATGCATGCATTTTTATAATCAATTTTTTTATTATTACCGTGCAGAGTTGACGATGGTCAGTGGAACGATGGTGGACAGGTGGTTGCGGTCGGCGGTGCAGGACATGAAAGAAAATAACCGGACAGAGGTTTTATGTCCGTGTCGAAAATGCAAAGGAATAGTTTGGCTCGACCCCCATGACGATGGTCGTGTCGAAGCGCACCTGCTCATGACTGGTTTCATGGATGGCTATACTCGGTGGATAATTGAAGATGAGGATGATGATGTTGAGGATGCCGACGGGGCAGGCAATGATGACACGGGGCAATACGAAGAGATGATCGATATTGGCGGCGGGGAAGAGGCCGGACATGGCGGCGGAGAAGGGGCCGGACATGGCGGAGGAGAAGGGGCCGAACATGGCGGCGGAGAGAACGACATGGACTCCACACAGCAGAGTTCGCCGGTACTAAGTTCAATTGTGCGGGACCCTCATGTTCAAGCATTGCTTCGCAAGGAGACGAGTACTGAGAGAGCTGCTTCTAGAGAGGAGGCTAAGCTGGAGCAACTGGTGGTAGACTCGAACACTCCATTGTATGATGGTTGCAATCCTGAGGTGACCCGGTTGAGTTTCACGTTCCAACTCCTGAAGACGAAGGCTAAAAACAAATGGACCGACACTAGCCTCGATGAGCATCTCAAGTACCTAAAGGATGTTCTTCCCGCGGGTAATCTATCTCCTACTAGTGTTGATGAGGCCAAGAAGATCGTGTGCCCTCTTGATCTGCCACACGTTAGATACCATGCATGCATCAACGATTGCATAATTTATCAGAAGGAGCACGCGGAAAAAACAAGCTGTCCGGTGTGCAATGCTTCTGGATACAAGAAGGCCGGGAAGAAATGTCCCCAGAAAGTTGTATGGTACTTACCGATCACTCCCCGTCTCCAGAGGTATTTTGTAGATCCCAAGGAAGCAAAGCTAATGCGCTGGCACGCGGAGAGGAAGAAGCCCGACGATGGAGATGATCCGAAGCTGAGACACGTGAAGGATGGAAGCCAGTGGAGAGCGTTGAATAGCTTCTATCGGTATTTTGAATGTGATGCAAGGAACATCGTGCTCGGAGCGTGTACCGATGGCATGAATCCGTTTGGCAACCAGAACACCAACCATAGTACATGGCCCGTGTTTGTATGGATGTACAACCTCCCCCCCCCCTGGTTGTGCATGAAATCGAAGTACATTCACATGAGCATGCTTATTCAAGGGCCGAAACAACCAGGAAATAATATTAATTTGTATCTGGGGCTACTTCAAGAGGAGTTAGACACGTTATGGAAAACACCGGCCAAGACATGGGACGCCGGCAAAGGTGAGTATTTCAACATGAGAGCCGCGCTGATCACGACAGTGCAGGACTATCTCGGTTACGGATATGTGGCAGGCCAGGTGTGCCATGGATATTGCGGATGCACGCGGTGCATGGATGATACAACGTCTCAGCAGCTAACGTCAAGGAAAGATGGCGGGTCTGGGAAAATCGTGTACATGGGGCATCGAGGATGGCTTGAACAGGACGACCCGTGGAGAAACCATGGAGATCTATTCAATGGTCACGCTGAGCATCGAGGACCTCCACGTAAGCGGAGCGGTGCCGAAATCGATGAGCTGTTGAAAAACTGGAAGGAGTGCCCCGCGCCGGGAAAGACGATGAGAAAGGCGCCGGAGCCGCTGCTGAAGGTATGGAAGACAAGGTCTATGTTCTGGGACTTGGAGTACTGGCACAAACTCGATACACCTCATTGCCTTGATCAAATGCATATCTGTAAGAATGTCCTTGAGAGCTTGCTCGCAACACTAATGAACATGCCGGATAAGACCAAGGATGGGCCGAAGGCAAGAAAAGACTTGCAAGATTTGAAAATCAAGGAAGATCTGCACATGCCGCCCCGTAAAATGTCAGACGAGACAGAGACGGAGACAGAGGCACAGGAGAAGAAGGGCAAGAAAATAAAGAAAGAGGATTATTGCCCCCCTTCTTGCTTCACCTTAAGTCAGGCTGAGATCAATCAATTCTTTAAGTGCCTTACCGGAGTGAAAGTTAGTTCCGGTTACTATGGCAAGATAAGCAGGTATCTAGACACGGACAAGAAAAGGTTCAGCGGGATGAAGTCTCATGACTGTCATGTGATGATGACGCAGATACTACCTGTTGCCCTTAGAGGGATAATGGACAAGCACGTCCGTGACACGCTTATTGGTCTCTGCAACTTTTTCGACGTCATCTCTCGAAAGTCGATCAGTGTGAAGCAGCTCCAAAGGCTACAGGAAGAGATCATTGTGATACTGAATGAGCTTGAGATGTACTTCCCGCCCGCGTTCTTCGATGTGATGGTGCATCTGTGTGTCCATCTTGTGGATGACATAATAGACCTGTGGCCATCATTCCTGCACAACATGATGCCGTTTGAGAGGATGAATGGGATCATCAAAGGATTCGTTCGTAACATATACCGTCCGGATGGAAGCATCGTCCAGGGCTATTTGGCACAAGAGTGCATCTCTTTCTGTGAGAATTTTCTATATGGCGCAGACCAGACACCTAGTGTTAGTGTTGGTTTGCCCATTAACAAGCACGATGGGAGGCTCGAAGGAGATGGTCACTGCAACGGTCGCAGGGAACTGCACGTGGCATACTCAGATCGACGCAGCGACTTTGACAGAGCAAACTTGCTAGTGCTACAACACCTAGACGAGGTAGATCCTTTCGTGGCACTGCACAAAGAAATTATCGCAAAGAAGTATAGTGACCGGGGGTATGTAGGACGGACGCCGAAGTTACTAGAGAGCACAACTCCACTTTCCTGCATTGGTTCAAAGAGCATATTATTGCTAATCCCCTGGAGGAGGGCTCTAAGGACGGATTGCTCATATACACCTTAGCACATGGCCCCTCGCCCAACCTCGTAACCTATCAGGCATATGATATCAACGGATACACGTTCTACACGGAGGCAAAAGATATGGACAGTGATGATCAGAACTCAGGGGTGACGATGGAATGCATGACCGGCAGCGACAACGGCACAACTGAACGATTTTATGGAAGGGTCGAGGAGATCTGGGAGCTTGACTACTCTTGACTGCACAACACGATGATGTTCCATGTCAGATGGGCTAAGAATGTCAAAAGAGAAAGCCAGATGTTCACTACCATGACTATACCCGACGCCAAGAGCGCTACTGTGAACGCTATCGCAAAAAACGAGCCATGGGTACACGCTAAGCACGTGACACAATGCTTCTTCATAACTGACCCGCGCAATCCAGCCGTGTTGTCGTGAGGAGAGGCAAAAGGAACATCATTGGAATGGATGGAGTCACCAACGAGGAAGACTAGGATCAGTACGGCAACCCAATGAGGGAAGATGACGATGATGATGAAGTATACGTCAAAAGAAGAATCAATACTACATTACCTAAGAAAAATCGTACTCCATGGAAAAGGCAAAGTCACAATGAGGGGCTCAATTATTCTTCGATGAACAAGAAGGGAAAGAAGCTGACTCAAAAACGAAAACGTCAGCACTGAGGAAATGTATGTTATGGGTCCAATGATGTGTAATATATATATGTTCCTATTTTGTATACACACTTAGCCATTATTATGCATGGATCCAATGATGTGTAATATATATGTTCCTATTTTGCATACATATTTAACTGTCAAATGATGCAATATATATCGCCCTCCCTTCGTTCACTGCCCTCGGGAAATAAAAGTGGGATAAAATAAAGGAAAAGAAAAAGGAAAACTGGCAGTAGCGACGGTAGTAGCACCGCATTTCTCCTAAACCGCTGCAACTACAGATCTTAGTAGTAGCGCGTTTCTCCTAAACCGCTGCAGCTACAGAATTTAGTAGTAGCGCGTTTCTACTAAACCGCTGCAGCTACTGAGTTTAGTAGCAGCGCGTTTTGACATAACGCGCTACTGCTACGTCCACTTAACCCAAAATTCTCACTCGCCCTGCTTCATCCTGCCATTTCCCCCCAAATCCCCACTCTCTCTCCCCCGTCGCACCGCCGCGCCCGACCCGGCCCTGGCGCTCGCCCCCGACTCCGTCGGCGCCGGCGCTAGCCCCGGCGTTCGCCCCCGTCCCGGCCCTCGACCCCGACCCCGGCGCCGGCGCTAGCCCCCGACCACGCCGCTCGCCCCCGACCCAGCCGCTCGCCCCCGACTCCGGCGCTGGCGCTCGCCCCCGACCCCGGCGCGCTCGCCCCCGACCCGTCGGCCCTTGCCTCCCTCCTCTCCCCTGCCGGCCGTCGTCGGGCCTGCCTCCTCGCCCCTGCACTCTCTGTAAACCCCCCCCCCTCTCTGCTAGGGTTCTTCATGTTAATTAATTAGGTTATCTATTTAGTTATGAATTTAGCTAGGTTTCGAAATTAGCTGAATTTATATGCAAATTTGAACTGGACATGTGATATGTGCATATGTCATGTTTTGGACATGTCATGTTTGGAAAATGATCCGAGTGGCCTATGTTACGCCGGAATGTTGATTCATTTCCGTTTCAGTGAATTTCAGGCGCTCGATATGTCCATTTTTTAGCAAAGGTCATGCCGAAATTTCCCGTGAATAAAGGCATGATTTGTGCTACATAGTTGGCATATCGAGTGCTGGCACATAGATTTGTTTTTATGTCATTTCTCATTTATTCATACTTTTAGAAATAAATGAGGCCACTTAATCATAGGAAACATGTCGAACAACAAAGAAACTAGGCCTTCTAACCAAGATGCAGACAAGATGGATTATGAGGGTGAACAAGAGTACCTCGACTATTTGACTGCTAAGCAAGGTTTGCAGGTCGGCCTCGATAATGGTACTGACGCCGACATCGACACCGACGGCGCCGGCACCGATGGCGGCACCGAGACCGGTGGGGAAGGTACCGGCGGGGAAGGTACCGGCGGGGAAGGTACCGGCCCCGATGCCGCTACCGAAAAGAGGAAGCATAAGAAACAGAGGATACGAAAACCTAACAAACTAGGGATTGGACGACTTGTGATCACAAAGATGGCACCTGGCAAGTTTGAGCCGTTAGAGCCGGAAGAACCTCGCAAGTGCTATGGGAACCAAGTAGGATGCATCCTACGAGAATGCGTGAGCATCAACGACGATGACTTAAGGAGTAAAGAACATTTGACGCAGTTGCTCCTAACGAAGTTGCACAAGAGATTCAAGTTCCCCGACCAGGATGATAACATAGAACAACCGTGGGATGATCCGAAGATGAAAAAGATTAACAATCACGCCATGGGCATGTTCAGCAATGATTTGGCCTCCTAGAAAGGGAGGGCGAAACGAGCTATTGAGACTGATGAACCCCTGTCCAAGATTCTGGAAGAAAATCCGACACTTACGGAAGAGGAGTTCGAAAAGTTCAAGGACACTTGCGCTACCGAGGCAGCCAAGGCTAAGGCTGCGAAATTCAAAAGCCTTCAGCTCCGGAACACAGGGAAGCATCGCCTCGGAAGCCGTGGCTACCTCGGTAAAAGGCCCATATGGGATAAGGAGGACGCGGAACGTGAAGCCGCGGGTCTCCCAGACCCCTTCGCGAAGTTCACCAACCCCTTGGAGCATGACTTCATCAGGGCTCGCTACAAGTGGGACAAGGAGAAAAAGGTTTTTTACACGGACAAGATCACGAGGAAATTGATTAGACTACTGGAGAAGCAACACCGGCTTGTAGCCGAAAGCCCTACTTCTCTGATGAGGCCCAAGTGGGACACCCCTCTCAACCGGGCCTTGAACGAACTTAAGGGACTCATGTTGGACCAGCGTCCGCAATATGGTCGTGTGCACGGCGCTGGAGACGGCGCCACGTGGAAGGTGTTTTACAATGACGGCCCGGAGGCCAAGAAGCAGAAAAAGAAGTTTAGTCAGGCGGACATCGACGCAAAGGTGAAGCTTGCGGTCGAGAAAAAAGCAGCTGAGGACGCGAAAAAAGCAGCCGAGGACAAATATGAGTTGCTACAGCAGGCAGTCAATGCAGCTGTAACTACCTGCAGAAATGATTTCGCTACTAACTTGGTTCCAGTTATCATCAACTGGGCGAAAGAAAATCCAGACAAGATGGTACATGATTTCCCGATGCCCAGTTTCATCGCGAGCAACTCCATGAACAACAACACCATCGCACCATCACTTGCTCAAGCAACCGGGCCTCCTCTCGCAGCCGCTCCCGCTCATAGCAGCCCGTCCTCAGTCTCAGGCGTGCTAGGTGGGCCTTCGTCTTTGGCTGAGCTCGACGTCGTCACGGTAATTACATGTCGCACCAACATATATATATATAGATAATATTCCATTTTTGTTGCCTTTCGGTTGTTTTACGCCACAGACATATGTGTTTGCAGGCGAAAGAAACCCCGTGCACCATACTCTACTTGATCAAAGGCCAGAAGGTGGACGTGGGAAAGGGGATGATAATGGATCCCTCTCAACGCACGTTCCACAACCAGCCGATCCCCGCTGGGCACTTCAGGGTTAGCTTGACCAGTGTGAAATCGGGGCACGAGGATTTGGCTCCTCCAGTACAGTATGTGGGAGCGGACGACGAGACCCCGCCGCGGATTGGAAGCTGCAAGGGTTGGGTGCTGCTATGGCCGAAGAATCTTATTCGTCTGGAGCCGGCCGAGAGCACACCAATAACTACCACACATCAACAAGCATGTGCGGAGACCACCACCCCGCCTACGCAATTACCAGCTCCTGTAGTGCCGGGTGAGAGCGGCTGACGACATGATGAAGGGGGTGCAATAGTACTGGCTGATGTAATTTCTCCTGTAGAACAGAGAATGGATGATGAGACGGAGGTCGACCCTATGGATTACCTCAATACAAACGTGTATGACTGTGACATAGATATGATGAGTCAACCATATGACGAATCGGGCTACCAGCTTGCTAATGAGGATATGGATGATATGCCCGGGCAGGGTCGTACCATGGATTGCAAAAAGTCTCTCTTCATGAAATCCTCACAGGACACGCCTGAAGATGCCGCCTCAACACAGGCTCAACTAGCCGGGCGCGAGGGTTGTACAATACTTAGCCCGAGAACACTTGGGCAGGGGTTAAGGAAGGGTCTGGAAGGTGTGCCCAAGAAAAAGGAGAGGAAGAGATCGGGGAAGGTAACTGCCTCCAAACAAGCCAGAGCACACAGCAGGCAGACGATGCATTCTGAAGAGCATGTACCCGTGAAAGGTGCGGTCATGTTCCATCTCACGGGCGAGCCGATGCTACCGCCGAAACCGCTGGAGGCACTATCAGGGGATCTCAAGAGACTGCACGACCATGTGTTGTCGACTGAGAAAAGCCTACTAGCCTCAAAGGATCCAAGATATCCGACATACGCGGCTCGTGTGCCTGAGGGGAAGTGCTACATCGACACACGGCCCGCGGAGGTGTTCTTCCTGCGGTTTGACCATATCTTTGAGATGTTTCTAACAAGGCGGCTTGATTTTACTATCGTCCGCCTTTTTGCGCTACATATGAGCTCCGTCATGAAGAGTGAAGAAGTCTCGCAAATCTGTGTGGCGGATCCGTACTACATGCACGAGTCTTTCTTGAGTCTCAGCGACTTTGAGCGTGAAACTGCTAGGGAGTACCTCCAAAACTTCATGGTACAGAATAAGGACCGGGAAATTGTCCTCGTGCCTTATCATCCAAAGTAAGTCAGTTCCGGACAACCATTTCGTACATGTCAATCATTCCTTCTCTCTCATATGGGGAATAATTTGAGGTATCTTTTCCCCGCAGCAACGGGCGCGCCGTCCTTATCGTTCTTTACCCGCAAGTCTCCCACGCCGTGTATTTTGACCCTTCCAGAGACTACGAGAAAAAGGACTACACCCACATAAGGAATATTCTAGATGATGCTCTCCAAGGCTTCAGCTTTAGAGGTGGCCACGTGCATATCAAGAAACAAAGGAACAAGAAGATGGGTTTCGCGCATAAAACTAACTTCTCCTGCATCCATGTCCCAAAACCAAGCAAGAAGGATGGATTCTACATCGTCCATCTCATGATTCAGTTCAACACGGATCACCAAAAGCTTCGCATTAACAGCAGAAATGATGATCATATCCACAAGTGGCTAGAATCTCATGGAGAAGCGAATTATAAACTTAGAGGTGACTTCTTTCGCATCCAAAGCGACATTGCGACAATCATCATGAAAGAAGTCGTCGATGAGAAGGGGATGTTCCACCACGGCCCTATATCGCGAGCTGACGTCCGAACTCGCATAGGCATGCAACGTCTAGACCTCACGCCGTTCAAGAAGCTAGGGTTCGTCCTCGATGATATGGAAGGATGGAACTTCTAGTGATTTATGATGCCGATGATGATGATATGTGTCGGTTGAACTTGTATACTTTTTGTAGCGATGAAACTTTGTGATGTCCACGGTCCCTGCCGAACTTGCGTAACGCTACTTTGTTAGTTTGCGTACGATGACCTACGTACCTCTAGTTAATTAATTTGCGTACTGTATATGTTGCATCTAGTTGCTAACCTTTCTTTTTCAGTGCTGCTCTAGTATATTTTGTTGCATATATATGATTGTAGATCCTCTTCATGAACATGCATCTTGAACAGGTACCTAGTTTCTTGATGGCGAGATGGAAATGCTATGTCGTGTACAAAGGGAAGGTTCCGGGGGTGTACAACGAGTGGCATGAGTGTCAGGCGCAAGTGAATGGGTTCACGGGCGCCAGCCATAAAGGCTTCAAAAGCAGACAAGAAGGAGAAGCTAGTTACTTGAGGTTCACGCTAGCGCGAGAGAGGACTCGTAACCGCCACCTCATGTACTACATAGTTCCGCTCTCACCCATAGTGATAGCACTTCTTGCGTATACCTTTGTTTAGATGGATGACGTTGTTGTAGTTGCAAGTATTCGAGACTTGCATGTATTGCTATTTTCGAGATGATGACAAGATATCACTTTGTGTTGGATGATGATTATGATGAGACTATTTGTATGTACATGCTATGATTACATTTGTGGTCTCGCAGGCATTTGTATGTGTATCATGATGACATTTCTATGTGCTAAAGATTCTTCTACAAAGCCGGTTCAAATACAAAACAAATATGCCAAAAAAACTACTTAAATTAGCAGTAGCGAGTGTATAAAAGTTAGCAGCAGCGCCTCAATAGCAGTAGCGCGTCCAGCCAAAGAGCGCTAGCGCTACTAGCGGTAGCGAGCTTCCTCTAACTGCGCTGCTGCTACACTTGTGTAGCAGTAGCGCGGGTGCGCACGCGCTACTGCTACGAGTTAGCTGTAGCGCCTTATTAGTAGCGCGGGTACCCGCGCTACTGATACATCTAAAACCCGCGCTGCTGCTAGCCTTTTCCCTAGTAGTGCCTAATGTTTCTCGGGTCAGCAGCAAACTCTTTGTGTTTATCATTGAAGCTTTTCCACTCACTACCATGAGATGGATGGCTCATTACATTCTGATCTCTGTACTCCTGGTTCCTAGAATGCCATAGTACATCCTCTCTTGTTTTAGCATCATGAAACAACCTCTGCACTCTTGGTGTAATTGGAAAATGTCTCAAAACATTATGAGGAACCCTCTTCACAGCATCGCCATCTTTCCATCTTGATGATTTGCATTTCGGGCATTCACTTAAGTTGGCATAATCCTTCCGGAACAGAACACAATTATTCTTACAAACATGGATCATATCATATCCAATTCCAACTGCACGGAGGAAATTCTTCATTTTACTGTAGGTGTGTGGCAGCTCAGACGCATCTGGGAAAGATTTGCGGAAAGCAGCCAACATCGCATCGAATGATTTGTTGGTCATCCGCTCAGATGTCTTCACCTGAAGAAAGGTGACCATAGCTGAGAATACTGACAGCTTATTTCCTGGGGTGACAGCAACGTTGCATTGTTCCAACATGCGGGCCCACCGTTTTTCTTCTGCAGGTGAAAGTTCACGGAATGCACGAGAATTTTGTAGCATTGTTTCAATGTTGGTCAAACTCACTGGCTCCGCCACCACCTCCTCCTCCTCCTCTTCCACCTGAGCATCAGGCAGATCAAGATGGTGATCTGCTGCTTCCACGTAGTCAATAACATTGACGTTCACAGCTTCACCATGATGAACCCACCTAGGATATGTGACCGACATCCCATACAAGTGTAGATGATTTTGCATAGTTGACTGGGGTCTTGTAACTGAATTCATACAACTGCTACATGGGCAGAGCACATCTGATTTCGGACCACCGTACTCAGCTCTGACAAAGTTCATGAAGTTTTCAACCCCCTCGACATATGCAGCGGAGAATCTTCGAGCAGAAGTTATCCAAGTCCTGTCCATCTGTTAGACATACAAATTAGTTCTTCTACTATATATTACAAGAAAAACATATATGCTTTTTATGAAGTCCAGAAAAAAATACCTAGGTCGATGTCTAAAGCTATGGCAAGATATTTGGACGAGCAGATCTAAGTAACGAAATATATGTAAAGCTAATTCAGCAAACAGATTTGAGTGCTAAATTATGGCAGGCTGTTTCAGCAGTCAATGAGGCCAAGCACACAGCCATCGAACTATTGAAGGCCATCGCAGCAACAAAGATCGAGTATAAAACGGTGTAGAGCTATTTCACCTAACAGATTGGCTACTAGACCATGGCAATCTACGTCACAATAAATATATGGCAGGATATTTTAGCAACTAATCGGTCTTGGCATGCCATCTCAGCTAAGCATATTGAGTGCAGAACAGGGCAAGGAAGCTTCTCAAGCAGAGCATATTAACAGTAAACTACTTCGGCAAACAGTGAGATTAACAGCGTCTATCAGCTAACATTCAGCGCTACACCGACATGAACAGGGCCTCAGTCTAGAATGCGTGTATCGTGGGACAAGCTGACCGCCATGCGTCTCCACACGAACATCGCCAGCGGTGGTGGCGCTGACCGCCGTGCGCCTCCACAAGAACGTAGCCAGAGGTGGCGGCGCGGCTAGAGGACGGCAGTCTACGAGAGCGTACTGTGGGAGCGAGAGGATCGCCATGCGTCCCCTCGATGAACTGTGGCACCGACGTATCGGCGTGGCGGGGAGGCCGGCTTTGGCGGAGCGAATGGAGTGGAGGGGGACGGGGGGAGGGGGTTTGGGGAATATTTGGCCAAAGGGTGGTTGAATCGAATTTGGGGGGAATTTTTGTGGGGGGGAGGATTTTCGTGCGGTGGGCGGGGCGAGTTTGGCGCATGGTTGGTTTCTCCAAGTGCAGTCCTACGTGTCAGTGAAGAGGCAAGCCGAAGCACGTTCCGTTTGCATGAGCCGTGTGTAGGACCGAACGTGTGTGGGGTGCAATGCGACCGCGACAGGAGTGCTGTGAGTGTACCGCCTTTTTTCCTTTTAAACTAGGTGCTTCGCCCCCTCAAAAAAATTGTTGCTTCGTGCGATCCATCTATACTAATCCCGACTAAAACGGCGCGGCCGGGTCTTTTCCCGCGCGATATGCTGGGAGGTTGGCTTAGTCAGGTTTTTTAGATTTGTCTCGGTTCAATAAAAAGCAGAGTTGGCGATGATGGTGTGCCTGTCATCCTGCATTATAGGCCGTCCGATCTATATCTAATGGATAGGAAGGAAACTATGACAATTTACCCGCACTCCTCTCCACATTTGCAGATAAGGCTTTCCCTCATTCATCCTTTTCTCCCACAAGATCTTGATCTTCCGTGCAACACACGGGCATCTTGCTAGTACTCCTACAATATGTATATTATTGTGAAAGTTCATATACACCGGCCGAGATTAATGCAAACACGGCAGATTTTCATTACATTTCGAACTTTTATAGGATAGAAAAATAAAAGAAACCCGACCCTAAACCTATTCTACGGCGGCGACCGACGTCCTCCATCTACGATCTCTATGTATGGGGGCGGGGTTCAAGACCCGTGAAGTGAAGGTGCGGTCTACGGCGAGGAAGAGTAGAACACGGGATACGGACCGGCCAGTTGGCACACCATGCCCTGCTGCCTCCCATGCCCTACTCATCCTCGGAGGAGTCCCCGACCTCGGCGGTGCCGGACGTTGGACGGCGGCAAGTAGGATGCATGGCTGACGGTGCTCCCGTCGTCGGCCACCAGCATGGCCACCGCTTGTGTGGTCGCATCCGCGTCCGACTACGCCGCTATTGCGTCGCGAGAGGCAACTTGAGCGAGGGCGGCGACCTCAAGCTTCATCCCCGAAGACAGGCTCTCCCGCAGAGCGTTCGCACTTGCGGTCATGACGGATGTGGTGCCAGGTAGGAGGACAATGCTCTATGGTGTGGAGGTTAGCTGGGCGTTGCCGCTTTAAGTAGCGCATTCCGGTCAGGCCAAGCGTCCGGGTGCGTCATTAAGTCGCCGGAGTTGGTTCCTCGGGCACCGAGCCTCTTAACGATGACATACGAATGGACGGCATGAATGCGGGCAGCTGGCGCCGGCTGGGAACGCACCGCGCGACGGCGCGAGGGACGAGGGCTTTGGTGTGCCAGGGTAGTCAGCTGCGGTTGTGGCAACGTTGGAGATGCCCTTTTCTCAAACGTGATCCCCGCATGTCATTGAAAAAGCAAGACGACCCGGCATGGTCACAGGTCCAAAGGATGCAGTTGGCCGCGCTACACCACTCCACGGACGCGTCGCGGCGCCCCGTGCATCCTCGACGAGCCGGGTGTTGGGGTGTGTTTGGATTGTGGCCAAAGTGCACCTTACCAAAATTTTTGTCATGACCCAAAGATTGGTCTTTGTTTGGATGGTTGCCATTTCTTTGGCATGCCAATGAACTCTAGCCAACTCTAGTTCATTTTTCTTGCCAATGTCGGCCAAATCATGGGCAACCAATACCTCAACCAAAATTTTGGCTACCCAATGCTTTGATGGGGCAACCTTGGGCACAAACGAAACATACCGTTGGTCGTGCCACAGCACAAACGCCACCCTAGGCACACTGAAACCGATCGTGTCTATCGATGATATGAGCGTGTCGCTCACCGCGGTCGCCGTGTCCAGAGGCGGTGCTGGAGCTGCGCCCCGTTGTTGGCCCCAACGACCCACATGAACGGTTGTCTGTGGCGAGGAGGTCGTGGGCCAGCTCCTCCATTGGACTAGTCTGTGCTACGTCGTCCCGACGGGTGTGCCCCACATGTTGGTTTCCATGTTTTCCTGGCCATATTCGAGCGTCAGTGCTCCGCATTGCGCATTAGGCCTTTCACTATGTAGGCCAAGCGAGACAACTTATTGTTTATTTGAGCCGTTCAAGTGTAATCATGTGGCGTTTGCTTATTTCTCATTCCTCTCCAACCCTCTTCTCCATCGATCATGTCGCCCTCCAGTCGAGTCCATCCTCCCGCATGCCTCATTTGAACATTCCGCCGAGTATCATTCGCATGTACCCACCCTAGTCCTCTTTCAATAGATCTCCGGACCCCGAGATGAAATCGAGAGGGAATGAGTGGGGGCATGTGATACCTAAGGCGGATTCAAAATTTTGAACCGGTGATCATAGCATCCGCAAATCATATATAAAGGGTATTCAATGTTTGTTTCATTTTTGAACGTACAATATACTCCCTCCTATCCTTTCTACTTTACATATAAGTTTTATGTGTAGTCAAAGTATCTCTACTATGATAAAAAAAGGTATCAACATTCAACAACGCCCAATCAATATTGTTAGATTCGTACGTACTCCTAGATTTGTACTCGAGATGGTTTCCAATTTGACTATTGACAAGATTAATAGTACTCCTTTCACATAGGTGAGTAAGTCATCTTAGGCTATGCACCGTGACCAAGGAGGAGGGAAAACGAGAGACATTAATGTCTACTTGCTAATTAATAGTATTGCATGCAATGAACTAACCAGTGCATGTCATGTTTGATAGTCTCAGGTCATTAAAAGCATGCACACCCTCATCTCTTATTGGTTCATATGTCAAGAAACAAGAAAAGAGGTAGAAGTTAATGCACCGCGCCTACATGTTTTGGGATTATCTGGTTTTCATAAGATGACTTACACACCTAGACGGAGGGAGTACATGAGATGTATAATGTGAAAATTATATCATTGGAAACTCCTTTCACATACGAAATTGACCATATGCTTTGTGTAAGTTGCATGTCATATATTATTACTCTAACATTTGGTCAAAGTTAGCCTCGAAAAACGCATTAGACCCTGTATGCTTTGTGTAAGTTGCATGTCATATATTATTACTCTAACATTTGTGTAAGTTGCATGTCATATATTATTACTCTAACATTTGGTCAAAGTAGTATAGTGGAAGTGGATCCTCTGACGTAGGTATCCCTGTCTTACCCTCCCTTTCGGTCACTTACTGGCGGACCCCATGCTTGCTAGGCCCTGCATGTCAGTTACTCAATGGGTTCGGCCACGTCAGGGGATCCTCATCCGTAGTATACTCCCTCTATTTTTATTTACTCCGGCATAAAACGGAGGGAGTGGTGGTATAATAAATGACGCGGGCAGGGGAGGGGGAGGGACGTCGGTTTGCTCTCAACTGCGGTCCCACAAGCGAGCGAAAACGCAAGACGAAGCGCGTTCCATTCGGTGAGCGACAGGGAGGGTCCAGCGTGCCGGGCTGCAACGTGAGCGCGACAAGAGCGATGTACAGTCAAAACCGATTGACCGGTCGTCACCGGAACCACTATTCACACCAGAACCTTCGCTGCTCGACCTACGCCAGCCACTGCCCTAAAACCACACCAAATCTCCAGCCCATTCCCCCACCTTTCGATCCCCTAGCCCGCATCGAGCGTCCCCTAGTTCGCCGGAAATCCATGGTGCGCCGCAAGATCACTTACTACAAAATGCTGACGCTGGAGCGCCGCGCAGAAATCGCGGTGGCGGTCGGCACCACAGACCTCCGTTCCCAAGCTCGCTTTGTGGCGGGCCAATCCCCGAGTTCTCTGGAGCCAAGCTACGAGGAGGAGGAAGCCGATCCAATGTTCACTGCGGAGGTCGTGGAGCAGAAGGCCCCCGATGGGTATGAGACAATGGACGTCGACTTCGTGCCAGCGTCCGAGTCCCCCATGGTGCAGGCGGACCAGCGGTTCAACATGGCGATACTAAAGGAGGACCGGGAGGCAGAGGCTCAACTCGACGCGGAACGCGCGCAAGCCGCTGCCATCGAGGCTCTCCTGCAGGCGGAACCGGATGTCGTGGATGTGAACTGGGCGGTGGAGGCTCAACTTGAGGCGGAGTGCGCGGATGCCGCTGCCATCGAGGCCCTCCTGCAGGCGGAACCGGGCATCCTAGACATGAACCGGGCGGCAGAGGCTCGACTCGACGCAGAGCGCGCGGATGCCGCTCTCATCGACGCCCTCTTGCAGGCGGAACCGGAAGTCCTGGACTTGAACCGGGCGGCGGAGGCTCGACTCGACGCGGAGCACGCGGATGCCGCTGCCATCAAGGCCCTCCTGCAGGCGGAACTGGACGTCCTCGACTTGAACCGGGCTGTGCTGTGCTCTCGTCCGTGCAGAGCACCCGCACGCTCTGCTTGAACGAGTAGCTGGAGGCCGAGGACAACCACGGTGCGCAGACACACGTTGGCAGCGACGGCTATTTCGCGCCGGCAGCCAAAGACGACGAGGCCGTCTCTTTCCGTGAGCAGTGATAGTTTTTCTTTATGTTGTTATTTTTATTATTATGGATCTTTTGTTGTGTAAAAACATACTATTTGTTATGCAAGTCGCCTGACTTGGGTCAATCTACCATTTTAGGCGGTTGGATGAATATCCTACGTCTCCTAACCCTTCTTTCCTTCTTCCTCACCTCTTCTTCTTCCCCAACAGACCACTGCACGGGCTGTACGGATACTCCGGTTGGATAAACATACTCTATGAACGAAAATTATGTGTCAGCGATAGGATGGCTGAGTTTGGTTTGTTCACATGCGACAGCACGTGTCAATGAGGGTGCGTTCCCTTGGTTGGGTTTGCGGCGTGCAGGAGCGACTGTGTGAGGGTGCAGTGCGACCGCGGCGTGCAGGAGCGACCGTGTGAGGGTGCGGTGCGACCGCGACAGCCGTGCGCAAGTGTACCTCCTTCTCATTTTGAAAACTTTAGGCAAGCTTGGCAAAAATGTGTGGTGAAGTTTGGCAATGCAAGGCCTAGACCCAAACAGGATAAGTATGTATGTACTAGGAGTACTAGTGTTAAAAAAGAAAGGCAGGGTTTTTCTTCGATACAAATCCTCATTTCACATGTCAATTAATGCGTATTTTTTTCTCGAAAGACCAAAGAGCTAACCATCTCACTCCTCATCGCTTGATTAATGCAGCGCCATGCAAACGAACCTTCTCACTTCCGCTTGCATGCAGGGGATATTAATGTCCTTGGTTGCTAACCCCATCAATTTTGCCTCCATTAGTGTTAGTGGCCCTTTGCAAATTGTAATTTTGATATACTGGCCTTGTGTACAAAAAAATGGAGGTAGTAACTATATTTGAATTCCTTGCCCATTGCGGTGACGTCGACGACTTTTTTTTGTGGTTGGTGAAGTGCGTTCGACGGAGAACACCATTGAGGGAGACCACGGTAAGTCGTTCGCAAGTGCCGCCTGCAAGCCGAGACAACCGCCTTATTTGCATCCAGGAAGTCCTTTACTAGTACTACTACTAGGAGTACTAGTGCAGTGAGATGGTTTCTCGAAGAAGACGATGGAGAAGCGGAGTCAGCGAAGAGTGAAATGATAGTTGCTTCGTCCGTGCTTTGTGATTTGACGCCTCACTGCTTTGTGATTTGTGATAGAAGGGACAAGGGAGTAGACTCTGTGCTCTATACTGTATTACTCCTACATGCGTCCAAGCATGGGAGAAAGAGGAGAGACGTTGCATTTTTCTATTCCTTCAATCAATCAATCAGGGAGCTTCAGTTCCATCCTTTTGGCTTTGCCAAAAGCTATTTTCACATTTGGCTACACATTGTGGATGCCCTTAACCGTACACTTGGTTTTGCTCCTGTGTGCTATCTATACAAATCTCAGTTATATTGATCTAAAAAATTATAGAATCAAAGATTAGTAAAAAGGAGGTGATTTTGCCGCGCGGATGGCGGGGGAGGTTTCTTATTTTCGGAGGACGTTGTCCTGGCGGTTTGCTAACATGCGGTCCCACGTGTCAGTGCTTTACCAAGCTGATCCGCGTTCAACATGAGGTAGAACAACGGCAGAAGCAACACGTGGTTAAGTTGAAGAAGATGAGGGAGAAGCGGATTCAACAATGAGTGAAATGATGGTTGCTTCGTCCCTCCAACTTATTTTTTTAGCATTATTACTACGTCCCTCCAACTTAACTACGGGAAAGGTGCAGCTTTGTGATTTGACGCCTCGTTTCTCATTACTACGCCGGCGCCATGACTGGGGTGCTTCACCCCGGCTGCTCTGCACTGTATTCCGGTATGGCACGTGGACCCGGTAGCTTGAAGTCCCACATGTCGGCGAAAGGGACTAGAAGATTTATGAAAGCGAGCGCTCCACTCTTGCGATGGAGGAGTAGACGACACGACGGCCCAGTGAACTGTCACTTGTACTATATAGTACTATAGTTTTGCTGTTCCGCACGATCCATCGATACAAACCCGATTAAACAGGAAAGGGCGGGATTTTTCCCGCACGATAGATGATACTGGCCATACATTTCAAAGGCAATTTTAATGTATGCAAACTGAATAATTATAAGTAACAATATGATATCTAGTAAAACTAAAAACACATATGATTTATTGTGTTAGAGTGTAGTAGTAGTGTTGTATTGCATAGTTGTTAGATGTAACATGCGAGAACGTGTAGAGATGTAGTTTTGGAGGGCCTACAGAGAGAAAAGCGTAATACGGTCACCGAACTTTAGAATAAGCTGATTACGGTCACTATATACGTTTTGCGGTGATTATCCGGTCACTTGCTCACAGTTCAGCATCGGATTGCACTCTGTTGACCGGCCAAATAGTCTGCGTGGTGCCATGTTGACTAGTTAAATTGACCATGTTCCTTGTGGGTCCCACCTGTCAGTTCGCATAGGGAAAAGGTCAGATAAACACAAATTTATGCAGGCGCGACAAGGCTCCAACCCGTGCGCGGGAATCACCTAGTTGTGTATGTGTCTGTCAGGGCCTGATGTGTGCGCATGCACGTGTAGGTTGAGCACTTGAGCGTGAGAGTGTGTGTTGGTCGTGTGGTGTACCGGTATGTGCATGCATGTGTGCGTGTGTGCGTGTGAGTGTTGCGTGCGTGCGTGGCTGCGTGTGTACGTGTGAGTGTTGCGTGCAAGCGTGGGTGCATGTGTTTGTGTGAGTGTTGCGTGGATGGAGTTCGTGTGCATGCGTGCGTGTGTGTACAATCACCACACCAGCTCCTGTGTGTTAAAACAGACGGCTCAGCATAGAAATACAAGGCCACCTTGTCCGCTGTGCCCGCGGTCATGACTTCGCACCACCGTCAAAATATTTTTTTGTCGTTTGTTTTCATTCTTACTAGCAAGATGCCCGTGCGTTGCACGTAACATCAAGATGCATGTGTATGACTTGTTTATCTTGTGAGAGAAAAGGATGAACGAGGGAAGGCCTTATTTGCAAATGTGGAGAGGTGTGTGGGTATCTTTTTGCAAAATTGCCATAGTTTCTTTCCTATCCGTCAGATATAAATTGGACGGCCTATATTGCAGGATGGCAGGCTGATACGTCTCCAACATATCTATAATTTTTGATTGCTCCATGCTACTTTATCTACTGTTTTGGACTATATTGGGCTTTATTTTCCACTTTTATATTATTTTTGGGACTAACCTATTAACCGGAGGCCCAGCCCAGAATTGTTGCTTTTTGCCTATTTCAGTGTTTCGAAGAAATGGAATATCAAACGGAGTCCAAACGGAATGAAACCTTCGGGAACGTGATTTTCTCACCGAACGTGATCCAGGAGACTTGGACCCTGCTCCAATGAACAAAAGAGGCGGTCACGAGGGTGGGGGGCGCGCCCTCCCCCTAGGCGCGCCCCCCTACCTCGTGGGCCCCCTGTTGCTCCACCGACGTACTCCTTCCTCCTATATATACCTACGTATCCCCACCACCGCAACCTTCTGTATCCACGAGATCCCATCTTGGGGCCTGTTCCGGAGCTTCGCCGGAGGGGGCATCCACCATGGAGGGCTTCTACATCAACACCATAGCCCCTCCGATGAAGTGTGAGTAGTTTACTTCAGACCTTCGGGTCCATAGCTAGTAGATAGATGGCTTCTTCTCTCTTTTTGGATCTCAATACAATGTTCTCCCCCTCTCTCGTGGAGATCTATTCGATGTACTCTTCTTTTTGCGGTGTGTTTGTTGAGACCGATGAATTGTGGGTTTATGATCCAGTATTATCTATGGAAAATATTTGATTCTTCTCTGAATTCTTTTATGTATGATTGAGTTATCTTTGCAAGTCTCTTCGAATTACCCTTTTTGGTTTGGCCAACTAGATTGGTAGTTCTTGCAATGGGAGAAGTGCTTAGCTTTGGGTTCAATCTTGCGGTGTCCTTACCTAGTGACAGAAAGGGTTGCAAGGCACGTATTGTGTTGTTGCCATCGAGGATAACAAGATGGGGGTTTTATCATATTGCATGAATTTATCCCTCTACATCATGTCATCTTGCTTAAGGCGTTACTCTATTTTTAACTTAATACTCTAGATGCATGCTGGATAGCGGTCGATGAGTGGAGTAATAGTAGTAGATGCAGAATCGTTTCGATCTACTTGTTTTGGACATGATGCCTATATACATGATCATTGCGTAAATATACTCATAACTATGCTCAATTCTGTCAATTGCTCAACAGTAATTTGTTCACCACCGTAGAATACTTATGCTCTTGAGAGAAGCCACTAGTGAAATCTATGGCCCCCGGGTCTATTCTCATCATATCAATCCCTATCGCTTTATTTACTTGCTTTGCTTTTACTTTGCCTTTTACTTTTTACTTTGCATCTATCTATCAAAAATACCAAAAATACTATTTATCATCTCTATCAGATCTCACCCTCGTAAGTGACCGTGAAGGGATTGACAACCCCTAATCGCGTTGGTTGCGAGTAGCTATCGTTTTGTGTAGGTACGAGGGACTTGTGTGTGGTCTCCTACTGGATTGATACCTTGGTTCTCAAAAACTGAGGGAAATACTTACGCTACTTTGCTGCATTATCCTCTCCTCTTCGGGGAAATCCAACGCAGTGCTCAAGAGGTAGCAAGAAGAATTTCTGGCACCGTTGCTGGGGAGGCTCACGCAAGCAAGTCAACAAAACCAAGTACCCATCACAATCCCTATCTCTCGCATTACATTATTTGCCATTTGCCTCTCGTTTTCCTCTCCCCCACTTCACCCTTGCCATTTTATTCGCCCTCTCTTTCCCAATCTCCTCCTTTCTTTCCCATTGCCTTTTTGCTTGCTTGTGTGTTAGTTTGCTTGTCGTCATGACTAGCCTCTTATCTTCTCCGTTATTTCCCGAGAATGAAGTTCTAAATTTTAAACAAAGGGAGGGAGAAAATCTAAAAGATGCTTGGTATAGAATTTGCAATGCTCAAAATAGATCTACTAGGAAGCAATCTACTTCAGTTCTTCTTCATAATTTTTACGTAGGTGCTAATCCTTGGTATAGATATATCCTTGATACCATTACCGGAGGGAACTTCTTGGGTAGCCATACTTTTGATTCTTATAATCCTTTAATAGATTTATTTGGCTCACCACCTCTTTTGATTAATGGAACTACGTTAACTTTGGAGCATGTTATGCAAAGACTTGAAATTAATGAAAATAAAGTTGCTACCATTAAATCAATTGAAAATATTGATAAAAAGATCCACAATCAAATTACCCAATATGGATCTAAGGTAGGAATGACTTTGAAAAATATTAAAGAAAAGGAACCCGTAGTTAATGAGAAAATAAATCTAGATTCCATAAGAATCGATAAACTTGAGGGTATCATTACCAACTTGGGAACCGCTTTTTCTTCCGTACAAAATACTCCAAGTTCGTCTACTAAAAACACTAAGCTTATTTATGTTCCTAAGAATAAGGGTGAATCATCTAGTAAGGAAATTGCGGATCTTAAATCTATAAGTGTTCATCCCAATCTTTTTACCATCACTAAGGAACCTTTTGCTATGAATGAAATTTTTCGATCTTTTGCCTGAAAATTTGACAATTACTAGAAAGAAAGAAAATTCTAAAGGAGGTAGATGCCTCATTTAAGAATTGCCTACCAAAGATGGCAATACCTAGATCTATCCTTGCTTTTATGCCTAGCTAGGGGCGTTAAACGATAGCGCTTGTTGGGAGGCAACCCAATTTTATTTTTGTTTTTTGTTTTTGCTTCTGTTTAGGAATAAATAATCCATCTAGCCTCTGTTTGTATGTGGTTTTATATTTTAGTTAGTGTTTGTGCCAAGTAGAACCTATAGGATAACCTACGATGATAGTTGATTTGATTCTGCTGAAAAACAGAAACTTTGCGCGCACGAATATAATTTTGTTAAATCACAGGAACGTGATTTTGTGTTGATTGTTTTTGCTGCTGTTCAATAAACAAATTTTCCAGGATTTCCTATTTTTGTAGGATTTTTATAGTTCCATAAGTTTGCGTTAGTTACAGATTGCTACAGACTGTTCTGTTTTTGACAGATTCTGTTTTACGTGTGTTGTTTGCTTATTTTAATGAATCTATGGCTAATAAAATAGTTTATAAACCATAGAGAAGTTGGAATACAGTAGGTTTAACACCAATATAAATAAAGAATGAGTTCATTACAGTACCTTGAAGTAGTCTTTTGTTTTCTTTCTCTAACGGAGCTCACGAGATTTCTGTTGAGTTTTGTGTTGTGAAGTTTTCAAGTTTTGGGTGAATTCTTTTGATGGATTATGGAACAAGGAGTGGCAAGAGCCTAAGCTTGGGGATGCCCATGGCACCCCCAAGATAATCCAAGGACATCAAAAAGTCAAAGCTTGGGGATGCCCCCGGAAGGCATCCCCTCTTTCGTCCACTTCCATCGGTAATTTACGTGGAGCTATATTTTTATTCACCACATGACATGTGTTTGGCTTGGAGCGTCTTGTATTATTTGCGTCTTTGCTTGTTAGTTTACCACAATCATCCTTGCTGTACACACCTTTTGAGAGAGCCATACATGAATTGGAATTTGATAGAATACTCTATGTGCTTCACTTATATCTTTTGAGCTTGATAGTTTTGCTCATAGTGCTTCACTTATATCTTTTGAGCGTGATAATTTTTGCTCTAGTGCTTCACTTAGATCTTTTAGAGCACGGTGGTGGATTTGTTTTAAAGAAACTATTGACATCTCATGCTTCACTTAGATTATTTTGAGAGTCATTAATAGCATGGTAGTTTGCTTAACGTTAATATACTTAGTGTTCAAGATATGTGAAACTTTCTTTTGAGTGAATTGAATACTAAGATAAGTTTGATGCTTGATAATTGTTTTGAGATATGGAGTTGATAATATCAAAGTCATGCTAGTTGGGTGATTGTGAATTTAAGAAATGCTTGTGTTGAAGTTTGCAAGTCCCGTAGCATGCACGTATGGTTAAAGTTGTGTAACAAATTTGAAATATGAAGTGTACTTGGCTTGTGCATCCTTATGAGTGGCGGTCGGGGACGAGCGATGGTCTTTTCCTACCAATCTATCCCCCTAGGAGCATGCGTGTAGTACTTGAATTTTTGATGGCTTCTAAATTTTTGCAATAAGTACATGAGTTCTTTTGACTAATGTTGAGTCCATGGATTATACGCACTCTCACCTTTCCACCTTTGCTAGCCTCTTTGGTACCGTGCATTGCCCTTTTTCACCTTGAGAGTTGGTGCAAACTTCACCGGTGCATCCAAATCCCGTGATACGATACGCTCTATCACAAATAAACCTCCTTATATCTTCTTCAAAACAGCCACCATACCTACCTATTATGGCATTTCCATAGCCATTCCGAGATATATTGTCATGCAACTTCCATCATCATATTCATGACATACATTACTTTTGTCATATTGCTCTTTGCATGATCATGTAGTTGACATCGTATTTGTGGCAAGGCCACCTTCATAATTTTCATACATGTCACTCTTGATTCATTGCATATCCCGGTACACTGCCGGAGGCATTATTATAGAGTCATATCTTGTTCTAAGCTTTGAGTTGTAATTCTTGAGTTGTAAATCCATAAAAGTGTGATGATCTTTATTATTAGAGCATTGTCCTAGTGAGGAAAGGATGATGAAGACTATGATTCCCCCACAAGTCGGGATGAGACTTCAGACTTTACAAAAAAAAGAAAAAAAAAGAGAGAAAGGCCAAAGAAAAGAAAGGTCGAAGAAAAAAAAAGAAAAAAAGAAAAAAAGAAAAAAAAGAAAAAAAGAGGGAAAAAGAGAGAAGGGACAATGCTACTATCTCTTTTTCCACACTTGTGCTTCAAAGTAGCACTTTGTTCCTCATGTAGTGAGTCTCACATATTGTGCTTCAAAGTAGCACCTTGTTCCTCATGTAGTGAATCTCATAAGTTGTATTTTTATACTAGTGGGAATTTTTCATTATAGAACTTGGCTTGTATATTCCTACAATGGGCTTCCTCAAATGCCCTAGGTCTTCATGAGCAAGCAAGTTGGATGCACACCCACTAGTTTTCTTTTGTTGAGCATTCATAGCTCTAGTGCATCCGTTGCATGGCAATCCCTACTCCTCATGTTGACATCAATTGATGGGCATCTCCATAGCCCGTTGATTATCCTCGTCAATGTGAGACTTTCTCCTTTTTTGTCTTATCCACACAATCCCCATCATCATATTCTATTCCACCCATAGTGCTATATCCATGGCTCGCGCTCATGTATTGCGTGAAGGTTGAAAAAGTTTGAGATTATTTTGAGTATGAAACAATTGCTTGGCATGTCATCGGGGGTATAGAAGTTGGGAACATCTTTGTGTGACGAAAATGAAGCATAGCCTAACTATATGATTTTGTAGGGATGAACTTTCTTTTGCCATGCTGTTTTGAGAAGACATGATTGCTTTGATAAGTATGCTTGAAGTATTATTATTTTTGTGTCAATATGAACTTTTGTCTTGAATCTTTCGGATCTAAATATTCATATCACAATTAAGAAGATTTATATTGAAATTATGCCAAAGTATCACTCCGCATCAAAAATTCTTTTTTATCATTTACCTACTCGAGGACGGGCAGGAATTAAGCTTGGGGATGCCTGATACGTCTCCAACGTATCTATAATTTTTGATTGCTCCATGCTACTTTATCTACTGTTTTGGACTATATTGGGCTTTATTTTCCATTTTTATATTATTTTTGGGACTAACCTATTAACCGGAGGCCCAACCCAGAATTGCTGTTTTTTGCCTATTACAGTGTTTCGAAGAAACGGAATATCAAACGGAGTCCAAATGGAATGAAACATTCGGGAACGTGATTTTCTCACCGAACGTGATCTAGGAGACTTGGACCCTGCTCCAAGGAACAAAAGAGGCGGTCACGAGGGTGGGGGGCGCGCCCTCCCCCCTGGGCGCGCCCCCCTACCTCGTGGGCCCCCTGTTGCTCCACCGACGTACTCCTTCCTCCTATATATACCTACGTATCCCCAAACGATCAGAACAGGAGCCAAAAACCTAATTCCACCGCCGCAACCTTCTGTATCCACGAGATCCCATCTTGGGGCCTGTTCTGGAGCTCCGCCGGAGGGGGCATCCACCATGAAGGGCTTCTACATCAACACCATAGCCCCTCCGATGAACTGTGAGTAGTTTACTTCAGACCTTCGGGTCCATAGCTAGTAGCTAGATGGCTTCTTCTCTCTTTTTGGATCTCAATACAATGTTCTCCCCCTCTCTCGTGGAGATCTATTCGTTGTAATCTTCCTTTTACGGTGTGTTTGTTGAGATCGATGAATTTTACGGTGTGTTTGTTGAGATCGATGAATTGTGGGTTTATGATCCAGTATTATCTATGGAAAATATTTGATTCTTCTCTGAATTCTTTTATGTATGATTGAGTTATCTTTGCAAGTATCTTCGAATTATCCTTTTTGGTTTTTCCAACTAGATTGGTAGTTCTTGCAACGGGAGAAGTGCTTAGCTTTGGGTTCAATCTTGCGGTGTCCTTACCCAGTGACAGAAAGGGTTGCAAGGCACGTATTGTGTTGTTGCCATCGAGGATAACAAGATGGGTTTTTTATCATATTGCATGAATTTATCCCTCTACATCATGTCATCTTGCTTAAGGCGTTACTCTGTTTTTAACTTAGTACTCTAGATGCATGCTGGATAGCGGTCGATGAGTGGAGTGATAGTAGAATCATTTTGATCTACTTGTTTTGGACGTGATGCCTATATACATGATCATTGCCTAGATATACTCATAACTATGCTCAATTCTATCAATTGCTCAACAGTAATTTGTTCACCCACTGTAGAATACTTATGCTCTTGAGAGAAGCCACTAGTGAAACCTATGGCCCCCGGGTCTATTCTCATCATATCAATCTCTATCGCTTTATTTACTTGCTTTGCTTTTACTTTGCCTTTTACTTTTTAATTTGCATCTATCTATCAAAAATACCAAAAATGTTATTTATCATCTCTATCAGATCTCACCCTCGTAAGTGGCCGTGAAGGGATTGACAACCCCTAATCGCGTTGGTTGCGAGTAGCTATTGTTTTGTGTAGGTACGAGGGACTTGTGCATGGTCTCCTACTGGATTGATACCTTGGTTCTCAAAAACTGAGGGAAATACTTACGCTACTTTGCTGCATCATCCTCTCCTCTTCGGGGAAATCCAACGCAGTGCTCAAGAGGTAGCACAGGCACACCATCATCACCAACTCTGTTTTTTATAAGAGTGTATTTTATGTATTTTATAATAGTGTAGATGTAGAGTAGATACAAGTCGACAGGTGGGCACGATGTTAGTGAGATAATGTGATGCAACACTAGAGGTGCCACGTGGAGCGTTCAACTGGTCAACTAGTCATGTCATGAGCAAATACAAAGTTGTACGGTGAGCCCGTGACTGTATAATAACCACTAAACATAAACGGTGACCGTAATGAGTGGATTATGAAGTCCAATGTATGTATCGTGCTTTCGCTTCAAATACAATGATCGTCATTGCCTATATCGCGAGAGAAAGATGAAACACACGTGAATTTTCTGGGGGCTTACTTTTAGAGGACCTGGAGATAGTTTTGTGTGCATACGTGAAAGGGGCGTACAGGGGGGGTATGCGATGGAGAGAGAGATGCTCTTCGTTTCTCTTTATTATGACTAACTTTGTATATAGTATAAAAATATACAAATTCACAGTGCGGAATAAATATCATTGTGGGCACAATGCAATGCAAA
Organism: Triticum timopheevii; assembly: GCA_963921465.1. NCBI lineage: Eukaryota > Viridiplantae > Streptophyta > Magnoliopsida > Poales > Poaceae > Triticum > Triticum timopheevii. The sequence goes on from OY997274.1 coordinate 276,550,535, forward strand.
TTAGTGTTTGATACGTCTCCAACGTATCTATAATCTTTTATTGCTCCATGCTACTTTATATACTATTTTGGACTATATTGGGCTTTATTTTCCAGTTTTATATTACTTTTGGGACTAACCTATTAACCGGAGGCCCAGCCCAGAATTGTTGTTTTTTGCCTATTTCAGTGTTTCGAAGAACGGAATATCAAACGGAGTCCAAACGGAATGAAACCTTCGGGAACGTGATTTTCCAACCGAACGTGATCCAGGAGACTTGGACCCTACTCCAAGAAGTGCCAGAGGCGGTCACGAGGGTGGAGGGCGCCCCGCCCCCTTGGGCGCGCCCCCCTACCTCGTGGGCCCCCTGACGCTCCACTGACATACTCCTTCCTCCTATATATACCTACGTATCCCCGTACGATCAGAACAGGAGCCAAAATCCTAATTCCACCGCCGCAACCTTCTGTGTCCACGAGATCCCATCTTGGGGCCTATTCCAGAGCTCCGCCGGAGGGGCCATCCACCATGGAGGGCTTCTACATCATCACCATAGCCCCTCCGATGAAGTGTGAGTAGTTTACTTCAGACCTTCGGGTCCATAGCTAGTAGCTAGAGGGCTTCTTCTCTCTTTTTGGATCTCAATACAATGTTCTCCCCCTCTCTCGTGGAGATCTATCCGATGTAATCTTCTTTTTGCGGTGTGTTTGTTGAGACCGATGAATTGTGGGTTTATGATCCAGTATTATCTATGGAAAATATTTGATTCTTCTCTGAATTCTTTTATGTATGATTGAGTTATCTTTGCAAGTCTCTTAGAATTATCCTTTTTGGTTTGGCCAACTAGATTGGTAGTTCTTGCAATGGGAGAAGTGCTTAGCTTTGGGTTCGATCTTGCGGTGTCCTTACCCAGTGACAGAAAGGGTTGCAAGGCACGTATTGTATTGTTGCCATCGAGGATAACAAGATGGGGTTTTTATCATATTGCATGAATTTATCCCTCTACATCATGTCATCTTGCTTAAGGTGTTACTCTGTTTTTAACTTAATACTCTAGATGCATGCTGGATAGCGGTCGATGAGTGGAGTAATAGTAGTAGATGCAAAATCATTTCGATCTACTTGTTTTGGACGTAATGCCTATATACATGATCATTGCCTAGATATACTCATAACTATGCTCAATTCTGTCAATTGCTCAACAGTAATTTGTTCACCCACCGTAGAATACTTATGCTCTTGAGAGAAGCCACTAGTGAAACCTATGGCCCCCGGGTCTATTCTCATCACATCAATCTCCATCACTTTATTTACTCGCTTTGCTTTTACTTTGCCTTTTACTTTTTACTTTGCATCTATCTATCAAAATACCAAAAATATTATCTCTATCATATCTCACTCACGTAAGTGACCGTGAAGGGATTGACAACCCCTAAGCGCTGGTTGCGAGTTGCTATCGTTTTGTGTAGGTATGAGGGACTTGTGCGTGGTCTCCTACTAGATTTATACCTTGGTTCTCAAAAACTGAGGGAAATACTTATGCTACTTTGCTTCATCATCCTCTCCTCTTCGGGGAAATCCAACGCAGTGCTCAAGAGGTAGCAAGAAGAATTTCTGGCGCCGTTGCCGGGGAGGCTCACGCAAGCAAGTCAACTATACCAAGTACCCATCACAATCCCTATCTCTCGCATTACATTATTTGCCATTTGCCTCTCGTTTTCCTCTCCACCCAATTCACCCTTGCCATTTTATATGCCCTCTCTTTCCCAATCTCCTCCTCTCTTTCCCGTTTGCCTTTTTCCCGTTGCCTTTCTGTTTGCTTGTGTGTTGGATTACTTGTTGCCATGGCGCAAGATAATACCAAGTTGTGTGATTTCTCGAATACCAATAATAATGATTTCCTTAGTACTCTGATTGCCCCTCTTAATAATGATGAGTCTTGTGAAATCAATACTGCTTTGCTGAATCTTGTTATGAAAGATCAATTCGCCGGCCTTCCTAGTGAAGATGCCGCTACTCATCTAAACAATTTTGTTGATTTGTGTGATATGCAAAAGAAAAAAGATACGAATAACAATATTGTCAAATTGAAGTTATTTCCGTTTTCACTTAGAGATCGTGCTAAAGTTTGGTTTTCGTCTTTGCCTAAAAATAGTATTGATTCTTGGAACAAGTGCAAAGATGCTTTTATCTCTAAGTATTTTCCTCCCGCTAAGATTATCACTCTTAGGAACGATATCATGAATTTTAAACAACTTGATCATGAGCATGTTGCCCAATCTTGGGAAAGAATGAAATTAATGCTTCGCAATTGCCCTACTCATGGTTTGAATTTATGGATGATCATACAAAATTTTTATGCCGGATTGAATTTTGCTTCTAGAAATCTTTTAGATTCGGCCGTGGGAGGCACTTTTATGGAAATTACGTTAGGGGATGCTACCAAATTGCTTGATAATATTATGGCTAATTATTCTCAATGGCACACCGAAAGATCTTCTAGTAAAAAAATGCATGCTATAGAAGAAATCAATGTTTTGAGTGAAAAGATGGATGAACTTATGAAGATGTTTGCTCCTGAAAATACTCCTCTTGATACCAATGATATGCCTTTATCTACCTTGCTTGAGAATAATAATGAATCTATGGATGTGAATTTTGTTGGTAGGAATAGTTTTGGAAACAACGCATATAGAGGGAATTTTAATCCTTGGCCTTATCCTAGTAATCCTTCTAATAATTATGGAAATTCCTACAACAACTCTTATGGAAGTTTTAATAAGATGCCCTCTGAATTTGAGAGTAGTGTTAAAGAGTTTATGAATTCACAAAAGTATTTTAATGCTTTGCTTGAAGAGAAATTGCTTAAAGTTGATGATTTGGCTAGGAACGTTGATAGAATTTCTCTTGAAATTGATTCTTTAAAGCTTAGATATATTCCTCCTAAGCATGATATCAATGAGTCTCTCAAAGACATGATAATTTCCATTGATGAGTGCAAGGAAAGAACCGCTAGGATGCTTGCTTCCAAAGATGCCTTTATTAAAGCGTGTTCTTCCAATTCCTATGAAAATCAAGATGAAGATCTAAAAGTTATTGATGTGTCCCCCATTAAATCTTTGTTTTGCAATATGAATCTTGATGAATCTGAATATGATCTTCATTTACCTAGAAGGCGTTCTAAGAATTTGGAGTTTCTAGATCTTGATGATGAATTTGATGATAGTGGGATTGAAATAAATAAAAACCGTGATGTTGCTAAACCTACTATTTTGGATCTCAAGGAATTTAATTATGAAAATTGCTCTTTGATTGGTTGTATTTCCTTGTTGCAATCCATGCTAGATTCTCCTCATGCTTATAGTCAAAATAATGCCTTTACCGAACACATTGTTGATGCTTTGATGCAATCTTATGAAGAAAAACTTGAGTTGGAAGTTTCTATCCCTAGAAAACTCTATGATGAGTGGGAACCTACTATAAAAATTAAAATTAAAGATTATGAGTTTCATGCTTTGTGTGATTTGGGTGCTAGTGTCTCTACTATTCCCAAAACTTTATGTGATTTGCTAGATTTCCGTAATTTTGATGATTGCTCTCTAAACTTGCATCTTGCAGATTCCACTATTAAAAAGCCTATGGGAAGAATTAATGATGTTCTTATTGTTGCAGATAGGAATTATGTGCCCGTAGATTTTATCTTTCTTGATATAGATTGCAATCCTTCATGTCCTATTATTCTTGGTAGACCTTTCCTTAGAACGATTGGTGCAATTATTGATATGAAGGAAGGGAATATTCGATTCCAATTTCCCTTAAAGAAGGGCATGGAACACTTCCCTAGAAAGAAAATAAAATTACCATATGAATCTATCATGAGAGCCACTTATGAATTGCCTACCAAAGATGGCAATACCTAGATCTATCCTTGCTTTTATGCCTAGCTAGGGGCGTTAAACGATAGCGCTTGTTGGGAGGCAACCCAATTTTATTTTGTGTTTTTTGTTTTTGCTTCTGTTTATGAATAAATAATACATATAGACTCTGTTTGTATGTGGTTTTATGTTTTAATAAGTGTTTGTGCCAAGTAGAACCTATAGGATAACCTACTATGATAGTTGATTTGATTCTGCTGAAAAACAGAAACTTTGCACGCACAAATTTAGTTATGATAAATCACAGAACCCTGCTTTTGCGTTAATGCTTTTTGCTGCTGATCAATAAACAAATTTTCCAGGACTTCCTATTTTTGTAAAAATTTTATAGTTCCAGAAGTTTGCGTTAGTTACAGATTGCTACAGACTGTTCTGTTTTTGACAGATTCTGTTTTTCGTGTGTTGTTTGCTTATTTTGATGAATCTATGGCTAGTAAAATAGTTTATAATCCATAGAGAAGTTGGAATACAGTAGGTTTAACACCAATATAAATAAAGAATGAGTTCATTACAGTACCTTGAAGTAGTCTTTTGTTTTCTTTCTCTAACGGACCTCACGAGATTTCTGTTGAGTTTTGTGTTGTGAAGTTTTCAAGTTTTGGGTGAATTCTTTTGATGGATTATGGAACAAGGAGTGGCAAGAGCCTAAGCTTGGGGATGCCCATGGCACCCCCAAGATAATCCAAGGATACCAAAAAGTCAAAGCTTGGGGATGCCCCGGAAGGCATCCCCTCTTTCGTCCACTTCCATCGGTAATTTACTTGGAGCTATATTTTTATTCACCAACATGATATGTGTTTTGCTTGGAGCATCTTGTATTATTTGTGTCTTTGCTTGTTAGTATACCACAATCATCCTTGCTGTACACACCTTTCTGAGAGAGCCATACATGATTTGGAATTTGTTAGAATACTCTAGTGCTTCACTTATATCTTTTGAGCTTGATAGTTTTGCTCATAGTGCTTCACTTATATCTTTTGAGCTTGATAATTTTTGCTCTAGTGCTTCACTTATATCTTTTAGAGCACGGTGGTGGATTTGTTTTAAAGAAACTATTGATCTCTCATGCTTCACTTAGATTATTTTGAGAGTCGTTAATAGCATGGTAATTTGCTTAATGTTAAAATACTTAGTGTTCAAGATATGTGAAACTTTCTTTTGAGTGAGTTGAATACTAAGATAAGTTTGATGCTTGATAATTGTTTTGAGATAGGGAGGTGATAATATCAAAGTTGTGCTAGTTGACAATTGTGAATTTGAGAAATACTTGTGTTGAAGTTTGCAAGTCTCGTAGCATGCACGTATGGTTAAAGTTGTGTAACAAATTTGAAACATGAAGTGTACCTGGCTTGTGCATCCTTATGAGTGGCGGTTGGGGACGAGCGATGGTCTTTTCCTACCAATCTATCCCCCTAGGACCATGCGCGTAGTACTTGAATTTTTTGATGGCTTCTAAATTTTTGCAATAAGTATATGAGTTCTTTTGACTAATGTTGAGTCCATGGATTATGCGCACTCTCACCTTTCCACCTTTGCTAGCCTCTTCGGTACCGTGCATTGCCCTTTCTCACCTTGAGAGTTGGTGAAAACTTCGCCGGTGCATCCAAACTCCGTGATACGATACGCTCTATCACACATAAACCTCCTTATATCTTCCTCAAAACAGCCACCATACCTACCTATCATGGCATTTCCATAGCCATTCCGAGATATATTGCCATGCAACTTCCATCATCATTATTATGACATACATTACTTTTGTCATAGTGCCATTGCATGATCATGTAGTTGACATCGTATTTGTGGCAAAGCCACCATGCATTAGTTTCCATACATGTCACTCTTGATTCATTGCACCATCCTGGTACATCGCCGGAGGCATTCATATAGAGTCATATTTTGTTCTAAGTTTCGAGTTGTAATTGTTGAGTTGTAAGAAAAATAAAAAGTGTGATGATCATCATTATTAGAGCATTGTCCCAAGTGAGGAAAGGATGATGGAGACTATGATTCCCCCATAAGTCGGGATGAGACTCCGGACGAAAAATAAATTAAAAAAAAAGAAAAAAAGGGGAGAAAGGCCAAAAAAAAAGAAGGCCAAAGAAAAAAATGAGAGAAAAAGAGAGAAGGGACAATGCTACTATCCTTTTACCACACTTGTGCTTCAAAGTAGTACCTTGTCCTTCATGTAGTGAGTCTCATATATTGTGCTTCAAAGTAGCACCAAGATCTTCATGATAGTGAGTCTCATAAGTTGTCTTTTTATACTAGTGGGAATTTTTCATTATAGAACTTGGCTTGTATATTCCAATGATGGGCTTCCTCAAAATGCCCTAGGTTTTTGTGAGCAAGCGAGTTCGATGCACACCCACTAGTTTTCTTTTGTTGAGCATTCATAGCTCTAGTGCATCCGTTGCATGGCAATCCCTACTCCTCATGTTGCCATCAATTGATGGGCATCTCCATAGCCCGTTGATTAGCCTTGTCAATGTGAGACTTTCTCCTTTTTTGTATTCTCCACACAATCCCCATCATCATATTCTATTCCACCCATAATGCTCTATCCATGGCTCGCGGTCATGTATTGCGTGAAGATAGAAAAAGTTTGAGATTATTTGAGTATGAAACAATTGCTTGGCATGTCATCGGGGGAATAGAAGTTGGGAACATCTCTATGTGACGAAAATGAAGCATAGCCTAACTATATGATTTTGTACGGATGAACTTTCTTTTGCCATGTTATTTTGAGAAGACATGATTGCTTTGATTAGTATGCTTGAAGTATTATCATTTTTGTGTCAATATGAACTTTTGTCTTGAATCTTTCAGATCTGAATATCCATATCACAAGTAAGATGATTTATATTGAAATTGTGCTAAAGTATCACTCCGCATCAAAAATTCTTTTTTATCATTTACCTACTCGAGGACGAGCAGGAATTAAGCTTCGGGATGCCTGATACGTCTCCAACGTATCTATAATTTTTTTATTGCTACATGCTACTTTATCTACTGTTTAGGACTATATTGGGCCTTATTTTCCACTATTATATTACTTTTGGGACTAACCTATTAACCGGAGGCCCAGCCCAGAATTGTTGTTTTTTTGCCTATTTCAGTGTTTGAAAGAAACAGAATATCAAACGGAGTCCAAACGGAATGAAACCTTCGGGAACATGATTTTCCAACCGAACGTGATCCAGGAGACTTGGACCCTACTCCAAGAAGTGCCAGAGGCGGTCACGAGGGTGGAGGGCGCCCCCCTGGGCGCGCCCCCTACCTCGTGGGCCCCCTGACGCTCCACCGACGTACTCATTCCTCCTATATATACCTACGTATCCTCGTACGATCAGAACAGGAGCCAAAAACCTAAATTCCACTGCCGCAACCTTCTGTATCCACGAGATCCCATCTTGGGGCCTGTTCCGGAGCTCCGCCGGAGGGGGCATCCACCACGGAGGGCTTCTACATCATCACCATAGCCCCTCCGATGAAGTGTGAGTATTTTACTTCAGACCTTCGGGTCCATAGCTAGTAGCTAGATGGCTTCTTCTCTCTTTTTGGATCTCAATACAATGTTCTCCCCCTCTCTCATGGAGATCTATTCGATGTAATCTTCTTTTTGCGGTGTGTTTGTTGAGACCGATGAATTGTGGGTTTATGATCCAGTATTATCTATGGAAAATATTTGATTCTTCTCTGAATTCTTTTATGTATGATTGAGTTATCTTTGCAAGTCTCTTAGAATTATCCTTTTTGGTTTGGCCAACTAGATTGGTAGTTCTTGCAATGGGAGAAGTGCTTAGCTTTGGGTTCAATCTTGCGGTGTCCTTACCCAGTGACAGAAAGGGTTGCATGGCACGTATTGTATTGTTGCCATCGAGGATAACAAGATGGGGTTTTTATCATATTGCATGAATTTATCCCTCTACATCATGTCATCTTGCTTAAGGCGTTACTCTGTTTTTAACTTAATACTCTAGATGCATGCTGGATAGCGGTCGATGAGTGGAGTAATAGTAGTAGATGCAGAATCATTTCAATTTACTTGTTTTGGACGTGATGCCTATATACATGATCATTGCCTAGATATACTCATAACTATGCTCAATTTTGTCAATTGCTCAACAGTAATTTGTTCACCCACCGTAGAATACTTATGCTCTTGGGAGAAGCCACTAGTGAAACCTATGGCCCCCGGGTCTATTCTCATCATATCAATCTCCATCACTTTATTTACTCGCTTTGCTTTTACTATGCCTTTTACTTTTTACTTTGCATCTATCTATCAAAATACCAAAAATATTATCTCTATCAGATCTCACTCTCGTAAGTGATCGTGAAGGGATTGACAACCCCTAAGCATTGGTTGCGAGTTGCTATCGTTTTGTGTAGGTACGAGGGACTTGTGCGTGGTCTCCTACTAGATTGATACCTTGGTTCTCAAAAACTGAGGGAAATGCTTATGCTACTTTGCTGCGTCATCCTCTCCTCTTCGGGGAAATCCAATGCAGTGCTCAAGAGGTAGCAGCGTTCGTACTCCTCCATATAACTTTGTAATGTTGTATATATGTAGAAACTCTAAAATAATTTTTTGGCCACACTTTATTCAAAAGGAATGTTGTATGCGAAATAAACGTGAAGAGAGGGCTTTTTATATCAATGGGGTACGCGATGTTACATGTGTGAATGTGTAGTTGATGCATTTGGTGGGGCCTAGAGAGGTATGTGTGTGTATTACGTATTCGAGAGAGGCATGGATATAGGGGCCGACGGGGGGCGTGCGAGAGATAGCACGAGAAATGAGGGTGGTCTAGAGAGAGAGAGACGAATATGACATCACGACAAGAGATTCCATTCCCTTGAGTGTGTATATGCAAGGGGGGAGGGAATAGAGGCACCAGGATAAATTTTCTGTGTGTGTGGTGTTTGTGTTGGTATGTGTGGGTGTGAGAAGATAATGAGACGTGGGGGCAGAGGGTGTGTCACCGTGTGAGGTCCGGTGGGTCGAGGTGAGGCCCTTCATTCGGTTCCGTCCTGCGCCACATTGGTCGGCCCATGACACATTAAGGAAGACCCATGGATGACTAGTCGTACAAGACAAAGATAGCAGAATTGTGAAGGACTCTGTGTCCATTGACAAAGCCGGCTAGGATTTGTAACCCTAGGTTCTCGGACTAAGGTAACCCCTTTATCTCTGATATTACTATTCATCCAACCTAACTTTAAGGGGCATCCTACAGAATGCTCTGCTAGAATCATACTCGTCGATTAGGAAGAGAGGTGTGAGATAATGCATGAGAGACCGGCGTAAAGATAATGTGCATACATGAGACACGTAGGTAGGTCCATGTATATAGAAAGGGTCGATGAGGATTGTGCGTGTGTATGTTTGCGAGAGGAAGAGTGCTTGTGATAAAGGTTAGTGAAAACAGTTGTAAATGGTTACGAGAGGGAGGGAGGGTTATATCTAGAGAATGTGTGCGAGAAAGACACCTCGGGAGAGAGTGTGTGAGCATGTGTGAGAGACCACCGATGGAGAGTGAAACTACACGTAAAATACTGCTCTACACACTGATTAAAGATATAAATTGTATCCAAATATTAGGATGGGATCATGATATTTGCAATTCGCGTAAGGAGCGGTCATTGATCCGTCAGACATCTAGATTCTATTGAATTTGAGCATGTTTATGTTATTATTCGACACAATTGATCCACGTAGTTAGTATTTTGAACTCCAGACAATGCATCGCTTTAGCAATCGAATATAAACGTGAGTATAGTTCATGTTGTGTGTGTAAAGCACATTATACATACGAAAGTTACACAATGGACATTTATAAATAGCTACCTATGAACTAGCATACATTTGAATTCAACCTAAGGTGGTTTAAAAAAATCAAATTCAACATGAAGTCCATTCAATTATTTGAATTTGATATCGTGGCATTTGTAAACCATACCTAAACTATGGGGGTACCAATCTTTGCTCTGATTTTGTACATAATAGCATATGTAGTCATGTACAAAATAGATTCAAATTTAGCTCCTCCATTCCAAAATAATCATAGTTATAGGATTTTCAAGTGTCAAAATTTCAAAGGAAGCGGATAATTTAATGAGGTTTTCAAACATACAAGGTCAAATATAACGTTGTCTATTTAGGTCAATCCTCATAGTTCAAGACTACTCTAAACGTGAATGCTTGTGTTTCAAAATTTTAAACGAAGCGCCAAAAGAGCCTCTACTCGCCTGAAACCACGTGAGACCAATGTTTGGTAGTACAAGGAAATTACTTTTCTAATAACTCTGACCTGTGAAACCTACCGGCCCGACGTCCAAAGGTCTAAACCGGGGTAGGTTTGTAGCTTCATCTAGACGCCACGCAACCGCCTCCGAAAAACATTCATACACAATGGCCGCCTAAGCACACATGCGCACGGCCGAAATCGCTCCCGCCCACTATTTGGGACACCTGGGATTACCATCCTACCCCCGACCTACAGTAGGTCCGAAATTTAAGAGGGGGGCAAAGTTTGTACTTTCCCCAAATTTCAAACAAGCGCGTCCCAGACCGAAACATGGTTCCTCCCCACCCGTCTGATTCCCCATTCGTACTCCGTGGGCGCCAAAACTACCTCTCCACCAGCCGCGAAACCCCGACGTCCTCCGTACGCCACCCCATCCCACCCATCAACCGCCACCCTCCTCCATCACGCCGGAGCCGATACCCCGACGTCGTCGTCCACCGCAACCTCAACTGCAACGCCCTCCACGGCTAGTAGTTGAAGCCGAGGCCGAGCCGTCCGTACCCGAGCCAGTTCAACCACGCTGTCCTGCGCCTCACTGCTGCCGCTCCAACTTCGCCACCCTCCACCGCACCAGAGTTGTTCCTGCTACGCCGTCCTTCGCCGCCTCGGATCTGCTTCCCCTCCACTGACATACAGCCACGACCGCTTCTTCTTGATACTAGATGTTCCTAGTAACTCGCGATGCACAAGGTTTCTCCTCATATACTATTTCACCTTAGCTAGAGGTCCGTCGCCCCCCTGAATTTCAATTTCTGGCCAGCTGATTCCCAATTAACGGAAGCATTCCCCGGCATAACAGGCGCTAGTACGACTATTACACCGGGGAAGCAGCGCCTTGGTGTTTATCTTAGGGGCGTCTGCGGCCTAGAGCTACTGGCGCCCGATCTGGAGGTCGGCCGGGATTAAAGGGATGGCTTGGGGGCGCTGCCAAGCACGGCGGTGGTGTGAGGTCGATGGGAGGGCGGGGCGGCGGAGGCATGGGTCTGGGCCGGTGGTCGCTGGCGGTTCGAGAAAGATCGTCAACAGTGACTGGCGGGAGGTAGACGAAGGCCATCTGCCCATTCCTAATAGATCAGACGGTTCATTAAAAAAATCGACTGACCTATTTATTTTCAGTCGACTGTTATCTTATATATGACCACATGTGGTGGTGTGCTGGAGGAGTACCTGCATTTCCTGTGCTCATATATTACAAAATCATACGGAGTAGAATCTAATTTTGTTTGCCATGCAATGTTGTAGAGCTATCATATGTCTCCTGTCATTTATTTTTCAGCCACCTGCTATCTGCTACTTTTACAGTGCACTAGTTCTGCACACACTTCATCCATACTCTGACTATTGTGTTTTTATGCAAGGGTATTTCAGAGTCTGCCGAAAGCAAAGGAAAAAAGAAAAGAGACAAGTCGTGCCAGCTTTCTATGCGGCTAGGCGCGGCACGTTACAGCGCTTTAAAGGGTGCAGTGTCAGCAGATGGAGACGGTAAACGTTGCTCTGGAGTTGATGACCTCGCTCGCAATGAACCACCATCCCAGGTGCTTGCTTTAACTTCGCGGTGTCATATGTGGTTGCATGTTCCATATGGTGTCTAGCTTGTATTCGAAAGGCCAAAGTCTGTCTTTATTAAGATAAGGAAAGATATTTTTTACATGAACCACCATCCCGTGAGCACTAGAAGACAAATAGCTAGTCAGGGCACTGGCCGAGCCAGTGACAAGCCCAGCAAAGACAGGCATCACTTGGAAGCCAACTAAAAAGTCGCGATGGTGGCGAAGCAGCCCGCCTCCCACCAGGCTCTCAGGTCCTAGATGATCATGTTCACCACTCTAGCCGGATGTCTAGCTTGTATTGCTTCCAATTTGGTTAAATTGCATCTGCTTAGCTTACACATTATACCTTTGAATATGACACGCCTTTCTATTTTTGGTACATACTAGTACATCTGTGTATTAACCATGTCCTTACATCAAACTAATGTTCTTGTGTATCCCTCATCAATCACTTATGACGAGGCAGGCAGTCAAGGGGACTACTCCTCATTTAAAGAATCCAGCGTCAGCCTCCCGACATGATTCTCAAGAAACAGAAATGCTAGATGAAGATAGTGAACGTAGCTCTGTAGTTGATTACAGCATTTCCCCTACACTAGCATTGCAGGTGCTTGCTCTAACTTGGCAGCGTGATATGTGGTTGCATGTTGCATATGGTGTCTAGATTGTAATTCTTCCAATCTGGTTAAACTGCATGTGCTAGTCTGCTTAGCTTATACTCCTGTAAATGTGACATTATACATGTTAATGTGACATGCCTTCCTGTATTTAGTACATAGTACATCTGTATATTAAGCATGTCCTTACATAAAACTATTGTTTTTTTGTATCCCGCATCAATCAATATGACGAGACACCTTTAGTATATGCAGTGCGATATTAGTTGCATCTTTCATATGATTTATAGCATGCGCTGCTTCTAATTTGTTGAAATTCCATTTATGATGGGACGCTTTTAACTTGGCAGTCATATTGGTTGCATCTTTCATGTGGTGTCTAGTTTGCATTGCTTCTTATTTGCTGGAATGGTTTCTGCTTAGTTTACACAAACAGTTGTGAACATGCCATGTCGTCCTGTTTTTCGTACATATTCCATCCTGGTATCATGTGTTTGCCTTACATCAAAGTAGTGATCGTCAGTATCATGCATGAATGAGTTCTGAAGAGAGAATTTTATTGCTTTTTCTTGTCGGTTTTACTTGACAATTCAAAATCAATAAAGCGGAAGGAAGTTAGCAAGGTAGCGGATAAAGGTGCTCCTTCCAAACGGAGGGCCTCTACAGTTTCTACTCCTCCACACCCCCAAGATGATTTCCAAGACAACACATGCATAGACACTCAACAAAGTTGTGTTTATGATGAGCACATCTCCCCTAGTGCAGTATCACTGGTGCTCCCTCTAACTTGGCACTGTTATATGTGGTTGCATGTTATGTGTGATGTCTAGCTTATATTGCTTCTAATTTTGTTGAATTCCATGTGCTTACTTTACACATTATACTTGAATAAGACACGTGTTCCTGTTTCTAGAACATACAATATCTGTCTATCACACCATGTTCTTACATCAAATTACTACTGTTGTGTAACCTGCAACAATCATTTATCATAAGACACGTTTGACTTCGGAGTGTGATATAGGTTACATCTCACATTCTTTTCTAGCTTGTACTACTAATTTGTTGAAATGGCACTTATGACGAGACAGTTTTAACTTGGTAGAGTGATATTATTTGCATCTTTCATATGGTGTCTAGCTTTCATTGCTTCTAATTTGTTGAAATGCCTTCTCCTTAGTTTACACATCATAAGCTGTGAATATGCAATGCTGTGAATATGCAATGGCACTAATGACGAGAGACCTCTAACATGGTAGTGTGAAGTTGTTTGCATCTTGCATATGATTTATTTCTTGAGCAGGGCCTGGGTGCGGGCGAAGATGACATTGCGATTCTCGCCTTCCTGCTTCTTCTTGGTGACAGCCTTCTCCTTCTTCTCGAAGTCAATAGCCGCAGGCTTCGGGTTGAGAATGCGGGCAGAGAGGTTATGGAAAGCTAAAAAAGCAAAGGATTCCTCCGGCCCAGTGCTAGCAGGCGCGTGTGGTTAAGGCCGAATTGGAGATAACATGCACACAGGGGCCGATGCCTCGTCCCCACGAGGCCACAATACCAAAGACGCTACCCAGCAATGGGTTCATGGAGACGTGCGCCTGCCAGCACCTAGCGATTGACGGTAGCATCTCATCCTTCCACCGTGCACTCCTCCTCTCTGACCGGGACGTTGGTGCCTCGTCCCCACAAGGCCACAACACCAAAGACATTTGTTTAAACGTCATTTATGCTGTGACACTGTTAACTTGGCAGAGCGATATTTGTAGCATCTTTCATATGGTGTCTACCTTCCATTGCATTGCTTCTAATTTGGTGAAATGTCTTCTTCTTAGTTTACACATCATAGTTCTGGTTATCTCTTCCGGCCTATTTTTCAAACATATTACATCCTCCTATCATGTGGTTGTCTAACATCAAAGTTTTATTCGTCTGCATCACGCATCAATTTGTTCTGAAGAACTAAATTGTTATTCGTTTTTCTTGCCGGCTTGACTTAACATGGCACAGAGAAAGAGGAAGAAACAGAGAATGGCAGGGAATGAGAAGCGGATGAATCCTGCAGATTCTGCTGGTATTGATGGTGCAATAGAAGGTGAAAGTCCAGCGGAAAATTCTACAAACAAGGCATCCCATGCTACACGAGCTGCAAAAAAAGCCAAACAGAAACAAATAGTTGCCACCAAACAAGCAGAGACAGCCCTAGTTCTTGCAACACCTACCACAGTACTACCAGCTACACGACATACTCGTGCGTCAACTGAGCTAGCAGCACGTTCCCAAGCTCCCTTGCCACCTGACACTACTTCCCAAGCACTCTTGACACAAGATGAGTTGGCAATATCAGATGAACCTTGTGAGAACAGCAAGAAGGTAGTTGCTGGAGTCAAGTTACAGTTGCATGCTTCTTTATATGTAGTCTCATAGTTTGATGTACACTAACACTTCCTATGTTTGTTGTTGGACTAGCACCTAGGCGCAAGAGGAAACAAACATCAGGGATAATGCTCGATAGGTTAACTAAATCTAGAGGAGGAAGAATGGAGATCTGTTTTGAGGCAGGTTTAAAAAGGCCACGTGATGCTACAGAGTCAGCCAAGTTAGTATCAGAGGCAGCGGTTGCCGTTAGGTGTCATGTACGTATCCTCTCAACATGGATTCAGTACAGGAATGACAAAGATGAAACCCAGTTCAACACCTTCCTCGACCATTTATCTGTAAGTATGGTTATGTATGGAAACTAGTAATATCGTCTTGCTCTGTCCCATACTTTCTAGGTTGCTGATAATGAGACTCCCATAATTTTCAACAGATGAGGTTCAAGTTGGATAGCCAAGATGATGCAACCAGACAAGCTTGCACCCATGTTTTCAAGTCTGCTCTGCGACAGTATTGGTATAACTTGAGGAAAACTCACTTTGAAGGCAAGGCTAACAGTGAACTTTCCCAAACATCTCCAGTGGAAAATATATTGGATGAAGACTGGAGGGGCCTTGTTAAACACTGGTCTGATCCGAAGTATCATGCACATTATATATATGTGATCAGATCACATGTTGAAGTCCTATTGACGCATGTGCCACACAAATCTATCTTCTTGTAGGTGAACTGTTCAAAGAACAAGGCCAACCATACGAATGTGAAATTCCAACAGATGACAGGATCTCGTAGCTATATTGCACACTGCGAGGCTCTTGTAATTAGCTGTTGTTTCACTCTTTTCATTGTACCATATTATCAGATCTATATTGACTTGTTCGAAATGCAGAGGAAAGCCCGCAAGGACCAAAAAGTACCTGAACCAAATGCTGTGGAAATCTTCAAGGACTGTCACACCAGCAAGAAGAAGGGCATGACTACACCAGTCAAAGCCGCTGTTGTAAGTCCGTAATCCTCATGCCTTTTAACTACTACTTACTCTGACTTGTGCCTTGAACTGCATGGTTTGCAGCCAATGTCTATTACTCTTTTCAATTTTATACACAATTGTCTTAGCGTATCATTGCACCTTACAAGGTTTAAAAGGGACGAGTGATGTTCCTTTGATCTTGACCCGTAATCTAGTTCCGTGCTGAACTTTCCCACACAATGTTACAATTTCCTGTTTTTCTGTTCTCAGTTGTTTTGTGATATGAATGATGTCATACTATGCTTACCATATTATAAACTTCGTCTCTTTATCCTTAGCCCTCAATACAATGTGAAGAAATAGACAATACATTAGCGATGGTACATGGTCATATGTTTGGAACCTGGTTTTATTATGTACTTTGCAATAAAATACAACTAATATTTTACATGGGTTCACCAGAATAAGTTCTGTATATAGACCAAAGCTATTTTGTTTGGTTTTGCTGCCTCCTTAATATCTTCTGTTCTGGTACTACTAATGTAAAACCTCAACTTTTAGCGAGCTATGGAAAAAATGGTGGAACCGCCACCTTCTGAAGGTGGCGAGGCAACCATAACCGCAATGTCAGCTCTTGCTGCAGTGGGTCAGTACATGTCCACTAACAGTGCCAAAAGCACGTTCCTGCGTAATACTGGGTTGGTTGTTAAGGCAATATCGTCCAAACTGCCTCATGATCAAGATATGCAAGCTCAAAGCAATGTTGTATCTGCGCTCCAGACACAAGTCCATTCCCTAATAGAGGCCCTTTGTGAAACAAGGAGAAACATTGCTCAATGTCGTCAAGATATGCATGGTTTTGAAACCAGACTATCAGACATTTGCTATGTTGTTCAGGAGCCTAGGGGAAATGAAGGCGAGGGTTATGGTGTTCCATCGGACAATACAACATGAAAATGTAATAGTCAGGTCAAATGAACCGAGCTTCTGAACTTCTGGTGGTGCATTTATCTGCTAGACTGTTAAGTTTTATGCCAACCTTCCTTTTGTTATATAGTTGTAATTTGTTTTGGTGCGATACAAAATTTATTCTTAACGTGCAGCCACCGGCTGAAGAAAACAGCAAGCCATTTTTGTATAGTGTAGGGTGTTCCCTATATTTGCACTGGTGGCGATCTTTGATGCCGAGTGGATGTAATCTGTGCAATCGCCTTAATAGCCTAGTGTTAGTTTGGGCCTTATTTATTTCATAGTCTTCTTTTTCCCTGGATTGCTAGTGGCCGCAACTACCCATGGGCCATATACGGGTTGTAGGATCCATGGGTCTCTTACGGGCCTTTGATAAATGGGCCTATAATCGGTGGGCCTCTGGCCGTCGATAAATGGGCCTGTAATCGGTGGGCCTTGGGCCGTCGGATAAATGGGTCTACAAGGGCCGTAATCGGGCGTAATTGGTATCGGCCCAGCACGGTAACGGGCCGTTAACAGGCCGTAGGACTGCAAAAGCTTAATTCTGTCACAGGCATAACGGGTCGTTAATGGGCCAGAATATAGGATGGGCTAGCCAGAAACGGGCCGACTCTTACCATGGGCCGAATTTGGCCCATTAGGGTAACAGGCCAGTAACGAGCCGACTCTTGCAATGGGCCGAATTTGGCCCATTTGGAGAACATGCTAGTAACGGGCCGACTCTTGCCATGGGCCGAATTTGGCCCATTAGGGGAACAGGCCAGTAATGGGCCAGAAGTAATCAAGGGCCGAAAAGGAGCCCAAGAACGTATGGGCCGTCAATAGGCCGAAAGCTAACACGGGCTGGAAACGTCCCATGTAAATCACGGGCTGTTAACGGGTACAAAGAAAATTACTGTTCATTATGGGCTAGAGTCACCGTGGGCCTGTAAAGGGCCGAAAGATACGAAGGCCTCATATGGGCCGAAAGACGTCGTGGGCCATACATGGGCCGAAAGTGAAATGGGCTGGTGTTATATTCGACGGGCCACATGACGTTGTTGGGCTGATTTCCTTTAGTGCCTAATGGGCCGTAAAATGGGCTATTTGCGAAGAGACCGTTAACAGGCTTTTCATGGGCCAGCCCGTTAAATTTTGACCAAGTCAAACGGGCCAGCTTTGTAAGCTAAATGGGCCAGTGGTGGGCCGTGGCACGTGTCGACATATCATAGGCGCCTATCTGACCCACTAACGAGCTGACACGTGTTTCGTCCGGCCAATAAGAATTTTACACGTGGAAATTTCCCATTGGTCGGGGCTGTTAACGGGTTATCGGATCCAAAACCCGACCCGATAGCTTAACGGTGTTCTGTTACGGTGGATGCCACGTGTCGGTCACCCTTGACGAAAGCACTTCTGTGACGCGCGATTTATCGCCATGGAAGTGGACACTTCCGTGATGATAATTTTGGTAATGTCATGGAACACTTCTACGACAGCACAGGTATGACTATCTTGATTCTGTCATAAATTTGTCATGGATGTACATGCATGACAAAAAAACGCGGCCTACTATGACAAACACGTATCATCACGGAAGTGTATTTTTTTGTAGTGTTGGATCAGTCGATCGTGAATACATACGACTATATCAACCGTGTTTTCATAATGCTTCCGCTTACGGTCTACGAGGGTACGTGGACGACACTCTCCCCTCTCGTTGCTATGCATCACCATGATCTTGCGTGTGCGTAGGATTTTTTTTAAATTACTACATTCCCCAACAATGGTATCCGAGCCAGGTTTATGCGTAGATGTTATATGCACGAGTAGAACACAAGTGAGTTGTGGGTGATACAAGTCATACTGCTTACTAGCATGTCATACTTTGATTCAGCGGTATTGTTGGATGAAGCGGCCCGGACCGACATTACGCGTACGCTTACGTGAGACTGGTTCTACCGACGTGCTTTGCACATAGGTGGCTGGCGGGTGTCAGTTTCTCCAACTTTAGTTGAATCAAGTGTGGCTACGCCTGGTCCTTGTTGAAGGTTAAAACAACACTAACTTGACGAAATATTGTTGTGATTTTGATGCGTAGGTAAGAACGGTTCTTGCTCAGCCCGTAGCAGCCACGTAAAACTTGCAACAACAAAGTAGAGGACGTCTAACTTGTTTTTGCAGGGCATGTTGTGATGTGATATGGTCAAGGCATGATGCTAAAATTTATTGTATGAGATGATCATGTTTTGTAACAGAGTTATCGGCAACTGGCAGGAGCCATATGGTTGTCGCTTTATTGTATGCAATGCAATCGCCCTATAATTGCTTTACTTTATCCCTAAGCAGTAGCGATAGTCATAGAAGCAATAGTTGGCGAGACGACAACGATGCTACAATGGAGATCAAGGTGTCGCGCCGGTGACGATGGTGATCATGACGGTACTTTGGAGATGGAGATCAAAGGCACAATATGATGATGGCCATATCATATCACTTATATTGATTGCATGTGATGTTTATCTTTTATGCTTCTTATTTTGCTTTGATTGACGATAGCATTATAAGATGATCTCTCACTAAATTTCAAGGTATAAGTGTTCTCCCTGAGCATGCACCGTTGCCAAAGTTCATCGTGCCGAGACACCATGTGATGATCGGGTGTGATAAGCTCTACGTTCACATACAACGGGTGCAAGCCAGTTTTGCACTCGCAGAAATACTCGGGTTAAACTTGACGAGCCTAGCATATGCAGATATGGCCTCGGAACACTGAGACCGAAAGTTCGAGCGTGAATCATATAGTAGATATGATCAACATAGTGATGTTCACCATTGAAAACTACTCCATTTCACGTGATGATCGGAACTGGTTTAGTTGATTTGGATCACGTGATCACTTAGATGATTAGAGGGATGTCTATCTAAGTGGGAGTTCTTAAGTAATTTGATTAATTGAACTTTAATTTATCATGAACTTAGTCCTAATAGTATTTTGCAAATTATGTTGTAGATCAATAGCTCACGTTATAACTTCCCTATGTTTTTTATATGTTCCTAGAGAAAACTAAGTTG
Source organism: Triticum timopheevii (assembly GCA_963921465.1). Taxonomy (NCBI): domain Eukaryota; kingdom Viridiplantae; phylum Streptophyta; class Magnoliopsida; order Poales; family Poaceae; genus Triticum; species Triticum timopheevii. The sequence goes on from OY997274.1 coordinate 276,570,293, forward strand.
AAAGATGTTAGTAGCAATGATGCGGATTAGGTCCGTGATCTGAGGTTTATCCTCATTGCTGCACAGAAGAATTATGTCCTTAATGCACCGCTAGGTGACAAACCCATTGCAGGAGCAGATGTAGACGTTATGAACATTTGGCTAGCTCAATATGATGACTACTTGATAGTTTAGTGCACCATGCTTTACGACTTAGAACCGAAACTTCAAAAACGTTTTTGAAACGTCACGGAGCATATGAGATGTTCCAAGAGCTGAAATTGGTATTTTAGACTCATGCCCGAGTCAAGAGGTATGAGACCTCTGACAAGTACTTTGCCTAAAAGATGGAGGAGAATTGCTCAACTAGTAAGCATGTGCTCAGAATGTCTGGGTACTACAATCACTTGAATCAAGTGGGAGTTAATCTTCCAGATAAGATAGTGATTAACAGAGTTCTCTAGTCACCATCAACAAGTTATTGGAACTTCATGATGAACTATAGTATGCAAGGGATGACGAAAATGAATCCCGAGCTCTTCATGATGCTGAAATCGACGAAGGTAGAAATCAAGAAAGAGCATCAAAGTGTTGATGACTGACAAGACCACTAGTTTCAAGAAAAGGGCAAAGGGAAAGAAAGGGAACTTCAAGTAGAATGGAAAGCAAGTTGTCACTCCCGTGAAAAAGCCCAAAGCTGGACCAAAGCCTGAAATTGAGTGCTTCTACTGCAAAGGAAATAGTCACTAGAAGCGGAAATGACCTGAATATTTGGTGGATAAGAAGGATGGCAAAGTGAACAAGGGTATATTTGATATATAGGTTAATGATGTGTACCTTACTAGTGTTTATAGTAGCCCCTAGGTATTTGATACCTGTTCGGTTGCTAATATTAGTAACTCGAAACAGGAGTTACAGAATAAACAGAGACTAGTTGAGGGTACGATGTGTGTTGGAAGTGGTTCCAAGATTGATATGATCATCATCGCACACTCCCTATACTTTCGGGATTAGTGTTGAACCTAAATAAATGTTATTTGGCGTTTGCTTTGAGCATGAATATGATTTGATCATGTTTATTGCAATACGGTTATTCATTTAAAGTCAGAGAATAATTGTTGTTCTGTTTATATGAATAAAACCTTCGATGGTCATAAACCCAATGAAAATAAGTTTGTTGGATCTCGATCGTGGTAATACACATATTAATAATATTGATGCCAAAAGATGCAAAGTTGATAATGATAGTGCAACTTATTTGTGGCACTGCCGTTTGGGTCATATCGGTGTAAAGCATAGGAAGAAACTCCATAAAGATGAACTTTTGGAATCACTTGATTATGAATCATTTGATGCTTGCGAACCGTGCCTTATGAGCAAGATGACTGAAACTCCGTTCTCCGGAACAATGGAACGAGCTAGTGACTTATTGGAAATAATACGTACCGATGTATGCAGTCCAACGAGTGTTGATGCTCGTGGCGGGTATCGTTATTTTCTGGCCTTCACAGATGATTTGAGCAGATATGAGTATGTCTACTTAATGAAGCACAAGTATGAAACATTTGAAAGGTTCAAAGAATTTCGAAGTGAAGTGGAGAATCATCGTAATAAGAAAAATAAAGTTTCTATGATCTGATCGTGGAGGAAAATATCTGAGTTACGAGTTTGGCCTTCATTTAAAACAGTGTGGAATAGTTTCATAGCTCATGCCACCTGGAACACCACAACATAGTGGTGTGTCCGAACGTTGTAACAATACTTTATTGGATATGGTGTGATCTATGATGTCTCTTACCGGTTTACCACTATCATTTTGGGGTTATGCATTAGAGACAACTGCATTCACTTTAAATAGGGCACCATCAAAATCTGTTGAGACGATGCCTTATGAACTGTGGTTTGGCAAGAAACCAAAGTTGTCGGTTCTTAAAGTTTGGGGCTACGATGCTTATGTGAAAAAAGCTTCAACCTGATAAGCCCGAACCCAAATCGGAGAAATGCGTCTTCATAGGATACCCAAAGGAAACTGTTGGGTACACCTTCTATCACAGATCCGAAGGCAAGATCGTTGCTAAGAATGGATCCTTTCTATAGAAGGAGTTTCTCTCGAAAGAAGTGAGTGGGAGGAAAGTAGAACTTGATGAGGTAATTGTACCTTCTCCCAAATTGGAAAGTAGTTCATCACAGAAACCAGTTCCAGTGATTCTTGCACCAATTAGTGAGGAAGCTAATGATGATGATCATGAAACTTCAGATCAAGTTATTACCCAACCTCGTAGATCTTCCAGAAAACAATCCGCACCAGAGTGGTACGGTAATCCTATTCTGGAAGTCATTTCACTAGACCATGATGAACCTACTAACTATGAGGAAGCGATGATGAGCCCAAATTCCGCGAAATGGCTTGAGGCCATGAAATCTGAGATGGGATCCATGTATGAGAACAAAGTGTGAACTTTGGTTGACTTTCCCGATGATCGGCAAGCCATAGAAAATAAATGGATCTTCAAGAGGAAGATGGACTCTGATAGTAGTGTTACTATCTACAAAGCTAGACTTGTCGAAAAAGGTTTTTGACAAAGTTCAAGGTGTTGACTACGATGATATTTTCTCACTCGTAGCGATGCTTAAGTCTGTCCGAATCATGTTAGCAAATTGTCACATTTTACGAAATCTGGCAAATGGATGTCGAAACTACATTCCTTAATGGATTTCTTAAAGAAGAGTTGTATATGATGTAACCAAAAGGTTTTGTCGATCCTAAAGGTGCTAACAAAATGTGCAAGCTCCAACGATCCATCTATGGACCAGTGCAAGCATCTCAGAGTTGGAATATATGCTTTGATGAGTTAATCAAAGCATATAGTTTTATACAGACTTGTGGTGAAGCCTGTATTTACAAGAAAGTGAGTGGGAGCACTACATCATTTCTGATAAGTATATGTGAATGACATATTGTTGATCGGAAATAATGTAGAATTTTTCTGGAAAGCATAAAGGAGTATTTGAAAATAGTTTTCAAAGAAAGACCTCGGTGAAGTTGCTTACATATTAAGCATCAAGATTTATAGAGATAGATCAGGGCGCTTGATAAGTTTTTTTCAATGAGTACATACCTTGAAAATATTTTGAAGTAGTTCAAAATGGAACAATCAAAGAAAAAGTTCTTGCCTGTGTTACAAGGTGTGAAATTGAGTAAGACTCAAATCCCGACCACAACAGAAGATAGAAAGAGAATGAAAGTCATTCCCTATGCCTCAGCCATAGGTTCTATAAAGTATGCCATGTTGTGTACCAGATCTATTGTATACCCTACACTGAGTTTGGCAAGGGAGTACAATAGTGATCTAGGAGTAGATCACTGGACAGCGGTCAAAATTATCCTTAGTAAGGACTAAGGAAATGTTTCTCGGTGATGCGGGTGATAAAGAGTTCGTCGTAAAGAGTTATGTCGATGCAAGCTTTTACACCGATCTAGGTGACTCTAAAGTCTCAATCTGGATACATGTTGAAAGTGGGAGCAATTAGCTAGAGTAGCTCCATGCAGAGCATTGTAGACATAAAATATTTGCAAAATACATACGGCTCTGAATGTGACAGGCCCGTTGACTAAACTTCTCTCACAAGAAAATCATGATCACACCTTAGTACTCTTTGGGTGTTAATCTCATAGCAATGTGAACTAGATTATTGAGTCTAGTAAACCCTTCGGGTGTTGATCACATGACGATTGAACTATGGGTGTTAATCACATACAGATGTGAATATTGGTGTTAAATCACATGGTGATGTGAACTAGATTATTGACTCTAGTGCAAGTGGGAGACTAAAGGAAATATGCCCTAGAGGCAATAATAAAGTTCTTATTTATATTTCCTTATATCATGATAAATGTTTATTATTCATGCTAGAATTGTATTAACCGGAAACTTAGTACATGTGTGGATACATAGACAAACAGAGTGTCACTAGTATGCCTCTACTTGACTGGCTCGTTGAATCAAAGATGGCTAAGTTTCCTAGCCATAGACATGAGTTGTCATTTGATTAACGGGATCACATCATTAGAGAATGATGTGATTGACTTGACCCATTCCGTTAGCTTAGCACTTGATCGTTTAGTATGTTGCTATTGCTTTCTCCATGACTTATACATGTTCCTATGACTATGAGATTATGTAACTCCCGACTACCGGAGGAACACTTTGTGTGCTACCAAACGTCACAACGTAACTGGGTGATTATAAAGGTGCTCTACAGGTGTCTCCAATGGTGTTTGTTGAGTTGGCATAGATCGAGATTAGGATTTGTCACTCCGATTGTCGGAGAGGTATCTCTGGGCCCTCTCGGTAATGCACATCAGTATAAGCCTTGCAAGCAATGTGACTAATGATTTAGTTACCGGATGATGCATTATGGAACGAGTAAAGAGACTTGCCGGTAACAAGGTTGAGCTAAGTATTGAGATACCGACAATCGAATCTCGGGCAAGTAACATACCGATGACAAAGGGAACAACGTATGTTGTTATGCGGTTTGACCGATAAAGATCTTTGTAGAATATGTAGGAGCCAATATGAGCATCTAGGTTCCGCTATTGGTTATTGACCGGAGACGTGTCTTGGTCATGTCTACATAGTTCTCGAACCCGTAGGGTCCGCACGCTTAACGTTCGGTGACGATCGGTATTATGAGCTTATGTGTTTTGATGTACCGAAGGTAGTTCGGAGTCCCAGATATAATCACGGACGTGACGAGGAGTCTCGAAATGGTCGAGACATAAAGATCGATATATTGGATGACTATGTTTGGACTTTGGAAGTGTTCCGGGCAAGTTCGGGCATATACCGGAGTACCAGGGGTTACCGGAACCCCCCGGGGAGTGTAATGGGTCTATTGGACCTTAGTGGAGAAGAGTAGGGGCAGCCAAGGTAGGGCCGCGCGCCCCCTCCCCCTCTAGTACGAATTGGACAAGGAGGGGGGCGGCGCCCCCCTTTCCTTCCCCCCTCTCTCCCCCTTCCCCCTTCTCCCACTATGGGAGTAGGACTCCTCCCTTGGCGTTGATACGTCCATTTGGCATCATGCTTTTATATCAATATTTATTGCATTATGGGCTGTTATTACACATTATATCTCAATACTTATGGCTATTTTCTCTTATTTTATAAGGTTTACCATGAAGAGGGGGAATGCCGACAGCTGGAATTCTGGCTGGGAAAGGAGCAACCACTGGAAACCTATTCTGCATAGTTCCAAAAGTCCTGAGACTCCACGAAACAACTTTTTGGATTTAATCAGAATTTATGAGCGAAAGAAATAGGCCAGGGGACCCACACCCTATCCAGGAGACAGGGGGCGCCCCCCCCCCCCCTATAGGGCGCGCCCCCTATCTCCTAGGCCCCCTGGTGGGCCTCCGGCGTCCATCTTCTGCTATATCATCACTTTTACCCTGGAAAAAATCATGGGCAAGCTTACGAGGCGAAACGGCGGAACCTTGGCGGAATCAATCTAGGGCTCTGGCGGAGCTGTTCTGCCGGGGACACTTCCCTCCGGGAGGGGGAAATCATCACCAACGTCATCACCAACGATCCTCTCATCGGGAGGGGGTCAATCTCCACCAACATCTTCACCAGCACCATCTCCTCTCAAAACCCTAGTTCATCTCTTGTATCCAATCTTGTATCAAAACCACAAATTGGTACCTGTGGGTTGCTAGTAGTGTTGATTACTCCTTGTAGTTGATGCTAATTGGTTTACTTGGTGGAAGATCATATGTTCAGATCCTTTATGCATATTATTACTCCTCTGATTATGAACATGAATATGCTTTGTGAGTAGTTACGTTTGTTCCTGAGGACATGGGTGAAGTCTTGCTATTAGTAGTCATGTGAATTTGGTATTTGTTCGATATTTTGATGAGATGTATGTTGTCTTTTCCTCTAGTGGTGTTATGTGAACGTCGACTACGTGACACTTCACCATTATTTGGGCCTAGAGGAAGGCATGGGGAAGTAATAAGTAGATGATGGGTTGCTAGAGTGACAGAAGCTTAAACCCTAGTTTATGCGTTGCTTCGTTAGGGGCTGATATGGATCCATACGCTTAATGTTGTGGTTAGGTTTACCTTAATACTCCTTTTTGTAGTTGCGGATGCTTGCAATAGGGGTTAATCATAAGTGGGATGCTTGTCCAAGTTAGGGCAGTACCCAAGTACCGGTCCATCCACATATCAAATTATCAAAGTACCGAACGCGAATCATATGAACGTGATGAAAACTAGCTTGACGATAATTCCCAATGTGTCCTCGGGAGCTCCTTCCTCATTATTAGAAATTGTCCAGGCTTATCCTTTGCTACATAAAGGATTGGGACACCTTGCTACACTTTATTTACTTTATTTACTTGTTGCTCATTACTATTTATCTTATCACAAAACTATTTATTACCTACAATTTCAGTGCTTGCAGAGAAACCTTACTGAAAACCACTTATCATTTCCTTCTGCTCCTCGTTGGGTTCGACACTCTTACTTATCGAAAGGACTACGATAGATCCCCTACACTTGTGGGTCATCAAGACTCTTTTCTGGCGCCATTGCTGGGGAGTGTAGCGCTTTTGGTGAGTGGAACTTGGTAAGGAAACATTTATATAGTGTGCTGAAATTTTCTGTTACTTGTCACTATGGAAACTTATCCTTTGAGGGGCTTGTTTGGGGTATCTTCACCCCAACCAGAAGAGCAAAGAGTTGCTCCTCAACCTACTGAACTTTATGAAAATATTCACTTTGAGATTCCTTCGGGTATGATAGAAAAACTGCTAGCTAATCCATTTGCAGGAGACGGAACATTGCATCCTGATTTACACCTTATCTTTGTGGATTATTTAAGCTTGCAGGTATTCCTGATGATGTTGTCAAAAGGAAGGTCTTCCCTTTATCTTTGAAGGGAGATGCATTGACATGGTATAGGCTATGTGATGATACGAGATCTTGGAATTATAAGCGATTGAAGTTGGAATTTCACCAGAAGTTCTATCCTATGCATCTTGTTCATCGTGATCGTAATTACATATATAATTTCTAGCCTCGCGAAGGAGAAAGCATCGCTCAAGCTTGGGGGAGGCTTAAGTCAATGTTATATTCATTCCCCAATCATGAGCTCTCTCGGGAAATGATTATTCAGAATTTTTATGCTCGGCTTTCTCTTGATAATCGCAACCCGCTCGATACTTCCTGTGCTGGTTCTTATATGCTGAAGACTATTGGTTTCAAATGGGACTTATTGGAAAGAATTAAACGCAACTCTGAAGATTGGGGTTCTGACGATGGTAAGGAGTCAGGTATGACACCTAAGTTCGATTGTGTTAAATCTTTTATGGATACCGATGCTTTTCGTGGATTTAGCGCTAAGTATGGACTTGACTCTGAGATAGTAGCTACTTTCTGTGAATCTTTTGCTACTCACATTGATCTCCCTAAAGACAAGTGGATTAAATATAATCCTCCTGTTGAAGTGAAAGTAGTTGCACATATTATAGTCGAAGAAAAGACTATTACCTATAGTAATCCTATGGTTCCTACTTCTTATGTTGAAAAACCTCCTTTTCCTATTAGGATAAAAGATCATGCTAAAGCTTCGACTATTGTTCGTAAGAGTAATACTAGAACTTATACACCTCCTGAGCAAATTAATGTTGAACCTAGTATTGCTCTGGTTAAAGATCTCTTGGATGAGGATTTAGATGGGCATGTTATTTCTTTCTTGGGTGAGACTGCTAATATTGCTAGACCCGATACTAAGACACGTAGACCTGTTGTAGGCATGCCTGTTATTTCTGTTAAAATAGGAGATCATTGTTATCATGGCTTATGTGATATGGGTGCTAGTGCTAGTGCGATACCTTATGATCTTTATAAAGAAATTATGCATGACATTGCACCCATTGAATTAGAAGACATTGATGTTACTATTAAGCTTGCTAATAGGGATACCATTAAACCTATTGGGATTGTTAGAGATGTTGAAGTTTTGTGTGGGAAGGTTAAATACCCTGCTGATTTTCTTGTTCTTGGTTCCCCACAAGATGATTTTTGTCCCATTATTTTTGGTAGGCCCTTCTTGAATACTGCTAGTGCTAAGATTAATTGTGAAAAGAATATTGTCACCGTTGGCATAGATGGTATGTCTCATGAGTTCAATTTTGCTAAGTTTAGTAGACAACCTCGTGAAAGGGAACCACCTAGTAAGGATGAGATTATTGGTCTTGCTTCCATTGTTGTTCCTCCAACTGATCCGTTAGAACAATATTTGCTAGAGCATGAAAACGATATGTTTATGAAGGAAAGGGAAAAAATAGATGAAGTGTTCCTTAAACAGGAACCTATGCTGAAACATAACCTCCCCGTTGAAATTCTTGGGGATCCCCCTCCACCCAAGGGTGATCCCGTGTTTGAACTCAAACCATTACATGATAATCTTAAGTATGCTTATCTTGATGAAAAAGAAATATATCCTATTATTATTAGTGCTAACCTTTCAGAGAAAGAAGAAGAAAGATTATTGAAAACTCTGAAGAAGCACCGAGCTGCTATTGGATATACTCTGGATGATCTTAAGGGCATTAGTCCCACATTATGTCAACACAAAATTTCAGTGGAGAAAGATGCCAAACCAGTTAGAGATCCTCAAAGACGATTAAAACCCAAGATGAAGGAAGTGGTAAGAAAGGAGATACTAAAGCTCCTTGAGGCAGGTATTATTTATCCTGTTGCTGATAGTGAATGGGTAAGCCCTGTCCATTGTGTTCCTAAAAAGGGAGGTATTACCGTTGTTCCTAATGATAAAGATGAATTGATCCCGCAAAGAATTATTACAGGTTATAGGATGGTAATTGATTTCCGTAAGTTAAATAAAGCTACTAAGAAAGATCATTACCCTTTACCTTTTATTGATCAAATGCTAGAAAGACTATCCAAACACACACATTTTTGCTTTCTAGATGGTTATTCTGGTTTCTCTCAGATACTTGTGTCAGCAAAGGATCAATCTAAAACCACTTTTACTAGCCCTTTTGGTACTTTTGCTTATAGACGTATGCCTTTTGGTTTATGTAATGCACCTGCTACCTTTCAAAGATGCATGATGGCTATATTCTCTGACTTTTGTGAAAAGATTTGTGAGGTATTCATGGATGACTTCTCCGTCTATGGATCCTCTTTTGATTATTGTTTGAGCAACCTTGATCGAGTTTTGCAGAGATGCGAAGACACTTGTCTCGTCCTGAATTGGGAAAAGTGTCACTTTATAGTTAATGAAGGCATTGTCTTGGGGCACAAGATCTCCGAGAGAGGTATTGAAGTTGATAAAGCCAAAGTTGATGCTGTTGAAAAGATGCCATGTCCCAAGGACATAAAAGGTATAAGAAGTTTCCTTGGTCACATCGGTTTTTATAGGAGGTTCATTAATGACTTTTCTAAAATATCTAGGCCTCTGACTAATTTATTGCAAAAAGATATTCCTTTTGTCTTTGATGATGATTGTGTAGAAGCATTTGAAACACTTAAGAAAGCTTTGATCACTGCACCTATTGTTCAGCCACCTGATTGGAATTTACCTTTTGAAATTATGTGCGATGCTAGTGATTATGCTGTAGGTGCTGTTTTAGGGCAAAGAGTTGATAAGAAATTGAATGCTATCCAGTATGCTAGTAAGACTCTTGATACTGCCCAGAGAAATTATGCTACTACTGAAAAAGAGTTCTTAGCAGTTGTGTTTGCATGTGATAAGTTTAGACCTTATATTGTTGATTCCAAAGTTACTATTCACACTGATCATGCTGCTATTAAATATCTTGTGGAAAAGAAAGATGCTAAGCCTATACTCATTAGATAGGTTCTCTTGCTCCAAGAATTTGATTTGCATATTATTGATAGAAAGGGATCTGAGAACCCCGTTGCAGATAACTTGTCTAGGTTAGAGAATGTTCTTGATGACCCACTGCCTATTAATGATAGCTTTCCTGATGAACAATTAGCGGTCGTCAATGCTTCTCGTACTGCTCCTTGGTATGCTGATTATGCTAATTACATTGTTGCTATATACCGCCTAGTTTCACATACCAGCAAAAGAAAAGGTTCTTTTATGATTTAAGACATTACTTCTGGGATGATCCACATCTTTATAAAGAAGGAGTAGATGGTGCTATTAGACGTTGTGTGCCTGAGCATGAACAGGAACAGATCCTATGCAAGTGTCACTCTGAATCCTATGGAGGACACCACGCTGGAGATAGAACTGCACACAAGGTACTACAATCTGGTTTTTATTGGCCTACTCTCTTTAAGGATGCTCGTAAGTTTTTCTTATCTTGTGATGAATGTCAAAGAATAGGTAACATTAGTAGACATCAAGAAATGCCTATGACTTATTCTCTTATTATTGAACCATTTGATGTTTGGGGCTTTGATTATATGGGACCTTTTCCTGCCTCTAATGGTTATACACATATTTTAGTTGCTGTTGGTTACGTTACTAAGTGGGTAGAAGCTATTCCAACTAGTAGTGCTGATCATAACACTTCTATTAAAATGCTTAAAGAAGTTATTTTTCCGAGGTTTGGAGTCCCTAGATATCTTATGACTGATGGTGGTTCACATTTTATTCATGGTGCTTTCTGTAAGATGCTCGCTAAGTATGATGTCAATCATAGAATAGCATCTCCTTATCATCCGCAGTCTAGTGGTCAAGTAGAGTTGAGCAATAGAGAGCTCAAATTAATTTTGCAAAAGATTGTGAATAGATCTAGAAAGAATTGGTCCAAAAAACTGGATGATGCATTATGGGCCTATAGAACTGCATACAAAAATCCTATGGGTATGTCTCCATATAAGATGGTTTATGGAAAAGCATGTCATTTACCTCTTGAACTTGAACATAAGGCATATTGGGCTATTAAAGAGCTCAATTATGACTTCAAACTTGCCGGTGAGAAGAGGTTGTTTGATATTAGCTCACTTGATGAATGGAGAACCTAGGCATATGAGAATGCCAAGCTTTTCAAAGAAAAAGTCAAACGCTGGCATGATAAGAAGATACAAAAGCATGAGTTTAACATAGGAGATTATGTGTTATTATTCAACTCTCGTTTAAGATTTTTTGCAGGAAAACTTCTCTCAAAATGGGAAGGTCCCTACGTTATCGAGGAGGTCTATCGTTCTAGTGCCATAAAAATCAACAACTTCGAAGGCACAAATCCGAGGGTGGTAAACGGTCAAAGAATTAAACATTATATTTCAGGTAATCCTATCAATGTTGAAACTAATATTATTGAAACCATAACCCCTAAGGAGTACATAAGGGACACTTTCCAGAATGTTCCAGACTCCAAAAAGGTATAGGTATGTGGTACGGTAAGTAAATCGACTCCAAAATAACTCCAATGGCAATTTTTATCAGTTTTGGATTATTTAGGAATTTTAGGAAGAAAGAAGTAGTCCAAAAGGGACACGAGGCTCCCACGAGAGTGGAGGGCGCGCCCCCTGTCTCGTGGGCACCTCGTGTGCCTCCCGGACTCCGTTTTCTTGTATGTTACGTATTTTGGTCGGTAAAAATTCATTATATATACTCCCGAAGGTTTTGACCACCGTATCACGCAAATATCCTCTGTTTTTGTTTTGAGCTGTTTCTGTTTCAGATCTAGAGCATCATGGCGTCTCCAAGCACTCCCAAGGACAAGTTTTTCGAGAGCGTTATCAACCCCTATCTGGCGGAGGTGCTGCATCATCCTCAAATCATTGAGATGCGTGAGGGGGTGCTGCACATCCGTGATGTGGAGGGACCAAGGCGTACTGGGAGCGTGGAGACAAAGCTCGAAGCCGTGGAATAGGAAGTTTTCAAGTGCCAAGGGATGGTGGAGCGTGGACTCAACGCCAACCAGATGATGATCACGGAGTTCACCAACAACCACAAGCTAGATGCTAAAGTCATTGGGGAGACCATCTTCAAGCTTCAAGAGAAAATCGAGCACCTCCAAGCCCAGATCTATGACCTACAAAACCAAAACTGTGAGTATGAATATAGATTCAAGCGAATGAGTTTGGCTGCAGATTTAAGGATCCCGGAGACTCGATCATCCTTTTATGATGGAGAGCCTATGCCTTGGAAGACGGACGACAAGCCTACATCATCAACAACTCCTACTTCACCACCTCCGAGGACATAATCACATGGGTATGGGCACTCCCCTTGGCAACTGCCAAGCTTGGGGGAGGTGCCCCGGTATCGTATCACCATCACACTCCCATCTTTCCCGCTTTATTTAGTTCGATCCTTTTAGTAGTATCTTGATCTAGTAGATTGAAATTTAGATATCAAGTAGTTTCGAGTTTTGCTTTGTGATCTCTTTTTGTAATCAAGTCCGTGTGCTATCTATAATAAAGATTAGTGTTGAGTCAAGGGCTTTGCTATGTTGCGATGATCTTGAGAAAGTAGAAAGAATAAAAGAGTTCATATTGATCTTATGGATAGTGATAACTTCACACATACAAAGTATGAGGCATAAAAATTGTTGAGAGTTGATGAACGTAACCTTGGTCATCGTTGCAATTAATAGGAAGTGATAAGCAAAGAGGGGTTCACATATAAATATATTATCTTGGACACCTTTTATAATTGGGAGCACTCATTAAGTATGACATGCTAAAAGAGTTGACGTTGGACAAGGAAGACAACATAATGGTTTATGTTTTCCGACATCTCAGTTAAAGTATATTGTCATTGACCTTCCAAACATGTTGAGCTTGCCTTTCCCCCTCATGCTAGCCAAATTCCTTGCACCAAGTAGAGATACTACTTGTGCTTCCAAATATCCTTAAACCCAGTTTTGCCATGAGAGTCCACCATACCTACCTATGGATTGAGTAAGATCCTTCAAGTAAGTTGTCATCGGTGCAAGCAATAAAAATTGCTCTCTAAATATGTATGACTTATTAGTGCAGAGAAAATAAACTTTGTACGAACTTGTTGTGGAAGTAATAAAAGCGACGGACTGCATAATAAAGGTCCACATACAAGGGGCAATATAAAGTGACGTTCTTTTGCACTAAGATTTTATGCATCAACCCTAAACGCGCATGACAACCTCTGCTTCCCTCTGCGAAGGGCCTATCTTTTACTTTATGTTTTTACTTTATGCTTGAGTCAAGGTGATCCTCACCTTTCCCTTTTTATCTTTATCCTTTGGCAAGCTCCTCGTGTTTGAAAGATCATGATATATATATCCAATTGGATGTAAGTTGGCATAGGCTATTATTGTTGACATCACCTAAAGGTGAATACGTTGGGAGGCAACACGATAAGCCCCTATCTTTCTCAGTGTCCGGCTGAAACTCCATAACCACAAGTATTGCGTGAGTGTTGGAAATTATAGGAGACTACGGGATAGTTGAGTATGTGAGCTTGTTGAAAAGCTCTATTATTGACTCTTTCTAATGTTACGATAAATTACAATTGCTTCAATGACTGAGATTATAGTTTGTTAGTTCCCAATGAAGTTTTTGAACCATACTTGACATTGTGAATTGCTTATTACTTGAGCATAGGAAATCATATGACAAAATCTATATATGTTGTTGTTATTAGAATGATCATGATGCCCTCATGTCCATATTTTATTTTTATCGACACCTCTATCTCTAAACATGTGGACATATTTTTCAATTTCGGCTTCCGCTTGAGGACAAGCGAGGTCTAAGCTTGGGGGAGTTGATACGTCCATTTTGCATCTTGCCTTTATATCAATATTTATTGCATTATGGGTTGTTATTACACATTATATCTCAATACTTATGGCTATTCTCTCTTATTTTACAAGGTTTACCATGAAGTGGGGGAATGCCGACAGCTAGAATTCTGGCTGGAAAAGGAGCAAATGTTGGAAACCTATTCTGCACAGCTCCAAAAGTCATGAGACTCCACGAAACAACTTTTTGAATTTAATAAGAATTTATGAACGAAAGAAATAGGCCAGGGGGCCCACACCCTATCCAGGAGACAGGGGGTGTCCCCCCCCCCTATAGGGCGCGCCCCTATCTCCTGGGGCCCCTGGTGGGCCTCCGGCGTACATCTTCTGCTATATCATCACTTTTACCCTGGAAAAAAAATCGTGGGCAAGCTTACGGGACGAAACTCCGCCGCCATGAGGCGGAACCTTGTCGGAATCAATCTAGGGCTCTGGCAGAGCTGTTCTGCCGGGGACACTCCCTCCGGGAGGGGGAAATCATCACCAATGTCATCACCAACGATCCTCTCATCGGGAGGGGGTCAATCTCCATCAACATCTTCACCAGCACCATCTCCTCTCAAAACCCTAGTTCATCTCTTGTATCCAATCTTGTATCAAAACCACAAATTGGTACATGTGGGTTGCTAGTAGTGTTGATTACTCCTTGTAGTTGATGCTAATTGGTTTACTTGGTGGAAGATCATATGTTCAGATCCTTTATGCATATTATTACTCCTCTGATTATGAACATGAATATGCTTTGTGAGTAGTTACGTTTGTTCCTGAGGACATGGGTGAAGTCTTGCTATTAGTAGTCATGTGAATTTGGTATTCGTTCGATATTTTGATGAGATGTATGTTGTATTTTCCTCTAGTGGTGTTATGTGAACGTCGACTACATGACACTTCACCATTATTTGGGCCTAGAGGAAGGCATGGGGAAGTAATAAGTAGATGATGGGTTGCTAGAGTGACAGAAGCTTAAACCCTAGTTTATGCATTGCTTCGTTAGGGGCTGATATGGATCCATACGCTTAATGTTGTGGTTAGGTTTACCTTAATACTCCTTTTTGTAGTTGCGGATGCTTGCAATAGGGGTTAATCATAAGTGGGATGCTTGTCCAAGTTAGGCCAGTACCCAAGTACCGGTCCACCCACATATCAAATTATCAAAGTACCAAACGTGAATCATATGAACGTGATGAAAACTAGCTTGACGATAATTCCCAGTGTGTCCTCAGTAGCTCCTTCCTCATTATTAAAAATTGTCCAGGCTTATCCTTTGCTACATAAAGGATTGGGCCACCTTGCTGCACTTTATCTCTACTACTATAAAATTCTCAGTTGGTGGTGATGGTGTGCCTGCCCTCCAACATTTTAGACCATCAGATCTCCATCTAACGTACAGGAGGCAACCCCGCTTCACAGAAACATCCTTATCCTCTCTGCTCAGTCGAGGGAGTGACCGGGACCGGGAGGCGATTTTGGTTCCTCCGCCGGCAATCTCGCCGCTCTTCTTTGATGGCTGCCTAGCCTCGGGAGGCGTGGGGGAGCTCCCAGACTCCGGCGGCATGTAGATAGGAGTTGGTTGGGCAGCGCCGTTGCGTCTAATAAAGTGGTCCTTGCTACTACCCCATCTCGCTGGCGACAGCAAGGAGCCTATGGGCCTGTGTGGTCTGGTCGGTGTTGTTGAGGCGGCGGTGACGGCATCGGCCTTTTGTCCTCCGGCCCCGTCCCCGCCTCGGTGGTTCTCGCCCTGGAGCTGCCAATGGGCCTGTGAGGAGTTGTACAGGTGATGCGGTGGCAGTAGCCGCCTAAGGTTTGGTTCACGGCGACTTGCAGATGCCGGTTGTTCTGGAGACCGATTTGTAGCTAGTTGGACAGGGGATCTGGTGGCCCTTCTCACCGGAGAAGGAGATTTAGGACGGTAGAGCGTGGGGTGTCTTCCCGGCCGATAGCGTTCATTAGTTTGGTGCCTCCGTTCGTAGTGGCTTCCGTGGCGTCTCACATAACGCAGATTCCTGCAAGTTGCTTCTCCTGCTCAACGGCTGGATTCGCAGCGTCGACAGCTGCGGCGGCGGCCAGATGCGTGCGGCTGTGTTTGGAGCCTCCAGGGGCGTGGTCGTATTCTTCTTTGTTTGGAGGTCCTTTCTGCAAGTTTCCAGCTCCAGTTGGTTCTGGTGTCTTCGCGTGGGTGTGTGCTTGTTTTAATCTGACCCTTGTGTTATGTGGACAGATTACAGGGGAAAACTACCAACGGATACTAGGAGCACTAAGATGGTGGTCGTCAAGCTAGCGCACGCTGTGAGCAAGTCAACAACGGGCAATACTTGGGAGGAGTTGGCTGGCAGCT
Organism: Triticum timopheevii; assembly: GCA_963921465.1. NCBI lineage: Eukaryota > Viridiplantae > Streptophyta > Magnoliopsida > Poales > Poaceae > Triticum > Triticum timopheevii. Next base: position 276,586,407 of record OY997274.1, read on the forward strand.
GGATGAACCATGCATGTGCTGCTGTAATGCGTTGGGAGGATTCACCATTGGGTTACGCGGAGTAGCTTCTCGAGCTGGGGTGAACGATACAGCTGCTAGGATCGGCTGCGTGGACTGCAGGCATTGTAGGTTGTTACGCGGCTAATGAACCACCCCATTTGTCTTGCGTCCAACGGATAAATGATGGCCCAATGGCAAACCTCATATCATCCGTTTTGTATTGACTCCATTTTTGATCAAACTTGCTCGTGATTTGGGTCTGAAGCGGACATAAACCAGACATTTTCTGCGTCCCCGTTATCCGAATGTGTCCTCTGCATGTGTGGCCTGGCCCACGTGTCACACACCCACCCACCTCACACCTCTATCTCCCCTTCCTTTTCTCTCTTCCCCACCCACGCCGCCCACAAGTAGCAATGCTAGGCGTCGAGGCCTCCGGCGCTCCTTCCGGCGCCTCCCAAGGCCAGGCGCGGCGGTGCCATCTCCGGCAGGGCTCAAGGCCAGGCGCGGAAGCGCTCTTGTCTCCACAGTTGAGCGCTCCTGGAGGGCCTGCACCTCATCTCGATCCAAGGCGCGATGCGCAGGCAAGACGCAGCGAGCGCAGCAGGGCAAAGGACGCGGCGGGCAGGCAAGACACGGCGAGCGCGGCAGGGCGAGGACGCGGCGGGCGCGCGGAGGGCACGAGGAGGCGGTGGGTCGGTGGGATACGAGCTAGATCTGGTGAGCGTGCGGGCAAGGTGTAGCGCGCGACCGACAACCTCAACCACGACAACATCATGCGATGTTGCAGCAACCCCATTGGGCGGGCGCGACCGAGCGCGGGAGAGCGGACGGGCGGGGCGCATGGGCTTGAGCACGTAGGTGGGCGCGACAGGGGGTACGTGCGAGCTCGCGAGTGAGCGTGGGCAAGGCGCAGTTGACCGCAGTGGGTACACACACGAACACTTTTTGAGATGAGTCGGCCGCGTTGGGAGCCTCGGACAAAAGCCGAACACGGGCGTAAAGTAAAAAAATGTTTTTCCATCGTGACGTACGGGTCTCTTGGTTATAAGTCAAGTAATAATATTCTACTAATCATTTCTTACCTTGTAGCGTAGCACGGGCATCTTACTAGTATTTACTTTATTTACTTGTTGCTCGTTACTATTTATCTTATCACAAAACTATTTATTACCTACAATTTCAGTGCTTGCAGAGAAACCTTACTGAAAACCGCTTATCATTTCCTTCTGCTCCTCGTTGGGTTCGACACTCTTACTTATCGAAAGGACTACGATAGATCCCCTACACTTGTGGGTCATGAGGCGCGCCCTCCTCCTGGCCGGCCGCCTCCCCCTAGCTCCTTTATATACGGGGGCAGGGGGGCACCCCAACACACAGACAAGTTGATCATTGATCTTTAGCCGTGTGCGGTGCCCCCTCCACCATAATCCACCTCGGTCATATCATAGCGGTGCTTAGGCAAAGCCCTGCGTCGGTAGCTTCATCAACACCGTCATCACGCCGTCGTGCTGATGGAACTCTCCCTCAAAGCTCTACTGGATCGTGAGTTCGTGGGACGTCACCGAGCTGAACGTGTGCAGATTGCGGAGGTGCCGTACATTTGGTACTTGGATCGGTCGATCGTGAAGATGTACGACTACATCAACCGCGTTGTCATAACGCTTCCGCTTACGGCCTACGAGGGTACGTGGATGACACTCTCCCCTCTCGTTGCTATCCATCACCATGATATTGCATGTGCGTAGGAATTTTTTGAAATTACTACGTTCCCCAACAGGTGTCTCCTAGATTGGTTAGGTGTCACTTGGGAGCCTCCGTCAAGATTGTGGAGTTGAACCAAGGAGTTTGTAAGGGCAAGGAGGTCGCCTACTTCATGAAGATCTACCCAAGTGAGGCAAGTCCTTTGTGGGCGATGGCCATGGTGGGATAGACAAGGTTGCTTCTTCGTGGACCCTTCGTGGGTGGAGCCCTCCGTGGACTCATGCAACCGTTACCCTTCGTGGGTTGAAGTCTCCACCAACGTGGATGTACGATAGCACCACCTATCGGAACCACGCCAAAAATCTCCGTGTCTCCAATTGCGTTTGCACACTCCAATCCCATCTCTTTACTTTCTTGAAAGTTGCATGATTTACTTTCCGTTGCTCATATACTCTTGCCATGCTTGCTTGAATTGTATTGTGAATGTTTGAACTTGTGCTAAAACTCCACCTTAACTTGAAAAACATAAAAACTGCTACCTTTACTTATTGAGGGTCTAATCACCCCCCTCTAGACACCTCTTCTCGATCCTTTAATATTGGTTTGATAAACCTTGGTTCTCACTGAGGGAAATACTTATATTTATTGTACTACATCTCCCCTCCTCTTCGGGAAAAATCCCAATGCAACTCACAAGTAGTAGCATCCCGTGATCGCTAGCTAGCTAGCTCCGCCCAATCGCTATTGCTTTGCTACTGGCTAGCCTACTACTTCACTCGACCGCTAGCTAGCTAGCTCCACCTGGTCGCTGCTACTTCACTTCTACCTCCGATCGCTGCTACTGTTGCTGCCTATGATTGGTTCTGCTACCACAGATCACCACCCAATCGCCAGCTCTAACTGCTGTCGCTGATCGCTACTGCCGCCGCGCTAACCACGCTCGCTAGCTACTACTGCTGATGATCGCTGCTGATTGCACTGCTCACGCCACTGCCACTTGTTCCCCGAGCCGCGCCACCTCTCTCGTCACACCATCGTTGCCGCTTCAACCCTCTCCCCACCATGACCTCCATCTTCCCTATCCTCCTCCTTCAGTCGCCTCCCTTGCCATCGGGTTTTCCCCTAGAGCTCCTTCCTCATCAGCGCATTCGCCACCGTGGCAGCAGCCCACCCTGTCGTGGAGTGGGGCGGTCACTTTGTCGGGGCCGCATGCACTGGCCCTTGTGTCCAATCTTCCATGGCCCCCATCTGGCGGGCGACACGACTTTCTTCACAGCACCACCACCTTACGGCCCGCCACCAGGACCTACCGGCTACACCTCCATCTCGCCAGGTCACCGACATCATCTCTGTGGAATCCCACGCTATTGATGGCACTCCAAACTGCCCCCATCGTGCTCGTCTGGTGTCGGTGGCGATTGATTCATGGACATTGGCGTGGCCGCTCACATTGCGTCCCACCCCGGTCACTTGTCATCTTCTTACCCCACTTCCACCACTTGAAAAATCATCGTCGGTGATGGTTCCTCTCTCCCTATTACACATGTCGACTCCGTTCTATTTCCTTCTAACTCTACGCCCTTATCTCTACATAACATTGTCGTTTCACCTGGCCTTATAAAATAAACTAGTCTCTGTCCATTTCTTTACTCGTGACAATCCTGTTAGTGTGGAGTTTGACAAAGTTGATTTCTATATTAAGGATGAGTGCACTCGGATGATTCTGCACCGATGTGACAGTCGGGCAATCTCTACCCCGTCCAGCCATCATCATCTTCCACTTTTGGACCGGTTGCCCTCTCCGTCGGGGTTGACCTTTGGCATGCATGCATTGGCCATCCGGCTCCTCTGCACTTTGTACAATCATGCAAGGCTTTTCTTTCTCTTGCGATAAAATAGATAGCCACACTTGTCATGCCAGCCGTGTCAGCAAGCACGTTCATCTTCCATTTAGTTCATCTTCCACAGTTGCGTCTTTTCCGTTCCAGTTAATTCATAGTGATGTATGGACCTCACCTATTCCAAGTAATTCCGGTTATCTTTATTATCTTCTGATCTTGGATGATTATTCCCGTTTTGTGTGGACCTTTCCTTTCCGCCGAAAATCGGATGTTCCATCTACACTCATGTTTTTTCTTATGTGTCTGCACAATTCAGGAGGGACGTCTGTTCATCCATTGCAAACTGACAATGGAAAGGAGTCCGACAACCTTACCATCCGCACTCTTCTTGCATCCCATGGCACCATCTTCCGGCTCATGTGTCCTTACGCCTCGCCACAAAATGGTCATGTCAAACGTATGGTCTGCTTAATGACTATGTCCACACTCTCCTGTTTCATGCTCATGCTCCACCTTTCTTTTGGCCTGATGCACTCGCCACAACAACCCTTCTCATTAATATTTGAACTTGCCATGTTTGAAGGAACTATACACCACATGAACTTCTCTTCAGCTCGCCACTATCTTATGATGATCTTCGGTCTTCGGTTGTTTGTGCTACCCTAGCATCACCACCACCACTCCACATAAGCTCGCCCGTGGTTCTTGCCCTGCATTTTTCTCGGCTACCCATCAAACACGAAGGGCTATTGCTGCTACAATCCGGTGTCTCACTAGGTTATCACGTCACGGCATGTTTATTTTGACGAGATGAACTTTCCTTTTTAGCACCTTAACAGGAGCACCTCTGCGCTGCCGTCATCTTTGGTGGCACCTCGCCCCGCCATTGGCTATTCCCAGGCCAGCCCCGACGCCCCACGCTATCATGGCCAATGCATTGTGGCTACTTCACCGGCTACTCTAGCCGCTTCATCGGTCCCCTTGGTGTCGTCTGCTTCTTCGGACACCTCGACGCCCGTCACATTGGCCACCTCGATGCCGGCCACGCCGGCTGGTTCTTCGGCCACCTCGATGCCGACCATGCTGACTGCTTCTCCAACCGCCTCGCCGTTGGCTACGCCGGCCGCCTCGACGCCGACTGCTTCTCCGACTGCCTCCATGTCGGCCTCGCCAGCTGGCTCGCCGGTCGCCTTGATGCCGGCCTCCTCTGTCGTCGTGGCTGCCTCACTGGCTTCCTCGTCCGCCTCGTTGGCCTCCTCGACCGCCTCTTTGGCTAGCTCAGCTGCCACGGCTGCCAACGGGCCACCTCCGCCACCCGCGAGTCCCATTACTTGCGCTCGTGCAGGTGTGTTCCAGCTGAGCTCCAGCTACCCCATCGACGAGTACGTGTGTGCGGCCTCCACCTTCATGCCCTCGTCGTTGCCCACCTCCGCTCGGGACGGATCTCCTGGATCCATAGTGGCATGCAACCATGAAGTAGGAGTTTCACGCCCTGCAGCGCAACCGAATGTGGCAGCTTGTTCCCCGTCCACGCGATGCCAACGTCATCTTCGACAAGTGGGTGTTCAAGAACAAACTTCGCCCGACGGTTTACAGGAGCGCTAGAAAGTGCATTAGGTGGTTTGAGGCTTTTGTCAGCGAGCCGGTGTCGACTTCACGAATACCTCTGCCCTGGTTGTCAAACCCAGCATGATTTGTACCATCATGCACCTCGCAGTGTCTCAGGCATGGCCGGTACACCAGATGGATGTCTCCAACGCCTTCCTCCATGGCCATCTCAACGAGCTAGTGTATTGCCAGCGGCCCGCTGGTTTTGTCAACGACGCATCCCCAGATCATGTGTGCCTGTTTCTTGCTCGTTATACGGACTCAAGTAGGCACCACGTGCCTGGTACTAGCGCACCGCGATGTTTCTTCACCAGCTCGGCTTCCACTCCACTCGCTCCGACGCCTCGCTATTTGTCTATCGACGGGGCCATGAGATTGCGTACCTGCTCCTCTTCATTGACGACATCATTTTGGCGGCATGCACCACTGATCTACTTCTTCGGCTTACTGATCAACTTCACATTGAGTTCGCCATCAAGGACTTAGGGCCGCTAGACTATTTCCACGACATCGAGGTGGTACGATGTGTGGACAGGTTCTTTCTTCACCAGGGGAAGTATGCTCATGAGTTGCTTGACCGCGTTGGGATGCTCAACTGCAAACCCGCGACCACCCCTGTCGACACGAAGGCCAAGCTCTCCTCCACCATTGGTTTGCTGACGCCGGATGCCCCCTTCTACCGCACGATTGTGGGTGTTCTCCAGTACCCGACGCTCACTCTCCTAGAGTTGACGTATGCGGTACAACAGGTGTGCCTTCATATGCATTCGCCTCGTGATGCTCACTGGACCGCGGTGAAACGGATTCTCCGTTACATACGCGGTACTATGGATCTTTGCCTCTCGCTCCATGCTTCGGCAGCTATGAACATCGTGGCGTACTCTGATGTAGACTGGACTGGCTGCCCCGACACACGACGTTCCACCTCCGGATACTGTGTCTACCTTGGACTATCACTTATCTGCTGGTCATCCAAGCGGCAGCCCACAGTCTCTTGGTCCAGTGCTGAGGCTGAGTATAGTGTTGTGGCTAACGTTGTTGCCGAGTGCTCATGGCTTCTGCAACTTCTCTACGAGCTCTCTTGTCCTGTCGATAAGGTCACCATTGTGTATTGCGACAACGTCTGTGCCGTCTACCTCTCTGACAACCCTGTTCATCATTGACGCATCAAACATATTGAGCTGGATATCCACTTTGTTCGTGAGTAGGTGGCTCTTGGCCATGTTCGAGTTCTTCACATGTCTATGGCCTACCTCTCAGCAATTTGCGGATATCATGACGAAGGGGTTGTTGACGTCGGTTTTTGAGGAGTTTCGGTCCAGTTTATGCGTCAGTGTCAACGTTTTGACTGCGCGCGCGGGGGGGGGGGGGGGGGGTGGTGGAGGGGGCGGGTGATTGAGCCACCTATGTATTCATATGTACACATGTACTCTAATCTCCGTCTATTTCATTAGGGTTTAGTCCTGGACGTGATGATCTTCCTGTACATCTATATATTGGCATTGGATGCCCGTGAAACATGTGTGTCGTATCCTATCCTCTCTATACACAATCGTGTTCGGTGGTTTTTGCGCCCTGCACAAAAATAATACTACTTTTTTTCTAATAACATTACAATTGTGATGGTCCTGTGAATTTAACTTGTACTATTTCCTCGTTGTCGATCCAGAAGCCATGACGTGTAATCGAGGATGATGTTCCGTATCTTGGAAGAGAAACCATGTGAGGCCAGAATAAAAAAGAATGTGTCAGAGGAGATAAAGAAAGTGAGTCGTCCAGTCTCCGGGCGGAGTCTGAAACAGGACCCTAATCCCACGCTCTCGCAGTCGCAGTCGCAGTCGCACCCACTAATCACGGCGCATCAATCAAGCTGCCGCTATCAATCATTAACGGCGACAAGACCAAGCACACAAGCAAAACCACGCTATACAAATCCCCCGAATATAGCAGAGCGTCCGGTCAAACCGGCCTTCATTTCCCAAGCACGGTGCATATAGATACTGTAATAAATAACAAAAGAAAAGAAAAAGAGCGAGGGATTTTTCAGGCCCCTTTGTCCAATGGAGTCACGCGGCACGTAGCTCCGCCTCGGACCACATGCACACGCAAACCCCAATTAAAAATTATTATTACTCGCCACGAGAAAATCAGCTTTTATTTTTGTTTTCGTCCGAGCAAGAGAGCGAGCTCCTCGCGAGGTTGCCCCTCTCCCTCTCTCTCTCTTCCCCCACATCTTCAGTTCGAGGTCGGCGCTTGGGCCTCACCTCTCCTCACCGTCGGCATTCCGCCGCCTCCCCCTACCGGAGCCACCTTCTACAAGCTTCTCCATGGACGACTCCGGTGGCGCTGATCCGGCGCGCCAGCATCCGTCCCCGCAAGGCGGCGGGGGCGGGCAGCCGCCAGTGCCGCGCTCCCCGACACCGCTCGACCTCGCCGCCGCGTCCGCCTACCACCACAGGCGCCTCTCCCCGTCGCCCCGCCCCCCGGCTCACCCGCAGGTCCGTCTCCCGTCGCCCTACGGCCAGATCCCCTCCGGCGCCGCGGCCCACCACGCGCGCTCGCTGTCGCAGCCCCTCTTCTTCTCTCTCGACTCGCTCCCGCCGCCGCCGTATGCCGATCTGGCCGGCCCGCCCGCCATCCCGCCCTCCCCGCCGTCTTCAAGCTCCGACCCGCCGCCCTTCGGCCTGCCGCCGCGGAGGGCTGGCCACCGCCGCTCTCAGAGCGACATCCCCTTCGGGTTCTCGCAGCTCAGCCCGCCCCTGCCGCCCCCGGCGCCGGTGAAGCGCGAGGCGGCCACGGGACAGGATGGCGGCAGATTGGAGGGCGACGACGCTGCGTTGTACGACCTTGTCAACGCCTACATGGACCTGGACGGGATGGACGCGCTCAACTCCTCCGAGGACCGCCACGACGACCGTGACAGTCACAGCCGTGCCAGCGGCACCCGCGCTGCCAGCGCGGCCGAGAGCAGCGAGAACGAAGCCGAGAGCCAGTCCACCTCAGCGGAGAGGAAGGACGGAGCCAAGTCTCGGCATTGTCGCAGCTTGTCCATGGACAGCTTCATGGGGAAGCTCAACTATGCCACAGGTGACGAGTCGCCAAAGCTACCACCGCCGTCCCCCAGCGGTGGCCTTTCCAGGAGCGGGAGTGGGTCCTTGGACGGTGGTGGTGCTGCGTCACTGTTTGGTACCGAGTTCGCCAACGGGGAGTTCACTGAGGCTGAGAAGAAGAAGATCATGGCAAATGAACGCCTCGCAGAGATAGCTTTGACAGATCCTAAGAGGGTCAAGAGGTGTGCATTTCTTCATAGAGTGGAAAAAACATTTTCCCTTCAAATTAAGCATCCTGACTTTTTAAAACTGCCAGGATTTTGGCAAATCGCCAGTCTGCGGCAAGGTCAAAGGAGCGCAAGATGAGGTACATTCAAGAACTCGAGCATAAGGTACAGGTCTTGCAGACAGAGGCGACTACGCTTTCAGCACAATTGACAATGCTGCAGGTTTGTCTTGTGAAGTTGCTCTGTATTTTAATTTTGCTTATGTTAGGATGGAACTAATTCTTGATGCACTTGTTTGCAGAGGGACTCTGGAGGACTTGCGACTCAGAACAATGAGTTGAAAATAAGGCTGCAAGCAATGGAGCAACAGGCGCAGCTGAGAGATGGTATGCTTCTATGCTTCTTATGCTCCCATTCTTCATTTCTTTTGGTGAAAATTAAACTGGGTTATGTCTTCTCGGGAAACTAGCAAACGGCAATACAAAAATAGCGCTCTTCAAGTATTACGCCAGCATGTGTTTGTGCTGACTTTCGACTGTCTGGGCTGGTTTGATAGGCATGTAGTATCACCAATGCAGATCAGTCTTTTTATTGTTGGGTCGGGATAGTTTCTGTTTATGTGCACTCGACACTGTAGGGTTTATCAAGGCCAAGCAAATCAGTTTACATTAAAATGCAATAGTCGAGTGGTTCTTGGATGTTATTGCATGCTTCATGTGTCTTTTTATAGATATATTGGTTCTTAATTTACCATGCATCTTGGTTGTGTTTGTAATAAAAAATTTCATGGTTTGGTGCTGAAAGATGACTTGCCAATATTTATGCAAGCCAAAGCTAAACCAATTGGTTGGGTGCCAACTTCTCTCGAAACTTGCCTACATTTGGCAAGTTTTGGAGTTGCAAAATGTAGGTATGCCAAACTATTGGCTAGCAATTTTTGGCTGCCAACAAAAGCATGGCCTATTACCTTTGTTTTGTGATATACAAAAGATCGTGTGCTTGTTCTCTGTGATAGTCAGTTATATTAAGTCGCCAAATGTAAGCATACTAAAGTATTCGCTAGCAATTTTTGGCCACCAACCAAAGCACACTCTATTACCTTGTTTCGTGATTATTATACAAAAGATCACGTGCTTGTTCTCTGTGTTAGTCAGTTATATTAAACTATCATTATAAATATTGCTGATTCTTTTTCGCGCTGGTGTGCACATTTTCCTGGCGTTGATTACTTGCTGACTAGATTAAAGTCCTTTTGTCTCAGGAAAGACCATGTGGTTTGCAAATTGGTTGAGTTGAAAAAATTGATGGCACAGTATATTCATTTTATATTATTACTTTATTAGTTGCGAGGGGTTCGGTCCCCCGGTGGCTGGGTTGTACCATCATGATACATACTTTTGCTGGGATTTTTTTGAACAATATGTATTTGGAAAATCTTGCATGTCTTAACACTGTTTTATCATTAATCGATATATGTTTTAAAATATTTTGAAAACCTTGAATACCTCGACACTATTTTATCTTTATTTCCTCATGTGCGTCTAGTTTAACTAGGTTTGTTACTCTTGCTTACATGAGGATATATCAACTAATGTCCAGTTCCTTTAGATGCTAATGTGACCTACTGTTTGTTTTGGTTCCTTTGGGCACATTTTATGGTTGATAAGTACTATAGGCGTACACTGTAGAAACTGTCTTCTTACTTGCTTTTGTTGAAAAGGCTTGTATATTTTTCCTTAATGACATTTGAAAAGATTCAAATATTCCATATATCTAGTCTTAAATTGTGTCTAATAGTCTATTCAGATCTAAATGTCAGATTGCTATTTCAGTTAGTGCAAAAATCATTTCTGAAAGTTCACGCTGGTGATGTATACTTGTTTTGACCCATTTTAATGCGGTGTAAGATTGAAGATCTATCATAGCATTTTCTCTGTGTCTTCTGTGCGTCTTCGGTTATTTGTGGGTCCACAGTTGGTTTCAGGCTTTCAGTACATGTTGTAGCTACTTAGCTAGAGGTCAGCAATTTACGCTAGCGATTTTGTTGCCATGGGTCCTCGCTGTGGATTGATATATAGTCCATATGTAGCTAATATACAGTTCTAAGAGCATCTCCAATCGGACTTGACTAATCTGACCCCATGTATGTTCGCCGACTGCCCCATATTTGTCCGCCCGGGCAACCACACCTCTCATTTACAAAACCTCAAATCCATACAAAGCCATGCATATAGATCATATAGCACACAACCAATTCAACACAAGCCAAAATAATTTACAACAATTCATTCATAGGCATACACGAATGAATCAATCGCCCCCATTGTTGCGCTCATGGATCTCCTTTTTGTTGATGATCCACTTCTTGCAATTCTCATACATGAGGATAGTGTCGGCCAACATGATCCTTTACTCCTCAGTGATCCTCATGAGTCCCACCTTCTCTTTCTCAAGCTCAATTGTCTCATGTGCCTTCGCCTTCTCAAGCTCCATTTTTTTAGCCATTTCTCTTGCTTCTTCATGTCTATCATGTCCCTCCATGATCACCCTATCCAGCACCCTCTCCGGGTCGAACTCCATTCCCTCCGGTTGCACAAACAAGAAGAGCTTGTACCTCTCCCTCTCCCTCTCCCTTTGCACATACAAGAAGAGCTTGTACCTCTCTCGTTTCTCCTAAGTTTTCTTCAACGTCTCCCCCCTTGTTGCAGAAGATGTCCATCCATGTGGTGGACATTTTGCTTGCCGCGTCGTCATGCGCGTCCCTATCCTTCTCCCACTTCCTCCCTCTCAAGTGTCTATTCCTCTTTGGGTCGGTCCCATGTCAGTCCGCCCTCCATTTGGCTTGTCGTCATCATCTAGTCCAATAGATTGGTGAGTTGATGGGGTTCTTGATATTTTCGAAGAGGTTTGACCACTTTGGTTTCCCATTCAATTGCACCCAACAATCCAAAATGATCCAAGAAACGAAGCAAGACAAGGAAGATGATGAACAATGTGAAGCAAACAAAACTTGCATGGCTATTGACTCCAATACCACTTTGGTGCCTATTCACCACTTGTGCATAGAAACTGCAAAACTTGTTCAAACAAAGGCGAATTTTGATTACCCATTTCATAGTTTGGAGGAGCTTCACCGTCATTTATCATATTCATCATGAACGAGTCCTAAAGATGCATCACAATGAAACTACCATCCTATAATTGATCTGATAAAAGCACATGGGGCAAAAAAGACCTGAGCATTTTGTTGAGGAATTTCTTCAAACAGTTGCTACCGACGCCGAAGATCCCTGACGTTGTCCGTGACTGCTGGAGTTGTGGTGACTTGTACGGCGTGTCCAAGAGGCGTTTGCTTCCTGTGTGAAGCCATCCAAGATGTTGGACCATTGCGAAGCTGGAACGGCGTAGGGCGTGGCCGAGGGCGCAGATGTGGTGAGCTCCATGTCAACGACGTCTTGCTCCGCCTTCTCGCGGGCATGCTGCTGGGCGTGCTACTCCTTGCAGATGGTTTGGGTGGCTTATTTGTGTCCGCACGGTGTTTGGACTGTCTGCCTGGACATATGGGTGCGGAGTAGGGGGTCTGGTTGAAGATGCTCTAAGGTCGGCCAGCATATGTCCGTGGTTGGCATGATAAATTGCTGGTGTTTAACTAGAAGTTGATTTCATTGCAAGATGACATCATATGCCAATTGCTAGCCCTCCCTGGATAAACTTTCTAGGCAAACACAAGTATATATGATAATGATATTTTCATTATCTTCATGCTTGTTGTCACAGTATTAGTTATGTGTTGTGTTATAGAATCCATGTTTAGTTGTTCAGGTTGTTGTTTGCAGTGTCTATTAGAGCCAGTCATGTGTCATTGTGTTTATTTGGGTGACAGGGTTATATATATGCTCATCTTGCTTTGTGACTTTCAGTGCTAAACTATGGAAATCAACTGTGCATGTGCCATTTTTTTCTTTCTTTTCAGATAATATAAGATTTTATTTCCTCGTTGATGCACATTGTTTTTTTTGCCACCTATTGCATTGATTGAATGAAGGCTATCATGTAATTTAATTAGTTGTTTTGCAATATTCTGTCCATTGATTTATGTTTCTCTATGGGATTCATGTGTATCCAGCTCTAAATGAAGCACTAACGGGTGAGGTCCAGCGGCTGAAACTTGCAACCGGTGAGATCACGGATGCTCGTATGTCGAAGGCGGGCCTACAGCAGCAGATGAACTCCCAGCTGATTCAAATGCAGCAGCTGCAAATACAGCAGCAGCAACAGCAGCAGTCATCACAGACGCAGCAGGCTCAGCAACAACACCAGCAGCAGCAGCAGTCGCAGCAATCAGCATAGACCAAGTTACAAAGAACCTGGATCTCTGTAGCAGAGGAGAAACGCGAATCTAGACAAGCATGATGAGTTGAAGGATGGTGATCGTATGTGCGAGCGGAGAGAAAATAATATCTTTTGATTATATCAGACAGGTTGTAGGATTGATAGCAGTGGTTGGGCAACGGATGCTGCCCGAGTTCTTTTGTTTAAGGTGGTCAGCGTGGAGCATGGTCGTCATCGTACCGTATTGTCTGTCGTATATTCGTGCTGTACATGAGTACCTTCCTGGTGAGTCACTGTGGTAGTCTTCTCATTAAAGATTCTTCCCGACGAGTTGTTTCTGCGAGTCTATGAGATTATTATATTACAAAATCTACAACAGTACCTGTGCCGTGATCGTGTAATGGAGTGAGAAAATATCAGGTGATACAAGCACTTAGATGCTACGTACCATGATACAGGTTCCCGTGAGCCGTTCGGGCTATGCTTGTGTTCACGTTTTGGCGTTGGTTTCTTGTGAAAGTAACCGTTGCAGATCTGGCTCTCCAAAAATTCGAGTGTGGCGAGCTAGGTAAGCAATCCATTCAAAAAAAAAAAAGTTCCAGTCCGCGAACAACGAACGTGGACAAGCTCAGCCGCCCTCAGAGCATCTACATTTTATCCCTAAACGTCTAGACTAACCAGTGTATCTCATACCTGTCTAAAAAGGTGATTCGAACGGACTCCCATTTTATTCCTAAACGTCTAGACTAAGAGCAAGTACAATAGAGTTGAGCCAGCGGGCTATAAGTAGGGGTGGGCAGAAAAACCGTGAACCGAAAACCGGAGCCGAAAAAACCGGGACCGAAGCCGAAAAACCCGAAGACCGATGCTGCAGTTGTATACTCGGTTAGCAAAAGTTAGAAACCGAAATTACTTCGGTGCGTTCGGTCATTGGACAAGGTTGACCGAATTCACCGAACTGACCGAATACTGTATACATCCCGTCCCAACGAAGCCCAATAGCCCATCCATATGAAGCTTTTCCAAGCCTTTTTTCTCAATCGAAACAAAACAGCCTCGTACCGCACCTTATCCCCAAACGAGAGGCTTCAACCACGCATATCCAGCGCCGCCGCCTCCATTGCCCGCCTCGCACAGTCCCAGCGGCGGCTGGCTGTTCCGATGCCCATGGCTCCGACACGGCGCGGCGGCAACGCCCATACTCCCACGCAGCGGCGGCCGAAGAAGCACCTGGCTCCCACGCGACGGCGGCGGCAGCGTCCATGGATCCCACGCGACGGCGGCCGACGAAGTCATGGCTCGCATGTGGCAGCGAGCCAACCACCATCACCCCTTCACAGTCGGCGGATGTACCGAGGTTTCCCAACACAAAGTTTGTTGGTTGTTCGCTGTTTCTTTTGACTCTCGATTTCATTTTCTTTTTTGAGGAATTGAATCCCGATTTCTTGATCCATAACAAACACGGTGTATCTCAATGCTCTTCGGTTGTAACCGAGGGACCGAACCGAATTATCGGTCCACCGAATTCTCGGTCATCGTTTTTTGGTAGGACCGAACGGTCATTAAATTTAGGAAACCGAATTTTAAGATAATCCGAAGCACCGAACCGAACGGTTCGGTTTAACCGAATGCCCAGCCCTAGCTATAAGGAATAAATTAGTATATTTCTGCTTAGTTGGAGGAAAGAACGGACTCCCATTTTATTCCTAAACGTCTAGACTAAGAGCAAGTACAATAGAGTTGAGCCAGCGGGCTATAAGGAATAAACTAGTATATTTCTGCTTAGTTGGAGGAAAGAGAAGAGGAGAGAAAAAGTAAGCGGACTCTTCGTGAAGAGCCAGCTCTAGCATGTGCTCCTAGGCACTTTGTGAGAATGAAAGGTGGACCACATAATAAAAAAGTAATACACTCTTTTGATCTATTATTGTACATGTTGATTATAAGATGGACTGTAGATGACATGGCACTGGCTTATAGCCAGCAGCTGGCTATACCATTAACCATGCTCTAACCGATGTATCTCAAACACGTCTTAAATCTGAGGGCAATATGAGGCTGTCTGGGCACCCCAGACACTCCTGCCACCTCAGCTAGCACACGGACCCATAAACCATCCACACTTTTCCTTTCATCTCTCTCCTCACGCCCATGGCCGAAGCAAATAAATAAATTTACCGGTTCCGGGAGGTACCGGTTAGGAATTGATCGTCCATCAATTTCATCTAGATCCGTGAGACCAGTTGCGTATAAACATGCAAAACATTTCGCACCACTATACTGAGACTAGCCACAATGGACAATGCTCATGTTACTACTCTATGTTACTACCTCTATAGTAGGGAGTAACATATGTGTGGTAACATGCAACATTTTATTTATTAAGCTATAGAGTCATCTTGCCTTGATATGTGTGATGTTACTCATACTATTAGTAACTACTCCCTCCGTTCCTAAATATAAGTCTTTGTAGAGATTCCACTATGAACCACATACGGATGTATATAGATGCATTTTGAGTGTAGATTCACTCATTTTGCTCCGTATGTAGTCCATAGTGAAATCTCTACAAAGACTTACATTTAGGAGCGGAGGAAGTAGCTATGTTACCACATACCTCTCTTTCTTCATTTATTGCTTGCCACATCATCTATTTCATCTAGATATGTGTGATGTTACTACCTATGTTACTCCCATTGTGGGTAGTCTGAGCAATACGGGCTGACACACCTGACATCTTTTCAGAGGAAAAAGAGTGCGAGGCTGGATGACCACATGCATGTAATATTCTCTCTCCCACATAAAGACTTGGGTTTTAATTTCAGGACCACAATTTAAATGACTGATAACTTGTCAACCATATTTCTGTTTTTGTAAATTCTTATATATTTGAATCCAGGACGACAAGACCTTTCAAACAAGACCAATATTGGATACATTTTGACTAGTTTGAATTTTATGTATCATATTTCAATTTTAGTTCATTTTGACTATTTCACTTATCTCAAACGACTAATTTCATTCATTTCAATTGAAAAGCATATTTCAATTTTCCGAAACGGATTTCAATTGAAAAACTATTTCACTCATTTCGATAAACATATTTTACTCACTCCTATCAAATTATTTCTCTAATTTGAAAATACATATTTCACTCATTTACAGAACATATTAGATTCACCCATAGAGAACTAATTTCACTCATAAAAAATATATAGGTTTTAAAACAATATTTCACTCATTTCAAGAAACTAATTAAAATACCATATTTCACTTGTTTGAAAAAAAGTGATTTCACTCATTACAAAAGATAGATTTCGCTCATCTCACTAGTTTTCAAAACACATAACACTCACAATATACACATTGAAATAAGGAGTTTAAAAATATTAATTTAAAAACAATTTCATTCATTTAAAAAATATCATTCAAATAAAAATTATTTTACTCATTTTAGAAAGTTTATTTCACTCATTTGAAATACTAATTTCGCTCACTCCATTTGAAAAGACATGCTTGAATTATTTCACTCATTTTAGAAAACTGATTTCACTCATTTTAAAACAAAATTTCACTAATTTTATAAATAGTTTGAAATAATCAGCTTCACATTCCACTAGATTCAGAAAACACATTACACTCGTTTACACCAGTTAGATTTTACTCATTTTGGAAATCACATTTCACTATATTTAACGTATTTCACACCGAAATATGTGTAATATGTATGGAAAACAAATTTCACTCATCTAAAGAAAATAATTTCACATGGTTGAGAAAACATACTTCACTCAGTAGAGAAAACATATTTCACATGGTCCCATCGATCTGATATTGATTTGACTTAAAGCAGAAACACAAGAAATTATTTAGATCAATACTTTGATATACACATGCATGTGGTCCCACACCTTTACACATGGCAGCAAGGCATTGGTGAGAGAATCACCGTGTCAGCGACCCAAATACAGTTACAGTCTCAGGTGACAAGCTTGCCGCCAAATCAGCAAGGAGAAACAGTGTGGCCGAGGAAAGGCAACATACCACCAATCAGGGACAAGGGCGCGTCACCTCCAGTCCACCTCGGATCAAACAGCCTAATAGCAGGTACGTGGGGCCAAAGTGGGTGAGCTCTACATAATGGACCAGTCGCGAGGTACTCGTCATCTGGTGGGATCAGGCAATCGGCAAGGCACGACACAGCTCCTGTATTTTCTTGCTTTCTTTCTTCCTCCCAAAGACAAAGTATATTCCTGTAAGCTACTTGTGAGTGCTAAGTACCAGATCAGAGATCCATTGCCTAACATCGTGGTATCAGACAGCCACCTACCACCCTTCTCTGCCGCCGCCACCACCTACCACCCTCGTCGCCGCTGCCGCCGCCCTGGAAACTCGCGGCCAGAAGCAAGCTCGCGATCGCCTCATCGCTACCATGGACTCCGCCCTGAAGGCCTACCTTGACAAGATGAGCGGCGAAGCCGCAACCCGCACCAACGAGATGTGCGAAGAGGCCGCCGCCCGCGCCATCAAGCAAGACAGCGACAACACCGCAATCCTCCAGGCCTTGGCGACACAAACAACGCGGATCGACTGCCTCATCACCTGGAAGCCGGAACTGGAAGCGCGCTTCGCGCAATTGGAGCTCTTGGTCGTGGCTCTGCAAGCGGCGGGGCCTTCAGTGCCGCCATCCAACGGATCACCACCGCTAGTGACCTCTCCTCTGGTCACACGTGAGATCCAAGGGCAACTAAGCCGCGGCGCATCTCTACACACCGGGGATCCCTCGTCGGTGACCCCCCAGTTACCGACGACGAGCCTGGTCACTGCTATGACCATGATCCCGTCTCAGATCTCATCTCCTCTGTCTTCGCAAGTGCTTGCGGCTATGGGTCAAGCGCCGCGCAGATCACATTTCCCAATTTCACAGGCGAGAACCCACTGCTGGGGAACGTAGTATTTTAAAAAATTTGCTTACGTTCACGCAAGATCTATCTAGGAGAAGCATAGCAACGAGCGGGAGAGTGTGTCTACGTACCCTCGTAGACCGAAAGCGAAAGCATTTAGTAACGCTGTTGATGTAGTCGAACGTCTTCGCGATCTAACCGATCAAGTACCGAACGCACGACACCTCCACGATCTGCACACGTTCAGCTCGGTGACGTCCCTCGTACTCTTGATCCAGCTAAGGCCGAGGGAGAGTTTCCTCAGCATGACGGCGTGGTGACGGTGATGATGAAGTTACCGATGCAGGGCTTCGCCTAAGCACTACGACGATATGACCGAGGTGTGTAACTGTGGAAGGGGGCACCGCACACAGCTAAAAGATCAACTTGTGTGTCTTGGGGTGCCCCCTTGGCCATGTATATAAAGGAGGGAGGAGGAGGAGGTCGGCCTAGGAGGGGCGTGCCTATAGGGGGAGTCCAACTAGGATTCCCAATCCTAGTTGGAGTCCCCTTCCTTTTCTAAGAGGGGAGAGAGGGAAGGAGTAGGAGAAGGAGAAGGAAAGAGAGGGGGGCGCCGCCCCCTCCCTAGTCCAATTCGGACTTGCCATGGGGGGGGGGGGGCGGCCACCCCTTGAGGCCCTTCTCTTCTTTCCCGTATGGTCCATTAAGGCCCACTACTTTCTCCAGTGAATTCCCGTAACTCTCCGGTACTCCGAAAAATACTCGAATCACTCGGAACCTTTTCGATGTCCGAATATAGCCTTCCAATATATCGATCTTTACGTCTCGACCATTTCGAGACTCCTTGTCATGTCCGTGATCTCATCCGAGACTCCTAACAACCTTTGGTACATCAAATCACATAACTCATAATACAAATCGTCATCGAACGTTAAGCGTGCGGACCCTACGGGTTCGAGTACTATGTAGACACGACCGAGACACATCTCCGGTCAATAACGAATAGCGGAACTTGGATGCTCATATTGGTTCCTACATATTCTACAAAGATCTTTATCGGTCAAACCACATAACAACATACGTTGTTCCCTTTGTCATCGGTATGTTACTTGGCCGAGATTCGGTCGTCGGTATCATCATACCTAGTTCAATCTGGTTACAGGCAAGTCTCTTTACTCGTTCCATAATGCATCATCCCCAACTAACTCATTAGTCACATTGCTTGCAAGTTTTATAGTGATGTGCATTACCGAGAGGGCCCAGAGATACCTCTCCGATACACGGAGTGACAAATCCTAATCTCGATCTATGCCAACCCAACAAACACCTTCGGATACACCTGCAGAGTATCTTTATAATCACCTAGTTACGTTGTGACGTTTGATAGCACACAAGGTGTTCCTCCGGTATTCGGTAGTTGCATAATCTGATAGTTAGAGGAACATGTATAAGTCATGAAGAAAGCAATAGCAATAAAACTCAATGATCATAATGCTAAGCTAGCGGATGGGTCTTGTCCATCACATCATTCTCTAATGATGTGATCCCATTCATCAAATAACAACACATGTCTATGGTCAGGAAACATAACCATCTTTGATTAACGATCTAGTCAAGTAGAGGCATACTAGGGACACTCTGTTTTGTCTATGTATTCACACATGTACTAAGTTTCCGGTTAATACAATTCTAGCATGAATAATAAACATTTATCATGATATAAGGAAATATAAATAACAACTTTATTATTTCCTTTAGGGCATATTTCCTTCACCCACAGCTCTGGAAAACTCTCGCTGAGCAGTATTTCCAAATGTTTGCGGTTCAGGAATCGTATTGGGTGCCGATGGCAAGTCTAAATTTCTCGGGCCCGGCTGCCATCTGGCTGCAGTCGTTTCAACGCAAGATCGCCGGTCTTGCATGGGAATCGTTCACAGCTCTGCTGTACTCGATTCGAGCGTGATAAGCACCAACTCCTCATCCGTCAGTTTTACGCTATCCGTCAGACATATTCAGTTGCAGATTTCATTGATTGTTTTGAGACTCTGATGAATCATATGATCTCTTACGCTGAACTGACACATCCTTATTTTTTCTTACACGATTAATCGAGGGACCGTGGACAGATATTCGTGCAGTGCTGCTCATTCAGAGACCTCTCGATCTCGATATGACGTGTTCTCTTGCCTTGCTCTAAGAGGAAGTGGCTGATGGGGAGAAACCTTGCGCACCGGGTACAACTGCTCGACGGTGCCACGTTTCATGGTAATCAATACACCGAGTCTGCCTGCGAGTTCTGCAAAACTATCCACACCAACATCCAAAGCAGAAGATCACCGAGGTACAGAAGCAGCGAGGGCGGGAGCAGAGAGCAGCAAGATAGCACCGCTGTGTTCCTTCAGACGAGCAGCAATATAAATAACAACTTTGAAAAACTCCTTTCAAACACTCCTTTATGCTTTCCAGAAAATTCTACATCATTTTCGATCAACAATATGTCATTCACATATACTTATCAGAAAGGCTGTAGTGCTCCCACTCACTTTCTTGTAAATGCAGGCTTCACCGCAAGTCTGTATAAAACTATATGCTTTGATCAACTCATCAAAGAGTATATTCCAACTCCGAGATGCTTGCACCAGTCCATAAATGGATCGCTGTAGCTTGCACATTTTGTTAGCACCTTTTGGATTGACAAAACCTTCTGGTTGTATCATATACAACTCTTCTTTAATAAATCCATTAAGGAATGCAGTTTTGATATCCATTTGTCAGATTTCATAAAATGTGGCAATTGCTAACATGATTCGGACAAACTTTAAGCAATGATATGAGTGAGAAAATCTCATCGTAGTCAACATCTTAAACTTGTCAAAAACCCTTTTCGACAAGTCGAGTGTCGGTGTCAAAACCGGCGGATCTCGGGTAGGGGGTCCCGAACTGTGCGTCTAGGCGGATGGTAACATGAGACAAGGGACACGATGTTTTTACCCAGGTTCGGGCCCTCTCGATGGAGGTAAAACCCTACTCCTGCTTGATTGATATTGATGATATGTGTAGTACAAGAGTAGATCTACCACGAGATCAAAGAGGCTAAACCCTAGAAGCTAGCCTATGGTATGATTGTTGTTCGTCCTACGGACTAAAACTCTCCGATTTATATAGGCACCGAAGAGGGTTTGGGTTACACAGAGTCGGTTGCAATGGTAGGAGATCTACATATCCGTATCGCCAAGCTTGCCTTCCACGCCAAGGAAAGTCCCATCCGGACACGGGACGAAGTCTTAAATCTTGTATCTTCATAGTCCAGGAGTCCGGCCAAAGGCTATAGTCCGGCCATCCGGACACCCCCTAATCCAGGACTCCCTCAGTAGCCCCTGAACCAGGCTTCAATGACGACGAGTCCGGCACGCATATTGTCTTCGGCATTGCAAGGCGGGTTCCTCTTCTGAATAATCCATAGAAGATTTTGAACACTAGGATAGTGTCCGGCTCTGCAAAATAAGTTCCACATACCACCGTAGAGAGAATATTATTTACGCAAGTTCAATCTACTGACGTATTTCGTGGCGTGACATCACACCACAGCCAAGCCTTTATTCGTTTTTACTGTTCCACCTCAGCGCGTTTAGCGAGGCGGTTTCCTTGGCACGTCTTGTCAAAGCAGAGATCGTGTCCCCTTATTCCGGGATTCTCATCAATACGGGCGTGGGTAACCCAACCGCGCCATTGATTACGGCGCTTGGGAGATAAGTGAGTTTTACCAGGCTGGTGGGGACGCATAGTTTCGTCCGTCCATATAAGGGGATAAGGTTCCACTTTTTCACACTCGCCTTCTTCCTCCTTTGCTCATCCATCTCCGCGTACTCAAGCTCCAGCGCCCAAGTCCGCACATCTCGCCTCAACCTTCCCCAGCCATGTCCGGAGCGGGAGGCAAGTGGATGGCCTCCTCCGTCACGGAGGAGCACATCAAAAAGTTGAGGAAAGCCGGATACCTGCACAACGACATTGCGCACCGGCTTCCAAACGAGGGACAGCTCGTCCCCACCCCCAGGCCCCATGAGAGGGTGGTGTTCCTCCCCCATTTCCTCCGCGGACTGGGCTTCCCACTCCACCGATTTGTCCGGGGGCTCATGTTCTACTATGGCCTGGATTTCCATGATCTGGCCCCAAACTTCATCCTCAACATCTCGGCGTCTATCGTTGTGTGTGAGGCTTTCCTCCGCATGAAGCCCCACTTCGGCTTATGGCTGAAGACCTTCAATGTCAAGCCGAAGGTAGTGGGCGGCCAGCAGGCGGAGTGCGGAGGCGCCATGGTGGGCAAGATGCCCAACGTTATATGGCTCGAGGGCTCCTTCATGGAAACCATCAAAGGGTGGCAATCAAGGTGGTTCTACATCACCGAGCCGCGTGACCCTGAATGGGCAGCGGCCCCCGAATTCCGATCTGGCATCCCCACATGGCTCACCTCCTGGAAAGAGAAGGGCCTGACATGGGGTAATTTGGAAGAGCTGACCGGACTCCAAACCTGCGTTCAAAACCTTGTCAACAAGAAGATCAAGCTCGTCAACGTAGTCCAGGTCATGCTCATCCGCCGGATCCTCCCGTGCCAACAATGGGCCGTCAACTTGTGGGAGTTTGATCCGGCACAGCACCAAACCTTGAGCAGGCTCTTCGACACTACGTATGAAGATGCCTGAAAGGTGCTGTTCAAGGGCGCCGAGGCTCCCGCATCCGCTACCGAAGATCGCGGATTCAACTCGCAGCGTCAAGCCGGCGAGGTAAGCTATTTTACCCTTTACAGGACACTTGTTTTTCATAGTTTGACTCTATGCGGGATCTAAACTCCCTTACCTTTGACAGGCCTGGCAGAAGAAGTCCGGGCAGGTTAACTGCTCGGCTCCCTTACCAGAAGACCCAGCGGACGCCCGATTGACGAGGCTGCTGGTTCCGGCACCTCACGTGGTGCCGGAGAAGAAGGCCACAGGAACCCGAAAGAGTTCCCGGCGTCGGGTGGTATCGGACTCATCGTCTGATGACTCCGAGGCGGACTCCTCCCGTGAAGACGAGGAGGAGAAAAAAGAGGCCTCTCCCCCAGCGGGGGGAGAGAAGAAAAGGAAGGCCTCTCCAACTAGGGAGGCCGGAGGGTCCAAGAAGGGAAGGACCCTTCATCCGGACTACTCCACCAACGCCGACGACGGTGAAGAGGAGTGGCCACCGAGGGTCAAGCCCCTGGCGACATCGTAAGTGTCCGGATACCAGAATAACTCATGGCGTTTCGTTTGTCG
The DNA here is from genome assembly GCA_963921465.1 of Triticum timopheevii. Lineage (NCBI taxonomy): Eukaryota > Viridiplantae > Streptophyta > Magnoliopsida > Poales > Poaceae > Triticum > Triticum timopheevii. The sequence goes on from OY997274.1 coordinate 276,609,358, forward strand.
CATAGAATCTCCTAACGCCGAGTACAACCCTGCAGCCCGCCCAAGGACGGGCTCGACACTTCAACGAGCGGCTCCCTGGCTCCGTCGGACGTGAATAGCACTTCACTTCCGGCCGCCTCCTCTCCTCGCGTTGCGGATGACGCCAAGGTGGGGTCCCAAAAGGGGCCCAGCCCGGAGGAGGAGGTCCCGGAGGTGCCGCAAGGCAACCTTCCGGACTTCGGGCACAAGGGGGATCAAACCCCGAAGGGTTCTGAGTCCGGCCCTGAGCCGGACTCCGCACCGGAACCTTCAGTGGTCCCGGAGTCCTGCAGGCGGCCCCTTCGTAAGAAGGGCGAGACTGCGATACCGGTGACCTCCGTCCAACCAGAGGCACCAGATAATTTGCTGGAGGCGCTTAACGGTGCCTCCATCGACGAGGAGCACCGCACTGTTATGAGTGTGGTGGTCCAGAAAGTTCAGTCCGCCAAGAGCGGGCTGACTGAAGCCTGTGCCAGCCTTCTGACAGGCTCTTGAGAGCGCCAAAGCCGCTAAGGCAGAAGCCCAAAAAGCCCTCCAGGAAATTGAAGCAATAAAGAAGATAGCGGCGGGTAAGGCATTCTTCATGCAAAGCAAGCACGTGAAAGTGAATTACTTGTTACTTACCCAAATCCGGAGCTCTCCAGGAGCATTCGCAGATCTACCCCGCAGTGTGTCTGACGTTGCCGCATTCTATCGGGCCAAGGAGGGGAGCTCGATGGAGAAGGTGTTCTGGTCTCAGTATGCTGAGGTCGGACACCCGGTGCCCTTGAGCGACCAGCTGAAGCAGCTGGTCGAGCTCCATAAGGTGGCCGAACATGCCATGAAGGGCCTCATAGTTCGGCTATGGCCTAAAGAAGCCATGCCTGGGAGCTACTTCGGGCTGGTGAGGCGGCTGGTGGATGCCTGTCCATGGATTGAAGTCGTCAAGTGCTCCGTCTGCATCGAAGGTGCCCGTAGGGCCCTTGCCCGTGCTAAAGTGCACTGGGGCAAGATGGACGCTCCACCGCCGGGCAGGGAGTATCGCACACCCGAGATGTATTATGCGGGCGTCCTGAAGGGTGCCCGCCTTATAGCGGGCGAATGCTCCAAAGATGTAATTTTTGAGTAAACTCACATTTGTTATCTTGTACGCTTGAAAACTTGTTCATATGCGCTAAGCAACGCTTGTGAATTTAAAATATTACCTTCTGTGCGGCTGTTTATTAAATTTGAGAGATGGCGAGTCGTCGGCTTCTGCCCCCATGCCACGAGTGCTGGGGTGTTCGGGATAAACTTGAGTGCTCTTTTTCCCATTCTTGGGTCCTTCGAGGTAGGCGCTCAACACAACGAACAAGGCAACCGGACTATAATGCTTGAACACTCCCACTTAGCCATAAAATTCTATAATCTTAAATTTCGGCGAAGCCCCTAGTATTCAGAAGACCGGATTCGGGGCACTATCCACGCCTGGGCCGGACAAAGCCGACTCCTCGCTCTAAGCGGCATAAGTCTTTAGGGACTCGAAAAACCTCTCGAACAGCGACCGGCTCTCGCCCTATCATGACGGTCAGTTTTAGCTTTCTCCACTAAGGTGCTCAACCCAGCTCAACCGGGGCACAATCGCAGTGGTTCTCCCAGCGCTACCTTAGCCGATATAACGGAACGTAAGGTACCAAAACATGGGAGCCGGGCAAACCCAACTATTGACCCAAGACATGATTCGGAGCCGATGCATATAATGCTATAAGTTCGGGGTGCCGCACTTGTGAAAGTGTTCGGACTTATCACACCATATTTTGGGGTACTTAAGCCCCTGGTGTATTTGGCCGTACCAAAGCGTACGGATGCAACAAGTCATAAGTGAACATATATATATAAAGAAAGGAATGCAATAATAGGCAAAAGCTATGAATTGTTTATTCAAAAAGGCTGCAGTAAAAGCAGAACGATATAAATAGTGCGATAAGCAAGGGACGGGACTATTTGACATGTCTCCCTCCAGGAGCGAGCTGCGGAATGATATGTAAAACAAGTATACTGCTCGTTATAGAGACCACCTGGACACTCGACGTAGCTTTCTGCTTCCCTGGCTGTTGCATCGTGTGTTCGGCGATTCTACTGCCGGACAGGGTTTCTTGAGAAAGGAGTCCTGAAAGTAAGGGAAAAAAGAAGAATGACACAATTGGGAGCCCCTGGTGCGGTTGAGCCGCATTCTGGGCCTACCGTGGTCATGCCCCTCCCCCTATGCCCATGGTATTTCCAAAGCGTAATTATGTACGCGTAGTACTGGTTTCGCAATTTCGCGAGGGCTGGGGTTGGTGCCGCATTGCTACGCGTGCTCGGAACGTGCCAGGCGGTCTTGTTGTAGGTTACTCCGGGCGCGCTTGACAGTGTCCGGACATTTAATAGCCGGACTCGAGAACTGCCTTAAGAGGCTACTTTGTACTTCTGCCGCGAGGGCCGCCGTATGCTCCTCCGTTCGGAGGGAGCGTTCGGTGTTTCCGTTGACCGTAATGACTCCTCGAGGGCCTGGAATCTTGAGCTTGAGGTATGCGTAGTGCGGCACCGCATTGAACTTTGCAAATGCGGTTCGTCCGAACAGTGCGTGATAGCCGCTGCGGAACGGGACTATGTCGAAGATTAATTCCTCGCTTCGGAAGTTATCCGGTGATCCGAAGACCACTTCAAGTGTAACTGAGCCTGTACAGTTGGCCTCTACACCTGGTATGACGCCTTTGAAGGTCGTCTTTGTGGGTTTAATCCTTGAAGGGTCTATGCCCATTTTGCACACTGTATCCTGATAAAGCAGGTTCAGGCTGCTGCCGCCGTCCATCAGGACTCTAGTGAGGTGAAATCCGTCAACGATTGGGTCTAGAACCAATGCGGCGAATCCGCCATGGCGGATACTAGTGGGGTGGTCCCTTCGATCAAAAGTGATCAGGCAGGAGGACCACGGATTGAACTTTGGGGCGACTGGCTCCATCGCATATACGTCCCTTAGTGCATGCTTCCGCTCCCTTTTGGGTATGTGGGTTGCGTATATCATGTTCACCGTCCGCACTTGTGGGGGGAAACCCTTCTGTCCTCTATTGTTCGGCGGCCGGGGCTCCTCCTCGTCGTTGCTATGCAGCCCCTTATCATTGTTTTCGGCATTTAACTTGCCTGCCTGCTTGAACACCCAACAATCCCTGTTGGTGTGATTGGCTGGCTTTTCGGGGGTGCCGTGTATCTGGCACGAGCGATCGAGTATTCGGTCCAAATTGGACGGGCCCGGAGTATTTATTTTGAACGGCTTTTTCCACTGACCGGGTTTAGAGCCTCTGAATCCGGCATTGACTACCGTATCTTCAGCATTATCGCCATTAATGCGGCGCTTGTGCTTGTTGCGACGCGACCTGCCGTTACTGTCCTTGGTATCCAAACTACTAGGGCTCTTGGTCATGTTGTTACTACGAGCTAGCCAGCTGTCCTCTCCCGCGCAAAAGCGGGTCATGAGTGTTGTGAGGGCTGCCATGGATTTCGGCTTTTCCTGTCCTAGGTGCCGGGCAAGCCACTCATCGCGGATGTTATGTTTGAAGGCTGCAAGGGCCTTTGCATCCGGACAGTCGATGATTTGATTTTTCTTGGTTAGGAACCGTGTCTAGAACTCTCTGGCCGATTCTTCTGGCTGCTGAAATATGGCTTAGGTCATCGGCGTCTGGTGGTCGCACATAAGTGCCCTGGAAATTGTCGAGGAATGCGGCTTCCAGGTCTTCCCAACAGCCAATTGACTCTGCTGGCAAGCTGTTAAGCCAATGCCGAGCTAGCCCTTTAAGCTTGAGTGGGAGGTATTTGATGGCGTGTAGATCATCACCGCGGGCCATGTGGATATGAAGGAGGTAGTCCTCGATCCAGACCGCAGGATCTGTTGTGCCATCATATGATTCAATGTTTACGGGTTTGAAACCCTCAGGGATTTGATGATCCATCACTTCTTCTGTGAAGCATAGTGGGTGTGCGGCGCCTCTATATTGGGCTATATCACGACGCAGCTGAAATGAGCTTTGTCTACTGTGTTCGGCCCGGCCGGAATTGCCATGTCCGGCGTGATGGTTATCATCACGTATCGTGGGGCGCCCATGCGATCCGTAGATTGATCTTGTTTGCCTTGCCTTGTCCTCCAATATATCCCGCAGGTCTGGTGCATTTCCCCGTGCCTTGGTATTTTTTGAGTGGCGCCGGGGTGCGGCTTGAGTGGAGGGCCGAGAGGCCTCTCTGTCGCGGCCATGAGGTGGCCGGTCGGCCGTATCATGCGCTGGTGATGTAGGTTTAGGTTCTTCCTCCTCTAATAGGGGTAGCAGCCTGTGTTTTGGGTAGTTCTTGGAGGGATTTCTTACTCTTCGGCCGCGAGGACTTCAGTCCATCTGTCGGCTAGCAAGTCTTGGTCAGCTCTAAGCTGTTGCTGCTTTTTCTTGAGGCTGCTTGCCATGGCTATAAGCCTATGTTTGAAACGCTCTTGTTCGACGGGATCCTCGGGCATGACAAATTCGTCGTCGTCGAGGCTTGCCTCGTCTTTGGAGGGAGGCATGTAATTATCGTCTTCTACCTCTCTGCCTGCCACTCTCTCATGAGGGCTGGCTTCTCCATCCTCCCGCACTGAATCCTGCTGGAGGGAGTTGTCTTCGGCACTGTCCGGGGTGTTATTGTCCTTCATGCCGGAATCACCATTTTTGTTGTGGCGGGATTTAGAGCGGCGCCGCTGACGCCGACGCTTAGGCTGTTTCTTGGAGGGGTCATCCTCCGTTGTTCCATCACCATTCCCATCTTTTGGGGTGTCCACCATGTAAATGTCGTATGACGAGGTGGCCTTCCAGTGCCTTGTAGGCGCTGGTTCTTGGTCGTCTCCTACATCGTCGTCCATACCGTTGATGTCTTTGGAGTCGAAGGCAAGCATGTCGGTTAGGTCATCGACAGTGGCTAAGAAGTGGGTGGTGGGTGGGCTTTGAATTTCTTCGTCGTCCGCATCCCAACCGTCCTGACCATAATCCGGCCAGGGCTCTCCTGATAAAGAGAGAAACTTTAGCGAATTCAGGATGTCGCCAAAGGGCGAGTGCTACGTCTTGAGCTTGCGTTGGTTTTCCCCGAAGAGGAGAGGATGGTGCAACACAGTAGCGTAAGTATTTCCCTCAGTTTTTGAGAACCAAGGTATCAATCCAGTAGGAGGTCACGCGCAAGTCCCTCGTACCTGCACAACACGATAGAAACTCGCAACCAATGCTTAGGGGTTGTCAATCCCTTCACGGTCACTTACGAGAGTGAGATCTGATAGAGATAATATTTTTGGTATTTTTGATAGATAGATGCAAAGTAAAAAGTAAAGGCAAAGTAAAAACAAAGCAAGTAAATAAAGTGATATAGATTGATATGATGAGAATAGACCCGGGGGCCATAGGTTTCACTAGTGGCTTCTCTCAAGAGCATAAGTATTCTACGGTGGGTGAACAAATTACTATTGAGCAATTGATAGAATTGAGCATAGTTATGAGTATATCTAGGCAATGATCATGTATATAGGCATCACGTCCGTGACAAGTAGATCGAAACGATTCTGCATCTACTACTATTACTCCACTCATCGACCGCTATCCAACATGCATCTAGAGTATTAAGTTAAAAACAGAGTAACGCTTTAAGCAAGATGACATGATGTAGAGGGATAAATTCATGCAGTATGATAAAAACCCCATCTTGTTATCCTCGATGGCAACAATATAATACGTGCCTTGCAACTCTTTCTGTCACTGAGTAAGGACACCACAAGATTGAACCCAAATCCATGCACTTCTCCCATTGCAAGAACTAGCAATCTAGTTGGCCAAACCAAACGGATAATTCGAAGAGACTTGCAAAGATAACTCAATCATACATAAAAGAATTCTGAGAAGAATCAAATATTTTCCATAGACAATACTGGATCATAAACCCACAATTCATCGGTCTCAACAAACACACCACAAAAAGAAGATTACATCGAATAGATCTCCACGAGAGAGGGGGATAACATTGTATTGAGATCCAAAAAGAGAGAAGAAGCCATCTAGCTACTAGCTATGGACCCGAAGTTCTGAAGTAAACTACTCACACGTCATCGGAGGGGCTATGGTGATGATGTAGAAGCCCTCCGTGGTGGATGCCCCCTCCGACGGAGCTCCGGAACAGGCCCCAAGATGGGATCTCGTGGATACAGAAGGTTACGGCAGTGGAATTAGGTTTTTGGCTCCTTTCTGATTATACGGGGATACGTAGGTATATATAGGAGGAAGGAGTACGTCGGTGGAGCTCCGAGGGGCCCACGAGGTAGGGGGCGCACCCAGGGGGGCGCCCTCCACCCTCGTGACCTCCTCGGAAGCTTCTTGGAGTAGGGTCCAAGTCTCCTGGATCACGTTCGGTTGGAAAATCACGATCCCGAAGGTTTCATTCCATTTGGACTCCGTTTGATATTCTGTTTCTTCAAAATACTAAAAAAGGCAAAAAACAACAATTCTGGGCTGGGCCTCCGGTTAATAGGTTAGTCCCAAAAGTAATATAAAAGTGAAAAATAAAACCCAATATAGTCCAAAACAGTAGATAAAGTAGCATGGAGCAATCAAAAATTATAGAAACGTTGGAGACGTATCAAGCATCCCCAAGCTTAATTCCTGCTCGTCCTCGAGTAGGTAAATGATAAAAAAATAATTTTTGATGCGGAGTGATACTTTGGCATAATTTCAATGTAAATCTTCTTAATTGTGATATGAATATTCAGATCCGAAAGATTCAAGACAAAAGTTCATATTGACACAAAAATAATAATACTTCAAGCATACTAATCAAAGTAATCATGTCTTCTCAAAATAACATGGCAAAAGAAAGTTCATCCCTACAAAATCATATAGTTAGGCTATGCTTCGTTTTCGTCACACAAAGATGTTCCCAACTTCTATACCCCCGATGACAAGCCAAGCAATTGTTTCATACTTAAATAATCTCAAACTTTTTCAACCTTCACGCAATACATGAGCGTGAGCCATGGATATAGCACTATGGGTGGAATAGAATATGATGATGGGGATTATGTGGAGAAGACAAAAAAGGAGAAAGTCTCACATCAACGAGGCTAATCAATGAGCTATGGAGATGCCCATCGATTGATGTTAATGCAAGGAGTAGGGATTGCCATGCAACGGATGCACTAGAGCTATGAATGCTCAACAAAAGAAAACTAGTGGGTGTGCATCCAACTTGCTTGCTCATGAAGACCTAGGGCATTTTGAGGAAGCCCATCGTAGGAATATACAAGCCAAGTTCTATAATGAAAAATTCCCACTAGTATGAACAAGACAACTTACGAGACTCACTATAGGAAAAACATGGTGCTACTTTGAAGCACAATATATGAGACTCACTACATGAAGAACAAGGTGCTACTTTGAAGCACAAGTGTGGAAAAAGAGATAGTAGCTTTGCCCTTTTTTTTTGGGCCTTTCTCTTTTTTTTGGCCTCTCTCTTTTTTTCATTTGGGCAATGCTCTAATGATGATCATCACACTTTCATTACAACATATGAATTACAACTCGATAAAAGAACAAGATATGACTCTATATGAATGCCTCCGGCGGTGTACCGGGATGGTGCAATGAATCAAGAGTGACATGTATGAAAAATAATGCAAGGTGGCTTTGCCACAAATACGATGACAACTACAAGATCATGCAATGGCAATATGACAAAAGTAATGCATGTCACGATGATGATGGTGGAAGTTGCATGGCAATATATCTTGGAATGGCTATGGAAATGCCATGATAGGTAGGTATGGTGGCTGTTTTGAGGAAGATAATAGGAGGTTTATGTGTGATAGAGCGTATCGTATCACGGGGTTTGGATGCACCGGTGAAGTTTGCACCAACTCTCAAGGTGAGAAAGGGCAATGCACGGTATCGAAGAGGCTAGCAAAGGCGGAAAGATGAGAGTGCGTATAATCCATGGACTCAACATTAGTCAAAAGAACTCATATACTTATTGCAAAAATATAGAAGTCATCAAAAATCAAGTACTACGCGCATGCTCCTAGGGTGATAGATTGGTAGGAAAAGACCATCGCTCGTCCCCGACCGCCACTCGTAAGGATGCACAAGCCAGGTACATTTCATGTTTCAAATTTGTTACATAACTTTAACCATACGTGCATGCTACGGGACTTGCAAACTTCAACAAAAGTATTTATCAAATTCATAATCACCCAACTAGCACAACTTTGGTATTATTACCTCCACATCTCAAAACAATTATCAAGCATCAAACTTATCTTAGTATTCAACGCACTCAAAAGAAAGTTTCACATATCTTGAATACCAAGTATATTAACATTAAGCAAATTACCATGCTATTAACGACTCTCAAAATAATCTAAGTGAAGCATGAGAGATCAAGTTTCTTTAAAACAAATCCACCACCGTGCTCAAAAATATCTAAGTGAATCACTAGAGAAAAAATTATCACGCTCAAAAAGATATAAGTGAAGCACTATGAGCAAACTATCAAGCTCAAAAGATATAAGTGAAGAACATAGAGTATTCTAACAAATTTCAATTCATGTATGGCTCTCTCAAAAGGTGTGCACAGCAAAGATGATTGTGGTAAACTAACAAGCAAAGACACAAATAATACAAGACACTCCAAGCAAAACACATATCATGTTGGTGAATAAAAATATAGCTCCAAGTAAATTACCGATGGAAGTGGACGAAAGAGGGGATGCCTTCCGGGGCATCCCCAAGCTTTGACTTTTTGGTGTCCTTGGATTATCTTGGGGGTGCCATGGGCATCCCCAAGCTTAGGCTCTTGCCACTCCTTGTTCCATAATCCATCAAAAGAATTCACCCAAAACTTGAAAACTTCACAACACAAAACTCAACAGAAATCTCGTGAGCTCTGTTAGAGAAAGAAAACAAAAGACTACTTCAAAGTACTGTAATGAACTCATTCTTTATTTATATTGGTGTTAAACCTACTGTATTCCAACTTCTCTATGGTTTATAAACTATTTTACTAGCCATAGATTCATCAAAATAAGCAAACAACACACGAAAAACAGAATCTGTCAAAAACAGAATAGTCTGTAGTAATCTGTAACTAACGCAAACTTCTAGAACTCTAAAAATTCTACCAAAATAGGAAGTCCTGGACAATTTGTTTATTGATCATCAGCAAAAAGAATCAACGCAAAAGCACTCTCCAGTAAAAAATGGCAGCTAATTTTGTGAGCGCTAAAGTTTCTGTTTTTCAGCAGAATCAAATCAACTATCATCGTAGGTTATCCTATAGGTCCTACTTGGCACAAACACTAATTAAAACATAAAACCACATCCAAACAGAAGGTAGATGGATTATTTATTCCTAAACAGAGGCAAAAACAAAAAACACAAAATAAAATTGGGTTGCCTCCCAAAAAGCGCTATCGTTTAACGCCCCTAGCTAGGCATTGATAATTTTAACGATGCTCACATCAAAGACAAGAATTAAAGCACAAAGAGAGCATCATGAAAAACGTGACAAACACATCTAAGTCTAACATCTTTCCTATGCATAGGCATCTTATAGGCAAACAAATTATCATAGCAAGCAAAAACTAGCATATGCAAGGAAGCGGAAAGAAACAATAGCAATCTCAACATAACGAGAGGTAATTTATTATCATGAAAATTTTTACGACCATATTTTCCTCTCTCATAATAGTTACATGTAGGATCATAAGAAAATTCAACAATATATCTATCACATAACATATTTTCAACACGATCCACATGCATGCGAAGTTGACACTCTTCTAAAATAGTGGGATTAACATTAACTAAAGTCATGACCTCTTCAAACCCACTTTTATCAAAAATTTCATAAGATTGAATATTATCCAAATATGTGGGATCTAAAGTTGACACTCTTTCAAACCCAGTTTCAATATTATTGCAAACAATATTATCAATCTCATATTCATCATGGGGATCAAATAAATTTTCAAGATCATAAGAAGAATCACCCCAATCATGATCATTGCAACAAGTAGTAGACATAGCAAAACTAGAATCCCCAAGCTTAGGGTTTTGCATATTATTAGCATAATTGACATCAAGAGAATTTATAGTAAAATCATTGCAATCGTGCTTTTCATCGAAGGAACTACCAAGTATGGGTGCAATAGCAACGATCTCATGTTTAACATAAGGAACTATAGCAAATTCATCTTCATAAATATTGGCATCATGGCCACAAGAATAGCAAGCATCATGTTCATCAAGGGATATTTCAATCAAATCATCGGAATCATCATTATCTATAGATTCATGCATATCATTATTTTCTTCCAAAGCAACGGTCATTCTTTCAATAAACTCTTGGAAATAGACATTATGAGCAAGGTTTTCATTGCAATATTTAAGTATGACAAAATTTTAGATTTGTTGAGAGTAAAATCATACTTTTCAATCAAAGAAGCAACTTCATGAGCACCCTTAAAAACGACAAATTCTTCAATTTGTTCGATATCATAGTAACTATAAACACCCTTTGCATAAGAAGATAAGATTTCATTATCATTGAAATCACATAGGTAGGGAAGGTGTTTTTTAGGGTTCTTAGAGCAACAAGTAAAATCACACATTTCACAAAGATTCAAAGCATAGCATAGCAAACTATTTATATGATACCGTAAGAGTCTCCCCTTTTCAGACAAACGATGACGCACAAAATAAGCATGCTCATCGAAAGATTTCCCATCAACTAGGCTAGTTGGGGTTTCAGCACGAGCACATAAGGATCGAAGATGATCCAAGTAGAACACTTTAAGTGGATCCATATCATTAGATTTTCAGCAAGCGAAGATGCAAGCATATAGAAGGCACAAGGAAACACAAATAAAGATACATACGAGAAGAAGGCAAACGGGAAAGAGAGGAGGAGATTGGGAAAGAGAGGGCGAATAAAACGGCACGGGTGAAGTGGGGGAGAGGAAAACGAGAGGCAAATGGCAAATAATGTAATGCGAGAGATAGGGATTGCGATGGGTACTTGGTATGTTGACTTTTGCGTAAGCCTCCCTGGCAACGGCGCCAGAAATTCTTCTTGCTACATCTCGAGCTTGTGTTGGTTTTCCCCGAAGAGGAGAGGATGGTGCAGCACAGTAGCATAAGTATTTCCCTCAGTTTTTGAGAACCAAGGTATCAATCCAGTAGGAGGTCACGCGCAAGTCCCTCGTACCTGCACAACACGATAGCAACTCGCAACCAACGCTTAGGGGTTGTCAATCCCTTCACGGTCACTTACGAGAGTGAGATCTGATAGAGATAATATTTTTGGTATTTTTGGTAGATAGATGCAAAGTAAAAAGTAAAGGCAAAGTAAAAACAAAGCAAGTAAATAAAGTGATATAGATTGATATGATGAGAATAGACCCGGGGGCCATAGGTTGAATGTGCTAGTTATCGACTAGAGGGGGGGGGGGGGTGAATAGGCGATTTTTATGAAAGTCTTCAAAACTTGGAAGTTTCGAAGACAAACAACAGAAACAACCTAATTGATATGCAGCGGAAGATAAACTACCCTGAACAAGCCATAGTCAAGCATGTCATGATGTGAAAGTACAGGACAATAGCAGTCAGGTAGTAAGGATCAAGTTGGAAGATAGTATGAAGCCAATCAACAATAGTAGTCAAGCAATGAAGTCAAACAGATACACAGACAAGCAATGACTTCATAAAGACAAACTAAGTAAGGTTGGAAGAGATAGAACCAGTTTCTTGTTGAAGACACAGGATTTGTTGGACCAGTTCCAGTTGCTGTGACAACTGTACGTCTGGTTAGGGAGGCTGAGATTTAACTCAGAAGACCGTGTCTTCACCTTATTCCCCTTGAGCTAAGGACACCCAGTCCTCACCCAATCACTCTGGTAAGTCTTCAAGGGAGACTTCCAAACCTTCACAGACTTCGTTCACCGGCAATCCACAGTGACTCTTGGATGCTCAGAACGCGACGCCTAACCGGCTGGAGGATTCACAGTCCTCAAGTGTAATAAGTCTTCAGGTCACACAGACAGAAAGACTTCAGTGATGCCTAACACTCTTTGGCTCTGGGTGTTTGGGCTTTGTCCTCGCAAGGATTTCTCTCTCTCTCTCAAATGCTTCGAGGTGGGTTGCTCTCAAACGACAAAAGCCGTGCACAAACTCTGAGCAGCCACCAATTTATGGTGTAGGGCGGGGGCTATTTATAGCCACTAGGCAACCCAATCTGATTTGTCCAAAATGACCCTGGGTCACTAAGGAACTGACACGTGTTCCAACGGTCAGATTTCAAACACACGCGGCAACTTCACTTGGGCTACAAGCAAAGCTGACTCATCTAGCTCTGGATAAGATTTCCTCTCATTTTCTTCGCTCGAAGACATAGGATTTGGGTTGAGCATCACTTCAGTCACTCTGACTTAGTTCACTTGGACCCCACTTAACAGTACGGTGGTTCCTATGACTCAACAAAGAAGAAAATGAAACAGCGAATCCACATAGTCTTCGCGCTTCAAAGTCTTCACTCAATGTCTTCTCATGTCATAGTCTTCAAAATGAATATCTTCTCATACCACCATTGTCTTCAATGTCTTCATACATTTTTAGGGGTCATCTCCGGTAGGTAAACCGAATCAATGAGGGACACTACCTGCGTTATCCTGCAATTCTCACAAACGCATTAGTCCCTCAGCCAACTTTGTCGTCAATACTCCAAAACCAACTAGGGGTGGCACTAGATGCACTTACAATCTCCCCCTTTTTGGTGATTGATGACAAACTGGTTGAAGTTTTCAATGGGGATAAAGTATGTGAAATTGTAAGGATAGGAATTTGTCTTCATAAGTTGCAAGGGCTCCCCCTGAAGATGTGCATATAAGTAATTTGCTTTTGGAATGCAAATGCACATGGCAGGTTGTACTTGTGGAGTTCCACTTCAACTTATGAAGATAATTCATCATGCATGAAATGATATAGCAATAAGAATGACATGCATAATGAAAAATGGACGTCTGCGGAATGATCTAAGTGCAAAAGTTATCATCGCACATGCGGAATTTATCATCGCAAAGCAAATAAGTAGCAGAAGTAGCAGACGACCATCAAGTTTAGGTGTTACAACTCAAAGAACCAAATGTTTCAAAACGCAAGAGTTGTAAGCACGCAGCAAAATATAATGCAACCGCCCATGTGAACCCGCTTGAAGACTATCAACTCATATGCTTCTCCCCCTTTTGTCAGTAATGACCAAAAAGGTTTGAAGACATAGAGCATCTACTCGTCATCATGAGTAGGTGAAGCAGCAGGGTTGTCGTCGTTGGTTGGCGGTGCAGACAAGCTTGGTGCAGTGTCGATGCGCGCTGTAGTAGTTGGAGGTGGTGAAGTAGCGTCATCTTCATCATCGATCACTCTGGCATTAACTGTTGCCGCAGAAGAGGAATATTCAGAGTCTTCAAGAGATGGAGTTTGACGCAGGGTAGCAGTCCTTGGAGGGGTGGAGTCGAACTGGAATCGTTCATTGAAGCCATCATCTTGAAGATCAGCTTCAGCACTGAGCAGGATCAAACTCTTCCATGATCTTCGGCAAGTTTCATGAGCAACAAAGGCATTCTTGGTGGCAAGGTTGCGAATGCGGTTGACATCCACCAAGAGGCTTTGCATTTGGCGCTTGAGCCAGAAATGATGCTTATCCTGCTTTTGATGAAGAGCCACAAGAAGCTCTCGGTCATTAAGGACACGAGAACGCTACCGAGGCCTTTGCGCGATGGTACTCTCAGTAGCTTCAGTTGGCGCTCTGTGAGGCAGACGGGTGTTACCAGCTAGTGGATAGAATCTTGTTGCTGCATGAACACCTTCAATAGGCTGAGTGAAGCTTTGGTGCTCAATGTTCTGAAGACAAAGTGGCGTCTTGGCAGGGTCAGAGTATATAGCATCAACTGACATATCAACCTCGGGCAGAAAGATGATGTGATTGCGAGCAGAGGGCTGATAATCGACGGATGAGTGTCGCTTGATGAGGCGCATGACCCAGGGAGCATAGAACTTCAGACCAAACAGGTCAGAACCGAAAGCAGCAAGTTGCCTGATGAAGAATTCCTGAGTGTTGAAGCTGATGCCATTTAGAATATAGAAGACCAAAGTCTTCATGGCTCCTTCAAGCTTGGCCGATGATGAGTGTCCCTTGACTGGCCATAGAGTTCGCCTGATGATATGATATATAGTGCGAGGCAGATACTCAAGGTCTTCAACAAAGAAATGTGTGGGGTACTCAGCATCAGATGGCAAAGGCTTCATCATGCTCAGCATCTGGCTCATGTTAGGTTCTGGCTTATGAAAGATGCTCTCCACAGCATTGCGGTGTAGCTGATAGTTAGGCTCATAGAGTTCTCCAGGAGTGGCTAGCCCAGTAAGCTCGATGATGTCCATAGCTTTGGCTTCATGATGAACATTGCCAGTCATCCACTTGAGAACCCATGTCTTGATGTCTCTGTTGTAGCCGCGAATGTGCAGAGTGGCATAGAATTGAAGCACTAGCTCTTCATTCCAATGTTCTTTGTCTGTCACAAAATGAAGCAGACCAGCATCGCGAAAGCAGTCAAGTGCTTCTTCCAAGCACGGCAGTCCAGCAATAGCTTCAGTGTCAAGGCGCATATGAGGGAAAATGCGTCCTTGATCATATAGCATGCAGGAGTAATAGCTTCGCTGCGGATAGCTCCAGAACCGATTTGATGAAATCCTTGGCTTGGAGTATGGGTTCTTGGTGCTGTCGAAGAAGGTATTGTGGCTCTTGAAGCCATTTGCATTGAAAGACCCGGGGGAGTTGGCAGTACCTGGAAACCTTGGCAATCTCGGCTTTGGCTTGTGGACCTGAGGCCGATGCTCAACATGATAGTCAAATTGGGGGCTGGAGGCAGCAGGCGGAGGTACCAGAACAGGCCATCGGATAGTGACAAGCTGACCGTGATCGTATGCTTGCTCAATAGTGTGAGGCCTTGGAGGCGGAACAGGAGCAGGGGCAACATCAGAGGGTTCAGGCTGCACAACAGGTGCTTCAGGAGCAGTTGTCATATGTGCGTCAGGTGCAGCCTCCTCATTGGCGTCAGGTGCAGCAGTCTCATTGGCGTCAGATTCAAGGGCCACATTGGCTTCGGGCACAGTTGCCTCATTGGTTTCAGGCACGCTAGTTGGTGCAGGCTCCACATTGGCGTCAGCTATGACCACGTCATTGGCTTCATTGGCATTGGTGGTGGCAGCCTCAACATTTTCAACCTCCTGTTGACGAGCAGGAGGGTCGGGCACAGGCACGTTCAGATCATGAACTGCTTCTTCTTCAATCACAGGGGGAGTTGGGATACGAACTTCTTCTTCTTCAGTAGCAGGGGGAGTTAGTACACATACTTCTTCTTCTTTTTCTTTGGCTGATGCAGCCAGAATGTCTTCAGCAGCATGTGCTTCAGACATGGAGATGTTCACTGTTGGAGCTGGTTCAGACAGTACTTGCTGTGCAACAGGTGAACGTTGCACATCTCCTTCAGGAACGCTCGACAGAGGGACTTCAGGCCTTTGTCCTCTGCGAAGCCTGCGAACAGCTGGCTTCAGGTTGGGAGATGGAGTTGGGTGAGCCTGAAAGTCTTCATCCTCTTCTTGCACTGGGGTTGTAGGTTGTTGTTGTTGGGGAGTTCTGGGGGAGTCTTGTTGTTGTTGTGGGTGATCAGCCCACGAAGCATCCTGTGCAATTGGCGTCAATGGACGACCAATGCTGATGATTTCGCTGTTCGTACAAACAGGTGATGATACCACTTGATGTTTGATCTGAGGAAGAACTTCATCATCATGCACATTGTCATCTTGACCAATGTTTTCAGCAGCGTTGGGTTCAGCTGCTGGAATATCTTCAGTCTCATGAGCCTCTGTGATAGCAGGCTCATGGACAACCATCCTTCTTTCTTGGTGAACAGACACAGGACGAACAACGGAGATGGGTTCAATGACTAAGGGCTCTGTGGAAGCAGCCCTAGTCTTCTTGGTCTTGCGCTTCTTCTTGGAGGGAGCGGCATCAGAAGCTTCAGTATTCTTTCTCTTCCTCGCATCAGCCTTGGCAGTCTTTGTCTTCTTCTGTTCTGAAGCGGTTGAGGTGACCTTTGGCTTCGAGCCAGTCATGCTGCTCGGGAAGATAATGCGAGGGGCTTCTTGGCTTGAAGGCTCAGGCTGTTCAGGGTGCTTCTTCTTCCTCTTTGCAGCCATCCTCGGGTCAATGCCTGGACAGCCAAGGGACTTGCGCTTCTCAGCCTCATTGTAGGCAAGCACACACTTATCAGCCAAAAGCTTCATGCGTTCTCGAGAGCCCTGAGCTTCTTGGCGTTTCTGCAGAAAAGCTTCTTTGAGCTCATGGAGCATGACCTTGAAGTTGCAAACGTCTTGAACACTCAGATTGGCCACATGCTTCTTGAATTGAGCCTTCTCAAAATCAATCTTGTTTTTGAGCTCAACGATGCGCTGAGCGAGAGCTAGCTCAGAAGCAATGGCGCCATTGAAGGCGACACTGAGGCCAATTGGGAGCTGTAAATCTTCAAAGCTGACGTTGGGGGTGTCAAACCACTCATCAATGAAATTGTGAATGATGGCCACATCAAACAGAGGTAGGTTGCTGAAGATTTCTGCTTCCTCTTTGCTCTTGATCAGCTGCTCAAGGGCATCATCTGCAAGATCTTCATCACTTGATAGATCAATGGGTTCTTCACGCAGAATGGCAGCAGGAGTCAAAGCTCGCTGATCAGATGTTTTAACAAGCTGCTTTTTCTTGTCCGTTCTCTTGGAGACACGGGACAGATCTTCAGATTGCACACTGGCTTCAGGAGGTGCAGTAGCCAGTGGCTTCGCTCGCCAAGTCTTCGGAGGTGGCTTTGCAGCTGATGTTGAAGCCTTAGACTTCTTTTGCTTCTGCGGCTTTGGAGGTGGAGGAGCAGGGGCTTCATCAGAGTCAGCACCATCGTCAGAATGATCTACTCTGGCGCCTTGGACCATGATGTAAGTGATGAGGCCGTCAAGGTTCGCATAGGGGCCAATGACATTGGGATTAGCTTCACGAGAGCCATCAGCACGGGGAGCAGAGGGACCTGGATTGAAGTCCAAACCCAAGGACTTCTTGTTCTCCTTGGCCGAAGCCACAGCAAACTGATAATTGCGCTTGAAGAGTGAATCTTCACGACACCATAGAAGTGAAGTGGGATCTGCGTTTGCTGGCTGTGGCCCACGGACCATGCATGGATAGAATCCTTGTTCAATGGCTTCAGCTCGGCCCTTGGGTTGAAGCCCTCGATAGAGGATATCGCCCCATGGGCTCTTGATGGCATGCTTCTCTGCATATTCCTTTGTCACAAATCTGTACTTGAACCACTCCTCAGCCCAATAGCGTCGAATCCATTGGGTTCACGTCTTTCTTTGATGATAATTCTCTTCAGGATCTGTCTTGTACAGTTCTGCTAAATCATCAGGCATATCTCTAGATGTGCCACTTCTGCGCTGTCTGCCAGCCTTCCTTGTTGATTTCTCTGTTGCCATGAACTTCAAGTTGAAAGGCTTCAATACGTTCAAAGGCTTCAGAGGTTTCCGTTTGCTGGTCAGGCAGGAACTTGCTTCAGGAGAATTCAACTGATGCTATAAGTATTCTGCAAACGAATGCAGACTATGAGAACCAAGCGATTCTCCCACGGACATGTACCTGTGACAGCATTAGAGGTGCGAGGGAAGGGGAAGAGGTCATATGCATTCTCAGAAGATTTTGAAGATAAATCAGTTTGAAGACATTGACCTCATGTTGCGAAGACATTCACTTATATAGATGAGTTGGTTCCAGATTTGTACCAATTCGTGAATAAGTACAAGTGAGGAATCAAGCTAGTAGAAATCTAAGTGAATCGACTAGGCAGTATGAGATGCAGATGGAATAGATCTAGCTTTGAATAGACAGAAACTACTTTCGGTAAATAGGATGAATCTTGAAGATCAAAAAGGTGGTAAAAATAGAGTTATAATTACCGCACGAAGAACCGCTAGATGGAGAAGAATAGGAGACCGAGCAGTTCAGCCCACCGTGCACTAACTTGGCGATGGAGGACACCTACGGCGACGGCGGAGAGGACGATGTCCGCGGCCGGCGTGAGGACGGCGTCGGAGAAGTCGCGGCAGCTAAGCGCTTCGTCGCCGGCATCGTCGTGAGCTAGCGGTGGTGCTAGGGTTTTGACGGAGGTGGAGAGGTGGAAGAAGTATTTCTTTACCGCAGGGGGGCAAGTATTTATAAGTAGGTGAGAGAGACAGCGCAATTACACTGGTGCCCCTGCCGGTTCATATCTGAGAGGTACGTGGCAAACATGCAACACACCCAGGGTTGTCCCACGTTCCCACGCCCGCCAGGCATGTCGGAGAGTTGTTCCGGCTTCTCCGGATTTCAACAGTAAAGATAAGTCATTTAGAACAGATTTAATGTTTGTCTCTTTGCCTTCTGCTGACTAGGACGCAGAGAAGACATTCGACAGTTTCAACAGAATGCATATGATTTGGATAGATTGTCGGTGTACTAAAGTAGGGGTACCTTAGTATCCCGAACTTGTGCACGGGCAGTCGCAGCGTCCCGCGGCAAGGCTTGCCGGGTGTCCGCCAAGATCCTCCGTAGTTCCTGTTGATGCCATTCAAGAACAAAGTGTTTTAACTAAGAAGACAAGACCCCGGCAAGAGGAGCTTGCTGGGAAGGACAAGGCCCCGGCAAGAGGAGCTTGCCGGGAAGGCCAACCCAGGCACTTCAAGGAACTTGCCGCGACGCGCCGCGCGTCCCGGCAAGACCCGACGAGCGGCAAGCTTTTGGGCGCGACAAGACAACGGCCGCGGCAAGGCGCTTGCCGCGGCGAAGCCACCACTCTGTGCCCACGCTCAGCGCACCCGTCGACGTGTCGCCCTGAGACCATTACAGACGCACGTGGCGGGAAGCTGTGTAGCCAAGCGGTGCGAGGTGGCAAGTAGAGATGACGAGAAGGCCATCGTGGCAAGCGGTGGCGCCCCTAACAGTCGCTTTTCTGCACTGTTTAGGTGACGCGGACGGGCATTAAATGCTCTTGTCCCCTGCCGTCAGAGTTAGGTAGGGTGCACTGTAGATGGCAGTTGTACCAACCACCCCTTTTTACATTTGTACCCTTGCCTGCGTTGCCACCTGTCGGTGACCCCTTTCGCCTATAAAAGGAGGCCCATGCGCAACGTAGAAGAGGTTAGAACACTCTCACGCTCTCAAGCAAGAGCAGAATACAACCACAAAGCAGCAGTAGGAGTATTATCTCTCCGGAGAGCTCCGAAGCTGGGTAAAAATCGCTCGCGTGCTCCGCCTCGATCCGCTCTTCGTGCGCCCTCCGCTCCCTGCCGGACCGAAAAGGGGCCCTGCCCCATAGGTGTTCGTTTCCCACGACATCTTTGGCGCGCCAGGTAGGGGGCGTCGAGGTTGTGTGAACCCGATCCGGCGTTCACGCGAGCCAGTTCATCATCATCTTCATCGACATGACACCGAAGAAGAAGGCTTCAGAGGTGGCTGCTCCGTCCGCGTCGATCCCACCGCCACCGGAGCAAACGGGCGGTGGGGTAGACGCCGGCGGAGGAGCGGGCGCCGACGAGGGAGCTCACGTCGTTACCAAATCCAAGGACATGGCCCCACAAACTTCGGCGTCCGTACACGCATCGCGCCCATCTCAGGAGGCGCGGGATCGACAGCGTCATGGTGCTCGCAGCATCGTACTCGCATTAGAACAAGGCCAAGCTGGTGGATCTCGGGGCGTTCAAGACCAGCATGCACGCCAGCATGCCGGCACGAGTGAAGTACGGTCGCCTGGACGGGGTACTGCTCCTTCCAACCCAGTTGGAAGTCCGAGCATATCCCGCTCCTCGCGCCGTTCACCGCCGCCACCGAAGACTCCAGAAGAAGCGTTGGCCCGAGCCCAACTGCTCCTGGACTACCCTCCAACGGTGGACAAGATCGACGATTGGAGGGCCACCATTCAGAGCCTCATCGGCTTCGCCAACGGCGACACTCCCCGGCAACCGAGCACATCGAAGCCGCGACAAGACACCCAGGCGCAAGCCGATGGCGGTAAGACTGGTGGGGGCGCAACCACCGTGCACTCCCCGCCTCGAAGGCCAAGATCGCCGACTCGTCGGATCAACCACGACACCGACTCCATGGCGTCATCAAATCCACGAGCTCGTCGCGATCAACGCCAAGTTCTTCAAGAACGACAGCACGAAGACGCTCGCACCCGCATCGAGCGTCGAAGATAAGCGCGGCGTCAATTAGACCAGCGTGCTGGGCCCGCTGTTGACATGCATGCGCCAGGGGAACCAGGCGACTTGCCATATGCGGTAGGTTGCCCTGCGTTTACTCGTGAGCTGCGGCAAGTCCAGTGGCCCAGTACCAAGAACTTCAAGCCAGATGTACCGGAGAAGTACGATGGCAGGTTGCATCCGTCGGAGTTCCTCAGCATCTACACCATCGCGGTGCAGGCTGCCGGAGGGCGCGACGAGAAGATCCTCGCCAACTACTTCCCGTTGGTGCTCAAGCCCAACGTCAGATCTTGGCTCATGCACTTGCCGGACAACTCCATCTCCTCATGGGCAGATCTGTGCCATCAGTTTGTCAGCGCCTTCACAGGCGGCCACAAGCCCCATGGCCAGGAGAGCGATCTTCACCTGCTCGCCCAGAAGGAAGGAGAGCCCCTGCGTAAGTACATTTAGACATTCAGCCAGGTGCAGCGCAACATCCCAAACGTCCACCCTGCTGCGGTTATCAGCGCATTCCATCAGAACGTGCGAAACCGCAGGATGAGGGAGGAGATGGCGATGTGCAAGATTAGAGACGTCAGTGAGCTATATGCCCTGGCCGACAAGTGTGCACATGCTGAAGAAGGAAGAAAACTCCCCGGAGAGAACACAGGAGTAGGGGGGTCTGACAGTGAGGATGCTGCCCCGACAAAGAAAAACCGGCGGTGGAACAACAGAAGAAGGAAAGGCAAAGATGTGGCAGCTGTCGAGCAGTCCGGCAATGGAGGTGGCGCCAAGGAAGCAGAACCTGTGGCGGCCGCCGACAAGCAGGGCGGCTCCGACAAGCAGTACTGCAAGATTCACCGTACCAAGGGCCATGATCTCCAAAGTTGCAAGAAGGTCGAGCAGCTCATTGAGCTGCAAAAAGCTGAGTACGAGCGACGCGACAAGGAAAAAACCCAGGAAGGTACGGGCGGATCCGGCAAGAAGCGTCCTGGCCGGGGAGGACGCCGCGGCAAGGCCAAGCAACGGCAAGGAGACATGCCTCCCCGTGGCCGCGACAAAGATGAAGATGAGGATGAAGATGCGGACATGGATGATGATGAGGCCGACGAGCAGGAGTTCCAGAAAGCGACAGAGGTTCTGTGCGTTGACGGTGGTGCTTCTCTGCATACCTCGCACCGCCAGCTCAAACAGTGGGTGCGAGAAGTTAATGCAGCAGAACCATCAGTTGAGTCACGCAAGCCCCTGAAATGGTCCAGCACACCTATCATCTTTGACATTGAGGACCACCCTGATCGCATCACTGCGGTCGGGTGCTTGCCGATGTTGGTCTCACCAACTATCCACAACCTCAAAGTCACAAAGATGCTAGTTGACGGCGGGGCCGGCTTGAATCTGATCTCCTCCGCGGTACTCCAGAAGCCCCAAATCCCCGACAGCGAGCTCGAAGAGACCGGTACTTTCCAGGGAATCAATCCGGGAAGGAGCAAGCCGAAGGGGAAGATCACGTTGCCAGTGACGTTTGGCAGCGAGCTTAACTTCAGAACAGAGAAAGTCACTTTTGATGTTGCTGATTTCCCATTGCCCTACAATGGGATACTTGGCCGACCAGCGCTCGCCAAGTTCATGGCAGCATCTCATTATGCATACAACGTGCTCAAGATGCCTGGTCCGATAAGTGTCATCTCTGTCCTGGCGACAAGAAGGATGCCCTTATCTGTACCGACAAGATCTACCGGGAAGCAGCAGCCGCAGCCGAACGCAAACCACTTGCCGCTGAAGCTCCCGGGGGGAAGAAGAAGACCAAGTCCGGCAAGAGCTCTGATGCCCACTCCGGCAAGCGCACCTCTTCAGAGTGCTGCGCTACCATCGAGGACGCACCATCGAGCTCCACCGGCAAGTGTAAGAAGGCGAAGGCAGCTCCGCCAGAGACCAAGAAAGTGGCCGCCAAGGAGGGCGGCACTGGTGGTACCTTCACCATCAGTGCCACGCTTGATCCTAAATAGGAAAGCGCGCTCGTTGCTTTCCTGCGGGCGAATGTCGATGTGTTTGCATGGCAACCATTTGACATCCCCGGTGTTCCCAGGAAAGTAATTGAGCACCACCTTGCCGTCTGTCCTCACGCGCGGCCCGTCAAGCAGAAAGTCAGAAAACAAGCAGTGGAGCGCCAAGAATTCATTGCAGAAGAGATCAAGAAGTTGGAAGCAGCAGGCCTGGTCAGAGGAGTGCTCCATCCAACGTGGCTGGCCAATCCTGTAGTCGTGTGCAAGGCGAACGGAAAATGGAGGCTTTGTATAGACTTCACTGATGTTAATAAAGCTTGTCCCAAGGATCCATTTCCCTTGCCGCGCATTGACCAGATTGTCGATTCCACGGCAGGATGTGATTTGCTTTCATTTCTTGATGCATATTCAGGATATCATCAGATCTTCATGGCAGAAGAGGATGAGGAGAAAACCGCATTCATTACTCCATGTGGCACGTACTGCTTTGTACGGATGCCTTTCGGACTAAAGAATGCTGGTTCAACATTTGCAAGGGTAGTTCACGAAGCTTTTGAGCCACAGTTGCACAGAAATGTAGAGGCTTACATGGATGACATAGTGGTCAAGAGCAAAGACAGAGCAACTCTGATTCAAGATTTGGACGAGACCTTTGCAAATCTGCGCAAGATCAATCTCAAACTCAACCCCGAGAAGTGCATGTTTGGAGTCCCTTCCGGCAAGCTTCTCGGGTTCTTTGTGTCTCAGCGGGGGATTGAGGCTAATCCTGACAAGATCAAGGCCATTGAGCAGATCGAAGCACCGAAGCGCGTCAAGGATGTGCGAAGGCTTGCCGGCTGCGTAGCTGCTCCCAGCAGGTTCATCTCTAAGTCTGCTGAGCGCGCCCTACCATTTTCAAAATATTGAAAAAGGCAGGTCCAATGAAATGGACTCCAGAAGCGGAGGCTACGCTGCAGGACTTGAAGAGATACCTGTCCTCCACTCCAATACTTGTTGCACCTAAACCACAAGAGAAGTTGCTGCTATATCTAGCAGCAACCAATCAAGTGGTTAGTGCTGCGTTAGTGGCGGAAAGGGAGGCAAATGATGAGCCAGCGGCCACGGCAAGCGCGTCCAGCGACAAGCAGGGGGCTTCCCCGACAAGCTCTGGTCCCGACAAGGATGGATCTGTGCAGCCACAAGAAGAGAAGCAGAAGAAAATGGTGCAGCGCCCAGTTTACTTTGTCAGTTCCCTTCTGCAGGGGGCTAGATCAAGAGGATACTGCAGAATCCAGAAGTAACAGGCATGATTGTCGAGTGGGCACTGGAATTGTCAAGCTTTGGCCTCAGGTTTGAGAGTACTTCAACTATCCAGAGCCGAGCATTGGCAGAATTCATAGCAGAATGGACGCCAACACCTGATGAAGAAACTCCAGAAACGAGCATCCCCGTCAAGGAAGCAAGCAAAGAATGGATCATGTACTTTGATGGTGCCTTCTCGCTGCAAGGCGCCGGTGTGGGCGTGTTACTTGTCGCACCCACTGGAGAGCACCTCAAGTACGTCTCCAGATGCACTTTCCCAAGGAGCAAGCGACAAACAACACTGCAGAATATGAAGGCTTGCTTGCCGGACTCAGAATCGCGGCAGACCTTGGGATCAAGAAGCTTATTGTTAGGGGTGGCTCACAGCTTGTCGTCCGCCAAGTAAACAAAGATTATCAGAGTCCATTGATGGAAGCTTACACTGATGAAGTGAGCAAGTTGGAAGAGCATTTTGACGGCCTGCAGATGGAACATGTTCCAAGAGCCCAGAACGATGTTGCCGATGGCCTGTCAAAATGCGCTGCATTGAAGTTACCTGTGGAACCAGGGATCTTTGTGCTCAGGATGACTCAGCCATCTGTGATACCATCAAATGGACAGAGCAAGAAGAGAAAGTTGATTTCCGGTGACTACTTTCCGGCTGAGCTCCCCGGAGCCGCCGCCAAGAAGGTCCCCAAGATCAACACCAAGAGTGCTGAGGAGCAGTCTGCTCCGACAAACCCTAAGGTTTGTTCCGTTGAGGCAGACGCTCCCGACAAGTTTTGCTCCGGCAAGCTTGCTGGGGAACATCAAGCTCTGGCTGAGCCGCAGGTTCTTGCCGTAGAAGCAGATGTTCCCGCAGCAGCATTTGTGCCTTTAGTCCTTGTTGTTGAGCCGCAAGCTCCAGCATGGGCACAACAGATTGTCCGTTTCCTTCAAACAGGAGAACTTCCCGAAGAGCAACAATGAGCAGAGAGAGTAGCCCGGCAATCAAGTATGTACCAGTTTGTCGACGACATACTGTACAGAAGAAGATTCAACAGAGTGAAATTGAAGTGCATTCCCCGTGAAGATGGACAGAAGCTGTTGGCGGAGATACATGGAGGCATATGTGGTCATCACATTGGCGCAAGAGCACTTGCCGGCAAAGCTTTCCGGCAAGGTTTCTTTTGGCCAACAGCCCTCCAGGATGCAACTGCACAAGTAACCAAGTGTGAAGCATGCCAGTTCCACTCCAAGCAGATACATCAACCAGCTCAAGCTCTCCAGACGATCCCTTTATCCTGGCCATTTTCGGTCTGGGGGCTCGACATCCTCGGCCCTTTTCCTCGAGCTGTCGGGGGCTTTGAGTACTTGTACGTGGCAATCGACAAGTTCACAAAGTGGCCGGAAGTGGAAGCAGTGAGGAAGGTGACAGCACAGTCAGCAGTCAAGTTCTTCAGGTCGATTGTTTGCCGTTTCGGAGTCCCTAACAGGATCATCACCGACAATGGCACACAATTTACGAGCCGCACCTTCATGCAGTATGTCCAAGATCTTGGCGCCAAGGTCTGCTTCGCTTCTGTTGCTCACCCGAGAAGCAATGGTCAAGCGGAGAGGGCAAACGCTGAAGTGCTGCGCGGGCTCAAGACCAGGACTTTTGACAGGCTACACAAGTGTGGAAGGAATTGGATCGAGGAGCTGGCAGTGGTTCTTTGGTCAATCAGGACGATGCCAAATCGAGCCACTGGCCAGACGCCTTTCGCTCTAGTCTATGGAGCAGAGGTAGTTCTCCCCACGGAACTCGTATACGGATCGCCTCGAGTGCTCGCTTATGATGAGCTTGAGCAAGAGCAGCTGTGACAAGATGACGCACTGCTCCTTGAGGAAGATCGTCTTCAGGCTGCTGGACGAGCTGCTCGATATCAGCAAGCTTTGCGCTACTACCATAGCCGCAAAGTCAATGCCAGAAGTCTCGAGGAAGGCGACCTTGTTCTTTGGCGCGTTCAATCCGCCAAGAATTCCAACAAGTTGATGCCAAAGTGGGAAGGCCCTTATCGGGTGAAACGAGTTACTAGGCCTGGCGCTGTCCGCCTTGAGACCGAAGATGGCTTTCCGGTGAGCAACTCCTGGAACATTGAGCATCTTCGTAAGTTTTACCCATAAGGCACGGTTGCCGGAACCTGTTCCGGCAACCACCTTTTGTACAAGCCTTGCCGCTGTTGCATGTAACCCTTTGTACAAAGCCGGGCGCAGATCCCATGCATAAATAAAGATCATATGCTCCGCACATCTTGTCACATTTCATGCTTTTTTCTTTTTTGCATGTATAATCTGACATCTTGTGCAGAACTTGCCCCCGGTAAGCAATAACGAGCCTTAAGGCTCCACATTTTTATTTTCTCTTCTTTCTTTCCCTCAAAAAGAAGGTTCCTTCGCCCACAAGTTCACCGGGGGGGGGGGGGGGGGGGGGGGAGGAGAAGATAATGGTGTGGACCAGGCGTCGTTCAAGAAAGCATCGCCTTGCCGGGACGAAAACGACAGAAAAGCTAAGTTGCCAAAGTTTGAGCACAATCAGTTTTAAAATTTCTTAAGTTATCTTCCTTGAATGACCGTGCTTTGTATGGAAAACCTGTGCACGGAGGAACCGACTCGCAGCTAGTTGCGCCCTTACTTTGTTTCGAGTCCGCTCAACGACTTAAGTGTGCTGCGACTAGTTGCGACAAGGTTTCTTGCCAGAAGCAGCACCGCCGGCAGGCTGCTGATGTTCCGCACTCAGCGCTCGCGGCAAGGGTGCCGGCGCCGGCAAGTTCCCTAAAAGCGTAGGGTAAAAACATACAAAGAAAGGAATCAAGTAAAGGAAATAACATAGCGAATACTGCCCAAGATAAAGTTGTATTACAAAAATGACTTGCTGCGCTCTAATAGATGGTTCCTGTGACATATCTGACAGCGGCAAGAAAAAGGAGAAAATGGGTGGCCTAATCTACGCGGCCACCATCAACCCTCCTGACTTCATTCACCTTTTCCACAATGGGTGCGACAAGGGCTTTGAGCTCTGCAAGATCAGCACCCGCCGGCAGCTTCTTGAGGACGTTGGTGAGGTTGAGGCCCGGATTGCGGAAGAGCACCTTCACCAACACCTTCTCCAAGACTCTGGCGCAGATTGCGCGTGACTCGTCAGCCAGCTGCCTTGGGATCCTTTCCCGGAGTTGCTGGAGAGCCGTCGCCACGTCCTTGAAGAACAGGGTGAGCTTGGCGCTGGGCTGGAGGTTTTCGTCGGAGGAGTACCCGAAGCCCTCCAGTTCCAGCCGCGTCAGCTCCTCGTCAATAACTGCAACGATGTTGACGAGGCCCTCCGTCCAGAGCTCCACGGTATCCCTGAAGGTGTTCTGGGTCTCGGCGGTCCTCGTCCGCAGTGCCTCATTGGCCTTGAGCTCCTGCTTCAGGTCCTCCTCCCGCTTCTTGGCGCCGTCCAGCGTCTCAGTCAGCGTAGCCAGCTTCAGCTCGAGATCGGCATTGGCGTCCTTGGCAGCGTTCAGCTCCCTGCCCTTCTCAGAGAGACGGACCTGCAGCTCACCATGGGCAAGGGCGTCCTTCTCGCGCTCGCGCTGGAGCGCGGCAAGCTCTTCGTTCTTTGCCTTGAGGGTGGCTTCTAGCTCCATCACCTTCACCTCCAGCTCCTTCTTGGCAGCCTCGGCAGCTGCAGCAGCATCTTTCGCTTCCTTGAGGGCCCCGCCAAGTGTCTCCTCACGCGCGGCAAGCTCCTCCTCATAGCTGTCCAAGTTGACCTTCCGCTGCGTCAGCTCGCCTTCTCGCGTGGACATCCCCTCGGCGGCAAGCCGCTGCTGCTCTTGGGCTTCTGCCTTCTCGAGGAGGAAAGCCTTCCGCGCCTCGACAAGCTGCGCCCTTTCCTCCGCAATAGACCGGAGGGCCTCTTGGTTGCGGCTCTGGAGCTCCTCCGCATGCTTCTCAATTTCCACTCCCGCCTGCGCGACAAGCGCTTCCCGGGACTCCAGTTTTGCTTGTCGGGCGCGGTAGAGTGACACCAGCTTCCGGAGCAGCTGCTCCTCCTCGGACTCGCGGCTGCTGCTGCTTGGCGCGTCAACCACTGTCAGCCCAGCGGAGGCGAGCACTTCTCCGTCAAAAGCCTCTCCCTCGACCGGCGCCTTGGAGCTTGACGCCCAGGGGAGCTTGATGAATACACCGTCGCCGGCCTTCAACTAGGCGCTGGGCTGGGGCTCTTCGGAGCCTGGCGCTGCATCGACGGCAGAGGGATCGGCGGTTGGCGTAGCGCCTTGTGCTCCTGCGGCCCCCGGGTCGTCAGTACGATCGCCGGACCCCTCGCCAGTTCCTGCGCCAGCAGCCTTGGCGGCCTCTTCATCGGCGGGATCATCAGCGCCGGCCTCTTCTTCAGTAGCAGCGGCATCGTCAGTATTGCCACGCACATTCTCCTCGCCGGTGGCATAGGTTTCCATCAGCTCCGAGGAGGGAGGATCTAAAGGCAGGAAGAGGTAGAAAAAGTCAAGCAAATATCCAAAAAAGAAGATCAGAAGAAGAACCAAGGGAAAGTTTTCTGACAAGAAGGATTACCTGTGCTAGGCTCTGTAACCATAGGCTCCACCACCGAGGGATCAATGGTCCCGTCCCTTGCCGGAGAATGCTCCCTTGCCGGTGAGTCATCCCTTGGCAGTGTAGTGGAAGCAGATCGCACCTCAGGGGCGACTTCTGGCTGTTCCTGGTGGGTCTGTTCTGCTCCTACACGAGCAAATCAACAATCAGGATATCAGTAAGGAAAGAACACCCATGTGCGCCTGACAGCGGAAAGTAAAATTATGAACTTACGCTGGGGGCTGCGCTGGGGGCTGCTTCGGGGAGAGGTTGCCGGGTCCGACAAGGTGGTCTCGGACGCGTCCTCTACTGTCATAGCAGGATCGTCCTAGATGACAACCACGGGGACCTTGGCCCTCTTTGACGCTCTCTGGGCCAGAGTCCTAGAAAGGAACAAGGTTCAGAAGAAAGCAGTCAGATACAAGACAAGAAACAGCAAGAATCGAAGAAATATAAGTACGATAAAAAGAAAGTCTTACTCCTCCTCCTCTTCTTCCTCCTTGTCGGAGCTGAGCGTGGAGAGGTCGAAGTCCGGTACTCTTTCAGCGCGACGAGTCGGAGGGGTAGGCTCCCTTGGACGCTTGGCGGGAGCTGCGGCAGGATCAGAAGCGGTGGCCCGAGAAGACCCCGCTCCAGTTGCCGGTGCGGCGTGAGATGCTCCCGCGGCAACGGCGCTTGTCGCGGTGGAGCGTGTCCCGCGGCGCTGCGGCTGTTGGCCCGTCTGCCGCCCTGCTATGTCTCCGGTCCTGCGGAGGCGCCTTCTTGGTTGAGCTGGGGGCTGCACTGGGGGCTCCGCTTGCGGCAAGTTGCTTGAAGACGGCTGGCCGCTTGCGTCCTCGGCGGGCTCGCTCGATTCGGCCTCTAGCTCTCCCTCGCTGATGACCTCCCCGATAAGCTCCTCCCGCTCGGCAAGGCTTGCCGCCTTGGCTGCCTCTGCCTCCTCCACGGTAAACCCGAACTCGCCCGCGGCGGCGGCGGCCGCCACCTCTTCCGCCCTGGTGGCAATACGCCGCATCTCGTCGTCGGTGGTGTCGTGGGTGAGGCTCCTCTGCTCATCGGCGTGGATCGCCACCTCCACCAAGTCGTCGAAGAATTGCTGCACGACGTCATCAGCGGGCTCTTGCCAGGTTGGGATAATCCCATGCGAGTCGCACTCCGGCATCATTGCGCGGATGCGATCGAGCTGGGAGTTGTTGCATAATGGGACGACGCCCTGCGGCAGCCTGAACCACTCAGGATGGTTGGGGTCATGCTTGAACAGTTCCGTGAGCGTCCCATCCAACTCCAAGACAGTGAAATTAAAATTGAGGCCCGGGCGCAGCCTCATGATATCCGCCGGACCCCCGAATAGCCAGGCGGGTCTCCCCCTCTCCTACAGAGGGGCGATGCGGCGGCGAAGAAAGTCCGCGCCAACAGCCCCTACAGTAAGCCCGGCAAGCCTGAGCCGCAAGATCCGGGTGGTGGCGATCTTCAGTCTGGCATCGTCCGCCGCCAGGGCGCTCCAATCGCCGCCTCGCACTACTCGGGTTTGGCGCAAGTTGGTGAATGGCTGCGGGTTCTCATCAACAATCCAACACCAATCCGCTCTCCACTCCTCCCATATGCTACGGAGCTCCCCTCCAGATAGACCTCCTTCATGCCGACTCTCGAGATCCAGGCGATCCCGCCAGCTAAGGGCTCTCCTTTCTCGGCCCAGGGCATGAAGTAGTGGCGGAAAAGGGCAACGTTTGGGTGGATTCCGATGAAGTTCTCGCAGAGATGTGCGAAAACCGCCATGGTCAGAACGGCGTTGGGGGTGAAGTCAAGGAGATGAAACCCGTAGGTATTCATGATATCGCAGAAGAAATCGGAAAAGGGCGGGCAGAGCCCGCAATAGAAGAACAGTGGGAAGAAAGGGTATCCTTTTGGATATCGTTTCGAAGTAGAAGCTTCGGCGGAGAGTACCTGCATGAGCGGATGCGCCCGCGTCTCCGTCGACCAGAAGAGATAGAACCACTCCCGCAACTCCTTCGCGGAAAGCTCGAGGGGGGGGGGGGGGAAGTGCTCGCTCCTTGCGCAGCGCCTCAAGCCGCAGCGCCTCGGCCGACTTCGCACCCTTCCCGGTCTTCGGAGCCATGGCGGAGGCGGCGGGGGAGAGCAAGGGCATTGGCAGCGACGGCGGCGATGGGGGGCGGAGCGCTGCTCTCTTTCAGCTTTGAGAAGCGGAGGGGAGCGGCGGAGATTTCTGAGGAAGCAACTACAAGTGGCGAAGGTGGGGGAACGGCCCCTGTTTCCCCTGCTTACAAAGAGGAGGAGGAGAACGTTACGCCTTTTTTGATTAAAGAATCACCCACGATCTCTCCCACGAAGCCGCGTTTGACGCGTGCCGTTACGGGAGGGCGCGGTGGATACGGAGTTAGATTTGGTGTGGACCCAGGCCGCGTGTGCCCGTGCCCTGTTTTGGGCCTGGCCAACAGCGCTCGGCACCGTGTGTGGCCCAGGCCCGGGGGCTCCTGTCGGTGTAGTAAAGTAGGGGTACCTTAGTATCCCGAACTTGTGCACGGGCAGTCGCAGCGTCCCGCGGCAAGGCTTGCCGGGTGTCCGCCAAGATCCTCCATAGTTCCTGTTGATGCCATTCAAGAACAAAGTGTTTTAACTGAGAAGACAAGACCCCGGCAAGAGGAGCTTGCCGGGAAGTACAAGGCCCCGGCAAGAGGAGCTTGCCGGGAAGGCCAACCCAGGCACTTCAAGGAACTTGCCGCGACGCGCCGCGCGTCCCGGCAAGACCCGACGAGTGGCAAGCTTTTGGGCGCGACAAGACAACGGCCGCGGCAAGGCGCTTGCCGCGGCGAAGCCACCACTCTGTGCCCACGCTCCAGCGCACCCGTCGACGTGTCGCCCTGAGACCATTCAAGACGCACGTGGCGGGAAGCTGTGCAGCCAAGCGGTGCGAGGTGGCAAGTAGAGATGACGAGAAGGCCATCGTGGCAAGCGGTGGCGCCCCTAACGGTCGCTTTTCTGCACTGTTTAGGCAACGCGGACGGGCATTAAATTCTCTTGTCCCCTGCCGTCAGAGTTAGGTAGGGTGCACTGTAGATGGCAGTTGTACCAACCACCCCTTTTTACATTTGTACCCTTGCCTGCGTTGCCACCTGTCGGTGACCC
The DNA here is from genome assembly GCA_963921465.1 of Triticum timopheevii. Classification (NCBI taxonomy): domain Eukaryota; kingdom Viridiplantae; phylum Streptophyta; class Magnoliopsida; order Poales; family Poaceae; genus Triticum; species Triticum timopheevii. The sequence continues at coordinate 276,640,742 of OY997274.1, forward strand.
CTTTCGCCTATAAAAGGAGGCCCATGCGCAACGTAGAAGAGGTTGGACTCATTCGAAACTAGAACACTCTCACGCTCTCAAGCAAGAGCAGAATACAACCACAAAGCAGCAGTAGGAGTATTATCTCTCCGGAGAGCTCCGAAGCTGGGTAAAAATCGCTCGCGTGCTCCGCCTCGATCCGCTCTTCATGCGCCCTCCGCTCCCTGCCGGACCAAAAAGGGGCCCTGCCCCATAGGTGTTCGTTTCCCATGACATAGATAGAATTGAGATAGGAAGCATAGGGAGGTTAGGGTCCGATCACATTCACTTAGTGCAAAAGATCCAATATTGAAGACATAGCTATAAGTGAATGCTGTAGAGGACAGAACTCTAGTATATATATATATATCAGAAAACAATCAAATCATCATAGTGCAAAAAGTCATGAAGACAATTGAAACTGAAGACAAACCAAATGTGAAGTCATTGCAATATAACGCCTTGAATGAAACACTTCAAACAAGAAAGGTTGGTGGTGGCATTACCCACCGTATAGGAAGTATTAGACCCAGACACGGCGCACAATTATCGTGGCACTCCGAAGTCAAATTCCATGTTAATGTATTCACACTCAGAGTGTAGATCTTCATTAATTGAAGATATACATTACTTTGTGTGTTGTACATCTAAGTCATCAACATGCATAAGTGTTAGGATGTGTGCCTGATCATAGGACATTAGAGGATTCCAAGATACTTAGCTCACACCGTAACTTGCAAAACCTTTTCTCATCCAAGGTCTTTGTGAAGATATCTGCCAGTTGCTCATCAGTGTTGACGTGAATGATATCGATATCTTTCTTCATAAATGATCTCTGAGAAAGTGATGATGAATTTCAATGTGCTTTGTCTTCGAGTGTTGGACTGGATTGTTGGCTATTTTGATGGAACTCTCGTTGTCGCAGAAGAGAGGTACTTGTGTCAGGTTGATGCCATAATCCTTGAGAGTTTGCTTAATCCATAGAAGCTGAGCACAACAGGATCCAGCAGCAATGTATTCAGATTCAGCAGTTGAGAGTGATACACAGTTCTGCTTCTTCGAAGACCAACAGACAAGTGATCGTCCAAGAAAATGGCATGTGCCAGATGTAGACTTGCGATCCACCTTGTCACCAGCATAATCAGCATCAGAGAATCCAACCAAATCGAATCTTGAGCCCCTGGGATACCATAATCCGAGTGTTGGGGTGTAAGCCAAATATCTAAGAATTCGCTTCACAGCTAAGTGATGCGATTCCTTTGGTGCCGCTTGGTACCGAGCACACATGCAAACACTAAGCATAATATCTGGCCTAGATGCACATAAATAAAGCAAAGAACCAATCATGGAGCGGTATACCTTTTGATCGAACTCTTTACCATTAACGTCGGGACCAAGATGGTGCTTGGCTGGCATTGGCGTCGTGTAGCCTTTGTAGTCTTCCATTCCAAACTTCTTCAGACAATCTTTGAGGTATTTCTCTTGAGGTATGAAGATGCCATTCCTCTGCTAACGAATTTGAAGACCAAGGAAGAACTTCAGCTCACCCATCATGGACATTTGATATTGCTCTTGCATCATGTACCCAAACTCATCACTGTACTTCTGGTTGGTGCATCCGAAGATAATGTCATCCACATATATTTGGCACACAAACAGTTCACCATCATATGTCTTCGTGAAGAGAGTGGGATCGAGGGATCCACGTTTGAAGCCTTTGCTCTTCAGGAAGTCTTTGATCGTATCATACCAGGCACGAGGGGCTTGTTTGAGGCCATACAGTGCCTTGTTTAGCTTGTACACCATATCAGGATGTTTTGGATCTTCAAAGCCAGGTGGTTGTGCGACATACACTTCTTCTTCAATCTTGCCATTGAGAAATGCACTCTTTACACCCATTTGATATAGCAAGATATTGTGATGATTTGCATAAGCTAGCAGTATGCGAATAGCTTCAAGCCTAGCAACAGGAGCAAATGTTTCATCGAAGTCAATTCCTTCCACTTGGGTGTATCCTTGAGCTACAAGATGTGCTTTGTTTCTGACGACTTGACCATGCTCATCTTGCTTGTTTCGATATATCCATTTTGTTCCAATAATGTTATGCTTGCGAGGATTAGGTCGCTTGACAAGTTCCCAGACATTATTTAGTTTGAACTGTTGATGTTCTTCTTGCATGGCTTGAATCCATTCTGGTTCCATAAAAGCTTCAGCAACTTTCTTGGGTTCTGATATTGACACAAATGAAAAGTGCCCACAGAAGTTTGCTAGCTGTGTTGCTCTTGATCGAGTGAGCGGACCAGGTGCATTGATGCTGTCAATTATCCTCTCTATTTGAACTTCATTTGCGACACGAGGGTGAACAGAACGAAGATTTTGCTCTGGATGATCATTGTCATCATTGGGAGGATTGTCTTCGGACTGAGCATTGTCTTCAGGTTGATTTGGTGCAGAGATGATAAGTTCCTCTTCAGGCTGTGCTTCAGAGGGCATGATTTCACCAGTTCCCATCAGCTTGATTGCCTCATTTGAAGGAGCTTCATCCAGTGTACTCAGCAGGATTTCTCTCTGTGAACCATTGGTTTCATCAAATTTCACATCCACAGTTTCAATGATTTTGTAAAGAAAAAGGTTGAAGACTCTGTAGGAGTGTGAATCCTTTCCATAGCCAATCATGAAGCCTTCGTGAGCCTTAGGTGCAAATTTTGACTTGTGATGGGGATCCTTTATCCAGCATCTTGCTCCAAATACTCTGAAGTAACTGACATTTGGCTTCTTGCCAGTAAGCAGTTCATATGATGTTTTGTTCAGAAGCTTATGAACGTACACACGGTTGATGATATGACATGTTGTATCAATAGCTTTGGGCCAGAACTTTCTTGGTGTCTTATACTCATCTAGCATTGTTCGAGCCATTTCAATGAGGGTTCTGTTCTTGCGCTCAACAATGCCATTTTGCTGAGGTGTGTATGGAGCTGAGAACTCATGAGTGATTCCCATTGTATCCAGATACAGATCAAGTCCAGTGTTCTTGAATTCAGTGCCATTGTCACTTCTGATGTGCTTGATCTTCACACCATAGTTGTTCATTGCTCGAGTTGCGAAGCACCTGAAGACATCTTGCACTTCAATTTTGTACAGAATTATATGAACCCATGTGTATCTTGAGTAGTCATCAACAATGACGAAGCCATAGAGACAGGCAGTTGTTGTGAGGGTGGAGTAGTGAGTAGGTCCAAATAAGTCCATGTGTAACAGCTCGAAGGGTTGAGATGTTGTCATGATTGTCTTCGATGGGTGCTTTGCCCTTGTCATCTTTCCAGCTTCACAAGCACCACACAGATGATCCTTCTTGAACTTGACATCTTCGATGCCTATGACATGCTTCTTCTTGACGAGTGAGTGTAAGTTCCTCATGCCAGCATGTCCCAGCCTTCGATGCCAGAGCCAGCATTCTGAAGCTTTTGTGAGAAGACAAATGGCAAGCTGTGGACCTGCTGAGAAATCTACCATGTACAGATCATCTTTTCGATACCCTTCAAAGACTAGAGATTTGTCAGATTCCATTAGTACAAGGCAACGATATTTGCCAAATAACACAATCATGTTCAAGTCACTAAGCATTGAGACAGACATTAAGTTGAAACCAAGGGATTCAACAAGCATCACTTTATCCATGTGTTGATCCTTTGAGATTGCAACTCTACCTAGACCCAATACTTTGCTTTTACCAGTGTCAGCAAATGTGATGTGACTCTTGTCGGATGGACGTAAGGTTGAGTCCATGAGAAGACTTCGATCACCAGTCATATGATTTGTGCATCCACTGTCCATAATCCACTCTGAAGCTTTTGGTGATGTACCCTACAGTGCAGTTAGGAGGATAGGCTTCACACAAGTGTTGTGAAGCATAAGCATTTGATACATATAGGGACAGTCACAGCTTATAACACAGTTAGGACATGGAATGACTGATATGCAATTTAGATGTGAAGCATATAGAATGATATTTTAGTATGCGTCCTTAATGAGTTTTAGGTCCCCAGCAATAGTATCGGACGCCATTGATTGCTGGCTGGAGACCATTTTCTGCAAAAGAGAGTTAGTTCTTCTCCGCCACCCACATCTTCAGTGGGGGCTTAGAAGCAATGAGTCTAAGTGCAGCATCTGAGAATTTTGGCTTTGAAGCCCTAGCAAATAGCCTTGCAGGAGATGAATGATACTCATATGAATAAGCAGAAAAGTTCTTAGTCCTATGAACATAGCGGTTCAAAGATACACGCTCATATTCATAAGTCCGAGCATGATTTCCCTGCAAAACATTGGCGTTAGGGTGACTCATGTGAGTCCTGTATCTGTATGAAGCCTTTGGGCCATATGAAGCCATAGGTCTGGGGTTTGTCTTCTTCCTTGGTGGTGTCATGATGACATTCACAGGAAGACTCTCAATGTACCGCTTAGGTACCCAGATTTTCTTCATAGGTGGTCCATTCCTGCAGTTAGTACCAATGTACCTGGCAAACACTTCACCATTCTGATTTTTGAACAGCTTATAGTTTGCATCAAAGGATTCATCAATGATAATAGGATTAGCACAGGTAAAGCCAGACAAGGTAGATGGATCTACTGAAGGTCCCTTTGTAGCAACCCATGTGGTTTTGGGGTACTGCTCAGGCTTCTAGTATGAGCCATCAACGTTCATTTTCCTCTCGAACCCAACACCCTCTTTCCTAGGGTTTCGGTTCAGAATCTGCTTTTTGAGGACATCGCAGAGAGTCTGATGTCCCTTCAAACTTTTGTACATCCCTGTTTCAAGCAATGTCTTCAACATAGCATTTTCATTAGCAACAGTAGTGGTATCCTCCGCAGAGGGGTTAGTGACCACATCAGTAGGTGAAGACAACGAAACAGTAGCAGCAGTGGAACATTCAGCAACAGATGTAGCGTTATCACGCTCAATGCATTTTAGACATGGTGGTTCAAATCCTTCCTGAGCGGAACTGATCTGTTGGGCGCGAAGTAACTCATTCACATTTTGAAGATCTTCATGAGCCACTTTCAATTTCTCAAGCTCCTGTTTCCTTTGAAGATAATCATAGGAGAGCCTTTCATAAGTTGTTGAGAGTGATTCATGACGACCTTCAAGTTCTTGGTACTTAGCATGAAGATTTTTTATGTCATCAACTAAGGACTGTGAACGTGTCATTTCAGCGTCCAACAGGTCATCGCTTTTGTCTAACAGTTTCTGAGTATGTTCCATAGCCTTTTGTTGTTCAGTTGCAATTTTAGCAAGAGTTTTGTAGCTGGGTTTGGATTCACAATCAGAGTCATCTTCACTTGAAGTTTGAAAGTAAGCATTGCGTGATTTTACCTTGGCACCATGTGCCATGAAGCAGTAGGTGGGAGTAGGATCGTCTTCGTCATTAGCTTCAGCGTTGGTGTGGAAGTCATTGTCTTCAGTGTTGAAGATGGAGTTGGCAACATAGTCAGTGGCTAGAGCCAGACTTGCAACGCCAGGGTCAGACTCCTCTCCAGACTCCACCTCCGCCTCCTTCGAAGCAGACTCCTCCTCTGAATCCATTTCCTTACCAACAAAAGCACGATCCTTGCCAGATGAGCTCTTCTTGTATGATGAAGACTTGGAAGAAGACTTAGAAGACTCTGAGGATTTCTTCTTCTTCTTGTCATCAGAATCATATTCCTTGCTTTTCTTCTTCTTCTTCTCATTGTCCCACTGTGGACACTGAGATATGTAGTGGCCAGGTTTCTTGCACTTGTGGCAGGTTCTCTTCTTGTGAGCATGTGTGGAAGCTTCATCATTCCTTGAGCTAGATCGTGAAGACTTTCTGAAGCCTTTCTTCTTTGTGAATTTCTGGAACTTCTTCACAAGCATAGCAAGTTCCCTTCCAATGTCTTCAGGATCTTCAGAACTGCAGTCAGATTCTTCTTCAGATGAGGAAACAACTTTTGCCTTCAAAGCACGAGTTCGGCCATAGCTTGGACCATAGATATCTCTTTTCTCAGATAGCTGGAACTCATATGTGTTGAGCCTCTCAAGTATATCAGACGGATTGAGTGTCTTGAAGTCAGGACGTTCTTGTATCATGAGGGCAAGGGTGTCAAAGGAGCTGTCAAGTGATCTCAGCAGTGTCTTGACGATTTCATGCTTGGTAATCTCAGTTGCGCCAAGAGCTTGAAGTTCATTTGTGATATCAGTGAGGCGATCAAACGTGAGCTGGACATTCTCATTGTCGTTTCTCTTGAAGCGGTTGAAGAGGTTGCAGAGGACACTGATTCTTTGATCTCCCTGGGTTGAAACGCCTTCATTGACCTTGGATAGCCAGTGCCAGACTAGCTTCGACGTTTCTAGAGCACTCACACGACCATACTGTCCTTTGGTCAGATGACCACAGATGATGTTCTTCGCAGTAGAGTCCAGTTGAACGAACTTCTTGACATCAGTGGGGGTGACACCTTCACCAGTTTTGGGAACGCCATTCTTGACGACATACCAGAGGTCGACATCAATGGCTTTAAGATGCATGCGCATCTTATTCTTCCAGTAGGGATATTCAGTTCCATCGAACACGGGGCAAGCAGCGGAAGATAAACTACCCTGAACAAGCCATAGTCAAGCATGTCATGATGTGAAAGTACAAGACAATAGCAGTCAGGTAGTAAGGATCAAGTTGGAAGATAGTATGAAGCCAATCAACAATAGTAGTCAAGCAATGAAGTCAAACAGATACACAGACAAGCAATGACTTCATGAAGACAAACTAAGTAAGGTTGGAAGAGATAGAACCAGTTGCTCGTTGAAGACACAAGATTTGTTGGACCAGTTCCAGTTGCTGTGACAACTGTACGTCTGGTTAGGGAGGCTGAGATTTAACTCAGAAGACCATGTCTTCACCTTATTCCCCTTGAGCTAAGGACACCCAGTCCTCGCCCAATCACTCTGGTAAGTCTTCAAGGGAGACTTCCAAACCTTCACAGACTTTGTTCACCGGCAATCCACAATGACTCTTGGATGCTCAGAACGCGACGCCTAACCGGCTGGAGGATTCACAGTCCTCAAGTGTAATAAGTCTTCAGGTCACACAGACAGAAAGACTTCAGTGATGCCTAACACTCTTTGGCTCTAGGTGTTTGGGCTTTGTCCTCGCAAGGATTTCTCTCTCTCTCTCAAATGCTTCGAGGTGGGTTGCTCTCAAACGACAAAAGCCATGCACAAACACTGAGCAGCCACCAATTTATGGTGTAGGGGGTGGGCTATTTATAGCCACTAGGCAACCCGACCTGATTTGTCCAAAATGACCCTGGGTCACTAAGGAACTGACACGTGTTCCAACGGTCAGATTTCAAACACACGCGGCAACTTTACTTGGGCTACAAGCAAAGCTGACTCATCCAGCTCTGGATAAGATTTCCTCTCATTGTCTTCGCTCGAAGACATAGGATTTGGGTTGAGCATCACTTCAGTCACTCTGACTTAGTTCACTTGGACCCCACTTAACAGTACGGTGGTTCCTATGACTCAACAAAGAAGAAAATGAAACAGCGAATCCACACAGTCTTTGCGCTTCAAAGTCTTCACTCAATGTCTTCTCATGTCATAGTCTTCAAAATGAATATCTTCTCATACCACCATTGTCTTCAATGTCTTCATACATTTTTAGGGGTCATCTCCGGTAGGTAAACCAAATCAATGAGGGACACTACCTGCGTTATCCTGGAATTCTCACAAACGCATTAGTCCCTCAACCAACTTTATCGTCAATACTCCAAAACCAACTAGGGGTGGCACTAGATGCACTTACATAGGTTTCACTAGTGGCTTCTCTCAAGAGCATAAGTATTCTACGGTAGGTGAACAAATTACTGTTGAGCAATTAACAGAATTGAGCATAGTTATGAGTATATCTAGGCAATGATCATGTATATAGGCATCACGTCCATGACAAGTAGATCGAAACGATTCTGCATCTACTACTATTACTCCACTCATCGACCGCTATCCAGCATGCATCTAGAGTATTAAGTTAAAAACAGAGTAACGCTTTAAGCAAGATGACATGATGTAGAGGGATAAATTCATGCAATATGATAAAAACCCCATATTGTTATCCTCGATGGCAACAATACAATACGTGCCTTGCAACTCTTTCTATCACTGAGTAAGGACACCGCAAGATTGAACCCAAAGCCATGCACTTCTCCCATTGCAAGAACTACCAATCTAGTTGGCCAAACCAAACGGATAATTCGAAGAGACTTGCAAAGATAACTCAATCATACATAAAAAAATTCAGAGAAGAATCAAATATTTTCCATAGACAATATTGGATCATAAACCCACAATTCATCGGTCTCAACAAACACACCGCAAAAAGAAGATTACATCGAATAGATCTCCACGAGAGAGGGGGAGAACATTGTATTGAGATCCAAAAAGAGAGAAGAAGCCATCTAGCTACTAGCTATGGACCCGAAGGTCTGAAGTAAACTACTCACACTTCATCAGGGGCTATGGTGATGATGTAGAAGCCCTCCATGGTGGATGCCCCCTCCGGCGGAGCTCCGGAACAGGCCCCAAGATGGGATCTCGTGGATACAGAAGGTTGCGGTGGTGGAATTAGGTTTTTGGCTCCTTTCTGATCATACGGGGATACGTTGGTATATATAGGAGGAAGGAGTACGTCGGTGGAGCTCCGAGGGGCCCATGAGGTAGGGGGCGCGCCCAGGGGGGGGGGGGGGGGCGCCCTCCACTCTCATGACCTCCTCGGAAGCTTCTTGGAGTAGGGTCCAAGTCTCCTGGATCACGTTCGGTTGGAAAATCACGACCCCGAAGGTTTCATTCCGTTTGGACTCCATTTGATAGTCTGTTTCTTCGAAATACTGAAAAAGGCAAAAAACAGCAATTCTGAGCTGGGCCTCCGGTTAATAGGTTAGTCCCAAAAGTAATATAAAAGTGAAAAATAAAGCCCAATATAGTCCAAAACAGTAGATAAAGTAGCATGGAGCTATCAAAAATTGAAGATACGTTGGAGATGTATCAACGAGCGCTGAAAGATGTCCGCCGCAGTGAACTCCATGATCGGCGCCCAATCGGATTTGACTGGCAAGGGCGCAGAAGGTTCGGAGTCCGGAGAGGAGTCCGGCACCTTGGAGTCGCGAGCTTCGCAAAGGACAGGGTTGGTGTTCGGCTCAATCGCCATAGGGATAGCAGCCCCCGAGGCGGTGTCCAGCCACCCATCCTCGATCGGCGCAGTCGGCTCCGAGCTAAGGGTCGGAGCGGACACTTGTGCGGCGTCCAGGGCACTGTCCGGCAACAGAGCTAGATCATGCCTATCGTGACAGTGTGGAGCGCTTGGCTGTGGCTCGAACCCGTCGAAGATCAAGTCTCCACGGACGTCAGCCGTATAGTTCAAACTTCCAAATCTGACCTGATGGCCAGGGGCGTAGCTTTCAATCTGCTCCAGATGGCCAAGCGAATTGGCCCGCAGTGCAAAGCCGCCGAATACGAAGATCTGTCCGGGGAGAAAGTCTCACCCTGGACCGCGTTGTTGTTGATGATCGGAGGAGCCTTCGGGCCTAAAGATGACAACATAGAGGAACTCTCAATGAAAGCACCAATGTCGGTGTCAAAACTGGCGGATCTCGGGTAGGGGGTCCTAACTGTGCGTCTAGGCGGATGGTAACAGGAGACAAGGGACACGATGTTTTTACCCAGGTTCGGGCCCTCTCGATGGAGGTAAAACCCTACTCCTTCTTGATTGATATTGATGATATGTGTAGTACAAGAGTAGATCTACCACGAGATCAAAGATGCTAAACCCTAGAAGCTAGCCTATGGTATGATTGTTGTTCGTCCTACGGACTAAAACTCTCCGGTTTATATAGGCACCAAAGAGGGTTAGGGTTACATAGAGTCGGTTACAATGGTAGGAGATCTACATATCCGTATCCCCAAGCTTGCCTTCCACGCCAAGGAAAGTCCCATCCGGACACGGGACGAAGTCTTCAATCTTGTATCTTCATAGTCCAGGAGTCCGGCCAAAGGCTATAGTCCGGCCATCCGGACACCCCCTAATCCAGGACTCCCTCATCGAGCTTTGTAGATAGTAACACTACTATCAGCGTCCGCCTTCCTCTTGAAGATCCATTTTTTCTCAATGGCTTGCCAGTCAATCAGGCAAGTCCACCAAAGTCCACACTTTGTTCTCATACATGGATTCTATCTCAGATTTCATGGCCTCAAGCCATCTGTCAGAATCTGGGCTCATCATCGCTTCCTCATAGTTCATATGTTTATCATGGTCTAGTAACATGACTTCCAGAACAGGATTACCGTACCACTCTGGCGCATATTTTACTCTGGTTGGCCTGCGAGGTTCGGTAGTAACTTGATCTGAAGTTTCATGATCATCATCATTAACTTCCTCACTAATTGGTGTAGGAATCACTGGAACTGATTTCTATGATGACCTACTTGCCAATTCGGGAGAAGGTACAATTACCTCATCAAGTTCTACTTTTCCTCCTACTCACTTCTTGCGAGAGAAACTCCTTCTCTAGAAAGGATCCATTCTTAGCAACAAAGATCTTCCCTTCGGATCTGTGATAGAAGGTGTACCGAAAAGTTTCTTTTGGGTATCCTATGAAGACACATTTCTCCGATTTGTGTTCGAGCTTATCAGGTTGAAGCTTTTTTACATAAGCATCACAACCCCAAATTCTAATAAACGACAACTTGGGTTTCTTGCCAAACCACAGCTCATATGGTGTCATCTCAACGGATTTAGATGGTGCCATATTTAACGTGAATGCAGATGTCTCTAATGCATAACCCCAAAACGATAGTGATAAATCGGTAAGAGACATCATAGATTGCACCATATCTAATAAAGTACGGTTATGATGTTCGGACACACCATTACATTGTGGTGTTCCAGGTGGCGTGAGTTGCGAAACTGTTCCACATTGTTTCAAATGAAGAGCAAACTCATAACTCAAATATTCATCTCCGCGATCAGATCGTAGAAATTTTATTTTTCTTGTTACAATGATTTTCCACTTCATTCTGAAATTCTTTGAACTTTTCAAATGTTTCAGACTTATGTTTCATCAAGGAGATATACCCATATCTTCTCAAATCATCTGTGAAGGTCAGAAAAATAACGATACCCGCTGCGAGCCTCAACACTCATCGGATCGCGTACATCAGTATGTATTATTTCCAATAAGTCAGTTGCTCGCTCCATTGTTCCGGAGAACGGAGTTTTAGTCATCTTGCCCATGAGGCATGGTTTGCAAGCATCAAGTGATTCATAATCAAGTTATTCGAAAAGCCCATCAGCATGGAGTTTCTTCATGCGCTTACAATAATATGACCTAAACGGCAGTGCCACAAATATGTTGCACTATCATTATCAACTTTGCATCTTTTGGCATCAATATTATGAATATGTGTATTACTACGATCGAGATTCAATAAACCATTCACCTTGGGTGTATGACCATAGAAGGTTTTATTCATGTAAACAGAATAACAATTATTCTTTGACTTAAATGAATAACCGTATTGCAATAAACATGATCCAATCATATTATGCTCAATGCAAACACCAAATAACATTTATTTTAGGTTCAACACTAATCCCGAAGGTAAAGGGGGTGTGCGATGGTGATCTTATTAACCTTGGAATCATTTCTAGCACACATCGTCACATTGCCCTCAACTAGTCTTTGTTCATTTTGTAACTCCTGTTTCGAGTTACTAATCATAGCAACTGAACCAGTATCAAATACCCAGGGGCTACTATGAACACTAGTAAAGTACGCATCAATAACATGTATATCATATATACTTTTGTTCACTTTGTCATCCTTCTTATCCGCCAAGTATTTGGGGCAGTTCCACTTCCAGTGACCATTTCCTTCGTAGTAGAAGCACTCAGTTTCAGGCTTGGGTCTAGCTTTGGGCTTCTTCATGGGAGTGGCAACTTGCTTGCCATTCTTCTTGAAGTTCCCTTTCTTTCCCTTGCCCTTTTACTTGAAACTAGTGGCCTTGTCAACCATCAACATTTGATGCTTTTCTTGATTTCTACCTTTGTCGATTTCAGCATCACGAAGAGCTCGGGAATCATTTTCGTCATCCCTTGCATATTATAGTTCATCCGGAAGTTCCAGTAACTTGGTGATAGTGACTAGAGAACTCTGTCAATCACTATTTTATGTGGAAGAGTAAATCCCACTTGATTCAAGTGATTGTAGTACTCAGACAATCTGAGCACATGCTCACCAATTGAGCTATTCTCCTCCACATTGTTGGCAAAGTACTTGTCAGAGGTATCATACCTCTCAACTCAGGCATGAGTCTGAAATACCAATTTCGGCTCTTGGAACATCTTATATGCTCCATGGCGTTCAAAACGTTTTTGAAGTCCTAGTTCTATGCCGTAAAGCATGGCGCACCAAACTATCAAGTAGTTATCATACCGAGCTTGCCAAACGTTCATAATGTCTGCATCTGCTCCTGCAATAGGTCCGTCACCTAGCGGTGCATCAAGGACATAATTCTTATGTGCAGCAATGAGGATAATCCTCAGATCATGGACCGAGTCCGCATCATTGCTAATATCATCTTTCAACATAGTTTTTCTCTAGGAACATATCAAAAATAAACGGGGAGCTACATCGCGAGCTATTGATCTACAACATAGTTATGCAAATGCTACCAGGACTAAGTTCATGATAAATTAAAGTTCAATTAATCATATTACTTAAGAACTCCCACTTAGATAGACATCCCTCTAATCTTCTAAGTGATCACGTGATCCATATCAACTAAACCATGTCCGATCATCACGTGAGATGGAGTAGTTTTGAATGGTGAACATCACTTTGTTGATCATATCTACTATATGATTCATGCTCAACCTTTCGGTCTCAGTGTTCCGAGGCCATATCTGCATATGCTAGGCTCGTCAAGTTTAACCCGAGTATTCTCTGTGTGCAAAACTGGCTTGCACCCGTTGTATGTGAACATAGAGCTTATCACACCCAATCATCGCATGGTGTCTCGGCACGACGAACTGTAACAACGGTGCATACTCAGGGAGAACACTTATACCTTGAAATTTAGTGAGAGATCATCTTATAATGCTACCGCCGTACTAGCAAAATAAGATGCATAAAAGATAAACATCACATGCAATCAAATAAGTGATATGATATGACCATCATCATCTTGTGCCTTTGATCTCCATCCCCAAAGCACCGTCATGATCACCATCGTCACCGGCTTGACACCTTGATCTCCATCGAAGCATCGTTGTCGTCTCACCAGCTATTGCTTCTACGACTATCGCTACCGCTTAGTGATAAAGTAAAGCAATTACATGGCGATTGCATTTCATACAATAAAGCGACAACCATATGGCTCCTGCCAATTGCCAATAACTGTTACAAAACATGATCATCTCATACAATAAATTTTAGCATCATGCCTTGACCATATCACATCACAACATGCCCTGCAAAAACAAGTTAGACGTCCTCTACTATGTTGTTGCAAGTTTTACGTGGCTGCTACGGGCTTAGCAAGAACCGTTCTTACCTACGCATCAAAACCACATTTTTTTCAAGTGTGATGTTTTAACCTTCAACAAGGACCAGGCGTAGTCACACTCGATTCAATTAAAGTGGGAGAAACAGACACCCACTAGCCCACTGTGTGCGAAGCACGACGGTAGAACCAGTCTCATGAACGCGGTCATGTCATGTCAGTCTGGGTCGCTTCATCCAACAATACCTCTGAATCAAAGTATGACATGCTGGTAAGCAGTATGACTATTATCGCCCACAACTCTTTGTGTTCTACTCGTTCATATAACATCTACGCATAGACCTGGCTCGGATGCCACGGTTGGGGAACGTAGTATTTCAAAAAATTTGCCTACGATCACGCAAGATCTATCTAGGAGAAACACTGCAACGAGCGGGGAGAGTGTGTCTACGTACCCTTGTAGACCGAAAGCGGAAGCGTTTAGTAATGCGGTTGATGTAGTCGAACGTCTTCGTGAACCAATCGATCAAGTACCGAACACACGGCACCTCCGTGATTTGCACACGTTCATCTCGATGACGTCCCTCGTACTCTTGATCCAGCTGAGGCCGAGGGAGAGTTTCGTCAGCACGATGGCGTGGTGATGGTGATGATGAAGTTACCGGCGCAGGGCTTCGCCTAAGCACTACGACGATATGACCGAGGTGTGTAACTATGGAGGTGGGCACCTCACACAGCTAAAAGATCAACTTGTGTGTCTTGGGGTGCCCCCTTGGCCACGTATATAAAGGAGGGAGGAGGAGGAGGCCGACCTAGGTGGGGCGTGCCTATAGGAGGGGTCCAACTAGGATTCCCAATCCTAGTTGGAGTCCCCTTCCTTTTCCCTTCTCTCCTTTCCCGTATGGCCCATTAAGGCCCACTACTTCCTCCAGTGAATTCCCTTAACTCTCTAGTACTCCAAAAAATACTCGAATCACTCGGAACCTTCTCGATGTCAGAATATAGCCTTCCAATATACCAATCTTTATGTCTCAACCATTTCGAGACTCCTCGTCATGTCCGTGATTTCATCCGGGACTCCGAACAACCTTTGGTACATCAAATCACATAACTCATAATACAAATCGTCATCGAACGTTAAGCGTGCGGACCCTACAGGTTCAAGTACTATGTAGACATGACCGAGACACATCTCCGGTCAATAACCAATAGCGGAACTTGGATGCTCATATTGGCTCCTACATATTCTATGAAGATCTTTATCGGTCAAATCGCATAACAACATACGTTGTTCCCTTTGTCATCGGTATGTTACATGCCCGAGATTCGATCGTCGATATCATCATACCTAGTTCAATCTCATTACCGGCAAGTCTCTTTACTCGTTCCGCAATGCATCATCCCGCAACTAACTCATTAGTCACATTGCCTGCAAGGCTTATAGTGATGTGCATTACCGAGAGGGCCCAGACATACCTCTCCAATACACGGAGTGACAAATCCTAATCTCGATCTATGCCAACCCAACAAACACCTTCGGATACACCTATAGAGTATCTTTATAATCACCCAGTTACGTTGTGACGTTTGATAGCACACAAGGTGTTCCTCCGGTATTCGGGAGTTGCATAATCTCATAGTCAGAGGAACATGTATAAGTCATGAAGAAAGCAATAGCAATAAAACTCAATCATAATGCTAAGCTAATGGATGGGTCTTGTCCATCACATCATTCTCTAACGATGTGATCCCATTCATCAAATGACAACACATGTCTATGGTCAGGAAACATAACCATCTTTGATTAACGATCTAGTCAAGTAGAGGCATATTAGGGACACTCTGTTTTGTCTATGTATTCACACATGTACTAAGTTTCCGGTTAATACAATTCTAGCATGAATAATAAACATTTATCATGACATAAGGAAATATAAATAACAACTTTATTATTGCCTCTAGGGCATATTTCCTTCACCCACAGCTCTGGAAAACTCTCGCTGAGCAGTAATTCCCAATGTTTGTGGTTCTTGAATCATATTGGGTGCCGATGGCAAGTCTGAATTTCTCGGGCCCGGCTGCCATCTGGCTGCAGTCGTTGCAATGGAAGATCGCCGGTCTTGCGTGGGAATCGTTTACAGCTCTGCTGTGTACTCGATTCGAGCATGATAAGCACCAACTCCTCATCCGTCAGTTTTACGCTATCCGTCAGACAGATTCAGTTGCAGATTTCATTGAATGTTTTGAGACTCTGATATCATATGATCTCTTACTCTGTACTGACACATCTGTCGGTGTCAAAACCGGCGGATCTCGGGTAGGGGGTCCTGAACTGTGCGTCTAGGCGGATGGTAACAGGAGACGAGGGACACGATGTTTTTATCCAGGTTCGGGCCCTCTCGATGGAGGTAAAACCCTACGTCCTGCTTGATTAATATTGATGATATGAGTAGTATAAGAGTAGATCTACCACGAGATCAAGGAGGCTAAACCCTAGAAGCTAGCCTATGGTATGATTGTTGTAATGTATGTCGTCCTACGGACTAAGGCCCTCCGGTTTATATAGACACCGGAGAGGGCTAGGGTTACACAGAGTCGGTTACAATGGTAGGAGATCTACATATCCGTATCGCCAAGCTTGCCTTCCATGCCAAGGAAAGTCCCATCCGGACATGGGACGGAGTCTTCAATCTTGTATCTTCGTAGTCTTGGAGTCCGGCGGACATTGATAGTCCGGCTGTCCGGACACCCCCTAGTCCAGGACTCCCTCAGTAGCCCCCGAACCAGGCTTCAATGACGATAAGTCCAGCGCGTTTATAGTCCTCGGCGTTGCAAGGCGGGTTCTCCCTTCAAATTCCATGTACCTGCCGAACAGTGTCCAGCTTCATCTTGAATACTGTGCTCCTCGGCTTCTACGCCGAATAATGGCCCTCTTCCACGCGTCGCACGAATGTGAAAAGCCAGGGTGTCTGTTGCATTTCACCCCCCAATTGTGCGAGTCGCCCGCCTATAAAAAAGGCAAGAATCCAGATCCAATCCACACCATCTTCCTCCCGCGAATACTCCATCGAAGCGCCTTTGACCTAGAAATCCATTCCACCATGGATCGCCAACACGGCTCTTCTTTGCGCGCTCCCAGCCCACCGCCGGGGAATTGGAGGAGGTGCTCTATTTCGCACAACGAGCTCGTGAAGCTCCAAACGGGGGGATTCCTCCCTCCGGCCATTATGATCCCAGTCCGGGCCGGACTGGTTACTTATCAAGGTGGGAGACAGGCGGAGGACACTCCAAGCCCCAATAAGGGGGAGCGAGTATGTTTGTCCCTTATCTGACAAGGGGACTCGGATTTCCAATACATCCGTTCCTCCGCGGGCTCCTGAAGTTCTACGGACTCCAGCTCCACCACCTCACGCCCGCCTCTGTCCTGCATATCGCGGGCTACATAGCTCTTTGCGAGCTATTCCTGGGCATTGAGCCCCATTTCGCATTGTGGAAGAGGCTGTTTTGCCTCGTACCCCGTTCTTATCAGGGGTCCATATATCAAGTGGGCGGCGCCGAAATATGGCGCATCGCCGGGACCGGATACCTATCGGGCACTCCCAAGAAGGCGTCCGAAGACTGGCCCTCGGAGTGGTTTTATATAGGAGACGCTCCGCTGCCAGACCCAGTTCGGATCGGCCTCCCGGAGTTTAGTGCTGCTCCCTTGAAGAAACGCCTCAGCTGGCGCCCACGGAGCCCCCGATTGGAGGAAGACAAGAGCGTCTACTACTTGATGGGCCGGATAATATTAATGGCTCATTCCAGCTTGACCATGATCGGAGTCATGGCGACATGCATCAAGCGAGGGGTACAGCCACTTCAATACAGAGGCCACCCCATGTGGGACTTCAACGGGGAAGACGATGCTACCCGGCACGGCCGCAAAGGGCCGGATTCGGCCGAGGATCTGGTGAAGATCCTGTCCAGCCTGTACAAGGGGGAGAAGGAGGATTTCCTTCGAACGAACCCTTTGGATGGGTTCTCCATGATCAACCCCAGAGGATGGGTAAGTGAACACCTTGAAGGGCCCAACCCATGCTTTCGAAGTTTAAGCTTCTTACATTATGTCTTCGGCGCAGGGTCTACGCCGGACTGTGGAGGACATGGTGAGTCCTGCTCCGCAACCCGAGGATCCAAAAGGATCCCTGGATCCGGCCTCCGAAGAGGACCCGAATATCGAGGTGGAGCTGATCGACGGGGTGTATCACCAGCTTAGCATAGACAATGCTTTGGTCGCCATTACGACGGACTACCCCGGGCTAAGTCCGGCTTCCCAGGTGACCGCGACCGAAGTCCGGACACCATTATCTCATCCCTGCCCATTTCTGACCTTCGCGAACGATGGTATTTTGCAGGAAGCGCCTTTACGGCAGGAAGGCGAGCCCGCGGCGGCCGACCAACAGAGGTCGGTCCGAACCAGCAGGCGGAAAAGGAGCGCAGTGCGGACGGAAACGCCGCAAAGGTATAGCTCGTATTTGAATTTTTAGAGCAACGTTCCGAGGAAACGTCTGAGTGCTCATGATCTTAGTAGGAGAAAAAGCGCTCGCCGGACTGCGAGCGCAGGAATTGCCCATCCGACCAACCCCGGCCAGGCTCCAGCGCCCGGCCTGGAGGGGGAGGCAAGCACAAGACGCGAGCCGGATCCTTCTCCAACGGAGGATACCGACAGACTGTCCGCAACCAAGTCTGAGGTGGAGAGCGCCATGAACCATAGGCGCCACCGGACAGTATTTCAAGAAGCGTGCTTTTCCCCTGAGGCATTGGATGCCTTTAACGCAGGGGACGCGCATCTCCGTGCTGCTCAAAATGGTTTTACCATAGCCACAGAGCAGTATGTGAAAGACATACGGGTAAAGGAAATTTAATGGTTGTATATACCAGTAGCCCCCGAGACTTAAAGTAGTTATGTTAACTGATTTAAGGATCATTGAAAATTTCAGGCGCTTAACGAGAAGAACGCCCAGCTGTCTCGGGAGTTGCAAGATTGCAAGGCCCAACTTGAGGCCGCACTTGCTGCCGCAGGAGGAGACGGAAAGACCCCTCCTGGTAACACATTTTTATTAATAAATATAAGCGCTGTGCGGCGTGCGCGTGAGTCTAATAATGACATTGCAGGTACCACCGGACAAGATCCGGACAGGCAAGCATTGCTACGCCAGCTAAAGGCCGGCGAGAGTGTGCTGAATAGAGTTCAGCAGGAAAGGAACAAGCTCCAGGATGCCAACGCCAAGCTCGGAGAAGAGCTGAAAGGCGCTCAGGCCGAGCTGTCCGGCTCCGTTAAGGAGAATCAGCGGCTTCATCGCGGCATTTATAGTAAGTGCTTGAGCGAACTCTTTTGAAAAGAAGAGTTCGGTGAGGAAGTATTTTGACATGATATGTCTTGTAGGTATACTCATGGGTCGTCCTGCAGAGGAGATGCCCATATCAATGGGTGATCAACTTCCCGAACTGTTGCAGCTACTCGAACAAGTTCGGCAGGCAATGAGCGGCGTCGTTCAGGCTTTATGGCCAGCCCTCACCCTACCCGAGGGCCTCGGGGAGCTTGCGGAGAAGCTACAGGGAGTGCGGCAGCGCTTCCGTTTGTGGAAGATTTTAGCTTGCCGTCAAGGTGCCAGGGAGGCTTGGGCCATGGTGAAGACGCGGTACAAGAAGGCGGATCCCAACCACATGGCCGAAGTTGGACCGGTGGGGCCCGATGGGAAGGAGATCCCTGTGAGTTTAGTGTATAGCCAAGTAGAGTTGGCTGCTAAATTTTCCCAACAGGACTGTAAACTAGATAGCCTGTTAGACGGGATTGAGGAAGAATACAATCAGTAAATTTGACAATGTATGTTATCCTTTAAAGTGACATGTGAAATGCCTTCTAGCCGGATTGTAGATCGTTTGTCTTTGCCGACCTTTTCGCTTCGACCTCGGGACCCTAGAGTCCGGAGTGTGTCCGAATACCTTTTTGGTTAAGAAACAACCGTGGTATGCATGGAGACCAGGCGTAGGGGTCATTAGTGCTTTATCAGACAAGTGCCCAACTAGTTATGTTATATTACATGGTTAGTAAGAAACATCTTCCAGGGAGAATAGTTCCGTTAAGGGTTCCTTTCGCTGGGAGGCATGCCCTAAAGTGCATGTCCGGACTGCAAAGAAAGCAGTAAAACATCTGGGGGCAGATAGATAAATAGGTAAAAAGTCATCTTTTAAGTCACCGACCGAATATTCCCTTAAGAATGCTAGCTTTCGGCTTCACCCAATCTGAGGTACACATCCGGCTGACCCGGCAGTAACAATCGCAGAGGTGCTCCCTTTACCTCCTAGCCGAACAATCGGGAACGTAGGGGGTAAGCACAGGAGCCAGGCAACCCAGCTTGGCCAAAACTTAAGTCATATCGATGCATATAATGGCGAGTAAAAGGTACATGTGGAAGCTTGACACATGTGCTGGGTATAAACCCGTATAATTGAGCTTCTGTAAAAGAAGCCCCCAGGAATAATGAGTGCGGATGGCACATCATGCGTATGATTGAGCTTCTGTAAAAGAAGCCCCCAGGAATAATGAGTGCGGATGGCACATCATGCGTATGCAAAGAATGCAAAAATAGGCCCGGAAGGGCTTTTAAGTGAAAAGGATAAAAAGAGAAACAAAAGACAGCCGAAGTGTAAAAGTTTGGACGGGGGAAGGGGACGAACTCTTAGTCCGGCGCTAGGCATAGAATCGTCAGAGGCGGGCTGCGTTCCATGGGTTCGGCTCGAGTCGGTGATCCGACGCATTTCGTAGACGGTATGCCCCGCCGGTTAGTACTTGATCGATAATGAAGGGACCCTCCCATTTGGGCTTGAGCTTGTCCTTTTTCTTGTCCGGCAGGCGTAGAACTAGTTCGCCAACGTTGTAAGTCTTGGCCCGTACTTCTCTGCTTTGATATCTTCGGGCCTGCTACTGATAGAATGCGGAACGAGCCTTCGCAATGTCACGTTCTTCCTCCAATGTGTCCAAGCTGTCCTGCCGATCAAGCTCGGCCTCTCTTTCCTCATACATGCGCACTCGAGGTGAGTCATGAATAATGTCACAGGGCAAGACTGCCTCTGCGCCGTATACCATAAAAAATGGTGTGAATCCGGTAGTGCGGTTAGGCGTTGTCCGCAGCCCCCAGAGTACGGAGTCGAGCTCCTCGACCCATTGTGTGTCGGATTTAGTGAGTGACCTCACTAGTCTGGGTTTAATGCCGCTCATTATTAGACCATTTGCTCTTTCCACTTGACCGTTGGTTTGAGGGTGATAGACTGACGCATAGTCGAGCTTGATGCCCATATTTTTGCACCATGACTTAACCTCGTCGGCTGTGAAGTTCATGCCGTTGTCGGTGATGATGCTGTGAGGGACTCCATAACGGTGTACCACCCCTGATATAAAGTCTATCACTGGTCCGGACTCTGCCGTTTTGACCGGTTTGGCCTCTATCCATTTGGTGAATTTATCCACCATGACCAATAGGTATTTTTTCTTGTGGGTTCCCCCTTTAAGGGGTCCAACCATGTCAAGCCCCCAGACCACGAATGGCCAGGTAATGGGTATGGTTTTGAGGGCGGTGGGTGGCATATGGCTCTGATTAGCAAAGAGCTGACAACCAACGCATCGCTGGACCAAGTCCTGTGCGTCTGCCCGAGCCGTCGGCCAATAAAATCCTGTACCGAATGCCTTTCCTACAAGGGCCCGGGCTGCTGCGTGGTGTCCGCCTAGTTCGGCATGAATTTCAGCCAGGAGGTTTCGCCCTTCTTCTTCGGAGATACACCTTTGAAGGACTCCGGTGGTACTTTTCTTATAAAGTTCTCCCTCATGGACCTTGTAGGTCTTCGATCGCCGGACTATGCAGCGGGCCTCATTTTGGTCTTCGGGAAGTTCCTGCCTAAGTAAGTAGTCTAGGAAAGGTTCTGTCCACGCGGCCATTACTGCCATTATGACGTGGACGGAGGGTGTTATGTCGTCTGCCGAATCACCGGTTGGTGCGGTTTTCTCCGGTTTGTCACTACCGGGGTCCTCTTCCCATAGTACGGATGGCTGGAAGAGCCGTTCCAGGAAGATATTTGGAGGGACAGCATCACGTTTCACACCGATGCGTGCCATGACGTCGGCCGCTTGGTTATTATCTCGGGCTATGTGATGGAATTCGAGTCCTTCAAACCGAGCTGACATTTTTAGGACAGCGTTGCGATATGTTGCCATTTTCGGATCCTTGGCGTCGAAGTCTCCATTTATTTGGGATATTGCAAGGTTTGAGTCCCCGCGCACCTCTAGGCGTTGAATGCCCATGGGGACCGCCATCCGGAGACCATGTAACAGGGCCTCGTATTCGGCTGCATTGTTGGAGTCCGTGTACATTATTTGAAGTACATACTGGACTGTATCTCCGGTGGGGGACGTCAGTACGACGCCAGCCCCCAGTCCGACCAACATTTTGGAGCCGTCGAAATGCATAGTCCAATTGGAGTATGCGCCGTACTCTTTAGGGAGTTCGACTTCAGTCCATTCGGCGATGAAGTCAGCCAAAACTTGTGACTTTATAACTCGTCGAGGTTTGTAAGTGATGTCGAATGGTAAGAGCTCAATGGCCCATTTTGCTGTCTTGCCCGTTGCGTCGCAGTTATTTATAATGTCATTGAGTGGTACTTCCGAGGCCACTGTTATCGAGCACTCTTGAAAGTAGTGCCGGAGCTTTCGAGACGCCATGAACACCGCATAAGCTATCTTCTGATAGTGAGGGTAATGGGATTTGCAGGGGGTTAACACAGTAGATACATAATACACTGGTTTTTGAAGAGGGAATTTATGCCCTTCTGTCGCTCGTTCGACGACGAGGACTGCGCTTACAACTTGATGTGTTGCTGCGATGTATAACAACATTGGTTCGCCCAGAGTGGGCGCATCCAGGACCGGATTTGTTGCCAGTATGGCCTTTATTTCTTCGAGTCCGGCAGTGGCAGCATCCGTCCACTCGAAGTGTTCGGTGCGCCTGAGGAGGCGATAGAGGGGCAACGCCTTTTCTCCTAAGCGGGAGATAAAGCGGCTTAAGGCTGCCACGCATCCTGTTAATTTTTGTATTTGTTTGAGGTTTTTTGGAATATCCAACTGTGACAGAGCTCGGATTTTGGCCGGATTTGCTTCAATTCCTCTACCGGATACGATGAAGCCCAGCAGCTTTCTGGCTGGTACGCTGAAAACGCATTTTTCCGGATTCAACTTGATGTCATATGCTCTGAGGTTGTCGAATGTGAGCCTCAAATGGTCTACTAAAGTTTCGACATGTTTTGTTTTGACGACTACGTCGTCTATGTATGCCTCGACTGTTTTGCCGATCTGGGTGGCCAGACATGTTTGAATCATGCGCTGATATGTTGCGCCGGCGTTTTTAAGTCCGAAGGGCATCGTGTTGAAGCAGAATGGTCCATATGGAGTGATAAATGCCGTTGCGGCTTGGTCTGCTTCCGCCATCTTGATTTGATGATAGCCAGAGTATGCGTCCAGGAAGCACAACGAATCGTGCCCTGCTGTGGCGTCGATAATTTGATTGATGTGGGGGGAGAGGGAAGGGATCCTTTGGGCAAGGTTTATTGAGGTCTTCAAAATCGACACAGAGGCGCCAGGATTTATCTTTCTTTGGTAGCATCACCAAATTTGCTAGCCAGTCCGGATGTTTGATATCTCTAATGAATCCGGCTTCCAATAGTTTGGCTAGCTCTTCTCCCATTGCCTGTCTTTTGGGCTCGAAAAATTGTCGAAGAGCCTGTTTGACTGGCTTGAATCCTTTTAGGATGTTGAGGCTGTGTTCTGCCAACCTGCGAGGGATTCCGGGCATGTCTGAAGGATGCCAGCCGAAGATATCCCAATTTTCCCGAAGGAATTCGCGCAGTGCGGCATCTACTTCGGGGTTCAAGTGTGCCCCAATGGAGGCCGTCTTTGTTGGGTCCGTTGGATGGACCTGGAATTTTATTATCTCGTCTGCTGGTTTGAAGGAGGTGGACTTGGATCTTTTATCGAGTATCACATCGTCCCTGTTCACCGTAGAGCGCAGCGCGGTGAGTTCCTTTGCCGCTAAGTCTTCGGATAGTGCCTTGAGGGCTAGTGCGGCTGTCTTGTTTTCGGCGTGGAGTGCTATGTCCGGATCACTAACGAGAGTGATTATTCCGCTGGGCCCAGGCATTTTCAGCTTCATGTACCCGTAATGAGGTATTGCTTGAAAAATTGTTAATGCCTCTCGTCCTAATATGGCGTGATACCCACTGCTGAACGAGGACACCTGGAACGTGACTTCTTCGGATCTGTAATTGTTCGGAGAGCCGAACACCACATCGAGTGTGATTTTTCCGGTGCAGCGCGCTTCCCAGCTAGGGATTATTCCTCTAAAGGTTGTGCTGCTTCGCTCAATATGACTCCAATCGATTTCCATTTTTCGCAGAGTTTCCTCGTAAATGAGGTTTAGTCCGCTGCCGCCATCCATGAGGACTTTTGTCAGTCGAAAGCCGTCCACTATGGGACTAAGTACCAGTGCGGCTGGGGCTTTGGTTGTTCGGAATGTGGGCTCGTCGCTGACATTGAAGGTAATAGCTGTGTCGCTCCATGGATTTGCTGTTGCTACTTGGTAGACTTCGGCGAGTTCACGGATTGATTGTTTTCGCATATTATTTGATGCAAAAGTCTCGAAGACTATTGGTACCGTGCTGGTATTGTTGGAGTGGTTTCCCGGAGCTAGAAGCTCTTCGCCACTTTTGGCCACCTGCCGTAATATCCAACATGCTCGAAGGCTATGTGTTGGGACGGCTCCCTCTGTATTGTGAAGCTTACAGGGTCCATTGAGCCATCCCTCCAGTACGGTTCCGTTTCCCTTATTGGGTTTTTGTTTTTTCGTTTTTGCATCTGGGGCCTAAGTGTAAGGCACCCTTTTACTGCGGACTGGGTTTGGGGCCGGATTATCCCAAAATTGATTTTTGGTTTTTCGGAAACTCTCCATCGCACAGTATTTTCGTACAATGGATGCCAGATCGGTGAAGCGCATAATTTTGCAACGATCAATGGCGTTTAGTATTCCCTTGTCCGTGCAGTTATTGCGGAAGATTGATATTGCATTTTCCTCTCGGCAGTCCTTTACCCTGTCCATAACCAGGAGGAATCTGGCCCAGTAGTGATGTACTGTTTCTGTAGGCTCTTGCCGTATTAGAGATAGATCGCATATGTCTGGGCGGGTGGGTGGAATAAAATCCGGATCCCTGCCCATCTTGAGGCTCAAAGGCCAAGGGGTTTCCGAATTCGGAAGTGTGGTTTGCTGGGGACAATCCAGCGAGTCCGGGGCGATGCATGATTTTAAGTTCGATGCTCGATCGAAGTCCGTCCCTCCGCGGGAATCCAGCATGGAGGGTTCGGGAATCCGGACATGAATTGTTTTCAACACTGGCAAAGAGTTGCCGTATTGCTCTTCCACCACTGCGACGTGGTGGGTGGCCTGGGGAGAGTTAATCTCTCTCAGATCGGTTTTAAGCCCAATCTGGTTGTAGTCCGTAGCGACTCCCAGGGCGGCGATGCGATCCAAGAGCTCGTTAACAGACGAGAGCTCTATTGGATCTAACTGTTCGGCAGCTTTAGGGCTGACGCGAAGATTGCTTTCGACGACTTGAGAAGTCATTGCCGAAGCGGCGGCCGGACAGGCGGTCATGAGAAAACCACCAAGCCGGATAGTTTGGCCGGCGGCCAAGGCCCCTCCGGCGAAAATACCGTCTTTGAAGACGGGTGGAGGCATCCGCTCTATCGGTGACGACACAGAGGAACTCTCAATGAAAGCACCAATGTCGGTGTCAAAACCGGCGGATCTCGGGTAGGGGGTCCCGAACTGTGCGTCTAGGCGGATGGTAACAGGAGACGAGGGACACGATGTTTTTACCCAGGTTCGGGCCCTCTCGATGGAGGTAAAACCTACGTCCTGCTTGATTAATATTGATGATATGGGTAGTACAAGAGTAGATCTACCACGAGATCAAGGAGGCTAAACCCTAGAAGCTAGCCTATGGTATGATTGTTGTAATGTATGTCGTCCTACGGACTAAGGCCCTCCGGTTTATATAGACACCGAAGAGGGCTAGGGTTACACAGAGTCGGTTACAATGGTAGGAGATCTACATATCCGTATCGCCAAGCTTGCCTTCCATGCCAAGGAAAGTCCCATCCGGACACGGGACGGAGTCTTCAATCTTGTATCTTCGTAGTCTTGGAGTCCGGCGGACATTGATAGTCCGGCTGTCCGGACACCCCCTAGTCCAGGACTCCCTCAACATCCTTATTTCTTTCTTACACGATTAATTGAGGGACCACGGACAGATATTCGTGCAGTGGTGCTCATTCAGAGACCTCCTGATCTCGATATGATGTGTTCTCTTGCCTTGCTCTAAGAGGAAGTGGCTGATGGGGAGAACACCTTGCGCACCAGGTACAACCGCTCGCCGGTGCCATGTTTCATGGTAACCAATACACCGAGTCTGCCTGCGAGTTCTGCAAAACTGTCCACACCAACATCCAAAGCAAAAGATCACCGAGGTACAGAAGCAGCAAGGGCGGGAGCAAAGAGCAGCAAGATAGCAGCGCTGCGTTCCTTCAGACGAGCAGCAATATAAATAACAACTTTGAAAAACTCCTTTCAAACACTCCTTTATGCTTTCCAGAAAATTCTACATCATTTTCGATCAACAATATGTCATTCACATATACTTACACTGCAAAAAAATACACTTCCGTGATGATACGTGTTTGTCACAGTAGGTCGCGTTTTTTGTCATGCATGTACATCCATGACAAAATTATGACAGAATCAAGATAGTCATACCTGTGCTGTTGTAGAAGTGTTCCATGACATTACCAAAATTATCATCGCGGAAGTGTCCACTTCCATGACGATAAATCGCGCGTCACAGAAGTGCTTTCGTCAAGGGTGACCGACACGTGGCATCCACCATAATGGAACGCCGTTAAGCTATCGGGTCGGGTTTTGGATCCGATAACCCGTTAACAGCCCCGACCAATGGGAAATTTCCACGTGTAAAATTCTTATTGGCCGGACGAAACACGTGTCATCTCGTTAGTGGGTCAGATAGGCGCCTATGATATGTCGACACGTGCCACAGCCCACCACTGGCCCATTTAGCTTACAAAGCCGGCTCGTTTGACTTGGTCAAAAGTTAACGGGCTGGCCCATGAAAAGCCTGTTAACGGTCTCTTGGCAAATAGCCCATTTTACGACCCGTTAGGCACTATAGGAAATCGGCCCAACAATGTCATGTGGCCCGTCGAATATAACACCAGCCCATTTCACTTTCGGCCCATGTATGGCCCATGACATCTTTCGGCCCATATGAGGCCTTCGTATCTTTCGGCCCTTTACAGGCCCACAGTGACTCTAGCCCATAATGAACAGTAATTTTCTTTGTACCCGTTAACGGCCCATGATTTACATGGGCCGTTTCCAGCCCATGTTAGCTTTCGGCCTATTGACGGCCCATACGTTCTTGGTCTCCTTTTCGGCCCTTGATTACTTCCGGCCCATTACTGGCCTGTTCCCCTAATGGGCCAAATTCGGCCCATGGCAAGAGTCGGCCCGTTACTGGCATGTTCCCCAAATGGGCCAAATTCGTCCCATGGCAAGAGTCGGTCCGTTACTGGCCTGTTACCCTAATGGGCCAAATTCGGCCCATGGCAAAAGTCGACCCGTTTCTGGCCAGACCGTCCTATATTCTGGCCCATTAACGACCCGTTATGCCTGTGACAGAATTAAGCTTTTGCAGTCCTATGGCCTGTTAACGGCCCATTACCGTGCTGGGCCGATACCAATTACGCCCAATTACGGCCCATGTAGACCCATTTATCCGACGGCCCAAGGCCCACCGATTACAGGCCCATTTATCAACGGCCCGAGGCCCACCAATTATGAGCCCATTTATCGACGGCCCGTAGGAGACCCATGGATCCTACGGCTTGTATATGGCCCATGGGTAGTTGCGGCCACTAGCAAACCAGGTGTCGGTGTCAAAACCGGTGGATCTCAGGTAGGGGGTCCCGAACTGTGCGTCTAGGCGGATGGTAACAGGAGACAAGGGACACGATGTTTTTACCAAGGTTCGGGCCCTCTCGATGGAGGTAAAACCCTACTCCTGCTTGATTGATATTGATGATATGGGTAGTACAAGAGTAGATCTACCACGAGATCAGAGAGGCCAAACCCTAGAAGCTAGCCTATGGTATGATTATTGTTCTGTCCTACGGACTAAAACCCTCCGGTTTATATAGGCACCGAAGAGGGTTAGGGTTACACAGAGTCGGTTACAATGGTAGGAGATCTACATATCCGTATCGCCAAGCTTGCCTTCCACGCCAAGGAAAGTCCCATCCGGACACGAGACGAAGTCTTCAATCTTGTATCTTCGTAGTCCAGGAGTCCGGCCAAAGGCTATAGTCCAGCCATCCGGACACCCCCTAATCCAGGACTCCCTCAGTAGCCCCTGAACCAGGCTTCAATGATGACGAGTCTGACGCGCATATTGTCTTCGGCATTGCAAGGCGGGTTCCTCCTCCGAATACTTCATAGAAGATTTTGAACACAAGGATAGTGTCCGGCTCTGCAAAATAAGTTCCACATACCACCGTAGAGAGAGTAATATTTACACAAATTCAATCTGCTGACGTATTTCATGGCGTGACATCACCCCACGGCCAAGCCTTTATTCAAATCGTTTTTACTGTCCCACCTCAGCGCGTTTAGCGAGGTGGTTTTCTTGGCACGTCTTGTCAAAGCAGAGATCGTGTCCCCTTATTCCAGGATTCTCATTAATACGGGCGTGGGTAACCCAGTCGTGCCCGTTGGCATGTCTTCTCTATCGAAGGTGAGTCCTGAACGGTCACGAGGAAGGCCCTTGGTATTCAACCTCTTTATAAAGAGACCTAGGCTCCACTCCTTTCTTTCAATCTCAATCAAATCCGCCCCTCGCCTCGAGTTCCAACACCCAAAGCTCCATATTTAGGCACTTCGGACCTTCGATGATGTCCGGCTCCGACCTGCAAGGCCGGTGGATTCCCTCCTCCGTTACGGAAGAAGACGTGCTAAGGCTAAGAGATGCCAGGTATCTAACCGTCGAAATTTCGCATAGGCTGCCTGCCCAAGGGCAGGTTATTCCCACTCCCAAGCCTGGCGAAAGCGTAGTGTTCGCGTCTCACTTTCTTCGGGGGCTAGGCTTCCCGACGGACCCCTTCATGAGGGGGCTCATGTTTTATTATGGGTTGGAATTTCATGACTTGGATCCGGAGTCCATCCTCCACATCTCATCGTTCATTGTCGTATGCAAAGCCTTCCTCCGCATTACCCCTCACTTCGGATTGTGGCTCAAGACCTTCAAAGTGGAGCTGAAGATGATCAAGGGGCAGCAGGCAGAGTGCGGAGGGGCTGTTATAAGCAAGAATGCTGATGCTCCGTGACCTGAGGGCTCTTTTCAAGAGGAGCTCAGCCTATGGCAACAAGAGTGGTTTTATATCACAGCTCCCAGGGGCACCAAATGGGTGGCGCCACCTGCCTTTCGCTCGGGTCCTCCACCGTGGATGGCGTCATGGGTCAATAAAGGACTTGACTGGGGGCCGTCCAAGGACGTGCCCTTGCTGCAGGGCCGCATTCAAGATCTCCTAGAGAGAGAGATCACTCTGGTTGTAGTAGCGCAGGTCATGCTGATTCGTCACATCCTGCCCTGCAAACGTCGCCCCCTCCGCCTGTGGGAATTTAACCCGAAGGGACCATGAGCTCTCCAACATTTCATGGGCACGACGCCCATGGAGATGTACAAGCTTTTCTTCGGATCACAAGCGATGTGTCCGGACTTGACCGAGGACGCAGGTCTGAGCTGCAATCGCCCGGATACTCAAGTAAGTAGCCCTGTACCCGGACATGCTATCTCATATTTATCATGAATTTGGCCTCAAAATAGTTGTCCCTTGAACAGGAGTGGATAGCGAAAGCAAAGCTAATCAGGTGTCCGGCCCCCCTCCCTGAGACCACGCCGGATCCCGTATTAACCAGGATGCTGGAGGTTGCGCCTTCGGAAGAAGGTGAAGGGGGAACAAGGAAGCTACCGCCTCCGCGAAGGAGGTTGTCAGGAAAGGAGGGATCGAGAATCCCTCTGTCCAGGGGAGGAAGAGGACCGCCTCTAAAGACCCGGAGACCATGGTCTCAAAGCGGGGGAAGGAATCTTCGTCAGAGGGTCCTGCGCCGAGGGATTCCTCGGCCGCATTGTGCCCCCAAGGGGATCAGCCCTCCACCGAGCCGTAAGTAAAAAGGGGAGTTCTTTTTAAAATAAAGGATATCCCTACCCTATTTCTAATGAAGATAACCGAAATTTTACCTTGTAGTTCAGATCTCAGCCCTTCTTAGCAGAGCTGATCTTCGGGGGATCTTCGTCCGGAGATGATAGAGAGCGAAATGCCTCCCCCTGCCGTACCATCTTGCGAGGTGGGCGACCCTGAGGTGTCGTCGCGAAGGGTTTCTCCGAGTCCGGCGGGGCCGGAAATTAGTCGTATGTCCCCTCAAAGCCCTCCGCGTCCGGCCTTCGAAAAAGGCCATAGGACGAGTCCGGCACCACATGGTGTACGGTCGGAGGAGCTGAAGGATCTGCTCGGGCGAGCGTCTATCTCAGAAGATCACCGTGCGTTAATGGGTACGGTGATTGAAAGGATTTCATCCGCTGAGAGCGGATTGCATGAAGCCGTCAGAAGCTTACTGATAGGTTTTGAGGTACACAAAATGATGTACCTTCTGACAGTTCCGCATAAAAAATGCGCCCTGTGTAGATAGTAGCCCCTGAGGCTCGGTGTGTTGTCAAAAAATGACAGCACGCCGAGGATCATAATCCCAGGTATAATATGTCGCCCTTCGTATGTAGCTGGCGAAGGGTTCAGTGGCTGGCCGGACTGATGAATTTGTCGAGCTAAAGCGGCAACTTGACGTGGCGGATGCCGACATCGCGCTTGTCAATAAGTGACTTGACGAGTCGCAAGGTTTGCAATTTCTCCGCGGACACTTGGTAAGGGAGCTTGATGACCGTGCCTTACAACATGTATGCTTGATGCAGATGGTGCCGCTTCCATGGAGAACCTTCGGGCGGAGCTTGCCCCAGCTAAGGAGCAGGCCAGAAAGAGTGATGCGGCTGCCTTAAAGGCGGCCGAAGAGCTAAAAGCCGAACAGGCTGCTCACTGCCGAAGCAAGAAGGAAGTGGCCGAGATGGCCGTGAAGTTGAAGAATGCTGCCGACCACTGCAAGCTGCTTGAAAAAGAAGATCTAGTGGTACAAGAGGACCTGAAGAAGGCCACTACCGAGGCCAAGGATGCTCGGTCTGCAATGAGAGCTATGAAGGAGGAGCTGTGTCAGGCCGGAGATATCGCGGCTGGAAAGCCCTTTCTGCTGCGGAGGAAATTTATGGATCCTAAATATGCTCAGTTGGACCGGCTGTGGAGTGCGGAGGATGCTTATCTGGACTTGGCGGCAAGTGACGCGAATGCGGCCGAACACTTCCGAGATCAAACGGATCACGAAATGGAAAAGGTTTTTTTGGTCGCAGTTCCATAATCCAGAGCGCCCACTTCCATTAACCGATCGCTTGGCCGAATGGGCGGAGCTGAATAGGTTATCCGGACTTGCCATGAAGGATGTCGTGAGTCTTTTGTGGTCGAAGAGGCCCGAGCCGAAGAGTTTTTTTGGCTTGGTGCAGTAGTTCCTTGGTGCGGTGCCGCATATCAAT
Source organism: Triticum timopheevii (assembly GCA_963921465.1). NCBI lineage: Eukaryota > Viridiplantae > Streptophyta > Magnoliopsida > Poales > Poaceae > Triticum > Triticum timopheevii. Next base: position 276,672,168 of record OY997274.1, read on the forward strand.
GCAATGAGGAGGTCGGCATGCATAGAGGGTGCGCGGATGGCTCTTGCCCGTGTCAAGACATACTGGGCAGAGATGAAGGCCACCGATGTTGCATCCCAAGATTTGGACGGAAGCCGAGTTCCTGTTGAGCACTATTTTCAGGAAGTTCTGTAGGGCGCTCGTTTAATAGAGACGCAGTGCTCGAAGGATATTATGTTCAAATAACATGTATTATTGTGAAACAATGTTTCGATGAAATATAAAAGCTTTTTATACTTGTGCCTTCAAGAATTAAAATACCTCCTGTGCGGCCGTTAATGTATATGTGTGTATAACTGAAAGATGGCAGTCTTCGGCTTCAGCCCCCACGCATATAATGCGGGGGTGTTTGCAAAAAGGCGCATTTTCACACTTGATCTAATGTCTTGGTCCTATAAAGGAGGTGGTAGCGCAGCAAACTAGGCAACCGGACTATAATGCTTTATCACTTTCACTTAGCCATAGGAGTTTGACAGTGGGGCTACTATATAGCCCCTAGGGGCACTGCGCTCAACCGAATTCGGGGCGTGTATGTGCTTGACCGGGAAACGGCCCTTCGTCAATGCGAAGGAATCCTATAGATTCCGGCGGGTCATCGAGTGGTTGACCAGTCTCACGCTATATCATGACAGTCAGTTTTCGGCTTTCTCTACTGAGGTGCTCGCCTGGCCGAACCGGGGCACAATCGCAGTAGTTATCCTGGTGCCACGTTAGCCGATAGAGCGGAACGTAAGGCAGCAAAACATAGGAGCCAGGCAAACCCAACATTTGACCAAAGACATGATTCGGAGCTGATGCATATAAGGCCTAACTCGAGACGCCGAACACTCCCTAAAGTATTTGGTCTTTATGAAAACGGGCCAAACAAAGCCCTTGGTAATAAGCCCCTGGTGTCCAGGTACGCGCAAAATTCTGACGTGGCCCATGCCAAAACGCCAGCCTCCTCCTTGGTTATAGCAAGAAACCAGGGGATGTATATCCACAAGAGACAGTAAAAAAGGTTTACGCAGGGTCTTAATCTGAAAAGAATCCTTGCAACGGGTCCCTGCTGCACGTCTGCGCCTGTGTCTCCGTTGTGCCGTATCCTGGATGGGTGTAGCACGGTGTTCATCTGTAAAAGAGAGGAACTTAGTTGAAAAAGATCATGCGAAAATGTACATTATATTAAATAAACAAAGTATGATTAAAAAATGAATAAAATTGAGCTTTATTGTCTCTTGTTGTATATGCGCGGAGCCCCTTGTGCGGGGGTATGCGGCTGGTAAGCCCTTGTATGTTTACGCCGGACTCGTCTAACCGTGTCCGGGGTCTGAACGACCTATTTAGGTGCTCGGACTAGTGAAGCCGGTTTAGTGTGTGGCTGTCAAGGCAGTCACACAATCTTCCGCGCTTGAGGAACACTCGATATTTCCCTTTAAGGAGATGATGCCTCGTGGACTGGGCATTTTAAGTGTGAGGGATGCATAATGCGGTATAGCGTTAAAGCGGGCGGAAGCTTCGCGTCCCAGTAGTGCTTGGTAGCTACTTGTAATGGGGCGAGGAGGAAGGTTAACCTTTCGCAGCGGAAGTTGTCGGGTGAGCCGAACACAACTTCTAGCAGTAGAGAGCCCGTACAATGGGCATATGGGCCTGGCATTACCCCTTGAAAGGAAGTGTTGCTATGGCGAATTTTGGTTGGGTCTATCCCCATTTTGCGGATTGTGTCCTGATATAGCAGGTTTAGCTCGCTGCCGCCGTCCATTAGGACTTGTTTGAATTGGAGTCCGTTGATTATCGGATCTAATATCAAGGCAGTCCATCCTGCATTCTGGATACTTCTAGAGTAATCCTGATGGTCGAAGGTGATTGGTTTTAACAACCAGTGCCGGGACTCCTTTGGGATAGGCCGTATGGCGCGTATCTCTATGGGCGCTATTCTGTTTTTCCCTTTTGTCACGTAAAGTGAGTTTACTGTTTTGACTTCTTGTGGGAAATTCTTTTGTTTTCCGGTGCTCTGCTTGTGGGGTTCGTCATCGTCTTCGCTTGGTGTGTCGAGCCCCTTGTGTTCGGCATTGAGTTTGCCGGACTGCTTGAAGACCCAACAATCTCTGTGGGTATGGTTTGCAGGCTTTCGGGAGTACTGTGGATTTGGCATATCTTGTCCAAGATTTTGTTTAAGTTAGATAGCTCGTCCCTGTTATCCATAGGGGGCAGTTTTTTATGATTCTGTCGTGAGCTTTTGAATCCGGCGTTGACTGCCATGTTCTTCGGGCTGTTTCCCTTGGTCCGGCGCTGGTCCTTGCTGCGTCGCGGTTTCCCGTTTCCATCCCTGACTTCGGATGTACTTGGGTCGCTGGTACTGCATCTTGCCAGCCAGCTATCCTCTCCCGCGCAAAAGCGGGTCATGAGGCTTCTTAATGCGGCCATTGTTCTTGGCTTTTCTTGGCCGAGGTGTCTGGCGAGCCATTCGTCTCAGACGTTGTGTTTGAAAGCTGCTAAGGCTTTGGCATCCGGACAGTCGACTATTTGGTTCTTTTTAGTAAGGAATTTGTTCCAGAATTTTCGGGCTGACTCTCCGGGTTGTTGAGTTATGTGACTTAAATCATCTGCATCCGGAGCTCGGACATAGGTTCCTTGAAAATTTGCCCGAAAAGCATCCTCAAGCTCTTCCCAACTTCCAATGGTGTTTTGGGGAGGCTTTTGAGCCAATGCCGGGCTGGCCCTTTGAGCTTGAGGGGTAAGTATTTTATGGCGTGGAGGTCATCTCCTCTAGCCATGTGTATGTGGAGGATGTAATCCTCGATCCAGACTCCAGGGTCTGTTGTTCCATCGTATGCCTCTATGTTTATGGGTTTGAATCCCACTGGAAATTCATAATCCAGAACCTCATCGGTGAAACATAGGGGGTGTGCGGCACCCCTATATTTAGGTGTACCGTAATATTCGGATACTTGATGTGTTGCATTGCTTACTAGAGCTTGCTTTCTTGGCCCGTAGATAGATCTAACTTGGCCATCTTTTTGATGCGTATCCGTGTGCGGATCGCGTGCTGTCTTGTGTGCGGCGCCGTTTGCCGCTCTATGTTTGCCATGGGGTCGTCTATCCGACCGGGTGGTCTCCTTGTTTTTTGATTGCGGGGCTCTATGGCCTCCTCATCAAATTTGGGCAGTAGTTTTCGCTTTGGGTAGCTCTTTGTTCGGCGACTATCGCCGTATTTGTCTGCGGTGTTGAGTACTTTGCTCCATCTGATTCTGAGTGCATCTTCCGCTGTTTTGAGCTTCTGCTTCTGCTTTTTCAGGCTACTCGCAGTGGCGACGAGCCTTTTGTGGAGGTTCTTCTGCTCCTGTAACTTGTCCGGCGTTAGATCATCCGCACTGTTATCTTTGACCGGGATGGGTTGTTTATCCATATTGTCCTCTTCGGACAGTTGCTCGATAGCATGTTCGTCGTCCACCGGTTCGCCCTGCTCTATGGCTGGGTCTGTATGGCTACTGTCTTTGTCGAGGCGGGACTTTGAGCGGCACTTACGTCGCCGTTTTGACTGCTTTTCGAGGGAATGATCCTTCATGGCGTCCCGTTGTTCCTCGTCGTCGCTTCCTTTAGGTGTGTCCACCATGTACACATCGTGAGATGAGGTGGCTGTCCAATGCCCTATAGGTGCTGGTTCATGTTTGTCTCCTACATCGTCGTCTATACCGTCGATGTCTTCTGAGTCGAAGTCGAGCACGCCGTTTAAACTTTCTAAAGTGGCTACGAAGTGGGTGGTGGGCGGGAGTCGAATTTCTTCGTCATCCGCATCCCAACCTTGCTGACCATAGTCCGGCCAGGGCTCTCCTGATAGAGAGAGAGACTTTAGTAAATCCAGGATGTTGCCAAAGGGCGAGTGCTGAAAGATGTCCGCGGCAGTGAACTCCATGATCGTCACCCAATCGGATTTGATTGGCAGGGGCGCGGAGGGTTCGGAGTCCGGAGAGGAGTCCGGCACCTTGGAGTCACGAGCTTCGCAAAGGACAGGGTTGGTGTTCGGCTCGATCGCCGTAGAGGTAGCATCCCCCGAGGCGGTGTCCAGCCACCCGTCCTCGATCGGCGCAGTCGGCTCCGAGCTAAGGGTCGGAGCGGACACTTGTGCGGCCTCCAGGGCACTGTCCGGCGACAGAGCTAGATCGTGCCCATCGTGATAGTGCGGCGCGCTTGGCTGTGGCTCGAACCCGTCGAAGATCAAGTCTCCGCGGACGTCAGCCGTATAGTTCAAACTTCCAAATCTGACCTAATGGCCAGGGGCGTAGCTTTCAATCTGCTCCAGATGGCCAAGCGAATTGGCCCGCAGTGCAAAGCCGCCGAATACGAAGATCTGTCCGGGGAGAAAAGTCTCACCCTGGACCGCATCGTTGTTGATGATCGGAGGAGCCATCGGGCCTAAAGATGACGGCACAGAGGAACTCTCAATGAAAGCACCAATGTTGGTGTCAAAACCGGCGGATCTCGGGTAGGGGGTCCCGAACTGTGCATCTAGGCGGATGTAACAAGAGACAAGGGACACGATGTTTTTACCCAGGTTCGGGCCCTATCGATGGAGGTAAAACCCTACTCCTGCTTGATCGATATTGATGATATGGGTAGTACAAGAGTAGATCTACCACGAGATCAGAGAGGCTAAACCCTAGAAGCTAGCCTATGGTATGATTGTTGTTCTGTCCTACGGACTAAAACCCTCCGGTTTATATAGGCACCAAAGAGGGTTAGGGTTACACAGAGTCGGTTACAATGGTAGGAGATCTACATATCCGTATCGCCAAGCTTGCCTTCCACGCTAAGGAAAGTCCCATCCGGACATGGGACGAAGTCTTCAATATTGTATCTTCATAGTCCAGGAGTCCAGCCAAAGGCTATAGTCCGGCCATCCGGACACGCCCTAATCCAGGACTCCCTCACCAGGGAAAAAGAAGACTAGGAAATAAATAAGGCCCAATCTAATGCTAAGCTATTAAGGCGATTGCACAGATTACATCCACTCGGCATCAAAGATCGCCACCAGTGCAAATATAGGGAACACCCTACACTATACAAAAATGGCTTGCTGTTTTCTTCAGCCGGTGGCTACACGTTAAGAATAAATTTTGTATCGCACCAAAACAAATTACAACTATATAACAAAGGGAAGTTTGGCATAAAACTTAACAGTCTAGCAGATAAATGCACCACCAAAAGTTCAGAAGCTCGTTTCATTTGACCTGTTTGTTACGTTTTCATGCTGTATTGTCCGATGGAACACCATAACCCTCGCCTTCATTTCCCCTAGGCTCCTGAACAACATAGCAAATGTCTGATAGTCTGGTTTCAAAACCATGCATATCTTGACGACATTGAGCAATGTTTCTCCTTGTTTCACAAAGGGCCTCTGTTAGGGAATGGACTTGTGTCTGGAGCGTAGATACAACATTGCTTTGAGCTTGCATATCTTGATCATGAGGCAGTTTGGATGATACTACCTTAACAACCAACCCAGTATTACGCAGGAACGTGCTTTTGGCACTGTTAGTGGACAGGTACTGACCCACAACAGCAAGAGCTGACATTGCGGTTATAGTTGCCTTGCCACCTTCGGAAGGTGGCGGTTCCACCATTTTTTCCATAGCTTGCTGAAAAGTTGAGGTTTTACATTAGTAGTACCAGAACAGAAGATATTAAGGAGGCAGCAAAACCAAACAAAATAGCTTTGGTCTATATACAAAACTTATTCTGGTGAACCCATGTAAAATATTAGTTGTATTTTATTGCAAAGTACATAATAAAACCAGGTTCCAAACATATGACCATGTACCATCGCTAATGTATTGTCTATTTCTTCACATTGTATTGAGGGCTAAGGATAAAGAGACAAAGTTTATAATACGGTAAGCATAGTATGACATCATTCATATCACAAAACAACTGAGAATAGACAAACAGGCAATTGTAACATTGTGTGGGCAAGTCCAGCACTGGACTAGATTACGGGTCAAGATCAAAGGAACATCACTCCTCCCTTTTAAACCGTGTAAGGTGCAATGATACGCTAAGACAATTGTGTATAAAATTGAAAAGAGTAATAGACATTGGCTGCAAACCATGCAGTTCAAGGCACAAGTCAGAGTAAGTAGTAGTTAAAAGGCATGAGGATTAAGGACTTACAACATCGGCTTTGACTAGTGTAGTCATGCCCTTCTTCTTGCTGGTGTGACAGTCCTTGAAGATTTCCATAGCATTTGGTTCAGGTACTTTTTGGTCCTTGCGGACTTTCCTCTGCATTTCGAACAAGTCAATATAGATCTGATAATATGGTACAGCGAAAAGAGTGAAACAATAGCTAATTACAAGAGCCTCGCAGTGTGCAATATAGCTACGAGATCCTGTCGTCTGTTGGAATTTCACATTCGTACGGTTGGCCTTGTTCTTTGAACAGTTCACCTACAAGAAGACAGATTTGTGTAGCACATGCGTCAATAGGACTTCAACATGTGATCTGATCACATATATATAATGTACCTGATACTTCGGATCAAACCAGTGTTTAACAAGGCCCCTCCAGTGTTCATCCGATATATTTTCCACTGGAGATGTTTGGGAAAGTTCACTGTTAGCCTTGCCTTAAAAGTGAGTTTTCCTCAAGTTATACCGATACTGTCACAGAGCAGACTTGAAAACATGGGTGCAAGCTTGTCTGGTTGCATCATCTTGGCTATCCAACTTGAACCTCATCTGTTGAAAATTATGGGAGTCTCATTATCAGCAACCTAGAAAGTATGGGACAGAGCAAGACGATATTACTAGTTTCCATACGTAACCATACTTACAGATAAATGGTCGAGGAAGGTGTTGAACTAGGTTTCGTCTTTGTCATTCCTGTACTGAATCCATGTTGGGAGGATACATACATGACACCTAACGGCAACCGCTGCCTCTGATACTAACTTGGCTGACTCTGTAGCATCACGTGGCCTTTTTAAACCTGCCTCAAAACGGATCTCCATTCTTCCTCCACTAGATTTAGTTAACCTATCAAGCATTATCCTTGATGTTTGTTTCCTCTTGCACCTAGGTGCTAGTCCAACAACAAACATAGGAAGTGTTAGTGTACATCAAACTGTGAGACTACATATAAAGAAGCATGCAACTGTAACTTGACTCCAGCAACTACCTTCTTGCTGTTGAAGCTCACAAGGTTCATCTGATATTGCCAACTCGTCTTGTGTCAAGAGTGCTTGGGAAGTAGTGTCAGGTGGCAAGGGAGCTTGGGAACCTGCTGCTAGCTTAGTTGACGCACGAGTATGTCGTGCAGCTGGTAGTACTGTGGTAGGTGTTGCAAGAACTAGGGCTGTCTCTGCTTGTTTGGTGGCAGCTATTTGTTTCTGTTTGGCTTTTTTTGCAGCTCGTGTAACATGGGAAGCCGTGTTTGTAGAATTTTCCGCTGGACTTTCACCTTCTATTGCACCATCAGTACCAGCAGAATCTGTAGGATTCATCCGCTTCTCATTCCCTGCCATTCTCTGTTTCTTCCTCTTTCTCCGTGCCATGTTAAGTCAACCCGACAAGAAAAACGAATAACAATTTAGTTCTTCAGAGCAAATTGATGCGTGATGCAGACGAATAAAACTTTGATGTTAGAAAACCACATGATAGGAGGATGTAATATGTATGAAAAACAGGACGGAAGAGATAACTAGAACTATGATGTGTAAACTAAGAAGACATTTCACCAAATTAGAAGCAATGCAATGGAAGGTAGAAACCATATGAAAGATGCTACAAATATCGCTCTGCCAAGTTAACAGTGTCTCAGCATAAATGGCGTTTAAACAAATGTGAAGCAGTACAAGAAATAAATCATATGCAAGATGCAAACAACATCACACTACCATGTTAGAGGTCTCTCGTCATTAGTGCCATTGCATATTCACAACATTGCATATTCACAGCTTATGATGTGTAAACTAAGGAGAAGGCATTTCAACAAATTAGAAGCAATGAAAGCTAGACACCATATGAAAGATGCAAATAATATCACTCTACCAAGTTAAAATTGTCTCGTCATAAGTGCCATTTCAACAAATTAGTAGTACAAGCTAGAAAAGAATGTGAGATGTAACCTATATCACACTCCAAAGTCAAACGTGTCTTATGATAAGTGATTGTTGCAAGTTACACAACAGTAGTAATTTGATGTAAGAACATGGAGTGATAGACAGATATTGTATGTTCTAGAAACAGGAAGACGTGTCTTATTCAAGTATAATGTGTAAAGTAAGCATATGGAATTCAACAAAATTAGAAGCAATACAACCTAGACATCACACATAACATGCAACCACATATAAAAGTGCCAAGTTAGAGGGAGCACCAGTGATGCTGCACTAGGGGAGACGTGCTCATCATAAACACAGCTTTGTTGAGTGTCTATGCATGTGTTGCCTTGGAAATCATCTTGGGGGTGTGGAGGAGTAGAAACTGTAGAGGCCCTCCATTTGGAAGGATCACCTTTATCCGCTGCCTTGCTAACTTCCTTCCTCTTTATTGATTTTGAATTGTCAAGTAAAACCGACAAGAAAAATCAAAAAAATTCTCTCTTCAGAACTCATTCATGCATGATACTGACAATCACTACTTTGATGTAAGGCAAACACATGATACCAGGATGGAATATGTACGAAAAACATGACGACATGGCATGTTCACAACTGTTTGTGTAAACTAAGCAGAAACCATTCCAGCAAATAAGAAGCAATGCAAGCTAGACACCACATGAAAGATGCAACCAATATGACTGCCAAGTTAAAAGCGTCCATCATAAATGGAATTTCAACAAATTAGAAGCAGCGCATGCTATAAATCATATGAAAGATGCAACTAATATCGCACTGCATATACTAAAGGTGTCTCGTCATATTGATTGATGCGGGATACAAAAAAAATAGTTTTATGTAAGGACATGCTTAATAGATAGATGTACTATGTACTAAATACAGGAAGGCATGTCACATTAACAGGTATAATATCACATCTACAGGAGTATAAGCTAAGCAGACTAGCACATGCAGTTTAACCAGATTGGAAGAATTACAATCTAGACACCATATGCAACATGCAACCACATATCACGCTGCCAAGTTAGAGCAAGCACCTGCAATGCTAGTGTAGGGGAAATGCTGTAATCAACTACAGAGCTACGTTCACTATATTCATCTAGAATTTTTGTTTCTTGAGAATCATGTCGGGAGGCTGACACTGCATTCTTTAAATGAGGAGTAGTCCCCTTGCCTGCCTGCCTCATCATAAGTGATTGATGAGGGATACACAAGAACATTAGTTTGATGTAAGAACATGGTTAATACACAGATGTACTAGTATGTACCAAAAACAGAAAGGCATGTCATATTCAAAGGTATAATGTGTAAGCTAAGCAGATGCAATTTAACCAAATTGGAAGCAATTTAACCAACTTGGAAGCAATACAAGCTAGACATTCGGCTGGAGTGGTGAACATGATCATCTAGGACCTGAGAGCCTGGTGGGAGGCGGGCTGCTTCGCCACCATCGTGGATTTTTAGTTGGCTTCCAGGTGATGCCTGTCTTTGCTGGGCATGTCACTAGCTCGACCAGTGCCCTGACTAGCTATTTGTCTTCTGGTGCTCATAGGATGGTGGTTCATGTAAAAAATATCTTTCCTTATCTTAGTAAAGACCGACTTCGACCTTTCGAATACAAGCTAGACACCATATGGAACATGCAACCACATATGACACCGCGAAGTTAAAGCAAGCACCTGGGATGGTGGTTCATTGCGAGCGAGGTCATCAACTCCATTGCAACGTTTACCGTCTCCATCTGCTGACACTGCACCCTTTATAGCGCGTTAACATGTCTTGCCTACGAGCATACGAAGCTGGAGCGACTTCTCTCTTTTCTTTGCTGCTTCTCTTTCGGTAGGAGAGTCTGAAATACCCTTGCATAAAAACACAATAGTGAGAGTATGGGTGAAGTGTGTGCAGAACTAGTGCACTGTAAAAGTAGCAGATAGCAGGTGGCTGAAAAATAAATGACAGGAGACATATGATAGCTCTACAACATTGCATGGCAAACAAAATTAGATTCTACTCCGTATGATTTTGTAATATATGAGCACAGGAAATGCAGGTACTCCTCCGGCACACCACCACATGTGGTCATATCTAAGATAACAGTCGACTGAAAATAAATAGGTCAGTCGATTTTTTTAATGAACCGTCCGATCTATAAGGAATAGGCAGATGGCCTTCGTCTACCTCCCGCCAGTCACTGTTGACGATCTTTCTCGAACCGCCAGCGACCACCGGCCCAGACCCGTGCCTCCGCCGCCCCGCCCTCCCATCGACCTCACACCACCGCCATGCTTGGCAGCGCCCCCAAGCCATCCCTTTAATCCCGGTCGACCTCCAGATCGGGCGCCAGTAGCTCTAGGCCGCAGACGCCCCTAAGATAAACACCAAGGCGCTGCTTCCCCGGCGTAATAGTTGTACTAGCGCTTGTTATGCCGCGGAATGCTTCCGTTAATTGGGAATCAATTGGCCAGAAATTGAAATTCAGGGGGGCGACGGACCTCTAGCTAAGGTGAAATAGTATATGAGGAGAAACCTTGTGCATCGCGAGTTACTAGGAACATCTAGTATCAAGAAGAAGCAGTCAACTAGTGTCTTCTGTGGGATGAATACCGTGCAAGCAGAGACGTAAGATTTGCACGAATAAGGGAAGAGGAGTACCTTCTTCGATTGCCGGTGTGGTCACCTCCACATGTCGCGCCGATCTTCTTGTTTTTACTGGGGAAATCGATGTTCTGGAGGGTGCAGGCTTGGACGAACCCATGGCCAAATTGTTGACCGTGTTGCCGTGGCTGTATGTCGGCGGAGGGGAAGCAGATCCGAGGCGGCGAAGGACGACGTAGCAGGAACAGCTCTGGTGCGGTGGAGGGTGGCGAAGTTGGAGCGGCAGCGGTGAGGCGCAGGACGGCGTGGTTGAACTGGCTCGGGTACGGACGGCTCGGCCTCGGCTTCAACTACTAGCCATGGAGGGCGTTGCGGTTGAGGTTGCGGTGGACGACGACGTCAGGGTATTGGCTCCGGCGTGATGGAGGAGGGTGGCGGTTGATTGGTGGGATGGGGTGGTGGACGGAGGACGCCGGGGTTTCGCGGCTGGTGGAGAGGTAGTTTTGGCGCCCACGGAGTACGAATGGGGAATCGGACGACTGGGGGGGGGGGACCATGTTTCGGTCTGGGATGCGCTTGTTTTTGGCTTTTTTGAACAGAAGATGGGACGCGCTTGTTTGAAATTTGGGGAAAGTACAAACTTTGCCCCCCTCTTAAATTTCGGACCTACTGCGGGTCGGACTCCCAAATAGTGGGCGGGAGCGATTTCGGCCGCGCGCATGTGTTCTTAGGCGGCCATTGTGTATGAATGTTTTTCGGAGGCGGTTGCGTGGCGTCTAGATGAAGCTACAAACCTACCCCAGTTTAGACCTTTGGACGTCGGGCCGGTAGGTTTCACAGGTCGGAGTTATTAGAAAAGTAATTTCCTTGTACTACCAAACATTGGTCTCACGCGGTTTCGGGCGAGTAGAGGCTCTTTTGGCGCTTCGTTCGAAATTTTGAAACACAAGCATTCACGTTTAGAGTACTCTTGAATTATGAGGATTGACTTAAATAGACAACGTTATATTTGACCTTGTATGTTTGAAAACCTCATTAAATTATCCGCTTCCTTTTGAAATTTTGACACTTGAAAATCCTATAACTATGATTATTTTGGAATGGAGGAGCTAAATTTGAATCTATTTTGTACACAACTACATATGCTATTATGTACAAAATCAGAGCAAAGATTGGTACCCCCATAGTTTAGGTATGGTTTACAAATGCCACGATATCAAATTCAAATAATTGAATGGACTTCATGTTGAATTCGGTTTTTTTAAACCACCTTAGGTTGAATTCAAATGTATGCTAGTTCATAGGTAGCTATTTATAAATGTCCATTGTGTAACTTTTGTATGTATAATGTGCTTTACACACACAACATGAACTATACTCACATTTATATTCGATTGCTAAAGCGATGCATTGTCTGGAGTTCAAAATACTAACTATGTGGATCAATTGTGTCGAATAATAACATAGACATGCTCAAATTCGATAGAATCTAGATGTCTGATGGATCAATGACCGCTCCTTACGCGAATTGCAAATATCATGATCCCATCCTAATATTTGGATACAATTTATATCTTTAATCAATGTGTAGAGCAGTCTTTTACGTGTAGTTTCACTCTCCATCGATGGTCTCTCACACATGCTCACACACTATCTCCCGAGGTGTCTTTCTCGCACACATTCTCTAGATATAACCCTCCCTCCCTCTCGTAACCATTTACAACTGTTTTCACTAACCTTTATCACAATCACTCTTCCTCTCGCAAACATACGCACGCACAATCCTCATCGACCCTTTCTATATACATGGACCTGCCTACGTGTCTCATGTATGCACATTATCTTTACGCCTGTCTCTCACGCATTATCTCACACCTCTCTTCCTAATCAACGAGTATGATTCTAGCAGAGCATTCTATAGGATGCCCCTTAAAGTTAGGTTGGATGAATAGTAATATCAAAGATAAAGGGGTTACCTTAGTCCGAGAACCTAGGGTTACAAATCCTAGCCGGCTTTGTCAGTGGACACAGAGTCCTTCACAATTCTGCGATCTTTGTCTTGTACGACTAATCATCCATGGGTCTTCCTAAATGTGTCATGGGCCGACCAATGTGGTGCAGGACGGAACCGAACGAAGGGCCTCACCTCGACCCACCGGACCTCACGCGGTGACACACCCTCTGCCCCCACGTCTCATTATCTTCTCACACCCACACATACCAACACAAACACCACACACATAGAAAATTTCTCCTGGTGCCTCTATTCCCTCCCCACTTGCATATACACACTCAAGGGAATGGAATCTCTTGTCGTGACGTCATATTCGTCTCTCTCTCTAGACCACCCCCATTTCTCGTGCTATCTCTCCCACGCCCCCCCGTCGGCCCCTCTATCCATGCCTCTCTCGAATACGTAATACACATACATACCTCTCTAGGCCCCGCAAATGCATCAACTACACATTCACACATGTTACATCACGTACCCCATTGATCTAAAAAACCCTCTCTTCACGTTTATTTCGCATACAACATTCCTTTTGAATAAAGTGTGGCCCAAAAATTATTTTAGAGTTTCTACGTATATACAACATTACAAAGTTATATGGAGGAGTACGAACGCTAATTTGCATTGCATTGTGCCCACAAAGATATTTATTCTGCACTGTGAATTTGTATATTTTTATACTATATACAAAGTTAGTCATAATAAAGAGAAACGAAGAGCATCTCTCTCTCCATCACATACCCCCCCCAGTACGCCCCTTTCATGTATGCACACAAAACTATCTCCAGGTCCTCTAAAAGTAAGCCCCTAGAAAATTCACGCGTGTTTCATCTTTCTCGCGATATATGCAATGACGATCATTATATTTGAAGCGAAAGCACGATACATACATTGGACTTCATAATCCACTCATTACGGTCACCGCTTACGTTTAGTGGTTATTATACAGTCACGGGCTCACCGTACAACTTTGTATTTGCTCATGACATGACTAGTTGACCAGTTGAACGCTCCACGTGGCACCTCTAGTGTTGCATCACATTATCTCACTAACATCGTGCCCACCTGTCGACTTGTATCTACTCTACATCTACACTATTATAAAATACATAAAATACAGTCTTATAAAAAACAGAGTTGGTGATGATGGTGTGCCTGCCATCCTGAAATATAGGCCGTCCGATTTATATCTGACGGATAGGAAAGAAACTATGGCAATTTTGCAAAAAGGTACCCACACACCTCTCCACATTTGCAAATAAGGCCTTCCCTCGTTCATCCTTTTCTCTCACAAGATAAACAAGTCATACAAATGCATCTTGATGTTACGTGCAACGCACGAGCATCTTGCTAGTAAGAATGAAAACAAACGACAAAAAAATATTTTGACAGTGGTGCGAAGTCATGACCGCGGGCACAGCGGACAAGGTGGCCTTGTATTGGTATGCTGAGCCGTCTGTTTTAACACACATGAGTTGGTGTGGTGATTATACACACACGCACGCATGCACATGAACTCCATCCATGCAACACTCACACAAACACATGCACCCACGCACACACGCAACACTTACATGTACACACGCAACCACGCACGCACGCAACACTCACACGCACACACGCACACATGCATGCACACACCAGTACACCACACGACCAACACACACTCTCACGCTCAAGTGCTCAACCTACACGTGCATGCGCACACATCATGCCCTGCAGACACATACACAACTAGGTGATTCCCGTGCACGGGTTGGAGCCTTATCGCGCCTGCGTAAATTTGTGTTTATCTGACCTTTTCCCTATGCGAACTGATAGGTGGGACCCACAAGGAACATGGTCAATTTAACTAGTCAACACGGCGCCACGCAGACTATTTGGCCGGTCAACAGAGTGCGATCCGATGCTGAACTGTGAGCAAGTGACCGGATAATCACCGCAAAACGTATATAGTGACCGTAATCAGCTTATTCTGAAGTTCGGTGACCGTATTACGCTTTTCTCTTTGTAGGCCCTCCAAAACTACATATGTACACGTTCTCGCATGTTACATCTAACAACTATGCAATACAGCACTACTACTACACTCTAACACAATAAATCATATGTGTTTTTAGTTTTACTAGATATCATATTGTTACTTATAATTATTCAGTTTGCATACATTAAAATTGCCTTTGAAATGTATGGCCAGTATCATCTACCGCGCGGGAAAAATCCCGCCCTTTCCTGTTTAATCGGGTTTGTATCAATGGATCGTGCGAAACAGCAAAACTATAGTACTATACAGTACAAGTGACAGTTCATTGGGCCGTCGTGTCGTCTACTCCTCCGTCGTAAGAGTGGAGTGCTCACTTTCATAAATCTTCTAGTCCCTTTCGCCGACATGTGGGACATCAAGCTACCGGGTCCACATGCCATACCGAAATACAGTGCAGAGCAGCCGGGGTGAAGCACCCCAGTCATGGCGCCGGTGTAGTAATGAGCAATGAGGCGTCAAATCACAAAGCTGCACCTTTCCCGCAGTTAGGTTGGAGGGACGAAGTAATAATGCTAAAAAAAGAAGTTGGAGGGACGAAGCAACCATCATTTCACTCGTTGCTGAATCCGCTTCTCCCTCATCTTCTTCAACTTAACCACGTGTTGCTTCTGCCGTTGTTCTGCCTCATGTGGAACGCGGATCATCTTGGTAAAGCACTGACACGTGGGACCACATGTTAGCAAACCGCTAGGACAATGTCCTCCAAAAATAAGAAACCTCCCCCGCCATCCGCGCGGCAAAATCACCTCCTTTTTACTAACCTTTGATTCTATAATTTTTTAGATCAGTATAATTGAGATTTGTATAGATAGCACACAGGAGCAAAACCAAGTGGTACGGTTAAGGGCATCAACAATGTGTAGCCAAATGTGAAAATAGCTTTTGGCAAAGCCAAAAAGATGGAACCGAAGCTCCTTGATTGATTGATTGAAGGAATAGAAAAATGCAACGTCTCTCCTCTTTCTCCCATGCTTGGACGCATGTAGGAGTAGTAAGTATAGAGCACAGAGTCTACTCCCATGTCCCTTCTATCACAAATCACAAAGCACGGACGAAGCAACTATCATTTCACTCTTCGCTGACTCCGCTTCTCCATCGTGTTCTTCGAGAAACCATGTCACCGCACTAGTACTCCGAGTGGTAGTACTAGTAAAGGACTTCCTGGATGCAAATAAGGCGGTTGTCTCGGCTTGCAGGCGGCACTTGTGAACGACTTACCGTGGTCTCCCTCAATGGTGTTCTCCGTCGAACGCACTTCGCCAAACCACAAAAAAAAAAGTCGGCATCACCGCAATGGGCAAGGAATTCAAATATAGTTACTACCTCCATTTTTTCTACACAAGGCCAGTATATCAAAATTACAATTTGCAAAGGGCCACTAACACTAATCGAGGCAAAATTGATGGGGTTAGCAACCAAGGACATTAATATCCCCTGCATGCATGCGGAAGTGAGAAGGTTCGTTTGCATGGCGTTGCATTAATCAAGCGATGAGGAGTGAGATGGTTAGCTCTTTGGTCTTTTGAGAAAAAATACGCATTAATTGACACGTGAAACGAGGATTTGTATCGAAGGAAAACCCCGCCTTTCTTTTTTAACACTAGTACTCCTAGTATGTACGTACTTATCCTGTTTGGGTCTAGGCCTTGCATTGCCAAACTTCACCACACATTTTGCCAAGCTTGCCTAAAGTTTTCAAAATGAGAAGGAGGTACACTTACGCACGGCTGTCGCGGTCGCACCGCACCCTCACACGGTCGCTCCTGCACGCCGCGGTCGCACCGCACCCTCACACATTCGCTCCTGCACGCCGCAAACCCAACCAAGGGAACGCACCCTCACTGACACGTGTTGTCACATGTGAACAAACCAAACTCAGCCATCCTATCGCTGACACATAATTTTCTTTCATAGAGTATGTTTATCCAACCAGAGTATCCGTACGGCCCGTGCAGTGGTTTGTTGGGGAAGAAGAAGAGGTGAGGAAGAAGGAAAGAAGGGTTAGGAGACGTAGGATATTCATCCAACCGCCTGAAATGGTAGACTGACCCAAGTCAGGTGACTTGCATAAAAAATAGTATGTTTTTACACAGCAAAAGATCCATAATAATAAAAACAACAACATAAAGAAAAATATCACTGCTCGCGGAAAGAGACGACCTCGTCGTCTTTGGCTGCCGGCGTGAACCAGCCGTCGCTGCCGACGTGTGTCTCCGCACCGTGGTTGTCCTCGGCCTCCAGCTACTCGTTCAAGCGGAGCATGCAGGCGCTCTGCACTGATGAGAGCATAGCCCGGTTCAAGTTGAGGACGTCCGGTTCCGCCTGCAGGAGGGCCTCGATGGCAGCGGCATCCGCGCGCTCCGCGTCGAGTCGAGCCTCCGCCGCCCGGTTCAAGTCCAGGACTTTCGATTCCACCTACAGGAGGGCGTCGATGAGAGCGGCATCCATGCACTCTGCATCGAGTCGAGCCTCTGCTGCCCGGTTCATGTCTAGGACGTCCGGTTCCACCTGCAGGAGGGCCTCGATGGTAGCGACATCCGCGCGCTCCGCCTCAAGTTGAGCCTCTGCCGCCCGGTTCACATCCACGACATCCGGTTCGGCCTGCAGGAGAGCCTCGATGGCAGCGGCATGCGCGCGCTCCGCGTCGAGCTGAGCCTCTGCCTCCCGGTCCTCCTTTAGCATCACCATGTTGAACCGCTGGTCCGCCTGCACCATGGGGGACTCGGACGGCGGCACGAAATCGACGTCCATCGTCTCATACCCATCGGGGGCCTTCTGCACCGCGACCTCCGCAGTGAACATTGGATCGGCTTCCTCCTCCTCGTAGCTTGGCTCCAGAGAACTCGGGGATTGGCCCGCCGCAAAGCGAGCTTGGGAACGGAGGTCTGTGGCACCGACCGCCGCCGCGATTTCTGCGTGGCGCTCCGGCGTCAGCATCTTGTAGTAAGTGATCTTGCGGCGCACCATGGCTTTCCGGCGAACTAGGGGACGCTTGATGCGCGCTAGGGGATCGAAAGGTGGGGGAATGGGCTGGAGATTTGGTGTGGTTTTAGGGCAGTGGCTGGCGTAGGCCGAGCAGCAAAGGTTCTGGTGTGAATAGTGGTTCCGGTGACGACCGGTCAATCAGCTTTGACTGTACATCGCTCTTGTCTCGTTCGCGTTCCAACCCGGCACGCTGGACCCTCCATGTCACTCACCGAATGGAACGCGCTTCGTCTTGCATTTTCGCTCGCTTGTGGGACCGTAGTTGAGAGCAAACCGACGTCCCTCCCCCTCCCCCGCCCGCGTCATTTATTATACCACCACTCCCTCCGTTTTATGCGGAGTAAATAAAAACAGAGGGAGTATACTACGGATGAGGATCCCCTGACGTGGCCGAACCCATTGAGCAACTGACATGCAGGGCCTAGCAAGCATGGGGTCTGCCAGTAAGTGACCGAAAGGGAGGGTAAGGCAGGGATACCTACGTCAGAGGATCCACTTCCACTATACTACTTTGACCAAATGTTAGAGTAATAATATATGACATGCAACTTACACAAATGTTAGAGTAATAATATATGACATGCAACTTACACAAAGCATACAGGGTCTAATTCGTTTTTCGAGGCTAACTTTGACCAAATGTTAGAGTAATAATATATGACATGCAACTTACACAAAGCATATGGTCAATTTCGTATGTGAAAGGAGTTTCCAATGATATAATTTTCACATTATACATCTCATGTACTCCCTTCGTCTAGGTGTGTAAGTCATCTTATGAAAACCAAATAATCCCAAAACACGTAGGCGCGGTGCATTAACTTCTACCTCGTTTCTTGTTTCTTGACATATGAACCAATAAGAGATGAGGGTGTGCATGCTTTTAATGACTTGAGACTATCAAACATGACATGCAGTGGTTAGTTCATTGCATGCAATACTATTAATTAGCAAATAAACATTAATGTCTCTCATTTTCCCCTCCTCCTTGGTCACGGTGCATAGCCTAAGATGACTTACTCACCTATGTGAAA
This sequence comes from Triticum timopheevii, assembly GCA_963921465.1. Lineage (NCBI taxonomy): Eukaryota > Viridiplantae > Streptophyta > Magnoliopsida > Poales > Poaceae > Triticum > Triticum timopheevii. The sequence goes on from OY997274.1 coordinate 276,690,954, forward strand.
GGAGTACTATTAATCTTGTCACTAGTCAAATTGGAAACCATCTCAAGTACAAATCTAACAATATTGATTGGGCGTTGTTGAATGTTGATACCTTTTTTTATCATAGTAGAGATACTTTGACTACACGTAAAACTTATATGTAAAGTAGAAAGGATAGGAGGGAGTATATTGTACGTTCAAAAACGAAATGAACATTGAATACCCTTTATATATGATTTGCGGATGCTATGATCACCGGTTCAAAATTTTGAATCCGCCTTAGGTATCACGTGCCCCCACTCGTTCCCTCTCGATTTCATCTCGGGGTCCGGAGATCTATTGAAAGAGGACTAGGGTGGGTACATGCGAATGATACTTGGCGGAATGTTCAAATGAGGCATGCGGGAGGATGGACTCGACTGGAGGGCGACATGATCGATGGAGAAGAGGGTTGGAGAGGAATGAGAAATAAGCAAACACCACATGATTACACTTGAACGGCTCAAATAAACAATAAGTTTTCTCGCTTGGCCTACATAGTGAAAGGCCTAATGCACAACGCGGAGCACTAACGCTCGAATATGGCCGGGAAAACAGGGAAACCGACATGTGGGGCACACCCGTTGGGACAACGTAGCGCAGACTAGTCCAATGGAGGAGCTGGCCACGACCTCCTCGCCACCGACAACCATTCATGTGGGTCGTTGGGGCCAACAATGGGGCGCAGCTCCAGCACCGCCTCTGGACACGGCGACCGCGGTGAGTGACACATTCATATCATCGATAGACACGGTCGGTTTCAGTGTGCCGAGGGTGGCGTTTGTCCTGTGGCACGACCAACGGTATGTTTGGTTGTGCCCAAGGTTGCCCCATCAAAGCATTGGATAGCCAAAATTTTGGTTGAGGTATTGGTTGCCCATGATTTGGCTGACATTGGCAAGAAAAAATGAACTAGAGTTGGCTAGAGTTCCTTGGCATGCCAAAGAAATGGCAACCATCCAAACAAAGACCAATCTTTGGGTCATGACCAAAATTTTGGTAAGGTGCACTTTGGCCACAATCCAAACACACCCCAACACCCGGCTCGTCGAGGATGCATGGGGCGCCGCGAGGCGTCCGCGGAGTGGTGTAGCACGGCCAACTGCATCCTCTGGACCTGAGACCATGCCGGGTCGTCTTGCTTTTTCAATGACATGCGGGGATCACATTTGAGCAAAGGGCATCTCCAACGTTGCCACGACCACAGCTGACTACCCTGGCACACCAAAGCCCTCGTCCCTCGCGCCATCGCGCGGTGCATTCCTAGCCGGCGCCAGCTGCCCGCATTCATGCCCATTCGTATGTCGTCGTTAAGAGGCTCGGTGCCCGAGGAACCAACTCCGGCGACTTAATGACGCACCCGGACGCTTGGCCTCACTGGAATGCGCTACTTAAAGCGGCAAAGCCCAGGTAACCTCCACACCAAAGCACATTGTCCTCCTACCTGGCACCACATCCTCCATGACCGCAAGCACGAACGCTCTGCGGGAGAGCTTGTCTTCGGGGATGAAGCTCGAGGTTGCCGCCCTCGCTCAAGTCGCCTCTCGCGACGCAATAGCGGCGTATCCGGACGCGGACGTGACCACACAAGCGGTGGCCACGCTGGCGGCCGACGACAGGAGCACCGTCAGCCACGCGTCCTACTTGCCGCCGTCCAACGTCCGGCACCGCCGAGGTCGGGGACTCCTCCGAGGATGAGTAGGGCATGGGAGGCGGCAGGGCATGGTGTGCCAACTGGCCGATCCGTATCCCGTGTTCTACTCTTCCTCGCCGGAGACCGCACCTTCACTTCACGGGTCTTGAACCCCGCCCTCGTACATAGAGATCGCAGATGGAGGACGTCGGTTGCCACCATAGAATAGGTTTAGGGTCGGGTTTCTTTTATTTTTCTGTCCTATAAAAGTTCAAAATGTAATGAAAATCTGCCGTATTTGCATTAATCTCGACCGGTGTATATGAACTTTCACAATAATATACATATTGTAGGAGTACTAGCAAGATGCCCGTGCGTTGCACGGAAGATCAAGATCTTGTGGGAGAAAAGCATGAACGAGGGAAAGCCTTATCTGCAAATGTGGAGAGGAGTGCGGGTAAATTGTCATAGTTTCCTTCCTATCCGTTAGATATAGATCGGACGGCCTATATTGCAGGACGACAGGCACACCATCATCACTAACTCTGCTTTTTATTGAACCAAGACAAATCTAAAAAACCCAACTAAGCCAACCTCCCAGCATATCGCGTGGGAAAAGACCCGGCCGCGCCGTTTTAGTCGGGATTACCGGATTACTAGTAGTAGTATCGATGGATCGCGCGAAGCAACATTTTTTTGAGGGGGCGAAGCACCTAGTTTAAAAGGAAAAAAGGCGGTACACTCACAGCACTCCTGTCGCGGTCGCATTGCACCCCACACATGTTCAGTCCTGCACACGGCTCGCGCAAACGGAACGCGCTTCGGCTTGCCTCTTACTGGCACGTGGGACTGCACTTGGAGAAACCGACCATGCACCAAACTCCCCCCGCCCACCGTGCGAAAATCCTCCCCCACACAAAAATTCCCCCCAAATTCGATTAAACCGCCCTTCAGCCAAATATTCCCCAAACCCCCCTCCCCCTCCACTCCATTCGCTCTGCCAAAGCCGCCCTCCCCACCGCGCCAATACGTCGGCGCCTCAGTTCGTCGAGGGGACGCATGGCGATCCTCTCGCTCCCACAGTACGCTCTCGTAGACTGCCGTCCTCTAGCCGCGCCGCCACCTCTGGCTAAATTCTTGTGGAGGCGCACGGCGGTCAGCGCCGCCACCGCTGGCGACGTTCGTGTGGAGACGCACGGCAGCCAGCTTCTCCCACGGTACGCGCATTCTAGACTGAGGCCCCGTTCATGTCGGTGTAGTGCTGAATGTTAGCTGGTAGACGTTGTTAATCTCACTGTTTGCCGAAGTAGCTTACTGTCAATATGCTCTGCTTAAGAAGCTTCCTTGCCCTGTTCTGCACTCAATCTGCTTAGCTGAGATGGCATGCCAAGGCCGATTAGTTGCTAAAATATCCTGCCATATATTTATTGTGACGTAGATTGCCATGGTCTAGTAGCCAATTTGTTAGGTGAAATAGCTCTACACTGTTTTATACTCGATCTTTGTTGCTGCGATGGCCTTCGATAGTTCGATGGTTGTGTGCTCGGCCTCATTGACTGCTGGAACAGCCTGCCATAATTTAGCACTCAAATTTATTTGCTGAATTAGCTTTACATATATTTCGTTACTTAGATCTGCTCGTCCAAATATCTTGCCATAGGTTTAGACATCAACCTAGGTATTTTTTCTGGACTTCATAAAAAAGCATATATGTTTTTCCTGTAATATCTAGTAGAAGAACTAATTTGTATGTCTAACAGATGGACAAGACTTGGATAACTTCTGCTCAAAGATTCTCCGCTGCATATGTCGAGGGGGTTGAAAACTTCATGAACTTTATCAGAGCTGAGTATGGTGGTCCGAAATCAGATGTGCTCTGCCCGTGTAGCAGTTGTATGAATTCAGTTACAAGACCCCAGTCAACTGTGCAAAATCATCTACACTTGTATGGGATGTCGGTCACATATACTAGGTGGGTTCATCATGGTGAAGTTGTGAACGTCAATGTTATTGACTACGTGGAAGCAGCAAATCACCATCTTGATCTGCCTGATGCTCAGGTGGAAGAGGAGGAGGAGGTGGTGGTGGCGGAGCCAGTGAGTTTGACCAACATTGAAACAATGCTACGAAATGCTCGTGCATTCCATGAACTTTCACCTGCAGAAGAAAAACGGTGGGCCCGCATGTTGGAACAATGCAACGTTGCCGTCACCCCAGGAAATAAGCTATTAGTATTCTCAGCTATGGTCACCTTTCTTCAGGTGAAGACATCTGAGCGGATGACCAACAAATCATTCGATGCGATGTTGGCTGCTTTCCGCAAATCTTTCCCAGATGCATCTGAGCTGCCACACACCTACAGTAAAATGAAGAATTTCCTTCGTGCAGTTGGAATTGGATATGATATGATCCATGTTTGTAAGAATAATTGTGTTCTGTTCCGGAAGGATTATGCCAACTTAAGTGAATGCCCGAAATGTAAATCATCAAGATGGAAAGATGGCGATGCTGTGAAGAGGGTTCCTCATAATGTTCTGAGACATTTTCCAATTACACCAAGATTGCAGAGGTTGTTTCATGATGCTGAAACAAGAGAGGATGTACTGTGGCATTCTAGGAACCAGGAGTACAGAGATCAGAATGTAATGAGCCGTCCATCTCATGGTAGTGAGTGGAAAAGCTTCAATGATAAACACAAAGAGTTTGCTGCTGACCCAAGAAATATTAGACTTGGCTTAGCTTCAGATGGATTTAACCCATTTGGCCACCAGAGCGCCACATATAGCATGTGGCCAGTGCTTGTTATCCCTTACAACATGCCTCCAAATGTCTGCACCAAAGAATCAAACTACATGATGGCCTTGCTCATCCCAGGTCCAAAAAGTCCTGGAAAGGATTTTGATTTGTTCATGGAGCCTCTTGTGGAGGAACTTCAACAGCTATGGAAGGGTGTTCTCACTCGAGACCTATATAGCAGCCCACCAGCTGATTTCTTTCTGCGTGCTGTTGTAATTTGGTGCATCCATGATTATCCGGCTTTGGGCACTATGTCAGGGAGAACGACACATGGTTACAATGCATGTGTTCGTTGTGACAGGAATCGCTGTCATACGCAATACTTAGCAAGATCTGTTACATTGAACACCGCTGTTTCCTTGCCAAGGACAAGCCGCATCCTAGAAAATACCGAAGACATGTGTTCAATGCAAAGCATGAAAACCGTGATGCGCCAAAGAGGTTCACCGCCGATGAGTTGCAAGTGGATTAGAGAAGGTCAGTCATATTACACCAGGAAACCATCCTGGTAATGGTAGCGGGAAAAGGAAGTGTGGCACGATAGAAGAGAGATTATTGTTTACCCGCAGGTCCACTTTGTGGGACTTGGAGTATTGGAAAGATTTGGATCTCCGGCATAATCTTGATGTGATGCACATCGAGAAAAATATATGCGACAGCATTATCGGCACACTTCTTAACATTGAAGGCAAGATGAAAGATACCTTAAAATCTAGGATTGATTTGACACACCTGGGTATCATAAAGGATTTGCAGGTGCAAGATGAAGGTAAACCACAAGATATGGCACCAGCTGTGTACGTCTTGGACAAGGTAAACAGAAAAGAATTCTGCAAGGTCCTGTCACGTGTGAGATTCCCACATGGATTTGCTTCCAACCCTGAAAGGAGAGTCAGTGCAGATGGAAACAAGGTACAAGGGTTGAAAACTCATGACTGCCACGTCCTACTTAAAGGGTTTTACCTGTTATCCTTAGAGGATTGGGCCGCCCTGACTTATATAGAGCAGTTACAGAGTTGGGACAATTCTTCAGGGAACTCTGCAGTAGAAATATCAGGATAGATGCTTTGGAGCATCTTAGAGACAAGATACCAACTATCCTATGTGACCTTGAGAAGATATATCCTCCAGCCTTCTTTGATGTGATGGTGCATTTTGCTGTTCATCTAGCTGATGAGGCACTACTTAGAGGTCCAGTACAGTATGGCTGGATGTACCCTATTGAAAGGCGGCTAGGCACTTTCAAGGGCTATGTTAGGAACAGAGCTAGAACCGAGGGTTCCATTGTAGAGGCCTACATTGCTATAGAAGTGTTGACATTATGCTCAAAATACATTGAAACAGCTGATCAGCTTAGCAAAGAGGTGGGTGAAGACAATCTCGGGCTCAATGTTTTTGATTATTCTGTTCGAGTTACAGGGAAGAGTCGACAAGAGGACAAACCTAAAGATTTGGACAAAATGGTTTGGTATGTGTTGAATAACTGTCCTGAGATACTACCTTATATCAAGTAAGTGCAGTACTGCAGCTTATACATCGTAATCTACTAAACTTGCAGCACATTCTTATATATTTAGATGTTTGACGCGATCACTATGTTGTGCAGCATCTACAAAGAGGAGTTACTGCCGCAAAATCCAAGAAACATTGACAAACTGGTTATGGCAGGATTTGCGAAATGGTTCAAGAACCATGTAAGCTTTTGAAGTGCAATTTCAGTTTTTTTTAATATATTGAGTACATAAGATGATCAGCTTGTCTATTTTCTAACCATAGGTTAAGAAGATGCGGGAGGATGGGTAGGCAGTTGATGATGCCGTCTACTCACTAGCAATGGGTCCTGATACTCGGGTAAGACATTATGAATCTTGCGTTGTTGGAGATGTGCGCTATAACACCCTTGCACGAGACGAAGGCAGGAAGACACAAAACAGTGCCATCATGAGGACGGATACTTATGACAAAGAGATAACTGAAATGTGTGCTAACATAACAGACATTGTTCAGTTGCAGTATATCTCCAGTTTCGAGGATCATCGGTGTGTGGTTCTGTTGTGCTGTCGTTGGTATAACCTGTTTTCCAGGATCGCAAAACCCAGAGCTGATGATTATTTCAAATCCGTCAATGTCAAGGCGGCGTACCAGACCAACGAGCCTTTTATTTTGGCAAATCAAGCAACACAGATATTTTTCTTGGAAGACACATTTGCATGTAGCAATGACTGGAGAGTATTGCAAAGGTTTGAGCAGAGGAATTCGTGTAATGAAGTTGCATAACAAGATGATGCTTACACTGCTCCTGATGTACAAGATAACACAGATGTTCCTAATATCTTTGAGAACCATCATGCCAATGACGCCGGCGAAAAGATTGCATGCCGTGTCGTGGACATACAAGAGTTGATCAAGAAGAAGCCAACGTTCGAGGACGTTGAGGACGAAGAAGAAGATGACACCATGGGGAATTACGATTCAGACTGATACACATGGCGAAGATGTTGACGCTGCTGCTACGGATGATGATTACATTGCTTTTGTCGTATTTGCCTGTCAGAAGACGTTTTTTTATCTACTATGTAAAATTGTGTTTGCTATGACAATTGAAACCTGATGAACATGTTGTTTAGTATTTTGCTATGAGAACATCACTTGTTATGTATGCTGATTTGTGTTTGGTGATTGTATGACAACTAAAACATGATGACATTGTTGTTTAGTTGTACTCATATTTGGCTGTGAAACTTGAATTTGATGACATAGTTTGCTGTTGGACTGCAATTTGCTCGACGTCTTCGAATGAGAACAAAGCTGACCCGACAGGGCCTCTGCTATCTATTTATTTATATGAGCAAAAGGGGATACCCCCTGATTTCCGTTAATAGAAATCATTAGATGTTCACAACACTACGCCCAGCCTGCTACACAGGTTTCATTCATTACTAGTTTCAGCAAAGTGCTCATGTCGTAGCCACTGAATACATCATGAGTGCTACATACACTGCAAATAAAGAGACAATCATCCTACAGAGCACATCGATTTTGCCCATTATCTTCACAAGCTCTTCCATCTCCTCATTGCTGTCAAGGCCGTTCAGCAGCTGTTGCTTGGCCATGATCAGAGGAACTGCATCTTTAACCTTCTGCTCTGCATCTTCCTCTTCTGCCGTTCCTTCAGTTACTTGTCCAACACCCCAACCTGCTGGTATTGGGATTCCTCGACTAACCAAATAATCAATGTAGTTGCATTCCCCCACATCAGCAACTTCCCAGAAATACAAATCGCACGAATCTTCCCTTTTCTGCATGAATCAAATTGGAAGATCATCAACCAAACTATTAAAAAAATCAGCAACTAAAAGCAGCAGAACAACACTTAAACATATTATTACCCCATGATTCGGGCATTTGTAGAAGACTCGGCTAGGGTTGCGGATTGTTGTTGAGACGCGACGGATGACTCTGGGTGATTTGCAGCAGTGGCACCACAACAACGACATCGGGTTGCGATGAGCAATCGGCTGCGGTGCGCATGCCGGCGGGGGTGTGATGAGACCCACAGGCGCTGGTACGGGTGGCGACTTGGCGCATATCTGGTTGTTGCCTGCTGAAGAGCAGGTGGACGAGCAGCTAGCGCACATGGTTGCTGCAGCCAGAGCTTCTGATGCTAGGCAGAGTAAGTAGAGAAGAGGAGAAGCGAACATTGGATATGTCAGTTTCATTACTTGCAGAGTAGCATAGCACCATATATAGTCATAGTCTAGGTTTGGATTCGAACCAGCTACAGGAGCACGTCTTTCTTTTTTCTAAAACTCGGCAACGTCTCTTTACTGGTACACTAGCTTGTTCTCTACGCCTTCCCAAGTGTTTGATTTTCTTTCCCTTTTTTTTGCGAGGAAGGAAGGAGGACAAAATTGAGAGCTCCTCGGACTCGAACCCAAGACCTCTCAGTTGAAAACCAAGGGTGCTAGTCACTTATGTGGCGAACGTTCCCTGTGAGGAGGACGGCAGACGAACGCATTTTCCTCGCAGTTTTCTTCCTATATATAAAAAAGCATGCTACTTGGTGTCCGCTTAGTCAAAAAACGATTGTGCCAACCTTGACCGTTCGATTGACATTCAACGTCTGTCGCGTTTATTCAATCTCTTCTTCCTCAAGCCGCCAAAGCCAAACCAGTGCCGGCGGGACTGCCTGCTCCTGCCTCCCACGGCTGGCTGTGATCTTCCCCGGCTCTTGTTCATTCTCGTCCGAGGCCTCACCATCGTCCTCCGCGCTCGCCGCGGCGCCGCCCTCCGGTGTTGTCAACATGGTCAACAACCGAGAGGAATAAGGAGATGACTGTACATGGTGAGGATGACAGTAGGGACCCAGCAACGCACGCAGTAATTTTGTTTTTTTGGGACGGAGAAGGGTATCAACTGGGTTGTGCGGGACCCGTGGCCCATCTAGCCCAGGCTTTTATTTCATATGTTTAGCACATGACCAGCCCAGTTTGTTTTTTTCCTTTCTGAAAAATGGCTAGCCAGCTATTTTGTTTTTCGCAGAATAACCAACATAGGCCTACTTGCTTTTCTATGCCCTGCTGGGCCGGAAATCTTTCAAGACGAGGAGGGATGCATTTTGCCCAGAAAATTGGCTATAAGTAATAAGAAATGGGCTATAAGTAATAAGAAATGGGCTATAAGTAATAATAAATGGGTTGTAAAATGAAAAAAATACAACAAACAGGCAATTAGTTCCCAAATACTGTTTTCTTTCGGATTTTGATATTTTAAATTTCATTGTTTTTGTGCGGGTAAAATTTCATTGAATTTAAATTAAGGTATATTTAGATTTAAAATTAATTTGAATCCGTCTAGAAATTTCGGGCTGTATGCTGTTTGGGACAGATTTGGAGGCTGACTTGTGGGTCTACTAGGTTGACGTGTACGTTGGCTTTGTCAACTTAGTCCACAAACGATTCTAGCAGCAGTGACCGTTGGATGTTAATCCAACGGCTATGCTGCTTCTTCAATATATGATCTTCTTGCTCCAGCTGCCCAAACCAGCTTCGGTGGGACTGCCTGCTCCCGCCTCCCGTGGCCGGCTGTGCTGCCGCACAGGCCGCACCGCCCCACCCTACTTCATTGCTGGCCAGGCCATTCCTCTACTCACCCACACCTCCTGTTATTTTCCGGCGATGGCAGCCGGACCAGTAAACCCTCGTACTCCCCACCGCGTGGGCAACCATTGCCGAGTCTTCCCCGGCTCCGTGTCGTTCCCTTCCTAGGCCTCGCCGTCGTCCACCGCCATGGTGCTCTCGGTGCGGCCTGGTCAACGTGGTCAACGAACGACATCCATCGGCCATGGACTGTACGCGCAAAATAATGAGTCCTCCACATAACAGCTGGGACCCACCGGAAGGGCCTCTGTATTTTGCAAAAAAAATGTTCCCCCCGCTGACATGTCGGACCCACCAGCTATATCTTCGCACGCAAGGAAGTGCCTCCTTATTATGCACAAAAAAATGAATACCCACCTTGCTAGATGGGACCCACCATAGTGGGAGGATGACTTGTGGGCCAACTAAGTTGACGGGGATGGAGGGCTTTATCAACTTAGTCAATATGAACGATTCTAGCTCCAGTGACCGTACGATGTCCATCCAACGGCCATAGTGCTTCTTCAACCTCTGGTCTTCTTGCTCTAGCCGCCCAAAGCAGCGCCGGTCGTGCCGCGTGCTCCTGCCTCTCGTGGCCGGCTGTGATGCCGCGAAGGCCTCACCGCCCCCTACTACTCCCACCGCTGGCCCAGGGTATCCCTCTACTCACCCACACCCCCTGTTATTCTACGGCGACGGCAGCCTCACGCCGCAGCCGAACCAGTGAACCCTCATACTCCTCTCCGTGTGGGCTACCACTGCTGCATCTTCCCTGGCTCCGCGTCGTCCCCTTCCTAGGCCTCGCGTCATCCAGACCACCGCCCTGGTGCTCTCGGCATGGCGTGGTCAACGACCGACTTCCATCGGAAGAGTACTGTACGTGGAGAGGCTGACAGATGGTCCAGGTGGCCGCAAGGAAGTGCCTCCTTATTACGCGCAAAATAACTATTCCTCCACCTGACAGCAGGGACCCACCGGACGGGCCACCTTATTTCACGAAAAAAACATTCCCCCCTGACTCCTGGGACCCATCGGACGGGCCAGCGTATTTCGCGAAAAAAAAGTTCCCCGCGATGTCAGCTCGGACCCACCGAAAGTGCCTCCTTATTACGCACAAAAAAATGAATACTCCCCTTGCTAGCTGGGACCCACCATGATGGGAGGCTGACTTGTGGGCCTACTAAGTTGACTGGGACGGGGGCCTTTGTCAACTTTAGTCAATATGAACGATTCTAGCTCCAGTGACCGTACGATGTCCATCCAACGGCCGTAGTGCTTCTTCAACCTCTAGTCTTCTTCCTCCAGCCGCCCAAAGCAGCGCCGGTCATGCCGCATGCTCCTGCCCTCCCGTGGCCGGCTGTGCTGCCGCGGAGGCCTCACCGCCCCCTACTATTCCCACCGCTGGCCAGGCCCTGCGGCGACAGCAGCCTCACACCGCAGCCGAACCAGTGAACCCTCGTACTCCTCTCCGCGCGGGCTTCCACTGCCGCGTCTTCCCCGGCTCCCCGTCGTCCCCTTCCTAGGCCTCACCGTCATCCACCGCCCTGGTGCTCTCGGCGCAGCATGGTCAACGTGGTCAAGGAACGACTTCCATCAGACGTGGACTGTACGTGGAGAGGCTGACAGCTGGGTCCACGGCCGCAGCATGGAAGTGCCTCCTTATTACGCGGAAAATAATGATTCCTCCACCTGACAGCTGGGACCCACCGGACGGGCCACTGTATTTCACGAAAAAAACATTTCCCCCTGACTGCTAGGACCCACCAGCTACATCTTCGCACGCAAGGAAGTGCGTCCGGGCAAAAAAACAAAACGATTCGCCCCCTGACCGCTGGGACCCACCCGCGACACCTTCGCACGCAAGGAAGTGCGTCCGGGCAAACAAAACAATTTGCCCCCCTGACTGCTGGGACCCACCAGCTACATCTTCGCATGCAAGGAAGTGCGTCCGGGAAAAAAACGATTCGCCCCCCTGACTGCTGGGACCCACCAGCTACATCGAAGGCAAGGAAGTGCCTGACAGTCGGGACCCACCTGGTGGAAGCGTACGTAGCGTTGTCATTCTGGTCGCGAACGTGTACATACATACTAGTCGTTGTAGAGGCACACACGTGTCGTAGTAGAGGCACGCACGTAGCATGTACACGTACGTACAGCAGCCTGGGTGCAAGAAAGAAAATACAACCACGTATGTGTACATACAAGCGGGGTCTCGAACGCCTACTCGCGCATACGTACATGGCTGGGTCAGAACGGAGAAACTGCGTCGCCGTCGTGTTCATGGGGAGGCAACGGAATGCGTCATGTTCATGGGGAGGCAACGGAATGCGTCGTGTTCATTGGGAGGCAACAGAACGCGTGGGAGCCAACCGGCTGGGTCGGAACGGAATGCGTGGTCGTGTTCATCAGGAGGCATTGGACGGAACATGCGATGGAAACGAGGCCTGGCGTACCGCACAACGGAGGAAACGGACCTCCTACGTTCGGAACGGGGTCCTGTTGATCGGGAGGGGTGTGGCGTACCGCAAAACGGAGGAAACGGACCTCCTACGGTCGAAAAGGGGGTCCTGTTGATCAGGAGGGGTGTGGCGTACCGCAAAACGGACGAAATGGACTTGTGTTGGAGCACTACGGTCGAAACAGGGGGGAGGGGTGTGGCATACCGCAAAACGGGACTGAAAGCACAAGTGCTCCCTAGGTGGTTTTGGTAATTAATGTCAACATATCTATTGTTGGACTAACACTTTTATCTAGTATGTTTCAGATAAGTTCAACAATGAAGTGCCATGGACTAAAGGATGTGGGAACTCCTTCAAGATGCTAAGGACAAAGGATTGGCTCAAGCTTCAAGCTCAAGACTCTTCATTTTACATTTTAGTGATCCAAGATCACATTGAGTCTATAGGAAAAGCCAATACTGTCAAGAAGGGATGAGGTGTTGCTTAATGAGTTTCTTTCTCCATAGTGCTTAGTGATATGCTCCAAAATCCTCAACTACTTTCCCACTTCCACACATATGACCTAAACCTAAAGTCAAACTCGGTCCCACCAATTCTTTCTATCCGGCGCCACCGAGTTCAAATGTCTTAGCCACTGCCACAAACCCTAGGCAAATTGGTCTTACCGATAGGGATCTCGGTCTCACCGAGATGGGATTGTAATCTCTCTGTGTATGTCCATTACCAAAATCGGTCTCACCGAGTTTGATCAATCGGTACTACCGAGATTACAATGCAAACTCTCTGGTCAACTTATTACCAAAATCGGTCCCACCGAGTTTGAGTAATCGGTCCCACCGAGTTTGCCTGACCAACTCTCTGGTTAGCTAATTACCAAAATCGGTCTCACCGAGTTTGTGTAATCGGTCTCACCGAGATTATGTTATGCCCTAACCCTAACCATATCGGTCCTACCGAGTTGCATATCGGTCCCACCGAAAATCCTAACGGTCACTAGATTTGCTAAATCGGTCCGACCGAGTTTCTCGATTCAGTCCCACCGAGTTTGGTAAATTGTGTGTAACGGTTAGATTTTGTGTGGAGGCTATATATACCCCACCACCTCCTCTTCATTCATGGAGAGGGCCATCAGACTGAACCTACACTTCCAGCATACATTTTCTAAGAGAGAACTACCTACTCATGTGTTGAGGCCAAGATATTCCATTCCTACCATATGATTCTTGATCTCTAGCCTTCCCCAAGTTTCTTTCCACTCAAATCTTCTTTCCACCAGATCCAAATCCCATGAGAGAGAGTTGAGTGTTGGGGAGACTATCATTTGAAGCACAATAGCAAGGAGTTCATCATCAACGCACCATTTGTTACTTCTTGGAGAGTGGTGTCTCCTAGATTGGCTAGGTGTCACTTGGGAGCCTCCAACAAGATTGTGGAGTTGAACCAAGGAGTTTGTAAGGGCAAGGAGATCGCCTACTTCGTGAAGATCTACCGCTAGTGAGGCAAGTCCTTCGTGGGCGACGACCATGGTGGGATAGACAAGGTTGCTTCTTCGTGGACCCTTCGTGGGTGGAGCCCTCCATGGACTCGCGCAACTGTTACCCTTCGTGGGTTGAAGTCTCCATCAACGTGGATGTACGATAGCACCACCTATCGGAACCAGGCGAAAAACATCCGTGTCTCCAATTGCGTTTGAATCCTCCAAAACCCTTCCCTTTACATTCTTGCAAGTTGCATGCTTTACTTTCCGCTGCTCATATACTCTTTGCATGCTTGCTTGTTATGGATCGTGAATGTTAAACTTGTGCCTAAACTCCACTTAAACTTAAAGAAGTTAAAAACTGCAACTTTGGTACTTAGTGTCTAATCACCCCCCTAGACACCTCTTCTCAAGGTCCTACAAGTGGTATCAGAGCATTGGTCTCCATTGCCTTGGTTTAATCACCATTGGAGGAAGATGGATGAGTCTACTTTGGGGAGTCTTAGACATAGAGTGCCTATTCTTGATGGAGAGTATTTTCATGAGTGAAAACATGAGATGCTTGTAATCTTCAATCAATATCATTTGAACAAGTACATTTCTAGCCCGTGTGCACCTCATGTTGATCCTATGCATCCTACTCTTGATGAGTCAATTGACATGATTAGCAATCTTAGAACTACCGAACTTATCATTAGAGGATTGCCTAGAAACTTGATTGGATGTTTGTCTACTCTTAAGTGTGCCTACACTATATGGAAATTTCTTGAGGAACGCTTTCCAAATTATTCCTTGAAAAATCTTGATGAAATTCTCCATAAGTCTATTGCTTTGAGTAAGATGAATTCTAGTGATCCTATGTTTGGTGATTGTTTGTTTGAGCTTACAAACCTTATGAGTGCCAAAGGAGATGTTGGAATTATTAGTGATATTATTTCCGAAGCTATAAAAATTCATAAGCAAGATCATTGTCAAATTCACTCTAACGAATCACCCTCTCTAGGATTTGAGCCACCACATGACGATGTTGAACATGGATACTATGATGAGGATGATGATAGTGACTTCGATCTTGATGATGCAATGAGACACTTTGGTCTTATGGCAAATCTTCGGGGATATATGGCAGGAAGAAAGGAATGGGTTCTTGATAGTGGATGTACCGATCACATGACCGGAGATAAAGACATGTTTCGTGAGCTTGCTGAAAATGATAGTCCTCGAAAGTATGTCACTTTCGGTGACAACTCAAAGGGTAAGGTGGTTGGCCTCGGTAAGGTGGCCATATCACATGATAGCTCCATACAAAATGTCATGCTCGTTGAATCTCTTGGATACAACTTACTTTCAGTATCTAGACTTGCTGATTTTGGTTTCAATGTCTTATTTACTGAAGTAGATTGCCAAGTGTTTCGTCGAGACAATCATAAAATGGTCTTTACCGGTGTGCGTAGAGGTGACCTATACATTGTTGATTTCACTAAAAAGGCTCAACCTAAAACTTGCTTCATTGCTAAATCCTCAAAAGGTTGGTTATGCCATAGAAGACTAGGTCATGTTTGTATGCGAAACCTTGACAAGCTTATTAAAGGGAATCATATCCTTGGTGTTAACGATGTCATATTTGATAAGGATAGACATTGCAGCGCTTGTCAGGCAGGTAAACAGGTTGGAGGAAGGCATCCCGTGAAGAACATCATGACCACAAGGAGGCCACTCGAGCTACTTCACATGGATCTCTTTGGTCCCAACTCCTACAAGAGTCTCGGTGGAAATTCTTTTGGTCTAGTTATAGTTGATGATTTTTAAAGATTTACGTGGGTGTTCTTTCTCGATGATAAATCGCAGGTCCAAAAGATCTTCAAAAACTTTGCTAGGAAAGCCCAAAATCAATTTGAAGTGAAGATCAAGAAGGTTCGCAGCGACAAAGGAACGGAGTTCAA
Organism: Triticum timopheevii; assembly: GCA_963921465.1. NCBI lineage: Eukaryota > Viridiplantae > Streptophyta > Magnoliopsida > Poales > Poaceae > Triticum > Triticum timopheevii. The sequence goes on from OY997274.1 coordinate 276,706,418, forward strand.
GAACGCAAATGTGGACACCTTTCTTGACGAAGAAGGGATTTCACATGAGTTCTCGGCTACGTACACACCTCAACAAATGGAGTTGTTGAGAGGAAGAACCAGACGCTCATCGAAATGGCGAGAATGATGCTTGATGAGTACAAGACACCGAAGCACTTTTGGGCAGAAGCGGTTGAGACAGCTTGTCATGCAACAAATCGTTTGTATCTTCACAAGCTACTTGGCAAGACGGCATACGAGCTTCTCACCGGTAACAAACCCCAAGTTGGACACTTTCGAGTATTCGGCTCAAAGTGCTACATTCTTGATAAGCATCGTCGTTCTAAATTTGCTCCTAAGTCTCATGAAGGTTTCCTACTAGGTTATGGTTCAAACTCTCACACTTACCGTGTCTACAACAATTTCACCCGAAAGGTTGAAGAGACGGTAGATGTGAAGTTTGATGAATCTAACGGCTCGCAAGTAGAGCAATTGCCAATTGATGTAGGAGACAACGATCCTTCGGAAGCAATCCAAGACTTGTCTATTGGCAAGGTCCGTCCAACGGGGGTGAAGGAGAGTACCTCGTCCGTCCAAGTGGAAGCTTCTACTTCACGACAAGGTGAACCAAGAGTTGATACGGAAGCATCCACAAGTGGGACACACCAAGATGAAGAAAACGAGGAAGTGCATCAAGATGAACGTCAACAACCTCCTTCTCCACCACGACAAGAGAACGACAACGCCAACAATGAAGAAGGCCAAGAAGAAGAACAAGATGAAGAAAAAGTTCAACCAAGAACCAAGCAAAAGCTTTCACGAGTTCGAGCAAGAATTGCTAAAGACCATCCCGTTGAGCAAATCTACAATGATATTCAAACCGGGAGAATCACTCGCTCTAAAACTCGTTTAGCTAACTTTTGTGAAAACTATTCTTTCATATCTAGCATTGAACCTATGAAGGTCGCAGAAGCATTGGAAGATCCGGATTGGATAAATGCTATGCATGAAGAGCTACACAACTTTGAGAGGAACCAAGTTTGGACATTGGTTGAGAAGCCCGACAACAACCACAACATCATCGGTACCAAATGGGTGTTTCGCAACAAACAAGATGAAGATGGACAAGTAGTACGCAACAAAGCACGTCTCGTCGCCCAAGGCTACACACAAGTCGAAGGTATGGACTATGGTGAGACTTACGCTCCCGTTGCTAGACTTGAGTCCATTCGCATCTTACTTGCCTATGCTAATCATCATGATATCACCTTGTACCAAATGGACATTAAAAGTTCTTTTCTAAATGGTGAAATAGAGGAGGAAGTTTATGTTAAGCAACCTCCCGGATTTGTCAATCCTAAGAAACCCAATCATGTTTACAAACTTCACAAAGCTCTTTATGGTCTTAAACAAGCTCCTAGAGCATGGTATAAATGCTTGACCAAGTTCCTCATTGAAAAAGGCTTTGAAATTGGGAAAATAGATTCTACTATTTTTACTAAAAGGGTTAATGGAGAACTATTTGTGTGCCAAATCTATGTTGATGATATTATATTTGGTTCAACTAACCCTCATTTTAGTGAAAAGTTTGGGAAGCTAATGTCGGAAAAGTTTGAGATGTCAATGATGAGTGAACTCAAATTCTTCCTTGGGTTGCAAATCAAGCAAACTAAGGAAGGAAGTTTTGTTTCTCAAACGAAGTACACTAAGGACTTATTCAAGAAGTTCAATATGCAAGAGTGCAAAGGTATGTCTACACCCATGCCTACTAGTGGACATCTTGATTTGACCGAACATGGTGAACCGGTTGATCAAAAGGTTTATCGCTCTATGATTGGTTCATTGTTATATCTATGTGCTTCACGTCCCGATATCATGCTAAGTGTGTGCATGTGTGCACGATATCAAGCTGCTCCTGAAGAATGTCATCTTAAGGCCGTGAAAAGGATAGTGAGATACTTAATCCATACACCAAATTTTGGCATTTGGTATCCTAAGAGGGCCTCTTTCGATCTTGTTGGCTACTCCGACTCGGACTATGCCGGAGACAAGGTTGATAGAAAGTCCACTTCGGGTACTTGTCAATTTCTTGGTAGATCTCTTGTGTCTTGGTCCTCCAAGAAACAAAACTCGGTATCCTTATCCACCACCGAAGCGGAATACTTGCCGCTGGTTCATGTTGTGCTCAATTACTTTGGATGACCCGAACTCTTAAAGATTATGGGATATATGTGAAACATGTTCCATTGCTTTGTGACAATGAAAGTTCTATCAAAATTGGTCATAATCCCATACAACATTCTCGAACTAAGCATATTGAAGTTCGTCATCATTTCATTCGAGATCATGTTGCTAAGGGTGACATTGATCTTAAGCATGTTCGCACCGAAAAGCAATTGGTGGATATATTCACTAAACCTCTTGATGAGAAAGTGTTTTGCAGGTTAAGAGGAGAATTGAACATCATTGATGCTTCAAACTTGGAGTAGAAACTCCATTGGACACATGCAAGACATGAGCTTATGACTAATCCTTGACATTTCTCTTATGATGAAAATCTTATGTCTTGGATATATTTGGATCTTGCATGTTATCTAACCCATGTAGGTACTTGGTTGAATCAAATTCCATGAGATTGTAATCTACTCACATCTTGAGCAATCTCTACATCACCAAGTTTCTACACTATGGTGGTTGAAGACAAGGAAGCACGAAACCATTCAAACATATCCTTTGACAAATTCTATGTGGAGCTTCATGATTGTCATTTTTGGACACACAAGTGCTCTTCCTTGCAAGAACTAACCCATGTAGGTAAGTGGACTCAAATTCCAAGTGGTGCTCCAAATTCTTGATGAGCTACATCAACCTTGAGCAACCCACATAAGTTCAACTACATGTTCAACACCACCAACCAAGGTATGTTATTCCATCTTAGAGAAGCTTTACTCCAAGTCATGAGCTAAAGCAACTCGACAAGATGTGAATACATCAAGATGCTTAAACGAAAAATGGCAACCCCATTTTGAGCTTAAACGATGAGTATGACCTATGATCAAGTGATCTCACTTGACTCCTAAGTCAATATACTCTAACATAGGTGACTTTGTCGCCGACCATCTCTAGATGAAGTTCTCTTGTGTTCTTTTCTATGCTTTTGCATTTGTCTCATGCATATTTGTTTCCCCTTCATCTAGATTTCTTTCCGTTTGCTCTGCATTTTCTGCATCCAATTCATTACATATCATTCAGTAAATTCCTTGCAAATCTTTGTGAGATCTTACTAGTCTAGTGAGCTGAGGTGACAAGTGTTTTCTATGCGATGAACTCGGTTTCACCGAATTGCTGCTTTCGATCCAACCGAATCCTTTCGGCACAACCGAAGCATACCACTCGGTACCACCGATTTCACAACAGGAAAAATAGTTTGCCACTTATTCTGTGTTTCTTCTGATCCAGCTCCACTCAATGAATCTTGTCCTCTACAAGCATCACATTTTTATCATTGCTTTGTGCTGTGACTCAAGGATCAAGCCCTTCTTGGAAATTGATGTCAAAGGGGGAGAGAGAGATCACATCAAAGCTTATCACTTAGAGAGATCACATCAGAGAGAGTATCACCTCCTCGGGGGGAGAAAGAGATCTCCAGGGGGAGAGAATACTCAAGTAGAAAGTATTTCTCAAGGATCCCAGATGCTTGGTGTTCAATAGGAGAGATGCCACATGTCTTACTGAGGGGAAAGACATGTTCATATGTGCTTATTTGCATTAGCTTGCATTAGCTCTATTCATTTATATCTTTCAGCTCTGATTTTCTGTTCCCTATCTTCTCCCAGTATCCCATGCTAGATTCAGGGGGAGCAAGACATCTAAAGGGAAAGAAATCATTTAAATTCATTGCATATCTTTACACTTGGGGACATGTCTAATCTAATGTGGTACTTAGTACTCACTCTCTACATGTCATCCCAGCCTTGGTATTCTTATGGTTTCTTCTGTTTGCTCTGGCTAGTAGATGTACCTGTGGTGTCTAACCTTGTTTACGCAGGTTCATTCCATCCTAAGCCAACTCAAGACTACAAGGTAAGCATATGCATCACAATCATGTGTATGAGGAATTCTTGCTGATGTACATACTATTTGCAAGGAGGACTCATGAGCATGAAGGTATTTTCTTTAATATTCTTTTCTCTGATGCATATGGCCAAGATACATGTAACACATTGCCTACTCTATCATGGTTATGCTCTCACATGCTTCTATATTCCATATTCATATGATTGCATACATGTAGGGGGAGCCTATGCTTGTTACATGTCTTTCCAAAGCTTTACCTGCTATTCTTTATATCTTTATCTAAAGCTTTGATGTATGTTGTCATCAATTACCAAAAAGGGGGAGATTGAAAGCACAAGTGCTCCCTAGGTGGTTTTGGTAATTAATGTCAACATATCTATTGTTGGACTAACACTTTTATCTAGTATGTTTCAGATAAGTTCAACAATGAAGTGGAATGGACTAAAGGATGTCGGAACTCCTTCAATATGCTAAGGACAAAGGATTGGCTCAAACTTCAAGCTCAAGACTCTTCATTTTACATTTTAGTGATCCAAGATCACATTGAGTCTATAGGAAAAGCCAATACTATCAAGAAGGGATGAGGTGTTGCTTAATGAGTTTCTTGCTCCACAGTGCTTAGTGATATGCTCCAAAACCCTCAACTACTTTCCCACTTCCACACATATGACCTAAACCTAAAGTCAAACTTGGCCCCACCGATTCTTTCTATCCGGCGCCACCGAGTTCAAATGTCTTAGCCACTGCCACAAACCCTAGGCAAATTGGTCTTACCGATAGGGATCTCGGTCTCACCGAGATGGGACTGTAATCTCTCTGTGTATGTCCATTACCAAAATCGGTCTCATCGAGTTTGAGCAATCGGTACTACCGAGATTACAATGCAAACTCTCTGGTCAACTTATTACCAAAATCGGTCCCACCGAGTTTGAGTAATCGGTCCCACCGAGTTTGCTTGACCAACTCTCTGGTTAGCTAATTACCAAAATCGGTCTCACCGAGTTTGTGTAATTGGTCTCACCGAGATTACGTTATGCCCTAACCCTAACCATATCGGTCCTACCGAGTTGCATATCGGTCCCACCGAAAATCCTAACGGTCACTAGATTTGCTAAATCGGTCCGACCGAGTTTCTCGATTCGGTCCCACCGAGTTTGGTAAATTGTGTGTAATGGTTAGATTTTGTGTGGAGGCTATATATACCCCTCCACCTCCTCTTCATTCGTGGAGAGAGCCATCAGACTGAACCTACACTTCCAGCATACATTTTCTGAGAGAGAACTACCTACTCATGTGTTGAGGCCAAGATATTCCATTCCTACCATATGATTCTTGATCTCTAGACTTCCCCAACTTGCTTTCCACTCAAATATTCTTTCCACCAGATCCAAATCCCATGAGAGAGAGTTGAGTGTTGGGGAGTGAGGGAGTCCTGGACTAGGGGGTGTCCGGACAGCCGGACTATCATCGTCCGCCGGACTCCAAGACTACGAAGATACAAGATTGAAGACTCCGTCACGTGTCCGGATGGGACTTTCCTTGGCGTGGAAGGCAAGCTTGGCGATACGGATATGTAGATCTCCTACCATTGTAACCGACTCTGTGTAACCCTAGCCCTCTCTGGTGACTATATAAACCGGAGGGCTTTAGTTCGTAGGACACAACATACATTACAACAATCATACCATAGGCTAGCTTCTAGGGTTTAGCCTCCTTGATCTCGTGGTAGATCCACTCTTGTACTACCCATATCATCAATATTAATCAAGCAGGACGTAGGGTTTTACCTCCATCAAGAGGGCCGAACCTGGGTAAAACATCGTGTCCCTCGTCTCCTGTTACCATCCGCCTAGCGCACAGTTCGGGACCCCCTACCCGAGATCCGCCGGTTTTGACACCGACATTGGTGCTTTCATTGAGAGTTCCTCTGTGCCATCGCCGATAGGAAGGATGCCTCCACCCATCTTCAAGGACGGTATTTTCGCAAAAGGGGCCTTGGCCGCCAGCCAAACTATCCGGCTAGGTGGTTTTCTTATGACCGCCTGTCCGGCCAGTGCTTCGACAATGACTTCTCAAGTCGTCAAAAGCAATCTTCACGTCAGCTAGGAATTTGCCGAGCGGCTGGATCCGATAGAGCTTTCGTTTGTCAATGAGCTCTTGGTTCGCATCGCCACCCTGGGAGTCGCTACGGACTATGATCAGATTGGGCTTTAAACCGATCTGAGAGAGATTAACTCTCCCCAGGTCACCCACCACGTCGCAGTGGTAGAGGAACAATGCGGCGACTCTTCTCCTGTATTGAAAACTAGTCATGTCCGGGCTCCCGAACCCTCCATACGGGATTCCCGCGGAGGGATGGACTTCGATCAAGCACTGAACTTAAAGTCAGGCATCGGACCGGACTCGCTGGACAACGTCCAGCAATCCAAGCTTCCAAATTTGGAAACTTCACGGCCTTCAAGCCTTGAGATGGGTAGGGTTCCGGACTTTAATCCACCACCCGCCCAGACATATGCGATCTATCTCTAATACGGCAAGAGCCCGCTGAAACAGTACATCACTACTGGGCCAGATTCCTCCTGGTTATGGACAGGATAAAGGACTGCCGAGAGGACAACGCAATCTCAATCTTTTGCAATAATTGCACGGACAAGGGAATATTGAACGCCATCAGCCATCGTGAAATTACACGCTTCGCCGATCTGGCGTCCATAGTACGAAAGTACTGTGCGATGGAGAGTTTCCGGAAAACCGAAAACCAGTTTTGGGACAATCCGGCCCCGTATACAACCCTAGTCCGCAACAAAAGGGCGCATCACACTCAGGCCCCAGATACAAAAACCAAAAAGCAAAAACCCCATAGAGGGCACGGAAACGTATTGGAGGGATGGCTCAGCGGACCCTGTAAACTTCACAGTACAGAGGGCGCCGTCCCAACACATAGCCTTCGAGCATGTTGGATATTACGACAGGTGGCCAAAAGTGGCGAGGAGCTTCTAGCCCTGGAAAAACACTCCAACAATACCGGTACGGTATCAACAGTCTTCGAGACCTTCGCATCAAATAATATGCGGAAACGAACAATCCGCGGCCTCGCCAAAATCTACCAAGTAGCAACAACAAATCCATGGAGCGACACAGCCATCACCTTCAATGCCAGCGACGAACCTAAATTCCGAACAGCCCGAGCACCAGCCGCACTGGTGCTTAGTCCTATAGTGGACGGCTTTCGACTAACAGAGGTCCTCGTGGATGGCGGCAGCGGACTAAACCTCATTTACGAGGAAACTCTTCAAAAAATGGAAATAGACTGGAGCCGCATTGAGCGAAGCAGCACAACCTTCAGAGGAATAATCCCTAGCCGGGAAGCACGCTGCACCGGAAAAATCACACTCGATGTGGTGTTCGGCTCGCCGGATAATTACAGATCCGAAGAAGTCACGTTCCAAGTGGCCCCGTTCAACAGCGGATATCACGCTATATTAGGACGAGAGGCATTCACAATTTTTCAAGCCGTACCCCATTACGGGTACATGAAGCTCAAAATGCCTGGGCCCGGCAGAATAATCACTCTCGTTAGTGATCCGGACATAGCACTCCGCGCCGAAAACAAGACAGCCGCATTAGCCCTGGAGGCACTATCCGAAGCCCTAGCGGCAGAAGAACTTACCGCGCTGCGCTCTACTGTAAATAGGGACGACGTGATACTCGATAAGAGATCCAAGTCCACCTCCTTTAAACTAGCGGACGAAATAGTAAAATTCCAGGTCCATCCAACGGACCCAACAAAGACGGCCTCCATCGGGGCACAATTAAACCCTGATGTAGACGCCGCACTACGAGAATTCCTTCGGGAAAATTGGGACATTTTCGCCTGGCACCCCTCGGATATGCTCGGAATCCCACGCAGATTGGCAGAACACAGCCTAAACATCCTAAAAGGATTCAAGCCAGTCAAACAGGCTCTTCGATGATTTTCCGAACCCAAAAGACAGGCAATGGGAGAAGAGCTAGCCAAACTATTGGAAGCCGGATTCATCAGAGATATCGAACATCCGGATTGGCTAGCAAACCTGGTAATGGTACCAAAGAAGGACAAATCCTGGCGCCTATGCGTCGATTTTAAAGACCTCAACAAGGCCTGCCCAAAGGATCCCTTCCCCCTCCCCCGCATCGACCAGATAATTGATGCTACTGCAGGGCACGATTTATTGTGCTTCCTTGACGCATACTCCGGCTATCATCAAATCAAGATGGCGGAAGCGGACCAAGCCGCAACGGCATTCATCACTCCATATGGACCATTCTGCTTCAACATGATGCCCTTCGGACTTAAAAACGCCAGCGCAACATATCAGCGCATGATTCAAACATGTCTGGCCACCCAGATCGGCAAAACAGTAGAGGCATACATAGACGACGTAGTCGTCAAAACCAAACACGTCGAAACTCTAGTAGACGACTTGAGGCTCACATTCGACAACCTCAGAGCATATGACATCAAGCTGAATCCGGAGAAATGCGTTTTCGGTGTACCAGCCGGAAAGCTCCTGGGCTTCATTGTATCCGGTAGAGGAATTGAAGCAAACCCAGCCAAGATCCGAGCTCTGTCACAGCTAGATATCCCAAAAGACCTCAAGCAAATACAAAAATTGACCGGATGTGTGGCGGCTCTAAGCCGCTTTATCTCCCGTCTAGGAGAAAAGGCACTGCCCCTCTATCGCCTCCTTAGGCGCACCGAACACTTCGAGTGGACGGATGCTGCCACTGCCGGACTCGAAGAAATAAAGGCCATATTGGCAACAAATCCGGTCCTAGCTGCGCCCAACCTGGGCGAACCAATGCTGTTATACATCGCGGCAACACATCAAGTTGTAAGCGCGATACTCGTCGTCGAACGAGAGACAGAAGGGCATAAATTCCCTCTTCAAAAACCAGTGTACTACGTCTCCACTGCGTTAACCCCCTGCAAGTCCCGTTACCCGCACTATCAAAAAATAGTGTACGCGATGTTCATGGCATCCCGGAAGCTCCGACACTACTTTCAAGAGTGTTCGATAATGGTGGCCTCCGAAGTACCACTCAACGACATTATAAACAACTGCGATGCGACGGGCAGGATTGCAAAATGGGCCATTGAGCTCTTACCATTCGATATAACTTACAAACCTCGATGAGCTATAAAGTCACAAGTCTTGGCTGACTTTGTCGCTGAATGGACCGAAGCCGAACTCCCTAAAGAGTACGGCGCATACTCTAATTGGATTATGCACTTCGACGGCTCTAAAATGTTGGCCGGACTGGGGGCTGGCATCGTATTGATGTCCCCAACCGGGGACACAGTCCAATACGTACTTCAAATAATGTACACGGACTCCAACAACGCAGCCGAATACGAGGCCCTTTTACATGGTCTCCGGATGGCAATCTCCATGGGCATTCAACGCCTAGAGGTGCGCGGGGATTCAAACCTTGCAATATCCCAAATAAATGGAGACTTTGACGCCAAGGATCCGAAAATGGCAGCATATCGCAACGCTGTCCTAAAAATGTCAGCTCGGTTTGAAGGACTTGAATTCCATCACGTAGCCCGAGATAATAACCAAGCAGCTGACGTACTGGCACGCATCGGCGCAAAACGTGACGCTGTGCCTCCAAACATCTTCCTGGAACGGCTCTTCAAGCCATCCGTACTATGGGAAGAGGAGTCCGGAAATGACAAACCGGAAAAAACCCCAACCGGCGATTCAGCCAATGACACAACACCTTCAGCCCACGACATAATGGCAGTAGTCGCCCCGTGGACAGAACCATTCCTAGCCTACTTGCTTAGGCAGGAACTTCCCGAAGACCAAAATGAGGCCCGCTGCATAGTCCGGCGATCTAAAGCCTACAAGGTCCATGAGGGAGAACTTTATAAGAAAAGTACAACCGGAGTCCTTCAAAGGTGTATCTCCGAAGAGGAAGGGCGAAACCTCCTGGCTGAAATTCATGCCGGACTAGGCGGACACCACGCAGCAGCTCGGGCCCTTGTAGGAAAGGCATTCCATACAGGATTTTATTGGCCGACGGCCCGGGCAGATGCTCAGGACTTAGTCCAAAGATGCGTCGGTTGTCAGCTCTTTGCTAATCAGAGCCATATGCCACCCACCGCCCTCAAAACTATACCCATTACCTGGCCGTTCACGGTCTGGGGGCTTGACATGGTTGGACCCCTTAAAGGGGGAACCCACAAGCAAAGGTACCTATTGGTCATGGTGGACAAATTCACCAAATGGATAGAGGCCAAACCAGTCAAAACAGCAGAGTCCGGACCAGTGATAGACTTTATATCCGGGGTAGTACACCGTTATGGTGTCCCCCACAGCATCATCACCGATAACGGCACGAACTTCACGGCCGACAAGGTTAAGTCATGGTGGCAAAACATGGGCATTAAGCTCGATTACGCTTCAGTCTATCATCCTCAAACCAACGGTCAAGTGGAACGAGCAAATGGTCTAATAATGAGCGGCATTAAACCCAGACTGGTGCGGTCACTCACGAAGTCTGACACACACTGGGTAGAGGAGCTCGACTCCGTGCTCTAGGGGCTGCGGACAACGCCCAACCGTACTACCGGATTCACACCATTTTTTATGGTATACGGTGCAGAGGTAGTTCTGCCCTGCGACATTATTCATGACTCACCTTGAGTACGCATGTATGAAGAAAGAGAAGCCGACCTGGATCGACAGGATAGTTTGGACGCATTGGAGGAAGAACGCGACGTCGCCAAGGCTCGTTCCGCATTCTATCAGCAGTAGGCTCGGAGATATCAAAGCAGAGAAGTACGAGCCAAGACTTACAACATTGGCGAACTAGTTCTATGCCTGCCGGACAAGAAAAAGGACAAGCTCAAGCCCAAATGGGAGGGCCCCTTCATCATCGATCAAGTCCTGACTGGCGGAGCGTACCGTCTACGAAATGCATCGGATAACCGACTCGAGCCGAACCCATGGAACGCAGCCCGCCTCCGAAGATTCTATGCCTAGCGCTGGACTACGAGTTCGTCCCCTTCCCCCGTCAGAATTTTTACACTTCAACTGTCTTTTGTTTCTCTTTCTTCTCTTGACCTTTTTCCTAAAAAGCCATTAAGGGCCTACTTGCGCATTGTTCGCACATACTTGATGTGCCATCCGCACTCATTATACCTGGGGGCTTCCTTTCCAGAAGCTCAATTATAAGGGCTTCATGCCTAGCACATGTGTCAAGCTTCCACATGTACCTTTTACTCACCATTATATGCATCGATATGACTTAAGTTTTGGCCAAGCTGGGTTGCCTGGCTCCTGTGCTTACCCCTACGTTCCCGATTGTTCGGCTAGGAGGTAAAGGGAGCACCTCTGCGATTGTTACTGCCGGGTCAGCCGGATGTGTACCTCAGACTGGGTGAAGCCGAAAGCTAGCGTTCTTAAGGGAATATTCGGTCGGTGACTTGAAAGATGATTTTTTACCTACTTATTTATCTGCCCCCAGATGTTTTTCTGCTTTTTTCGCAGTCCGGACATGCACTTTAGGGCATGCCTCCCAGGGAAAGGAACCCTTAACGGAACTATTCTCCCTGGAAGATGTTTCTTACTAACCATGTAATATAACATAACTAGTTGGGCACTTGTCTGATAAAGCACTAATGACCCCTACGCCTGGTCTCCATGCATACCCCGGTTGTTTCTTAACCAAGAAGGTATTCGCACACACTCCGGACTCTAGGGTCCCGAGGTTGAAGTGAAAAGGTCGGCAAAGACAAACGATCTACAATCCGGCTAGAAGGCATTTCACATGTCATTGTAAAATACATTGTCAAATCTACTGACTGTATTCCTCCTCAATCCCGTCTAACAGGCTATCTAACTTACAGTCCCGTTGGGAAAATTTAGCAGCCAACTCTACTTGGCCGTATACTAAACTCACAGGGATCTCCTTCCCATCGGGCCCCACCGGTCCGACCTCGGCCATGTGGTTGGGATCCGCCTTCTTGTACCACGTCTTCACCATGGCCCAAGCCTCCCTGGCACCTTGGCGGCAGGCCGAAATCTTCCATAAACGGAAGCGCTGCCGCACTCCCTGAAGCTTCTCCGCAAGCTCCGCAAGGCCCTCGGGTAGGGAGAGGGCTGGCCATAAAGCCTGGACGACGCTGCTCATTGCCTGCCGAATTCGTTCGAGCAGTTGCAACAGCTCGGGAAGTTGATCACCCGTTCATACGGGCATCTCCTCCGCAGGGCGACCTGTGAGTATACCTACAAGACATATTTTGTCAATTGACTTCCTCGCCGAACTCTTCTTTTCAAAGGAGTTTGCTCAAGCACTTACTATAGATGCCGTGACGAAGCCACTGATTATCCTTAACGGAGCCGGACAGCTCGGCCCGAACGCCTTTCAGTTCTTCTCCAAGCTGGGCGTGGGCATCTTGAAGCTTGTTCCTTTCTTGCTGCACTCTATTCAGCACCCTCTCGCCGGCCTTCAGCTGGCGCAGTAGTTCCTGCCTGTCCGGATCTTGTCCGGCAGCATCTGCAATGTCATTATTAGACTTGCGCGCATGCCGCACAGCGCTTATATCTTAACAAAAAAACAAATGTGTTACCAGGAGGGGCCTCTATGTTTCCTCCTGCGGCAGCAAGTGCGACCTCAAGTTGGGCCTTGCACTCTTGCAGCTCCTGAGACAGTTGGGTATTCTTCTCGGTAAGATCCTGCATTTCAAATGATCCTTAAATCAGTTAACATAACTACTTTAAGTCTCGGGGGCTACTGGCTTATATAGCTATTAATTTCTCTTACCCGTATGTCTTTTACATATTGCTCCGTGGCTCTGGTAAAACCATCTTGAGCAGCACGGAGGTGCGCGTCCCCCGCGTTAAAGGCATTCAACGCCTCAGGGGAGAAGCACACGTCACGAAATACTGTCCGGCGGCGCCTATGGTTCATGGCGCTCTCCACCTCAGACTTGGTGGCGGACAGTCTGTCGGCATCTTCCGTTGGAGGAGTGTCCGGCTCGCGCCTTGCGCTCGCCTCCCCCTCCAGACCAGGTGCTGGAGCCTGGCTGGTAGAGGTTGGATTGGCAACCTCCACGCCCGCAGTTCGGCGGGCGCTTTTTCTCCTACAAAAGTCATGAGCACTCAAACGCTTCCTAGGGACGTTGCTCCGAATAGTGAACTGTGAGCTATACCTTTGCGGCGACGTTTCAGTCCGCGCCGCGCTCCTCTTCCGCCTACTGGTCCGGACTGGCCTTTGTTGGTCATCCGCCGCGGGCTCGGCTTCCCGCCTTGAAGGCACTTCCTGCAAAACACCATCGTACGCGAAGGTCAGAAATGGGCAAGGAAGAGATAATGGTGTCCGGACTTCCGTCGCAATCACCTGGGAAGCCGGATATAGTCCGGGGTAGTCAGCCGTAATGGCGACTAAAGCATTATCCATGCTGAGCTGGTGGAACACCCTGTCGATTAGCTCCACCTGAATGTCCGGATCCTCTTCGGAGGCCGGATCCTGGGATCTCTCTGGATCCTCGGGTTGCGGAGCTGGACTTATCATGTCCTCCACAATCCGACGCAGTTCCTGCGCCGAAGACATAATATAAGAAGCTTAAACTTCGGAAACACGGGTCGGGCCCTTAAAGTGTTCGCTTACCCAACGATTGGGGTTATTCATGGAGAACCCATTCAACGGGTTCGTCTGAAGGAAGTCCTCCTTCTCCCCCTTGCACTACAGGAATCAGGCAGTTTGCCGTCAGCCAATAACAGACGGCAAAGGCTGGTATACAGATGGCAAAGAGTTTGCTGTCAGGCACCTGGCAGCAAAGTGTGTCGGCAAAGACAAAGTCGGCAAACGGTACTTTGTCGTCAGCTTTTTATCGGGCAGACGGCAAAGACTTTGCCGTCAGGCAATCTCAATAACAGACGGCAAAGAAAACATCTTTGCCGTCAGCCGAAGCACAATCTTTGCTGTCAACCGAACAACTTTACAGACGGCAAAGATTTTTCTTATTTTAAAAAATTCACAGGACACCTAAACAGTAAAACATTTTCCATGGCATTCTTTATAGCTAATTTACACAGCAAATCAACTATAATCTGTTTGCAGGACGCCCAACCATCAAAAGTTCGCAGCTACAACATTTTCATAGATCAATTTAAAGAACTCAAGATCAACAATTTTCATAGTCCATTTACAAGTTCCTGCTAGAGAGAAAGTGGGCTCAGGATTCGTCCTACAGACAAAGACCGCACGGCAGCCGTGCACGCCATGTAGCTTCTTGGTGTCCTGCACCGGATGGGGCGACCGGCAGCGGCCCTCCGCATCCGGCACTGCTCCCTACGACAGCGCTGGCGCGAGCGGCGGTGGCGGCCAGTGGCGCGGGTGGAGGCGGGCTCCGGCGGTCGGACGGGGAGGGCGGAGGCGGGCACACGCGGGTGGAGATGAGAGGCGCGTGGAGGCGGGAGGCATTCGGTGGCGCACAGACGTGGGCAGAGGCGGGAGGCGCCCGGTGGCGCGGGTGGAGGCGGGCTCCGGCAGGGGCGTGCGGCGGAGCGCTGACGCAGGCGGAGGCAGGAGCGCGCATAGGCAGGCGGGGCGCGACGGCGTCGGGACGTGGGCGGCGCTCAGGATGAGAGAGAGAGGCGGGCGGCACGGGCGGAGGTGGGCTTCGGCGGGTGGACGCAGTGGCCGCGCGGAGGCGGGCTCTGGCGAGCGGACGCGGTGGCCGCACGGAGGCGGGCGGACGCGGTGGCCGCGCTGAGGCGGGCTCCGGCGGGCGGACGCGGTGGCCGCGCGGAGGCGGGCGGACGCGGTGGCCGCGCGGAGGCGGGCGGGCGCGGTGGCCGCGCGGAGGCGGGCTCCGGCGGGCGGACGCGGTGGCCGCGCAGAGGTAGTGGCGCGCGGCGGCGTCTGGACGCGGGCGACGCTCGGGGATGTGCGTGGTGCGTTGGAACAGAGGGATAGGAAGAGGATAAGGCGTGGGTGGTGGGCCAACTAGGAGACGGGGTGGAGTGGGTGGTGGGCCAGCCGGGGTGGGTGGGATGTGCGTGGTGAGAGAGGCGGGTGTGGATTCGTGCCACGTCATCGATCCATGTGATCGATCCATGGGCTGTGTTTCCTCTTTGCCGTCTGCGATTTTTTTAGAGACGGCAAAGAGACATACTTTGCCGTCTGTAGAGGAAAAAGCAGCCGGCAAAGTCTTTGCTGTCTGTTTTTTTTTATAGACGGTAAAGTGAGCTCTTTGCCGTCTATAAAAAAAATCACTGACGGCAAAGAGTCTTTGCCGTCTGCTTTTTTCTCTGCAGACGGCAAATTATGTCTTTGCCGTTAGCCATTCTTTGTCATCTGCCGCTGTCGGCAAAATTTGTCTTTGCCGTCTGTCTCGACGAAATGCTGACGGCAAAGACCAGTACTGACGGCAAATCTCTTGTTTCCTGTAGTGTTGTACAGGCCGGACAGGATCGTCACCAGATCCTCGGCCGAATCCGGTCCTTTGCGGCCATGACGGGTGGCGTCGTCTTCCCCGTTGAAATCCCACATGGGGTGGCCCCTGTATTGCAGTGGCTGCACCCCCTGCGTAATGCATGTTGCCATGACTCCAATCATGGTCAACCCGGAATGGGCCATTAATCTTATTCGGCCCATCAGATAATGGACGCTCTTGTCTTCTTCCAGTTGGGGGCTCCGCGGGCGCCAGCAAAGGCGTTTCTTCAGAGGAGCAGTACTGAACTCTGGGAGGCCGACCCGGACAGGGTCTGGCAGCGGAGCGTCTTCTATGTAAAACCATTCCGAAGGCCAGTCTTCGGACGCCTTCTTGGGGGTTTCGGATGGATATCCGGTCCCGGCAATGTGCCATATTTCGGCACCGTCCACTTGATATATAGACCCCTCGTGAGAACGGGGTACGAGGCAGAACAACCTCTTCCACAGTGCAAAATGGGGCTCGATGCCCAGAAATAGCTTGCAAAGAGCTACGTAACCCGCGATATGTAGGATAGAGGCGGGTGTAAGGTGATGGAGCTAGAGTCCGTAGAACTCCAGGAGCCCGCGGAGGAACGGATGTATGGGAAATCCGAGTCCCCTTATTAGATAGGGGACGAAGCATACCCGCTCCCCTTTGTTGGGACTTGGGGTAGCCTCCGCTTGCTTCCCACCTTGGTAGGTGTCCAGCCCGGCTCGGACCGGCACCATGAAGGCCGGTGGGAGATATCCCCCCCGCTTGGAGCTTCACCAGCTCGTTGTGCGGAACAGAACATCTCCTCCAATCTCCTGGCAGAGGGCTGGGAGCGCGAGAAGAGGAGCCGCGTCGACGGTCCATGATGGAATGGATTCTGGGTCAAAGGCGCTCCGATGAGTATTCGCGGAGGGAAGATGGTGTGATTTGGATATGGATTTTTGCCTCTCTTATAGGCAGATTATTTGCACGGCTGGGGGGTAAAACATAAAAGATACCCTGGCTTTTCGCATTCGTGCGACGCATGGGAGAAGGCCATTATTGGGCGTGGAAGCCAAGAAGCACAACATTGATGAGGAAGCCGTACACTATTCGGCAGGTACATGAAACTTAAAGGGAGAACCCGCCTTGCAACGCCGAAGACTATATACGCGCTGGACTTATCGTCATTGAAGCCTGGTTCGGGGGCTACTGAGGGAGTCCTGGACAAGGGGGTGTCCGGACAGCCGGACTATCATCGTCCGCCGGACTCCAAGACTACGAAGATACAAGATTGAAGACTCCGTCCCGTGTCCGGATGGGACTTTCCTTGGCGTGGAAGGCAAGCTTGGCGATACGGATATGTAGATCTCCTACCATTGTAACAGACTCTGTGTAACCCTAGCTCTCTCCGGTGTCTATATAAACCGGAGGGCTTTAGTCCGTAGGACACAACATACATTACAACAATCATACCATAGGCTAGCTTCTAGGGTTTAGCCTCCTTGATCTCGTGGTAGATCCACTCTTGTACTACCCATATCATCAATATTAATCAAGCAGGACGTAGGGTTTTACCTCCATCAAGAGGGCCCGAACCTGGGTAAAACATCGTATCCCTCGTCTCCTGTTACCATCCGCCTAGATGCACAGTTCGGGACCCCCTACCCGAGATCCGCCGGTTTTGACACCGACAGGGAGACTATCATTTGAAGCACAAGAGCAAGGAGTTCATCATCAATGCACCATTTGTTACTTCTTGGAGAGTGGTGTCTCCTAGATTGGTTAGGTGTCACTTGGAAGCCTCCAAAAAGATTGTGGAGTTGAACCAAGGAGTTTGTAAGGGCAAGGAGATCGCCTACTTCGTGAAGATCTACCGCTAGTGAGGCAAGTCCTTCGTGGGCGATGACCATGGTGGGATAGACAAGGTTGCTTCTTCATGGACCCTTCGTGGGTGGAGCCCTCCGTGGACTCGCACAACCGTTACCCTTCGTGGGTTGAAGTCTCCATCAACGTGGATGTACGATAGCACCACCTATCGGAACCACGCCAAAAACATCCGTGTCTCCAATTGCGTTTGAATCCTCCAAAACCCTTCCCTTTACATTCTTGCAAGTTGCATGCTTTACTTTCCGCTGCTCATATACTCTTTGCATGCTTGCTTGTTATGGATTGTGAATGTTAAACTTGTGCCTAAACTCCACTTAAACTTAAAGAAGTTAAAAACTGCAACTTTGGTACTTAGTGTCTAATCACCCCCCCCCCTCTAGACACCTGTTCTCAAGGTCCTACAGGGACTCCACGGGATACTATTCATCTCCACCGTCGACCTCCTCCAGCCTCCACGGGCTACCATCGACCTCCTCCAGCCTCCACGGGCTCCTGTTCATCTAGCCTCCACCGCGCGCTACTCCACCGGCTACTGTTCAACCACCCCTCCACCGTCTACTGTTCATCTAGCCCTCCACCATCTACTGTTCATCCAGCCCTCCACACCACGGGGTCTTGTTCAACCACCCCTCCACGGCCACCCCTCCACCGTCTACTGTTCATCCAGCCCTCCACACCACGGATTCCTGTTCATCCAGAGGCAATGCCACCGCTCACTGTTCACCCAACCCCCCCCCCCCCCCCCCCCCCCGCGCAATGTTCACTGTTCATCCAATCGATCAGCTTCAGTTAGCAACAGTAGCGAAGTAATCACTCCATCGGGTTCAGTTAACAACCATCGATCGATCGCTCGGGTTCAGTAACGCGTAGCCTGCAGTGCAATCGCTCGGGTTCAGTTAGAGCCCAACACCTCGCTCGGGTTCAGTTAGAGCCAACGCCTCGCACACACGCGCGTACGTGTACGAGAGAAACGCGCATCGCTCCACCCCCGACCTCCCACCGTAACCGGCAACTCCCCGAAATTTTCCTCCCCCTCGCTTCTACCATAGTTTTTTCCATCATGGACGGCCCAAAGAATGTCATGCAGCTGCGTCTCCGGCCCGCCCAGGACGAAAAGCCCATTCTCTGTCATGATTTTTTGTCATAGAAGTAGGAGCCCACCACATCTATGATGATACCGGGTTTTTCACAATTATCGTCATAGAAGTGTCATATGTATGACAGAAAAAAATTCGTTCGGCCCAAAATGTCGCGGATGTGTCTTTTTTTCATAGTGTTATCAGAAAGGTTGTAGTGCTCCCACTCACTTTCTTGTAAATACAGGCTTCACCGCAAGTCTGTATAAAACTATATGCTTTGATCAACTCATCAAAGAGTATATTCCAACTCCGAGATGCTTGCACTAGTCCATAGATGGATCACTGTTGCTTGCACATTTTGTTAGCATCTTTAGGATTGACAAAACCTTCTGGTTGTATCTGTCGGCATTCTGGGAACAGGGGTCCCCAGACTTGCCTGCCTGCGGCCTGCAGCGTGGCTCAAGCTGTGGCCTAGTAAGGCATGTCTTCATCAACCCAAGTTCAAGACCCTTGCGAGGGGCCAAGCCTCGCGGGGTGGACGACACAAGGCTTCCTTAGGTGCGGCCTCATCAGGCAGGCTCGTGAGGAGGCGGAGAGATCAAGGCAAGGAGTACCTCGCGAGTTGCTCATGACGCAAGCCATGACGATCAAGACCAGGCGGGCGCTAGCCTACGTAGTGTCCTCGTTTCCTCTTTGGTGCAAAGGGGGCAAGCGCAGGCGCGGAGTACCAAGGCATCAAGCAAAGGTTTCCATATCGTTGCAACGAGAACAAGACAAGCAGAGCGGCAGGACGGAGATCACCGTGGAGCCCAAGACGACGTCATTACCAGTGCCTTTGGCAGTCGAAGACCACCTTTAGTCAGGATAGCTTGTACTAGTTGTCCCCCTTCAAAATGGCCGTTGTTGGCTCCCTTCCCACTCAATATTTGGGAAGAGGACCAGGGACTCTATATATAGGGATAGCCACCACAGTAGAAGGCATCTGGATCTCACCTAGAGCCAACAGAGACGGAGCAATTCCTCTCCAAGCACACCACCATAAGAACACCCCTCGCGAGGCTGTTCTTCCTCTGTACTGTTCATCATTAGCCCTAGAGGCAATCCACCACACCACACACTGGATTAGGGTATTACACCACAACGGTGGCCCGAACTAGTATAAACCTCATGTCCCTTGTGTTGTTCATCGTGCTAGCTTAGATTCGCGGTGAGGTTTTGGGGCGTGGATCGGTAGGGAGAAGATCTTCATGCCCACCCCAGAGTTTGAACCTCAAGGGTTTTGCCGGAACCCGATATCCGACATTTGGGCGCCAGGTAGGGGTGCGCCGGAATCTTCTTTCCACGGTCCTGCGTTCCATTGCTTCGTCGCATCCATGGCGGGCGCTCGCCGAGCTTGCGCCGAGCATCGGGCTGCTCTCGCCGCCGCGTCGCC
This sequence comes from Triticum timopheevii, assembly GCA_963921465.1. Classification (NCBI taxonomy): domain Eukaryota; kingdom Viridiplantae; phylum Streptophyta; class Magnoliopsida; order Poales; family Poaceae; genus Triticum; species Triticum timopheevii. The sequence goes on from OY997274.1 coordinate 276,726,318, forward strand.
CAGACGGCTCCCGTCGGTGGGCCTCCTCGTCGTTCTCCGTTGCCTGCCACCAATACCGCCACCGGCCCGGCGGCGAACGAGCAGCAAGCGTCGTCGCTGCACCCCTCGGTGCGGCGGGAAGGCCGCACCGCCACTCCGTCGCTGACTCCAGCTGATTCGTCATCTCACGCTCGTCGTGCTCCCACGGACGCGCAGGCTGCGTTGCTCCTGGTACGTGAGCTCCTGCACTACCGCCCCGTTGACAACCTCTACGAGGAGTGGCTCGCTCGCATCACTGAGCTCGTCAGTGCCGCAGGAGGCTCTCCTGCGCCATCCCTCTCACTGCCTCACCCGCCGTCCTGCATGGGCGATGCAGCTCAGGAGGTGCCTCCACCACCTCCTCCCCAAGAAGGCGCCCTGGCCCCAAGGCGTGCGGCCCCTGGACAAGACCCACCGCGTCCAGCGCCCGTGCAACAAGAAAGGAGCTGCCAAGAAATCCCTCGGCCCCAAGAAAGCGCTCGCGTGCTCCCTGCTCCAGCACGTCAAGACCGCATCCCTGCACCAGCACGTCAAGACCCCGTGCTGCCCCTGGCGGCGGCACGCGGGAATCTCCAAGAGCAGGCCCCGCGACTACAAAGGGCTCCGGTGGCCACGGCAGGCTGCCGCGTCTTCACCACTGAGGTATGCAGCGTCGCCTGGCCAGGAAATTTCAAGCCGGATCTGCCTCCTCGTTACGACGGCACTGCCGACCCCGCGGAGTTCCTGCAGCTCTATGAGCTGGGCATCGAGGCAGCCAACGGAGATGAAAAGGTCATGGCGAATTGGTTTCCAATGGCGCTCAAGGATGGTGCCTGCACCTGGCTCCTGAACCTGCCTCCCAACTCAATCTCCTCCTGGGATGAGATGCGCAACCGTTTCATCGCCAACTTCCAGGGCACTCGCGACCGTCCTCTGGTCGTGGGTGACCTGCACCGCATCAAGCAACAGCCGGGAGAGACCCTGCAAAAGTACATCCAGCGCTTCAACAGCGCTTGCCTCAAGATTCCCAAGGTGACCGAGGAGGCCATCATCTCAGCGTTTTCCGATGGCGTCTGCGGCATCAAGATGAAGGAGGAGCTGGCCATCCACGAGGATCTGTGCACATCTCTGGAGCTATTCAACCTGGCGACCAAGTGTGCAAGAGCTGAGGAGGGGCGCCTCTCCCTCCTCGAGCTTCCAGTTGCCGACCCAGAAGAGAAGAAAGCCAAGGCCAAGGACGTGAAGCGCAAAGGAGCAGCCGTGCTCGCAGCAGAACCAGACACGAAGCGCGGCAGGGACCAGCAAGAGTCGTCCAAGGGCAACCGATTCTGCGCCTACCACAACCTCTACACCCACAACACCAATGAATGACATGAGCTCAGAGCCGTTCGAGAAGGACACATTGGTCGACGCCCCAAGCGCAACGACCGGGGCTATGGTCGAGGAGGAGGCAGAGGTGGAGGACGATGGGACGACCGAGGCCCTCGCCAGGAGTGGCATGACCGCCCTTGCGAGGATCGCTGGCAGGACCAGCCTCGCGAGGGGGCTTGGTGAGGATCGCCCGCAGGGCAACGTAGGCCTTCCTCCTCTGCCACCACCACCAAGAAGGAATGATGAACACCACCAGGACAAGGGGGCTGGGGGCTTCCGGGAGCTATGTGCTATCGCTTGCATCCTGGGCGGTGCCCAGGCCCCAGTCTCTCAACGCATCTTCAAGCAGTTTGCTCGCGAGGTGAATGCAGTCCTCCCCAAGCTCGAGGCCACGCGCCCTCTCAGGTGGTCCATGTGCGCCATCATGTTCAGCTCAGCGGACCAGCTCAATTGTGTGACTACGGCTGGCATCCTCCCAATGGTCTGTTCCCCAGTCATCAGCAATGTGCAAGTTACCAGGACTCTCATCGATGGCGGCGCAGGACTCAATGTTCTATCCGTCGAGATGTTCAACAACCTTCAAGTGTCGTACGATCAACTTCAGCCAACCAAGCCTTTCTCAGGGGTTACTGATGGCTCCACTACTCCGATAGGGCAGGTCCGCCTACCTGTCACTTTTGGATAGCGCAAGAACTACCGCACCGAGCTCATCGACTTCGACGTTGCTCACATTCGCCTGCCGTACAATGCCATCCTCAGGTATCCAGACCTGGCGAAGTTCATGGCGGTAAATCACCATGGTTACAACATCCTCAAGATGCCAGGAAGCGGCGGAATCATCACAGCCCCCGTGGCCAAGTTCATGCGAAGAGAAGGATGCGGTGTGCTCCCTTGAGCGCGCCTTCCAAGCTGCATCAATCGAGGACCCAGACAGCAGGAGCGAGAACCCTCCTGAAGCAGTTCCCAAGAAGAAGAAGACATCACTCAGCTCAAGGCCTCAGGAGGTTGGCATCTCCGGAGGCATCGTGTCAGGATCTGCGCCCATGCAAGGGGCGCCTCCCTCCGTTGCATAGGAAGGCATGCACGGCGCCCTCCTCGGGCAGGGCTCGGGGGCTCTCTTCTGGAGGGCCTCCGACCTTGCCAAGATCACGAGGGAGGCGCTTGGGCACCACTTGGAGGCGTGCTCCGCGGCACGCTTCCCTCAGGAAGGCATGGGGGAAGGAAGACCCGACCCTCAGGAGTTCATCACCAAGACCACTCAGGAGCTGCAGGAATCAAGAGTCATACGTGGCGATCGCCGCCTACCTGGCGTAGCTCCCCATCCAGGTGAAGATGGCGGGCTGCGCGTCTGCATCGACTACCCAGGGCTCAGCCGAGTCGCGTCTCAGGAGCGCTTCTAGCCTTCGCGCGTGGGACGCTGCAAGGGTCCGCCGCACAGCTATGTTCGCATGCCTTTCGGTCTGCTGAATGCGGCTGCCATGCACCAGCGTCTTCTGCGGAGCATTCTGGAAGCTCAGGAGGCCAGGCACCACACGGTCTTGGCGGAGATGGAGATGGTCCTCGAGGAACCGCCCAGACCCCCAGAGCCTCCCGAGGCTCGGGGCTCCGGTGGCTCATGAGGATCGGCCTCTTCACCGCGCATCGTCAGCTACTCCAACACCCGCTCTACAATGGTATCAGGTGACATCTTTCGAGTTCATTTCAGCTGGGAACGCCCTCAGGGCTGCATCATTCCCAGGTCGTGTGGCTTTGTCCCTGCGGCATGTATCCCTTTTGCTTATGTCTTTAGTTTACCTTGTTGGGGGCGCCCCTCAGGCTGCATCATCCCCAAGCCGCTCGGGCCTGACCCAGTGGCATGTATCCTCCCTGCTTTTATCTAAGCTGATTTGCCTTTCATGCCTAACCTTCCTATGATTATCATCTCCCGCCTACCATGGGCCTTTTTCTCCCTCATGCAAATCGCTTGCACGTTAAAAGGGGGGCTCCTGAGCATCGCGACTCAGGAGCTCTTACTGGCTCTCCAGCCCTCACCCCTAGCCTTGTCCACGACATCGCGACCTGGCATACCAGCGGCGGCTGAGCCCGCTCGAGGGCTGGGACCTGAGGACGTAGAGCATTTGTATCTAACCATCCTGCAGGAACACTCAGCCGCCAAAGGCTCAAGATCAGGCGCAACCCGCCTTGAGGTAGGGCCTCGTGAGTCCCGTGCTGGCTCACGAGTGCCCAGATACACCTCGTCTAGCTCTACCGTGCCAGCCATGTGTCAGGGCGGGGCTGTACACGCCCAGGGGGCTCCTCCCGAAGGGGATCCCCCCTCCCACGTACCTGTGGAAGCACCATGCTCCGCGCTGGCTGACGACACTGCCAAGGAGCGGCTATGCCCGTAAACATACGGAAGTGCTATGCTCCACGCTGGTGATAAACAACTGAGGGCAGCCCACGACTGTATCAACCTCAGGGAGCCCAGAGCTCAGTGGCTGGCCTCATCGCAACGCCTCCCCTCGGGAGCACCATGCGAGGGGGCTGGACACGGGGGCTGCGCCTGGGTCACGCCCGAGCGCACGCCACCCAGCCAGGTCCCTCGGACTTGGTCGTCGCGCACCCCTTCCCGAGCGGAGCCAAGGTATGAAGACCATTTCAGCATCAAGGGGGACTACTGAGCATCATGACTCAGGAGCCTAACTGGTCATGTAGCCCCTCATTCCTTAGTTCCACAAGGTTAACGGCGATTGAGGTATGCGCGGGGTCGGGCCCTGCCGACATAGAATGACAAATCTACTCCAACACCCCCTCCCTATTTGCTGTTTGCACATCAAGGGGGACTCCTGAGCATCGCGACTCAGGAGCCTAACTTGTCACGTAGCCCCTCACTCCTTGGTCCCGTCCTGGTGATCCGATTGGGGCTAATGGCGGCTGAGGTATGCGCAGGGTCGGGCCCTGCCGACGTAGAACACAAAGCAAATAGGAAGGAAACCACAAAATCTGGCAAATTCAGAAGCAAATATTACAAACCATAAATTTTCCTCACAATACCAAACACAAGTTTAAACACCTCCACGAGGCACGGTGCATGTTGCAGGAGTTGAAATAGGAAAGAAGCCGCGAGAAGATCACCCTTGGGTAGCGTCGTCATTCGCCAGGAGCCTCACCTCCGTGGTGGTGTTGCGCCTGTTAGCTCCACCTCCTGAGGCCGCGGAACCAGCAGTACCTGCCTTGAGCGCAGTGGCGAAGGCGCGGAACTTCGCCAGCAAGGCTTCCGCTCGGCCCTTCACGGCTTCACCAGCAGCGGCGGAGCGCTCGGTGTGCACAGGCTCCAGCAGCTCGTCGAGGTTGGCGCCAGGGTCGCGAAGGTAGACGTGGCTGAGGACCTGCGTCAGCGCCGCAGAAGAAAGGACGCAAGCTTCAACCTCGGCCATGGGGCCGACGCCGGTCACGACTTCCTCAAGCACTTCGACCAAGAAGGGAAGCAGCTTGGCGGGGCCATCCTTGGCCCCGGCCAGCGGCTTCTCCAGGCCACCATCCTAGAGCGTCTTTAGCGCCTTGCGAGATCTCTCCTCAAGATCCACGAAGGCCACGCGATCCTCGGCCAGGACCTTCTCCTTGGCGTCCAGCTCGGCCCTCTCCACCTTCAGCTTCTGCTCCAGCGTCTTCAGTCGGCTGCGATCAGTAGACAGCTCAGTGTCGCAGTCCCCGATGGCGGCCTCCCGAGCCTTCATCTCTTCCTCCTTTGCCTGACGGTCGCGAGCCCCTTTGGCGAGCTTGTCGCGCAAACCCTGCAGCTCATCCTCCAGTGCCTTGCACCGGTCCTGGGCGACCGTGGCATCCTTCAGCGCCACATCACGGGCGGCTGCATCCTAGGTGGTGACTTGCTTCTCCTCCTTGGAAGCTGCCACAGCCCGGCTCAGCGCCGCTTGGACGAAGGTGTCGGAGTGAACCCAGCCAGAGATCAGCTCCAGGCGCCCGGCCACCAGGTGGGGGTTGGCGCCCTGGAGGTCTTCTCGCAGCTGGCCTAGCCCAGCAAGGGCATGGTCCAAAATGGTGGAGGAGTTAGAGGAGTCAGGAACCAATGGAGCAGGGGGAGAAGGCAGCAGCATGACCACGGCTTGGGAGACTGGGAGCTCCTGGGTCTTGGCAGCCTCAGCAACAACATCAAGCACCGGCATCTCCAGAGTCAGCAGGGCCACGGGGGCTGGCACCCCGCCAGGGCGCTCCTCCTTGCCTCGCGATGACGACCGGGCTGGGGAGGTGCGAGCTCCACTGCCTCCCCTTCCCACATACGAAGGCGCGGCCACAACGAATGAGCTTGCCCCAAGTGGAGCCATCGTCTCCCCCTTCAGCTTCTTCGCCGCAAGCGGCGGCCTAACCAGATGATGGAGGACGTCAAGCCCTGACAGCAAAGACAAGAACAAGACAGAGTTCGAGCACTTACTGGTCAATCGTGATGTATTCTGGCAGTCTCTTGCTTAGCTTAAAGCCCGTGAGCCTCTTGGTCCAAGGCGCAGCCTCGGGAGGTCCGGAGGCAGAGGAGGGCACACCAGAAGGGCTGGAGCTGGCTTCGAGCAGTGCCTAGGCCGGGGTAGCCCCTCGGGAGATCATCTTTGACCTGTCCTTCTTCGGGATCGGGGGCGGGTCCTCTCCCCCTTCCCTGGTGTCGGCCTCGTCGTCGTCCGGCAGGGTGCGGAGGATGTTGGCCCTGCGCTGGGGTGTAGGACCTTGAAGTATGTCTAGAGGGGGGGTGGTTAGACTACTTGACCAATAAAAACTTAACCTTTTCCCAATTTTAGAGTTTGGCAGATTTTAGCTATTATTAGGACAAGTCAAGCAATCAACACACAATTCAAGCAAGCATGCAAAGAGTATATAGGCAGCGGAAATTAAAGCATGCAACTTGCAAGAAAGTAAAGGGAAGGGTTTGGAGGATTCAAACGCAATTGGAGACACGGATGTTTTTGGCGTGGTTCCGATAGGTGGTGCTATCGTACATCCACGTTGATGGATACTTCAACCCACGAAGGGTAACGGTTGCGCGAGTCAACGGAGGGCTCCACCCACGAAGGGTCCACGAAGAAGCAACCTTGTCTATCCCACCTTGGTCGTCGCCCATGAAGGACTTGCCTCACTAGCGGTAGATCTTCACGAAGTAGGCGATCTCCTTGCCCTTACAAACTCCTTGGTTCAACTCCACAATCTTGTCGGAGGCTCCCAAGTGACACCTAGCCAATCTAGGAGACACCACTCTCCAAGAAGTAACAAATGGTGCGTTGATGATGAACTCCTTGCTCTTGTGCTTCAAATGATAGTCTCCCCAACACTCAACTCTCTCTCATAGGTTTTGGATCTGGTGGAAAGAAGATTTGAGTGGAAAGCAACTTGGGAAGGCTAGAGATCAAGATTCATATCGTAGGAATGGAATATCTTGGTATCAACACATGAGTAGGTGGTTCTCACTCAGAAATGGTAAGTTGGAAGTGTAGGTTTGTTCTGATGGCTCTCTCCATGAATGAAGAGGAGGTGGAGGGGTATATATGTCCTCCACACAAAATCTAACCGTTACACACAATTTACTAAACTCGGTGGGACCGAGTCATTAAACTGGGTTGGACCGATTTAGTAAACCTAGTGACCATTAGTGATTTTCAGTGGGACTGACATGCATCTTGGTGAGACCGATTCGGTTAGGGTTAGGGCATAACGTAATCTCGGTAAGACCGATTACACAAACTCGGTGAGACCGATTTGGTAATAAGCTTTCCAGAGAGTTGGTCAGGTAAACTCGGTGGGACCGATTTGCTCTTTTCGGTGAGATCGAAATGTTACAAAAAGGAAACAGAGAGTTTACATTGCAATCTCGGTGGGACCGATCGCTCACTTCGGTTAGACCGAAATGTTACGAAGGGAAACAGAGAGATTACAACCCCATCTCGGTGAGACCGAGATCCCTATCGGTAAGACCGATTTGCTTAGGGTTTGTGGCAGTGGCTATGACTTTTGGAATCGGTGGTGCCGGGTAGGAAGAATCGGTGTGACCGATTTTGACTTTGTGTTTAGGTCATTTGTGGATGTGGGAAAGTAGTTGAGGGTTTTGGAGCATATCACTAAGCACATGAAGCAAGAGGCTCATTAAGCAACACCTCATCCCTCCTTGATAGTATTGGATTTTCCTATAGACTCAATGTGATCTTGGATCACTAAAATGTAAAATGAAGAGTCTTGAGCTTTTGAGCTTGAGTCAATCCTTTGTCCTTAGTATTTTGAGGGATCCACTTTCATCATCCGTGCCATGCCAGTCATTGAGCTTTCCTGAAATAATAGTCTTGGAATAGCATTAGCTCAATGAGCTATATGTTGTTATGAATTACCAAAACCACCTAGGGATAGTTGCACTTTCAATCTCCCCCTTTTTGGTAATTGATGACAACATATAGATCAAAGCTTCGACAAATGATAATAAGATTGAATAACATCGTCGCTTTGAGAAGTATGTGATAAGCAAGAGCTCCCCCTAAATTTGTGCATGGGTTAAGATTTGCTTTGGACTGCAAATGCACAATGAATTAGGCTCATGGGTTACTCTTCCATGTCACATACATCTTGGTGGAGCGCGCACTCATCACCAAGCATAGTGAATGATCACATAAGATAGATAGGATAATATCAAGCATGCATAAGTGTAGCTTATGATCAAACACATGATCATCAACGTCTCACAAGCATAGTATCTCAACCAAAATCAAACAAAGTTCAAAACCACCAAATAAAGCAAGAGAGAACAATAACAACACTCTCTCTCTCGAAGCCTATGATCTATACATTTTTCTCCCCCTTTGGCAACAAGTTACCAAAAAGTTCATAGAAAATGCATAGTGCTAGATCGACTCTCAGGCTTGATCTTCTGGTGGTGGTGTCCTGATGACTCCAAGGACGAAGGCTTCAGTTGAAGTAGAGGGTGCTGGAGTGGATGCTGGAGCTGGTTGCACTAGAACTGTAGGGGCAGTAGCTGGTGCTGAAGTTGTTGCTCTAGTGTCTGTCACTGGCACTGCAACTAACCTCTAGGCTCTGGGCACTCTGGCAAACACATTGGTGGTAGTCTTGCCATGTCTCTCCTGCATATCATCCTACAGCTGCTCTACAACTGACTGAATCTCGGTTACTTTAACATCAAGGTCATGGAATTTGAGTTCCATGATTCTCTCAAGGCTCTCCTGATTCTGAGTGAGGGTGGCCAGTCCTTTCTCAATCCTTAGTGTAGATGCTATCAAGTAACCAAGTTGCTCCTATTTGGTTTTCAAGAAATATTCAGATGCCTCCTCTTGAGTTGGCATCTTGGCAGCCTTCTCCTTCTTTGCCTTCTCCTTCTTCTCCTGAGCTTGAACTGATTGTGGATCATTTTCATTCATGACAACCTCGTTGTCCTCAAAGTCTGGATAAAATGGAAAATGTTCCTTATCCAATTGATATTTCCCTGTGCCCATCTTTGAGTTGATCAATTCCTGAATTTGAGGTGCATATCCACAGCTCCTCTTCTGATCTGCTGCAGTCCTCTTGATTGTTTCAATCATTAGGCTCATGACTTTGAACTTCTGTGGCACATCAAACACATGCAACATGTTGATGGCATGCCCTCTGATCATGTTATGGTCACCAGACTTGGGCAACAGAGTGTGCCTCAGAATCCAATTGATGGTTGGCAACCCTGACAGCAGAAACTGAATTGATCCAAACTTGTGCTTCCCAACTGCCTTGTCTGGGATCTCTTTGTACATGTGAGCCATTGAATTGTGATCCATCTTCTTCTTTGCATAAATGTCCAGGTCCTCCTCTTTTTCCTTGGGGGCATTTATCAGACTTGCCCATTCTTCAACAGTGGATTGGTACCTTGTACTTTCAGACATCCAGACAATTCTACCATCTGGGTAAAAATGTGTTGTGGAGTAGAACTGCATGATAAGCTCATCATTCCAGTTGGTGAACTTTTGTCCAACAAAATCAGCAACTCCACAAGCAACAAAGCTTTCTTGCACTCCAGGATAGTGCTGCTCATTGTCCATGATGTAGGTCCAGTCGACCCACCTCATGTCACAAACTATGGGCTTCTTGTCCAACAGAATTGTTTTATAAAAGTCCTGTTGTTCCTTTGTATGGAACCTATAGTCAACAGCAGTTCTTCTTCTTGAAGCATATGGATCTTCCATCCTCCACAGTCTCGGCCCTGAATCCTTCCTGATTCTCATGTCCTCAGCCACAGGATGGGCATCATTGTGGTCTAGTATCTTGGGCTTGAGCTTTCTTAGGACTTGGCCTTCTTCATCTTCATCTTCAGCAACATTGGGCACTGGGGCCTTGTTCTTCTCAGCAGCTGGAATACTCCTAGTATTCCTCTTTGGAACTTGCTTGGCCTTGGAGGCAGCTTTGGGTGCTTCCTTGGGCTTAGATGTTGCAGCCCCTGATCTGATTGCATCACCCATAAGCTTGGTTCCTTAGGTGCTGGTGCAGCATCCTCTTCCTCTTCTTCAGAATCTCTTCTCATAGAGGGCTTTCCAAGGACCTTGGCAGTTGTGGTTCTTGCTCTCTTCTTTTTCTTGTCCTGTTCACCACCATCCTCTGATTCAATTGTGAACTTCATAGTTTCACCAGTGGGGACTTTCTGAGGTTTGGAAGAAGTGACTTTCTTCTCAGGTGCTTCTTTGGGTTGAGCCTGAGCTGGCACATGAGTGGACTTTCTAGCTTTAGGCATAGGTGTCCTCTTGGCAGGAACTTTCTTCTTCAGACCTGGCTTAGTGCTATGTGCAGAGCCATATTCTTTCTTGAGCACTACTTTCTTGGAAGTAGCCTCATCTTCCTCAGCTTTGTAATCTTCATCCTCTGAATCTGAAGTTCTTTTCCTCCTTTGCCTAGTAGCAGCCTTAGGCAAATTGCTAGGAGTACTTCTACTCCCTTCATCTGTAGTTGAGGGACTAGTGCCCTCACTCAAGTCCATCTGCTCTACTGACCTGTTCTGGCTGTCACTCTGATCTGACATACTGCAAAAGCTGACTGCTGACCCTGTGAAGAGTTATAGATGAGATAGAATAGATGAGAATCACAAAATGCAGAGATTTTTGCAAAAGAATGATTCAAAAGTTCAGTTTTAGTTTTCCACAGAAAGCATTTCGGATCAACCGATTTTCAAACTCGGTGATACCGAAGCAGTTTTGGAACCTAAACTGATGATCTCGGTTGGAACGAGTCACAGTTTGGTGGCACCGAGACTACTAGGGTTTCACAGAATCCTCAAATCGGTCGCACCGATTAGTAATTCTCGATCAGACCGAGAGTCACTAGTGCAATGGCATAAGCCAAATCGGTGAGACCGAGTTTTTCAACTCGGTGGGTCCGAGATGGTTTCGGCGGAAACCTAACCCTAAAAATTTGAATCTCATCTAATCTATGGACTACTTTGGCTGCATAGAAGTGTTTCAATCGTGGCAAGATTCAATAGAAATACAATGTGCTAGGAATCAGACGTGGATAGCACAAAGATCAAGTCCATACCCTAACTTGGCGGTGGACTTGCTACGGCGGCAACGGCGGGGACGAAATCCGTTGACGGCGGCGGAGACCAGTGACAAGAGGCTGCTGGCGATGAGGAGACGATCCGGAGACCTTTGATGGCAGAGCGAGCTATTGCGCGGGCGAAAGGGTTTCGGAGAAATTTCCAAAATTTTGCCCGTGGCTATATATAGCCCGACCCTATCGGTGTGACCGAGTGGAACAACTCGGTGGCACCGAGATGCATAACTGTATACAGTTACAGCAAATCGGTGAGACCGAAAAGTTCAAATCGGTTGCACCGAGATTGAAAACTCAGATCAACTTAATGATCTCGGTAGGACCGAAATGGAGGAATCGGTCTGACCGAGAGTCACAAAGAGGTTTCGGAAGTTTAAGTCTATGACGAATCGGGGACTCTGAGTGCTCCTCACACAGAGTGGTTCGAATCTGACTTGATCAAATTTTGTGATGTAGCATGAACAGAGTTTGAGACGAGAAAAGCATAGATAGCTAAAGAAGGTTCTTAGGCATTCTTGTCCATCCACTTGGCTAAAAGAAAAGAACCCAAACAATCAAAACAACAAGTGGATGTCCTTGAATGAGTAAAATATGCATCAACATGCTCACACACTAAGATGGCAAATGAAATATGTGGCAAAGCATGCACAACCAATTCTAGCATCTATCAAACAATTGGCGGTGACTAGGTCATCTATATATGAGTATATTGACTTAGGAGTCAAATGAGAACATTTGATCATAGGTCATACTCATCGTTTAAGCTCAAGTGGCACTTTTACATAATGTATTGATGTGTTCGCACCAATAGAGTTGCTTTGACTCAATTCTTAGAGTTAAGCTCCCCATAGATGTGAGATCCCCCCTTAGAGGGATGAACTAACCTTGGGTTTTGTCGATGATGACTTCATGTAGGTGTCGAAGATGTGGATGCTCAATGTTGATGTAGATCATTTGGAGCAATCCTTTGGAGTGAGTTGCACTTTCAACTTACCTACATGGGTTAGTCCCACAAGGAACAAACAAGAATGTCCATGGACATAGAGTGATGCACACACAAGATGATGTCCATGAAATCATTAGGTTACCTTGTCCCTTGTCTTACCAACATGAGGGTTTGTGACTCCTTGAACTAGTGCAAGATGTGGAAGTTGATTGCACTTGTTCTTGCCAAAATGATATGAGTGAAGAATGTTGGCAGAGTCACCCTCAAGAACTCTCTAGTTCTTCTTCTTCGGGATCCACATCATCTTGATGGGAATCCTTGGAGTTGTAGTTGTACTTGATGAAGTAGAACTTGACGTAGTCTCGAGAACCCACTTGAACGAGGCTTTAGGTGCTTCTTCAAATTCATCAATCTCTTCTTGAAGCTTGTCTTTGCCTTTGTTCTTGTGGTCATGTGGTGGAAGATCATCTTGAGCTTGTGTTCCCTTGAAGGAAGTAGGATCATACTTCTCTTGTTGAGGAACAAACTTTGTCTTGGGGTATTGATCTTCTTCCCACTCAACTCCATTGGCATTGAACCTTTGTTCAAAACCAACACCTTGATTCTTCCGGTGCCTCCCTTGCTTGCGTACAATTTCCTCGAATTGCTTACTCCCGGCAAGGCTCTTGTAAACACCTTTCTCTATAATTCCCTTCAATAAGCTATTTTCTTGCTCAAGTGTAACTTGGCTAAGAGAATCATTAGTGGAATCAAGAGAACTACTAGAAGCAACAATATTGGATTTGACATTATTATTGTTACTACTAGAGGAAGTATCTTTCTTGTACTTATTACTAGACTTGACTTGAGGCATGTAAGTAGATAAGAGTAAACGCTTGGCAATATAAGAAGAACTTTTCTTGCGGAGATCATAATTGATTGCTTTTAAGAACTCATGATCTTGCTCAAGATTGAGCTTTTCGAAGCGTAACTTCTCATGAGCCCTTAAAAGTTCTCGATGATCTTCGTAGATAGTTTCATGAGCTAACTTAAGAGAGTTTAGTTCTTTAGTTAGAAGCTCAATCTTCTCCTTATCATTGTCATTCGTTTTATCTTGATTAGCATGATTAATTGACGTTTCATCATAGTATTCATCACTAGAGTTGTCAACAAGTAAATCTTCATCCACAAGCAAGTCATCTTCATCACTATTGAAATCAACATACTCAGGATGTGTTACCTTTGGACCTTTGGCCATGAAGAATCTTCCAACATCTTCATTTGGTGAGTCAAATATGTCGTAGGAGTTGGTTGACACAAGTGCTAGACCGGCAACACCTTCATCTTGAGTATAATCGGAGTCGGAGTGATAGCTTCTCTCGGAGTGATTGTCGGAGTCGGAGCCAGATACCCATTCACCAACATGAGCTTGATGTCTTCGTTTTGTGTAGCTCCTTGATGACTTGTCCTTCCTTTCCGAATCCTTGCTTCTCCGTGAGGGTCTTCGTTCATAACGATCATCTCTACTCCTCCTCTCTCTTGGTGGTGATTCTTCTCTTTTGCTCCTTCTTCTTGGAGAATCTTCTCTTCTTTTGTAGGGTGCCGTACACTCATTGGAGTAGTGTCTGGGTCTCCCATAATTGTAGCAATTGCGCTCTCGACTAGAAGATCTTTTGTCATTGCAAGACCTTGACTTGGAGCTTCTTTCTTTGCTTCTACTCTTGTAGAATTTGTTGAAGTTCTTCACCATTAAGCTCAATTCTTCATTCAAGGTTTGTTTCTCACTTGATGATGTGGGGACTTCACTTGAGGCTTCGTAAGCACCACTTGACTTGTTGTGAAGTTCCTCCTTATCCTTGAGTGACATCTCATGAGCAACAATTCTTCCAATGACTTCCGTTGGCTTGAGATATTTGTAGTTTGGCATCATTTGAATAAATGTGCATACAGTATCATACTTTCCATCCAATGCTCTTAAGATCTTCTTGATGATGAATTTGTCGGTCATCTCTTCACTCCCTAAGCCGGCAATCTCATTTGTGATAAGAGCAAGCCTAGAGTACATTTCAGCGACACCTTCACCATCCTTCATTTTGAACTTGTCAAGCTGACTTTGGAGCACATCCAACTTGGATTCCTTGACAGACTCGATACCTTCATGCATATCAATCAAAGTATCCCAAATTTCCTTTGCATTCTCAAGACGGCTGATTTTGTTGAATTTTTCGGGGCACAATCCATTGAAGATGATATCACAAGCTTGAGCGTTGTATTGCAGCATCTTCAATTCTTCTGCATTACCTTAACGGTTCGGTTATCTCCCATCGAAAAATTCACCTTACAAGCCAATAAAAATAATTGCCCAAACGGTGGGGTTATGTCCAAGAATATGCATTTTCATCTTATGCTTCCAACTAGCAAAATTAGTACCATCAAAGTAAGGACCTCTACGGTGATAATTTCCCTCGCTAGACGCCATACTCTCCTAGGTTGTGAAACCAAGGCTATGACCACCAAAGGCTATGGAAATCAAAGAAAATGGAGACCAAAGCTCTAATACTACCTGTAGGACCTTGAAGTATGTCTAGAAAAGGGGTGATTAGACTACTTGACCAATAAAAACTTAACCTTTCCCCAATTTTAAATTTGGTAGATTTTAGCTATTTTTAGGACAAGTCAAGCAATCAACACACAATTCAAGCAAGCATGCAAAGAGTATATAGGCAGCGGAAATTAAAGCATGCAACTTGCAAGAAAGTAAAGGGAAGGGTTTGGAGGATTCAAACGCAATTGGAGACACGGATGTTTTTGGTGTGGTTCCGATAGGTGGTGCTATCGTACATCCACGTTGATGGAGACTTCAACCCACGAAGGGTAACGGTTGTGCGAGTCCACAGAGGGATCCACCCACGAAGGGTCCACGAAGAAGCAACCTTGTCTATCCCACCATGGTCGTCGCCCACGAAGGACTTGCCTCACTAGCGGTAGATCTTCACGAAGTAGGCGATCTCCTTGCCCTTACAAACTCCTTGGTTCAACTCCACAATCTTGTCGGAGGCTCCCAAGTGACACCTAGCCAATCTAGGAGACACCTCTCTCCAAGAAGTATCAAATGGTGCGTTGATGATGAACTCCTTGCTCTTGTGCTTCAAATGATAGTCTCCCCAACACTCAACTCTCTCTCATAGGTTTTGGATCTGGTGGAAAGAAGATTTGAGTGGAAAGCAACTTGGGAAGGCTAGAGATCAAGATTCATATCATAGGAATGGAATATCTTGGTCCCAACACATGAGTAGGTAGTTCTCTCTCAGAAATGGTAAGTTGGAAGTGTAGGTTCATTCTGATGGCTCTCTCCACGAATGAAGAGGAGGTGGAGGGGTATATATAGCATCCACACAAAATCTAACCGTTACACACAATTTACTAAACTTGGTGGGACCGAATCGTTAAACTCGGTCAGACCGATTTAGTAAACCTAGTGACCGTTAGTGATTTTCGGTGGGACTGACATGCATCTCGGTGAGACCGATTCGGTTAGGGTTAGGGCATAACGTAATCACAGTAAGACCAATTACACAAACTCGGTGAGACCGATTTGGTAATAAGCTTTCCAGAGAGTTGGTCAGGTAAACTTGGTGGGACCGATTTGCTCTTTTCGGTGAGACCGAAATGTTACAAAAAGGAAACAGAGAGTTTACATTGCAATCTCGGTGGGACCGATCGCTCACTTCGGTTAGACCGAAATGTTACAAAGGGAAACAGAGAGATTACAACCCCATCTCGGTGAGACCGAGATCCCTATCGGTAAGACCGATTTGCTTAGGGTTTGTGGCAGTGGCTATGACTTTTGGAATCGGTGGCGCCGGGTAGGAAGAATCGGTGTGACCGATTTTGACTTTGTGTTTAGGTCATTTGTGGATGTGGGAAAGTAGTTGAGGGTTTTGGAGCGTATCACTGAGCACATGAAGCAAGAGGCTCATTAAGCAACACCTCATCCCTCCTTGATTGTATTGGCTTTTCCTATAGACTCAATGTGATCTTGGATCACTAAAATGTAAAATGAAGAGTCTTGAGCTTTTGAGCTTGAGCCAATCCTTTGTCCTTAGTATTTTGAGGGATCCACTTTCATCATCCGTGCCATGCCATTCATTGAGCTTTCCTGAAATAATAGTCTTGGAATAGCATTAGCTCAATGAGCTATATGTTGTTATGGATTACCAAAACCACCTAGGGATAGTTGCACTTTCACGGGGGAAGTCTCCCCCGTCCCCTCAGCAGTCGCCTCTGAGTCACGCTCCTCTTCTTATTCGTCTTCCTGTCCTCCTCCGCGGGAATCATCGGAAGACAATTCCACCGGCGTCGCCGCCTCCTGGCCCTCAGGAGGCACCTCCGGCACCAGACCGCTCCCATCAAAGGTGGGCATGGCTTCCACCACTTGTTGCTAGTTTTCACGAAGGAACAAGGGGACAGGAGCGCCCTCCAGGCCTTCGACGTCCTCTCCAACCAGGAGGCGGAGAGCTGAGACCAGATCCTCATCAGCCAAGGCCTCCGAGTTTAGGCGGAGATCATCGTCCGCACCTCCAAGCCTCCACAACGGGCGCGAGTGCGCCTGAAGTGGAGCCACCCGCTGCACCAGGAACTCCCTCAGGAGCGTGGCCCCGGTCATCTTCGCCATCTTCATATTGCTCGGCCTCAGGTCGGCGTTCATCTTCTCCAGCACCGACTTCGCCCGTCGGTCATCAAGCTTCGCGCGAGACCATGCCTCGTCAGCCTGGGGATGCTCCATGGGTATCACCAACCGAGAGTGGGTGCATCTTGCATCCATCATGACCCACTTGCTCCGGAAGCCATCAACCCTCTTCCCGGTCTTCAAAATCATGTTGGCCTTGCCAGCGCACGCTGAGGTATGGCTGCCAGAGATTCGGAGGGAGAAGAAGTGGCGCAGCAAGGCCACAGACGGCATCACCCCAATGTGCGCCTCGCAGTAGTAGGTGAAAATCGACAGAAGGAGGACAGAGTTGGGATGGAGATGAAGGGCCTACAGCTTGTAATGGCGGAGGACGGCATAGAAGAACTCGGAGAAAGGAGGCACCAGGCCGGCGATGATGGTGCTCATGAAGAAGGGGTAGAAGGTACTCCCCTTGGCCTCTGGCTGGGCGGAGCCGGCCCGGAGCATGGTCTCCCCCATCTCGTTGCCCTGCGCCGCCGTCATCAGGCGCGTGGCGGTGAGATTCTTCTCCGTCATGTTGTGGGGATCCAGAGCCGGCGAGTACAAAGCCGGCAGGGACTCGCCTGTGGCCTTGTGGGGTGCTATTGCTCGCTGGAAGGGAAAGGATGAGGCTGATATGGAGATTTCGGAAGCAAGAGAGCAAGAGCAAGGAAGGGGATCTGAAGCAAGGTAAATGAGAGCAATGAAGGTAAGCCTAACCCAGGCCAACCTTTTGTCAGTCGGGCAGTTGCCGAGGCAGCATGGGGAAGCGGAGACGCCCACGTCAAATAAACCGCCATGACCAAGGCTGCAGGCTGTTGGGGCCTGCGGCGCTCCGCACTTGCCCTTTGGCTTCACTGCTAAGCCAAGTCCGAGCGCGCCTTGGGCCCCGGGGCTACTGTCGGCGTTTTGGGAACGGGGGTCCCCAGACTTGCCTGCCTGCGGCCTGCGGCGTGGCTCAAGCAGTGGCCCAGTACGGCCCGTCTTCATCAACCCAAGTTCAAGACCCTCGTGAGGGGCCAAGCCTCACGGGGCAGACGACACAAGGCTTCCTCAGGGGCGGCCTAATCAGGCAGGCTCGCGAGGAGGCAGAGAGATCAAGGCCAGGAGTACCTCGCAAGGTGCTCATGACGATCAAGACCAGGCGGGCGCCAGCCTATGCAGTGTCCTCATTTCCTCTTTGGTGCAAAGGGGGCAAGCACAGGCGTGGAGTACCGAGGCATCAAGCAAAGGTTTCCATATCGGTGCAACGGGACCAAGACCAGCAGAGCGGTAGGACGGAGATCACCATGGATCCCAAGACGGCATCATCACCAGTGCCTTTGGCAGTCGAAGACCACCTTTAGTCAGGATAGCTTGTACTAGCTATCCCCCTTCAAAATGGCCGTTGTTGGCTCCCTTCCCGCTCAATATTTGGGAAGAGGACCAGGGCCTCTATATATAGAGATAGCCACCACAGTAGAAGGCATCTGGATCTCACCTACACCCAACAGAGACGGAGCAATTCCTCTCCAAGCACACCAGCATAAGAACACCCCTCGCGAGGTTGTTCTTCCTCTGTACTGTTCATCAACAGCCCAGAGGCAATCCACCACACCACACATTGGATTAGGGTATTACACCACAACGGTGTCCCGGACCAGTATAAACCTCGTGTCCCTTGTGTTGTTCATCACGCTAGCTTAGATTCGCGGCGAGGTTTTGGGGCGTGGATCGGTAGGGAGAAGATCTTTGTGCGCACCCCAGAGTTGGAACCTTAAGGGTTTTGCCGGAACCCGATATCCGACAGTATCATATACAAGTTTTCTTTAATAAATCCATTAAAGAATGTAGTTTTGATATCCATTTGTCAGATTTCATAAAATGTGGCAATTGCTAACATGATTTAGATAGACTTTAAGCATCAATACGAGTGAGAAAATCTCATCGTAGTCAACATCTTAAACTTGTCAAAAACCCTTTTTGACAAGTCGAGTGTCGGTGTCAAAACCGGCGGATCTCGGGTAGGGGGTCCCGAACTGTGCGTCTAGGCGGATGGTAACAGGGGACGAGGGACACGATGTTTTACCCAGGTTCGGGCCCTCTCGATGGAGGTAAAACCCTACGTCCTGCTTGATTAATATTGATGATATGGGTAGTACAAGAGTGGATCTACCACGAGATCAAGGAGGCTAAACCCTAAAGCTAGCCTATGGTATGATTGTTGTAATGTATGTTGTGTCCTACGGACTAAAGCCCTCCGGTTTATATAGACACCGGAGGAGGCTAGGGTTACACAGAGTCGGTTACAATGGTAGGAGATCTACATATCCGTATCGCCAAGCTTGCCTTCCACGCCAAGGAAAGTCCCATCCAGACACGGGACGGAGTCTTCAATCTTGTATCTTCGTAGTTTTGGAGTCCGGCGGACGATGATAGTCCGGCAGTCCGGACACCCCCTAGTCCAGGACTCCCTCAGTAGCCCCTGAACCAGGCTTCAATGACGATAAGTCCGGCGCGCATAATGTTCGGCATTGCAAGGCGGGTTCCTCCCTCGAATAATCCAGAGAAGATCATGAACACCAGGATAGTGTCCGGCTCTGCAAAATAAATTCCACATTCCACCGTAGAGAGAATAAAATGTACACCAGTCCAATCTGCTGACGTATTATGCGGCGTGGCATCACACCGCTACCAGGTTTTTCACTCAAATCGTTTTTTGTTATACCACCTCAGCACGTTTAGCGAAGCGGTTTCCTTGGCACGTCTTATCAAAGCAGAGATCGTGTTCCCCTTATCCCGGGATTCTCATCAATACGTGTGTGGGTAACCCAACCGTGCCCATCGCCACGCCTCCTCTATCGAAGGTGAATCCCGAACGGTCACGGAGACGACTCTTGGTATTTTTTCCCCTTTATAAGAGGACCAAGGCTCGTTCTTTTTCTTCAATCTTGCATCGAATCTCCTTCTCGCTCCCAGTTCCAACACCCAGAGCCTCAGATTCGAGCGCTTCGGATTCTCAGCAATGTCCGGCTCCGACCTCCAGGGTCGGTGGATGCCCTCCTCCGTCACGGAGGAGGATGTGTTAAAGCTGCGTGAGGCCAAGTACCTGTCCTACGAGATTTCGCATAGGTTGCCCGCCCAAGGGCAGGCCGTGCCCGCCCCTGAGCCTGGTGAGTACGTTGTCTTCGTATCCCACCTCCGTAGGGGTTTAGGCTTCCCGACGGACCCCTTCGTGAGAGGGCTCATGTTCTTCTACGGGCTGGATTTTCACGACTTGGCTCCGGAGTCCATCCTCCATATCTCCGCATTCATTATCGTCTGCGAAGCCCTCCTCCGCGTCACTCCCCACTTCGGCCTGTGGCTGAAAACCTTTAATGTGGAGCCGAAGATGATCGGGGGGCGTCAAGCGGAGTGCGGCGGGGCGGCCATAAGCAGAAGGGCCGATGCCCCGTGGCCCGAGGGTTCCTTCCAAGAGGAACTCGAACTGTGGCAGCAGGAGCGGTTCTATATCACCGCTCCGAAGGGCAGCAAGCAAAAGCCGCCGCCTTCGTTCCGCCCGGGACCTCCATGTCGACTGATGTCGTGGGTCAACCAAGGGCTCAATTGGGGGCCGTCCGAAGACGTGCCCTTATTGCAGGGCCGGATTCGAGACCTCCAGGCGAGGGAGATCAATCTGGTCGTGGTGATGCAGGTTATGCTAATCCGGCGTCTTCTGCCCTGCAAACACCGTCCTCTCCGTCTATGGGAGTTCAATCCGGAGGGACCTCGAATTCTCCAACTCTTCATGGGTGCGACACCCGTGCAGATGTACAAGTTGTTCTTCGGACCGCAGGTAGCGTGTCCGAAATTGACCGAGGACGCAGGCCTAAGTAGCAATCGCCCGGATACTCAGGTAAATAGCTCAGAGTTCGGACATTCTGTTTATCTGCTTTTCTAAAGTTCGCCTCCTGACCCATTACTCTTCACAGGAGTGGGTAGCGCGATCGAAGCTGATAAGGTGTCCGGCCCCCCTCCCAGAGACCGCACTGGAGCCCGTGCTAGTCAGAATGTTGGAGGTCGCGCCCGCAGAGGGGAGCGATGGGGAAAATAGAGGAGCTATTATTCCGCCCACAGGGGCGTCTGGAGAGGGGGGAATCAAAAACCCCTCCTTCTAGGGGGAGAAGAGGACCGCCTCCGAAGATCCGGAGGCCAAAGCCCCTAAACGGGGGAAGAGATCTTCACCGGGGGGTCCGGCGTTCGGGGAGAATCCGGATGCACAATCGTCGCTAAAGGATCAGCCCTCCAGCGAGCCGTGAGTAGAAAAAGGGGAATTCATTAGTAAGAAAATACCTCCATTTATGCTTCTATGGGTAACCGAAATTTTTATCTTGCAGTTCGGATTTGCAGCCTTCTCAGATGAGTTCGTCTTCGGGGGACCTTCTTCCGGAGATGATGGAGAGCGAAACGCCTCCGTCTGCTGCGCCGTCAGATAGGGCAGACAAGCCTGAAGTATCGTCACGGAGGGTATCCCCGAGTCCGGAGGGGCCGGAGAGTTCGGCGCCCACTAGTATCCGGCCGGGAGAACTGAAGAATCTGCTTGAGAGGGCGTCCATCTCAGAAGATCACCGTGCTTTGATGCGTATGGTGATTGGAAGGATTTCGTCCACCGAGAGCGGATTGCGTAATGCCGCTATGAGTTTGCTGGCGGGATTTGAGGTACGCGAGAATGACGCATCCCTTTTTTCTGACAGTTTGGCACATAAAAGTGCGCCCTGTATAGATAGTAGCCCCTGAGACTCGGTAGGTTGTCGAAAGCGACAGCGTGCCGAGGATCAAAATCGCAAGTAATGAATGCCGCCGTTCCTATGCAGGTGGCGGATAGTCCGAGGGCTAGCCGGACTGGTGGAGTTGCCGAGTTAATGCGGCAACTTGACGTGGCGGATGCGGACATCGCGCTTGTCAACCGGCGACTTGACGAGTCGCAAGGTAAATTAGTTCTCCGCAGTCGCTTTATTAAGGGGTTCAAAGCCCTCCTCTGATAAATTATATGCTGTGATACAAACGGTGCTGCTGCTGTGGAGAGCCTTCGGGCCGAACTTGCTCAAGCTAAGGAGCAAGCCCGAAGGAGTGACGCGGCTGCCTCGAGGGCGGCCGAGGAGTTGAAAGCCGAAAAGGCTGCACACTGCCTAAGCAGGGAAGAGATGGCCGAGCTGGCCATGAAACTAAAAGATGCTGCCGACCGCAATGAGGCTCTTGAAAAGGAGCGCTTATCAGAGCGGGAAGACTTGGGGAAGGCCACCGCCGAGGCCAAGGATGCCTGTTCTGCA
Organism: Triticum timopheevii; assembly: GCA_963921465.1. NCBI lineage: Eukaryota > Viridiplantae > Streptophyta > Magnoliopsida > Poales > Poaceae > Triticum > Triticum timopheevii. Next base: position 276,748,156 of record OY997274.1, read on the forward strand.
ATGCGGGCCATGAAGGAGGAGCTGCGCCAGGCCGGAGATATCGTGGCTGGCAAGCCTTTTCTGCTGCGTCGCCGGTTTACGGATCAAAAGTATGCTCAACTTGGCCAGCTGTGGAGTCCGGAGGATCCATATATGGACTTAGCGGCAAGTGCGGCTGATGCCGTTGAGCACTTCCGGAGCCAGAAGGATCACAAGATGGAAGAGCTATTTTGGTCTCAATTCCATAGTCCAGATCGTTCACTTCCGTTGACCGATCGGTTGGCCGAATGGGCCGAGCTAAATAGATTGTCCGGACTTGCCATGACTGACATCGTGGCTCATGTCTGGCCAGAGAGGCCCAAGGCGACGAGCTATTTCGGCTTACTGCAGCAATTTCTTGGAGCGGTGCCGCATATCAAGGAGATGAAGCGGTCGGCCTGCATCGAAGGCGCGCGGATGGCTCTTGCCCGTGTTAAGACACATTGGACAGAGATGGATGCCACCGCTATTGCCGCCCAGGGTTCGGATGAAAGCCGGTTACCTGTCGAGCACTATTTTGGGGAAGTTATGCGTGGCGCTCGTGTAATAGAGTCGCAGTGCCCAAAATATGTCACGTTCAAATGAACGGTTTAGCTTGTAAAATGATGATTATGCTACGACTGCTTTTTATACTTGTGCGTCCCAAGTAGTAAAATTTCTCCTATGCGGCCGTTTTCGTATACATTTGTATAACCTGAAAGATTGCAGTCTTCGGCTTCATCCCCCACGCACAAGGTGCGGGGGTGTTCGCAAAAATAGCGCGTTTTCACACTTAATCTGACGTCTCGGTCCTGTTAAGGAGGTGGTAGCGTAGCAAACGAGGCAATCCGGACTATAATGCTTTATCACTTTCACTTAGCCAGTGGAGTTCGAGGGTGGGGCTACGATATAGCCCCTTGGGGCACCGCACTTCTCCGAGTTCGGGGCGCGTGTGTGCCTGACCGGGAAATGGTCCTTCGTCAAAGCGGGGAATTCTAAACATTCCGGTAGTCGATCGAGTGGTTGACCAGTCTCTCGCTATATCATGACAGTCAGTTTTCGGCTTTCTCTACTGAGGTGCTCGCCCAGTCGAACTGGGGCACAATCGCAGTAGTTCTCCTGGTGCCGCGTTAGCCGATGCTACGGAACGTAAGGCAGCAAAACACAGGAGCCGGGCAAACCCAACATTTGACCAAAGACATGATTCGGAGCTGATACATATAATGCCTAACTCGAGACGCCGAACACTCCCTGAGGTGTTCGGACTTTATAATAATGGGCAGAACAATGCCCTAAGCCCCTAGTGTCCAGGTACGGGCATGGTCCTCTGACGCGGCCGATGCCAAAACGTCAGGCTCTGCTTTGGTTATAGGAAGGAACCAAGGAAGAGTAACAACAAGAGACAGCAAAAAAGGTTTACGCGGGGTCTTAATCTCAAAAGAATCCTCGCAACGGGTCCCTACTGCACGTCTGCGCCTGTGTCTCCGTTGTGCCGTTATCCTGGACGGGTGTGCATGTTGTTCATCTGTAAAAAGAGAGGAACTTTAGTTTGAAAACAACTCGTGCAAAAAAGATAAAAGAAGAAATATAAATAAGTAAAGTGGGGTTCGTATGAACTCGCGGTTGTTTGTGCACGCAGCCCCTTGTGAAGGGGTGTGCGGCTAGGGAGCCCCTAGCCTATCGATGCCGGACTCGTCCATCCGTGTCCGGGGTCTTTAAGTGACCCTCGCACTGAAATGATGCCTCGCGGACCGGGCATCTTGAGTGTAAGAGACGCGTAATGCGGTATGGCGTTGAACCGGACAAAAGCCTTTCGTCCCAAGAGTGCTTGATATTCACTTTTAAATGGGGCGATATGAAAGATTAGTTTCTCGCGCCGAAAGTTGTACGGTGATCCGAACACAACTTCTAGTAGTAGGGAGCATGTGCATTTGGCGTAAGGGCCTGGCGTCACTCCTTTGAAGGAAGTGCGGCTGTGTCGAATTTTAGTAGGGTCTATCCCCAACTTGCGGATTGTGTTTGAATACAGTAGGTTTAAGTCGCTGCCTCCGTCCATCAGGACTTTAGTAAATTGTAGTCCCTCGATTATGGGATCCAATATCAGGGCAGTCCGTCCTGCGTTTCGAACGCTTCTGGAATAATCCAGGTGGTCGAAAGTGATTGGTTGTGATATCCAATCTCTATGGTCTGCTGGATTGGACCGTGCGAGGCTCTTTTTAGAAGGTGCCGCACTATTTTTCCGTATTATCACATGAAGTGAGTTTACTACTTTGACCTCTTGTGGGAAAGTCTTTTGCTTTCCGGTGCTCTGCTGGTGGGGTTTATCATGTTCGCTTGACGCGTCGAGCCCCTTGTGTTCGGTGTTTAGTCGGCCGGACTATTTGAAAACCCAACAATCTCGATAGGTATGGTTTGCAGGCCTTCCGGGGGTACTGTGGATTTGACATATCCGACCCAAAATCTTGTTTAAGTTGGACAACTCATCGCTGTCATCCATAAGAGGTGGTGTTTTGTTGTTTGGCCGCGAGCTTTTGAATCCGGCGTTGACTGTCGTGCTCTTTGGGCTTTTCTCTTTATTCCGGCGCTGCTCTTTTCTGCGCCGTGATTTTCCGTTTCCATCTCTTATCTCGGATGTACTTGGGTCGCTGGTGCTGCATCTTGCTAGCCAGCTATCCTCTCCCGCACAGAAGCGGGTCATGAGGCTTGTTAGCGCGGACATTGTCCTCGGTTTCTCTTGGCCGAGGTGTCTGGCAAGCCATTCGTCTCGGACGTTGTGTTTAAAAGCTGCTAGGGCTTCGGCGTCCGGACAGTCGACTATTTGGTTCTTTTTGGTGAGGAACCTGTTCCAGAACTTGCACGCTGATTCTCCGGGCTGTTGAGTTATATGACTTAGGTCATCTGCATCCGGAGGGCGGACATAAGTCCCTTGAAAATTTGCTCTAAACGCGTCCTCGAGCTCTCCCCAGCTTCCCACAGTGTTTTCTGGGAGGCTTTTAAGCCAATGACGGGCTGGCCCTTTGAGCTTGAGGGGTAGGTATTTTATGGCGTGGAGATCATCTCCTCTGGCCATGTGTATATGTAGTATATAATCTTCTATCCAGACTCCAGGGTCTGTTGTTCCATCATAGGCCTCTATGTTTATGGCTTTAAATCATGCTGGGAATTCATGGTCCAGCACCTCATTGGTGAAACATAGTGGGTGTGCGGCGCCCCTGTATTTGGGTGTGCCACTATCTTCGGACACTTGACATGTTGCCTTGCTTCCTGGGGCCTTCCTTGGCCCGTAAATGGACCTGGCTGGGCCATCTGTCTTTTCGGGTTCATTAGTCGGCTTATGTGCGGCGCCGCTTTCAGAATTTGGCCTATCATCTGGTCGTCTATCCAACCAGGCGGCCTTTTCATGTTTTGACTGTGGGGGCTTTAGGGCCTCCTCGTCAAATTATTGTAACAGCTTGCGCTTCGGGTAGCTCTTGGATTGGTGGCTATTGCCGTATTTATCTGCGGTTTTGAGTACTTTGCTCCACCTCATCCTGAGTGTGTCTTCCGCTATTTTGAGCTTCCGTTTTTCCTTCTTCAAGCTTCTTGCAGTGTTGACGAGTCTTTTCCGAAGGTTTTTGCTATCCGGCGGCGTGTCCGCCATGAGATCATCCGGACTGTCGTTTTCGCCGGGCCTGGACTGATTATCTAACTCGTCCTGTTCGGGCGGTTGCTTATTTGCATGTTCGTCGTCCACTTGTGTGCCCTGCTGTATTGCGGGGTCTTTGGGAGCATTGTTGTTGTCGAGGCGGGACTTAGGGCGGCGTCTGCGCCGCCGTTTTGGTTGTTTGTCGGCAGGGTTATCTTCTGCCGCGGCCCGTTGGTCCTCGTTATCGCTCTCTTTTGGGGTATCCACCATATATATGTCATATGACGAGGTGTTCCTCCTGTGCGCTGTAGGCGCTGGTTCTTGTTCGTCTCCGGCATCGTCGTCTATTCCGTCGATGTCTTCGGAGTCGTAGTCTAGCATGTCGGTTAGATCGTCGATAGTGGCTACAAAGTGGGTGGTGGGTGGGCGCTAAATTTCTTCGTCGTCCGTATCCCAACCATCCTGGCCATAGTCCGGCCAGGGCTCTCCCGATAACGAGAGATGCTTTAGCGAATTTAGGATGTCACCAAAGGGCGAGTGTTGGAAGATGTCCGCGGCGGTGAATTCCATAACCGGCGCCCAATCCGAATCGATTGGTAGGGGCGTGGGAGGTTCGGGGTCCGGGAAGGAGTCCGGCACCTCGGAATCACGGGTTTCGCGGGGGACAAGATTAGTGTTCGGCTCCATCGCCGTGGAAGTTGAAGCCCCCAAGGCGGTGTCCATCCATCGATCCTCGATCTGGGCGATCGGCTCCGGACTAATGGCCGAAGCGGATTCGTGTGCGGCCACCAAGGCACTATTCGGTGGCAGAGCTAGATCATGCCCATCGTAACAGTGCGGCGCGCTTGGCTATGGCTCGAGCCCGTCGAAGATCCAGTCTCCGCGGCCGTCGGCCGTGAAGTTGAGACTTCTGAATCTGACCTGACGGCCAGGGGCGTAGCTTTTGATCTGCTCCAGATGGCCAAGCGAATTAGCCCGCAGTGCGAAGCCGCCGAATACGAAGATCTGTCCGGGGAGAAAAGTCTCACCCTGGACAACGTTGTTGGTTGAAGACGCCATCGAGCCTATCGGTGACGACACAGAGGAACTCTCAATGACAGCACCAATGTCGGTGTCAAAACCGGCGGATCTCGGATAGGGGGTCCCGAACTGTGCGTCTAGGCGGATGGTAACAGGAGACGAGGGACACGATGTTTTACCTAGGTTCGGGCCCTCTCGATGGAGGTAAAACCCTACGTCCTGCTTGATTAATATTGATGATATGGGTAGTACAAGAGTGGATCTACCACGAGATCAAGGAGGCTAAACCCTAAAGCTAGCCTATGGTATGATTGTTGTAATGTATGTTGTGTCCTACGGACTAAAGCCCTCCGGTTTATATAGACACCGGAGGAGGCTAGGGTTACACAAAGTCGGTTACAATGGTAGGAGATCTACATATCCGTATCGCCAAGCTTGCCTTCCATGCCAAGGAAAGTCCCATCCGGACACGGGACGGAGTCTTCAATCTTGTATCTTCGTAGTCTTGGAGTCCGGCGGACGATGATAGTCCGGCAGTCTGGACACCCCCTAGTCCAGGACTCCCTCATCGAGCTTTGTAGATAGTAACACTACTATCAGCGTCCGTCTTCCTCTTGAAGATCCATTTATTCTCAATGGCTTGCCGATCAATCGGGCAAGTCCACCAAAGTCCACACTTTGTTCTCATACATGGATTCTATCTCAGATTTCATGGCCTCAAGCCATCTGTCGGAATCTGGGCTCATCATCGCTTCCTCATAGTTCATATGTTTATCATGGTCTAGTAACATGACTTCCAGAACAGGATTACTGTACCACTCTGGTGTGGATTGTACTCTGGTTGGCCTACGAGGTTTGGTAGTAACTTGATCTGAAGTTTCATGATCATCGTCATTAACTTCCCCACTAATTAGTGTAGGAATCACTGGAACTAATTTCTGTCATGACCTACTTTCCAATTCGGGAGAAGGTACAGTAACCTCATCAAGTTCTACTTTTCCTCCCACTCACTTCTTTCGAGAGAAACTCCTTCTCTAGAAAGGATCCATTCTTAGCAACAAAGATCTTGCCTTCGGATCTGTGATAGAAGGTGTACCCAACAGTTTCTTTTGGGTATCCTATGAAGACACATTTCTTCGATTTGGGTTCGAGCTTATCAGGTTGAAGCTTTTTCACATAAGCATCGCATCCCCAAATTCTAAGAAATGACAATTTGGGTTTCTTGCCAAACCATAGCTCATATGGTGTCGTCTCAATGGTTTTAGATGATGCCCTATTTAACGTGAATGCAGATGTCTCTAATGCATAACCCCAAAACGATAGTGATAAATCGGTAAGAGACATCATAGATTGCACCATATCTAATAAAGTACGGTTATGATGTTCGGACACACCATTACGCTGTGGTGTTCCAGGTGGCGTGAGTTGCGAAACTATTTCACATTGTTTCAAATGAAGACCAAACTCATAACTCAAATATTCGTCTCCACAATCAGATCATAGAAATTTTATTTTCTTGTTACGATGATTTTGCACTTCACTCTGAAATTCTTTGAACTTTTCAAATATTTTAGACTTATGTTTCATCAAGTAGATATACCCATATCTTCTCAAATCATCTGTGAAGGTCAGAAAAGTAATGATACCCGCTACGAGCCTCAACACTCATCGGATCGCATACATCAGTATGTATTACTTCCAATAAGTCAGTTGCTCGCTCTATTGTTACAAAGAACGAAGTTTTAGTCATCTTGCACATGAGGCATGGTTCGCAAGCATCAAGTGATTCACAATCAAGTGATTCCAAAAGCCCATCAGCATGGAGTTTCTTCATGCGCTTTACACCAATATGACCTAAACGGTAGTGCCACAAATATGTTGCACTGTCATTATCGACTTTGCATCTTTTGGCATCAATATTATGAATATGTGTATTACTACGATCGAGATTCAATAAACCATTCACCTTGGGTGTATGACCACAGAAGGTTTTATTCATGTAAACAGAATAACAATTATTCTTTCACTTTGCAATAAACATGATCCAATCATATTATGCTCAACGCAAACACCAAATAACATTTATTTTAGGTTCACCACTAATCCTGAAGGTAAAGGGAGTGTGCGATGGTGATCTTATCAAACCTTGGAATCATTTCCAACACACATCGCCACCTTGTCCTCAACTAGTCTTTGTTCATTTTGTAACTCCTGTTTCGAGTTACTAATCATAGCAACTGAACCAGTATCAAATACCCAGGGGTTACTATGAACACTAGTAAAGTACACATAAATAACATGTATATCATATATACTTTTGTTCACTTTGCCATCCTTCTTATCCGCAAAGTATTTGGGGCAGTTCCGCTTCTAGTGACCATTTCCTTCGCAGTAGAAGCACTCAGTTTCAGGCCAGGGTCTAGCTTTGGGCTTCTTCATGGGAGTGGAAACTTGCTTGCCATTCTTCTTGAAGTTCCCTTTCTTTCCCTTGCCCTTTTACTTGAAACTAGTGGTCTTGTCAACCATCAACATTTGATGCTTTTCTTGATTTCCACCTACGTCGATTTCAGCATCACGAAGAGCTCGGGAAACGTTTTCGTCATCCCTTGCATATTATAGTTCATCACAAAGTTCCAGTAACTTGGTGATAGTGACTAGAGAACTCTGTCAATCACTATTTTATCTGGAAGATTAACTCCCACTTGAGCTATTCTCCTCCATCTTGTAGGCAAAGTACTTGTCAGAGGTCTCATACCTCTCGACTCGTGCATGAGTCTGAAATACCAATTTCAGCTCTTGGAACATCTTATATGCTCCATGGCGTTCAAAATGTTTTTGAAGTCCCGGTTCTAAGCCTTAAAGCATGGCGCACTAAACTATCAAGTAGTTATCATATCGAGCTTGCCAAACATTCATAATGTCTACATTGCTCCTGCAATAGGTCCGTCACCTAGCGGTGCGTCAAGGACATAATTCTTCTGTGCAGCAATGAGGATAATCCTCAGATCACGAACCTAGTCCGCATCATTGTTAATATCATCTTTCAACATAGTTTTTCTCTAGGAACATATCAAAAATAAACAGGGAGCTACATCGCGAGCTATTGATCTACAACATAGTTATGCAAATACTACCAGGACTAAGTTCATGATAAATTAAAGTTCAATTAATCAAATTACTTAAAAACTCCCACTTAGATAGACATCCCTCTAATCATCTAAGTGATCACGTGATCCATATCTACTAAACCATGTCCGATCATCACGTGGGATGGAGTAGTTTTCAATGGTGAACATCACTATGTTGATCATATCTACTATATGATTCATGCTCGACCTTTCGGTCTCAGTGTTTCGAGGCCATATCTGCATATGTTAGGCTCGTCAAGTTTAACCCGAGTATTCTGCGTGTGCAAAACTGGCTTGCACCCGTTGTATGTGAACATAGAGCTTATCACACCCGATCATCATGTGGTGTCTCGGCACGACGAACTGTAGCAACGGTGCATACTCAGGGAGAACACTTATACCTTGAAATTTAGTGAGAGATCATCTTATAATGCTACCGCCATACTAAGCAATATAAGATGCATAAAAGATAAACATCACATGCAATCAAATAAGTGATATGATATGGCCATCATCATCTTGTGCCTTTGATCTCCATCTCCAAAGCACCGTCATGATCACCATCGTCACCACCTTGACACCTTGATCTCCATCGAAGCATCATTGTCGTCTCGCCAACTATTGCTTCTACGACTATCGCTACCACTTAGTGATAAAGTAAAGCAATTACATGGCGATTGCATTTCATACTATAAAGCGACAACCATATGGCTCCTACCAATTGCCGATAACTGTTACAAAACATTGTCATCTCATACAACAATTTACGTATCATCATGTCTTGACCATATCACATCACAGCAAGCCCTGCAAAAACAAGTTAGACGTCCTCTGCTTTGTTGTTGCAAGTTTTACGTGGCTGCTATGGGCTTAGCAAGAACCGTTCTTACCTACGCATCAAAACCACAGCAATTTTTTGTCAAGTGTGCTGTTTTAACCTTCAACAAGGTTCGGGCGTAGTGACACTCGATACAAGTAAAGTTGGAGAAACAGACACCCACTTGCCACCTGTGTGCGAAGCACGGCGATAGAACCAGTCTCATGAACACGGTCATGTAATGTTGCTATGGGCCGATTCATCCAACAATACCGCCGAATCAAAGTATGACATGCTGGTAAGCAGTATGACTATTATCGCCCACAACTCTTTGTGTTCTACTTGTGCATATAACATCTACGCATAGACCTGGCTCGGATGCCACTGTTGGGGAATGTAGTATTTCAAAAAAATTGCCTACAATCACGCAAGATCTATCTAGGATAAGCATAGCAATGAGCGGGGAGAGTGTGTCTACGTACCCTCGTAGACCGAAAGTGGAATCATTTAGTAACGCGGTTGATGTAGTCGAACGTCTTCGTGATCCAACCGATCAAGTACCGAACGCACGAAACCTCCGTGATTTGCACACGTTCAGCTCGGTGACGTCCCTCGTACTCTTGATCCAGCTAAGGCCGAGGGAGAGTTTCGTCAGCACGACGGCGTGGTGACGGTGATGATGAAGTTACCGGCACGAGACTTCGCCTAAGCACTACGATGATATGACCAAGGTGTGTAACTGTGGAGGGGGCACCGCACACAGCTAAAGGATCAACTTGTGTGTCTTGGGGTGCCCCCTTGGCCATGTATATAAAGGAGGGAGGAGGAGGAGGCCGACCTAGGAGGAGCGTGCCTATAGGGGGAGTCCAACTAGGATTCCCAATCCTAGTTGGAGTCCCCTTCCTTTTCTAAGAGGGGAGAGAGGGAAGGAGTAGGAGAAGGAGAAGGAAAGAGAGGGGCTCCGCCCCCTCCCTAGTCCAATTTGGACTTGCCATGGGGGGGGGCACCCCTTGGGGCCCTTCTCTCCTTTCCCGTATGGCCCATTAAGGCCCACTACTTCCTCCGGTGAATTCCCATAACTCTCCGGTACTCCGAAAAATACTCGAATCACTCGGAACCTTTCCCATGGCCGAATATAGCCTTCCAATATATCGATCTTTACGTCCCGACCATTTCGAGACTCCTCGTCATGTCCGTGATCTCATCTAGGACTCCTAACAACCTTTGGTACATCAAATCACATAACTCATAATATAAATCGTCATCGAACGTTAAGCATGCGGACCCTACGGGTTCGAGTACTATGTAGACATGACTGAGACACATCTCCGGTCAATAACCAATAGCAGAACCTGGATGCTCATATTGACTCCTACATATTCTACGAAGATCTTTATCGGTCGAACCGCATAACAACATACATTGTTCCCTTTGTCATCGGTATGTTACTTGCCCGAGATTCGATCGTCGGTATCATCATACCTAGTTCAATCTCGTTATCGGCAAGTCTCTTTACTCGTTCCGTAATGCATCATCTTGCAACTAACTCATTACTCACATTTCTTGCAAGGCTTATAGTGATGTGCATTACCGAGAGGGCCCAGAGATACCTCTCCGATACATAGAGTGACAAATCCTAATATCGATCTATGCCAACCCAACAAACACCTACGAATACACCTTTAGAGTATCTTTATAATCACCCAGTTACGTTATGATGTTTGATAGCACACAAGGTGTTCCTCTGGTATTCGGGAGTTGCATAATCTCATAGTCAGAGGAACATGTATAAGTCATGAAGAAAGCAATAGCAATAAAACTCAACGATCATAATACTAAGCTAACGGATGGGTCTTGTCCATCACATCATTCTCTAATGATGTGATCCCATTCATCAAATGACAACACATGTCTATGGTCAGGAAACATAACCATCTTTGATTAACGATCTAGTCAAGTAGAGGCATACTTGGGACATTCTGTTTTGTCTATGTATTCACACATGTACTAAGTTTCCGACTAATACAATTCTAGCATGAATAATAAACATTTATCATGATATAAGGAAATATAAATAACAACTTTATTATTGCCTCTAGGGCATATTTCCTTCACCGGAAGCTCTGGAAAACTCCCGCTGAGCAGTATTTCCAGATGTTTGCGGTTCAGGAATTGTATTGGGTGCCGATGGCAAGTCTGAATTTCTCGGGCCCGGCTGTCATCTGGCTGCAGTCGTTGCAATGCAAAATCACCGGTCTTGCGTGGGAATCGTTCACATCTCTGTTGTGTACTCGATTCGAGCGTGATAAGCACCAACTCCTCATACGTCTGTTTTACGCTATCCGTCAGACAGATTCAGTTGCAGATTTCATTGAACGTTTGAAACTCGATGAATCATATGATCTCTTACTCTGAACTGACACATCCTTATTTCTTTCTTACACGATTAATCGAGGGACCGCAGACAAATATTTGTGTAGTGGTGCTCATTCAGAGACCTCCCGATCTCGATACAACGTGTTCTCTTGCCTTGCTCTAAGAGGAAGTGGCTGATGGGGAGAACACCTTGCGCACCGGGTACAACCGCTCGCCGTTGCCATGTTTCATGGTAACCAATACACCAAGTCTACCTGCGAGTTCTACAAAACTGACCACACCAATATCCAAAGCAGAAGATCACCGAGGTACAGAAGCAACGAGTGTTGGGGAACGTAGTAATTTCAAAAAAAATCCTACGCACACGCAAGATCATGGTGATGCATAGCAACGAGAGGGGACAGTGTTGTCCACGTACCCTCGTAGACCGAAAGCATAAGCATTATGACAACGCGGTTGATGTAGTCGTACGTCTTTGGAATTGACCAATCCTAGTACCGAACGTACGGCACCTTCGCGATCTGCACACGTTTAGCTCGGTGATGTCCCATGAACTCACGATCCAGTAGAGCTTCGAAGGAGAGTTCCGTCAGCACGACGGCGTGATGAAGGTGATGATGAAACTACCGATGCAGGGCTTCGCCTAAGCACCGCTATGATATGACCAGGTCGATTATGGTGGAGGGGGGCACCGCACACGGCTAAAAGATCAATGATCAACTTGTGTGTCTATGGGGTGCCCCCTCCCCATATATAAAGGAGTGGAGGAGGGGGAGGAGGCCGGCCTCCTAGGCACGCCTCAAGGGCTGTCCTACTCCCACCGGGAGTAGGATTCCACACCTTCCAAGAGAAGGAGGAGGAGGGAAGGAAGGAGGAGAGAGGGGGGAGGAGAAAGGAGGGCGCCGCCCCCCCCCCCTTCCTTGTCCAATTCGGACTAGAGGGGGAGGGGGCGCACGGCCTGCCATGGCCGCCCCTTTCTCTCTCCACCAAGGCCCATGAGGCCCATTACACTCCCCGGGGGGTTCCGCTAACCCCCCGGTACTCCGGTATTCATCCGAACTCACTCGAAACCCTTGCGAAGTCCAAACATAGTCATCCAATATATCGGTCTTTATGTCTAGACCATTTCGAGACTCCCCTTCATGTCCGTGATCATATCCGGGACTCTGAACTACCTTCGATACATCAAAACACATAAACTCATATTACCGATCGTCACCGAACGTTAAGCGTGCAGACCCTACGGGTTCGAGAACTATGTCAACATGACCGAGACACGTCTCCGGTCAATAACCAATAGCAGAACCTGGATGCTCATATTGGTTCCTACATATTCTACGAAGATCTTTATCGGTCAAATCGCATAACAACATACATTGTTCCCTTTGTCATCGGTATGTTACTTTCCCGAGATTCGATCGTCGGTATCTCAATACCTAGTTCAATCTCATTACCGGCAAGTCTCTTTACTCATTCCGTAATGCATCATCCCGTGACTAACTCATTACTTACATTGCTTGCAAGGCTTATAGTGATGTGCATTACCAAGAGGGCCCAGAGATACCTCTCCGACAATCGGAGTGACAAATCCTAATCTCAATCTATGCCAACTCAACAAGTACAATCAGAGACACCTGTAGAGCGCCTTTATAATCACCCAGTTATGTTGTGACGTTTGGTAGCACACAAAGTGTTCCTCCAGTATTCGGGAGTTGCATAATCTCATAGTCATAGGAACATGTATAACTCATGAAGAAAGCAATAGCAATATACTAAATGATCAAATGCTAAGCTATCGAAATGGGTCAAGTCAATCACATCATTCTCTAATGATGTGATCCCATTAATCAAATGACAACTCATGTCTATGGTTAGGAAACTTAACCATCTTTGATTCAACGAGCTATCAAGTAGAGGCATACTAGTGACACTCTGTTTGTCTATGTATTCGCACATGTACTAAGTTTCCGGTTAATACAATTCTAGCATGAATAATAAACATTTATCATGATATAAGGAAATATAAATAACAACTTTATTATTGCCTCTAGGGCATATTTCCTTCAGTCTCCCACTTGCATGAGAGTTAATAATCTAGATTACACAGTAATGATTCTAACACCCATGGAGTCTTGGGGCTGATCATGTTTTGCTCGTGAGGGAGGCTTAGTCAACGGGTCTGCAACATTCAGATCCGTATGTATCTTGCAAATCTCTATATCTCCTTCCTTGACTTGATCGCGGATGGAATTGAAGCGTCTCTTGATGTGCCTGTTTCTCTTGTGAAATCTGGATTCCTTTGCCAAGGCAATTGCATCAGTATTGTTATAAAAGATTTTCATTGGACCTGATGCACTAGGTATGACACCTAGATCGGATATGAACTCCTTCATCCAGACTCCTTCATTTTCTGCTTCTGAAGCAGCTATGTACTCCGCTTCGCACGTAGGTCCCGCCACAATGCTTTGCTTAGAACTGCACCAACTGACAGCTCCACCGTTCAATATAAACACGTATCCGGTTTGTGACTTAGAGTCATCCGGATCAGTGTCAAGGCTTGCATCGACGTAACCATTTACGACGAGCTCTTTGTCACCTCCATAAACGAGAAACATATCCTTAGTCCTTTTCAGGTATTTCAGGATGTTCTTGACCGTTGTCCAGTGATCCACTCCTGGATTACTTTGGTACCTCCCTGCTAAACTAATAGCAAGGCACACATCAGGTCTGGTACACATCATTGCATACATGATAGAGCCTATGGCTGAAGCATAGGGAACACCTTCCATTTTCTCTCCATCTTCTGCAGTGGTCGGGCATTGAGTCTGACTCAACTTCACACCTTCTAACACAAGCAAGAACCCTTTCTTTGCTTGATCATTTTGAACTTCTTCAAAACTTTATCAAGGTATGTGCTTTGTGAAAGTCCAATTAAGCGTCTTGATCTATCTCTATAGATCTTGATGCCCAATATATAAGCAGCTTCACCGAGGTCTTTCATTGAAAAACTCTTATTCAAGTATCCTTTTATGCTATCCAGAAATTCTATATCATTTCCAATCAACAATATGTCATCCACATATAATATTAGAAATGCTACAGAGCTCCCACTCACTTTCTTGTAAATACAGGCTTCTCCAAAAGCCTGTATAAAACCATATGCTTTGATCACACTATCAAAACATTTATTCCAACTCCGAGATGCTTGCACCAGTCCATAGATGGATCCCTGGAGCTTGCACACTTTGTTAGCATCCTTTGGATCGATAAAACCTTCAGGTTGCATCATATACAACTCTTCTTCCAGAAATCCATTCAGGAATGCAGTCTTTACATCCATTTGCCAAATTTCATAATCATAAAATGTGGTAATTGCTAACATGATTCGGACGGACTTAAGCATCGCTACGGGTGAGAAAGTCTCATCATAGTCAACTCCTTGATGAGGTAATTTATTCTCGATGGCTTGCCGATCATTGGGCAAGTCAACCAAAGTCCACACTTTATTCTCATACATGGATCCCATCTCAGATTTCATGGCCTCAAGCCATTTCGTGGAATCTGGGCTCATCATCGCTTCCTCATAGTTCATAGGTTCGTCATGGTCAAGTAACATGACCTCCAGAACAGGATTATCGTACCACTCTGGTGCGGATCTTACTCTGGTTAACCTACGAGGTTCGGTAGTAACTTGACCTGAAGTTACATGACCATCATCATTAGCTTCCTCACTAATTGGTGTAGGAGTCACAGGAACAGATTTCTGTGATGAACTACTTTCCAATAAGGGAGCAGGTACAATTACCTCATCAAGTTCTACTTTCCTCCCACTCACTTCTTTCGAGAGAAACTCCTTCTCTAGAAAGGATCCATTCTTAGCAACGAATGTCTTGCCTTCGGATCTGTGATAGAAGGTGTACCCAACAGTCGCAACGAATGTCTTGCCTTCGGATCTGTGATAGAAGGTGTACCCAACAGTCTCCTTTGGGTATCCTATGAAGACACATTTCTCCGATTTGGGTTCGAGCTTATTAGGTTGAAGATTTTTCACATAAGCATCCCAACCCCAAACTTTAAGAAACGACAACTTTGGTTTCTTGCCAAACCACAATTCATAAGGTGTCGTCTCAACGGATTTAGATGGTGCCTTATTTAATGTGAATGTAGCCGTCTCTAAAGCATAACCCCAAAATGATAGCGGTAAATCAGTAAGAGACATCATAGATCGCACCATATCTAGTAAAGTACGATTATGACGTTCAGACACACCATTACACTGTGGTGTTCCGGGTGGCGTGAGTTGCGAAACTATTCTGCATTGTTTCAAATGAAGACCAAACTCGTAACTCAAATATTCTCCTCCACGATCAGATCGCAGAAACTTTATTTTCTTGTTACGATGATTTTTCACTTCACTCTGAAATTCTTTGAACTTTTCAAATGTTTCAGACTTATGTTTCATCAAGTAGATATACCCATATCTGCTCAAATCATCTGTGAAGGTGAGAAAATAACGATACCCGCCGCGAGCCTCAACATTCATTGGACCACATACATCAGTATGTATGATTTCCAACAAATCTGTTGCTCGCTCCATTGTTCCGGAGAACGGCGTTTTAGTCATCTTGCCCATGAGGCATGGTTCGCAAGTACCAAGTGATTCATAATCTAGTGATTCCAAAAGTCCATCAGAATCGAGTTTCTTCATGCGCTTTACACCAATATGGCCTAAACTGCAGTGCCACAAATAAGTTGCACTATCATTATCAACTCTGCATCTTTTGGCTTCAATATTATGAATATGTGTATCACTATTATCGAGATTCAATATAAATAGACCTTCTTCAAGGGTGCATGACCATAAAAGATATTACTCATATAAATAGAACAACCATTATTCTCCGATTTAAATGAATAACCGTCTCGCATCAAACAAGATCCAGATATAATGTTCATGCTCAACGCTGGCACCAAATAACAATTATTCAGGTCTAAAACTAATTCCGAAGGTAGATGTAGAGGTAGCGTGCCGACAGCGATCACATCAACTTTGGAACCATTTCCCACGCGCATCGGCACCTCGTCGTTAGCCAATCTTCGCTTAATCCGTAGTCCCTATTTCGAGTTGCAAATATTAGCAACAGAACCAGTATCAAATATCCAGGTGCTACTGTGAGCATTAGTAAGGTACTCATCAATACCATGTATATCACATATACCTTCGTTCACCTTGCCATCTTTCTTATCCGCCAAATACTTGGGGCAGTTCCGCTTCCAGTGACTAGTCCCTTTGAAGTAGAAGCACTCAGTCTCAGGCTTAGGTCCAGACTTGGGTTTCTTCACTTGAGCAGCAACTTGCTTGCCGTTCTTCTTGAAGTTCCCCTTCTTCCCTTTACCATTTTTCTTGAAACTGGTGGTCTTGTTAACCATCAACACTTGATGCTCCTTCTTGATTTCTACCTCCCCAGCCTTTAGCATCGTGAAGAGCTCGAGAATTGTCTTATTCATCCCTTGCATATTATAGTTCATCACGAAGCTCTTGTAGATTGGTGGAAGTGATTGAAGAATTCTGTCAATGACACTATCATCCGGAAGATTAACTCTCAGTTGAATCAAGTGATTGTTATACCCAGACATTTTGAGTATATGCTCACTGACAGAACTATCCTCCTCCATCTTACAGCTGTAGAACTTATTGGAGACTTCATATCTCTCAATCCGGGCATTTTCTTGAAATATTAACTTCAACTCCTGGAACATCTCATATGCTCCATGACGTTCAAAACGTCGTTTAAGTCCCGGTTCTAAACCGTAAAGCGTGGCACACTGAACTATGGAGTAGTCATCAGCTTTGCTCTGCCAGACGTTCATAATATCTGGCGTTGCTCCTGCAGCGGGTTTGGCACCTAGCGGTGCTTCCAGGACGTAATTCTTCTATGCAGCAATGAGGATAACCCTCAAGTTACGGACCTAGTCCGTGTAACTGCTACCATCATCTTTCAACTTTGCTTTCTCAAGGAACGCATTAAAATTCAATGAAACAACAACATGGGCCATCTATCTACAACAGCATAGACATGCAAAATACTATCAGGTACTAAGTTCATGATAAATTAAAGTTCAGTTAATCAAATTACTGAAGAACTCCCACTTAGATAGACATCCCTCTAATCATCTAAGTGATCATGTGATCCATATCAACTAAACCATGTCCGATCATCACGTGAGATGGAGTAGTTTTCAATGGTGGACATCATGTTGATCATATCTACTATATGGTTCATGCTCGACCTTTCGGTCTCAGTGTTCCGAGGCCATATCTGCATATGCTAGGCTCGTCAAGTTTAAACCGAGTATTCTGCGTGTGCAAAACTGGCTTGCGCCCGTTGTATGTGAACGTAGAGCTTATCACACCTGATCATCACATGGTGTCTCGGCACGACGAACTTTCACAACGGTGCATACTCAGGGAGAACACTTATACCTTGAAATTTAGTGAGAGATCATCTTATAGTGCTACTGTCGATCTAAGAAAAATAATATGCATAAAAGATAAACATCACATGCAATCAATATAAGTGATATGATATGCCCATCATCATCTTGTGCCTTTGATCTCCATCTCCAAAGCACCGTCATGATCACCATCATCACCGGCGCGACACCTTGATCTCCATCGTAGCATCGTTGTCGTCTCGCCAACTATTGCTTCTACGACTATCACTACCGCTTAGTGATAAAGTAAAGCAATTACATGGCGATTGCATTTCATACAATAAAGCGACAACCATATGGCTCCTGCCAGTTGCCGATAACTCTGTTACAAAACATGATCATCTCATACAATAAAATTTAGCATCATGTCTTGACCATATCACATCACAACATGCCCTACAAAAACAAGTTAGACGCCCTCTTCTTTGTTGTTGCAAGTTTTACGTGGCTGCTACGGGCTGAGCAAGAACCATTCTTACCTACGCATCAAAACCACAATGATATTTCATCAAGTATGTGTTGTTTTAACCTTCACAAGGACCGGGCGTAGCCACACTCGATTCAACTAAAGTTGGAGAAACTGACACCCGCCAGCCACCTGTGTGCGAAGCACGTCGGTAGAACCAGTCTCGCATAAGCGTACGCGTAATGTCGGTCTGGGCCGCTTCATCCAACAATACTGCCGAATCAAAGCATGACATGCTGGTAAGCAGTATGACTTGTATCGCCCACAACTCACTTGTGTTCTACTCGTGCATATAACATCTACACATAAACCTGGCTCGGAAGCCACTATTGGGGATCGTAGAAATTTCAAAAAAAATCTTACGCACACGCAAGATCATGGTGATGCATAGAAACGAGAGGGGAGAGTGTTGTCCACGTACTCTCGTAGACCGAAAGCGGAAGCGTTATGACAACGCGGTTGATGTAGTCGTACGTCTTCACGATCGACCGATCCTAGTACCGAACTTATGACACCTCCGCGATCTGCACACGTTCAGCTCGATGACGTCCCACGAACTCACGATCCAGTAGAGCTTCGAGGGAGAGTTCCGTCAGCATGACGACATGATGACGGTGATGATGAAACTACCAACGCAGGGCTTTGCCTAAGCACCGCTACGATATGAACGAGGTGGATTATGGTGGAGGAGGGCACCGCACACGGCTAAAAGATCAATGATCAACTTGTGTGTCTATGGGGTGCCCCCCTCCCCCGTATATAAAGGAGTGGAGGAGGGGGAGGAGGCCGGCCTCCTAGGCGTGCCCCAAGGGAAGTCCTACTCCCACTGGGAGTAGGATTTCACCCCTTCCAATAGTAGGAATAGGAGGGAAGGAAGGAGGAGAGAGGGGGAAGGAAAAAGGGGGGCGCCGCCTGATCACCCACAAGTATAGGGGATCAATTGTAGCCTCTTTCGATAAGTAAGAGTGTCAAACCCAACGAGGAGCTAAAGGTAGAACAAATATTCCCTCAAATTCTACCGACCACCGATACAACTCTACGCACGCTTAACGTTCGCTTTACCTAAAAAAAGTATGAAACTAGAAGGACTTTGTAGGTGTTGTTGGATAGGTTTGCAAGAATATAAAGAGCACATAAATATAAACTAGGGGCTGTTTAGATAAAGAAGCAATAAAGTTAGTATAGCGAGTGTGGAAAAGTGGTGGTAGGAGTTGTGAAATTGTCCCTAAGCAATTGACTACTTTACTAGACCGATAGCAAGTTTTATGTGGGAGAGGCATAAGCTAACATACTTTCTCTTCTTGGATCATATGCACTTATGATTGGAACTCTAGCAAGCATCCGCAACTACTAAAGATCATTAAGGTAAAACCCAACCATAGCATTAACATATCAAGTCCCCTTTATCCCATATGCCACAACCCCCTTACTCGGGTTTATGCTTCTGTCACTCAAGCAACCCACTATAAGCGAATCATGAACGTATTGCAACACCCTACAGTGGGAATCCCTCATGCTTGCGCGACACAGAGGGCACAATAGGACAGCAACATAACCACAAGCAAATTGAACCAATCATAGCAATCATCAATCACCCGTAGGACAATGAAAATCTACTTAGACATCATAGGATGGCAACACATCATTGATAATAATATGAAGCATAAAGCACCATGTTCAAGTAGAGGGTACAGCGGGTTGCGGGAGAGTGGACCGCTGAATATAGATGGGGGAAGGTGATAGAGATGTTGGTGAAGATGATAGAGGTGTTGGTGTAGATCGCGGTGATGATGATGGCCCCCGGCGGCGTTCCGGCGCCACCGGAAGCAAGGGGGAGAGAGCCCCCCTTATTCTTATTCTTCCTTGACCTTATCCCAAGATGGGAGAAGGGTTTCCCCTCTGGTCCATGGTCTCCATGACCTGGGAGGGGCGAGAGCCCCTCCGAGATTGGATCTGCTCTCTGTCTCTCTCTGTTTCTGCGTTCTCAGATTTTGCCCTTTCACCGTTTCTTTTATATCCGGAGATCCGTAACTCCGATTGGGTTGAAACCTTCGCCCAGATTTTTCTCCGAAAATTAGCTTTCTTGCGGCAAAAGAAGAGATTCAACCTCCTTATAGGGTGCCCACGAGGGTCAGGGGCGCGCCCCCTACCTCGTGGCCCCCTCGGGCACCGTCTCGCGTTGAGTTTTCTTCCAGAAAATCATAAATATTCCAAAAATATTCTCCGTCCGTTTTTATCCCGTTTGGACTCCGTTTGATATGGGGTTTCTGCGAAACATAAAACATGCAACAAATAGGAACTGGCACTGGGCACTGGATCAATATGTTAGTCCCAAAAATAGTATAAAAAGTTGCCAAAAGTATATGAAAGTTTAATAACATTGGCATGGAACAATAAAAAATTATAGATACGATGGAGACGTACCACCGCCCCCCCTTCCTTGTCCAATTCGGACTAGAGGGGGAGGGGGCGCGCGGCCTGCCCTGGCCGCCCCTTCCTCTCTCCACCAAGGCCCATGAGGCCCACTACACTCCCCGGGGGGTTCTGGTAACCCCCCGGTACTCTGGTATTCGTCCCAACTCACTCGGAACCCTTCTGAAGTCCAAACATAGTCATCCAATATATCGATCTTTATGTCTCAACCATTTTGAGACTCCTCGTCATGTCTGTGATCATATCCGGGACTCCAAACTACCTTCAGTACATCAAAACACATAAACTCATATTACTGATCGTCACCGAATGTTAAGCGTGCGGACCCTACGGGTTCGAGAACTATGTAGACATGACCAAGACACATCTTTGGTCAATAAACAATAGCGGAACCTGGATGCTCATATTGGTTCCTACATATTCTACGAAGATCTTTATCAGTCAAACTGCATAACAACGTACGTTGTTCCCTTTGTCATCGGTATGTTACTTGCCCGAGATTTGATCGTCGGTATCTCAATACCTAGTTCAATCTCGTTACCAGCAAGTCTCTTTACTCGTTTCGTAATGCATCATCACACAACTAACTCATTAGTTACATTGCTTGCAAGGCTTATAGTGATGTGCATTACCGAGAGGGCTCAGAGATACCTCTCCGACAATCGGAGTGACAAATCCTAATCTCGATCTATGCCAACTCAACAAGTACCATCGGAGACACCTGTAGAGCACCTTTATAATCACCCAGTTACGTTGTGACGTTTGGTAGCACACAAAGTGTTCCTCCGGTATTCGGGAGTTGCATAATCTCATAGTCATAGGAACATGTATAAGTCATGAAGAAAGCAATAGCAATATACTAAATGATCAAATGCTAAGCTAACGGAATGGGTCAAGTCAATCGCATCATTCTCTAATGATGTGATCCCATTAATCAAATGACAACTCATGTCTATGGTTAGGAAACTTAACCATCTTTGATTCAACGAGCTAGTCAAGTAGAGGCATACTAGTGACACTCTGTTTGTCTATGTATTCACACATGTACTAAGTTTCCGGTTAATACAATTCTAGCATGAATAATAAACATTTATCATGATATTAGGAAATATAAATAACAACTTTATTATTGCCTCTAGGGCAAATTTCCCTTCAGCGAGGGCGGGAGCAGAGAGCAGCATGATAGCAACGCTGCGTTCCTTCAGACGAGCTCGTGGTCTCTGTTTTAAGTGTGGCGAAAGGTGGGGGAAGGATCATACAGGTCCACCTACAGTACAGATGCATGTCGTTGAAGAGCATTTAGCACTGTTCACAACAGAGGAGGTGTTGGTTGAAGATCGCCACGGTCCAATAGAGATTGACGAAGATGATCTTTGTACTATCTCCAACCAAGCTATTGATGGGTTTGCTGGGCCGGGTGTGATGCAATTGCACGCGTGGATTCAGGGTAAGGAAGTGTCATTGCTGGTTGATTCGGGTAGCTCATCATCATTTGTGGACCTGCAGTTGGCTGCCAAACTATCTGGAATGTGTAAACTACCTAAGACCTCCCGCGTTAAGGTTGCAGACGGGGCCATGCTAAGCTGTGACCGTGTTATACCATAGTGTCAATGGACATCCCAGGGCCATGAATTCGTCACATATTTCAAGATACTGTCACTCGGGACCTATGAAGCTATCTTGGGGATGGATTGGCTCAAGAAGCAAAACCCAATGCATATCGATTGGGTGGCGCAACATATGAAGGTTACCACTGAAAAAGGTTATGTCAACTTGCAGGCGATCGCCAACAGTCAGCATCAGTGTTCTGCTATCTCCTCCCAGGAACTCTTGGTCGCATGCGAGCAAGGTTCAGTGGCATATGTGGTTCACCTGAATGCTGTGAATGAGACAGGCTTACAAGAGGAAGCCATTCCAGTAGAAATTCTCCGAGCTTTGGAGCAGTACACGGATGTCTTCAAAGAGCCCAAAGGTCTTCCACCTAGACGTGCGTGTGATCACAGGATTCTGCTCATGGAAGGAGCACAACCTGTCAATCAGCGCCCTTATAGGCACAAACCAGAGCTAAAGAATGAAACTGAGCGTCAGGTTAAGGAACTGCTTGATGCTGGCATCATCAGAGAAATCTCGAGCCCATTTTCCTCGCCCGCATTGCTTGCGAAGAAGAAAGATGGCACATGGAGGTTGTGCATGCATTACAGATGCTTGAATGCCATGACAATTGTCAGCAAGTATCCTATTCTGATTGTAGATGAGTTGCTCGATGAGTTGGTTGGAGCGAAATGGTTCTCTAAGCTAGACTTGCGTGTTGGGTATCACCAGATAAGATTGGCAGGAGGGGAGGAGTATAAAAAAACATTCACAACTCATTCAGGACACTAGGAGTACCTAGTCATGTCATTTGGCCTAGCTGCAGGCCCTCCAACATTCATCGGCGCCATTACTTGTACTCTACGCCCCTTGCTGCGAGAGTGCGTCATCCTCTTCTTCGATGACATACTGGTTTTTAGTAAAACATTGGCAGAGCACATAGATCATGTCCGTCAGGTTCGGCAGCTACTCAGGAGGGATCATTGGCAGGTCAAACAGTCCAAGTGTGCTTTCGGGCAAAAGAAAACTGCTTACCTAGGGCATGCTATCACTGAACATGGTGTCTCAACAGATCCAGAAAAGATCAAAACCATCAAAAAGTGGCTTGTTCCATGCAACAGTAAAGAAGTGCGCAGTTTCCTCGGGTTGGCTGGCTATTACCGGAAGTTTGTCAATCACTTTGGCATTATTGCAAGGCCTCTATTCAATGTCTTGAAGAAGAAGCATCCTTTTGTGTGGACAGCTGAAACCACTAAGGCATTCGAGTTACTGCAGCAAAGTCTGATCTCTGCACCTGTTTTGCACCTGCCGGACTTCTCCAAGCAGTTTGTTATTGACACTGATGCATGTGATTATGGAGTGGGAGCAGTACTTCAGCAAGCAGGTCATCCAATAGCTTATATGAGCAAAACGTTGGCTCCCAAATACAGGGGTTTGTCCACCTACGAGAAGGAGTGTTTGGCTATCCTTATGACAGTGGAGAAATGGCGACCTTACCTACACCATGATGAGTTTCTGATAAGAACGGATCAGCACAGTTTAGTGCACTTGGATGATCAACGACTATCAATAGTGTGGTAGCAGAAAGCATTTACCAAACTCTTGGTCCTGCGCTACAAAATCTACTACCGGCAAGGGACCACCAACGATGCAGTAGATGCCTTGTGTAATGCCCGGATAATCAACCTACAGTAATCCCCTGCTAATGATGTCATGTCACCACGATTACTGTTTCTAATCTCGTGTTAGTCCAAACGATTCTAATTCGAATTTAAATTTAAAGCTAAACAACAAAGGTTTTCAAAAGTTAAAACTAAAATGTTTGAGTAGGTTTATGCTATGCGATGATACTTGATGAACTTACCATCTACTCTCTTCTACATGCTGCAAGATGGAGGCTTCCAGAAGCGTAGTCTTCGACAAGACTAGCTATCCCCCTCTTATGCTGGCATTCTGCAGTTCAGTCCACCGATAATGCCCCTTTACACAGATACCCATGCATATGTAGTGTAGATCCTTGCTTGCGAGTACTTTGGATGAGTACTCACGGTTGCTTTGCTCCCCCTTTTCCCCCTTCCCTTTCTTCTCGGTTGTCGCAACCAGATGCTGGAGCCCAGGAGCCAGAAGCCACCGACGACGACGACTCCTATTACATTAGAGGTGCCTACTACTACGTGCAGGCCGCTGACTATGACCAGGAGTAGTTTAGGAGGATCCCAGGCAGGAGGCCTACGCCTCTTTCGATCTGTATCCCAGTTTGTGCTAGCCATCTTATGGCAACTTGTTTACTTATGTTTGTGCTCAGATTTTGTTGCTTCCGCTGACACGTCTATGATCAAGCACTAGTATTCGAGCCTTCGAGGCCCCTGGATTGTATTATGATGCTTGCATGACTTATTTATGTTTTTAGATTTGTGTTGTGATATCTTCCCATGAGTCCCTGATCTTGATCGTACATGGTTGCGTGCATGATTAGTGTACAATTGAATCAGGGGCATCACAAGTTAGTATCAGAGCCGACTGCGTGTAGGAATCCCCCTTTCCAACTCCTTGGCCAAAGTTGAGTCTAGTCATTGAAAAAGTTTTACTAACATGGTTGTGCGGCTTATGGCCCCACGTCGCCATTGGGTGGTATTAGGATTGTTTATTCCTCGTCTATACTCTGGGAATCTGATCTCTCTTCTATTCGGGTTAAATAATTTTGCCAAAAAAACTAACTTTAGGTTCTCGAAAATACTTTCTCCCGGAGAGCCCCTTCACTCTGGATGAACTCCTGTTGCACCGGAAGATTCGGAAGATACTCTACGATGTTCTCTCGAGACTTTGTGCCATCGCTTTTGCAATTCCCTTCCCTCGATAAACCCCTATGGATAACAACATACACTTGCCATTTATACAATCAAACCCCATTGATCTTGTTATTACAAGATACTCCAAAGTTCTCTCCGTTGTTTCAAAAATACTTTGAGCCTACTGCCTTGCAGTTCCTTCCCACATGAATACCCCTACTGATAATTCCTTGCACTTACCGAGTATCCGCTCATTCCCAGTTGTTCATGTGTTTCACCAAAGTCTTCAAAATACTGTTTGATCTTTCAAAAATCCTTAGTAGCCTGTTGTTCTTGAAATTCTTGCTTGCTTGCATTATGGTTAATCCCATAAGTATATTAATCATATTGGCATCCTTTGTCACTATCAATTTTTGAGTCCACTGATTCATTACGTTGCGAATGTTCACAATCATCAGTCAAATTCTATAATTATCCTTTCGGCTCAAACATCATTTTAAACATGAGCTGGATCTCGACCAATCAAATTGTCGTCGATTCTACCCCTAAGCTTACTCATCTTATCCTTCCTTAATCAGAGCGTTTGCTTCTGATCCCTTGATTTGGAAATCATAATTCCTTTGATTGTTGAGCTTTCAATCAATCAGTTGTTTCTATAGTCTGATCTCCTTGCATTCTTTCTTCCTTTGGTTGAGTACCGGTGCTCACATCAGATCCCTTGAGGACCACTGGGTCCTTTGTTGGATTTTATCGGACAACGTCCTTCATAATCAATCACTTTGGAAGTTATTTCTCTAATATATAATGCCATTGGTAAATCCTATCCTTTGATTGCCCAACCATGCCCTGCTTTCGAGCTGGTGATAATTACTCTCGAAGCTTGTGGTATATGTTTCTTAGATGCCCCGATGGGTTGAACCTATGCCTTCCTTAATATGTGTGAACCCGAAAGTTTTCCAAGGTTCATACTCCTCTGGTAATTCGCCAGGTAGATCTTCGCACTCAAATCATTTTTAGTAGAGCAGCGAATGAAAGGTTATGCATTGAAGAAGTGGGAGTCGACCTTGAACTTTGTGTTCATGCCAACGGACATGGTGTGGAACTTATCATGAAAGCTTCTTGCAAGAATATTTAATCATTCGAATAATTCTTCCATTGTCGTAAATTGGATCCCTTGCAGTTTATGGTTCCGACCATGCTAACCTTATTCATTATATCTGAAAGGAAACCATTCCATTGCCTCATCTATTATGACAAGATTAAAGTATCTGCTATTGCAAGTCAATGCTCCAGTTCAGTTTCTATTCTGATCTGCCTTCGAGTATTACCCTCTGGTATCTCGAGAATACCACGGAACTACATAACTTCTTATGAGTTCTTCATCAACTATTATTCTCTCCAATTCCATTTTTTCCAACGGGTTCTGAGTTGTGAGAACCCCTCAAGGACACCGACAACTGAATTGAATTTGCACTGCGTTTCAACAACTCTTAGTAATCTTCATTGCTTACGAGTTTGTACTCGATCGTATCATTCCCAGCTGATTGACTACATCATCATCGTCAGGCTGACTGCTTAACCATTCTACCTATGTCCTTCATCCTCGGGACACAATCCCGACAGTGCTCTAAGCTTACATCAAACTTTCACGATCATATTGTTTGTCTTGAGAGACAACTCTAAATTGTGAGATGGCATCTTATCTATGGTTATAATAGCCTTTTGCTTCACCATTCCCTCGGCTTGATGTCGTCGCCGTGCGATTGCATCTTCATGGAGCCTCTAGACAAAATTTGTCGTGATCATCGTCAACATTTTGACTCTTTCTAGGGTATCAATCAAATTCATGATGGGAAATACCATCCTTTCCCCTCGATGATTGTGTTATCATCGACAACATTCTTGCCTTCCCCCAACACAAACTTGTTCATGTTATGGATGCAACTTGCTATCCGGCTTGTATGATGTTCTACCTTGAAGTATTACTGTCTTTTATGTCAAGGATGTTGTGAGGATTGCTCCATCTATTAAGAATTCTTCGTATAGTAATACTTCTCACAAACACCATTGTTTCTTGGTCCCCGTGTTGATTCTAACCGGGATACCAACAAGTGAACGATGCTACTTGGTTTCTATACTTCTAGCAAACCTATTGCTTTGAAGTTAGTGGTCGACATTTCATTCTCAGACCATTGGTTATTGAATCACCATTTTAACATTGATCATGTTACCTGAGCCCATATCTCGGGTGCACCTTTCAACCAATTATCAGTTGTGTATGCTTTCCTCGAGCATACATCATTATATCACTTGATCTGACAAATGTTATCCCCGTGTTCACATAATTGTTAGAATCCATCTTTTTAGAAATCTCGATGAGTTGTCGCCAAGTCCATCAGCCACCTCCTCATCCTCTCCTTGACTAATGGTGAACTCTTGTTTCAGAACTCGCTTCCATAGTTCAATTCCCGAGAATCTTACAATGTCGTCTCAAAAATTTGTGTTGCACCTTTCTTCTCAGGCGTCCCGAGTCTGAGTTATCCTAACACCAATCAGATCTGAATTTCGGTCAGATATGATGGTTGGAACATATTTCCAAGAAACATTGGTCTTTATGTGACCCGGTAAGGTGATGTCGTGCCTAGCACACCTGGCTGGAGGCCCTATTGTTATAGATTCCTTTTCAGTAAGGTTATCCATTCTTCCATGAGGAAATCGTAAGACTTATTCTACAAGTTATTCCTGATGGATCCTTTGTGTATCCAAGGTCTGACCTTTGCTTGAACACATTGTCAATGCTATCTCGAAGCATGTATGTGGTACTCTGATCTTCAATAAGAACATTTGAAGCACAATGCTAAAATTTCCTTATCAATTATCCAAACACCATTGAGTGGGTAATGTCACAAAATTTCTCTCCCCTCACCTTAAAGGGGTTTCTACTTTATATCATGTCATAGTTATCATGATCTGCTTGTCCTTGGGAGGGATATACCCCTGAAATATGTGTTTAAACACATTTTCATTTCCATTGTTTTGATTAACCTTTCTTGTTGCCTGGCTTAACTGAGCAGTAATAACTCCCTGCTTAGGTAAGCACCTTGTTGTACCACTCTGTTAGTAAGACCCTGATATTATTGTTGATGACTTCCGGTAACCACCGATGGACGAGAACTTTGCCTATTGGTATGCCTCGTTCAGCGAGTAGGAAAATGGTTCTCTTCGTCCCTCGCCCTTGGTATCAATGTTGTTGCCGACATAACTGACAGACTATCCTCTGACATGCCTTGCTTACATGATCGTGTAAGACGTCATCGCCTTCCTACTTTTAACCCACATGATGGGCCCATAACCCACAGTTCCAGAGGATCGAAACCTGAATCTCTTATACACCCCCGTTTCCAAAGTTATTCATCGCGTGTCGCCTTGTATGTAATTCATGAGCCACCTTCCGAGAGATCATGAATTCTGGTATCAGACACGATACCTATTCATGTTGCTTTGAGCCCCCTTTCACACCCTGTTTCAGGCATCAAACGATTGCCTGCCCGCTTGAAACTTCCCATGATACCTCCTTACTTTGATCGATATTTTCTTAAGTTTCAATTCGAGAGTTACTTTCTGCCACCTTACCCGATGTTATCGACCAGATAGTCAACCTTGCGGAGGTCCGTTCTCCCAAAATACTTCCCTTTTTTCTCTTCTTTCGTAAGTACGATGGAGTTTTCGAAGAAAGGATGCTGACTTCATCATGATGACATGAAGCAGAGAAATGGAGACCTCAACATAATGGATCGACCTCTTCGAGAAGAGCAACCCAGAACGTGAAGATCCGTTAGAATTTCGTAACCAATTCCTTTCCCCTTAACTCCACCTCTTAAATCTCAGGACGAGATTTCTTGTAGTGGAGGAGAATTGTAACGCCCGGATAATTAAGCTACAGTAATCCCCTGCTAATGATGCCGTGTCACCAAGATTACTGTTGTTAATCTCGGGTTACTTCAAACGATTCTAATACGAATTTAAATTTAAAGGCAAACAACAAAGGTTTTCAAAAGCTAAAACTAAAATGTTCGAGAGGTGACATATAATGCATAGGTAATTATGGTGATGAAACCACATTTTTATAAAAGGTTTAAATGCTCAAAGGTAAATAAAACATCAGCTAAAACAAATATTTAAATGCCTTTTAAATAATAAAAATATGCAAAGTATTTTATTATTGCACCAAACTTTTTGTGGCAGTGTACTAAATTGAAATTCTATCTTAGGAGATGGATTCATAATAATAGAAAATAAATTTGAAAACAAATCAACAGAAAAATAGATTAAAAAACGTACAAAACCAAAAGGCCACCCCTTCCTCACTGGACCTCTTGGTCCAGTCGGCTCAGCCAACCAGGCCGGCCCAGCCGTCCCTCCCCACTCGCCCGCTACAGGGGCGAAGTCGTGGAAAACCCTATTCGACGCTCTTTGCGTCCAATTGTCGACCGAACGCACAGGGGCAATACCCCGCATCGCTAAATATGGGCCGGCCCATTGTACCAGACCTAGCCAGCCGGTTTTGGGAGAAGGTTCCCAGAACCGGTTTTTCCTTTTTGACCGGTTTTTCTTTTTCCTTTTTCGTTTTTTCCATTTTTCTGTTTCTTTTTTTCCTCCTTTTCCTTTTTTTTCTGTTTTAGGTTTTTTTTGTTTCTTTCAAAAATTGGTAGGAAAGTTCCAAATTTGTTCGTGTTTCTAAAAAATGTTCAAAATTTCGAAAAATGTTCGTGTTTACAAAAAATGTTAACATATTCAAAAAAGTTCGCATTTTTCAAAAATTGTTCGGACATTTCAAAAAATGTTCTTGTATTACAAAAATTGTTTGGAATGTTCTTGTTCAAATTTTAGAAAATGTTCCCATTTTCAAAAATTGTTCACAGTTTCCAAAATTTGTTCATGTTTTCATTTTTTTTAGGAGTTTCAAAAAATGTTCCTATTTCAAAAATTGTTCGGGCATTTCAAAAAATGTTCTTGTTTTACAAAAATTGTTTGCAATGTTTTTGTTCAAACTTTAGAAAATGTTCCCATTTTTAGAGATTGTTCACAATTTCCAAAAATTGTTTATGTTTTCATTTTATCTGGAGTTTCAAAAAATCTTCATATTTCAAAAATTGTTCGGGCATTTCAAAAAATGTTCTTGTTTTACAAAAAAATGTTTTTGTTTAAATTTTTCGCAATTTTTGTAAAAAGTTCATGTTTTGAAAAATTGTTCACAAATTCCAATATTCCATTATTAAGGAGTTTCAAAAAATGTCCCGGTTTCAAAAATTGTTCACAAGTTTTTATAAAATCGGGTATGCAAATTTTGTTCAGGAATTTTAAAATATGTTCACGTTTCCAAATTTTGTTTTAAAATTTCAAAAAAATATTCTCGTTTAAAAAAATTGTTCAACATTTTCAAGAAAAGTTCTTGTTTTTCAATAATGTTATAGTTTTTTCAAAACTTGTGAAAAAAATTTGGAAAGTATTTGCGTTTCACAGAACAGTCTTTTTTTTACCCCTCATAAAAAAAATAACACTCTGTTTTAAAAAATAATATTGCTTTCGAAATTCTTAAACTAATTCGGCTTTGTGCGTCGCGTTCGGTTCTTTAAGGGTGATGCTAGTCTTTTGACCAGATGATGCTGCCAGGTGAGCTGGCAGGTGCACTTGTTTTATAGCAGTGCGTCATGTGTTCGAATCCCAGCAATCACACTTATAGCGCATTTGTCTTTTTCTTTTTAGCTGCAGTGCTCGTTCGATTTCAGTGGCTGTCTTCATGGGCCGGCCCAGTCGAAGCCCTGCCTGTGCGAAGCCTCGACTTCCTGCGTATAGGAGTTCTCCGAAGTCGTGGCCGCGCCCGATGGCCGCCACGGTCACGGACGTCACCGTCGCAACCATCCGGCGGTGCCCGCCGGTTCCCCGCTCGCCTATAGCTGGCATCGCCCCCCTCGTCCTCTCCTATCCCCTCGCGCCTCTCTTTCTGTCCTGGACGCGTCGGAGCCTCCCCAACGCAGCATCGCCATGGCCGCCGTCGCCCTCGCGCTCCCCGTCGCCCCCGAGCCTAGCTAGTCCATCCATGCCCCCGCCATGCTCGGCTACGTCGTTCGCGCCACCGGACCGAGTCGGGGGCCACCGCTGCGTCGTCCACGACGTCGTCTTCTTCCTCTGCCTCGCTGGCGAACTTCGTCGAATTCGGCCACCATCTGCACTACTAAGCTATCACCGAGCCTCCTTGTGCTCCCTTGGTGAGCTCCGCTTCTTCCCTCTCTCTTTTCTTCGCGGATCCTCCCCCTAGCCGTAGTCGCCGCCGTGCCATGCCTCGCCACTCGCTCCTGCCTGCGCCCTAGGACGCGCCTCTGCGCGTGAGGCCATGCCCCGGTCGAACCACCCGCACCACCGGCCGCGCCTCGCACCATCGGGCCGCGCCCCTGCTCACTGTGCCCCGCTACGCTCCGGCCGCCGCCTGCTCCGCTCGCCCACTGTCGCTGCCTTTCTGCAACCGCCGCAGCCACTTGCACGCGCGTGCCGCGTGCGCGCCCACGCCTCGCGTCCGTCCTGCCCTGCGCCCAGCACGCGCGACCGCGAGCATGCCGCCTGCTTCGCTGCTGCTTTGCTGCTCTCGCCGCCGCCTGTTGGTGTTGCCTGCTGCTACTAATTACTGTAGATGCGGCTAGCTTTGCGAATATTACATGGAGTAACCCCCTCGACTGCTCCTAAACTGCGGTTAAACAAATGTTAACCGGGCTAAAAAATGGAAGGTAGTACACTTAACAAGGCTCAAATGTGTTCATTGGACCAAATCCATTTGATGCATGAATTAGATCCTATGAAAATCACAAATTGCTATGTTCTGTTAACAAAGAACATATTTAACCCCTAGGTGTTGCCTGCTGTGTGTGGCCGGCTTGGCCATGGCCGTGTGTGGCCGGCCCTGTGTAATGTGTGTGTGTGTTAGGTTAGTAGTGGCACACTGCCAAGTAGCCCCCGTTGTTAGTTTAATTACTACTTAGTACAACATGCATATGCCAGCGGGCAGCCACCGCTAATTAGACTGAATTAAAACAATCTGTTTAACACATGAATGTATGCCATATGGGTCCATTTTGATCCTGTTGACCAGTCAACATTGACTGGTCAACTGCTGATCGGACTAGTTGACTGGCCCCCTGGCCCCCACTGTCATACGCTTAGGCTAGCGCACTTGTGGGTATAAAATGTAGTCTGCCATATTTTGCTATTTGAATTAACTAGATAAAGAAAAACCAGAAAATGCAATAAACTTTGATAAATCGTATAAAATAAACCGTATCTCGGATGAGAAAACTTTGTACATTAAAGTTGCTGGAACGACGAGTCGAATCCAAGCACGCAGCCCGTTCGTTCGCCACACATCCCTGGCATAGCAAACACCCAACTTTTCCCCCTCCAGTTCGATTGTCTAAAAATGCCAAACACCGGGAATACTTTCCCGGATGTTTCCTCCCTTTGCCGATATCACCTATCCCTGTGTTAGATCACCCCTGATACCGCGTATTGCCTTGTTATAGTTTGTGATGCTTTGTTTGCTTTGTTTGCCTTGTTAGATCACCCCTGCCATCGAGTACGACTACGTCACCGACGCCCCCTCCTTGCCAGAGCAACCAGGCAAGCCCCCCCCCCCCTCCCTGATCACCAGATATCGCCTATTCTTTCTCTCTACTCCTTGCATTAGAGTAGTGTAGCATGCTACTGCTTTCGGTTAATCCTATTCTGCTGCATAGCCTGTCATTGTTGCTACAGTTGTTACCCTTACCTGCAATCCTAAATGCTTAGTATAGGATGCTAGTATTCCATCAGTGGCCCTACCTTCTTGTCTGTCTGCCGTGCTATACTACCGGGTCGTGATCACTCGGGAGGTGATCACGGGTATATACTTACATACATACTATATGATACATGTGGTCACTAAAGTCGGGTCGACTCATAGAGTACCCGTAAGTGATTCTGATGTGGGGGCTGAAAGGACAGGTGGTTCCATCCATGTAGTGGTGGGCCTGGGTTCTTGACGGCCCCCGACTGTTACTTTATGGTAGAGCGACATGGCAGGTTGAGACCACCTAGGTGAGAGGTGGGCCCGGCCCCTGGTCGGCATCCGCGATTACTTCTAAATAACACACTTAACGAGATCTTGGTATTTGATCTGAGTCTGGTCATTGGCCTATACGCACTAATCAACTACGCGGGAACAGTTATGGGCACTCGACGTCGTGGTATCAGCCGAAGCCTTCTTGACATCAACGACTGAGCGGCGCGCGCTGGATTGGACTGGAACACCTACTCTTGTATTAGGGAGGCTGGGTCTGCTTCAAGTTGCCCTCGCAACATGTAGGTGTGCAATGGGCGATGGGCCCAGACCCCTGCGCCATAGGAGTTAGACCGATGTGCTGACCTCTCTGTTGTGCCTAGGTAGGGTTGCGACGTGTTGATCTTCCAAGGCCGGACATGACCCAGAAAAGTGTGCCCTGCCAAAGGAATCGAGCGTGTTGGGTAATGTGGTGCAACCCTGTAGGGAAGTTTATCTATTCGAATAGCCGTGATCCTCGGTAACAGGACGACCCGGAGTTGTACCCTGACCTTATGACAACTAGAACCGGATATTTAATAAAACACGCCCTTCTAGGTGCCAGATATAACTCGGTGATCGCTCTCACACAGGGCGACGAGGGGAGGATCGCCGGGTAGGTTTATGCTATGCGATGATACTTGGTGAACTTACTATCTACTCTCTTCTACATGCTGCAAGATGGAGGCTTCCAGAAGCGTAGTCTTCAACAGGATTAGCTATCCCCCTCTTATGCTGGCATTATGCAGTTCAGTCCATCGATAATGCCCCTTTACACAGATACCCATGCATATGTAGTGTAGATCCTTGCTTGCGAGTACTTTGGATGAGTACTCACGGTTGCTTTGCTCCCCCTTTTCCCCCTTTCCTTTCTTCTCGGTTGTCGCAACCAGATGCTGGAGCCTAGGAGCCAGACGCCACCGACAATGACGAATCCTACTACACTGGAGGTGCCCACTACTACGTGCAGGCCGCTGACGACGGCCATGAGTAGTTTAGGAGGATCACAGGCAGGAGGCCTGCCTCTTTTGATCTGTATCCCAGTTTGTGCTAGCCATCTTATGGCAACTTGTTTACTTATGTCTATGCTCAGATTTTGTTGCTTCCGCTTACTCGTCTATGATCGAGCACTAGTATTCGAACACTCGAGGCCCCTGCCTTGTATTATGATGCTTGTATGACTTATTTATGTTTTTAGAGTTGTGTTGTGATATCTTCTCGTGAGTCCCTGATCTTGATCGTACACGGTTGCATGCATGATTAGTGTACGATTGAATCGGGGGCATCACACCTTGTCACGTCGGCATCACGAGCACGACCAATCCTTGGCGATCTCAGTCTGCCACCCTACTTGGATTGATGATATCCGAGTTAGCTATTTAGATAACCCACAAGCCAATAGACTGCTCGAGCAATTCTCTCAACATGCAGACCCGAAGGGGCGTTTCTCTTTTTCTGACGTACTGTTCTATTTCTAACTACGGCTATGGCTGGGGGGCTCACCCTCGCTTCAGGAAACTATGTTGCGTGCTTTCCATGATAACACTATGGGTGGTCATTCGGGCTTCCCAGTGACATATCAACGTCTTCGTAGGCTATTCGCTTGGCCAAAAATGAAGCAAGCCATCCGTTAGTATGTGTAGGGGTGTGCGACTTGTCAACAAGCCAAGCCCGAAAGGATTAAGTACCCGGGTTTGCTCGAACCAATTCCACTTCTATAGGGGGCCTGGCAAGTGGTGACAATGGATTTCATTGATGATCTCCCTCAATCCGGCAAGTGTAATTGCATTCTGGTGGTGGTGGACAAGTTCACACGCTACACCCATTTTCCACCCCTTCAACACCCATTCAATGCAGCCAGAGTCGCACGGGCATATCTGGACAATGTTTACAAACTTCATGGCCTGCCCAAGGCCATCATCTCGGATAGAGACCCGGTGTTCACAAGTAAGTTTTGGCGCGAACTGTTTGACTGCATTGGTTCTGAACTTAAGATGAGCACACCTTACCACCCGCAAACAGATGGGCAATCGGAAAGAGTTCATTAATGTCTGGAAATATATTTGCGTTGCTTCATCCATGTGTGTCCCAATCACAAGAGCCACTTCCTTTCATTAGCCGAGTTCTGGTACAATTCAAGCTACTACTCTGCATTGGATATGTCACCGTTTCAAGCTCTTGTATGGACATGAGCCAAGGCATTGGGGGATCGAAGCAACGTCTGTTTGCAAAATACCAGCTCTGAAGGACTGGCTTGAAGAACGAAAGACGATGCAACAAGTTCTACAGCAGCATCTGCATCGAGCACGCCACATTATGAAAGTCCAAGCGGATAAGAAAAGATCTGACAGGGTGTTCAAAGTGGGTGACACCATTTTAGTCAAGCTGCAACCATTTGTCCAATCTTCAGTCCATCGCCGGGCAAACCACAAACTCGCTTTCAGGTACTTTGGGCCATTCATGGTGACCCGCAAAATCAACCCGGTGGCGTACGAACTAGAGCTGCCATCAGAGTCACGCATACACCTGGTTTTCCATGTCTCTCAATTAAGGCAAGCACTCTCACCAGGTACCTTTGCATCTGCTTCCCTGTCGGTTCCTCGCTCCTCTGAACTATCTCCGGTTGAACTTTTGGACAAACGCTGGCGGCAAACACCTACTGGCCGCTGAGAGCAGTATTTGGTGCGCTGGTCGGATTCGGAAGTTTTGGACGCTTCATGGGAAGATTCTCTCGCTCTCAAGGCTCGATATCCGACTGTGGCAGCTTGGGGACAAGCATGCTGTCAAGGAGTAGGGGATGTCAGCGACCCAAATACAGTTACAGTCTCAGGTGACAGGCTTGCTGCCAAATCAGCAAGGGGAACAGCGTGGCCGAGGAAAAGGCAACATACCATCAATCAGGGATAGGGGCGCGTCACCTCCAGGCCACCTCGGATCAAACAACCTAACCACACGTACGTGGGGCCAGAGTGGGTGAGCTCTACATAATGGACCAGTCGCGAGGGAATCGTCATCTGGTAGGATCAGGCAATCGGCAAGGCACGACACGGCTCCTGTATTTTCTTGCTTTCTTTCTTCCTCCCAAAGACAAAGTGTATTCCTATAAGCTACTTGTGAGTGCTAAGTACCAGATCAGAGATACATTGCCTAACACACCGGTACCTCCCACCACCGGTAAAAAACACTTTGCGATGGCTGAAGCTCACCCTGCCGAGCATTGATGTTTACTACACAACCTTCTTCTTATAGACATTGTTGGGCCTGCAAGTGCACAGGTTTGTAGGACAATAGCAAATTTCCCTCAAGTGGATGACCGAAGGTTTATCAATCCGTGGGAGGCGTAGGATGAAGATGGTCTTTCTCAAACAACCCTGCAACCAAATAACAAAGAGTCTCTTGTGGCCCCAACACACCCAATATAATGGTAAATTGTATAGGTGCACTAGTTCGGCGAAGAGATGGTGATACAAGTGCAATATGGATAATAGATATGGGTATTTGTAATCTGAAAATATAAAAACAGCAAGGTAACTAATGATAAAGGTGAGCGTAAATGGTATTGCAATGCTAGGAAACAAGGCCTAGGGTTCATACTTTCACTAGTGCAAGTTCTCTCAACAATAATAACATAGATAGATCATATAACAATCCCTCAACATGCAACAAAGAGTCACTCCAAAGCCACTAATAGCAGAGAACAAACGAAGAGATTATGGTAGGGTACGAAACCACCTCAAAGTTATTCTTTCGGATCAATCTATTCAAGAGTTCGTACTAGAATAACACCTTAAGACACAAATCAACCAAAACCCTAATGTCTCCTAGATACTCCATTGTCACCTCAAGTATCCGTGGGCATGATTATACGATATGCATCACACAATCTCAGATTCATCTATTCAACCAACACAAAGTACTTCAAAGAGTGCCCCAAAGTTTCTACCGAAGAGTCAAGACGAAAATGTGTGTCAACCCATATGCATAGGTTCATGGGCGGAACCCGCAAGTTGATCACCAAAACATACATCAAGTGGCACATAATATCCCATTGTCACCACAGATAATCACGGTAAGACATACATCAAGTGTTCTCAAATCATTAAAGACTCAATCCGATAAGATAACTTCAAGAGGAAAACTCAATTCATCACAAGAGAGTAGAGGGGGAGAAACATCATAAGATCCAACTATAGTAGCAAAGCTCGCGATACATCAAGATCGTGCCATAGAGAGAACACGAGAGAGAGAGAGATCAAACACATAGCTACTGGTACATACCCTCAGCCCCGAGGATGAACTACTCCCTCCTCGTCATGGAGAGCGCCGGGATGATGAAGATGGCCACCGGTGATGGGTTCCCCCTCCGGCAGGGTGCCGGAACGGGCTCCCGAGAGGTTTTTGGTGGCTACAGAGGCTTGCGGCGGTGGAACTTCCGATCTTTCTTGATATTGATGTTTTTAGGGTACGTAGGCTTATATAGACGAAAGAAGTCGGTCGGGGGAGCCTCGAGGGGCCCACGAGAGGGTAGGGCGCGCCCAGGGGGTGAGCGCGCCCCCCTATCTCGTGGCTTCCTCGATGCTCCCTTTACTTCAACTCCAAGTCTCCTGGGTCATAATCTTCCCAAAAATCACGCTACCGAAGGTTTCATTCCGTTTGGACTCCGTTTGATATTCTTTTTCTTCGAAATACTGAAACATGCAATAAAACAGCAATATGGGCTGGGCCTCCGGTTAGTAGGTTAGTCCCAAAAGTAATATAAAAGTGTATAATAAAGCCCGTAATCATTCAAAATAGATAATAAAATAGTATGAATGCTTCATAAATTATAGATACGTTGGATACGTATCAAGCATCCACGCCAGCCCCCTTGCCGTCGCCCCCTCCACCGAGATCAAGCGCCCACGGCCCGACCTCGCGCGGCCGCTCCCAAGCCAGACCTCTTGCGCCGTTTGCACGAGCTGGCCGAGGCTGCTCGTGCTCGTGGAATCCATGTGTGCATCCGCGTGCCCGCACGCCCGATCTCACGCCCAACGGCCCAAGGTTGCTCCCAGATGAGAGCTCGCGCGCCGGCGCCGCCGCCTGCACAAGCTGGCCATGGCCGCTCGCGCCCGTGGCATCTATGCATGCTGCCGCGCCCGCACGCCTACGACCTCTCCTAGCAGGAGCTCATGCGTTCGCCCACGACCACTCCAGTAGGAGCTCGTGCGCCCGTCTGCCCACGACCGCTCCTAGCCGAAACTCGCGCGCCCACGACACCGCCTGCACGGGCTGACCACGAGCTGGTCGAGGATGCTCGCGCTGCATCGTGGCTGACGCGCTTTGGCTGTCATGCTCGCACTGGCTGCCGCGCTCGCGTGTTCACACAGCCGTGCATGTGCCGCCATAGCCGCGTGCGGGCGTGCTGACAGGCCGCTAGCTTGTGTGCTAGCCGCAGCCGAACACTTGCTGGCGTGCTTGCCGTGGCGTGGTAGCTAGCCGCCGGTGCTGCTGCTATGCATGTGTGCTTGCTCTGGCCAGGGAGCGGGTGCTGCCGCTGCATGCGTGCTCCGTCCGGGCAGCATGTTTGGCCAGGCAGCCGTGTGCGTGCAGCGCATGTTCATGCAAGCGTGCTTCAGCCGGCTGGCGACGACGCATCCCATGTGTATGATAAAATGTCTAAAAATATGAGAGGTTGAAAATAGGGGTCGTGATTATTTTGCAGTAAAAATTAGAGGATTGCGTGGACGCGCCCGGACGATGACCGGGTGCATCCGCGAGCGTTTGGGGTTCCAAATTAGATGATCCTTGTTACAGATGCTCTTAGGCCGCAGCTATCTCGCAATGTCCCGCAACGAATGGCAGCGGCGAGGATGTGCGCCTCCTTACCTTGCGCCTCCAACCCATCCCTCAGACCCAAGGTCCTGAAGCCACCATGGCTGATGGCCTCAAGTCCTAGATCCAATGGGTTTCCAATGACTCGGGCTCCATCTGTGGTTGTCCGAGAGGACGCGTGCGCCTGTTGTGTAGTCAATGTGGATTGCCTTGGCATCTCTGCTAGATCTCTGCCTTCTTGCCACCCCAGATGGATCAGGCGTGGGTGTTGCGCGACACAGATTGGTCTTCCTTGCTCTAGATCCGAGGACATGCCATCCCCTTGGCCAACGGGTCTGGGAAGGGCTATCTCCGGCTATATCACAGTCCGTGGTGATGTTCTTCATACACCGTGTTTGTGCATGTTGTCACCACTTCGGCCTGCGTGGGATGGGGGATGGGGTCGTTGCAGATAGTAGTGCCATCAAAATGTCTTCTCGAGGGTTTCTCTCTCGAGAACATGTGGTTGCCTCAGCATCAGATGTGATCTATGGACGATGGCTTTACACAGAGCTAATGGTTGTGCAACGACGATCGGTTTTCTAGCCCAACTCATGCACGTGCTAGGATTAAGGAAAAGTGATGGTGACGACACATGATTGGCTTTGATGGTGGTGCTTCTTGAGTGCCTGGTCTCAAGCTCCGAGCTGAAAATCTAGGTCTAGCCCGAATTGGTTATACTTGGTAATGGCGATATTTTTGTGTCATTACCTTGTTGAAAGCATTGCTCGGATATGCTCGAATTAGTTTTTAGGGAGAAACCTAGATTCTGCCTTTTGGTGGTTGGATCCAGGGATGGTGGCTCTTGAGAATCGCTCCCTTTCTGAAGGCATTGTTGCTGAAGAACCTTATTGTCCTTGTGCTGTCATTGCCCTGGTGCGAATATGGTCATTATTTTAGTTTGTCGATCGCGGATTTGATCGCTTTGGGTGCAAGTGAAATTGAGGTTTATCTCTGCTTATCACCCACAACCACATGGCGAGACAGAGATGCCATTTCTAGTCTTGAAATTCTCATCGAAACATCGAGAAATTATGCATATAGAAAACTCTAAAGAAAGAAAAAAAAGGAGACTCGTGCCATGGCAAAACCAGGTGTGCCTCCCGAAGGTAGAAAGCTATCATTTTTGTGACTTCATAAAACGCAGCCTCGTTATTTGCAGATAAAATGCCGTACATTTGGCTTACTGAACTGGTAATCAATCGAGCAATTCGTTAAACGATATATGTATTATGAGTACCTCGAGAAAATACTTTTCTTGTAATGTTTTTCCTTTGCTGTTTTTTCTTGGATCTCTTGTTGATGATTCAAAGTACTTGGACCTTTTTTCCTTTTTCCTCTACGTGTATGTTACATACCATAGGTTGAAGGGAATCACTCCTGGCAACTCCTAGAATGCCCGTAATAATGTAGCTTCCGCAATATAAGATGGTACTACGGTGAGACGTGAAAACACCCGATCCCATTCTGACCTCGATACATATGTGGTGGGCGGACATAGAAATTCGATTTCCAATAGAGTTGCAAAGGCTACTCGCCTAGGGTCCTGAATTTCTGGTGGGAGAATGATAAGAAAGGAGGGGCGGCTTCATTTGGTGATGCTTTTCTTGTTTCTCTGGATTTATTAGGCATGCGGCGGGCGAGCAATCTCTTGATACTATGCCTAGCCGCAAAAGGATTGTAGTAAAGAAAGCTAGAAAGCTCACCTCAAGGTCATAAAGATAGCTCATCTAGCGTGGACTTCTGACTCTAAGTGGAAAGTCTTTCTCATGTGCCTCTTCCATCCAAAACCGTTTTTCGTGTTTTCGTTTTCCTCGCTTAGGCGTAGTTTTGGTTTTATATGACTTTGCTATTTGACGGTATTTCTTATGTGTGTATTAGTGTTGAATGTGTGCATCCTAATCATACAAACGCCATGATGTGTGATCATTGTGTTTGTCTCCACTTTATGCTTCATCTTGAGTAACTAAAAATCACCATTTGTAGAAAAGGAGATACAAACGGGGCTGTCTAAAGTGCGCGCGTCCGAGCTCTTAGTTTCAGACGGTCCAATTAAGAAACCGGGGATGAGAGGGGATTGGGCAGTAGGGCCCACTCTAAAACTCAAGGGGTGCTGCAAGCACTAGCGCGTCGTCGCCTATGCGCATTCCGGCCCATAATGTTTACCAAGCGAGCAATCGAGAAGCATAAAAGAAGGAGCAACCAACTGTCATGTATCCCTTGCGGGAGCCGTGGCGGACACCGTTGTGAGCGCCCTACTGTCACCACGTTTCGCATGCAGTGCGTCATATTGTTTCTTTTTTTTTGCTTATGTTGTGTTTTTCAAATTCACGAATATTTGTTGAACTTGTGAATATTTTTAAAGTTTTCAAATATTTTTGATATTTGTCAATAATTTTTAAATACTTGAATATCTTTTATTTTTATGATTTTTTTAGTTCCATGAAGATTTTTGAATTCATGAACATTTTTTGAGTTTTCTGATTGTTTGAATGCATGAACAGTTTTGGAATTTCATGGACATTTTTGAACTCTCAAATAAAAAAATTTATATCAACAAATATTTAAATTCTTTTTGAAAAAGCAAACATTTTTAGATTTGTGAA
Source organism: Triticum timopheevii (assembly GCA_963921465.1). Classification (NCBI taxonomy): domain Eukaryota; kingdom Viridiplantae; phylum Streptophyta; class Magnoliopsida; order Poales; family Poaceae; genus Triticum; species Triticum timopheevii. Next base: position 276,789,473 of record OY997274.1, read on the forward strand.
CATTTTTGGAATCCGCAAACTGTTTTTGAATGCGTGATTTTTTTAATTTCGCAAGTATTTTTAGAATTCCTGGACATTTTTTTATTTGTGGATATTCATTGAATTGGTGATTGTTTTTCTAATTTGTTTGAACTCCTTTTTTCTGTGTTACGGGTGAACATATTTTGAATACATGATTTCTGTCTTCATGATTTTTTTTTCAAATTTAAAATAAAGCGCTTTGTCTCTAGCTCAGCTTTCGCGACCTAGGCCATGCTCATGTTGCGCGATGCAAGCAACGCGAGCGAGGGCGCGCCTATAGGGCGCCCCTATTTCTCGCTTTAAGCGAGCAAGGGGTATAGCTCTCACGTCGGAAAATATTCTACACACAAACACACATACTCTCTTTGTTCCGAATTACTTGTCACGGGTATGGATGTATCTAGATGTATTTTAGTTACAGATACAACCATTTCTGCGACGAGTAATTTGGAACGGAGGGAGTATATACATATATTATAAATAAACACTTTTTAAAACACATTTGGAAAAATGTTGAACAAGTCGCATGAAAAATGTTGAATAAGTATTAAAAGAATGTTGAACAAGAATGTGAAAAACGTTAAACAGGTATTTGAAAAAGCTGAATAAGTACTAAAAATGTTGAACAAGTGTTCTAAAAATGGTGAATAATTATTATAAAATTGTGAACGAGTGTATGAAAAATGTTGAACGGGTATTTGAAAATATTGAATAAGTACTAAAAATGTTGACCAAGTATTTGAAACTGTTGAAATGAATATTAAAAAATGTTGAAGAAATATTAAAAAAATGTTGAATAAGTATTAAAATGTCGAACGAGTATTTAAAAAATGTTGAAAAAGCGTTCGGACAATGTTGAACGTGTGTACAAAAAATGTTGATCACTTATTAAAAGACATTTTTGACATATACAAAAATGTAGATTGAAAGCGAAATCAAACATAAGGAAAAAAATGAAGAAGAAGAAAGAAACCAAACAAATAATGGATAAGCAAAAAAGAAAACCAAAAAAAATTGGAGAAGGAAAAAAACAAAACGAAGAAATCCTATCAAAATAAAAATGAAAAAACAGAATAAAAGCCCATTAAAAATAATGGAAAAATCCCGGCTTAGTTTTCTCAACTAGAAAACACGCCACCAACTTACCGCATGCAAAGGCAATGGCACAGTGGCTAGTCTCACCAGCTCTTTCTCTAGCGACTAGAGATCAATCCCGGTTTCTTCCAATTTCACATTCCCGTGGCGCCTATATCTCGCGTTAAACAATTTTTAAAATATTTAAAAAATGTTGAACAAGTATTTGATAAATGTTGAACAAATATTTCAAAAAATGTTGTCATGTATATAAAAAATGTTTGAACAAGTATATGGAAAATATTGAACAAAGATTTGAAAAATGTTGAATATTATTTGAAAAATATTGAACAATTATTTGAAAAAAATGTTGATTACATATATAAAAAGTTGAACAAGTATTTGCAAAATGTTAAACAAATTTTTGAAAAAGTGCTGAACAAGTATTTGAAAAAATGTTGATCATGTATATAAAAATGTTGAATAAGTATTTGAAAAAACATTGATCATGTATATAAAAATGTTGAACAAGTATTTGAAAAATGTTGAACAACTATTTAAAAAATGTTGAACGTGTATATATGATTGTAGAATGAATAAAAGGAACAAGAAAAACAAAAAAACGAAAAATAATCAAAATAAACCAAAGGAAAAGGAAAATAAAAAAATGAAGAAACTAATGAAAAAACCCGAGGAAGAAAAAACAAACAAAAGAAAACAAAAAAAAGACCTTACATAAATGGGAACCAGTACTATGCGTCAGCCTTATTTCCTTTTAAGTAGAACCCATCCTAGTACTAAAAGACCATGTGATAGGTTGGGCAGTGGCTGGGAATGTATCTAGTGCACCGGGGCAATTCGTGCTACCGGTGCATCGGGCGTCCACTGCACATTCAAAAATATTCAAAATAATCCAGAAACAATTTAGTGCATTGACACAACAACAATGTACGTTGTCACAGAAATTTAAATTAATATTCGAAACATTGCACGGGATACAAAAATAACAAATTTGACACTGAATAGTACATAACACAAGTTGGGTTTCAGTTTTGGCCCATTAGCACATTGACGTCAAATTTGTCATTTTTGTATCTTGAGCATTGTTTCCAATTTTGATTTGAAGTTTTGTGATGACATACATTGATGTTGTATTGATACACTAAAAAAATTCTGGATTTTTTTGAACATTTTTAAATGTGCAATGGGGTCCGGTGCACTGGTAGCACCAATTGCCTTGGTGCACCATATACGTTCCCGACAGTGGCTAACCTGTTTCATTCGTACCAGTTGGTTCTGGGATCGATTCCTGTCAATGCACTTTTCTCTTCTTTTGTTTATATACGTTGTATTCTGGGCTGGCCCAATTACGTTCATGCTTCAGCGAGAGCAGAGCTGTCGTCTGCTTAAAGCGAGAAATAGCTCTCACGCGCGAGCGATGCCGAGAGCTCCCTTTTTTCTTCTTTTGTTTATATACGTTGTATTCTGGGCCAACCCGATTACGTTCATGCTTCAACGAGAGCAAAGCTGTCGTCTCGCTTAAAGCGAGAAATAGCTCTTGCACGTGAGCGATGCAGAGAGCACTTTTTCTTCTTCTTTTGTTTATATACGTTGTACTCTGGGCTGGCCCGATTACATTCATGCTTCAGTGAGAGCAGAGCTATCGTCTCGCTTAAAGCGAGAAATGCCGAGAGATCGGCGCCTTAAGCGCCCAAACAGGTAGCCGGCGCCCACTGCAGCGCCTTGTTGAGGCGGCCCATGATGTAAAAGCGTAGCGAACAAAAATCACCCAAAAAAACGCAAAAAAGGTGTCCGCTTCAGGAATCAAACTCGCATCGGTCGTGAAGGAAAAGCTTGTACGTGCTTAGCTGACCACCACAGCCATTCCACACTTGTGATTTAGTGACGTTAACAGATCTTGAACTAGTATGGCGGCGCTATTTATTTATCATTTAGTTTGTTTATAAAATCATGAATTTAAAAATCTTCATCGATTTTATAACCAAAGTTCACAAACTGAAAAAAAGTTCATCGACTTTTAGGAATAGTCATGATTTTTGAAGGAAAGTTCACAAACTTAAAAGAGTTCACCGATTTTGGAAAAAATCTTTATGAAAAAGTTTAAAAAGTTCACCGTTTTCGAAAAAACTTCATCGATTTTGACAAAAAGTTCATCAAGTTTGAAAAAAAATAGTTAATCAAGTTTTAAAGAAGTTCAAAAATTTGAAGGAAAAATTCATCAATATTGAAAAAAGTTCATCAGATTTGGAAAAAGTTCATCAGAATTAAAAAAAATTTATCAAATTTGAAAAAAGTTCATTGAATTAGAAAAGGTGCATTGAATTTGAAAAAAATCATCAAATTTCAAAAAATGTGGATGGATTGGAAAAAATCATCGAACAAGGAAGAAGGAAAAAATAAAATAAAATAGAAAAAAAATGAAAAACAAAAAACAGGAAAAACCGAAGAAAAGATGATAAGGTTGAAATGTGGTGGAACTTAGCGCATGAAGTTCCTGTGGCGGGGTGGTTACCATAGTGCTGTGAACTAGGAGACCTCGGTTTGATTCCTAGCTCTCATGGATTTTTTGCACTTTGAATACGCGAATGAAAGAGATGGTGGGTTCAATGGGATATGAGCGAAATGGGCCACTGTGGTTCGCGAGGATGTATGAGGAGTTTGATGCCCTGTAGCGCAATCGGATTTGGCAGCTTGTCCACATCCCTGTCGCGCCAACATCATCACTAGGAAGTGGGTGTTCAAACACAAGCTTCGTCCCGACGTTACACTAGAGCGCTATAAAGCGTGTTGGGTGGCTCACGATTTTCGCCAGCGCGCCGACATCGACTTCACGGATACATTCGCGCCGGTTGTTAAACCCAGGATGATTTGTACCGTCCTTCAGCTCGCGGTGTCCCGCGCCTGGCCGGTGCATTAGATGGGTGTCTCCAACGCTTTCCTCCATGGTCATCTCGAGGAGCAGGTGTATTGTCAACAACCCATGAGGTTCGTGGACGAGACATACCCGGAGCATGTGTGCCTGCTTTCGCGATCGCTATACAGGCTAAAGTAGGCTCCACGCGCCTAGTACCAATGCATCGTCGCGTTTCTTCGCCAGCTCGGCTTCCACTCCACTCGCTTTGATGCTTCGATGTTTGTCTATCGACAAGGTGATGTTACGGCATACTTGCTACTCTACATCGATGACATCATGTTGATGGCCTGCACCATTGATCGTCTCCGCGCCGAGTTTACCATCAAGGACTTGGGGCCACTGCACTACTTCCTCGGGATCGAGATGGTTCCTCGTGTGAATGGCTTCTTTCTTCATGAACGGAAGTACGCTCATGATCTTCTTGACCGCGCTGGGGTGCTTAATTGCAAAACCACGGCCACGCCTGTCGACACGAAAGCCAAGCTCCCCGCCACTGGGGGTTCTCCGGCTCCGGATGCTTTGTTCTACTGGTCTATTGTGGGTGCTCTTCAGTATCTCACATTTATCCAACCGGAGTTGCAGTATGTGGTTCAGCAGGCGTGCCTCCATATGCATGCTCCTCGTGATGCTCACTGGTCCTCGGTGAAGCGGATCCTTCGCTATATTCGCGGCACCATGGATCTCGTCCTCTCGCTCCATGCTTCCACCGCCATGGACATCACAGCTTACTCGGACGCCGACTGGGCCGGTTGCCCGACCTTCCACTTCAGGATATTATTTATATCTTGGGCCATCACTCATCTCATGGCCGTCCAAGCGCCAGCCCACGGTCTCTCGCTCTAGCCCGAGGCTGAGTATCGTGCGGTGGCTAATGTGGTCACTAAGTGCTTGTGGCTTCGCGAACTTCTTCACGAGCTCTGGAGTCCTGCGGATAAGGCCACCCTGGTATACCGCGACAGCGTCGCTGCCATCTACCTCTCCGCCAATCTGGTTCATCATTGCCACACCAAGCACATTCAACTTGACATTCACTTTGTTCGAGAACAAGTGGCTCTTGGTCATGCACACGTGCTCCATGTGCCCACTTCTCAACAATTTGTGGATATCATGACCGAGGGATTGCCGACGGCGGTCTTCAGGAGTTTCGGTCCAACCTTTGTGTTAGCTATGGCAACGCTTCAACTGCGCGGGGGTGGGGGTGGGGGGTGGGGGGTGTTGAGTATGTAATATTGCATATGTATTTCTTGTACAATAAACCCTCCCCCTTTTATGTATGGAGGACGTGGCTACATCTTGCACCTATATATATTGTGAGTTGCACCTATTCTCTACACTACAGTACGGCGTGGCAAGTGATAAGCCTGCACGCATTGGCCGGTCGTGTGTGTGTGTGTGTGGATGCACACGCACTGATCGACGACGAAACACGCACGCACGCATCGCTCCCGTCTATTTTCCAACGGTGGAATGGACTTGGCGTAGAAAAACAAACGTTGCAGAATGGACCTGAGAAACCTAGACGCTGATTTGGTTGTCGTATGTACGTACATCGGCCCGGCCTGCAAGCCAGGGCATCAGAAATAACGGTCCAAGTTTGCCGGGCTGTCCGCTCAATCACGTACAGCACGAGCACGCGCACGTACGTGCCATTTGCCAAGCGCATATAGCACGCTCTGCACGCACGCAACGGGTTCCGTGCTGGCAACCCGGCACAACAGTGCAGGACAGTCGGATATATACACGTTGAAAGCCATGTGCGCTGGCCTCTCTTTTGGAGTATGCGTAGATACGTGCGTGCTTAATTATCGTTTGACGACGATCCGACGTGTCACACCAGCTTCTCTGGATGTTCTTCGTGCACTTTTTTTTTTTGCGGGGGATGTTAAGTGTTCTTCGTGCACTTAACTCGTGCATGCATCGAAATGTCTCTTTTTTCACGTTCGTGTGTATCCTGGTCTCCTGGCTGCGCTGAATGTCGTTGATTCCACACGGGGGTGTCTTCAAGCCTAGCTATCTACGTACAATTAATCGGCATCATGGACTATTAGTAATACTCACTTGTTAGCTCTGATCCAAGTTTAGTTCCACCGAAGTGTGTATTGCGAAGCAACATTAATTTGGTTCCTTTGACTCCATCAGATATGGGAATGTTTATCACTTATTAGTGCTTGTTTCATTCCGGCTGCTCCTCACCGGATTCAACAGAGAATTTTCTTCTAAGGCACAAGCTAACAAGTAACCATCTCCATCAGTAATTGAGAGCAAGCTAGCTTGTAACACATCATACAAGATAGCATGCTCTCAACGACGTATATTCAATTAATGTCACAACATTTTAACAATCCGATCCTAACTATAAAACTAAGCTCTGGCTTTGATCTACATAAACACACCCATTTTTTGATAGGGACTAATATTAACTCACTCTCTTGCTTCTTTTCCCTCATTGGGTCAGTTACTCCTTTAAATAATGTTGGAGTATCCGTCCACTGAGCGTATCCACCTGCCTGACGCTCCGCCGTCCGTTTCTATAATCTTGTGCCTCACCGCGATGGTGGCTCGGGGCCCATGATATGTGGGCCGCGGCGCGCACGGTCCCTCATCTAGCGTTTTTTCAATTTGTCCTGTGCTGAGGCGCTCGCCTCACCGGGCTACCCCACCCTCCACCCGTCTGGTAGCTGGCGCAGGGTTGTTCGGGGCCGTGCTGCCTCACACCTCGCGCTTAACTGTTCAAAACCCGATCCGGGGACCAAACCAGGCCGAACCAGGTGCTAGTCGGGCCTGACAGTCATGGTAACATCATGAAAGATTTGCCATGCTTCGCGGGAGCCGGTCATCTCCAACTATGAACGACTTTGGGAGGTCGGACGCCCTGCGCGCCTGGCTTTGGCTTCCCCTTCGGGTCTATAGGCCTCATGGACTGCATCTTTCTTTAGCCCCACGAGTGAACTGGTACCCGTATTTTTCTGCTTTTCAGGTACTCACGAGAGCCTGTCAAGACTTCGCCAAGCAATCCAAGACGACGCGTAAGATTTATCTCAAGCCAGTTGTATCCTAACTGCTGACATGCTCAGCAAAATCATTAATTAAAGAGTACTCATTGCAGAGATCACTCCAACTTCCCCAGCCTGGCTTTGACTGTATGTGCGTCACTTGTCGCAACCTGAAAGTTTTTTCTTTTTTCGTAGATCTGTTTTTTCAAAACGTTTTATCTCTTAAACCGTGTGTCCAAATCTCGAACCGCTTTCGCCGTTGGATTCCTCGCGTCGAGATCATCAAAATTAGATTCCATGTTGATAGGTATTGACGAACATTTTTTCATGAAAAAACCGGACGAAAAACCGAACCGGGAGCACGGGTTTTTTCCCTTTTCGAAAGAGGCACGCCCATGCCTCTGACGAAATCACAACCGTGCCTCTCGTGGAAGCAAAACCGTGCCTCTCTCGAAAGAAAAAAAAACAACAGAAAATACGTTTTTTTTCGTTTCCGAGGAGGCACGGCCGTGACTCTCGCGAAAGCACAACCGTGTCTCTCGCGGAAGCAAAACCGTGCCTCTCGCGAAAGAAAGAAAACGGAAAATGTGTTTTTTTCGTTTCCAAGAGGCACGGCCATGACTCTCGCGAAAGCACAACCGTGCCTCTCGCGGAAGCAAAACCGTGCCTCTCGCGAAAGAAAAAAAAACAGAAAACATGTTTTTTTCATTTCCAAGAGGCACGGCCGTGCCTCTCGCGAAAGCACAACCGTGCCTCTCACGAAAACAAAACCGTGACTCTCGCGAAAAAAATGTATTTTTTTGCGCAAACTTTTCTTTTGGTCGACAAGCTAGGGAAGACCGGTGGAAAACCAAAACGTCAAAAAAACCCGAAAAAACTCGTTTAAAAAGCCAAAAACGTGTGCGAAAAAAAATTCGGAGGGAGCGCCAAGAGCGCGACACGTGGCGAATAGCTGAGAGCGCGCCAAGTGGTGCTGGTCGTTGGGAGGCTCCCGAAGGAGCGCTCGTTAATTAGTTGCTCCCATGCTCAAGGGCTATTGACGATACAAAGTATCGAGGGTGTATCAACGCCCACCAGACCATTCTCAGGCCCAGACATCTCACCCAGATGGTAGGCCTTCGCTGGAAGATTTCAGCAGCTGGCTTACAAGGCAGCTAGTTAAAGATCTAGGTGGACTCTTGGGTCGGTCGTAATCAACAATTTTTTTGCATGATAATACGTGTCTCATTCATATCATAAAAATCAAAGTACAAGTTACGAAAGGACCGACATTGACAAAACTGAAAAGATAACATAACATCTCTAAGCTTGACACAAACGCGCGTCACCTGCCCCCGGCACCATCATAGCAGCCACCAAACAAAAGAATGATGGATCACCTCCTCACCCAAGCTCGACGCGGCTCCATCGCTTATATGTAGCTTTGCGGACCTCCAAGGTGGCTCACCAAAAGTTAAGCCCTTGTCGTTGAACGAATCAGACCGAGGCAACACCCCGAACACGCCATCGAACTCAAGATCTGACACCCCACCACGACTAAGATGCCGAAGGAGGAAACCACACCTGCCATCCCTGAACCCCGAACCCAGCACACGTTCCGTCTTCCAGTTGTCGTCGATGCAGACCACAATCTGCATCCGCTCCAGGACTACCTCCCAAGCTCCACGCCGACGCAAGAGCAAACGCCGTCGCAACGACGAAGCCCGAGGACACAGGTCCACCACGTGGATGCCGTCGCCGCCACGCCATCCTTGGTTGAACAGACTGGTTTCCAAATCCATCCCCAACCATAGGACCGATGACCTTGTGAGGGAAGGATATGAAGAATTTTTATTCAGCGCTGTCATCATCATCGCCAAAGCCAAGTTGATGAACAATCTAAAAACGTAGACTATGAGAGAGTTAAATGATCCACACTCGTGGATCTGGCGACCCCCCTCACCACCGACGACCGAGGTCGCCGGGGGAGTCGCCGGAGAACGACGGCTAGGGTTCCGTCGGTCGTAATCAACTAGGACACTTGTAAACCCTATGGCTGGTTGTACCGTAAATGTCAATATTTACAAAAAGTTTTTTCCGATCCTAACTAAGTACTATATGCATCGCACATTCTCTTAATTGCTTCATTTCCTTCTTAATTTCCGGTCAAATATTCTCTCCTGAACTTTACTCTCTCCGTTCCAAATTACTCGCCGTGGTTGAACTAAAACCACGACGAGTAATTTGGAACGAAGGGAGTACGCGCCAACAAATTAAGTGTGATATACACGATCTTAATGTAGCAGTAGTCCTATAGAGTAGATGTTCCAACTGCCAACCGTACCTCTATACAGTAGCTTCTTGACCGATCGTTTCATGCATTATTGTTTGCCCATACATGCATTAACTAAAGCTTCTGGTAAGCCTAGAGTATGCTACTAATAGATTATTGAGAGCTAATCATCCATCATTGTTCTATAAGTTTACTGTACAGTACTGTGCTGATTAAATCTGGCGCTAACAGACGTACTATAGTAGGTACAAACACAAATGCACACAGACATTAACTAACGGAGCACAGAGCAGATACTAGTACTAGTACTACTATAGATCGTTACAGTAGCAGTACATGCATGTTCCAGGCTGCTTTCCGCTACAGTGGTAGTACATGTATACTGTGCGTGATTAGCATCGCATGTGAAATTAATGTTGCAAACAGAGACCGCTTTCGTTTCGTGGTGCATGCATGCATAGTGGTAGACCGACTTTTCCAGAAAACATAGTGTCTCGACCATGATGATTCCCATGCTGTGCTTGATTAGTCTTGCTGGCTGCAGCTTCATGCATGCAGCTGAGCGAGATCAGACCAAGTCAACTCTGATACAAGTTGCTAGTGGAGCGGTACTGTAGTGCATATATCTAGAGAGAGTGTATGTGCCGGCAGATGCAGGGGCTATACCTACTGAATGCACGCGACAAGATCAATTTGGCCCGCATAGTTTTCAGAGGAGCTTCTAGAATTGATTTCGGTTCATAAAGCCCATGCATATATTAACATCCGTGCATGAATAATGCTTCCTATTGTATGTTAAATTAGTAAACTAATACTATGTCACTGTAGGAACACTTACCAGTGATGTGTCTAAAAGCTTGATTATCAGTGTGGAGCACGAGTGCCCGTAGCTGATACTCCCTCCATTAGTTGTATTAAAATTGAGACACTTATTTTGGGATGAAAAGAGTACATACCGCGAACTCACCAGATCTGCAAACTGCTTGGCATACAGTACTGTATCAAATACAAACAAGGAATTGCTAATGGTGTTGCTGATGATCTTTCTAGGAGTGACACCATTGAAGAAATGACTGCTATACCATCAACAAGCCTAAGTGGTTGGAATGGTCTTTGATAGTTATTTGTAGGAACCCAGGCAAAGCAGTTGTTAACAAAGTAGTGTATGCGGTCCTAATGCCCAGGAATATTCATTACATGAAGGGGTTATTAAGTTGAATGGACGGGTTTGGTTAGGAAACCAAGCTGAGGTCAAGCAAGTAATCCTAGTGGCTCTACATTCCAGTGGCATAGGTGGTCACAGTGGCATCACTGCTACTTATCAGAAAATAAAACCTTCTTTGCTTGGCGGAATTTAAAACGGGATGTCCAGAAATATCTCTCTTAATGCACAGTTTGTCAAGAGGCCAAACCTGAGCACACAAAACAGCCAGGGTTTCTACAAACCCTACCTATACCTGAGAAAGCTTGGGATACCATTAGTTTGGATTTTATCGAAAGGCTGCCAAAGTCTTGCAAATATGACACTATCTTGGTCAATATTGATAAATTCACCAAGTATGATCATTTCTTGCCTATGTCCCACCCTACATAGCTTTATCTATGGCTCAGTTGTTTGTTGACAACTAGACAATACCCCGCGCGTTGCTGAGGGATGATAGTGTAATAAACAATTCAAAAGAGAGGAGCACACGATAAAGAGAAAATGAGTAATAAGAAAATAAAAATATGAAATGTTTTGCAGCAGAAGATGGCTTGGATTTAATGTGTAACTCTGAAATCAACTTACTTAGTATGATCAGTTCTCTAACCAAATTTGCAGAGGATATTACTTTGATCATCTCAGTGGAAAGAAGAAAATACATCTGATGTGCTACTATTAAAACAATAGAAATTAATACTGCAATGCAAATTACATGTCTGCACCTTGAATGAACTCCCAGCGGTAATCTCGGGTATGTGGCTTCGCTAAACTTACATAGTGCTATATGTATGTATAGCATCTAGATCGTAAAATACACGTTGTGGTAGCTTATGCTAGAAACGGTACAAAGGAAGCACAAGATTTAAGAGCGCCATACTTGAAGGTTGTTTCTCTCCCTTTCAACAACTAGATGTGTTCCAGTCGAATCAATAAATGTTGTGAGGAGTAGGTGGAGCCTTCAGGTGGAGGCCAACCAGGTATCCTAGCGGCAGTGACGCAATGCAGTGACCTGCTCGTGTAGCGGATCGAAATCAGACTGATGACGAGTGGTGGAGAAGCAGCAAGAGATGTGGGATGCTATCATGCCTGACCCTGCTGGGCTGCATGAGACTGCGGGAGAAGGCGGTCCAGATGGACTAATCTAGGTGGCTTCATGGTTTTGCTCATGGTAACATCCTTAGCGGCAGTCCGCCCCACGATCGCGACACCCTCGTCCGATTTGGCAGGTATGGTCAATGACATGTAACGCTTCTCCCTCTCGTCCCACATCATTATTATCCCTATCTCGGCACCGATGTTGTCCATGGCCACAGCAAAATTGGTGCCATCGTCTTTTGCACCAACGTCAACCTCTAAAACTGTAGGTATGTATAGTCGTACAATACCCATGTTGGTTGTGGAAGAGATTGAGCAGGGGAAGGAAAAAACCATGAATCCTCGCCAGGTGATGAGGTCGTTGCTAATTATTAGAAGAACTCATGTGAGAAGGACATGTTACGAGGGAATGAAGCGGTGCCTTTAGCTGTTACTCCTAAACTTGTTTCGTAGAGAAGTTAGTATCAATGAGATAGTGGGGATGTGAACAACCAACCGTTTATGTTGCTTCTTTTTGCATGGAGGAGATGTTACGGTAGTTTAATTGCATGCTTGCTGATATTGCATGATAGCTGAGTTGGCATGTGTCCATGTCAAGATAAATAGAGTGGTGGGGATGACTCTCTTCCAGCGTGTTGTTGTGGTAACTTTATTAAAAAAATGCGTTATTAAATGCTAAAAATAACTAAATATAATGAAAAAGGTACAAGCTTGAAAATCAATAAAAGAAAGTGTCTAGAAATACAATACAAACTTTTGAATTACAGTTAAAAAATGTAATTTCAAACAAAAATGTGAAGGATGACTAACATGAATATATGATGTGGCAGCGTTACATGCATGGACAATGCAAAAATAATTGTAATTTATAAGCTAAATGCATGACTCACTTATGTGGCAGATTTTGCATGGCTTAGTGGGAGAGAAGACTTAAATGCATTGCTTAGTGGGACGTTGAGGTGGACACTTTGCATGTTGAGAACTCATGTGAGAAGGACATGATATAAGGGAATGAAGCGATGGCTTCAGCCGTTACTTCTAGATTTGTTTCGTGCAGAAGTTGAATATCAATGAGATAGTGGAGATGTGAATAGCCAACCATTTCTGTTGCTTCTTTTTGCATGGTGAGACGTTGAGGTGGACACTATGCATATTGAAAGAATTAGATAAACTTCTTAAGAATGTAAGATATATACAAGCTCTATGGTTTACCCAAGGTGGTTATTTCAGGAAGGGATATAGTGTTTTTAGTGCTATGTGGTAACCACTTTCAATTGATTGACACAACTTTATTAATAGCTCGAGTTATCACCCACAAACATATGGTCAAACTATGGACCTTAAGCAACGTTTGGTACTTAGAGCATCTACAACCACAAGTACCAGAATTTGCCCCAAATGGTAATTTGTTTACCCACTGTGTGCGATTTCTTGAGAGAAGCCACTAGTGAAATCTATGGCCCAGGGTCTATTCTTTATCATATTTGCTTTGAGATCTATTTTTATTCGCTTTTATTTCCAGATCTATTATTCTAAAAAACCCAAAATACCTTGCTATACTTTTTTATTACTTATTTTATTTCGCGTTTCATTGAGAGCTATTTATCCAATCTATCACAAATATTCTCCTGTCAACTTGCCAATTTCTGGCGCCGTTACCTAGGAGGGATTGACAACCCCACACGTTGGGTTGCAAGTATTTGTTCTTTGTGTGCAGGTACCATTAACATAGTGTTGCTTGGTTCTCCTACTGGATTGATACCTTGGTTTCATAACTGAGGGAAATACTTACCGTAGCTATACTGCATCATCCCTTCCTCTTTGGGGAAATACCGATGCAGTTTCAGGCGACTTCTAAAGAAATTTCTGGCGCCGTTGCTAGGGAGACATCATCAACATCTATCAGGTTCCTAATCACAAATGTCATCTCCTTGCAATTTACATTATTTTCCATTTGCCTCTCATTTTCATCTCCGCCACTTCACAAAAATTTGCCGTTTTATTCGCCCTCTTTTTTGTTCGCCTTTTTCTCGTCAAATCTATCTTTTTGTTTGCAATGTTGTTTGCGTAGTCACAATGTCTCAAGAAAATACCAAGTCGTGTGATTTTTCCAATACCAATAACAATGATTTTATCATCACTCCGATTGTCCTCCCGCCACTAGTGTGGAATCTTGTGATATTAATGCCGCTTTGTTGATTCTTGTTATGCACCGTTGCTATTAAGGATAACAAGATGGGGGCTATTCCTACATGAATATATCTCGTCTACATCATGTCATCGTTCTTATTGCATTACTCTGTTTCTCCATGAACTTAATACACTAGATGCATGCTAGATAGCGGTCGATGTGTGGAGTAATAGTAGTAGATGCAGGCAGGAGTCGGTCTACTAATCTTGGACATGATGCCTATATGTTGATCATTGCCTTGGATATCGTCATAATTATTCGATCTTCTATCAATTGCCCAACTATAATTTTTTTACCCAACTTGTGCTATTTCTTGAGAGAAGCCACTAGTGAAATTTAATCAAAATAGAAGAAATACAAGCTAGACAACATATGCAACATGAAACCAATTATCACATTTGTCAGATTCAGGGTTCCGCAGACCCAAGAGAAGGTTTGAACTATGGGGCGTGTGCGAAGAACTCAACCCCTTCAGCCAACCAGTTCGTCGCCCCCATGGCCTAGCTCGATGAACAAGGAAGGAAATTGACACAACAGTTTACCCAGGTTCAGGCCACCTTGCGGTGTAAAACACTACTCCTACTTTGTGGTGGATTAGCCTCGTGAGGGGCTGAGGATAAACTAGTACAAGGGAAGAACAACCTCAGGAGGTCTGTTCCAGTGTGGGTGTGAGCAGAAGGGATCTGACCGTTCTCTCTCTCTCCCTTGCCATGGTGGTGGCTAACCTATATTTATAGTGGCCTTGGTCCTCTTCCCCCAAAACGTAGGCGGGAAGGGATCCCAAAGTGGCCAATTTGAAAGGGGACAAGTAGTACATCTTATCCTGACAAAAGGTGGTCTTCTCCTACAAAGCTCCTGGTCGTGACGTTGCGGTGGGCTCAGCGATGACATCCGTCCTGCTGTCCTGGCGGTCTTGGTCTTGTTGCACGGGAATGGAAACCTTTGGGCGATTTCTCGAGACCCTGCGCCTGTGCTTGCCTCCTTAGCACCAAAGAGGAAACCTGCTGCTCTGTGATACGTCCATTTTAAATCATGCTTTTATATCGATATTTATGGCATTATGAGCTGTTATTACACGTTATGTCACAATACTTATGGCTATTCTCTCTTATTTTACAAGGTTTATATGAAGAGGGAGAATGCCGGCAGCTGGGATTCCGAGCTAGAAAAGGAGCAAATATTGAAGACCTATTCTGCACAGCTCCAAAAGTCCTGAAACTCCACGAAAATCATTTTGGGAATTAATAAAAAATATCTAGTGGATGAAATACCTGAGGGGGGCCACCCACCACCCACGAGGGTGGGGGCGCGCCCTACCCCCCTGGGCGCGCCCCCCTGCCTTGTGGGCCACCTGGCAGCCCTCCGGTGCCCATCTTCTGCTATATGAGGTCTTTTACCCTGGAAAAAAAACATAAGAAAGCTTACAGAAAGAAACTCCTCCGCCACAAGGCGGAACCTTGGCGGAACCAATCTAGGGCTCTGGCGGAGCTGTTCTGCCGGGGAAACTTCACTTCGGGAGGGGGAAATCATCGTCATCGTCATCACCAACAATCCTCTCATCGGGAGGGGGTCAATCTCCATCAACATCTTCACCAGCACCATCTCCTCTCAAACCCTAGTTCATCTCTTGTATCCAATCTTTGTACCAAAACCTCAGATTGGTACCTGTGGGTTGCTAGTAGTGTTGATTACTCCTTGTAGTTCATGCTAGTTGGTTTATTTGGTGGAAGATCATATGTTCAGATCCTTAATTCATATTAATACCCCTCTGATTATGAACATGAATATGCTTTGTGAGTAGTTACGTTTGTTCCTGAGGACATGTGTGAAGTCTTGCTATTAGTAGTCATGTGAATTTGGTATTCCTTCGATGTTTTGATAAGATGTATGTTGTCTCTCCTCTAGTGGTGTTATGTGAACATCGACTACATGACACTTCACCATTATTTGGGCCTAGAGGAAGGCATTGGGAAGTAATAAGTAGATGATGGGTTGCTAGAGTGACAGAAGCTTAAACCCTAGTTTATGCATTGCTTCATAAGGGGCTGATTTGGATCCACTTGTTTCATGCTATGGTTAGGTTTACCTTAATACTTCTTTTGTAGTTGCGGATGCTTGCAATAGGGTTTAATCATAAGTGGGATGCTTGTCCAAGAAAGGGCAGTACCCAAGCACCGGTCCACCCACATATCAAATTATCAAAGTAACGAACGCGAATCATATGAGCATGATGAAAACTAGATTGACGATAATTACCATGCGTCCTCAGGAGCGCTTTTCTCTATATAAGAATTTGTCTAGGCTTGTCCTTTGCTACAAAAAGGATTGGGACACCTTGCTGCACCTTATTTACTTTCATTTCTTGTTACCCGTTACAAATTATCTTATCACAAAACTATCTGTTACCGACAATTTCAGTGCTTGCAGAGAATACCTTACTGAAAACCGCTTGTCATTTCCTTCTGCTCCTCGTTGGGTTCAACACTCTTACTTATCGAAAGGACTATGATAGACCCCCTACACTTGTGGGTCATAAGACTCTTTTCTGCTGACGTTGCCGGGGAGTGAAGCGCCTTTGGTAAGTGGAACTTGGTAAGGAAACATTTATATAGTGTGCTGAAATTTACTGTCACTTGTTACTATGGAAACTAATCCTTTGAGGGGCTTGTTCGGGGTATCTTCACCTCGACCAGTAGAGCAAAGAGTTGCTCCTCAACCTACTGAACCTACTGAAAATGTTTACTTTGAAATTCCTCTGGGTATGGTAGGGAAACTGCTAGCTAATCCCTTTGCAGGTGATGGAACTTTGCATCCCGATTTACACCTAATCTATGTGGATGACGTTTGTGGATTATTTAAGCTTGTAGGTATGCCCGATGATGTTGTTAAGAAGAAGGTCTTCCCTTTATCTTTGAAGGGAGATGCATTGACATGGTATAGGTTATGTGATGATATGGGATCCTGGGACTATAAACGATTGAAATTGGAACTTCACTAGAAGTTTTATCCTATGCATCTTGTTCATCGTGATCATAATTATATATATAATTTTTGGCCTCGTGAAGGAGAAAGCATCGCTCAATCTTGGGGGAGGCTTAAGTCAATGTTATATTCATGCCCCAATCATGAGCTCTCAAAAGAAATGATTATCCAAAAAATTTATGCTCGGCTTTCTCTCAATAATCGCACCATGCTCGATACTTCTTGTGTTGGTTCTTATATGATGAAGACTATTGAATTCAAGTGGGATTTATTGGAAAGAATTAAACGCAACTCTGAAGATTGGGATTCCGACGATGGTAAGGAGTCAGGTATGACACCTAAGTTTGATTGTGTTAAATCTTTTATGGATACCGATGATTTTCGTGGATTTAGCACTAAATATGGACTTGACTCTGAGATAGTAGCTTCTTTCTGTGAATCATTTGCTACTCATGTTGATCTCCCTAAGTAGAAGTGGTTTAAATATAATCCTCCCACTGAAGTAAAAGTAGTTGCACCTGTTATAGTTGAAGAAAAGATTATCACTTATAATGATCCTATTGTTCCTACTACTTATGTTGAGAAACTACCTTTCCTTGTTAGGATAAAGGATCATGCTAAAGCTTCAACGGTGGTTTGTAAGAGTAATACTAGAACATATACACCTCCTGAGAAAATTAAAGTTGAACCTAGTATTGCTATGGTTAAAGATCTCTTGGCTGATAATATTGATGGGCATGCTATTTACTTCTGTGATGAAGCTGCTAGAATTGCTAGACCAGATACTAAGAATAAACATAGACCTGTTATAGGCATGCCTGTTATTTCTGTTAAAATAGGAGATCATTGTTATCATGGCTTATGTGATATGGGTGCTAGCGCTAGTGCAATACCTCATTCCTTATACAAAAAAATTATGCATGATATTGCACCTGCTGAGATAGAAGAAATTGATGTTACCATTAAGCTTGCCAATAGAGATACTATTTCACCAGTTGGGATTGTTAGAGATGTTGAAGTCTTGTGTGGGAAAGTTAAATATCCTGCTGATTTTCTTGTTCTTGGTTCCCCACAAGATGACTTTTGTCCCATTATATTTGGTAGACCCTTCTTGAATACTGTTAATTCTAAGATTGATTGTGAAAAAGATGTTGTTACTATTGGGTTAGGGGATATGTCTCATGAGTTTAATTTTGCTAAGTTTCATAGACAACCCCATGATAAAGAATTGCCTAGTAAGGATGAAATTATTGGTCTTGCTTATATTGCCGTGCCTCCTAATGATCCTTTAGAACAATATTTGCTAGACCATGAAAATGATATGTTTATGAATGAAAGAAGGGAGATAGATGAAGTATTCTTTAAACAGGGGCATATTTTGAAACACAACTTGCCTGTTGAAATCCTAGGGGATCCCCCTCCACCCAAGGGTGATCCCGTGTTTGAGCTTAAACCATCACCTGATACTCTTAAATATGCTTATCTTGATGAAAAGAAGCTATATCCTATTATTATTAGTGCTAACCTTTCAGAGCAGGAAGAGGAAAGATTATTGAAAACTCTGAAGAAGCACTGTGCTGCTATTGGATATACTCTTGATAATCTTAAGGGCATTAGTCCCACTTTATGCCAACACAAAATAAAATTGGAGGAAGACACCAAACCAGTTATTGATCACCAACGACGGTTAAATCCTAAGATGAAAGAAGTGGTAAGAAAGGAAATACTAAAGCTCCTTGAGGCAGGTATAATTTATCCCGTTGCTGATAGTCAGTGGGTAAGTCCTGTCCATTGTGTACCTAAGAAGGGAGGTATTATTATCGTTCCTAATGATAAAGATGAATTGATCCCACAAAGAATTATTACAGGTTATAGGATGGTAATTGATTTCCGCAAATTAAATAAAGCTACTAAAAAAGATCATTACCCTTTACCTTTTATTGATCAAATGCTAGAAAGACTATCCAAACATACACATTTTTGCTTTCTAGATGGTTACTCTGGTTTCTCTCAAATACCTGTGTCAGGGGAGGATCAAGAAAAGACCACTTTTACTTGCCCTTTCGGTACCTTTGCTTATAGACGTATGCCTTTTGGTTTACGTAATGCACCTGCTACCTTTCAAAGATGCATGATGGCTATATTCTCTAACTTTTTTTAAAAGATTTGTGAGGTATTCATGGATGATTTCCCCGTTTATGGATCTTCTTTTGATGATTGCTTGAGCAACCTTGAACGAGTTTTGCAGAGGTGCAAAGATACTAGTCTTGTTTTGAATTGGGAGAAGTGCCACTTTATGGTTAATGAAGGTATTGTTTTGGGGCATAAAATTTTGGAAGAGGTATTGAAGTTGATAAAGCTAAAGTTGATGCTATTGAAAAGATGCCGTGTCCCAAGGACATCAAAGGTATAAGAAGTTTCCTTGGTCATGCTGGTTTTTATAGGAGGTTCATTAAGGACTTTCTAAAATCTCTAGGCCTCTGACTAATTTATTGCAAAAAGGTATTCCTTTTGTCTTCGATGATGATTGTGTAGAAGCATTTGAAATACATAAGAAAGCTTTGATTTCTGCACCTATTGTTCAGCCACCTGATTGGAATTTACCCTTTGAAATTATGTGTGATGCTAGTGATTATGCTGTAGGTGCTGTTTTAGGACAAAGAGTTGATAAGAAACTAAATGTTATTCAATATGCTAGTAAAACTCTAGACAGTGCCCAGAGAAATTATGCTACTACTGAAAAAGAGTTCTTAGCAGTTGTATTTGCTTGTGATAAGTTTAGACCTTATATTGTTGATTCTAAATTAACTATTCACACTGATCATGCTGCTATTAAATATCTCATGGAAAAGAAATATGCTAAACCTAGACTTATTAGATGGGTTCTCTTGCTACAAGAATTTGATTTGCATATTATTGATAGAAAGGGAGCTAAGAACCCCGTTGCACACAACCTTATGACCCACTACCTATTGATGATAGCTTTCCTGATGAACAATTAGCTGTCATAAATGCTTCTCGTACTGCTCCATGGTATGCTGATTATGCTAATTACATTGTTGCTAAATTTATACCACCTAGTTTCACATACCAGCAAAAGAAAAAGTTTTTCTATGATTTAAGACATTACTTCTGGGATGACCCACACCTTTATAAACAAGGAGTAGATGGTGTTATTAGATGTTGTGTACCTGAGCATGAACATGAATAGATCCTACGCAAGTGTCACTCCGAGGCATATGGAGGACACCACGCTAGAGATAGAACTGCACATAAGGTATTGCAATTCGGTTTTTATTGGCCTACTCTCTTCAAAGATGCCCGTAAGTTTGTCTTGTCTTGTGATGAATGTCAAAGAATTGGTAATATTAGTAGACGTCAAGAAATGCCTATGAACTATCTCTTGTTATTGAACCATTTGATGTTTGGGGCTTTGATTATATGGGACATTTTCCCGCCACTAATGGATATACACATATTTTAGTTGCTGTTGATTATGTTACTAAGTGGGTAGAAGCTATTCCAACTAGTAGTGTTGATCATAACACCTCTATTAAGATGCTTAAAGAAGTTATTTTTCCAAGGTTCGGAGTCCCTAGATACCTCATGACTGATGGTGGTTCACATTTTATTCATGGTGCTTTTCATAAAATGCTTGTGAAGTATGATGTTAATCATAGAATTGCATCTCCTTATCACCCATAGTCCAGTGGTCAAGTAGAATTGAGTAATAGAGAGCTCAAATTAATATTGCAAAAGACTGTCAATAGATCTAGAAAGAATTGGTCCAAGAAACTTGATGATGCATTATGGGCCTATAGAACTGCATATAAAAATCCTATGGGTATGTCTCCATATAAAATGGTTTATGGTAAAGCATGTCACTTACCTCTCGAACTTGAACATAAGGCATATTGGGCTATCAAAGAGCTCAATTATGATTTCAAACTTGCCGGTGAGAAGAGGTTATTTGACATTATCTCACTTGATGAATGGAGAACCCAAGCCTATGAGAATGCCAAACTGTTTAAAGAAAAAGTTAAAAGATGGCACGATAAAAGGATATAAAAGCGTAAGTTTAATGTAGGTGATTATGTATTGCTATTCAACTCTCGTTTAAGATTTTTTGCAGGAAAACTTCTCTCTAAATGGGAAGGCCCTTACGTTATCGAGGAGGTCTATTGTTCCGGTGCCATAAAAATCAACAACTTCGAAGGCACAAATCCGAAGGTGGTGAACGGTCAAAGAATCAAACCTTATATCTCAGGTAATCCTATAAATGTTGAAACTAATATTATTGAAACCGTAACCCCGGAGGAATACATAAGGGACACTTTCCAGAATGTTTCAGACTCCGAAAAGGAATAGGTATGTGGTATGGTAAGTAAACCAACTCCAAAATAGTTATAATAGCAATTTTTCTCTGTTTCGGAATATTTAAGAAAATAGAAAAATAAGAAGTAGTCCGGGAAGGACACGAGGCGTCCACGAGGGTGGAGGGCGCGCCCTACCCCTGGGGGCGCCCCCTTTCTCGTGGGCACCTCGTGTGCTCTCCGGACTCCGTTTTCTTGCATGATACTTCTTTTGGTCGGTAAAAACTCATTATATAATCTCCCAAAGGTTTTGACCACCATATCATGCAAATATCCTCTCTTTGTTTCGAGTTGTTTTTTTGACAGATCTAGAGCACCATGACGTCTTCAAGCGCCCCTAAGGACAATTTTTTCGAAAGGGTCATCAACCCCTACCTCGCGGAGGTGCTGCATCACCCTCAAACAATTGAGATGCGTGAGGGGGTGCTTCACATCCGCGATGTGGAGGGACCAAGGAGTACCGGAAGCGTGGAGGCAAAGCTCGAAACAATGGAACAACAAGTTTTCAAGTGCCAAGGGATGGTGGAGCGTGGACTCAACGCCAACCAGATGATGATCGCGGAGTTCACCAACAACCACAAGATGGACGCCAAGAACATTGGGGAGACCATCTTCAAGCTTCATGAGAAAATCGAGCACCTCCAAGCCCAGATCTATGACTTGCAAAACTAAAACTGTGAGTATGAATATAGATTCAAAAGGATGAGTTTGGCTGCAGATTTGAGGATCCCGAAGACTCGATCACCTTCTATGATGGTGAACCTATGCCTTGGAAGACGGACGACAAGCCTACATCATCAACAACTCCTTCTTCACCATCTCCGAGGACATAATCACATGGGTATGGGCCCTCCCCTTGGCAACTACCAAGCTTGGGGGAGGTTCTCCGGTATCGTATCACCATCACACTCCTATCTTTACCGTTTTTCTTAGTTCGATCCTTTTGGTAATATCTTGATCTAGTAGAATAAAGTTTTGGTATGAATTAGTTTTGAGTTTTGCTTTGTGATCCCTCTATGTAATCGAGTCCATGAGCTATATATAATAAAGATTAGTGTTGAGTCAAGAGCTTTGATATCTTGCTTTGATATCAAGACATCACATTGATCTTATGGATAGTAATGACTTCACACATAAAGAGTATGACACATAAAAGTTGTTGAGAGTTGGCGAACATAGTTTTGGTCATCGTTGCAATTAATAGGAATTAATAAATAAAGAGTGGTTCTCACATAAAAATATACTACCTTGGACATCTTTTATGATTGTGAGCACTCATTAAAGTATGACATGCTAAAGAGTTGATGTTTGACAAGGAAGACAACGTAATGGGTTATGTTTTCTCACATCTCAGTTAAAGTATATTGTCATGGATCATTCAAACATCTTGAGCTTGCCTTCCTCCCTCATGCTAGCCAAATTCCTTGCACCAAGTAGACATACTACTTGTGCTTCCAAACATCCTTAAACCCAGTTTTGCCATGAGAGTCCACCATATCTACCTATGGATTGAGTAAGATCCTTCAAGTAAGTTGTCATGTTGCAAGCAATAAAAATTGCTCTCTAAGTGTGTATGACTTATTAATGTGGAGAAAATAAGCTTTATACGATCTTGTGATATGGAAGTAATAAAAGCGACGGACTGCATAATAAAGGTTCATATCACAAGTGGCAATATAAAGTGACGTTCTTTTGCATTAAGATTTCGTGCATCCAACCTTAAAAGCACATGATAACCTCTGCTTCCCTCTGCGAAGGGCCTATCTTTTACTTTATGCAAGAGTTAAGGTGATCTTCACCTTTACTTTTTATATTTTATCATTTGGCAAGCCCCTCGTGTCGGAAAGATCCTAATATATATATCCAATTGGATGTAAGTTAGCATGAATTATTATTGTTGACTTTACCCTTGAGGTAAAAGGTTGGTAGGTAACACTATAAGCCCCTATCTTTATCTGTGTCCGATTAAAACTCCATAACCACAAGTATTGCGCGAGTGTTAGCAATTGTGAAAGACTAAATGATAGTTGAGTATGTGGACTTGCTGAAAAGCTCTTATGTTGACTCTTTCCTAAGTTATGATAAATTGCAATTGCTTCAGTGACTGAGATTATAGTCTGTTAGTTCTCAATGAAGTTTCTGATTCATACTTGACATTGTGAATAGATTGTTACTTGAGCATAAGAAATCATATGACAATATATATGTTGTTGTTGTTACAAGAATGATCATGATGCCCTCATGTCCGTATTTTATTTTTATCGACACCTCTATCTGTAAACATGTGGACATACTTTTCGATATCGGCTTCCGCTTGAGGACAAGCGAGGTCTAAGCTTGGGGGAGTTGATACGTCCATTTTGCATCATGCTTTTATATCGATATTTATGGCATTATGGGCTGTTATTACACGTTATGTCACAATACTTATGGCTATTCTCTATGATTTTACAAGGTTTACATGAAGAGGGAGAATGCCGGCAGCTGGGATTCCGGGCTGGAAAAGGAGCAAATATTGAATACCTATTCTGCACAGCTCCAAAAGTCCTGAAACTCCATGAAAGTCATTTTGGGAATTAATAAAAAGTATCCAGCAGAAGAAATACCTGAGGGGGGACATCCACCACCCACGAGGGTGGGGGCGCGCCCTACCCCCTGGGCACGCCCCCTGCCTCGTGGGCCACCTGGCAGCCCTCCCGTGCCCATCTTGTGCTATATGAGGTCTTTTACCCAGGAAAAAAAATTATAAGCAAGCTTACGGGACGAAACTCCGCCGCCATGAGGCGAAACCTTGGCGGAACCAATCTAGGGCTCCGACGGAGCTGTTCTGCCGGGGAAACTTCCCTTCGGGAGGGGGAAATCATCACCATCGTCATCACCAACGATCCTCTCATCAGGAGGGGGTCAATATCCATCAACATCTTCACCAGCACCATCTCCTCTCAAACCCTAGTTCATCTCTTGTATCCAATCCTTCTACCAAAACCTCATATTGGTACCTGTGGGTTGCTAGTAATGTTGATTACTCCTTGTAGTTGATGCTAGTTGGTTTATTTGGTGGAAGATCATATGTTCATATCCTTAATGCATATTAATACCCCTCTGATTATGAACATGAATATGCTTTGTGAGTAGTTACGTTTGTTCCTGAGGACATGGGTGAAGTCTTGCTATTAGTAGTCATGTGAATTTGGTATTCGTTCAATATTTTGATGAGATGCATGTTGTCTCTCCTCTAGTGGTGTTATGTGAACGTCGACTACATGACACTTCACCATTATTTGGGCCTTGAGGAAGGCATTGGGAAGTAATAAGTAGATGATGCGTTGCTAGAGTGACAAAAGCTTAAACCCTAGTTTATGCGTTGCTTCGTAAGGGGCTGATTTGGATCCACTTGTTTCATGCTATGGTTAGGTTTACCTTAATACTTCTTTTGTAGGTGCAGATGCTTGCAATAGGGGTTAATCATAAGTGGGATGCTTGTCCAAGGGAGGGAAGTACCCAAGCACCGGTCCACCCACATATCAAATTATCAGAGTAACGAATGCGAATCATATGAGCGTGATGAAAACTAGCTTGACGATAATTCCCATGTGTCCTCGGGAGCGTTTTTCTCTATATAAGAATTTGCTAGGCTTGTCCTTTGCTACAAAAAGGATTGGGCCACCTTGCTGCACCTTATTTACTTTCATTGGTTATTACCCGTTACAAATTATCTTATCACAAAACTATCTGTTACCGACAATTTCAGTGCTTGCAGAGAATACCATACTGAAAACCGCTTGTCATTTCCTTCTGCTCCTCGTTCGGTTCAACACTCTTACTTATCGAAAGGACTGTGATAGATCCCCTACACTTGTGGGCCATCACTCTGCGCCCACTGGCGCCCGCCTGGCCTTGGTCATCATGGCTTGTGTCACCGCAACCTCATGAGGTTGAGCACCCACATAGAAATCTCCGCTCCTCAGGAAGCAGCCTGGGAAGGCCGCTCCCTCCGGAGGTCTTGATGTCGCCCGCCTCGCGAGGCTTGGCCCCTCATGAGGGTCTTGTCTTGTTGGTGCTGTAGATGGGCCATAGCAGGCCGTCGATGAAGCCACGCCGTGGGCTGCAGGCAGGCAAGTCTGGGTACCCTAGTTCTCAGTACGCCGATAGTAGCCCCCGGTCCCAAGGTGCGCACGGACATGGCTTCTAGGCGAAGCCAAAGGGCAAGGGCGAAGCACCGCAAGCCCCAATCGCCTGCGGACTGGGTTGACGCATGGTGCTTGATGGCACGTGGGCATCTCCACTTCCCCATGCTGCCTCGGCAACTACCCCAAGCTAACAAAAATACTGGCGCCCGCCTCCGAGCCTTCATTGCCTTCTCCTTGCCTTGCTCCAGATCCCCTTTTTGCCGTTCCAAGGGCACCTCCAAATCTGTCGAATTCCTCCCCTAGCTCTGTGCAGATGGCGTCCGGGAAGGCGAAGTTAGCCATGCAGGTCGCGAGCTCCTCCTCCTCTCCTGCGTCGGCGCTTGGTTTGTGCTCCATCACCGAGGAGAGACATCTTGCCATTGCGCTCCCACTGACGGCGAGCGACCGCAACGAGCAGAAAGAGACAATGCTCCTGGCCGACTCCACCGACCCAAGGACACAGGTGGGGACGTTCTATCCCTTCTTCCTCCACAACATCTTCGCGGGGCTTGTCCCGCCTTTTGCCGAATTCTTCATCGCCGTCCTTGACTGATATGTCTCCATCGTATCTATAATTTTTGATTGTTCCATGCCAATATTATTCAACTTTAATATACTTTTGGCAACTTTTTATACTATTTTTGGGACTAACATATTGATCCAGTGCCCAGTGCCAGTTCCTATTTGTTGCATGTTTTATGTTTCGAAGAAACCCCGTATCAAACGGAGTCCAAACGGGATAAAAATGGACGGAGAATATTTTTGGAATATTTGTGATTTTTTGGAAGAAGAATCAATGCGAGACGGTGCCCGAGGGGGCCACGAGGTAGGGGGCGCGCCCCAGGGGGCAGGCGCGCCCCTGACCCTCGTGGGCACCCCGTAAGGCGGTTGACGCTCTTCTTTTGCCACAACAAAGCTAATTTTCGGAGAAAAATCTGGGCGAAGGTTTCAACCCAATCGGAGTTACGAATCTCTGGATATATAAGAAACGGTGAAAGGGCAGAATCAGGGAGCGCAGAAACAGAGAGAGACAGAGAGACAGATCCAATCTCGGAGGGGCTCTCACCCCTCCCACGCCATGGGAGCCAAGGACCAGAGGGGAAACCCTTCTCCCATCTAGGGAGAAGGTCAAGGAAGAACAAGAAGAAGGGAGGCTCTCTCCCCTTGCTTCCGGTGGTGCCAGAGCACTGCCGAGGCCATCATCATCACCACGATCTACACCAACAACTTCACCGCCCTCATCACCAACTCTTCCCCCCTCTATGCAGCAGTGTAACCCCTCTTTTACCCGCTGTAATCTCTACTTAAACATGGTGCTCAACGCTATATATTATTTCCCAATGATGTATGGCTATCTTATGATGTTTGAGTAGATCCGTTTTGTCCTATGGGTTAATTGATGATCGTGATTGGTTTGAGTTGCATGTTTTATTATTGGTGTTGTCCTATGGTGCTCTCCATGTCGCGCAAGCGTGAGGGATCCCTGCTGTAGGGTTTGCAATATGTTCATGATTTGCTTATGGTGGGTGGCGTGAGTGACAGAAGCACAAACCCGAGTAAGTAGGTTGTGGCGTATGGGATAAAGGGGACTTGCTACTTTAATGCTATGGTTGGGTTTTACCTTAATGATCTTTAGTAGTTGCGGATGCTTGCTAGAGTTCCAATCATAAGTGCATATGATCAAAGAATAGAAAGTATGTTAGCTTATGCCTCTCCCTCAAATAAAATTGCAATAGTGATTACCGGTCTAGTTATTGATTGCCTAGGGACAAATAACTTTCTCGTGACAAAAAGCTCTCAACTAAAACTAACTTAGTTGTGTCTTCATCTAAACAGCCCCTACTTTTTATTTACGTGCTCTTTATTATCTTGCAAACCTATCCAACAACACCTACAAAGTACTTCTAGTTTGATACTTGTTTTAGGTAAAGCGAACATTAAGCGTGCGTAGAGTTGTATCGGTGGTCGATAGAACTTGAGGGAATATTTGTTCTACCTTTAGCTCCTCGTTGGGTTCGACACTCTTACTTATCGAAAGAGGCTACAATTGATCCCCTATAATTGTGGGTTATCATCAACCACTATCAGGTTCAGGCCCTGCATCTGCAGCCCAACTCCATCCTTCTCTTATCCATCTTTGCCTTCTACTGCGAGGCATTCGTGGGTGTGATGCCCTCCGTCGCGCTCCTCCACCATTTCTTCTATCTCCGGATGCATGACCCAAACCAGCGCTCCGGCTGTGTCTCCTTCGCCGCGGTCCACAGCGGCAACGCGCTTATGAGGGCGGGGAAGAAGGTGGAGAACTTCCGGCGCAAGTGGGTCTTCCTGGACGCCAGGGGCCTCCATGCGCGGCTGGAGTTGTCGACCAAGCTGCCAGAGAAGCTTGATCAATGGGGTCATGAGAAGCTCACCGACCCCCTCGCGGCGCCAGTCCTGAGGAAGATGAAGGCGGACATGGAGTCCGGGGTGCTGACGGGGGGCATGCTTGTCAAGAGTTCTTGATGCAGCACCTGTCCCTGCTCCAGGCACACTCGCGCCCCATGTCGGATTTCAAGGGCGTGAAGGACTACATCCAGCAGCGCCTAGGGAGCTTGACATGCGAGGAGCTTGACAAGGCCATGCACACCCTACTCGAGAAGGATCCGGGCGGCCTCCCGGCAGCCTACATCCTGTTGTAATATCGTGGTGACGGGGCGGAACTGGTCGCCACCATGCCCGTCTTCAACAAGCTGGGGCTCGTGCCGCCTGAGCTCCCCAACTCCCCGGTACCGGTGTCTTCCAATGATGACTCCAAGGAGAAGGGGGAGGAGGACTCGGAGGCGATTGTGGACGATGTGGTGGAGACCTCTCCCCCGTCGTAGAGCGAGCTTCTCTGCGGCCTTTCCGATGATGATGATGCCGCCGAGTCCCGGGTTGAGGAGTCCCCGCGCTCCACCGGGGTTGTCACGAGATTCGGGGCCACCCCCTTGCGGAGGTTGGGATGAGCAACCCCAAAGAAGGGCGAGGCAGCATCCCTTCCTCGAGGTGAAACCTTCGCCTTTTTACCTGTCGTCACTACACCGAGGCCAGCCGTCGAGCGCCTCGCCGATTCTCACGGTGCGACAAAACCTGCGCTCAAGAAGGTTGGGGGCGCCCTTGCCCTAGCCAAGAAAAGGGCGTACATTGCCGCTAACAAGTAAGTATCTTGCCTTGTCGTTGTTTGGCATCCTTGATATCATGCCCACAACGCTCCCCTCCTGGTGACCAGGACGGAGACCATGGTGAAGAAGAGGAAGGAGGGGGCCTGGACCCCGGAGGCAACGCCGTCCACCACGGCCGCAGTGGCCCTGGCACAAATGGAGGAGACCGCCTTGCACTTTCCCATGACGAAGCGGGCCCCTGAGGGCATGGTGGCAGAGCCTCAGGAGAAGGCTGCCTCTGTGGCCCAGCAGACTCCGGAGCCGCCCGTCCCCGTCGCACCCGCGGGAGGTTCAGGGGCTCAGGAGCCCCCTGCTGCTGTGACACCCAATCCAGGCGCCGGTGCCGCTTCCTCCCCAGGCCCTCGCGTTGGCGGACTGCGGCCCACTCGTCAGGCCTGAGGTGTTGGAGGAAGCCTACACCATGCTGGACTAGCTTTGAACCGATATCCAGGGCGTTGACAGGCGCATGGAGATGGGGCACATGGGACTAATCTCGGGGTGGCCCCAGGATGACGCATCTGTCAAGACTGCCTGGGGCCAGGCTGAGGCTGCCGCCGTAGAGAGCAGGAAGGAAGCCGACGAGGCCACGGCGGCTTGTGACGCAGCACTGGCCAACGCAGTGTCCATCAAGGAGCGTTGCAACATGGTGGAAGCCGAGCTAAGGGCTCTCCGCGAGGAACAGGCCAACCAAACCCGTCGGCTTCAAGAACGATAGGAGGATCTCAAGGCCCGGGAGGCGGCACTTGCCGACCACGACGCCAAGCTGACCCAGGCGACCAAGGACCAAGCTGCAGTGCGGGACCACCTGGGCAAACTGAAGGAGGAGGTGGACAGGTCCCAGGCGTCCCACACCCAACTTGTCTCTGAGGAGATGGCCCGGCTGGAGGCCAGGAAGAAGACCCTCGCCGCCGCTGAGAAGGCGGTAGCCACGGTGCGCGAAGCCTTCGTCGCCCTCAAGCTGAGGTCCCGCATGGTGGTGCACTCCCTTTACGAAGAAGGGTATGAGAAGCCGCTGGCGACTCTGGAGGATGACCTTGCTGGGATTCTTCCCATACTCGTCGAGGCACTTGAAGGCGTTGCCACTGGAGTGGACTCCATGGTGGAGGGGGAGTGCCGCGCGCTTTTCACCATGGCTGCGACGTGTGTCTTCAGCCACCTCCACCTCCAGGGAGCCATGCTTCAACCTCGGCACCTTGATCGAAACAGTGACTCCTGAATCCCACGAGGCTGCTGCTGTGGCCGTGAAGAAGCCAGTGGAGGCATTGCTGCAGAAGTTCCTCTGTGTCCCCGAGCCCGCGGCTGCGACAATCAGAGCCGATGACGAAGATGGTGGTGGCGTTATTGTCGATGGGCTCCGTAAGGCGGGCGACAGCGGCGATCGAGGCAATGGCGGCGCTTCCTCCTAGTTTGTCCCTGCAACATCCGTCGTGCCTCGTGGAGGCGTGAGAACTTCTGTTTAAATTTGTGGAACATTATGCTTTCTAATAGTTAGCTGGAACTCCACGGTTTCCTTTTTTGCCTTAGTGTTCTGCGTCTGTAGGCCCGACCCCACGCATACCTCAGTCGCCGTTGGGGCGTCCAGATCACTAGGACGAGACAAAGGGGTGAGGGGCTACGTGGCTAGTGAGGCCCATGAGTTGTGATGCTCAGGGGCCCCCCTTGACGTGCGAACAACTTCAACATTCAGCGAGTCAGGTTGCCATGAGGGCTCTGGTGCTCTGCGTCGGCAAGGCCCGACCCCGTGCATACCTTAAACGCTGTTGGAGCATCCGAATCACTAGGGCGAGACCAAGGGGTGAGGGGCTACATGGCCAGTGAGGCCCCTGAGTCATGATGCTCAGGCCCCCTCCTTGATGTACGAGTTACCCTCATGACCTCCATACCTTTTCCCGTCAACCTTTGCCTAGGAGGGGTGCACAAGGACAAGGTACAAGGACCTAGTGAAGTGGCATGCGCCAGGTCGAGCCTGAGCGCAGCCCCCGTGTCCAGCCCCCACGCGCTCATCATAGGGAGAGGTTGCTCGGTCGGCCGAGCGGCCATCCTGAGGTTGGTGCAGCCCAGAGGCGCCCTCGGTCATTTATTCACCAGCGCGGAGCATGCTGCTTCCACTCTTGCATGGGCATAGCCGCTCCTCGACCGTGTCCTCCGCCAGCATGGAGCATGTGGCTTCGACATGTGCGTGGGTGGGAGCTCCCTTGAGGGGTAGACTCCAGGGCGTGTACAACCCTGTCCTGACACATGGCTAGTACGGTAGGACTGCAGGAGGTGTATATGGGTGCCCGTGAGCCAACGCGGGACTCACGAGGCCCTACCTCACGTGGGTTGCGCCTGAATTTTTGGTTTGGAACATTTTTGACTACTGGGGTACCCAGACTTGCCTGACAGTGGCCCACGGCGTGGCTCCATCGATGGCCTGGTACGACCCATCTTCAGCAGCGGCAAGTCAAGACCCTCGCGAGGGGCCAAGCCTCGCGAGGCGGACGACATCAAGACCTCTTGTAGGAGCGGCCTTCCCAGGTAGCGCCCTGAGGAGCGGAGATTTCTATGTAAGCACTCACCTCATGAGGTTGAGGTGATGCCAGCCATGACACCAAGGCCAGGCGCGCGCTAGCGGGCACAGAGCGGCAGGTTTCCACTTTGGTGCTAAGGGGGCAAGCGCAGGTGCAGAGTCCCAAGGAATCAACCAAAGGTTGCCGAATGCATGCAACAAGATCAGGACCAGCAGAACGACAAGATGGATGTCATTGTTGAGCCCACCACGACGTCATGATCAGAATCTTTGCAGGCGAAGACCACCTTTCGTTAGGATAAGATGTACTACTTGTCCCCTTTCGAAATTGGCGATCGTGAGATCCCTTCCCGCCTAAGTTTTGGGGGAAGAGGACCGAGGCCACTATAAGTATAGCCTAGCCACCACCATGGTGGGCGTCGCCCCTTTCGCCGGTCTTCTGGGCGCGTTCGGAGACATCATGGGCCTCCGGGCTTTCTCCCCCGCCTTAGGATAGGTGCGGTGGCTGCCGAAGTTCAGGCCGGAGCTGCCGCCGTGGTACGACGACGTGGAAGACCCTACGGAGTTCCTCCAAGCGTACACGGAGGCCGTCTGGGCGGCGGGTGGAGATGACAAGGCCATGGCAAATTGGCTCCCTATGGCACTCACAGGCGTGCCTCGCTCCTGGCTGCTCAACCTACCGGAGTCTTCGGTGGCCTCTTGGGAGGAGCTACACAATTTGTTCGTCACACGCTTCGCGGCTCCGGCGCCACACACCGTCGCGGCCATCCTCGGTGGGTCGAAGGTGCCCATTTCAAGCCGCCACGTCAAGCAGTTCTTCCGCTAGATGGGGGCCTCTTCATCCCCTCGAGGGGCCCCTCCAGGTTGGGCGGCTCCCAAGGCCGATCTCACCTTCGACTCCAGGGATCACCCCTAGACCACAGCCGGTGCTGGCGCACCGCCCATGCTCTGCACCCCCACCATCTGCAACGTAGCGGTCACCAGGACCTTCATCGATGGTGACGTCGACCTCAACATCCTCTTCATGGAGGCATTCGGCCTGCTTCACGTGCCTCAGGACCGGCTCCTCCTCACCAAGCCTTTTTCTGGAGTGGTCGTTGGCTCCACCTGCCCCTTGGGGCTGATTCGCTTCCCACTCACCTTTGGAACTCACGACAACTACCACACCGAGCTCATCAACTTTGATGTCGCGCGCCTCGGGATCCTGTATAACGCCATCCTCGGGTACCCGGCCCTCGCCAAGTTCATGGCAGCGACTCATCCCGGCTACAACATCATGAAGATGCCAGGAAGCAGCGGTCTCCTCACTGTGGCGGGAGACACTAGGGATGTGCTGGCGGCCCTCAGGCTCACCTTTAAGGCCGCGGCGGCCGCACAACCAAACACGGGAGTGCTCCGGAGGGCCCGGGGGCTGTCCCAGCAAAGAAGAAGCCGTTGTTCTCTCAAGACCGGGCCGAGACAAAGCAAGTGCCGGTCAACGAGGACGGGGAGTCAGGGGCTACCTTCACCATAGGCGCCGGCCTTCCCCGAGATCGGGAGGAGGCATTGGTCGGCTTCCTCCGTGCGAAGAAGGATGTATTTGCGTGGCAAGAAACGGACCTGGTGGGCGTCCTGCGGGGGGTGATCGAGCACCACCTCATGGTGTGCCCCAACGCACGCCCCATGAAGTAGAAGGCGCGATGACAAGCCCCGGAGAAGCAGTCGTTCATCGTCTAGGAGACCCACAAGCTGTAGGAGGCGGGCGCTATCCGAGAGGTGCGGCACCCATAGTGGTTGGCAAACCCGGTCATTGTCCCCAAGAAGGGCAGGAAGGAGCGCATGTGCGTTGACTTCATGAGCCTGGACAAAGCTTGCCCTCAGGACCCATTCCCTCTTCCACGCATCGACCAGATCATTGACTCCACCGCCGAGTGCGATCTACTGTGCTTCCTGGATGCCTTCTTAGGCTATCATCAAATCAAGATGGCGGTGGAAGATGTAGAAAAGACGGCCTTCTTAACCCCGTGCGGGGTGTACTGCTATACTTGCATGCCGTTTGGGTTGCGCAATGCTGGAGCAACCTTCCAGCGGCTGATGCACATCGCCCTGGGCAAGCAGCTCGGGAGGAACGCAGAGGCTTACGATCATATAGTGGTCAAGTCCCGGGAGGCAAGACCCTTTGTTGGAGATCTGGAGGAGACGTTCGCCAACATGCGCAAGGTGAAGTTGCGGCTCAACCCGGAGAAGTGCGTATTCGGCGTCCTATCCGACAAACTGTTGGGGTTCCTAGTGTTGCACAGAGGAATTGAGGCCAAAGCAGAAAAGGTTAAGGTGATAGAAAGGATGAGCCCACCTCAAACTCTCAAGGAAATGCAGAAGCTATCGGGTTATGTGACCTTGCTTAGGCGCTTGATCTCCAAGCTAGGTGAGCACGCCCTCCCGTTCGTCAAGCTGATGAAGAGGAAGGGCCAGTTCGAATGGACTCCAGAGGCTGATGCGACTTTCCAAGACCTCAAGAAGTACCTCACCAGCCCACCGGTGATGGTAGCGCCTCGCCCTCTTGATCCCCTGGTGCTTTACCTGGCCGCCACGCCTCACTTAGCCAATGCGGCACTGGTGGCGGTCCGCGAAGAGCATGCAGCCAAGGGTGTGCAGCATGGGGCCACACACCCATCCAAGGCGGCGCGACCTCAGGACGGCATGCCTAAGGCCTCGGCCGTACCATCAAGAGACGAGGATCCTGAAGTCGGGGCCCCTGAGGCAACAGTGGCCCTCCCAGAGGACAAGGCTCCTAAGGCTCCACCACCTTAGGAGGAGCAAGACTCGGCGGACACTTCCTCCCTTGTCGAGCATCCCGTTAACTTTATCAGCACCATGCTGCGCGACGCGCGGGCGCGTTACCCCATGTCGCAGAAGCTCCTCCTTGCACTCCTCGTCACTTCCAGGAAGCTGTGTCACTATTTCCAAGGCCTCCCTATCAAGGTCGTCTCAGCCTACCCCTGGAGAGGGTGCTCACGGAGCCCAAACACCGCAGGAAGGGTCGCCGGATGAAATATTGAGTTGCAGGCGTTCCAGCTGGAATTCAGCACCACCCGAGTCATCAAGGGTGCATCCCTCACTGACTTTATGCTGAATGGACAGATGCACCAAGCCAACAAGTAGGCGAGGACCGCTCTGCCGCCTCGGGAGACGAAGCACCTGACAGCTGGGTCATGTATTTCGGCGGCGCATTCGCACGCCAGGGCGTGGGGGCTGGAGCCGTGCTCATCTCGCCTACCCAAGACAAGCTCTACTATGCCGTGCAGCTCTGCTTCTAGCACGGCGAGAAGGTCTCCAACAACATCGCTGAGTTCGAAGGCCTGATCGCTCGGCTCATGGCCGCAGTTGCTCTGGGGGTCAGGCGCCTCACCATCAGGGGCGACTCCCAGCTCCTCGTCAACTTCTCCAACAAGGAGTACACGCCAAAGGACGAGCACATGGAGGCATACCTCAAGGAGGTACGCAAAATTGAGAAGCAATTCTTAGGTTTGGAGTTGCGGCACGTACCGCGCGACACGAACAAGGAGGCGGACGACATCGCCAAGAGGGCGTCCCGGCGCCTCCCCCGGGAGCCTGGTGTCTTCGAGGAGCGGCTCTTCAGGCCATCGCAGCTCCCCCCGTTGCCGAGCCGGTGTTGCCTCGGGTAGAGCTGCCCGTGGCACCCACCACGGGCGCCCCAGCCTGTGGCCCAGCCTCAGGGGCCCATCTGCTCCTCGCGCTTGAGCCTCAGGAGGGGTGATGGACCGAGGAATTCAAGGCGTACCTGCTTCAGGACACCCTGTCGGAGAAGGAAGTAGACGCAGAGCGGGTGGCCCGCCAGGCCACCATATACTGCATCCAGGACGGCGAGCTGTACCGAAGGCGCCCGAACGATGTCTCCCTACGATGCATCTCCAAGGAGCAGGGGTGCGAGCTGCTGGCCGACATACATGGTGGGGATTGCGGGCATCACTCCTCATCACGCACCCTCGTGGGCAAGTTGTTCCGTGGTGGATTCTACTGGCCCACAGCACTCAACGACGCCGCTGAATTAGTAAGATCTTGTGAAGCATGTCAATTCCATGCTAAGCAGATCTACCAGCCTGCTCAGGGCCTCCAGACCATTCCACTCTCATGGCCATTTGAGGTCTGGGGGTTGGACATTTTGGGCCCATTTCCACGAGCACCCGGGGGCTACCACTACCTCTACATCGCCATTGACAAGTTCACTAAGTGGGCGGAGGTGGAAGCTGTCCGCACCATCCCAGCCGGCTCTGCGGTCAAGTTCACCAAGGGCCTCGTGAGCCACTTCGGGGTGCCCAACCGCGTCATCACCGACAATGGCTCCCAGTTCACGAGCAACCTCTTTAAAACATATTGTGCTAACCTTGGGATGCAGATATGCTACGCTTTGGTGGCGCACCCGCGGAGCAATGCCAGGCCGAGCGCGCCAACGCAGAGGTCTTGAGGGGCCTCAAGGCAAGGAGCTTCAAGAAAAATCTCGAGGCCTGTGGCAGGGGCTGGCTCGATGATCTCCCGTCCGTGCTATGGTCCATCCGCACCACCGCGACCAATCCCACAAGCGAGACCCCGTTCTTCCTCGTCTATGGATCTAATGCAGTCCTCCCTCACGAAGTCAGGCATCACTCCCCACGGATCCTAGCATTCGATGAGGCGCATCAGGATGCCTCGCGGGGGATGGACCTCGTGTTGGGGGAGGAACACCGCCGCCAAGCCTCGCTCCCAGCTGCGAGGTACCAGCAGGCACTGCGGCGGTACCACTGTCACAACTCCGTTCTAGGGCCCTCGAGGTGGGTGACCTCGCCCTGAGGCGGGTGCTCTCCAGGGAAGGGCTGCACAAGCTCTCCCCCATGTGGGAGGGCCCGTTCAGGATCGCCCGTGTCTCTAGGCCTGGCACCGCGTGCCTGGAGACGCAGGACGGGGTCCCCATCCAGAATGCCTGGAACATCCAGCACCTCCGGAAGTTCTACCCATAAAGAAGGCCCCGCGCCTGTGAAGGTCTCCGCTTGTGATACTATCACGTAATAATGAGTTGGGGTTGTACACGCCCCGGAGTCTCCTGAGCATCGCCCTTGGGCCTCACGGGGGCTCCCACCCACGTCCTAGTGGCAGCACTTAGCTTCGCGCTGGTGAGAAGACTAGCATAGGTGCCAGATGCGGCTGTTGTTTTGCTTGCTTTATGTATCTGATTTGCAACTTCTTGAATGGAATCTGGAGTTTCAGCGTCTCTTTTTGAGGGTTTCAAATTTTTTCTTCTTGCCTCATTTGTTCTCTTAGGCCTTGCCTTAGGGGGAGTGGCAGTTGCCCGTCGCTCCTCCTCGCGCGTCCCGTGCGTGGGGGCTGGGCAGGTGTGTGTGCTTCGGGCTTGCCCGCGAACACACCTCGTCAAAGCCTCAGTCCCTGGCCTTGTGGCATATCCGTCCTCACGCGACGCTCTCGAACAAGCTCGCAAGCATTGCGCCTCTGAGGATTCCTAGCACTACAGTTGCAAGGGCACCCCTGAGGCCTAGCGACCTCGGGTCACCTCTCGGCAAGGCGCGCTTCCGCGGCATGGAAGTTCATCGCGGGAACCCTAAGCTAAGTTATCCCTATCACAATCGATGGCAACATGAACATCAGGAGGCAACATAGAAACAATAAACATAACGGTGGAAGCGCCATAGTCCATTACATGCCCTAGTAGGGCCCCTACTTCTTCTTTTTTGCAGCAGAAAGAAAGAAACAAAAGCAAGTACGCGATGATAGCAGCTCCTGAGGCCCGACCCTAGCAGCGCGCGGGCTCACCCGGAGTCCTCCTCCCGCTTCACCGGAGCATGGCGACGACGCTGCTTGTCTCCCCTCCTGGTCCGGGCTCGGTGACGCGATGGTGCATCGGAGTCATCATCCTAGGACCTTTTCGTGGAGGAAGAGCCACCGCTACTGGAGGTGTCCCGACAATCGCCAAGGCCAAGTTCATCACCGATGACGATGCCGCCCCTTCGTCCGTCGTCATCGTCACTATCGTCGTCGCTGTCGCTCTCCGGGCAGCACCCTACGTGCGGGCCGTCCTCCCCGAAGATCCTCACATAGAGGGTGGCGACGCCATCGTACCTGAAGTGGTGGGTGCACCTCCCATGCAGGTTCCATGTGCGGGCAATGACTGCCACCCGCGGTTCAGGAACACGTTGCCGGCAGCCGTGACCTTAGCCTCCACCCACGAGGCCTTGCTGCAACAGCCATCTGCCTGAAGCCAGAAGCCACCAGGCCCTCCGGCCGACAGCACGCTCGCGAAGAAGTGCGGAAGCCAGAGCCAGGCGGCTGTAGGCCTCTTCGCCCACACCACGAACTCCGGGGGAGCGTCGGCTGAGTGGGACCATGGCTGTGGCAGCCGGATAGCCACGGCGTGCCTCACCTCCTCGCAATGGCTTCCTAGGCCGCAGCAGCTTCTGCCGCAGGAAGGTGTGCCCCCAAGACCACCGGAGGCAGCACCAGCCTTTGAGGGAGGACGCCCACGCCCACGGGGAGCCACTGACGGCATTGTAGTATACTTGCGGGGGCGCCCGCGGCCCCTCTTGTGTGGAGGCGAGTCCAATCCCTCCTTGGGGGCCTTTCCTTTCTCTGCGACGGAGAACCTCGTCGTCGGCGCCATGGATGCTCCAGTGAGGTGATGGAGCGAGAAGAAGGAGAAGCAAGGGGCAAGAAGACAAAGATGGGTGGGGGGCTCCGCCTCCTCCCCCATTTATAGCCAAAGGGAGGCCAATCGCCGGCATCCCACGATCTCGAGTAATGATGGTTTTCTCTGCATGCAGCAGGCAGTTGTCAAGTCAGACCGTTGCTGAGGCAGCATGGGGGAAGCAGACACGCCCACGCCTTATCAAGCGCCACGCGTCGAATCGGTCCACAGGCGATTGGGGCCCGCAGTGCTCCGCACTTGCCTTTTGGGTTCGCCTCAAAGCCAAGTGTGAGCGTGCCTTGGGCCCGGGGGCTACTGTCGGCGTCCTTGGAACCAGGGTACCCAGACTTGTCTGCCTATGGCCCGCGGCGTGGCTCCATCGACGGCCTGGTACAGTCCATCTTCAGCAATGGCAAGTCAAGACCCTCACGAGGGGCCAAGACTCGCAAGGCGAACGACATCAAGACCTCCTGAAGGAGCGGCCTCCTCAGGCAACCTCCCGAGGAGCAGAGATTTCTATGCAAGCACTCACCTCATGAGGCTGAGGTGATGCCAGCCATGAAGACAAAGGCCAGACGCGCGCCAGCGGGCGCAGAGCGGCAGGTTTCCTCTTTGGTGCTAAGGGGGCAAGTGCAGGTGCAGAGTCCCACGGAATCAACCAAAGGTTTCCGAATGCATGCAACAAGATCAGGACCACAAGAATGGCAGGATGGATGTCATCATCGAGCCCACCACGACGTCGTGATCAGAAGCTTTGCAGGCGAAGACCACCTTTCGTCAGGATAAGATGTACTACTTGTCCCCTTTCGAAATTGGTCACTATGGGATCCCTTCCCGCCTAAGTTTTGGGGGAAGAGGACCGAGGCCACTATAAGCATAGCCTAGCCACCACCATAGCAAAGGGTCGAGTCCTAGAGAGATAGCTCCCTGAAGCTACCACCACAAGAACAAGCCTCCTAATGTTGTTCTTCCCCTTGTACTAGTTCATCCTTAGCCCCCGCTAGGCTAATCCACCACAATGCAGGAGTAGGGTTTTACACCGCAAGGTGGCCCGAACCTAGGTAAACTGTTGTGTTGATTTCTTTCCTATTCATCGAGCTAGGCCATGAGAGCAGTGAGTAGATCGACTAGAGAGGTTGATGCCCCAGAGTTCGAACCTTTCTTGGGTATGCAGAGCCCGTAATCCGACAGCCTCCCTCGTGACTATGGCTAGGTCAGAGGCCCTCTAGACGAGAGACCTTGAGCCCGTCTTGAGAGGGACGTCAGGCGCGCCTTCCTATGCGAGAGAGGGAGGCACCCCAGTAGTGGGCGCTGGTCCTAAGGCAAGATCGTCGGATTCCCCAGCCTCCTGACGGCTCTGAGAAGGAGCTGCTTCTTCT
Source organism: Triticum timopheevii (assembly GCA_963921465.1). Classification (NCBI taxonomy): domain Eukaryota; kingdom Viridiplantae; phylum Streptophyta; class Magnoliopsida; order Poales; family Poaceae; genus Triticum; species Triticum timopheevii. The sequence goes on from OY997274.1 coordinate 276,828,519, forward strand.
TCTTGGGAACGAACTTAGGAGGACGGATGGCACCCTCGTCATCCGAGCTCTTGACTGCTGCGGCCTCGTATGCATGCTCGAGGGAGCACACCGCATCCTTCTCGTCATAGGTGGTTGTGATGATGTCATCACTTCCTAGCATCTTGAGGACGTTGTAACCGTGGTGGGTCGCTGCCATGAACTTGGCAAGGGCCAGATACCCGAGGATGGCATTATACGGGAGGCGAATGTGGGCGACGTTGAAATTGATGAGCTCGGTTTGGTAGTTGTCACGCTTGCCGAAGGTGACAGGAAGGCGAATCTGTCCTATGGGGACGGTGGAGTCGTCGGTCACTCCTGAGAAGGGCTTGGTGGGGAGCAGCTGGTTGTACGGCACCTGGAGCGTGTCAAACGTCTCGATGGAGAGGATGTTGAGCCCCGCGCCACCGTTGATGAGAGTCTTGGTGACAAGGACGTTGCTGATGGTCGGCAAGCAGAGCATCAGGAGCGCACTGGCGGTGGCTGAACACTTGAGCTGGTCTGCAGAATCGAAAGTGATGGTGTACTTGGACCACCTGAGGGGATGCGACACCTCGAGCTTGGTTAGGGCCGCGTTCACCTCACGAGCGAACTGCTTGAAGATGCGACGGGAGGCGAGAGCCTGAGCGCCACCTAAGATGCAGACAATGGCGCGAGGCTCCTGGAAGACCCCAGCCCCATCTTCTTGGTGGTGGTCTTCATTCCTCCTTGGCGGCAGCGGCAGCGGAGGGAGGCCGGTGTTGCCTAAGGACGATCCTTGAGAGGCTGGTCACGCCAGAGGCCGTCGCGAGGTTTGCCCTACCAGCGGTCCTCACGGGGCTGGTCGCTCCATTCCTAGCGGGGGTCGCGGTTGTCCCAACGGCCACCACCGCGACCTCCTCCGCGGTTGTAGCCACGGTCGTTGCGCTCGGAACGGCGGCCAAATCTCCCATCACGGATCGCCCTGAGATCTTGGCAGACGTTGGTGTTGTGGCTGTGGACATCGTGGAAGACGTAGAATGGGCGGCTGCCCTTGGAGGACTCGGGGTGGTCGCCACCGTGCTGCATCCCAGGTTCAGCCGCGAGCACAGCTGGACTCTTGCGCTTTACGTCCTTAGCTTTGGCCTTCTTGTCTTTAGGATCGACCTCTGGAAGCTCCAGGAGGGAGAGGCGACCTTCCTCTGCCCTCGTGCATCGGGTGGCCATGTTAAACATCTCCAGAGCCGAGCACAAATCCTCGTGCATGGTGAGCTCTTCATTCATCTTGACATCTCGAATGCCCTCAGGGAACGCCATAATGATGGCCTCGTCCGACACCTTCGGGATTTTGAGGCGAATGTTGGTGAAGCGTTGTATGTACTTGTGCAAGGTTTCGCCTGGCTGCTGCTTGATGCGTTGCAGGTCGCCTGCCCTAGGAGCATGGTCACGAGTGCCCTGGAAGTTGGCGATGAAGCACTCGCGGAGCTGGTCCCAAGAGGAGATCGACCCCACTGGAAGAAGGTTCAGGAGCCAGGAGCGTGCGCCGTCCTTGAGGACCATGGGGAACCAGTTCGCCATGGCGTTGCCATTTGCTGCCTCGATACTTAACTTGTAGAGCTGGAGGAACTTAGCGGGGTCGAGGGTGCCGTCGTAGTGCGGGGGCAGATCCAGCTTGAACTTGCCAGGCCAGACGACGCTGCGTAGCTCTAGGGTGAAAGCACGGCAACCTGCTGCACTCACTGGCGCTAGCCGTAGGGCAGGAGCCTGATCTTGACGCGCGCGTGATGCTGCCTCTGGCGGCACGTGATCTTGACGCAGTGGTGCAGGTAGAGCACGTGCTTCTCCTTGGGGTTGCTGCACCACCTAGCAGCTTACTTCATCACGCGCCGGCGCCCCATGCGGCGTGTCGCACTGGGGTGCTTCATGCTAGGGCTAGGGGACGATGTCGCGCCGAGAAGGTGGAGGAGGTGCACCATGGACCACCTCGCCCACCTGGGACGGGTGAGGCAGCGAGCGAGACGGCACAGGGGCTTCCCCATCGGTGCTGACAAGCTTGGCAATGCGGTCGAGCCAGTCCTCGTAAAGGTTGTCGACCGGATGATAGCGCAGAAGCTTGCGCCATGAGCAGCATAGCATGCGCGTTCTCCGGCCCGCGACAAGCATGAGAAGATGATGCAGTGGCTGGGGTCAGCGACGAGTGGCGGTGCGACCATCACACCGCACGGAAGGTGGCATCAATGACTCCTGCTGCTCATGGACCGGGGGACTAGTGGCGACATTGGACGTAGGATAAGGGGAGCGGCGAGGGGCGCCGCTACCCTTGGGCGCCGTCTGAGCGACGCGAGCGGTGAGAGCTACCCGGCGCTCGGCACGAACACGGTGTGCATCGGCCATCGGAACGACGGACCAGGAGCGGGGCGAATGGTGGAGAAGAGGCTTCGACACACCCCTACCCGGCGCACCAAATGTTGGATTCAGGGCTCCGCAGACCCAAGAGAAGGTTCGAACTCTAGGGCCTATGCGAAGAACTCAACCCCTTCAGCCAACCAGTTCATCACCCCTATGGCCTAGCTCGATGAACAAGGAAGGAAATGGACACATCAGTTTACCCAGGTTCGGGCCACCTTGCGGTGTAAAACCCTACTCCTGCTTTGTGGTGGATTAGCCTCGCGAGGGGCTGAGGATGAACTAGTACAAGGGAAGAACAACCTCAGGAGGTTTGTTCCAGTGTGGGTGTGAGACGAAGGGATCCGACCATTCTCTCTCTCCCTTGCTATGGTGGTGGCTAACCTATATTTATAGTGGCCTTGGTCTTCTTCCCCCAAAACGTAGGCGGGAAGGGATCCCATAGTGGCCAATTTGAAAGGGGACAAGTAGTACATATTATCCTGACAAAAAGTGGTCTTCTCCTGCAAAGCTCCTGGTCATGACGCTGTAGTGGGCTTGGCGATGACACCGGTCCTGCTGTCCTGGCGGCCTTGGTCTTGTTGCACAGGAATGGAAACCTTTGGGCGATTCCTCGCGACCCCACGCCTGTGCTTGCCTCCTTAGCACCAAAGAGGAAACCTGCTTCTCTGCGCCCGCTGGCGCCCGCCTGGCCTTGGTCGTCATGGCTTATGTCACCGCAACCTCATGAGGTTGAGCACCCGCATAGAAATCTCCGCTCCTCAGGAGGCAGCTTGGGGAGGCCGCTCCCTCTGGAGGTCTTGATGTCGCCTGCCTCGCGAGGCTTGGCCGCTCGCGAGGGTCTTGTCTTGTTGGTGTTGTAGATGGGCCGTACTAGGCCGTCGATGAAGCCACGACGTGGGCCGCAGGCAGGCAAGTCTGGGTACCCTGGTTCCGAGAATGCCGACAACACTGTCAACTTAGAGCAAGCGCCTGCGATGGTGGAGTAGGGGAGCTGAACTCATCATATAGACCTGGAACTTCAACTGTAGTAGCAGTAGCGGTGGAAAATCTAAAGAGCTTCTGTTTGCGTCGGTCTGGAGGACCACCAACATCCCCTAACTTACTTTTTTCCTTCCTATTTTCTGATATTGCCTTCTGAAGTCAAAACCGCAAGAAGATGAATAAAATTAGCTCTGTATAACTGGTTGATCCATGATACAGACGGACACTACTTTTATGTAAGGCAAGCATATGATAGGAGGATCGAATATATACAAAAAAGACAACATTGCATATTCACATGTACGATAGGAGGATGGAATATGTATGAGAAATAGTATGTAGAAGACATTTCAACAAAATTAGAAGAAAATAAAGCTAGGCACTGTCGGCGTTCTGGGAACGGGGGTCCCCAGACTTGCCTGCCTGCGACCTGCGGCGTGGCTCAAGTGGTGTCCCAGTACGACCCATCTTCATCAACGTAAACTCAAGACCCTCGCGAGGGGACAAGCCTTGCGGGGCGGACGATGCAAGGCTTCCTCAGGAGCGGCCTCGCCAGGCAGGCTCGTGAGGAGGCGGAGAGATCAAGGCAAGGGTACCTCGCGAGGTGCTCGTGACGCAAGCCGTGACGATTGAGACCAGGCGGGTGCCAGGCGGGCGCCGGCCGCACAGTGTCCTTGTTTCCTCTTTGGTGCAAAGGGGGCAAGCACAGGCGCGGAGTACCGAGGCATCAGGAAAAGGCTACCATTTCGGTGCAACAAGACCAAGACCAGTAGAGCATCAGGATGGAGGTCACCGTGGATCCCAAGACAGCGTCATCGCTAGTGCCTTTGGCAGCCGAAGACCAACTTTAGTCAGGATAACTTGTACTAGATGTTCCCCTTTGAAATGGCCGTTGTTGGCGCCCTTCCTACTCAATATTTGGAAAGAGGGCCAGGGCCTCTATAAATAGAGATAGCCACCACAGTAGAGGGGGGGATTGAATCCTTTCCTACGAGAACACCACACCAGCTCAAGAACACCTCTCGCGAGGCTGTTCTTCCTCTGTACTGTTCATCATCAGCCCCTGAGGCAATCCACCACACCACACACTAGAGTAGGGTATTACAACACAACGGTGGCCCAAACCAGTATAAATCTTTTGTCCCTTGTGCTGACCATCGTTTAGCTTAGATTCTCGCGAGGCGCTTGGACGTGGATTGGTAGGGGGAAGATCTTCGCGCACACCCCAGAGTTCGAACCTCAAGGGTCTGCCAAAACCCCACATCCGACATTTGGTGCGCCAGGTAGGGGTGTGCCGGAATCTTTCTCCCGTCGTCGCGCGCTCCGCCGCCTCATCGTCTCCATGTCCTGCGACCCAACGGCCAACACCGACCACTGGGCGGCATGGCCTGCCCACACCATGCCGCCTGCCCAAGGTGACCTCAACCCCGCGCCTCAGGCAGCCCGCGCTCCGCAGAACACTGCAGGGCATGGGCGACGCGGCCAAGCATTGCCTGCCCTCACTCCGCGGCTGGTGCGATCAGCAGCAAGGGCCTCAAGCCATGCCACGTCCACAGCATCACATACCTGACGGGAGCAGGCGAACATGAAGGCTGCGCTCACGGTGGCGCGAGAACTGATGCGGTGCAGACTACAAGAAAGCAGCCACGATGTGCTGCTGGAGCGCGTCGCTGAGCTCCTGGATGCCACTGCTTCAGGGGCACCTCCGTTCTACGTCCATTTTCCACCCCGGGCCCCGGGCGGATCACACTGCGGGCCTATACGTGCCCACGCGCCCCCGGGCGCACCTCGAGGCTTCATCAACACCAGCCTGGCCATCAGCGCCGGGCGACAAGCTGCGCCGACACCACCCCTGGTAAGCGATGGCATGTGCACCACTGCCTACGGCCCGGGCGGGCCGCCGCCCTACCGCCCCCAAGATGGAGCTTCAAGCCGGACTGCATGGCGCGTGGGGCACTACGGCGAGGACTTTGGAGCGGTGACCCCGGAGGCTTATGTGCCCCACATGGTGGATCAAGAATACGCCCTGGAAGAAGACCACGGCTCGTTCCTCGGGCCAGGCTAGGAGGAGGAGGTGCCAGAAGCCAAGCCCTTTCAGGAACCTCATAGAAGCCTCGACAACCGTGCCGGCGGCAGCAGCTATCGGGTACCGCTAATTCCTCAGGAGCAAGCTTACGCTAACCATGGGTCGCATGAAGTTCAGGTCGCTGCAGCGGATGGCTGCCCCAGTGCAGCAGCCTCCCTTCCCTCAGGAGGAGGGCGCTGGGGGCTACAGGAGAGGGGCCGGGAGCCAGGCTGCTCGCCACGGCACGCGGAGCAAGGCATTCCTTAGAGGTAGGCCCTCTGCTGGGGAGGTGCTGCGAGGCCTGCCCCCGACAGAGGACTCGTGGTCGTCGGGGGAACCGCTGGCGTCCCCTTTTCCCCATTGGCGTCATCCTGGTTTCCGGTCGCCGTCAATGGTGGTCAAGGGTGGCGCAAGGCGGGGCCCTCGTCTGGCGATATGAAGCAAGGACGGTACCTGTGAAGAAGGCCAAGTGCCTATGAAGCTCGCCGCCCATGACACTCTCATGTAATAATGAGTTGGGGCTGTACACGCCCCGGAGTCTCCAGAGAGCCGCCCTCGGGCCTCGGGGGCTCCCTCCTACGCCCAGTGGCAGCACTTAGCTCCGCGCTGGTGAGAAGACATCAAAGACTAGACTAGATGCCAGACGCGGCCTTTTGCTTTTACTCCCTTTTGTGTGGTCGAGGTTTCTCGTTTCGGATCTAAGTCGAAGTTGAATTTGTGTTTGTGTATGCGGGGAGGGGCGTCTTGTCTTGTTCGCGTGCTTTCTTGTGTTCCATTTTCTGCTCAAGTTGAAGTTTGCACCAGCTGCCTTCCTCTCACGAGCCCCTCGCGAGCAGGGCAGGGCCCAGCATGTGCGCCCACCGTCTCGCGGCCGGCGCTTGCTCTCGCCAGGCTCTCGCCGCGTGGTCAAACGGGACCTCCAAGAGACCCTCGGATGGACGCTGCGAGCCCACTCGAAGCTTGCCAAGACAAAGGTAAAACCACGGCGACCAACTCATCGCGGAAATCATGACATCATACGGGCGCACATTCAGTGTCGTCCTTAATAACGCATGGACAATAATCCTTTTTACATGAGGGGCTTCCCCTCCCAAAATGCTCTTACAACCTTCAGGGCCACGCCCGAGCTTTCTCTGCGCAGGGTAAACAGCAGGGGGCGAAGGATCAATCGGACATGTCACTCACCGCATCCTCTTGAACACCTCCAGAGGGGTCGCTGGCACCGCCGTCGCTGTCTCTGGCCTCACCCCGCCGTCGTTGGCACCATCTTCACCGCTGTTCACCACATCACCTTCATCAGCAGCGACAACCACCCCGTAATCGTCAGAGGTGAAGGCTCGGACAAGTGCATCCACATTGTCCTCCACCCATCGCGCTAGGTCACCTCGAACAGCCTCGGGCACCGGGGCGATGGCGGCGTCGAAGTCGAAGAGGGGGTCGATGTTCTAGAGATGGCTGAAGACGCGGGAGAATGCCCGTGCGAGCAGGCCGCAACTCAGTTCCTCTACCAGCTGGCGAGACCTCTCAAAGCGGCTCTCCAGATGCGTCACCACGTCAGTGAAGAACCGGAGATTGCCGGCGTAGTTGGTCACATGCGGCTCCTCAGCGGCTGCCTCGCAGATGTTGCCCAAGGCCAGGTTGGCCCTTTCCCTGAGTGTTCGGAGCATGGGGCCATGCATGTGTGATGACCCGCAAGTATACGGGATAGTTGTAGCCTCTTTCGATAAGTAAGAGTGTTGAACCCAATGAGGAGCTAAAGGTAGAACAAATACTCTCTCAAGTCCTATCTGCCACTGATACGACTCTACGCACGCTTGACGTTTGCTTTAGCTAGAACAAGTATGAAACTAGAAGTACTTTGTAGGTGTTGTTGGATAGGTTTGCAAGAAACTAAAGAACACATAAATAGAAATAGGGGCTGTTTATATAAATAAACAATAAAGTAAATATAGCGATTGTGGAAAAGTGGTGGTAGGAGTTGTGAAATTGTCCCTAAGCAATTGACTACTTTATTAGACCGATAGCAAGTTTTATGTGGGAGAGGCCACTGTTAGCATGTCATCCCTGACTTGGAATTCTATGCACTTATGATTGGAACTATTAGAAAGCATCCGCAACTACTAACGTTCATTAAGGTAAAACCCAATCATAGCATTAAGATATATTGGTCCCCCTTCAATCCCGTATGCATCAATTTCTATGCTAGGTTGAAGCTTCTGTCACTCTTGCCCTCCAATACATAGTCCTATCAACATACAACTAACCCTATGGTGTGATCCACGCGCGCGCTCATATGATGGGCACCAAAGGACAGCAACATAACCACAAGAAAATTAAATCAATCATAGCAATTCATCAACCACCAATAGGACAACGAAAATCTACTCAGACATCATAGGATGGCAACACATCATTGGATAATAATATGAAGCATAAAGCACCATGTTCAAGTAGAGGGTACAACGGGTTGTGGGAGAGTGGACCGCTGTAGATAGAAGGGGGAAGGTGATGGAGATGTTGGTGAAGATGGCGGAGGTGTTGGTGAAGATCGCGATGATGATGATGGCCCCCGGCAGCGCTCCGGCGCCACCGGAAGCAAAGGGGAGAGGGCCCCCCTTCTTCTTCTTCTTCTTCTTCTTCTTCTTCTTCTTCTTCTTCTTCTTCTTCTTCCTTGACCTTCTCCCTAGATGGGAGAAGGGTTTCCCCTCTGGTCCTTGGCTCCCATGTCTTGGGAGGGCTGAGAGCCCCTCCGAGATTGGATCTATCTCTCTGTTTCTGCGTTCCCAGATTCTGCCCCTTCACCGTTTCTCTTATATCCGGAGATCTGTAACTCCGATTGAGGTGAATCTTTCGCCCAGATCTTTCTCATAAAATTAGCTTTCTTGCGGCAAAAGAAGAGCGTCAACCACCTTACAGGTGGCCCACGATGGTGCCAGGCGCGCCCAAGGGGGGTGGGCGCCCCTGTCTCGTGGCCACCTCGGGCACCGTTTCGCGTTGATTCTTCCTTTGGAAAATCCCAAATATTCCAAAATAATTATCTGTCTGTTTTTATTCCATTTGGATTCTGTTTGATATTGGGTTTCTACGAAACATAAAACATGCAACAAACAGGAACTGGCACTTGGCACTGGATTAATATGTTAGTCCCAAAAATAGTATAAAATGTTGCCAAAAGTATATGAAAGTTGAATAATATTGGCATGGAACAATCAAAAATTATAGATACGACGGAGACGTATCAGCATCCCCAAACTTAATTCCTACTCGTCCTTGAGTAGGTAAATGATAAAAAGGATAATTTTTGATGTGGAATGCTATCTAGCATAATCTTGATCATATGTCTAATCATGGCATGAATATTAAGATACGAATGATTCAAAGCAATAGTCTATAATTTGACATAAAAACAATAATACTTCGAGTGTACTAATAAAGCAATCATGTCTTTTCAAAACAACAAGGCCAAAGCAAGCTTATCCCTACAAAATCATATAGTTTGGCCATGCTTCATTTTCGTCACACAAAATGCTCCCATCTTGCACAACCCCGATGACAAGCCGAGCAATTGGTTCATACCTTTTAACGCGCTTCAGCTTTTTCAACCCTCATGCAATACATGAGCGCAAGCCATGGATATAGCACTATAGGTGGAATAGAATATGATGGTGGGTGAGGGAGTCTTGGACTAGGGGGTGTCCGGACAGCCGGACTATCATTATCCGCCGGACTCCAAGACTACGAAGATACAAGATTGAAGACTCCATCCCGTGTCCGGATGGGACTTTCCTTGGCATGGAAGGCAAGCTTGGCGATACGGATATGTAGATCTCCTACCATTGTAACCGACTCTGTGTAACCCTAGCCCTCTCCGGTGTCTTTATAAACCGGAGGGCTTTAGTCCGTAGGACAACACATACATTACAACAATCATACCATAGGCTAGCTTTAGGGTTTAGCCTCCTTGATCTCGTGGTAGATCCACTCTTGTACTACCCGTATCATCAATATTAATCAAGCAGGACGTAGGGTTTTACCTCCATCGAGAGGGTCCGAACCTGGGTAAAACATCGTGTCCCTCGTCTCCTGTTACCATCCGCCTAGACGCACAGCTCGGGACCCCCTACCCGAGATCCGCCGGTTTTGACACCGACATTGGTGCTTTCATTGAGAGTTCCTCTGTGTCGTCACCGATAGGGAGGATGCCTCCGCCCGTCTTCAAAGACGGTGTTTTCGCCGAAAGGGCCTTGGCCGCCGGCCAAACTATCCGTCTAGCTGGTTTTCTTATGACCGCCTGTCCGGCCGCCGCTTCGACAATGACCTCTCAAGTCGTCAGAAGCAATCTTCGCGTCAGCTCGAAAGCTGCCGAACAGTTGGATCCAATAGAGCTCTCGTCTGTTAATGAGCTCTTGGATCGCATCGCCGCCCTGGGAGTCGCTATAGACTACAATCAGATTGGGCTTAAAACCGATCTGAGGGAGATTAACTCTCCCCAGGCCACTCACCACGTCGCAGTGGTGGAGGAGCAATACGGCAACTCTTCGCCTATATTGAAAACTAGTCACGTCCGGATTCCCGAACCCTCCATGCCAGATTCCCACGGAGGGACGGACTTCAATCGAGCATCGAACTTAAAATCATGCATTGCTCCGGACTCGCTGGATCGTGTCCAGCAACCTAAGCTTCCGAATTCGGAAACTCCTCGGCCTTTAAGCCCCAAGATGGGCAGGGATCCGGATTTTAGTCCACCCACCCGCCCAGATATATGCGATCTATCTCTAATACGGCAAGAGCCCGCTGAAACAGTACATCACTACTGGGCCAGATTCCTCCTGGTTATGGACAGGATAAAGGACTGCCGAGAGGAAAACGCGATCTCAATCTTCTGCAATAATTGTATGGACAAGGGAATATTAAACGCCATTGATCGTCGCAAAATTACACGCTTCACCGATCTGGAGTCCATAGTACAAAAGTACTATGCGATGGAGAGTTTCCGGAAAACCGAAAATCAATTTTGGGATAATCCGGCCCCAAACCCAGTCCGCAGCAAAAGGGCGCCTTACACTCAGGCCCCAGATGCAAAAACAAAAAAACAAAAACCCTATAAGGAAAACGGAACCGTACTAGAGGGATGGCTCAATGGACCCTGTAAGCTTCATAGTACAGAGGGAGCCGTCCCAACACATAGCCTTCGAGCATGTTGGATATTACGGCAGGTGGCCAAAAGTGGCGAGGAGCTTGTAGCCCCGCAAAACCACTCCAACAATACCGGTACGGTATCAACAGTCTTCGAGACTTTCGCATCAAACAATATGCGTAAGCGAACAATCCGCGGACTCGCCGAAGTCTACCAAGTAGCAACATCAAATCCATGGAGCGACACAACTATCACCTTCAACGCCAGCGACGAGCCTAAATTCCGAACAGCCAGAGCACCAGCTGCACTGGTGCTTAGTCCCATAGTGGACAGCTTTCGACTGACAAAAGTCCTCATGGATGGCGGCAGCGGACTAAACCTCATTTACGAGGAAACTCTGCGGAAAATGGAAATCGATTGGAGCCGTATAGAGCGAAGCAACACAACCTTCAGAGGAATAATCCCTAGCCGGGAAGTGCGCTGCACCGGAAAAATCACACTCGATGTGGTGTTCGGTACGCCGGACAATTACAGATCCGAAGAAGTCACGTTCCAAGTGGCCCCGTTCAACAGCGGATATCACGCTATATTAGGACGAGAGGCATTCACAATTTTTCAAGTAGTACCTCATTACGGGTACATGAAGCTCAAAATGCCTGGGCCCGGCGGGATAATCACTCTAGCTAGTGATCCGGACATAGCACTCCGCGCCAAGAACAAGACAGCCGCACTAGCCCTAGAGGCACTCTCCGAAGCCTTAGCAGCAGAAGAACTCACCGCGCTGCGCTCTACGATGAACAGGGACGATGTGATACTCGATAAAAGATCCAAGTCCACCTCCTTCAAACCAGCAGATGAAATAATAAAATTCCAGGTCCATCCAATGGACCCAACAAAGACGGCCTCCATTGGGGCACAATTGAACCCCGAAGTAGACGCCGCACTGCGTGATTTCCTTCGGGAAAATTGGGACATCTTCGCCTGGCATCCTTCGGACATGCCCGGAATCCCACGCAGGTTGGCAGAATATAGCCTAAATATCTTAAAAGGATTCAAGCCAGTCAAACAGGCTCTTCGACGATTTTCCGAACCCAAAAGACAGGCAATGGGAGAAGAGCTAGCCAAACTATTGGAAGCCGGATTCATCAGAGATATCAAACATCCGGATTGGCTAGCAAATCTGGTAATGGTACCAAAGAAGGACAAATCCTGGCGCCTTTGTGTCGATTTTAAGGACCTCAATAAGGCTTGCCCAAAGGATCCCTTCCCTCTCCCCCGCATCGACCAAATTATCGATGCTACCGTAGGGCACAATTCATTGTGTTTCCTCGACGCATACTCTGTCTACCATCAAATCAAGATGGTGGAAGCAGACCAAGCCGCAACGGCATTCATCACCCCTTACGGACCATTCTGCTTCAACACGATGCCCTTCGGACTTAAAAACACCGGCGCAACATATCAGCGCATGATTCAAACATGTCTGGCTACCCAGGCCGGCAAAAACAGTCGAGGCATACGTAGACGACGTAGTCGTCAAAACAAAACACGTCGAAACTCTAGTAGACGATTTGAGGCTCACATTCGACAACCTCAGAGCATATGACATCAAGCTGAATCCGGAAAAATGCGTTTTCGGCGTACCAGCCGGAAAGCTGCTAGGCTTCATTGTATCCGGTAGAGGAATTGAAGCAAACCCGGCTGAAATCCGAGCTCTGTCACAGTTGGATATTCCAAAAGACCTCAAACAGATACAAAAATTAACAGGATGCATGGCAGCTCTAAGCCGCTTTATCTCCCGTCTAGGAGAAAAGGCGTTGCCCCTCTATCGCCTCCTCAGGCGCACCGAACACTTCGAGTGGACGAATGCTGCCACTGCCGGACTCGAAGAAATAAAGGCCATATTGGCAACAAATCCGGTCCTGGCTGCGCCCAATCTGGGCGAGCCAATGTTGTTATACATCGCAGCAACGCATCAAGTTGTAAGCGCGGTCCTCGTCGTCGAACGAGAGACAGAAGGGCACAAATTCCCTCTTCAAAAACCAGTGTATTATGTATCCACTGTGTTAACCCCCTGCAAGTCCCGTTACCCGCACTATCAGAAGATAGCATATGCGGTGTTCATGGCGTCCCGGAAGCTCCGGCACTACTTTCAAGAGTGTTCGATAACAGTGGCCTCTGAAGTACCACTCAATGACATTATAAATAACCGCGACGCAACGGGCAGGATTGCAAAATGGGCCATTGAGCTCTTACCATTCGATATAACTTACAAACCTCGGCGAGCTATAAAGTCACAAGTTTTGGCTGACTTCGTCGCTGAATGGACCGAAGCCGAACTCCCTAAAGAGTACGGCGCATACTCCAATTGGGTTATGCATTTTGACTGCTCTAAAATGTTGGCCGGACTGGGGGCTGGCGTCGTATTGACGTCCCCAACCGGGGACACAGTCCAGTACGTACTTCAAATAATGTACATGGACTCCAACAACGCAGCCGAATACGAGGCCCTATTACATGGTCTCCGGATGGCAGTCTCCATGGGTATTCAACGCCTAGAGGTGCGCGGGGATTCAAACCTTGCAATATCCCAAATAAATGGAGACTTTGACGCCAAGGATCCAAAAATGGGAGCATATCGCAACGCTGTCCTAAAAATGTTAGCTCGGTTTGAAGGACTCGAATTCCATCACATAGCCCGAGATAATAACCAAGCAGCCGACGTACTGGCATGCATCGGTGCGAAACGTGATGCTGTCCCTCCAAATATCTTCCTGGAATGGCTCTTCAAGCCATCCGTACTATGGGAAGAGGAGCCCGGAAGTGACAAACCGGAAAAAACCGCGCCAATCGGCGATTCAGCCGATGACATAACACCTTCAGCCCACGACATAATGGCAGTAATCACCCCGTGGACAGAACCATTCCTAGCCTACTTGCTTAGGCAGGAACTTCCCGAAGACCAAAACGAGGCCCGCTGCATAGTCCGGCGGTCGAAAGCCTACAAGGTCCATGAGGGAGAACTTTATAAGAAAAGCACAACCGGAGTCCTTCAAAGGTGTATCTCCGAAGAGGAAGGGCGAAACCTCCTGGCTGAAATTCATGCCGGACTAGGCGGACACCACGCAGCAGCCCGGGCCCTTGTAGGAAAGGCATTCCGTACAGGATTTTATTGGCCGATGGCCCAGGCAGATGCCCAGGACTTAGTCCAGAGATACGTTGGTTGCCAGCTCTTTGCTAATCAGAGCCATATGCCGCCCACCGCCCTCAAAACTATACCCATTACCTGGCCGTTCGCGGTCTGGGGGCTTGATATGGTTGGACCCCTTAAAGGGGGAACCCACAAGCAAAGGTACCTATTGGTCATGGTGGATAAATTCACCAAATGGATAGAGGCCAAACCGGTCAAAACGGCAGAGTCCGGACCAGTGATAGACTTTATATCCGGGGTAGTACACCGTTACGGAGTCCCCCACAGCATCATCACCAACAACGGCACGAACTTCACAGCCGACGAGGTTAAGTCATGGTGCAAAAATATGGGCATCAAGCTCGACTACGCTTCAGTTTATCACCCTCAAACCAACGGTCAAGTGGAACGAGCAAATGGTCTAATAATGAGCGGCATTAAACCCAGACTAGTGCGCTCACTTACTAAATCCGACACGCAATGGGTCGAGGAGCTCGACTTCGTACTCTGGGGGCTGCGGACAACGCCTAACCGTACTACCGGATTCACACAATTTTTTATGGTCTACGGCGCAGAGGCAGTCCTGCCCTGCGACATTATTCATGACTCACATCGAGTGCGCATGTATGAAGAAAGAGAGGCCGAGTTGGATCGGCAGGACAACTTGGACACATTGGAGGAAGAACGCGACGTCGCCAAGGCTTGTTCCGCATTCTATCAGCAGCAGGCCCGAAGATATCAAAGTAGAGAAGTACGGGCCAAGACTTATAACGTTGGTGAACTAGTTCTACGCCTGCCGGACAAGAAAAAGGACAAGCTCAAGCCCAAATGGGAGGGCCCCTTCATTATCGATCAAGTCCTGACCGGCGGAGTGTACCGTCTACGAAATGCGTCGGACAATTGACTCGAGCCGAACCCATGGAACGCATCCCGCCTCCGAAGATTCTATGCCTAGCGCCAGACTAAGAGTTCGTCCCCTTCCCCCGTCCAAACTTTTACATTTCGGATGTCTTTTGTTTCTCTTTTCATAACTTTTTTATTCAAAAGCCCTTAAGGGCCTACTTTCGCATTTTTTGCATACACGTGATGTGCTATCCGCACTCATTATTCCTGGGGGCTTCTTTTACAGAAGCTCAATTATAAGGGTTTCATACCCAGCACATGTGTCAAGCTTCCACATGTACCTTTTACTCACCATTATATGCATCCATATGACTTAAGTTTTGGCCAAGCTGGGTTGCCTGGCTCCTGTGCTTACCCCTACGTTCCCGATTGTTCGGCTAGGAGGTAAAGGGAGCACCTCTGCAATTGTTACTGCCGGGTCAGCCGGATGTGTACCTCAGACTGGGTGAAGCCGAAAGCTAGCATTCTTAATGGAATATTCAGTCAGTGACTTAAAAGATGACTTTTTACCTATTTATTTACCCGCCCCCAGATGTTTTTCTGCTTTCTTTGCAGTCCGGACATGCACTTTAGGGCATGCCTCCTAGGGAAAGGAACCCTTAACGGAACTATTCTCCCTGGAAGATGTTTCTTACTAACCATGTAATATAACATAACTAGTTGGGCACTTGTCTGATAAAGCACTGATGACCCCTACGCCTGGTCTCCATGCATACCACAGTTGTTTCTTAACCAAAGAGGTATTCGGACACACTCCGGACTCTAGGGTCCCGAGGTTGAAGCGAAAAGGTCGGCAAAGACAAACGATCTACAATCCGGCTCGAAGGCATTTCACATGTCACTTTAAAGGAAAACATACATTGTCAAATTACTGATTGTATTCCTCCTCAATCCCATCTAACAGGCTGTCTAACTTACAGTCCCGTTGGGAAAATTTAGCAGCCAACTCTACTTGGCTGTATACTAAACTCACAGGGATCTCCTTCCCATTGGGCTCCACCGGTCCAACTTCGGCCATGTGGTTGGGATCCGCCTTCTTGTAACGCGTCTTCACCATGGCCCAAGCCTCCCTGGCACCTTGACGGCAAGCCAAAATCTTCCATAAATGGAAGCGCTGCCGCACTCCCCGAAGCTTCTCCGCAAGCTCCCCAAGGCCCTCGGGTAGGGAGAGGGCTGGCCATAAAGCCTGGACGACGCCGCTCATTGCCTGCCGAACTCGTTCGAGCAGTTGCAACAGCTCGGGAAGTTGATCACCCGTTGATATGGGCATCTCCTCCGCAGGGCGACCTGTGAGTATACCTACAAGACATATTATGTCAATTGACTTCCTCGCCGAACTCTTCTTTTCAAAAGAGTCCGCTTAAGCACTTACTATAAATGCCGCGACGAAGCCGCTCATTCTCCTTAACGGAGCCGGACAGCCCGGCACGAGCGCCTTTCAGCTCTTCTCCGAGCTTGACGTTGGCATCCGGGAGTTTATTCCTTTCTTGCTGCACCCTATTCAGCACACTCTCGCCGGCCTTTAGCTAGCGCAGTAATCCTTGCCTGTCCGGATCTTGTCCGGCGGCACCTGCAATGTCACTATTAGACTTGCGCACACGCCGCACAGCGCTTATATTTATTAATAAAAATGTGTTACCAGGAGGGGTCTCTGCGTCTCCTCCTCCGGCAGCAAGTGCGGCCTCAAGTTGGGCCTTGCATTCTTGCAGCTCCTGAGACAGCTGGGCATTCTTCTCGGTAAGAGCCTGCGTTTCACATGATCCTTAAATCAGTTAACGTAACTACTTTACGTCTCGGGGGCTACTGTTATATATAACCATTAAAATTCCCTTACCCGTATGTCTTTCACATACTGCTCCGTGGCTCTGGTAAAACCATCTTGAGCGGCACGGAGATGTGCGTCCCCTGCGTTAAAGGCGTCCAAGGCTTTAGGGGAGAAGCACGCTTCACGAAATATTGTCCGGCGGCGCCTATGGTTCATGGCGCTCTCCACCTCAGACTTGGTGGCGGACAGTCTGTCGGTGTCCTCCGTTGGAGAAGGATCCGGCCCGCGTCTTGCGCTTGCCTCCCCCTCTAGGCCGGGCACTGGAGCCTGGCCGGTGTGGGTTGGATCAGCAACTTCTGCGCCTGCAGTCCGGCGAGCGTTTTTTCTCCTATAAAGATCATGAGCACTCAGACGCTTCCTAGGAACGTTGCTCTGAAAATTCAAATATGAGCTATACCTTTGCGGCGACGTTTCCGTCCGCACCGCGCTCCTTTTCCGCCTGTTGGTCTGGACTGACCTCTGTTGGCCGGCCGCTGCGGGCTCGGCTTCCTGCCGTGAAGGCGCTTCCTGTAAAATACCATCGTTCGCGAAGGTTAGAAATGGGCAAGGAAGAGATAATGGTGTCCGGACCTCGGTCGCAGTCACCTGGGAAGCCGGATACAGTCCGGGGTAGTCCGCTATAATGGCGATCAAAGCATTATCCATGCTGAGCTGGTGAAATACCCCGTCGATCAGCTCCACCTCAATGTCCGGATCCTCTTCGGAGGCCGGATCCAGGGATCTTTCTGGATCCTCGGGTTGTGGAGCGGGACTTACCATGTCCTCCACAGTCCGGCGTAGATCCTGCGCCGAAGACATAATGTAAAGAAGCTTAAACTTCGAGAGCATGGGTTGAGCCTTTAAAGGTGTTCGCTTACCCATCCTCTAGGGTTGTTCAGGGAAAACCCATTCAAAGGGTTCGTTCGAAGGAAGTCCTCCTTTTCCCCCTTGTACAGGCTGGAAAGGATCTCCACCAGATCCTCGGTCGAATCCGGCCCTTTGCGGCCATGACGGGTGGCATCGTCCTCCCCGTTGAAATCCCACATGGGGTGGCCTCTGTATTGCAATGGCTGTACCCCCCGCGTGATGCATGTCATCATGACTCCAATCATGGTCAACCCGGAATGGGCCAGTAATCTTATTCGGCCCATCAAGTAATGGACGCTCTTGTCTTTCTCCAATCGGGGGCTCCGTGGGCGCCAGCTGAGGCGTTTCTTCAGAGGAGCGGCACTAAACTCTGGGAGGCCAATCCGGACTGGGTCCGGCAGCGGAGCGTCTCCTATGTAAAACCACTCTGAAGGCCAGTCTTCGGACGCCTTCTTGGGAGTACCGGATGGGTATCCGGTCCCGGCGATGCGCCATATTTCGGCGCCGCCCACTTGATATATGGACCCCTCATGAGAACGGGGTACGAGGCAGAACAGCCTCTTCCACAATGCAAAATGGGGCTCAATGCCCAGGAATAGCTCGCAAAGAGTTACGTAGCCCGCGATATGCAGGACAGAGGCGGGCGTGAGGTGGTGGAGCTGGAGTCCGTAGAACTCCAGGAGCCCGCGGAGGAACGGATGTATCGGGAATCCGAGTCCCCTTATCAAATAAGGGACGAAGCATACTCGCTCCCCTTTATTGGGGCTCGGGGTAGCCTCCGCTTGCCTCCCACCTTGATAAGTGACCAGCCCGGCTCGAACCGGGACCATGAAGGCCGAAGGGAGATATCCTCCCGCTTGGAGCTTCACTAGCTCGTTGTGCGGAACAGAGCACCTCCTCCAATCCCCCGGCGGTGGGCTGGGAGCGCGTGAAGAAGAGCCGCGTCGACGGTCCATGATGGAATGGATTTTTAGGTCAAAGGCGCTCCGATGAAGTATTCGCGGGAGGAAGATGGTGTGGTTTGGATCTGGATTTTTGCCTCTTTTGTAGGCGGATGACTCGCACAACTGGGGGGGTGAAACGTATAAGGCACCCTGGCTTTTCGCATTCATGCGACGCGTGGAAAAAGACCATTATTGGGCGTAGAAGCCAAGAAGCACAGTATTTATGATGAAGCCGAACACTGTTCGGCAGGTACATGGAACTTGAAGGGAGAACCCGCCTTGCAATGCCGAAGACTATATACACACTGGACTTATCGTCATTGAAGCCTGGTTCGGGGGCTACTGAGGGAGTCCTGGACTAGGGGGTGTCCGGACAGCCGGACTATCATTATCCGCCGGACTCCAAGACTACGAAGATACAAGATTGAAGACTCCGTCCCGTGTCCGGATGGGACTTTCCTTGGCATGGAAGGCAAGCTTGGCGATACGGATATGTAGATCTCCTACCATTGTAACCGACTCTGTGTAACCCTAGCCCTCTCCGGTGTCTATATAAACCGGAGGGCTTTAGTCCGTAGGATAACACATACATTACAACAATCATACCATAGGCTAGCTTTAGGGTTTAGCCTCCTTGATCTCGTGGTAGATCCACTCTTGTACTACCCATATCATCAATACTAATCAAGCAGGACGTAGGGTTTTACCTCCATCGAGAGGGCCCGAACCTGGGTAAAACATCGTGTCCCTCGTCTCCTGTTACCATCCGCCTAGACGCACAGTTCGGGACCCCCTACCCGAGATCCGCCGGTTTTGACACCGACAGTGGGGGTTTATATGGAGAAGACAAAAAAGGGAGAAAGTCTCACATCGACGCGGCTAATCAACGGGCTATGGAGATGCCCATCAATTGATGTCAATGCGAGGAGTAGGGATTGCCATGCAACGGATGCACTAGAGCTATAAGTGTATGAAAGCTCAACAAAAGAAACTAAGTGGGTGTGCATCCAACTTGCTTGCTCATGAAGACCTAGGGAATTTGAGGAAGCCCATCGTTGGAATATACAAGCCAAGTTCTATCATGAAAATTCCACTAGTATATGAAAGTGACAATATAGGAGACTCTCTGTATGAAGAACATGGTGCTACTCTGGAGCACAAGTGTGGTAAAAGGATAGTAACATTGCCCCTTTTCTTTTTTTTTCTTTTTTTGGGTGGGCTTCTTTGGTCTCCTTTTTTAGGCTTCTTTGGCCTTTCCTTTTTTTCTTTTTTTTCATGGGGCAATGCTCTATAATGATGATCATCACACTTTTATTTACTTACAACTCAATATTACAACTCGATACTAGAACAAAGATATGACTCTATATGAATGCTTTCGGCGGTGTACCGGGATGTGCAATGATCTAGCGTAGCAATGACATCAAAAAACGGACAAGCCATGAAAACATCATGCTAGCTATCTTACGATCATGCAAAGCAATATGACAATAAATGCTCAAGTCATGTATATGATGATGATGGAAGTTGCATGGCAATATATCTCGGAATGGCTATGGAAATGCCATGATAGGTAGGTATGGTGGATGTTTTGAGGAATATATAAGGAGGCTTATGTGTGGTAGAGCGTATCGTATGACGGGGTTTGGATGCACCGGCGAAGTTTGCACCAACTCTCAAGGTGAGAAAGGGCAATGCGCGGTACCAAAGAGGCTAGCAATGATGGAAATGTAAAAGTGCGTATAATCCATGGACTCACATTAGTCATAAAGAACTCATATACTTATTGAAAAAGTTTATTAGCCCTCGAAGCAAAGTACTACTACCACTCATAAGGAAGACAATCAAAGAAACACCCCATGCTTCAAATTTGTCACACAATGGTTACCATACGTGCATGCTACGGGACTTGCAAACCTCAACACAAGTGTCTCTATAATCCACCACCACCGACTAGCATGACTCTAATATCACCATCTTTATATTGCAAAACTATTGCAAGGAATCAAACATATCATATTCAACGATCTACAAGTTTATGTAGGATTTTATGACTAACCATGTGAATGACCAATTCCTGTCATCTCTCTAAATAGATATAAGTGAAGAAAGAGATTTTAATTCTTTCTACAAAAGATATGCCCACTCTCTAACAAATATAAGTGAAGAAAAAGAGCATTCTACAAATGGCGGTTTTCTATGTGAAGAGAAACATGCAATCCAGACTTCAAATGATATAAGTGAAGCACATGAAGCATTCTATAAAGCCATACTCAAAAGATTTAAGTGAAGTGAAATGAGAATTCTATAAATCAACCAAGGACTATCTCATACCAGCATGGTGCATAAAAGAAAAGTGAAAACTAAATGCAAAAGACGCTCCAAGGTTGCACATATCACATGAACGAAACGAATACGAAAACATACCGATACTTGTTGAAGAAAGAGGGGATGCCTTCCAGGGCATCCCCAAGCTTAGACACTTGAGTCTCCTTGAATATTTACTTGGAGTGCCTCGGGCATCCCCAAGCTTGAGCTCTTGCCTCTCTTCCTTTTCCCCATATCGAGACATCCTCGATTAGACACCTCATCCACACAAAACTTCAACAAAAAACTCGGTAAGATCCGTTAGTATAATAAAGCAAATCACTACTCTAAGTACTGTAGCAAACCAATTCATATTTTGTTTTTGCATTGTGTCTACTGTAATATACTTTTTTCATGGCTTAATCCACTGATATAAATTGATAGTTTCCTCAAAACAAGCAAACTATGCATCAAAAACAGAATCTGTCAAAAACAGAACAGTATGTAGCAATCTGAACATTCACCATACTTCTGGTACCCCAAAAATTCTACCAAACTTACGAAAAATAAAAAATTTGTACAGCAAGACAGTGCAAAAAGAATCAGAACCGTTTGACGTTCCAGTTAAAAATGTAAAATCGCGCACTACAGACAAAGTTTCTGTCCTGTACCGTACAAACCAACAAGCATTGTAAACATCCTAAAGGCAAACCTTGGCACATTATTTTTATAATACAATGGAATTGTAAAAGGGGATAATTATTTTTAATGAAAATTTTCTGTAATTAAGATTCACAAAGTTTTTGTGAGCATGAACAAAGTTCAAGGAGCTCTCCAACTTCAACAATGCTTGTCTTTCTCACTTTCACTTTCCTTTTTGAAAAGTTTTAGGTTCCCCTCTTTATTTTTTTGTTTTCAAACTATATAAAAGAACTCAACAGAAATAAATGACTCTCTAAAACTTCCAGGTTGTTTCCCTGGCAGCGTTTTCTTTAAAGCCATTAAGCTAGGCATATAGTGCTCAAGTAATGAATCCACCCGGATCCCAAGGTATATCAAAGCCAATTTTAATTAACAATGATTTGTAATTTAGTAGTGAGCACAAGGTAACATATATCATGCAACAGCGAAGTCTAACTCTCTTCCTATGCATCGGCATGTCATAAAAGAACAATTCATGCGCACATAGTAAAGGCCAATGCATAATATAAGCAGTTTCTTGCAATTTTATCGTGTTGGAAACATAGAGAGGTGGAGATATAGTTCCACTCTCATAATAATTGCAAGTAGGAGCACCAAGCACATGCATATTACATTCATCAAAATTATCATGTGCAATGGTAAAAGGCAACCCATCAATATAATCCTTAATAAGCACAAACTTCTCCTATATAGTGTAGTCCGGAGAATTTAAAAAGATAATTGGACTATCATGCGTGGGTGCAATAACAACAATTTCATGTTTAACATAAGGAACTATAGCAAGTTCATCTTCATAAGCATAATTCATATTGGCATCTTGGCCACAAGCATAGCAAGCATCATCAAAAAGAGATACTTCAAGAGAATCCACGGGATCATAACAATCATCATAGCAATCATCCTTCAGTAAGCACGAAGGGGAACTAAACAATGTATGAGTTGAAGAGTTACTCTCATTAGAAGGTGGGCACGGGTGATCAATCCGCTCTTCCTCCTTTTGTTCTTCGCTCTCCTCATCATCTTTTTCATCCAATGAGCTCACAGTTTCATCAATTTCTTCTTCCATAGCTTCTTGCAAAATATTAATCTCTTCTTGGACAGCGGAGACTTTCTCAATAAATGCATTAATATTGTAATTGTATTCATAATTGTCATAGCAATATTTCAATATAGCAAAATTTTCAGGCCTATAAACATCATCATCTAAAGCTTCATACTTTTCAAACAAAGACTCAATTTCATAAGCAGCCTGAAAAGCAACAAATTCTTCAATTCGTTCAACATCATAGTAATCATATATACCATTAGCATAAGAAGGTTTCATTATCATTAAATTTGCATGAAAAGGGAAGGTGTGGAGCCTTCATCCTAGAGCAACAATTATAATCATATCTCAAGCATTGATCCCGAGCATACCAGCGCAACATAGAAATTTGATCCCATAATAGTTTCCCTTTTTGTGTCAAGCGATAATCCCTAAAGTATTCACGTTGATCCAACATTACTCCCATAACATAGTAGAATGGGGTTTTCTCAGGATTATTAAAGTAGTACATAATATCTTTCACATAACGATCATCCAGTGTTTTAGGAGGTTCCCCATCTCCATGAGCAGCAAGTACACCTAATTTTTTGGTATTTCGTGTTCCATATCCATAACTAATGATAAAGAACAACTAAGAACAACAAATAAAAATTACTTAGTGATAAAGCAAACAAGCACACACGAGAATATTCACCCCACGCTATGACTCCCCGACAACGGTGCTAGAAAAAGGTCTTGATGACCCGCAAGTATACGGGATAGTTGTAGCCTCTTTCGATAAGTAAGAGTGTCGAATCCAATGAGGAGCTAAAGGTAGAACAAATACTCTCTCAAGTCCTATCTGCCACTGATACGACTCTACGCACGCTTGACGTTCACTTTACCTAGAACAAGTATGAAACTAGAAGTACTTTGTAGGTGTTGTTGGATAGGTTTGCAAGAAAGTAAAGAATGCGTAAATAGAAAATAGGGGCTGTTTAGATAAATAAACAATAAAGTAAATATAGCGAGTGTGGAAAAGTGGTGGTAGGAGTTGTGAAATTATCCCTAAGCAATTGACTACTTTACTAGACCGATAGCAAGTTTTATGTGGGAGAGGCCACGGCTAGCATGTCATCCCTGACTTGGAATTCTACACTTATGATTGGAACTATTAGCAAGCATATGCAACTACTAACGTTCATTAAGGTAAAACCCAACCATAGCATTAAGATATATTGGTCCCCCTTCAATCCCGTATGCATCAATTTCTATGCTAGGTTGAAGCTTCTGTCACTCTTGCCCTCCAATACATAGTCCTATCAACATACAACTAACCCTATGGTGTGATCCACGCGCGCGCTCATATGATGGGCACCAAAGGACAACAACATAAACACAAGCAAATTAAATCAATCATAGCAATTCATCAACCACCAATAGGACAACGAAAATCTACTCAGACATCATAGGATGGCAACACATCATTGGATAATATTATGAAGCATACAGCACCATGTTCAAGTAGAGGGTACAATGGGTTGCGGGAGAGTGGACCGCTGTAGATAGAAGGGGGAAGGTGATGGAGATGTTGGTGAAGATGGCAGAGGTGTTGGTGAAGATCGCGGTGATGATGATGGCCCCCGGCAGCGCTCCGGCGCCACCGGAAGCAAGGGGGAGAGGGCCCCCCTTCGTCTTCTTCTTCCTTGACCTTCTCCCTAGATGGGAGAAGGGTTTCCCCTCTGGTCCTTGGCTCCCATGGCTTGGGAGGGGCGAGAGCCCCTCCGAGATTGGATCTATCTCTCTGTTTCTGCGTTCCCAGATTCTGCCCCTTCACCGTTTCTTTTATATCCGGAGATCCGTAACTCCAATTGGGGTGAATGTCTCGCCCAGATATTTCTCATAAAATTAGCTTTCTTGCGGCAAAAGAAGAGCGTCAATCGCCTTACGGGTGGCCCATGAGGGTGCCAGGCGCGCCCGCGCGGGGGGGGGGGGGGGGGGGGGGTGGGCGCTCCCCCTGTCTCGTGGCCACGTCGGGCATCGTTTCACGTTGATTCTTCCTCTGGAAAATCCCAAATATTCCAAAATAATTCTCCGTCCGTTTTTATCCCGTTTGGATTCCGTTTGATATTGGGTTTCTGCGAAACATAAAACATGCAACAAATAGGAACTGGTACTGGGCACTGGATCAATATGTTAGTCCCAAAAATAGTATAAAAATTTGCCAAAAGTATATGAAAGTTGAAAAATATTGGCATGGAACAATCAAAGATTATAGATACGATGGAGATGTATCATTGTGCTCCAGTGTCTGCTGCTGGCGAATCTCATCCTCGTTCTGCTATGCAACGGCTTCGGCATCATCGACCCGCTGTTGAAGAAGAAGCAACTCGGCGCGGGAGGAGGCCAGCTCAGCCTGCACCGTGCCTAGGGCGGCTGCAGTGGCCTCAGCTTGCTGCGTGGCTTTAGTCAGCCTGGTTCTGAGAGCAGCAGTCCTGCCTGTGGCTTTGGCCTTAATCAGCTCCAGCCTCTCTTCATACTCGCGCTCAAGACCCGCACGAGCTTTCGCCACGCGGCGGTTGATCTCTTCTTGGATCCGGGCCTCTTGCGCACCGATGTCGTCCTCCGCCTAGGTGACCTGGCGCTCCCTTGCCTCCAACCACTCAAGGTCAAGGTTGCACTCGGCAGCCTCCAGTGTCAGCGCTTCCTCGCGTCTCTGGAGCTCCTCCTCTTCGGCGGGCGCCCCTTTCAGCGACGCAAGGGCAGCTCGGCGCAACTCCACTTGCTGCTCCAGAGAATTGCACCAGTTTTGGAGCTCCCACGCGCGCTCCTCCGCAGCTTCGCGTCGCCGATCTGCCTCCTGAGCCTCTGCAATGGCTCGGGAGCAGGCCTCCCGCGAGGCCACCAGAGATGCCTCGGCCTTGGCATTGTCGAGATCACGCTGGTGGCGCGCGAGACCAACAGCCGCCTTCAGCTTGCGTCGCTCCTCGATCAGCCTCAGGCCTTCAGCTTCAAGACGCGCGTCCTCGCCCGCAAGCTCTGCACCAAGCTGGCTCACTGCATCTGTCGCCTTCTGGAAGAACTCTCGGCGGACAGCGCTGCACTCCCGCACATGCCTGAGCATGTCGTCAACGTCATCCTCCGCCATCGGCGCTGGCGGAGGACCCTGGAGTGGCTCGCTCCCTCTTGGCAGGGGGCTGGGGGCTGGTGCCCCCACGATCGCCGGACAGGCCCCACAAGGGACCCAGCCCGGCGTCGATCCACCCCCTGAGGAGGAACCGAAGATCGGCTTCAACCACTCGCCGCCTATGATCAGTGAAGGATCCCGAGGCAAGCTGGTTCTGCCCAGGGAGAGCTCGCAAAGGAAGAGCGGCATGCCCACGGGCTCAAGGCGCGCCGCGGGTCGGCCTACCTCTCCAGCTGAACTCGCGCCAAGGGTAGCGCACATGCTCGGGGCGATCAAGGTCGGCGGTGAAGGTGAAGCCTAAGGAAGCGGCTCCTTGGCTGGCTCCACGGGCTCGACAGGAGGGATCCTGACAGGCCACGGTCAGCGAAGGGAACGACAAACAAGGAACTATAAGAAGGAGGGACTTACTCGTCCACGGCGAAGTACTTCCTGTGCTTCAATGAGTGGCACGGGCGATCATCACCACCTGAAGCCTCCTTCCTCTTGTGGAGGGCCTCGAAATCTATGCGGAACTGGCCCAATCTCTCAACGTGAGGGCCGGCGCGCGACATAGGAGCAGAAGCATCAGGACAACCTACATAAAGGGCGCCAGTCTGAGAGGAGCGATCAGGTGCCGCCTCTTGGTGGCCTGCCGAGGCCTCGGGGGCTTCAGCCTCAGGAGCCGCAGCTCACGCCCCCTCATTAGTCACCACCTCGAGATGGGCTCCATAAGCTCCGGAGGATGATGCCTCGGGAGCCCCGCGTGACATCGGCACCTCAACGCCAGGCCCCCCAGCCCCTGCCGATGCTTGCCTCCCTGCATCGACTCCTGAGGCAGGACCGGCGCGGTCGACAGGGGGAGGAGCCACGGCAACCGGATTCTCGCGGGGCCCCACAAGGCCAGCTGGGTGCAGCCCCCATTCGTCAAAGCGGGGCATCTGCCTCACGAACTCGACCCTGTTTGAGCAGAGATACAAGAGGGCGCCCCCATGTCGGACGCTGCCTGGAGAGGGGTCGCCAGTCAGGACTCTCAGCGCCTTCCTCAGCATTTCAGGCGCAAGATCCCCTTCCTGGAGCCTCATGCGGTCCTGACGCCCGGAAAAAGCCCACATCGGACGGGAATGGCGCTGGAGAGGAGCAATGAAGCGCTGGAGGAACTACTTTACCACCTGAGGTGCCATCACGCCAAGCGTCCTCAACCTCTCGAAGCGATGCCAGGCAAAAACAAGCTGGGGGCTCGTGAGCTCCTTGTGACCCCAGCCGAGATTGGGAATAGCAGGCAATGTCGGATGTGCGAGCATGGGGCTGGGCACCCCAACGTCCACATATAGCCATCGCTCCCAGAACCCACTCGCAGAAGATGGGAGACCAAAATCGATCCCCAAGATGGCCGTCTCCGGCACGGCCTGAAAGCTCACGCATACCGAGCATTGGGAAGGGTCAGTTAGGCGCAGAGAGAAGAAATGGTGCAAAAGAGCAACGGAAGGAGGAATCTCTACCATGGCCTCGCAGACAAAGGCGAAGAAAGCAAGAAGAGTAATGGATTAGGGACCGAGGTGCATCATATGGATCTGGTAATGGGAAAGCACCGCATTGAATAAAGTAGAGAAGGGGGGAACCAGGCCCGCCCACAGCGCGTCGACAAAGAATCGGACCTTCGTGACGATCTTGTCGAAGGAGGCATGGTACACAGGCTAGGCCATCGTCCACCCGCACTCGTTGAAGCTGGATGCAAGGGCAGAGCAGATCTTGTCCAAGGCTTCCAGATTGAGTATGAGCGACTGGTCGACGGCGGGAGCAGCTGCAGGAGGCGAGTTGGACGAAGGCGCAGGTTTCTTCCCCTTTTCCTTTTTCATTGGTGCCATGGCAATGGAAAGGGGGAAGAACTCAAGATGGATTGGAGGCGGAAGCAGAGGCTCAAGGAGGAAAGGGGAACAAGAAGCGCGCGGGTAGCAAGGGGAGAATAACTGTGTACAAGTCTCGTGGCCGCCTAGCTAGGCACATAATGAGGGAGCGTGGGGAAGCGGAGACGCCCATGTCCAATCAACCGCCACACGGCACCCAAGGCCGCAAGCTGGTGGGGCCCGTGGCACTCCGCACTTGCCCCTTCGCTTCTCTGCTAAGCCAAGTCCGAGCGCGCCTTGGGCCCAGGGGCTACTGTCGGTGTTCTGGGAATGTGGGTCCCCAGACTTGCCTGCCTACGACCTGCAGCGTGGCTCAAGCGGTGGCCCAGTACGGCCCATCTTCATCAATGCAAACTCAAGAACCTCGCAAGGGGCCAAGCATCATGGGGCGGACGACGCAAGGCTTCCTCAGGAGCGGCCTCGCCAGGCAGTCTCGCGAGGAGGCGGAGAGATCAAGGCAAGGGTACCTCGCGAGGTGCTCGTGACGCAAGCCGTGACGATCGAGACCAGGCGGGCGCCGGCCTGTGCAGTGTTCTTGTTTCCTCTTTGTTGCAAAGGGGGCAAGCACAGGCGCGGAGTACCGAGGCATCAGGCAAAGGCTACCATTTCGGTGCAACGAGACCAAGACCAGCAGAGCGGCAGGATGGAGCACCGTGGAGCCCAAGACGGCATCATCGCCAGTGCCTTTGGCAGCCGAAGACCAACTTTAGTCAGGATAACTTGTACTAGACGTTCCCCTTCAACATGGCCCTTGTTGGCGCCCTTCCCGCTCAATATTTGGGAAGAGGGCCAGGGCCTCTATAAATAGAGATAGCCACCACAGTAGAGGGGGGGATCGAATCCTTTCCTACGAGAACACCACACTAGCTCAAGAACACCTCTCGTGAGACTGTTCTTCCTCTGTACTGTTCATCATTAGCCCCTGAGGCAATCCACCACACCGCACACCGGAGTAGGGTATTACACCACAACGGTGCCCCGAACCAGTATAAATCTTGTGTCCCTTGTGCTGACCATCGTTTAGCTTAGATTCTCGCGAGGCGCTTGGACGTGGATTGGTAGGGGGAAGATCTTCGCGCGCACCCTAGAGTTCGAACCTCAAGGGTATGCCGGAACCCCACATCCGACAGGCACCATATGAATATGCAACCAATATCACTCTACCAGGTAAAAAGTGTCTCATCATAAGTGGCATTTCAACAAATTAGAAGCAATACAAGGTAGAAGACAATGCAAGATGCAACCTACATCACACTCCCAAGTTAAGTGTGTCTTATGGTATAAGTTGTAAGTTCAACAAAATTAGAAGTAATATAAACTAGACATCATATGGAACACACAACCACATATAACAGTGCCAAGTTAGAGCAAGCACCTGTGATGGTGGAGTAGGGGAGATGTGCTCATCATCTACAGAACTACGTCGACTGGCCAGCATTGTGTTGTCTTGCGAATCTTGTTCGGAGGATGGCGGAGTAGAATCTATAGAGACCCTCTATTTGAGTTGCTTGGAAGGACCACTGTCGTGGGGAACAGGAGCACGAGCACCTATGGGGCAGGGGGCCCCTTCTTGTCCGGCAAGGGAGCGGAGGGCGCACGCAGAGCGGATCGAGGCGAGAGCACGCGGGGGATTTTACCCAGCTTCGGAGCTCTCCGGAGAGATAAAACTCCTACTGCTGCTTTGTGTTTGTATTCTGTTCTCGCTTGAGAGCGTATGTGGGTTGTGGAAACAAAACTCCGAACCGAACCGAACCCCTTCTACGTGCGCATGGGCCTCCCTTTTATAGTCTAAAGGGGTCATCAACAGGTGGCAGCGTAGGAAGAGGGGTAGAAAGGTAAAAACGCGGGTTGGTACGACTGCTACCAACAGTGTCCCCTACCTAACTCTGACGGCAGGGGACAAGGGCATTTAATGCCCGTCCGGTTGCCCCAACAGTGCAAGGAAGCGACCGTTAGGGGCGCCACCGCCTGCCACGATGGCCTCCTTGTCATCTCCTCTTGACACCTCGCACCGCTAGTCTACACAGCGCCTCGCCACGTGCCCCTGGGATAGTCCTGTGGTGACACGTTGTTGGATGCGCTGGAGCTCGGGTGCATAGTGGCAGCCTTGCCACGGCAAGCGCCTTGCCGCGGCCCTTATCTTGTCGCACCAGCAAGCTTGCCGCTCGCCGGGCCTTGCCGGGACGCGCGGGGCGTTGCGGCAAGTTTCTTGAAGTGCCTTAGTTGGCCTTCCCGGCAAGCTCCTCTTGCCGGGGCCTTTGCCCTTCCCGGCAAGCTCCTCTTGCCAGGGCCTTGTCTTCTTAGTTAACACTTTGTTCTTGAATGGCAGTAAATAGGAACAGCGGAGGATCTTGGCGGACGCCCGACAAGCCTTGCCGCGGGACACTGCGACTGCCCGTGCACAAGTTCGGGGTACTAAGGTACCCCTACTTTAGTACACCGACAGGAGCCCCCGGGCCTGGGCCATACACGATGCCGAGCGCTGTTGGGCCAGGCCCAAAACAGGGCACGGGCATACGTGGCCTGGGTCTACATTAAATCCACTCCGTATCCACCGCGCTCCCTTGTAACGGCACGCGTCAATTGCGGCGTCGTGGGAGACGTGGGTGGCGTGCGCGATTTTCGAGGCGTCCACCCCCCCCCCCCCATGACCACGGGGTGGGGAGAGGTCACCTCATCTGTCGCCTTGGTTCTGCATCCCCGCCACGCGGCGTCCATGCACTCGGGGTCGCGGACGGCGGAAGTGGGAAACTGGGCCGTCACGGGCGGAGGCAGCGGGTCAGCCCTGATTCCCTGCTCCTCCCGTGCTCTGATTCGTTAAGCGGGGCGGCCGAGCCCCCACCTCGCTCCTTTAAGAAGAGCGGAAGGGGAGCGCAGAAGCCCGCACTCTCTCATCTTCTCCTTTCTTCAACTTCTGCTCCCCTTTCTCTCGTCCACCATGGAGGAGGGAATCCTGGCCCTTCATCGGTGGCGGCGAGGGTCGCCGCCAGGCAGCGCATCCCTCCCTATCCCGCACCTGTGGTGGCAGAGCCAGCCACAAGGGGAAGAGGGAGGGGGCGAGGTCGTGGACGAGGTCGAGGACGAGGTCGAGGCGTTCGGGGAAGAGGCGGACGGGGCGGCGCTGCATCTCCGCCTCCGCCGGCGGTTCCTCCCCTCGCGGCGGTCCAAACAGGGGACGACCCTTGCGAGTTCTTCGTCAGGCTGCGCCGGGCGCCTCGTCGTCGCCTCCGGCTTCCAGCCCCGTTGGCGAGCGCGATGGAGCCGGAACTGCCCGAGATATTGAGATTGCACATGAGGGGCTGTGGGATCAACGGCACGCGAGTCCACGTTGTATCCCCAGCCCCTAATGTGATGTATCTTGATCGAGGGTGGAAGACGTTCGCCCGCATCCACAGCTTGACGGCGGGGTTTACCCTCCATTTTAAGTTAATGGAGGGCGACCTCCTCTCCGTCAAGGTCTTCAGGGACTCCGGGATCCGGGCGAGGTGCTGCGTGGACAGCTCCTCCGATAGCGAAGACTCCCCCTCGAGCGAGAGTGACGAGGAGGAGAGCGACAGCGATGACGAGGGTAGCGGGCGGCGGAGTGGCGGGTCCGACTAGGTGTCGGGTGCCGCTTCGCGCGTCACCGGCGACCCCATCATCCGCGTCGCCGGCACCTTGAACTCCCCGGGGTCATCTCCTTGGGCGGCTGGCGTAGGGAGGCTGCGGAAGGGGAAGAGGGCTGGCGGCAAGGCCGTCAAGTCGGAGTACGAGGGCGTAGTGCCCTCGACAGCGTGCTGACGTCCTGCCGCCCCGTCTTCGAGCCCTGCATCCGGCGCCGCCATCACCATCCAGCCTTCGGACGGTCCCCGGGATGTTCTCTTGGTGTCTTCTGGCACCCGTAGTTCGCCTAGGCGCCCCTTTTGCTCTTCTCGCCTCCTTGACCTACCTCCTGAAAAGAGGGATAGGAAAAGGATTACGGGCATCTTATCTTTTTAATTTGTAAGCCTTCGGGCCTTAGCTGCATTTAAAACTTGTAATCCTCTCTTTCATGTTTTTCATCCTCTATGGACTGTACCCGAGTGGGATGTTTTTAATGAAAAGGGGAAGCTTGCTATGTCGTATCCTTTACTTGATTCTATGCCTTGTATGTTTTTACCCTACGCTTTGAGGGAACCTGCCAGCGCAAGCACACTTGCTGAGTGCGGAACATCAGCAGCCCGCTGGCGGTGTTGCCTCCGGCAAGAAATCTTGTCGGGGCTAGTTGCAGCGCGCTTGTATTGTTGAGCGGACTCGAAACAAATCAAGGGTGCAACTTAGCCACGAGTCGATTAAGAGGATGCATGATGAGGGACGAAAAACTTATCTGATATCGCAGCCCTCGGCAACTCTGGCTTGCCGCGGATGAATATTGGTATTCGCGGCCCCCGGCAACACCGGCTTGCCGGGGTCCAGGTGCCGGCGCGCCCTTCTTCTTCTTCCTTGTTGCTGTTATTTTAGTTATGAGAACATCTTAGTCAGTGCCGTAACAAGTTACTTTCGAAATATAACTTTGTTCTGGGCAACACTTGCTATGTTATATCCTTTACTCTGTTACATCCCTTGTATGTTTTTACCCTACGCTTTGAGGGAAACTTGCCGGCACAAGCACACTTGCTGAGTGCAAAACATCAGCAGCCCGCTGGCGGTGTTGCATCCGGCAAGAAACCTTGTCGGGGCTAGTTGCAGCGCGCTTGTATTGTTGAGCGGACTCGAAACAAATCAAGGGCGCAACTTAGCCACGAGTCGGGTCCTCCGCGCACAGGTTTTCCATACAAGGCACGAACGTTCAAGGAATATAACTTAAAAATTTAAAACTTGATCATGCTCAAACTTTGGCAACTTAGCTTTTCTGTCGCCTGTGTTCCGGCAAGGCCATACTTCTTTGGACGATGCCCGGCCCACACCTGCATCCTCTCCCTCTCGAAGCTTCTGGCGTTAACTTTGCGGCTATGGTAGCAGCGCAAAGCTTGGTGGTAGCGAGCAGCTCGTACCGCAGCCTGAAGACGATCTCCCTCGAGGAGCAGCGCGTCATCTTTCCGTAGCTGCTCTCGCTCTAGCTCATCGTAAGTGAGCACTCGAGGCGATCCGTATACGAGGGGAAAGGGGTCGAGGATGTCGAGCCCCCAGACCGAAAATGGCCAGGATAAAGGGATTGTTTGGAGGGCTTGAGCCGGTTGATGTATCTGCTTGGAGTGGAACTGGCACGCTTCACACTTGGTTACTTGTGTAGTTGCATCCTGGAGGGCTGTCGGCTAGAAGAAACCTTGCCGGAAGGCTTTGCCGGCAAGTGCTCTTGCGCCAATGTGGTGACCACATATGCCTCCATGTATCTCCACCAACAGCTCCTGTCCATCTTCCCGGGAAATGCACTTCAATTTCACTCCATTGAATCTTCTTCTGTACAGTATGTCATCGACAAACTGGTACATACTTGATTGCCGGGCTACTTTCTTCGCTTCTTCTTGTTCCTCGGGAAGTTCTCCTGTTTGAAGGAAATGGACGATCTGCTGTGCCCATGCCGGAGCTTGTGGCTCGACGACAAGGACTAAAGGCGCAAATGCTGCTGCGGGAACATCCGCTTCTATGGCAAGAATCTGGGATCCTGCCGGAGCGTGATGCTCCCCGGCAAGCGTGTCGGGACACAGCTTGTCGGGAGCGTCTGCTTCAACGAAACAAGCCCTGGGGCTTGTCGGAGCAGATTGCTCCTCATCACTCTTTGTGTTGATCCTAGGGACCTTCTTGGCGGCGGCTTCGGGGAGCTCTGCCGGAAAGTAGTCGCCAGTAACCAACTTTCTTTTCTTGCTCTGTCTAGTTGATGATGTTACAGATGGTTGAGTCAACTTGAGCACAAAAATCCCTGGTTCCACAGGCAACTTAGGTGCGGCGCACTTTGACAGGCCGTCTGCAATGTCATTCTGAGCTCTTGGAACATGTTCCATTTGCAGGCCGTCAAAATGCTCTTCCAGCTTCCTCACTTCATCGATGTAGGCTTCCATCAACGGACTCTGATAAACTTTGTTAACTTGGCGGACGACAAGATGTGAGTTACCCCTGACAATAAGCTTCTTGATCCCAAGTTCTGCCGCGATCCTGAGTTTGGCAAGCAAGCCTTCATACTCTGCAGTATTATTTGTGGCCTGCTCCTTGGGAAAGTGCATCTGGACCACGTACTTGAGGTGCTCTCCGGTGGGTGCGACAAGTAGTACGCCCGCACCGGCGCCTTGCAGCGAGAAGGCACCATCAAAGTACATGATCCATTCTTTGCTTGCTTCCTTGACGGGGATGCTCCTCTCCGGAGTTTCTTCATCAGGCGTTGGCGTCCATTCTGCTATGAATTCTGCCAATGCTCGGCTCTGGATAGTTGAGGTACTCTCGAACTTGAGGCCAAAGCTTGACAATTCCAGTGCCCACTCGACAATCCTGCCTGTTGCTTCTGGATTCTGCAATATCCTCTTCAACGGAAAGCGAGTGACAACTGTGATCTCATGTGCTTGAAAGTAATGGCGCAACTTCCTTGAGGCCATTAGGAGGCCGAAAAGCAACTTCTGCACACCAAAGTACCTTGATCTAGCTCCCTGCAGAAGGGAATTGACAAAGTAAACTGGGCGCTGCACCATCTTCTTCTATTTTTCTTCTTGTGGCTGCGCAGATCCATCCTTACCGGAACCAGAACTTGTCGGATCAGGGCTTGTCGGGCCAGAGCTTGTCGGGGAAGCCCCCTGCTTGGCGCTGGACTCGCTTGCCGCGGCCGCTGGCTCATCATCTGCCTCCCTCTCCGCTACTAACGCAGCACTAACCACTTGATTGGTTGCCGCCAGATATAGCAGCAACTTCTCTTGTGGCTTAGGTGCGACAAGTGTTGGAGTGGAGGACAAATATTTCTTCAAGTCTTGCAGCGCAGCCTCCGCTTCCGGAGTCCACTTCATTGGACCCGCCTTTTTCAAAATTTTGAAAAACGGCAGGGCGCGTTCAGCAGACTTGGAAATGAACCTGCTGAGAGCAGCAACGCAGCCGGCAAGCCTTCGTACGTCCTTGACTCGCTTCGGTGCTTCGATTTGCTCGATGGCCTTGATCTTGTCGGGATTAGCTTCAATCCCCCTCTGGGACACAAAGAATCCGAGAAGCTTGCCGGAAGGTACTCCAAACACGCACTTCTCGGGATTCAGCTTGAGATTGATCCTGCGCAGATTTGCAAAAGTCTCGTCCAAATCTTGGATCAGAGTTTCCTTGTCCCTGCTCTTGACCACTATGTCATCCATGTAAGCTTCTACATTTCTGTGCAGCTGTGGCTCAAAAGCATGACTGACTACTCTTGCAAATGTTGAACCAACATTCTTTAGTCCGAAGGGCATTCGTACAAAGCAGTACGTGCCACATGGAGTAATGAATGCGGTTTTCTCTTCATCCTCTTCTGCCATGAAGATCTGGTGATATCCTGAGTATGCATCAAGGAATGAAAGAAGATCACATCCTGCGGTGGAGTCGACAATCTGGTCAATGCGCGGCAAGGGAAATGGATCCTTGGGACAAGCTTTATTAATATCAGTGAAGTCAATACAAAGCCTCCACTTCCCGTTTGCTTTGCGCATGACTACTGGATTGGCTAACCACGTCGGATGGAGTACTCCTCGGACCAGGCCCGCTGCTTCCAACTTCTTGATCTCTTCTGCAATGAACTCTTGGCGCTCCACTGCTTGTTTTCTGACTCTCTGCTTGACGGGCCGCGCGTGAGGACAGACGGCAAGGTGGTGCTCAATTACTTTCCTGGGAACACCGGTGATGTCAGATGGTTGCCATGCAAACACATCGACATTCGGCCGCAGGAAAGCAACGAGCACGCTTTCCTATTTAGGATCGAGCGTGGCACTGATGGTGAAGGTACCACCAGTGCCGTCCTCCTTGGCGGCCACTTTCTTGGTTTCTGGTGAAGCTATCTTTGCCTTCTTGCACTTGCCGGTGGAGCTCGATGGTGCGTCCTCGACGGTAGTGCAGCACTCCGAAGAGGTGCGCTTGCCGGAGTAGGCATCAGAGCTACTCTTTCCGGACTTGGTCTTCTTCTTCTTCCCTCCGGAAGCTTCAGCGGCAAGTGGTTTGCGCTCTGCTGCGGCTGCTGCTTCCCAGTAGATCTTGTCGGTACAGATGAGTGCATCCTTCTTGTCGCCTTGGACAGAAATGACACTTATCGGACCAGGCATCTTGAGCACATTGTAGGCGTAGTGAGAGGCTGCCATGAACTTGGCAAGCGCTGGACGGCCAAGTATCCCATTGTAGGGCAATGGGAAGTCAGCAACGTCAAATGTGACTCTCTCTGTCCTGAAATTCAGCTCGCTGCCAAACGTCACTGGCAGTGTGATCTTCCCCTTCGGCTTGCTCCTTCCCGGGTTTATCCCTTGAAAGGTACCAGTCTCTTCGAGCTCGCTGTCGGGGATCTGGAGCTTCTTGAGCACTGTGGAGGAGATCAGATTCAGGCCGGCCCCGCTGTCAACCAGCATCTTCGTGACCTTGAGGTTGCAGATTGTTGGCGAAACCAACATCGGCAAGCACCCGACCGCAGTGATGCGATCAGGGTGATCCTCAATGTCGAAGATGATGGGCGTGCTGGACCACTTCAGGGGCTTGCGCGACTCAACGGACGGTTCTGCTGCGTTCACTTCCCGCGCCCACTGTTTGAGTTGGCGGTGCGAGGTGTGCAGAGAAGCACCGCCGTCGACGCACAACACCTCTGTTGCCTTTTGGAACTCCTGCTCGTCAGTCTCATCTTCCTCCATCTCATCATCCTCATCTTCGTCTTCGTCCTTGTCGCGGCCACGGGGAGGCCTATTTCCTTGCCGCGGTTTGGGCTTGCCGCGGCGCCCTCCCCGGGCGGGATACTTCTTGCCGGATCCTCCGCCACCTTCCCGGGCCTTCTCCTTGTCGCGGCGCTCGTATTCAGCTTTCTGTAGCTCCCGCATCTGCTCAACTTTCTTGCAGGCTTGGAGGTCATGGCCCTTGGTGCGGTGGATCTTGCAATACTGCTTGCCGGAGCCGTCCTGCTTGTCGGCAGCCACCACAGCCTCGCCGGAGTCGCCGGCTCTAGCCTTCTCGAAACCGCCTCCGCTGCCGGACTGCTCAACAACTAGCACATCCTTAGCCTTTCTCTTTCTGTTGTTCCGCCTCCGGTTTTTCCTTGCCGGAGGGGCATCCTCACTGTCAGATCCTTCTGCTCCTGCATTCTCTCCGGGGATTTTCCTCCCCTCCTCAGCCCGTGCACACTTGTCGGCCAGAGCGTATAGCTCGCTGACATCTCTGATTTTGCACATCGCCATTTCCTCCCTCATCCTGCGGTTACGCACGTTCTGATGGAACGCGCTGATAACCGCGGCAGGGTGGACGTCTGGGATGTTGTGCTGCACCTGACTGAATCTCTGTATGTACTTGCGCAGGCGTTCTCCCTCCTTCTGGACGAGCAGATGATGATTGCTCTCCTAGCCATGGGGTTTGTGGCCGCCTGTGAAGGCGCCGACAAACTGATGGCACAGGTCCGCCCACGAAGAGATGGAGTTGTCCGGCAAGTGCATGAGCCAAGATCTGACGTTGGGCTTGAGCACCAGCGGGAATTAGTTGGCGAGGATCTTCTCGTCGCGCCCCCCGGCAGCCTGCACCGCGATGGTGTAGACGCTGAGGAACTCTGACGGATGTATCCTGCCATCGTACTTCTCGGGCACGTCTGGCTTAAAGTTCTTGGTACTGGGCCACTGGACCTGCCGCAGCTCACGGGTGAACGCAGGGCAACCTACCGCGTACAGCAAGTCGCCTGGTTCCCCTGGCGCATGCATATCGACAGTGGGCCCAGCGCGCTGGTCAGATTGACGCCGCGCTTCTCTTCGACGCTCGATGCGAGTGCGAGAGTCTTCGTGTCGTCGTTCTTGGAGAACTTGACGTTGATCGCGGCGAGCTCGTGGGTCCGACGATGCGGTGGAGTCGGTGTCGAGGTTGGCCCGGCGAGTCGGCGATCTTGGCCTTCGAGGCGGGGAGTGCGCAGTGGTGGCACCCCCAGCGGTCTTGGCGGCGTCGGCTTGCGCCTGGGCGTCTTGCCGGGGCTTCGATGTGCTCAGTTGCCGGGGCTTGTCGCCGTTGGCGAAGCCGATGAGGCTATAAATGGCGGCCCTCCAGTCGTCGATCTTGTATGGCGCTGGAGGGTAATCTAGAAGCAGCTGGGCTCGGGCCAGCGCTTCCTCTGGAGTCTTGGGTGGCGGTGGTGAGCGACGCGAGGTGTGAGACATGCTCAAACTCCTAACAGTGTTAGAAGGAGCAACATCTCGTCCAGGCGACCGCACTACGCTCGTGCCAGCGTGTTGACGTGCATGTTGGCCTTGAGCGTCCCGCGACCCACCAGCTTGGCCTTGCTCCAACGCGAGTATGGTGTTGGGAGCACCGTGGCGTTGTCGATCCTGCACCTCCTGGGAAGGGTGCGGTGGATGTGCAGACGATGAACCTTGCGGGGCCTTGTCCTTGGACCGGGTGACGATGTGCGCCCCCCCGCCGGCGCCTGCTCCTCCGCCGGTGTCCACCCCACCGCCCGTTTGCTCCGGTGGCGGTAGGGAAGTCGCAGATGGAGCGGCCACCTCTGAAGTCTTCTTCTTCGGCGGCATGTCGATGAAGATGTTGATGTAGCGCGCGCAGACGCCGGATCAGATACGCACGACCTCGACGCCCCCCTACCTAGCGCGCCAGAGATGTCGTGGGGAACGGGAGCACGAGCACCTATGGGGCAGGGGGCCCCTTCTTGTCCGGCAAGGGAGCGGAGGGCGCACGCAGAGCGGATCGAGGCGAGAGCACGCGGGGGATTTTACCCAGCTTCAGAGCTCTCCGGAGAGATAAAACTCCTACTGCTGCTTTGTGTTTGTATTCTGTTCTCGCTTGAGAGCGTATGTGGGTTGTGGAACCAAAACTCCGAACCGAACCGAACCCCTTCTACGTGCGCATGGGCCTCCCTTTTATAGTCTAAAGGGGTCACCGACAGGTGGCAGCGTAGGAAGAGGGGTAGAAAGGTAAAAACGCGGGTTGGTACAACTGCTACCAACAGTGTCCCCTACCTAACTCTGACGGCAGGGGACAAGGGCATTTAATGCTCGTCCGGTCGCCCCAACAGTGCAAGGAAGCGACCGTTAGGGGCGCCACCGCCTGCCACGATGGCCTCCTTGTCATCTCCTCTTGCCACCTCGCACCGCTAGTCTGCACAGCGCCTCGCCACGTGCCCCTGGGATAGTCCTGGGGTGACACGTTGTTGGATGCGCTGGAGCTCGGGTGCATAGTGGCAGCCTTGCCGCGGCAAGCGCCTTGCCGCGGCCCTTATCTTGTCGCACCAGCAAGCTTGCCGCTCGCCGGGCCTTGCCGGGACGCGCGGGGCGTTGCGGAAAGTTTCTTGAAGTGCCTTAGTTGGCCTTCCCGGCAAGCTCCTCTTGCCGGGGCCTTTGCCCTTCCCGGCAAGCTCCTCTTGCCGGGGCCTTGTCTTCTTAGTTAACACTTTGTTCTTGAATGGCAGTAAATAGGAACAGCGGAGGATCTTGGCGGACGCCCGGCAAGCCTTGCCGCGGGACGCTGCGACTGCCCGTGCACAAGTTCGGGGTACTAAGGTACCCCTACTTTAGTACACCGACAACCACCATCCTCCACTGCCTTACTAATTTCCTTCTGCTATATTGATTTTGCATTGTGAAGGAAAACCGATAAGGAAAAGGAATAAGATCCGCTCTTTAGAACTCATTCATGCATGATACTGACGAACACTACTCAAATGAAAGGAAAACACATGATACAAGGATGGAATATGTACGGAAAACAGGGCGGCGTGACATATTCACACCTATGATGTGGTAATTAAGCAGAACTCATTTCAACAAATTAGAAGCACTACAAGCTATACACCATATGAAAGATGCAACCAATATCACTCTGCCAAGTTCAAACTGTCTAGCATTTCAACAAATTAGAAGAAGTACATTCTAGAAATCATATGCAAGATGCAACCAATATCATAGTGGCAACTTAAAGGTGACTCATCATAAGTGACTGATGCAGGATACACAAGAACAATAGTCTAGTAGCAAGCAACATGCAACCAGATATCACAGTGCCAAGTTAGAGCAAGGACCTGGGATAGTGGAGTAGGGTAGTGGAGACTTGGAACTTGTAATGCACTAGCAGTACGAGGAGAATCTGTACAGATGCTTTGTTTACGTTGCTGCAGAGGACCACCATCATCGCCTTCCTTACTCTTTTCCTTCCTCTTTTTTGATTTTGCCTTGTCAATTCAAACCCACAAGAAAAAGGAATAAAATTTGCTCTTTAGAACTCATTGATGCATGATACTGACGAACACTACTTTCATGTAAGGCAACCGCATGATAGGAGGATGGAATATGTATGAAAAACATGACAGCATGACATATTGACATGTACGATGCGTAAAGTGTAAACTAAGCACAAGGTGTTTGAACTAATTAGAAGCAATGCAAGCTAGACACCATATGAAAGATGAAACCAATATCACTCTGCCATATTAATTAAAAGGGTGGCCTCATAAATTTATTTTAACAAATTAGAAGCAATACATGGCAACAAGCTAGAAATCATATGCAATATGGAACGAATAAAGGTGTCGCATCATAAGTGATTGGTGCAGGATACAGAAAAGCGGTAGTTTCATGTAAGAACATGGTTAACAGATAGAGATGTAGTATGTACCAAAAATATGAAGGAATGCAATATTCATAGGTACAATGTGTAAACTAAGCAGATGCAATTTACCCTAATTAGAAGCATTACAATCTAGTCGTATGCAACATGAAACCACATATCACACTACGAAGTTAGAGCAGGCACCTGCGATGGTGGTGTAGGGGAAATGTGGTCTTCAAGTATAGAGCTACATTCAATATCTTCATTTAGACTCACTCTTTCTTAAGAATCATGTGGGGAGGATGAAACTGCACTCTTTATAAGAGTAGCACGTCTCATACTAACCCACGGTCATGACTGTCTCATCATAAGTGATAGATGCAGGATACACAAGAACAATTGTTTGATGTAAGAACATGGTGTGATAGGCAGATGTAGTATGTACCAAAAATAGGAAGGCGTGTCATATTCACATGTATAATGTGTAGCTAAGGAGATGCAATTTAACAGATTAGAAGCAATACAAGCTAGGCATCATATGCAACATGCAACCAAATATCATACTGCCATGTTAGAGTAAGCACCTAGGGTTGCGGAGTAGGGGAGATGAGATTTGGAACTTGCACTGCACTAGGAGTAGCAGGAGAATCTGCAGAGATCATCTGTTTCGGTTGCTGTAGAGGAACACCATCATCTCGTGTGTTCATCCTTTTAGATTTTGCCTTGTCAAGTCAAACACACAAGAAAAAGAAATGAAATTCGCTCTTCCAAATTCGTTGTAAATTCGTTGTAATGCCAATTATAACACAATAGATGCTGTTGTTAATCATATGCCACTGCAAATAAATGTCAGTGCTTAAATAACCATATTTCATATTTGTGCAAACACGGATGTCTGTCTCCATATCGTTTTTATTTGTGCTATCAAAAGTACACACCTCGGTTTTCGTAGAACCACACAAAATGAGATGGTTGTTCCTAGCTGCCTTCGTCTAACCTCATGTCTTCCAGGTATTCCTACATTGGTAGTAACTAGGTAGAATGACCAACATAATCTAAAAGAAGCTGATTCGTACATTTACTTCCTGATTGCAGTGCAGGGACGAGCGAAAACAAGTGCATCCTAGTTGGCAATGCACTTTCTGCCAAATCAAGGATGGACAGAGGACTAGCTGGCACGACTGCGCGGAGGTTTTTGGGACAGGTGGGCGGACAAGAGGCATTGTGGTCTGCTTATTTATGCAAATAGTGGTGCTTAAATTTAGTGGAACTGCACAAGAAGTTCAGATCGTCAGTACACTAGATGGTTCAGTTCAGCATTCCAACTGACAACACAATTATAATTGGTTATTCTGGAATGAGAGAACCTAACCTAGATGGTGGCAACAAAAAAACCAGAGTGAACCCAGGAAATTAAAGCCTGCCTAGGGAGGCCCTTTGCTCAGAGAAGCCTTGCTTGATTTTTCCTGATTTGTAAACCTTGTCACAACTTTATCTTTTGTGGTGCACTAGTAAATGTTTGTTATGTTCTATGAATCATTGAGATGTATAAAATTGCTAAACTTGTGCTTTTCAAGTTTTCTATGAAGCCGAGTTTAATGTGAATGTCCCACATGAACGCTGGGCTAGCATGTCAACATTTCGAATTTAAGTTGTGGCCTCAGTTAACTGCATGAACCATAGTAACAAGATATGCAGTTGCTTATATGTCAGACAGCAGAGTATTGATTGTTAGTTGGTCGATAGCCGGCTTCAAGTGTTGAAGCAAGCTGAGCCAATGTGACGTGTTTTGCACAACTACTTACAAGTGGGGTAGCACCAACAGGGCTTACAAGTACTTAACCAGCCTTATGTACCCTATGTATACGTCGGTGCACAATTCTCAAACAAGTACTCTATTTCATCAAACACACACTGCTCGTATGATAAACCATGACAACTTATGTCTTACCATGCCATATTACATGAAAAAACTAGTGAGGATGCATCTGTTTCGAGAACAATTATGATGGTTCTCACATGATTCATGGGCACACATCAGTAGTTCCCATAGACAGATTCAAGTAGAGTACTAGCCCCAGAGGGCTCGATAATAGGCAAGGTTCAGATAATTAGACACAATCCAAACTACTTTTAAACACTAGTTGGGCCAACTATTTCATGCCTAGATCTAATTTGGGATGGACACAAGACGGACCTTGCCATGAGCACATCGAGGACGTCCGGCAGCAGCTCAATCCTGTCAACCTTCTTGAAGATAACCTTGTAGCCTTGCCACTCATAAACTTGTTTGTCGAGGCATGCCACGTCATCTTCCTGCGTAAGCTTGACAAGAACAGTATGCCTCACAAATGAAGGAGTATCTTTGAACTTCTTGTGCTTCAGTACACCCTGCACAACACACCTAACAACAGTGTGGCTAGAATATATCTTGACTTTGTTATAAGTGTAACTGGCTTCCAGGATCCAACAGCCTAAGAACTTTTTTTCTCAGTGCATATATTAAGGTCATCCGCCTCATAGCGAGTGACATGTACAACCACACAATCCTTTTCTGCATAAGGGCTCTACTTGAAACATAAACAAATTCTGAATTACTTTCCAATATAAAAAACATAAGTTATTTAAACCACTATGTAGAGTCAAAAGTATGCATGATAGGGAAGGTAGCATGGCATCGAAGCTAATAAATTTTGCATTATTTGTTAGCGCATACTTAGTAGAAAACCACAATCGAGATCGGCAAAGAAGAAAACCACCTTGGGTAGCTCAGCGGGGGGGGGGGGGGGGGCATCCTTGAAGGGGGAAAAGTGCTCCTACAGGGCCACGGGGGCTGTAACCTCAAACGGGGCGTTGACCATCTCAGTAGTGGTCGTGAGCGATCTGGGGTCGGCTCGATGGCGGCCTCCATCTTCTTGGAGCTCTTTGTCTCGTGGGGATCAACCTCCCGCGTCTTCTCGAACATCGGCAGATCTTTGCCTGGTTCTCCTTGGTCCATCATGCAATTGACATATATGAGAAACCGAAAGGAAAACACAATCACAATGACAATGAAAAAAAAGAGAGTGAGGATCGGTTACTGCTTTGCAAAAGTTCTTTTTTTTTAAAAGAAAATTTACCAACATCACAGATCCACTACCTTCCTTCGTTGGGAGAGCATAACATTGGCAGATGCGAGTGTTGGCTTTCTTGAAGACGGTGAGGGAGAAGGGGATTCAGCAAAGTGTGAAATGATGGTTGCTTCATCCGTCAAACTTAGATTGCGGGGAGGTGGGGTTTTGTGACATGACGGCTTGTTACTACCATGCTAAGACCGAGGTGACTCTCCGCCTGCATACCGCCTTCTAATTTGGTGGATGGCATATGGGCCCGCGCTCTGCATGGCCCACATGTCGGTGAACCAAAGTAAAACGGCATTCAGTAGAGCGAGACGTTTAAATTTGATGACCTCGGAGGAGCTAGAAGCAGTAGTGTATCCACTGTACTAGTAGTAATTGTTTTTCTGGGTAGCTGTAGAGTGTCTCCACTGTACTAGTAGTAATTGTTTCTCTGGGCCCAAGACAAAAGAGCCCATCCACCCTAGTAAATAATAAAATCAATTCAAAAGCCCATATATTAACTTAATGAGAGGCACTACCCAGCACACCGCCCTCCAAAACCTGGGTGCTCTTCTTCCTCCTCACTCCCACCCACCTCACATCAGCTATCTCCACTCGTGCCCCTAAATTCCTCACCTCACTCCTACCAAAATCCCCAGCTCCCCTTGTTCCTCACTACTATAGAAAACCCTAGCTTCCCTTCTTCTTCACTCACACTACAACTAGGCTCGTCATTCTTTACCCTACACAAATCCATGAGCATGACGCAACGCCCTCGAGGAAAATGGAGTCGGCTAACCCCAACGCCAAGAAGATGAGGCTCCTACCAGCGGTGATGCCTGTTGTAGATCCTGCACCCGGCAGCGCGGGGAGAAGCGGCGAGCCACCCCCACCAATGGATCCTAGGAACCCGTAGAATCTCGGGTGGACCGCATC
Organism: Triticum timopheevii; assembly: GCA_963921465.1. Lineage (NCBI taxonomy): Eukaryota > Viridiplantae > Streptophyta > Magnoliopsida > Poales > Poaceae > Triticum > Triticum timopheevii. The sequence goes on from OY997274.1 coordinate 276,872,613, forward strand.
AGCGATCTCCTGGATGCCATCCTTGGGGAGATCATCTCGCTTCTCCCCACCAAGGATTGCTGCCGCACCCAAGTCCTCTCAACTCGGTGGCACCCTCTATGGCACGCCGTTCCCCTTAATCTCGACTGTCGTCAGCTATCTCTCTTTAATGACTTTGAACTCCTCGGAGCCATCATTTCCTCCCACCAGGGCTCCGTTCAAGGCCTCTGCATCCCGGCATGCTACCTGAGCATGCCCTGCATGGTGGATGCCTGACTGAAATCCCCTGAATTCACAGAACTACAACTACTTGAGTTCTACTATTCCCCAAGAAATCACATACCACATACCGAACGCCATGTACTTGTGACCTCAGCACCGATGTCCATCTCACGGTTTTCCTCCACTCTCCACACCGCCACCTTTGTGTTGTGCTACCTACCAGACAATCTGGTACTAAACCGCCGACTCCCATTTCTCAAAGAACTTTCACTTGTGCGGGTTATCTCGGAGGCCTCATTGGACAGCATCATCCACTCCAGTTGCCCTGCCCTGGAGTGCTTGGCGCTTGTTTTCACAGTTAGAATCGGTTGTCTCCAAATAAAGTCGCCTAACCTTGTAAGAATTGGCATTTCTTTTGACAAAAGGCATCTCATCATCAAAGATGCCCCTTCACTTCAAAGGTTGATCCTTGATTCTCGTTATTCATTGTCGGAAATAACTGTCGTCTCTATGCCTAAACTGGAGACCTTGGGTGTAATACATGGTTTTTGTGCTCATTTCAAGATGGTGTTTGTCTCCATAGTTCTTCAGGTACTGTATATTATCATCTACACTTGTAATCATAAGATGCATTTTAAATTTCTGCGAATATGTTCATCTTGGAGTACACTTTTTGTACTAATATTATGTTCTATGCTCAGTGAAGAGTTTGTCCATGGATATCCAATCAATGGCGCTGGATTATGTCAAGATCTTATATATCCATATGAATTGTTTTGATCTGAAGAAGATTATTGGCTTACCGCAATGTTTTCCATGTCTGGAGAAGTTGTATATAAAGGTGATAATTTCACGCACATTGGAAGCCCGCATATAGTGTACTAGAATTAACCGTTCAGCTGTTGCTCTTTTGACACTCTTTTTTTAGACCTCAACTCTTTTCAATCTTCATGTCTATTTAGGCAACAGGATGGGGTAAGAAAGCTAACCCTCGTGCTTTTGTACAGTTTGTGTAAACCTAATGAACAATAAACCCTCGTGCTTTTGTACAATTTGTAAGCTGGAGTTAGATGTTCTTGCCCTTTTCAACTCGGCTGTGACTGTCATATTTTCTTTGAAACAAGGCAAATGGCTTGCCATTTATTTAATTAAGAGAGAAATATTGTAACAAATCCCAACCAATGGAAATAACATCACTCTTGTCGGCTGCTTGAGCTCACTGTGCATGACAGAACCCAAGTGATTAGCCCCCACCAGCACCCACAAACTTATTTTGAACAAGCACACCAAATGGGTTGTAAATTTTCAGAAGAAATGCTGCATGGCCGTGACAAATTTCGATTCTGACATTTGGGACCCATGAGGAAAAAGCCTATCCAAGGTGGTGTCGACTTACTAGTCAACAAACAATTCTGCCTACCAGTCGTTGGATTGACATCCAACATCTGTCGTGTATCTTCTATCTCTTGTCTTCTTCCTCCAGCCGCCCAAACCAAACCACCCCATTGAGGGAGTCCTGGATTAGGGGGTATCCGGACAGCCGGACTATATACTTCAGCCAGACTGTTGGACCATGAAGATACAAGACTCAAGACTTCGTCCCGTGTCCGGATGGGACTCTCCTTTGCGTGGAAGACAAGCTTGGCGATCCAGATATTAGATTTCCTTCTTTGTAACCGACTCTGTGTAAACCCTAGCCCCCTCCGGTGTCTATATAAACCGGAGGGTTTAGTCCTTAGAGACACAATCATAATCATCATAGGCTAGCTTCTAGGGTTTAGCCTCTACAATCTCGTGGTAGATCAACTCTTGTAATACTCATATCATCAAGATCAGTCAAGCAGGAAGTAGGGTTTTACCTCCATTGAGAGGGCCCGAACCTGGGTAAAACATCGTGTCCCTTGCCTCCTATTACCATTAGCCTTAGATACACAGATCGGGACCCCCTACCCAAGATCCGCTGGTTTTGACACCGACATTGGTGCTTTCATTGAGAGTTCCTCTGTGTCGTCGCTGCAAGGCTTGATGGCTCCTTCAATCATCAAAAACAACGTGGTCCAGGGTGAGACTTTTCTCCCCAGACAGATCTTTGTGTTCAGCGGCTTCACGCTGCGGGCCAATTCACTTGGCCATCTAGAGCAGATCGACAACTATGCCCCTAGCCAGCAGGTCAGGTTCAGAAACTTGAACCACACGTCCGATATCCACGGGGACTTGATCTTCGACGGATTCAGGCCTACTCCAGGAGCGCCAAACAGTCACGACGAGCACGGCTTAGACATGCTGTCAGACAATATTCGGGATATCGCACCTGCGGGAGCTCCGGACCCAAATCCGGGGCAGATTGCATCATCCGAGGACGGGTGGATGGACACCGCCCTAGAGGCCAAACACTCATCAGCTGTAGAGCCGAACACAGACTTCACCACAAGGAAGCCTATGTCTCCGAACTCCCGGACTTGTGTCCGGCTGTAGGTTCCTGACCGCGCGCCCCCGAGCCTGCCGATTCTAGTTGGGCTCCAGTAATGGAATTCACCTCCGCGGATATCTTCCAGCACTCGCCCCTCGGCGACATGCTGAATTCACGAAGGTCTCTCTCTTTGTCAGGAGACGCTTGGCCGCACTATGTCCGGCTTGAGGGGGAAGATGGCAACGAAGAAATTCGTTCCCCACCCACCACCCACTTCATAACCACTGTCGACGACGTAATGGACATGCTTGACTTCGACTCCGATGACACCAACGGTATGGACGTTGGCACAGGGGACGATTCTGAACCACCGCCCACGGGGCGCTGGACTGTCGCCTCATCATATGATATATACATGGTGGACACACCTAAGGATGACGATGGCGACAAAACGGAGGATAAAACCCCCGGACAAAAGCCAAAACAACGGCACAAACGCCGCCCTAAGTCCAGCCACAGTAAAAATAGCGATAACAGCGCTAGAAAGATCGACACCCCAGTCAACTCTGAAGGCAACAACGACCACATGGTCCCAGCGATGGAGCAGGATGAACCAGGTCATGCTGAACACAGCCCGGAGCAGACACCCGATCACAGTGATCCCGAGGGCCGAACTCATCAAACTACCCCAGGACAGGAGCACAGCCCGGACGACGACGCATTCATCATCCCGGAAACACGCTTGGAACGAGATAACCTCCACAGAAGGCTTATGGCCACTGCGAGAAGTCTAAAGAAGTAGAAGCAAAGGCTTAAGGCCGCACAGGAAATTCTCAACCGCAGATGGAATAAAGTGCTAGACACTGAAGAAAAGTACGGCGACCATCGCCACACAAAGAGCTATCCAAAGCGCAAGCTTCTACCAGAATTCGACGATGAGGCCGTTCCACCGAAGAACAATACGGCCAGTAGGCTGGACCAACCACTTCGTAATCGCAATAGAGCAGCTACTGACGCCACACACGATTAATGTGAGCTCCTGGATAAAAGGGCCGGCGCGACCAGGTCCATCTATGGATCTAGAGGACACACTCCGGTGCAGGATTACGGTCACCAATACGATTAGACTGATAAAGTACCAGTTCAGAATCATCACCGGACACAACAACAGTCGATAGCACGCCACAACATATCCAGATATAGAGGGGCCGCTCACCCTCTGTGCTTCACCGAAGAGGTACTGGACCACGAATTTCCACAGGGTTTCAAACCCGTGAACATAGAGGCATATGACGGAACGACAGACCTCAGGGTCTGGATTGAGAATTTTATCCACATGGCTCGTGGGGATGACCTCCATGCCATTAAATACCTTCCCCTCAAGTTGAAGGGACCAACTCGGCACTGGTTGAAAAGCCTCCCCTAAAACTCAATCAGAAGTTGGGAGGAACTTGAGGATGCTTTCAGGGCCAATTTTCAAGGAACCTATGTCCGACCTCCGGAAGCTGACGACTTAAGTCACATAATCCAACAGCCCGGAGAGTTCGCCCGCAAACTTTGGAATAGATTCCTCACTAAGAAGAATCAAATTGTTGATTGTCCGGGTGCCGAAGCCCTAGCGGCCTTCAAGCACAGTATCCGGGATGAGTGGCTCGCCAGACACCTCGGCCAAGAAAAGCTGAGGATAATGGCAGCCTTAACAAGACTTATGACCCGCTTTTGCACGGACGAAGACAGTTGGTTGGCCCGTAGAGGCACCAGCGACCCTGGCACATCCGAAATCAGGGATGGCAATGGGAAGCCATGGCGCAATAAAAACAAGCGTCGAAACAAGGAAGAAAGTCCGGACAACACAACGGTCAACTTAGGATTCAGGGGCTCTCGACCTGGTCAACAAAAGAAGCCATTTAAAGGCACCAAAGAGGAACCGTCAGGCCTGAACAAGGTCCTGGACAGACTGTGCCAAATTCATGGCACCCCCGAAAAACCTGCAAACCACACTCACAGAGAATGCCGGGTCTTTAAGAGGCCGGTAAATTAAATGTCGAACACAAGGGAAGGGAAACACCAAGAGAAGACGAAGATGAGCCTCGCCAGCCGAACACTGGGGACAGAAAAAATTCCCACCAGAGGTAAAAACAGTAAACATGATCCACGCGGCTCACATACCCAAGAGAAGACGTGAACGCACGCTCAGAGACACATACGCTATAGAGCCCGTCGCCCCCAAACTTAACCACTGGTCGGCCTGCCCGATCACCTTCGATCACAGGGACTACCCGACTAATATGCGGCACGGAGGATCAGCTGCCTTGGTGCTCGACCCAATAATCGACGGATACCATCTCACTCGCGTCCTCATGGACGGCGGCAATAGTCTTAATATAATATACCAGGACACTGTCTGCAGGATGGGGATAGACCCATCCAGAATCACCAAAGTACCACCACCTTTGAAGGGGTGATACCAGGCGTTGAAGCCCGCTGCAGGGGCTCCCTCGTACTAGAGGTGACATTCGGTTCCCCAGGTAACTTCAGAAGCGAAGAACTACTCTTCACCATCACCCCCTCCAAAGTGCTTATCATGCATTGCTCGGGAGAACGGCCTTCGCCCGCTTCAACGCAGTACCGCACTACGCCTACCTTAAACTCAAGATGCCCGGTCCACGTGGCGTCATCACCGTTAATAGAAATACAGAGTGTTCCTTATGCGCGGAAGAGTATGCGACGGCTCCAGCAGCCGGACTCTAAGCGGCCTATAATATCAGAACGCATGATTGGTCGTTAAGACCACGAACACGATTAGACGAGTCCGGCAGCCCAGATAAACCTGAGCTGGGCGCCATACATGTAATCCCATAGAGGACACTAGGGGCTATAGATATTTAATAAAGCCCAACTCTTGGCTTGACCTTATTAACAGGCCAATGTCTTACACTTTTACTATCCATTGATGATAGCCAACTCTTCGCACGCTCACGTCATACTCTTCTTCATGAGTTTTCCTTTTTACAGACACCATTCGTGCGAAACGCTCGCAGGACACGGCACAACGGAGACAAAGGCGCAGTCGTGCAGCAGGGCCCCGCTCAAAGGTTTCTCTTTAGATTAAGCCCCTGTGTAAACCTTCTTTATTGTCTCTTGTTGCTTACACATCCCATGGGTACTACACCCACAGAGGATACTGCCGTTATTGGCATTTCGCCACGACAGACTAATGCACGTACCTGGAAATACAGGGTTCATAATAAAGGGCGTTACTCAGCCTAGTATATGTTATAAAGTCTGAATACCTTAGGGAGTGTTCGGCGTCGCGAGTTTGGCCTTATATGCATCAGCTCTGAATCATGTCTTTGGTCAAATGTTGGGTTTGCCCAGCTCCTGGGTTTGCCGCCTTACGTTCCGTTCTTATCGGCTAAGGCGGCCAAAGGAGAACTACTGCGATTGTGCCCTGGTTATTCCGGATGAGCACCTTAGTAGAGAAAGCCGAAAACTGACTGTCATGATATAGCGAGAGACTGTTCAACCACTCGAAGACTTGTCGGAATCTTTAGGATTCCTCCGCATTAATGAAGGACCGTTTCCCGGTCATGTACACACGTTCCCATATTCGGATGCACGTAAAGGTACCAGGGGCTACATAGTAGCCCCACCATCAAACTCCTATGGCTAAGTGAAAGTGTTAAAGCTATATAGTCCGGTTGCTTAGTTCGACGTGCGATCACCTCCTTAATGGACCAAGACGTTGGATCAAGTGTGATTACGCATATTTTCGTGAACACCCCCGCATTGTATGCCTGGGGGCTGAACCCAACGACTGCTAACTTTCAGATTACATATATACATAAAACAGCCGCACAGGAGGCACAATAGCACTTTCAGGCGAAAAGTATAAACATAGCCTCCATAATTACAATTGTTTCTACAATAAAACGATTTGTCACTCGAACATGACATTCTTCGAGCACTGAGCCTCTATTAAACCATCACCTTCTGTTACCTGCTCCAAGTAGTGCGCGGCCGGATCCTGGCTCCCCGCTGGATTCTGGGTCGCAATGATGGTGGCCTCCATATCTGTCCAATATGCTTTAACGCGGGCAAGAGCCATCCGTGCACCCTCTATGCACGCCGACCTCTTTATGGCATCGATCCGTGATACGACACCAAGGAATTATTGCACTAAACCAAAATAACTGTCCGGCTTAGGCCCCTTCGGCCATAGATGGTCTATTACAGACCGCATTGCAAGACCGGACAACCTATGGAGCTCGGCCACATCAGCCATCCTCTCACTCAAGGGCAATGGGCGCGTTGGAGCACTAAACTGCGACCAAAGCAGCTTTTCCACTTCATTATCTTTTTGATCCTCGAAGAACTTGGCCTCATCAGCCGTACTCTTCGCCAAATCCGCATACGTGTCTGCAGGGCTCCAGCGTCGATCCAGAGGAGCGTACTTTGGATCTAAAAACTTCATCCGCAACAAATAGGGGTTTCCAGCCATGATTTCTTCGGCCTGTCGAAGCTCCTCCCACGCATCCCTAATTTTGGAACGTGTCTCCTTGGCCACCTCAAGGGCCTTCTTCAGGTCAGCCGAATTCGCCTGATTCTCTTTTTGAAGAAGCTCATACCGGATGGCGGCGTTTTTCAGCTCCACAGCCACCTTGGCTATTTTATCTTCGCTTCGGCGATGAGCATCCTGTTCGGCTCTCAACTCTTCGGCCGCCTTTAGGGCAGCCGCATTGCTCGCCCAGACTTGTTCCTTGGCTAGGGCAAGTTCCGCCCTCAGGGCCTCCACGGCAGCAGCTCCGCCTGCAGTCCAAGCATATCACATTAACATTATGCTCCGCTTAATATTTCCTATAAAAATAAGGAAAGCAGAGCACATACTTTGTGACTCCTTAAGCCGCTCGTTCACAAGTGTGATATCAGCATCCACAACTCCAATCTGCCTCCTCAGTTCAGCGACTTCAACGGACCGGTCGGCTGCCGGATCCTTAGCCACCTGCACATAAATACAGTGCGATCATTACTCACTAATGTGATCCTCCGTTTGCCGCCTAGGGCTGGCAACCAGAGTCTCAGGGGCTACTATCCACATGGAGCACACCTAGCACATGCGCCATAATAAAAAAATTATGTATTTTTGTTACATACCTCAAAGCCTCTAAGCAGGCTCGTAAAAGCTTCGTGCAACACGCTTGTGGCAGATGACACCTTCCCAAGACCATGCTCATCAATGAACGGTGATCCTCCGAAAGAGCAGCTCGCTCCAGAAGGCCCATCAGTGTGTCCGGCCGGTCGCTGAATTGTGCTAGACCCTTCTTATCGCCCCCCGTGGGAGCCGAACGCTCCGGGCTCAGGGCGGCCGAAGTATTAGCTTCTGGCCTCGGCAAATCTGGACTCCTCCATGACGACACCTCGGGGTCGCCCGCCCCGTGAGGCGGAGAGGTTGGTGGGGTTTCACTCTCCATCATCTTCGGAAGGAGATCCCCCGAAGACGAACTCTGTCGAGAAGAGATGCTAGCCGGACTACAAAGAATGGATCTTGGTTATTTTTCTCGAAGGAGGAAGCAGTAGCTTCATATTTATGGTTAACTTATAGCTCGGCTGAGGGCTGGCCCATTTGCGGGCATGGCGCGGTAAGGACGCCCTTCAGGGCAGGGCCCCCTGGTGAAGTTTTCTTCCCCTGTTTGGGCACCTCCATCTCCAAGTCTTCGGAGGCGGCCCTTTTCTTCCCGCGAGGGGAGGAGATCTTAGATTCCCCTCCCCGACTATCCTCCTTTGTGGAGGTAGCAATTCCCCTGGTTTGGATGTGCAATGTGTGAAGTTCTGCTTCTCTGTTCTCCCCTTTGTCTTTCCCCGAGGGCACTTGACTTGCACACGACCAAGCATCTTGGCTATGGCACGACTGGGTGAGGCTTCGGGAAGTGGCGCCGGACACCTGATTCTCTCCGCCTTATTGAGCCATTCCTGGCCGCGGATGGTTTTCAGAATAATATTATGATAAAAATAAACGAAGTGTTCGGTTTCTGGGTTACTTACTCGGGTATCTGGGCGGTTGCAGCTCAGGCCCACATCCTCGGTGGTGTCCGGACACTTTACTTGTGGTCCGAAGAATAACTTACATATTCCTTCGAGTGTCATGCCAAAGAAGTGCAGAGTAGTCTGTGGACCTTCCGGATTGAACTCCCACATCCGGAGAGGCCGACGTTTGCACGGCAAGATCCGTTGGACTAGCATTACCTGAATTACGCTTACAAGGCTGATGTCCCTCTCAAGAAGCTCCCTTATGCGGCTCTACAATGTTGGTACATCATTAGCAGGCCCCCAATCCAGTCCCACATTGGACCATGACGCCAGTTCAGGTGGAGAGCCTGAACGGAAGTCGGGGGCAACCACCCACTTTGTGCCTCTGGGAGCCGTGACGTAAAACCACCTCCGCTGCCACAGATCGGACACCTCCGGGAAGAAGCCCTCTGGCCATGGGGCGTCGGCGTTCCTGCTTATTACAGCACCTCCGCACTCTGCGTGCGGCCCCTCAATCATCTTGGGCTTCACATTGAAGGTCTTGAGCCATAAGCCGAAGTGCAGGGTGATGTGGAGGAAGGCTTCGCACACGACGATGAACGACGAGATGTGAAGGATGGCGTCCGGAGCTAGATCATGAAAATCTAGCCCATAGTAGAACATGAGCCCTCTCACGAAGGGATCAAGGGTGAAGCCTAAGCCGCGGAGGAAGTGAGAAACAAATACAACACTCTCATTGGGCTCGGGAGTAGGGATGACCTGCCCTGGAGCAGGGAGCCTTTGCTTGATGTTGGCGGTCAAATATCTGACCTTCCTAAGCTTCGCAGTGTCCTCCTCTTTGACAGAGGAAGCCACCCACCGCCCTTGAAGGTTGGATTCGGACATGATTGAAGATCCTAAGTGCTTATGCTTGGGCTTCGGGTGTTGGAACTCGAGATGCGAAAAGGCGCAAGCGTGGTAGAAAAGAGGGATAGGCCTCGGCCCCTCTATAAAGGGGGTGAATACCAAGCGTTCTTAGCGTAACCGCTTGGGACTTACCTAAAAACACGGAGTCATGCCAACGGGCGTCGTGGGGTTGCACGTGCCCGTATTGATGGAGGATCCCGCGATAAGGGGAACACGATCTCTGCTTTGGCAAGGCGTGCCAATGAAACCACCTCGCAACATGTATCGAGGCAGGCCAAGAAAAACCGTGGTGTGCGGAAATTATCTCACAAGAGCTGGACGCAATCCTTAATCTGCTTTGGAGTATTCGGAGATGGAACCCGCCTTGCAATGTCGAAGACAAACTGCGCGCCGGACTCATCGTCATTGAATCCTAGTTCAGGGGCTACTGAGGGAGTCCTGGATTAGGGGGTATCCGGACAGCCAGACTATATACTTCAGCCAGACTGTTGGACCGTGAAGATACAAGACTCAAGACTTCGTCCCGTGTCCGGATGGGACTCTCCTTTGCGTGGAAGACAAGCTTGGCGATCCAGATATTAGATTTCCTTCTTTGTAACCGACTGTGTGTAAACCCTAGCCCCCTCCAGTGTCTATATAAACCGGAGGGTTTAGTCCTTAGAGACACAATCATAATCATCATAGGCTAGTGTCGGTGTCAAAACCGGCGGATCTCGGGTAGGGGGTCCCGATCTGTGCATCAAAGCTGATAGAAATAGGAAGCAAGGGACACAGATGTTTACCCAGGTTCGGGCCCTCTCGATGGAGGTAAAACCCTACTTCCTGCTTGATTAATATTGATGATATGGGTAGTACAAGAGTAGATCTACCACGAGATCGTAGAGGTTAAACCCTAAGAGCTAGCCTATGATGGTATGAATGTAATTGTGATCGGCCTTCTAAGGACCAACCACTCCGGTTTATATAGACACCAGAGAGAGCTAGGGTTTACATGGAGTCGGTTACAAGGAAGGAAATATAATATCCGGATCGCCAAGCTTGCTTCCCACGCAAAGGAGAGTCCCATCCGGACACGGGCCGAAGTCTTGAGTCTTGTATCTTCACGCTTCAATAGTCCGAACGTAGTACACAGTCCGGCTATTCGGATACCCCCTAATCCAGGACTCCCTCAGTAGCCCCTGAACCAGGCTTCAATGACGACAAGTCCGGCATGCAGTACTGTCTTCGGCATTGCAAGGCGGGTTCCTCCTCCGAATACTCCAAAGTGATCATCGAATGCTTAGACCGTGTCCGGATATGCGAGATAATCTTCATATGCCACCATAGAGAGAATGATATTTTACAAATGCAATCTGCCGACAGCTTTTTCTGATGAAGTGACCTGTTATTACGGTTGGATCATTATTCGATCCGTTTCCCCACAACCAGCTACAACGCATATTGCGAGGCAGTTTCTTTGACACGTCTTGTCAAAGCAGAGATCGTGTCCCCTTATCACGGGATTCTCATCAATATGGCTATTAATCGTGGCGCTTGGGAAACAAGCGATTCCCAACGGGCAAGTGGGGAGACGCACCGTTCTCGGCTCCTCTATAAAGGGACAGGATTTCCCCATTTTCACCCATGCCTTCTTCCTCCTTTGTCCACTCTTGCCCCCCTCGAGCTCCAGTTCCCAAGCTCGAATCTTCTCCTAACAGCTAAACATGTCCGGAGTAGGAGGCAAGTGGGTGGCCTCCACCGTCAAGGAGAAGTACATCGCAAATCTTTGGGCGGCCGGATACTTGGCCGCGGATATAGCACCGTCTACCAGACGCCGGGAAGGTCATTCCGACCCCAGGACCCCACGAAAGGGTCGTATTCATCGCCCACTTCGTCCGTGGACTGGGATTTCCACTCCACCCCTTCGTCCGTGGGCTCATGTTCTACTACGGGCTAGATTTCCATGATCTAGCCCCAAACTTCGTCCTCAACATCTCGGTGTTCATCGTCGTATGCGAGGCCTTCCTCCGCATCCGGCCTCACTTTGGCCTATGGCTGCAAACCTTCTGCGTGAAGCCGAAGGTTGTAAGCGGTCAACAAGCGGAGTCCGGAGGGGCCATGGTGGGAAGAATGCCCAACGTCACATGGCTCAACGGCTCCTTCGCGGAGTCCGGAGGGCCCAACGTCACATGGTTCTACATCACTGAGCCGCGCGGTGCCAACTGGGCAGCGGCCCCCGAGTTCCGATCCGGAGCCCCCATGCGGCTCACCTCCTGGGAGAAGAAGGGCCTGTCCTGGGGCGATTCCACGGAGCTGGCCGGACTCTAGACATGCATCAAAAGCATGAAGGACAAGAACTTCAAGCTTGTCAACGTGATCCAGGTCATGCTTGTTCGCCGGATCCTGCCCTGCCAGAGGCGGGCGGTCAATCTGTGGGAGTTCGTCCCAACCGAACACCGGACACTCCAGAAGCTCTACGACATGATGCACAAAGGCGCATGGAAGGTGCTGTTCAAGGCCTCCGAAGCACCTCCTCCAATATTCGAGGACCGTGGGCTTCACGCCGCGCGGGCTCCTAGACCGGTGAGTTCTTGGACTGACTCCGGACCCAGTTCTCCCTGATATATTCATGGGAGCGCCTTAAGTAGTTGTGTATATTTGCTTCAGGACTATGTGGAGACAGCGGAGCAGGTCTACTGTCCGGCTCCGCTGCTAGAAGGCCCAACGGATGCTCCCCTGACGGAGATGCTGGTCCCGGCACCGTACAAGGTGCCGAAGAAGAAGGCCGAGAAGAAGGCGCCGGGGATCCGAAAGAGTCTCCGGCGTAAGGTCGTGCCAAAAGCCTCGTCCGAAGACGACGTGGCGGACTCCTCCCATGAAGGGGAGGAGGAAGAAGAAGAAGATGCCCTATCCGGAGAGGGTAAGGGGCCCAGGAAAGCAGACCGGGGGGAGGGGGGGAAAGGTCCTCGGTGCAGGCCCGTCATTCTCCTGTCGTCCGATGACGACGAGTCGGATCCCTCCCGCGGAGGCGGGGGGAATCAGGAAGAGATCCTACCTCCCCCCACTGGGGGGGAGAAGAAGAGAAAAGCCGCCCCAGGAGGGGAGGCCGGGGCGTCCAAGAAGGGGAAGGGTCCCCTTACGGACTACTCCGCCACGACCGATCTCAGCGAGGAGGGTTGGCTGCCCAAGGGGAAGCCCCTAGCACGGTCGTAAGTGTCTACATTCTATCATGACTTCACTTCACAGTTTTTGTATTTATAATGCCGAACATATGTGCAGTCTGGCCAGGGATCACCCCGAGGTATCCTCCTCCGGGTCTCTGAGCAATTCGGAGATGAATTCGCTTCCGACGGCCACTACTCCTCAACCCGCGGATGACACGGAGGTGCTGTCCCAAAGGCTCCCAGAGCGGGGGGAGGTGACTCTGGAGACGCCCCAAGGCGGGGTCCTAGATGTCGGACACGCGGGGTTCAAGATCCCCGCGGATCGTGTTGACGAGAGACGCGGCCAGCCGGGCTCTCAGCCACACACAATCCCGGAACCTTCAATGGTTCCGAACTCAGGCTGGCAACCCCTCGTTAGGGAGGGCGAGCCGTCTGTATCGAGGACTTCCGTCGCGCCTGAGGCGCCGAACTGTCTGCTGGAAGCGCTTCGCGGTGCTTCCATAGATGAAGAGCACCGTACTCTCGTGAGTACGATGATTCGAAACGTTTTGTCCGCCAAAAGCGGACTAACCGAAGCTTGCACCAGCCTCGTGACAGGCTTTGAGGTAAGTAATAAATATGTGCAAAATTACCACCCGATAGGTAGTAGCCCCTGATACTCTGTTTGGTGTTCGGAAGGAAAAGCCAAACGGAGGGCCAATGATAATCCGCAGGAGTTTAATGATAAGTAATGTTGTGAATAAGCAGGCTGTGCTGCTTGCTGCTGCTGCCCGTACTGCCGAGGTTGCCGAACTAAAACGAGACCTGGAGCAGGCGCAGGGATAGCTAGACCTCACGAAGAGGCAGCTCGAACAGAACAAGGGTAAGTGATTCCCTCTCTTATGCATGTGAGGATACTAAGAATTGATGAGTCTAACGCCTAAGTGTCATGACTGTGTAACAGGGTCCACCACCGAAGTGGCGTACCTGAAGAAGGCGCTATCCGAGGCCGAAGAAAAGGCGGCCTCGGAGTGTAAGGAGCGTGAAAAGCAAAGTGCTAGGGCGGGTGAGGTACAACAAGAGCTCCAGGACCTCGGCAAGAAATGCGAGTCCGTGGAGCATGATCTGAAGGCGAAGGAGGCCGAGCGTGCGAAGGCCCTTGTGAATTTGAAGGACACCAAGGCCGAAGCCGAGAAAGCATAGTAGGAGATCCAGGAGGCCAAGAAGATAGCAGCGGGTAAGAAGTTCTTTATGCAAAGCAAACATGTGGAGGAGGCGTTTCTTTTATTACTCTAATTCGAAGCTCTCCAAGGGCGTTCGCAGATCTGCCACGCAGCGTATCAAACGCTGCAGAGTTCTACTATGCCCAGGAGGGGAACTCAATGGAGAAGCTGTTCTGGTCCCAGTATGCTAGGGCCGAACACCCGATGCCTCTGAGTGACCAACTGAAGCAGTTGGTCAAACTCCACATGGCGGCCGAACTGGCTGTGAAAGGTTTCATAGTCCGGATGTGGCCTGGTGAGCTCATGCCCAGTAGCTACTTCGGCCTGATCAAGCGGATGGTGGATGCCTGCCCGCGGTTTGAAGTGATCAAGCGATCCGTGTGCATCGAGGGTGCCCGCCGGGCCCTTGCCCGCGTCAAGGTGCATTGGGGCAAGTTGGATGCGGAGAAGCTGGTCAAGGGCGGGCCACCGGAGGGCAAGCCGCATCGCCATCCCGAGCTGTACTATGATGGTGTTATGAAGGGTGCTTGTCTCGTCGCTGATGAATGTACCAAGGACACCATTTTTGAATGAATTCACTTCTGCCATATTTGTATTTTAAGGACGAAGTTACTTGCGCTATGTAGCGCTTTTGTTATTTAAAATATTACCTTTTGTGCGGCTGTTTATAAAATTCTGAAAGTAGGCCAGTCGTCGGCTTCCTCCCCCGCGTAACTAGTACTGGGGTGTTCGTGGAAAACCCGGACACTCTTTATCCAAATGTTTGGTCCTTTAAGGAGGTGTCCAGCGCAGCGAACAAGGTTATCGGACTATGCGGCTTGATAACTTTCACTTAGCCATAGAAGTCTACAATTTTAAATTTCAGCGAAGCCCCTGGAATCCGGGAGACCGAATCGGGGCGCTATACACGCCTAGATCGGACGAAGCCGATATATTGCCTAAAGAGGAAAATCTTTAAGGATTTTAATACCTCTCGAATAGCGACCAGCTCTCGCCACATCATGCTGGTCAGTTTTCCCTGCGCTACCTTAGCCGATATAACGGAACCGGGACACAATCGCAGTAGTTCTCCCTGCGCTACCTTAGCCGATATAACGGAACGTAAGGCACCAAAACAAGGGAGCCGGGCTATCCCAACTGTAGACCCAAGACATGATTCGGAGCTGATGCATATAATGCTATAAGTTCGGGGTGCCGCACTGTTTAAAGTGTTCGGACTTTATTTGCCATACTTCGGGGCACCATCAGAAGCCCCTGGCAAACTAGCCGTACCAAGGTGTATGGATGCAATACCAAATAAACATTTATAAGAGAGAATACTCAAATAAGGATAATAAGCTAGCGTATATATAATCTCCCATTTTTGAAAAATACGTTTAAGCGTATGTTTAGAATGGATGCATTAAGCAGAGATAAAAATAGGACTATTTGACATGTCCTATCCAGGGGCAGGTTGTGTACGGATAGATGAAGCAGGTATAATGCTCGTAAATAGATTCCACCTCAGTACTTCCTTCTGCGCACAATGTCTGTTGCCTCCTTGGATGTCTCTTCCATATGAGTCCGGCAATTCGGCTCTTCTAAGGATGCTGCACTAACGCGGTGTCCTGAAATGTAAGAGGGAAATAGTATGAAGGTATTTGGCGGTTACCCGTACTATCGTCTGAGTCGTTGATACGCCTCCGCCTATGCCCATGGTATCTTGAGTGCGTAATTGTGTACGCGTGGCACGAATCCTGCTTTGAAGGGGCTTGAGCGGAGGCCGGACTGCTAATCACGCTCTTGGCGTTCCTGATGATCCTGTTGCGGGGTACTCTGGACTCACTTGACTATGCTCGAGGTTGTCGCCGGATTGGTTTGTCGGAGTAGGCCGCATTGTACTTCTGCCGTGAGGGCTGCCGTATGCTCTTCTGTTCGAAGTGGGCGGTCCATATTTCCGTTGACAGTGATGACCCCGCTCGGTCCTGGCATCTTGAGCTTGAGGTATGCATAATGTGGTACCGCATTGAATCTAGCAAATGCGGTTTGTTCGAGCAGTGCATGGTAGCCACTGCGGAAAGGGACGATGTCGAAGATTAACTCTTCGCTCCAGAAGTTATAGAGCCCGTACATCAGGCCTCTACCCCAGGAATTACAACTTTAAAGGTAGTTTTGGTGGGCTTGATCCTTGAAGGGTCAATGCCCATCTTGCGCACTGTGTCCTGGTAAAGCAGGTTCAGGCTGCTGCCGCCGTCCATAAGGACTCGCGTGAGGTGGAATCCGTCAATGATTGGGTCTAAGACCAATGCGGCTGAGCCGCCATGGCGAATGCTGGTAGGATGATCTCTACAATCAAAGGTGATCGGACACGCTGACCATGGGTTGAATTTGGGGGCGACTGGCTCCATCGCATAGACGTCCCGTAGTGCTCGCTTCCATTCCCGCTTGGGGATATGGGTGGCGTAGATCATGTTGACCGTTTTCACCTGGGGGAGGGGGGGGGGAATTTCTTTTGTCCCCCTGTGTTCGGACGCCGAGGCTCTTCGTCATCGTCGTTGTGCAGCCCCTTGTCCTTGTTTTCGGTGTTTATCTTACCGGCCTGTTTGAACACCCAACAATCTCTATTAGTGTGGTTGGCTGGCTTGTCCGGGGTGCCATGGATTTGGCACGAGCGCTCCAGTATGCGGTCCAGGCTAGACGGTCCCTGATTATTTCTTTTGAATGCCTTTTTCCGCTGACCGGACTTAGATCCGCTGAATCCGGCGTTGACCGCCGTGTCTTCAGTGCTGTCGCCGTTGCTCCGTCTCTTATGCCTGTTACGCCGTGGCTTGCCATTAGCATCACGGCTGTCTGAAGTGCCGGAATGTGGCGTGGTGCTGCTGCAGGCCAACCAGCTATCCTCACCGTGCAAAAGCGGGTCATTAGGGTTGTGAGAGCTACCATAGACTTGGGCTTTTCTTGACCAAGGTGTCGAGCGAGCCACTCGTCACGGATATTATGCTTGAAAGCCGCCAGGGCTTCGGTGTCCGGACAGTCGACTATTTGGTCCTTTTTAGTAAGGAACCGAGTCTAGAATTTCCGGGCTGACTCTCCGGGCTGTTGAGTAATGTGGCTCAGGTCATCGGCGTCTCGTGGTCGCACATATGTTCCCTGGAAGTTATCAAGGAATGCATCTTCCAGGTTTTCCCAACTGCCAATGGAATTTGCTGGCAGGCTGTTTAACCGGTGCCGGGCTGGTCCTTTGAGCTTAAGGGGAAGATACTTGATGGCGTGTAGATCATCTCCACGGGCCATGTGAATGTGGAGAAGGAAATCTTTGATCCATACTGCGGGGTCTGTTGTGCCATCATATGATTCGATGTTTACGGGTTTGAACCCTTCTGGGAATTCATGATCCATTACTTCGTCAGTGAAGCAGAGTGGGTGTGCGGCGCCTCTGTGCCGGGCTATGTGGCTATGCAGGTCGGATTGGTTTGGGTTGCTGTGTTCGGCCCGGCCGGACTTGTTGATGACGTATCCAGCGCAACGGTCATCGTCACGCGCTGGGGTGCGCCCCCGCGATCCTTAAATCGATCTTGGTTGTCCTGCTTTATTTTCTAGAATATCTTGCAGGTCTTGCCTGTTACCCTGAGCTGTAGTGTATCAGCGTGGGGGTGCGGGCTAGTATCCAGGCTGACATCCTGTTTTATCCCGGCCACGGGGTGGCCGGTCAACCGTTTGGCGTTCGAGTTCGTATTCCTCAGTTGCCAGGACTTCAGTCCATCTATCTGTGAGCAGGTCTTGATCAGCTTGGAGTTGCTACTTCTTCTTCTTCAGGCTCCTTGCAGTGGCTATAAGCCAATGCTTGAAGCACTCCTGGTCCACGGGATCCTCAGGCACGCCGAATTCGTCGTCGCCGAGGCTAATCTCGTCTTCAGAGGGGGGCATGTAGTTGTCCTCCTCCGGGTATACGTCTGTCGCCTGTTCTTCTAGGCTGACCTGCTCATATTCCTGTTCGGCCTGCTTCAAGGCGGGCTGGTCAGGGTCATATTCTTCTTCGGCGCCATCCAGATTATTTTCTTCTCCGGGGCCGGTATTGCTGTGGCAGGGCTTGGAGCGGCGCCGACGACGCCCATGCTTTGTTTTTCTTTCCAAGGGGTTATCCTCCGTTGCCTTATCGCCATTTGTTTCCTTCGGAGTGTCCACCATATATATATATATGTCGTATGAGGAGGTGGCCGTCCACCGCCCGGTGAGCGGTGGCTCCTGTAATTCTCCTACATCGTCGTTCATACCTTCGATGTCTTCAGAGTCGAAGTCAAGCACGTCGGTTAGATCATCGATCGTGGTAATGAAGTGGGTGGTGGGTGGGCAACGAATTCCGTCGTTGTCCACTTCCCACTCGAGCCGGACATAGTTCGGCCCGGAGTCTCCTGACAAGGAGAGAGACTTCAATAAGTCCAGCATGTCGCCAAGTTGCGAGTGCTGAAAGACGTCCGCCGCGGTGAACTCCATCAACGAAGCCCAACCAGGATCGGCGGGCTCGCGGGCGCGCGGACTGGAACCTACGTCCGGATATGAATCCGGGGGTCCGGAGTCACAGGCTCCCTCGGAGGTGAGACCTGTGTTCGGCTCCATCGCGGACGAGGGTATGGCCTGCGGGTCGAGGTCCGGCCCTCCGTCCTTAGGCCGAACTATGACCTTTGGCCGGACTCCTGGACTATGAATATACAAGATTGAAGACTTCGTCTCGTGTCCGGATGGGAATTTCCTTGGCGTGGAAGGCAAGCTTGGCAATATGGATATGTAGATCTCCTACCATTGTAACCGACTCTGTGTAACCCTAGCCCTCTCCGGTGTCTATATAAACCGGAGGGTTTTAGTCCATAGAACGAACAACAATCATACCATAGGCTAGCTTCTAGGGTTTAGCCTCCTTGATCTCGTGGTAGATCCACTCTTGTACTACCAATATCATCAATATCAATCAAGCAGGAGTAGGGTTTTACCTCCATCGAGAGGGCCCGAACCTGGGTAAAAACATCGTGTCCCTTGTCTCCTGTTACCATCCGCCTAGACGCACAGTTCGGGTCCCCCTACCCGAGATCCGCCGGTTTTGACACCGACATTGTTGCTTTCATTGAGAGTTCCTCTGTGTCGTCGCCCATAGGCCCGATGGCTCCTTCGATCATCAACAACGACACGGTCCAGGGTGAGACTTTTCTCCCCGGACAGATCTTCGTATTCGGCGGCTTTGCACTGCGGGCCAATTCGCTTGGCCATCTAGAGCAGATTGAAAGCTATGCCCCTGGCCATCAGGTCAGATTTGGAAGTTTGAACTTCACGGCCGACATCCGCGGAGACTTGATCATCGACGGATTCGAGCCACAGCCGTGCGCGCCGCACTGTCACGATGGGCATGATCTAGCTCTGCTGCCGGACAGTGCCTTGGAGGCCGCGCGAGAGTCCGCTCCAACCCCTAACTCGGAGCCGACTGCGCCAATCGAGGATGGGTGGCTAGACACCACCTCGGGGGTTGCTACCTCTACGGCGATGGTGCCGAATACCGACCCTGTCCCTTGTGAAGCTCGTGACTCCGAGGTGCCGGATTCCTCGCCGGACTCCGAACCTCCCGCGCCCCTACCAATTGAATCCGATTGGGCGCCGATCATGGAGTTCACCGCTGCGGACATCTTTCAGCACTCGCCTTTTGGCGACATCCTGAATTCGCTAAAGTATCTCTCGTTATCAGGAGAGCCCTGGCCGGACTGCGGTCAGTACAGTTGGGATGCGGATGATGAAGAAATTCAAAGCCCACCCACCACCCACTTTGTAGCCACTGTCGACGACCTAACCGACATGCTAGACTTCGACTCCGAAGATATCAACGGTATGGACGACGATGCCGGAGACGACTAAGAACCAGCGCCTACGGGGCACTGGAAAGCCACCTCGTCATACGACATATACATGGTGGACATCCCAAAGGATGGGAATGGCGAGGGAACAGCGGAGGAAGACCTCTCCAAGAAACAGCCTAAGCGCCGGCGTCAGCGGCGCCGCTCTAAATCCCGCCAGAGCAAGCATGGAGATTCCGGCACCGGAGACAATAACACCTCAGACAGTGCCGAAGACAACCCCCTCCAGCAAGATTCAGCACAGGAGGACGGAGAAGCCAGCCCTCATGAGAGAGCGGCAGGCGAAGAGGTAGAGGACGATAATTACATGCCTCCCTCCAGAGATGAGGCAAGCCTCGACGACGACGAATTCGTCGTGCCTAAGGATCCCGTCGAACAAGAGCGTTTCAAACGCAGGCTTATGGCCATGGCAATCAGCCTCAAGAAAAAGCAGCAACAACTTAGAGCTGACCAAGATTTGCTAGCCGAAAGATGGACTGAAGTCCTTGCGGCCGAAGAGTACGAACTCGAACGCCCCTCCAAAAGCTACCCCAAATGCAAGCTGCAGCCTCGATTGGAGGAGGAAGCATATAAACCTACATCACCAGCGCACAATACAGCCGACTGGCCACCTTGTGGCCGCGACAGAGAGGCCTCTAGGCCCTCCACTAAAGTCGTACCCCGGCATCGCTCGAAAAGTACAAAGCCACGGGGGAATGCGCCGGACTTGCGAGACATATTGGAGGATAAGGCAAGATAATCAAGATCGATCTACGGATCGCGTGGGCGCCCCACGATACGCGAAGACAACCATCGCGCCGGATATAGTAATTCCGGCCAGGCCGAACACAGTAGACAAAGCTCGCTTGAGCTACGTCGTGATATAGCCCAATATAGAGGCGCCGCACACCCACTATGCTTCACAGATGAAGTAATGGATCATCAAATCCTCAAAGGGTTTAAACCTGTGAACATTGAATCCTATGATGGCACAACATACCCCGCGGTTTGGATCGAAGACTATCTCCTTCATATCCACATGGCCCGCGGTGATGATCTTCACGCCATCAAATACCTCCCACTCAAGCTTAAAGGACCAGCACGACATTGGCTTAGCAGCTTGCCAGCAGAATCAATTGGGTGTTGGGAGGACCTGGAAGCCGCATTCCTTGATAACTTCCAGGGCACATATGTGCGACCACTAGACGCCGATGACCTAAGCCACATAATTCAGCAGCCAGACAAATCGGCCAGACAATTCTGGACACGGTTCTTAACCAAGAAAAATCAAATCGTCGACTGTCCGGATGCGGAGGCCCTCGCAGCCTTCAAACATAACATCCGCGACGAGTGGCTTGCCCGGCACCTAGGACAGGAAAAGCCGAAATCCATGGCAGCCCTCACATCACTCATGACCCGCTTCTGCGCGGGAGAGGACAGCTGGCTAGCCCGCAGTAATAACCTCAACAAAAATCCTGGCAGTCCGGATACCAAGGACCTCAATGGCAGGTCACATCACAACAAGCACAAACGCTGCGTTAACGGCGATAATACTGAGGATACGGCAGTCAACGCCGGATTCAGAGGCTCCAAACCCGGTCAGCGGAAAAAGCCATTCAAAAGAACTACTCTGGGTCCGTCCAATTTGGACCGAATACTCGACCGCTCGTGCCAGATACACGGCACCCCCGAAAAGCCAGCTAATCACACCAACAGGGATTGTTGGGTATTCAAGTAGGCAGGCAAGTTAATTGCCGAAAACAATGACAAGGGGCTGCATAGCGATGACGAGGAAGAGACCCGGCCGCCGAACAACAGAGGATAGAAGGGTTTCCCCCCACAAGTGCGGACGGTGAACATGATATACGCAACGCACATACCCAAAAGGGAGCGGAAGCGTGCACTCAGGGACGTATACACGATGGAGCCAGTCGCCCCAAAGTTGTCACACCCTGATTTTCATGCCACAACACTTAAGCTAATAAATCATGATAAAATATGTTTTGACAGAAACTTTTGAGTGTTTTGGACTTTGCTTGATTGGATTTTTGTCTGCTGTTTGCAAGTGCTCTAAAAATGAAATAAGTCCTCCAACTCCTATACTTCATCTCCTTGATCCAAAACCTTTTCCCAATGATCATGCCATGTGTATAGAGCAATATAGTATTTTCTTACAAAAGTAATTTGGCCAAAAAGTATTTTCAAAAATTAGTTTTCCAAAAACCCCTGAATTGAGGTTTGCACTGCAAGTACTTAATTAAGGGCAGTAAAAATCTTTATAAAAATATATTTGACTCCTATTAGATATAGGATACCCAGAAACCACAAAAATATAATTTTAAAAGCTATTTTCCTATTTTATTTAAAAGCTTTTTCTTAAGGCCAGAAATGGTCTTTAATAGGGAAAAATTATTTTATTGTTTCAAAAATATTTGACAAAAACCTAGGGAAACTCAGTGGACATATATTGTGCATATATAAGAGTTTCAACACATGGTCATGTTCAAAATATTGGTCAAATCCCTCAAAAACCCTTTCTGGATATTTCAAGCTTTTGAAATATTTACAAAGGAAATATTCCCCAAAACTTCCAAGAAAATTCTATCATGTCACATATGACATATTTGGTGATCTTGCCAAGTATCATGTCTTGGAGAACAAGATAACATCATCAAATCCTCTCAAAACCATTTCTGTCCATTTTGAAGTTTGAGCAACTTTACATTGCCAAACATTTCCAAATGTTCTCAAACCTTTTGAACATGCTCAAATGTTCTAATTATTCATCTAGACCAAGTGGCACAAGTTGGAGAACAATTTAACTTGATCAAAGTGCCCCAAAACCCTTCCTGTCCAGAACCAAATTTGAACAACTCTACATTGGAAACTTTCTCCTTTTTATCTCAACTTTTGTGGACATGTTCATATCCTCAAATGATGACACTACACCAAGTGGTGCATCAAAGAGAATATTTTTGCATGACTAAATATTGGCAAAGCCATTTCTGCTGATTTCTAGGGTTTACCAAAGTTACATTGGCAACTTTGCCCAAATGAGCTCAAAATGGGTGGAAGGCCCTAATTATGTGTGCCATTTCACCCTGTGGAGCCTCATGACAAATGGAAATCATCTTCTTGCCCAAACCAACATCAAACACCTTCTGGTAATTTTTAAAAGATGATGTTTTCACCTCTTTCCTTGATCTCCATGACCCTATATTTTTACCATAGCCCCTCCTAGACCTCCTCTACCTCCAGTAACAAGGGCTGCATTTCAGCTCAATTATTTGGTGGTGAAACCCTCACTTTCTCTCTCTGGACAGCCTCTTTCTCTCTCTCCATCAACCTCTCTCCCCTCCTACTGGCTCTCCAGGGCATCCAATGCCTCTCCACCCTTCTTTACTACCCCCAAGCACTACCAGACATCAGTGGCCGCGCCCACATTGCCAAAAATGGCCATGCCAGCCATTTGCATGCTCCAGAGCGCGCTACAGTGCACCCAGGCACTGTAGCCGCCCTCTGCCCGACGCCTCCGATGACCTCGGCCATCCCCCTCGTGTCCCCCGAGGTCGCCTCGACGTCTAGTGCACGGCACGCTGTCGTCCCCCTCCTCTCTCTCCCTCTCCGGCTCTCCTCGCGTGCGGACAAAACGCCGCCCGACTCGGCCACTCCCTGGCCACGCGGCAGGCCCGCCTCTGACCTCGCCCCGCTCCCCCTTTCCTTCTCCCCCGACTTGGACCACGCCCACGAACGCCGTAGACAACCTCACTCCCTCCCTCCTGGCCGCCCGAGCCGTTGCCGCGGCCACCCGTGCGCCACGTCCACGGTGAGCCACGGGCTGGCTACTAAAGGCCGCCCCAGGCCCTCCTCTCCACTCCGTTTGCTCCCCCTCTCCCCTAGAGCCCCTCTCGACCAACCCACAGCCCTCCTCGTGCCCTCCTTGCATCTCCATGGCCAGAGCAATGCCGCCGGCCTCCGCCTAAATTCGCGCCATTTAGTGCCCCTCCTCCCGACATCTTTGTTCCAGAGCAATACCAGCACCACTGCCAACTCTCCCCGCACCTCACTCCTTCCTTCCCGTGCCTGCCTCACCGTGCCCAAATCTCACGGCCGGTCTCGTCCGCCGCGGCCAGCACCCTGCTCAGCCCGGTGCCCCGGGGAGACCGTTCCACCCATGGTTGGATGCGGCATGGCCTCCTGAGCGCTCCGGTACTCCGGGCATCGCCGGAGGTGGCCGGTACCGCTGGGGAGAGCGCCCGCATCGTCCGGCCTCGCCTCCTCTGTCTCCCGACGCGCCCGCGCGGGAGGTTGGGGACGAACCCGACAGATGGGCCCCACGCGTCGGCGACCCAGCGGCTGGGCCCGCCCGTTTAAGTGGAAACGGGCTCTGCGCGCTACCGCCTTCGCTCGGGGAACGCGTCTTCCTGGGAATGAGCCTTCGACGTGGCCTCTTCTCCCGCGTGGCTACGCAGCTGGGCCGGCCCGTCAACTATCCCTCGCCCAGAGCGTGCCGCCGCCGCCCAGATCCAGCCCGTTTCTGTAAAACCTTGGTCTTTTTCCTTTTCCAGTCAACTTCAAAAATCCACAAGTAAATCAAATCAACTCCAAATTTGGTGATTCAAATTTCTAGTGACTCTATAAATCATGATCTATCTGGTGATGCTACATGCACCTTTTTCCAGAGACATTTTCTTCACAAATATTTATCAAATCCTATTTTTCCTATTTCTGTGATGAACTTTAGAAAATCACAGAGAGCTCAAAATTGATCCAAATGCCATGATTCAAACTCCTAGATGTCTATAAGTTCATAACTTAGTTTATGAAGATTTTTATTAATACTTTCTGTATCACCTCAAATAATGAGCCATTTCTTCATATTTGACAACTTTGCAAATTCATAGGAAAATCGTCTCAACTCCAAATCCAGTGAAACCAATTCCTAGATGCTTCTAAAATCATCCTTTGTTAAATGGGTGCCTTTGCTCATTTTTCAAAAATATATTTCTGTACACTTCTTGCAAATCCATAAACCCCTTGATTCCACCATATCAAAATGTTCAGAGATGTCCATTGATCAAATCCTAATGAAACCACTTTGGTCATCCCTCATATGAAGATTTGTCGACTGTCCCAACCTTACATGCGCAACCACTCTACCCTTATATGGGAAAGGGCATTATTGATTAGCTAGACCGATACTAGCTTGGAGCCCGCATTACTAGTGATGGGAGAGTTGTTGGTGCGCTCTCTCGGGACGGGCTCGTGCCAGGTAGGGTGGCCAAGAACATTTTTATGGGGCACTGGACACACCGTTGGTACCCCGTGCCAGTATGTGATGAATATCGGAGCGATGCTCCACAATTTTAAGATGTGAAATGTTAGGCACGGGGGTTAGTACCAATCGAGTGGACTCCATGTTAGTGTCGTCTAGGGAAAGGTAGTGATCGGGTGCTTACCCCGGGTACTTGAGGTATCGCGGGTCGTGGATGACACGGAAGTTCCCCGGTTCTTGTGGGTACAGTGTGCAGCCTCTGCAGAGTGTAAAACTATTCGAATAGTCGTGTCCACGGTCAAGGACAGTTGGGCGGTGCTGCTTAAACTACGTCCAGAGTTTTCAACCGTGTGTGTGTGTGTTGATAAAACTACTTGGGTCAAGTCAAAGGACTTGACATGTTTGAGATGGGTTGGTGCCCACTCTATTTATGTTGGGTTGGTGCCCACTCTATTTATGTTGATACCTGTAACCTGTCCTCATGGTTACTTGAATTCTCTTGATGCATGTCTTACAAGTTGTTGAACATGTCATTGCACTCAAAACTAGCTTTCTGCAAAAATTTACCTATATCATGCATTGTTACATCTTGAACCAAAACATGGGTTGCTTGCGAGTACATTCAAAGTACTCATTGGCTTGCCACTGGTTATTTAATTGACCAGGCATGGAAGAACAGGATGAGATGAAGAACACTTCGGTGACAAACATGCGAGCTAGGACGCTTCCCAGTCAGAATGCCTGTAGGGTTAAGGCAGATGGCATGGGTCCAAGTTATCGACGAAGATTTCCGCTACGATGTTATACTCAAGACTCAACCATAATGGTCCTACTTGTGTAATACGGTATGTATGGATGTAAGACTCTTGTTATTCAGCTTCTGTGTGTTCAGTGAGCATTGATCTCTGGGATCACTGTACACGTGCATTCGGTGATTACGACTTATGAGTCGGGGTCCCCACAGAGCTGGTATCAGAGCCATCCTGACTGTACGAAGCCTTAGTTAGCATGGTCGTTAGTTAGGGTAAAACTATTTCCAAAACTACTACTAGTTTTCAAAACTATCTATACTTCTCTTCCCCTTCTGAGTTTTTCGAAAACTAAGATATACTTTCCTCTTCCCCTTCAAAATTTAATGGTCGCTAGAACCCTTAAGCCCCTAACCACTGGATTCCTTGTAATCCTCGTGGATAATCAAGAAGGAAGATGCCTTTCCAGACATTCACCCACATCTCCTGGACACAAGATTGGCGACATCGCAACAAGACAATACCAACAGAAGCTACATCCTCGAGGAATGAGGACCTGAAGAACCAGGAGATGGTGACACCCTTGACACTGCCCCAAGCTGATGCAACCTTAGCCTACGATGACCAGGGTATAGGATATGCAAGATCATGGTATACATCGCTAGTAGAGCAACCCTGTCCTTACCATTGTTGTGTCGGCAACCACCGGTGGATGATAACCTAGCCATTTGGTCCGCCTCACTATAGTGAGCAGGAAAACGGTTCTCTTCATCCCCCGCTCTCGGTGACGATACTGGCAACAGCGTATCCGGCAGATTGGACCTCTACTATGCCTTGTTAGTGTCATTGCATAAAGGATTACCTACCTGGTACCATCGACGGTTTAGAAGACAACAAGGGATCGTCGTGATTAAGAAGACAATAGAAGACCAAGTCAATGCCAGTTATGAGGAGCCACCTTCACCCCATCACTTCAACAGGCAAGAAGTTGTTGAAGAATCTTCAGGCTCAACCCGGATTGTTTCATCGAACAACTACAAGAGACGTAGCAACACCTGAGGAAAACTCAGAAGACTGCATGAGGCACAAGGCACGACTACCGAGTCTGAGAACCCGTAGGGTAGGATGAGTCGTGTACCCCCTATGCGCAGTCGAGTCCGTATGATAGTTTGAATAGAACCATGATTGTGTGTTGTTTGTATTTATTTGTTTGTGTTTTGATATAGGTCGCACTTTTGCCCTAAGCGACAAGTATGCGACTATATCACCTTCCTTGTTTCTTTTGTTTGGCCCTCTTTGCACCTGTTTGTTTGCACTAGCACTATAGAACCCCCTTTAGGCATTCCCCTCCTCTATGCTACTTTTCCCTCTCATCTCTCTCCTCAACTGAAGACAAGCAAGACAAGATACACCATGGATTCTACTTCGACAACCAACGAGCACTGGAGACTTTTGTTGTAGCCTCCTCGACCAAGTGCAACCCAGTAACGTTATGTCTACTCTTCAAGATTAGAGACCCATTCCTAGACCCTTCGAGACTTCACGAGATGCCCCAGCTTGAGTCCTTAACCATGTGCTTAACCCACAGAATTGCAAGAGAACCAGTTAAACCTCCGTAACCTTGCACAACCATGGGTCCATCATGGGACTAGTGGACATAGTGAACTAGCACATTATCATCCTAAGATAGCACCAAAACTGACGATGCCATAGGAAGGACCCATCTGAGGATATAGGAACAGAGGACAAATGACTTGATGAGTTTATATCAATGACTTGAGGAATTATATGAGACTATTTGGTGGATTATGAGGCTTTGATGTTGGTAGATGAACTTGGTGGGATCATGAGTATAGATTAGCATAGCTTTCATTACCCCTGAGTAAATTGGATTTAGTAGGATAATTGTTTTCCCAAGTTGGAATTCTTGGAGGAATTTGGATTTAACTTAGCCATGGGATATTGATAGGAGACAATTGATATTACGTAAATGACTTGGGGAACATGTAGGAATTCTCGTTGGACAAGAGATTTGGATTTAAATAGGTGATCCTAGTTGAGTATAGAGATTGAGTATGTTTACATGGTTCAGAGTAAATTGGATTTAGACTGATGATCTTGATCGTGATACCATGTTTCTCGGTGGACAATAAACTAGGAGATTGGATTAATTGTCGGAGTTTATTTAGGCATCTTTGTGAACTTGACCATGGAGGTTAGTTGACCATTATAATGAAAATTGGTGGACTGACTATAGTAGAGGTAGCCTTTTCAAGTGTTTGGGGATTATAAGGACTTTAAGAGATCATGTGGAACACCAGCATAGGCGTTGGATTTGTAGAATTAATGGATTGAGTAGTGATTGATGGAATTTAACAGGTTGCTGGGGTTGATAGGAAGGAAACAAGATCTTGGAGTGACATACGACGTGTTTCCTTAGGATAGAGATGCACTAGCATGGACCTCGGGTCAATAGACTGAGCACTTGGATTGTGGTGATTAATTTCAAGCTTAGCAGCATATATGCTCTACCCATGGATTTTTAGGGGTAGCCATACATATGAGCTTGGGATAGTTGACATATATGATTTTGTTAGACCTCCTCTCGAGAGTCATGAGGACATGAATAACATGAGCGATGATTGGAGCTGGCCTACAAGAGTTGATGCTTTCGGTGGTATAAGGTTATTTGTTCAAAGGACTATATAGAACAATTGGCATCTCAGGAACCGTGCTTAAGGATAAGGTGACAAACGTTCGCTCGCACACTAGAATCCTTGAAACCCTTAGGCAATACCAAGACACAACATGGTCGGATCCTGACCTTGGGCTTTGGCTCTAGATCGATAAGACCTTGGCCAATGCTCAACCCTGACCACCACTAATTCCCCAGCCTACTTTATGTACCCCGTGAACAAAGCCTTCATGGAGTGCTTAGACAAGATAATTGTCATCATCATTTGGTGACCTACCTGTCCACCTGAAGACGGAAGAAGAATCACTGAGCTGGTCAAGGGAACATCTGAAGATCGCCATGTCCAGGAGGAAGGACTACACCAACCACCGTCGTCAAGAAGTGAACATCCGCATCGAAGACCAGGTGTATCTGCAAGCCACTTCTCCCTAAGGAACCAAGCATTTCCATGACAAGGAGACCCACACCAAGATTTAACAACCCCCTTTGAGATCACTGCGAGACGAAGAGAAGACAGTTACCAGCTGGAGTTGCCACTTGAGTTACCTGATGTACACAACACTTTCCATACATCACAACCCCAGAAGTGTTTCCAACTTCCTAACTTGCCCGATCTCTACGAGGGCATTGACCACCGAGCCATCGACCCCTAGCCCAATCTAACCTACCGCGAGCTACACATTAGCAACCTGGATCAAGAAGAGCGTCATACACGAAGCCACATCATCAAGTACTTCAATCTCAATGGAGCACTACGCAAAAGCAGAAGAAACATGAGGACTTGAAGACTACCCCAGATCCAAGTTTCTGTATCCCTTTCCGCGACTAGTCTAGGAATCTCGGGGACGAGATTCTTGTAAGGGGGGTAGGTCTGTCACACCCTGATTTTCATGCCACAACACTTAAGCTAATAAATCATGACAAAATGTGTTTTGACAAAAACTTTTGTGTGTTTTGGACTTTGCTTGATTGGATTTTTGTCTGCTGTTTGCAAGTGCTCTAAAAATGAAATAAATCCTCCAACTCCTATACTTCATCTCCTTGATCCAAAACCTTTTCCCAATGATCATGCCATGTGTATAGAGCAATATAGTATTTTCTTACAAAAATAATTTGGCCAAAAATTATTTTCAAAAATTAGTTTTCCAAAAACCCCTGAATTGAGGTTTGCACTGCAAGTACTTAATTAAGGGCAGTAAAAATCTTTATAAAAATATATTTGACTCCTATTAGATATAGGATACCCAGAAACCACAAAAATATAATTTTAAAGCTATTTTCCTATTTTATTTAAAAGCTTTTTCTTAAGGCCAGAAATGGTCTTCAATAGGGAAAATTATTTTATTGTTTCAAAAATATTTGACAAAAACCTAGGGAAACTTAGTGGACATATATTGTCCATATATAAGAGTTTCAACACATGGTTATGTTCAAAATATTGGTCAAATCCCTCAAAAACCCTTTCTGGATATTTCAAGCTTTTGAAATATTTACAAAGGAAATATTCCCCAAAAATTCCAAGAAAATTCTATCATGTCACATATGACATATTTGGTGATCTTGCCAAGTATCATGTCTTGGAGAACAAGATAACATCATCAAATCCTCTCAAAACCATTTCTGTCCATTTTGAAGTTTGAGCAACTTTACATTGCCAAACATTTCCAAATGTTCTCAAACCTTTTGAACATGCTCAAATGTTCTAATTATTCATCTAGACCAAGTGGCACAAGTTGGAGAACAATTTAACTTGATCAAAGTGCCCCAAAACCCTTCCTGTCCAGAACCAAATTTGAACAACTCTACATTGGAAAATTTCTCCTTTTTATCTCAACTTTTGTGGACATGTTCATATCCTCAAATGATGACACTACACCAAGTGGTGCATCAAAGAGAATATTTTTGCATGACTAAATATTGGCAAAGCCATTTCTGCTGATTTCTAGGGTTTACCAAAGTTACATTGGCAACTTTGCCCAAATGAGCTCAAAATGGGTGGAAGGCCCTAATTATGTGTGCCATTTCACCCTGTGGAGCCTCATGACAAATGGAAATCATCTTCTTGCCCAAACCAACATCAAACACCTTCTGGTAATTTTTAAAAGATGATGTTTTCACCTCTTTCCTTGATCTCCATGACCCTATATTTTTACCATAGCCCCTCCTAGACCTCCTCTACCTCCAGTAACAAGGGCTGCATTTCAGCTCAATTATTTGGTGGTGAAACCCTCACTTTCTCTCTCTGGACAGCCTCTTTCTCTCTCTCCATCAACCTCTCTCCCCTCCTACTGGCTCTCCAGGGCATCCAATGCCTCTCCACCCTTCTTTACTACCCCCAAGCACTACCAGACATCAGTGGCCGCGCCCACATTGCCAAAAATGGCCCTGCCAGCCATTTGCATGCTCCAGAGCGCGCTACAGTGCACCCAGGCACTGTAGCCGCCCTCTGCCCGACGCCTCCGATGACCTCGGCCATCCCCCTCGTGTCCCCCGAGGTCGCCTCGACGTCCAGTGCACGGCACGCTGTCGCCCCCCTCCTCTCTCTCCCTCTCCGGCTCTCCTCGCGTGCGGACAGAACGCTGCCCGACTCGGCCACTCCCTGGCCACGCGGCAGGCCCGCCTCTGACCTCGCCCCGCTCCCCCTTTCCTTCTCCCCCGACTTGGACCACGCCCACGAACACCGTAGACAACCTCACTCCCTCCCTCCTGGCCGCCCGAGCCGTTGCCGCGGCCACCCGTGCGCCACGTCCACGGTGAGCCACGGGCTGGCTACTAAAGGCCGCCCTAGGCCCTCCTCTCCACTCCGTTTGCTCCCCCTCTCCCCTAGAGCCCCTCTGGACCAACCCACAGCCCTCCTCATGCCCTCCTTGCATCTCCATGGCCGGAGTAATGCTGCCAGCCTCCGCCTAAATTCGCGCCATTTAGTGCCCCTCCTCCCGACCTCTTTGTTCCAGAGCAATACCAGCACCACCGCCAACTCTCCCCGCATCTTACTCCTTCCTTCTCGTGCCTGCCTCACCGTGCCAAAATCTCACGGCCGGTCTCGTCCGCCGCGGCCAGCACCCTGCTCAGCCCGGTGCCCCGGGGAGACCGTTCCACCCACGGCTGGATGCGGCATGGCCTCCTGTACTTCGGGCGTCGCCGGAGGTGGCCGGTACCGCCGGGGAGAGCGCCCGCACCGTCCGACCTCGCCTCCTCTGTCTCCCGACGCGCCCGCACGGGAGGTTGGGGATGAACCCGACAGATGGGCCCCGCGCGTCGGCGACCCAGTGGCTGGGCCCGCCCGTTTAAGTGGAAACGGGCTCTGCGCGCTACCGCCTTCGCTCAGGGAACGCGTCTTCCCGGGAATGTGCCTTCGACGTGGCCTCTTCTCCCGCGCGGCTACGCAGCTGGGCCGGCCCGTCAACTATCCCTCGCCCAGAGCGTGCCGCCGCCGCCCAGATCCAGCCCGTTTCTGTAAAACCTTGGTCTTTTTCCTTTTCCAGTCAACTTCAAAAATCCACAAGTAAATCAAATCAACTCCAAATTTGGTGATTCAAATTTCTAGTGACTCTATAAATCATGATCTATCTGGTGATGCTACATGCACCTTTTTCCAGAGACATTTTCTTCACAAATATTTATCAAATCCTATTTTTCCTATTTCTGTGATGAACTTTAGAAAATCACAGAGAGCTCAAAATTGATCCAAATGCCATGATTCAAACTCCTAGATGTCTATAAGTTCATAACTTAGTTTATGAAGATTTTTATTAATACTTTCTGTATCACCTCAAATAATGAGCCATTTCTTCATATTTGACAACTTTGCAAATTCATAGGAAAATCGTCTCAACTCCAAATCCAGTGAAACCAATTCCTAGATGCTTCTAAAATCATCCTTTGTTAAATGGGTGCCTTTGCTCATTTTTCAAAAATATATTTCTGTACACTTCTTGCAAATCCATAAACCCCTTGATTCCACCATATCAAAATGTTCAGAGATGTCCATTGATCAAATCCTAATGAAACCACTTTGGTCATCCCTCATATGACTATAGGTATCCCAGAAAAGTCCAACTCATATTTTTAGAGCACTTTTATTTCCTGCCTTGTTGTGTTGCTTATTGTGTTTGTTTCCGACGTTAGTTGACGAAGTAGACGGAGTACTTGGAGAAGGACCAGAAGATTTCAAGACTCTGATGAACCAGGCAAGCAGCCCTTTGACCATGTCTATGAAACCCTTTTTATGCATGTCATATAGCACCATATTGTTGTTGCAACGGAATCATGATGAGGTGGTAACCACTTGATGGTTTGCCACCATACTTTCTCGTTGATACTTGCATTGTGCATGACCCTACCTTCTTATGAGGGTTATGCCGGTGGGAGTAGATAGGATGCTAAGGTAGTGCTACGAAAAAAGGGACGGGTATATGCATGGTGAAGGAGGCAAAGTATTTTCAAAAGACTTTTTCGAAAACCCCGTCGGGTGCCACTTATGCCCGAGGGAGATGATGAAATGGGTAACCACTTGATGACGAAGTGGTGTACCGAGGCAAGTGTGTGTGTTGTTTTCGAAAACGGATTAGATTTAAGATTTGTCGACTGTCCCAACCTTACATGCGCAACCACTCTACCCTTATATGGGAAAGGGCATTATTGATTACTTAGACCGATACTAGCTTGGATCCCGCATTACTAGTGACAGGAGAGTTGTTGGTGCGCTCTCTCGGGACGGGGTCGTGCCAGGTAGGGCGGCCAAGAACATTTTTATGGGGCACCGGACACACCGTTGGTACCCCGTGCCAGTATGTGATGAATATCGGAGCGATGCTCCACAATTTTAAGATGTGAAATGTTAGGCACGGGGGTTACTACCAATCGAGTGGACTCCATGTTAGTGTCGTCTAGGGAAAGGTAGTGATCGGGTGCTTACCCCGGGTACTTGAGGTATCGCGGGTCGTGGATGACACGTAAGTTCCCCGGTTCTTGTGGGTACAGTGTGCAACCTCTGCAGAGTGTAAAACTATTCGAATAGCCATGTCCACGGTCAATGACAGTTGGGCGGTGCTACTTAAACTACGTCCAGAGTTTTCAACCGTGTGTGTGTGTGTTGATAAAACTACTTGGGTCAAGTCAAAGGACTTGACATGTTTGAGATGGGTTGGTGCCCACTCTATTTATGTTGGGTTGGTGCCCACTCTATTTTTGTTGATACCTGTAACCTGTCCTCATGGTTACTTGAATTTTCTTGATACATGTCTTACAAGTTGTTGAACATGTCATTGCACTCAAAACTAGCTTTCTGCAAAAATTTACCTATATCATGCATTGTTACATCTTGAACCAAAACATGGGTTGCTTGCGAGTACATTCAAAGTACTCATTGGCTTGCCACTGGTTATTTAATTGACCAGGCATGGAAGAACAGGATGAGATGAAGAACACTTCGGTGACGAACATGCGAGCTAGGACGCTTCCCAGTCAGAATGCCTGTAGGGTTAAGGCAGATGGCATGGGTCCAAGTTATCGACGAAGATTTCCGCTGCGATGTTATACTCAAGACTCGACCATAATGGTCCTACTTGTGTAATACGGTATGTATGGATGTAAGACTCTTGTTATTCAGCTTCTGTGTGTTCAGTGAGCATTGATCTCTGGGATCACTGTACACGTGCATTCGGTGATCACGACTTATGAGTCGGGGTCCCCACAAAGTTCAATCCATGGTCCTCTTGCCCGATCACTTTTGATCGAAGGGACCACCCCACCAGCATCCGCCATGGCGGGTTCGTCGCATTGGTTCTAGACCCAATCGTCGATTGGTTTCACCTCACTAGAGTCCTGATGGACGGCGGCAGTAGCCTGAACCTGCTTTACCAGGATACAGTGTGCAAGATGGGCATAGACCCCTCAAGGATTAAACCCACAAAGACGACCTTCAAAGGCGTCATACCAGGTGCAGAGGCCAATTGTACATTCTCAGTTACACTAGAAGTGGTCTTCGGATCCCCGGATAACTTCCGAAGCGAGGAGTTAATCTTCGACATAGTTCCGTTCCGCAACGGCTATCATGCACTGCTCGGACAAACCGCGTTCGCAAAGTTCAATGCGGTGCCGCACTACGCATACCTCAAGCTCAAGATGCCAGGCCCTCGAGGAGTCATCACGGTCAACGGAAACACTGAACGCTCCCTCCAAACGGAGGAGCATATAGCGGCTCTCGCAGCAGAAGTGCAGAGCAGCCTCTTAAGGCAATTCTCGAGTCCGTCCATCAAGCGACCGGACACTGCTAAGCACGCCCGGAGTAACCTACAACAAGACCACCTGGCACGTTCCGAGCATGCGTAGCAATGCGGCCCCAACCCCAGTCCTCGCAAAATTGCAAGACCAGTACTTTGTGTACATCATTACGCTTTGGAGATACAATGGGCATAGGGGGAGGGGCACGACCACGGCAGTCCCAGAGTGCAGCTCAACCACTCCAGGGGCTCCCAAATAGGTCATCATCTTTCTTTTTCTTTTTTTTCTTTCCTCAGGATTCCGTTTACCAGAGGCCCTGTCCGGCAGTTGACCCGCCAGACTCACGATACAATAGCCAGGGAAGAAGAAAGGCCACGACGAGTACCCAGGTGGTCTCCATTCCGAGCACTATACCTGTTTTATACACCATTCCATAGCCTACCCCTAGAGGGGGACATGCTAAATAGTTCCATCCATTGCTTATCGCACTATTTGTATCGTTCTGCATTCATGGCAGTATTTTTTGAATAAACAATGCATCGCTTTTTGCCTATAATTGCATTCCTTTCTTATACATATGTTCATTTACGACATGTTGCATCCGTACACTTTGGTACGGCTAAATACACCAGAGGCTTAAGTTCCCCACATTATGGTGTCATAAGTCTGAACACTTTCACAAGTGCGGCACCCCGAACTTATAGCATTATATGCATCGGCTCCGAATCATGTCTTGGGTCAATAGTTGGGTTTGCCCGGCTCCTATGTTTTGGTACCTTACGTTCAGTTATATCGGCTAAGGTAGCGCTGGGAGAACCACTGCGATTGTGCCCCAGTTGAGCTGGGCGAGCACCTCAGTGGAGAAAGCTAAAACTGACCGTCATGATGAGGCGAGAGCTGGTCGCTGTTCGAGAGTTTTTTTCGAGTCCCTAAAGACTTATGCCGCTTAGAGCGAGGAACCGGCTTTGTCCGGCCCAGGCGTGAATAGCGCCCCGAATTCGGCCTCCCGAACACTAGGGGCTTCGCCGAAATTTAAAATTATAGAATTCTATGGCTAAGTGAGAGTGTTCAAGCATTATAAGTCCGGTTGCCTCGTTCGTTGTGTTGAGCGCCTCCCTAGATGGACCCAAAAATGGGAACAAGAGCGCTCACGTTTATCCCGAACACCCCAGCACTCGTGGCATGGGGGCTGAAGCCGACGACTTGCCATCTCTCAAATTTGAAAAATGGCCGCACAGAAGGTAATATTTCAAATTAACAAGCGTTGCTTAGCGCATATGAACAAAGTTTTCAGCGCACAGGATAACAAAATGCGAGTCTACTCAAATATTACATCTTTGGAGCACTCACCCACAATAATGCGGACACCCTTTAGGACACCCTTATAATACATCTCGGGAGTGCGATACTCCTTGCCCGGCGATGGCGCGTCCGTCACAAGCTTCTCAGCATCCATCCTGCCCCAGTGCACTTTAGCATGGGCAAGGGCCCGACGGGCACCTTCAATGTAGGCGGAGTGCTTGATGACTTCAACCCATGGACAAGCATCCACCAGCCGCTGCACCAGGCCGAAGTAGCTCCCGGGCATGTCCTCTTTGGGCCACAGCCGAACTATGAGACCCTTCATGGCCTGTTCGGCCACCTTGTGGAGCTCGACCATCTGCTTCAGCTGGTCGCTAAGGGGCACCGGATGTCCGGCCTCAGCATACTGAGACCAGAACAACTTCTCCGTCGAGCTCCCCTCCTCGGCTCCATAGAAAGCGGCAGCATCGGACACGCTATGGGGCAGATCTACGAACGCTCCTGGAGAGCTTCGAATTCGGGTAAGTAACAGGTAATTCACTTTTACATGCTTGCTTTGCATGAAGAATGCCTTACCCGCCGCTATTTTCTTCAATGCCTCGATTTCCTGGAGGGCCTTGTGGGCTTCGGCCTTAGCGGCTTTGGCACTCTCAAGAGCCGCCGCAAGCTCGGACTCTTGAGTCTTCGAGTCACGCTCCAAACTCTCGTGTTTTTCCACGAGAGCATGGAGCTCTTGCCATACCTCCGCCACCCGCGCCTCCTGCTTCTCTCGCTCGGCGCGTTCCACGGCCGCATTGCATTCGGCCGTGGACACCGCCTCCTTCAGGGTCGCCACCTCGTTCGTAGCCCCTGTAGTACCCACATTATCCTTGTCATTTCTCTTGCAACCAAATCCTTTTCTGTAAGGTACAACTTTAATAAGGTGTTACTCACCTTCCTTGTCCTCGAGCTGCTTCTTGGCACGGCCGAGCTTGCTCTCGGACCACTCGAGGCTCTACTTCAAGGCATTGACCTCCGCAGTCAGTGCGGCAGAAGTCAGCAGCACAGCCTGCCTTCCCATATTGACATATTTTTGTTAAGACTCCTGCGTATATCTTTTTAGATCCTCAGTCCGTCTTTTCTTTCCGAACACCGAACTGAGCATCAGGGGCTACTGTCTATGCGGTACTATTTTACATATCTTAAAATCCTTACCTCAAAGCCTGTTAGAAGGCTGCTGCAGGCTTTGGTCAGCCCGCTTTTGGCGAGCTGAACCTTCTGAATCACCGCACTCATGACAGCGCGGTGTTCCTCTTCGATGGAAGCGCTGTTGAGCGCCTCCAGCAAGTTATCCGGCGCCTCCGGTTGGACGGAGGCCGCCGGCGTCATAGTCTTGCCCTTCTTACGAAGGGGCCGCCCGCCGGACTCCGGAACCACTGAAGGTTCCGGTGCGGAGTCCGGTCCAAAGTCCGGGAGGTTGCCCTGCGGCACCTCCGAGGCCTCCTCCTCCTGGTGGGTCCCTTTCTGGGATCCCACCTCGGCGTCGTCGGCGTCACGGGGGAGGAGGCGGTCGAAAGTGAAGTGCTATTCACATCCACGTACCCAAGGACCCGCTTGACGAAGCGGGAAGATCGTCCTTGGGTGGACTACAGGGTTGTATGCGGCGTTAAAAGAAGCTATGCGACAAAAAGAAAAATTATGAGTTGTTCAGGAGTCCGGATACTTACGATCTCGCCAGGGGCTTGGACCTTGAGGGCCACTCCTCGTCGCCCTCGCCGGCGTTGGTGTAAGTGCATCTAGTGCCACCCCTAGTTGGTTTTGGAGTATTGACGACAAAGTTGGTTGAGGGACTAATGCGTTTGTGAGAATTGCAGGATAACGCAGGTAGTGTCCCTCATTGA
This sequence comes from Triticum timopheevii, assembly GCA_963921465.1. Taxonomy (NCBI): domain Eukaryota; kingdom Viridiplantae; phylum Streptophyta; class Magnoliopsida; order Poales; family Poaceae; genus Triticum; species Triticum timopheevii. The sequence goes on from OY997274.1 coordinate 276,910,483, forward strand.
TTCGGTTTACCTACCAGAGATGACCCCTAAAAATGTATGAAGACATTGAAGACAATGGTTGTATGAGAAGATATTCATATTGAAGACTATGACATGAGAAGACATTGTGTGAAGACTTTGGAGCGCGAAGACTGTGTGGTTTCGTTGTTTGCTTTCTTCTCTGTTGAGTCATAGGAACCACCGTACTGTTAAGTGGGGTCCAAGTGAACTAAGTTAGAGTGACTGAAGTGATGCTACACTCAAATCCTATGTCTTCAAGCGAAGACAATGAGAGCAAACCTTATCCATAGTTGGATGAGTCAGCTTTACTTGTAGCCCAAGTAAAGTTGCCGCGTGTGTTTGAAATCTGACTGTTAGAACACGTGTCAGTTCCTTAGTGACCCAGGGTCATTTTGGACAAATCAGGTCGGGTTGCCTAGTGGCTATAAATAGCCCACCCCTACACCATCAATTGGTGGCTGCTCAGAGTTTGTGCACGGCTTTTGTCGTTTGAGAGCAACCCACCTCGAAGCATTTGAGAGAGAGAAATCCTTGCGAGGACAAAGCCCAAACACCCAGAGCCAAAGAGTGTTAGGCATCACTGAAGTCTTTCTGTCTGTGTGACCTGAAGACTTATTACACTTGAGGACTGTGAATCCTCCAGCCGGTTAGGCGTCGCGTTCTGAGCATCCAAGAGTCATTGTGGATTGCCGGTGAACAAAGTCTGTGAAGGTTTGGTAGTCTCCCTTGAAGACTTACCAGATTGATTGGGCGAGGACTGGGTGTCCTTAGCTCAAGGGGAATAAGGTGAAGACACGGTCTTCTGAGTTAAATCTCAGCCTCCCTAACCAGACGTACAGTTGTCACAGCAACTGGAACTGGTCCAACAAATCCTGTGTCTTCAACAAGCGACCTGTTCTATCTCTTCCAACCTTACTTAAGTTCGTCTTCGTGAAGTCATTGCCTATCTGTGTATCTGTTTGACTTCATTGCTTGACTACTATTGTTGATTGGCTTCATACTACCTTCCATCCTGATCCTACTACCTAGCTGCTATTAGTCATGTACTTTATATCATTGCATATCTGTCTATGGCTTGCTTAGGGTAGTTTATCTTCCGCTGCATATCATTTAGGTCATTTCTGTTGTTTGTCTTCAAAACTTCCAAGTTTTGAAGACTTTCATAAAAATCGCCTATTCACCCCCCCTCTAGTCGATAGTAGCACTTTCAATTGGTATCAGAGCAAGGTACTCCCTTGTTCTGTGCGATTCGGTTTAACGACCTGGAGTTTCAGCTATGTCGACTACAGGGATAATCAAGGTCTCCACTGCTTGCCCCGTGTTCGATGGAACTGAATATCCCTACTGGAAGAATAAGATGCGCATGCATCTTAAAGCCATTGATGTCGACCTCTGGTATGTCGTCAAGAATGGCGTTCCCAAAACTGGTGAAGGTGTCACCCCCACTGATGTCAAGAAGTTCGTTCAACAGGACTCTACTGCGAAGAACATCATCTGTGGTCATCTGACCAAAGGACAGTATGGCCATGTGAGTGCACTAGAAACGTCGAAGCTAGTCTGGGACTGGCTATCCAAGCTCAACGAAGGCATCTCAACCCAGAGAGATCAAAGAATCAGTGTTCTTCGCAACCTCTTCAACCGCTTCAAGAGAAACGACAATGAAAATGTCCAGCTCACGTTTGATCGCCTCACTGATATCACAAATGAACTTCAAGCTCTTGGCGCAACTGAGATTACCAAGCATGAAATCGTCAAGACACTGCTGAGATCACTTGATAGCTCCTTTGACACCCTTGCTCTCATGATACAAGAACGTCCTGACTTCAAGACACTCGATCCGTCTGATATACTTGAGAGGCTCAACACACATGAGTTCCAGCTATCTGAGAAAAGAGATATCTATGGCCCAAACTATGGCCGAACTCGTGCTTTGAAGGCGAAAGTTGCTTCCTCATCTGAAGAAGAATCTGACTGCAGTTCTGAAGATCCTGAAGACATTGGAAGGGAACTTGCTATGCTTGTGAAGAAATTCCGGAAATTCACAAAGAAGAAAGGCTTCAGAAAGTCTTCACGATCTAGCTCAAGGAATGATGAAGCTTCCACACATGATCACAAGAAGAGAACCTACCACAAGTGCAAGAAACCTGGTCACTACATATCTGAGTGTCCACAGTGGGACAATGAGAAGAAGAAGAAGAAAAGCAAGGAATATGATTCTGATGACAAGAAGAAGAAGAAATCCTCAAAGTCTTCTAAGTCTTCTTCCAAGTCTTCATCATACAAGAAGAGCTCATCTGGCAAGGCTCGTGCTTTTGTCGGCAAGGAAATGGATTCAGAGGAGGAGTCTACTTCGGAGGAGGCGGAGGTGGATTCTGGAGAGGAGTCTGACCCTGGTGTTGCGAGTCTGGCTCTAGCCACAGCCTATGTCGCCAAGTCCATCTTCAACACTGAAGACAATGACTTCCACACCAGCGCCGAAGCTAATGACGAAGACGATCCTACTCCCGCCTACTGCTTCATGGCACGTGGTGCCAAGGTAAAATCACGCGATGCTTACTTTCAAACTTCAAGTGAAGATGACTCTGATTGTGAATCCAAACCCAGCTACAAAACACTTGCTAAAATTGCAACTGAACAACAAAAGGCTATGGAACATACTCAAAAACTGTTAGACAAAAGCGATGACCTGTTGGACGCTGAAATGACACGTTCACAGTCCTTAGTTGATGACATAAAAAATCTTCATGCTAAGTACCAAGAACTTGAAGGTCATCATGAATCGCTCTCAACTACTTATGAAAGGCTCTCCTATGATTATCTTCAAAGGAAACAAGAGCTTGAGAAGTTAAGAGCGGCTCATAAAGATCTTCAAAAGGTGAATGAGTCACTTCGCGCCCAACAGATCAGTTCCGCTCAGGATGGATTTGAACCACCGTGTCTAAAATGCATTGAGCGTGATAACGCTACATCTGTTGCTGAATGTTCCACCGCTGCTACTATTTCATTGTCTTCACCTACTGATGTGGTCACTAACCCCTCTGCGGAGAATACCACTACTGTTGCTGATGAAAATGCTATGTTGAAGACATTGCTTGAAACAGGGATGTACAAAAGTTTGAAGGGACATCAGACTCTCTGCGATGTCCTCAAAAAGCAGATTCTGAACCGAAACCCTAGGAAGGAGGGTGTTGGGTTCGAAAGGAAAATGAATGTTGATGGCTCGTACTGGAAGCCTAAGCAGTACCCCAAAACCACATGGGTTGCTGCAAAGGAGCCTTCAGTAGATCCATCCACCTTATCTGGCTTTACCTGTGCTAATCCTATTATCATTGATGAATCCTTTGATGCAAACTATAAGCTTTTCAAAAACCAGAATGGTGAAGTGTTTGCTAGGTACATTGGTACTAACTGCAGGAATGGACCACCTATGAAGAAGATCTGGGTACCTAAGTAGTACATTGAGAATCTTCCTGTGAATGTCGTCATGACACCACGAAGGAAGAAGACAAACCCCAGACCAATAGCTTCATATGGCCCAAAGGCTTCATACAGATACAGGACTCACATGAGTCACCCTAACGCCAATGTTTTGCAGGGAAATCATGCTCAGACTTATGAATATGAGTGTGTATCTTCGAACCGCTATGTTCATAGGACTAAGAACTTTTCTGCTTATTCATATGACTATCATTCATCTCCTGCAAGGCTATTTGCTAGGGCTTCAAAGCCAAAATTCTTAGATGCTGCACTAAGACTCATTGCTTCTAAGCCACCACTGAAGATGTGGGTGGCAAAGAAGAACTAACTCTCTTTTGCAGAAAACGGTCTCCAGCCAGCAATCAATGGCGTCCGGTACTATTGCTGGGGACCTAAAACTCATTGAGGACGCACGATAAAATGTCACTCTCTATGCTTCACATCTGAATTTCTTATCAGTCATACTATGTCCTAACCTTGTTATAAGCTGTGACTGTCCCTATATATGTCAAATGCATATGCTTCACAACACTTTGTGAAGCCCATCCTCCTAACTGCACTATAGGGTACATCACCAAAAGCTTTAGAATGGATTATGGACAGTGGATGCACAAATCATATGACTGGTGATCCTCATGGACTCAACCTTACGTCCATCTGACAAGAGTCACATTACATTTGCTGACACTGGTAAAAGCAAGGTATTGGGTCTAGGTAGAGTTGCAATCTCAAAGGATCAACACATGGATAAAGTGATGCTTGTTGAATCCCTTGGTTTCAACTTAATGTCTGTCTCAATGCTTTGTGACTTGAACATGATTGTGATATTTGGCAAATATAGTTGCCTTGTACTAATGGAATCTGACAAATCTCTAGTCTTTGAAGGGTATCAAAAAGATGATCTATACATGGTAGATTTCTCAGCAGGTCCATAGCTTGTCGTATGTCTTCTCACAAAAGCTTCAGAATGCTGGCTCTGGCATCGAAGGCTGGGACATGCTGGCATGAGAAACTTACACTCACTTGTCAAGAAGAAGCATGTCATTGGCATCGAGGATGTCAAGTTCAAGAAGGATCATCTGTGTGGTGCCTGTGAAGCTGGAAAGATGACAAGGGCAAAGCACCCCTCGAAGACAATCATGACAACATCTCAACCCTTCGAGCTGTTACACATGGACTTATTTGGACCTACTCACTACTCCACCCTCACAACAACTGCCTACCTCTATGGCTTCGTCATTGTTGATGACTACTCAAGATACACATGGGTTCATATAATTCTTTACAAGACTGAAGTGCAAGATGTCTTCAGGCGCTTTGCAACTTGAGCAATGAACAATTATGGCGTGAAGATCAAGCACATCAGAAGTGACAATGGCACTGAATTCAAGAACACTGGACTTGATCTGTATCTGGATACAATGGGAATCACTCATGAGTTCTCTGCTCCGTACACACCTCAGCAAAATGGCATTGTTGAGCGCAAAAACAGAACCCTCATTGAGATGGCTCGAACAATGCTAGATGAGTACAAGACACCAAGAAAGTTCTAGCCCGAAGCTATTGATACAACATGTCACATCATCAACCGTGTGTACATCCATAAGCTTCTGAACAAAACATCGTATGAGCTCCTTACCGGCAAGAAGCCAAACGTCAGTTACTTCAGAGTATTTGGAGCTAGATGCTGGATAAAGGATCCCCATCACAAGTCAAAATTTGCACCTAAGGCTCACGAAGGCTTCATGCTTGACTATGGAAAGGATTCACACTCCTACAGAGTCTTCAACCTTTATCTATACAAAATCGTTGAAACTGTGGATGTGAAATTTGATGAAACCAATGGTTCACAGAGAGAGATTCTGCCAAGTACACTGGATGAAGCTCCTTCAAACGAGGCAATCAAGCTGATGGGAACTGGTGAAATCATGCCCTCTGAAGCACAACCTGAAGAGGAACTTATCATCTCTGCACCAAATCAACCTGAAGACAGTGCTCAGACCAAAGACAATCCGTCCAATGATGACAATGATCAGCCAGAGCAAAATCTTCGTCCTGTTCATCCTCATGTTGCAAATGAAGTTCAAATAGAGAAGATAATTGACAGCATCAATGCACCTGGTCCGCTCACTCGATCAAGAGCAACACAGCTAGCAAACTTCTGTGGGCACTTTTCATTTGTGTCTATATCAGAACCCAAGAAAGTTGCTGAAGCTTTTATGGAACCAGAATGGATTCAAGCCATGCAAGAAGAACTTCAACAGTTCAAGCTGAATAATGTTTGGGAACTTGTCAAGCGACCTGACCCTCACAAGCATAACATTATTGGAACAAAGTGGATATATCGAAACAAGCAAGATGAGCACGGTCAAGTCGTCAGAAACAAAGCACGTTTTGTGGCTCAAGGATATACTCAAGTTGAAGGAATTAATTTCGATGAAACATTTGCTCCTGTTGCTAGGCTTGAAGCTATTCGCATACTACTAGCCTACGCAAATCATCACAACATCTTGCTATATCAAATGGATGTAAAGATTGAAGAAGTATATGTCGCACAACCACCTGGCTTTGAAGATCCAAAACATCCTGATATGGTGTACAAGCTAAACAAAGCACTGTATGGCCTCAAACAAGCTCCTCGTGCCTGGTATGATACAATCAAAGACTTCCTGAAGAGCAAAGGCTTCAAACCTGGATCCCTCGATCCCACACTCTTCACGAAGAAATATGATGGTGAACTCTTTGTGTGCCAAATATATGTGGATGACATAATCTTCGGCTGCACCAACCAGAAGTACAGTGATGAGTTTGGGTACATGATGCAAGAACAATATCAAAGGTCCATGATGGGTGAGCTGAAATTCTTCCTTGGTCTTCAAATTCGCCAGCAAAGAAATGGCATCTTCATATCTCAAGAAAAATACCTCAAAGATTGTCTGAAGAAGTTTGGGATGGAAGACTGCAAAGGCTACACAACGCCAATGCCAGCCAAACACCATCTTGGTCCCGACGACAATGGTAAAGAGTTCGATCAAAAGGTATACCACTCCATGATTGGTTCTTTGCTTTATTTATGTGCATTTAGGCCAGATATTATGCTTAGTGTTTGCATGTGTGCTCGATTCCAAGCGGCAGCAAAGGAATCGCATCACTTAGCTGTGAAGCGAATTCTTCGATATTTGGCTTACACCCCAACTCTCGGATTATGGTATCCCAAGGGCTCAAAATTTGATTTGGTTGGATTCTCAGATGCTGATTATGCTGGTGACAAGGTGGATCGCAAGTCTACATCAGGCACATGTCATTTTCTTGGTCGATCACTTGTCTGTTGGACTTCAAAGAAGCAGAACTGTGTATCACTCTCAACTGCTGAATCTGAATACATTGCTGCTGGATCCTGTTGTGCTCAACTTCTATGGATGAAGCAAACTCTCAAGGACTATGGCATCAACCTAAAACAAGTACCTCTCTTCTCCGACAACGAAAGTTCCATCAAAATAGCCAATAATCCAGTCCAACACTCGAAGACAAAGCACATTGAAATTCGTCATCACTTTCTCAGAGATCATGTTATGAAGAAAGATATCGATATCATTCATGTCAACACTGAAGAGCAACTGATAGATATCTTCACAAAGCCCTTGGATGAGAAAAGGTTTTGCAAGTTACGGTGTGAGCTAAATATCTTGGAATCCTCTAATGTCGTGTGATCAGGCACACATCCTAACACTTATGCATGTTGATGACTTAGATGTGCAACACACGAAGTAATGTATATCTTCAATCAATGAAGATTTACACTCTGAGTGTGAATACATTAACATGGAATTTGACTTCGGAGTGCCACGATAATTGTGCGCCGTGTCTGGGTCTAATACTTCCTATACGGTGGGTAACGCCACCACCAACTTTCTCTGTTTGAAGTGTTTCACTCATGGCATTATATTGCAATGACTTCGCATTTGGTTTGTCTTCAGTTTCAATTTGTCTTGACGACTTTATGCACTATGATGATTTGATTGCTTTCTGATATATATATATATATATATATATATACTAGCGTTCTGTCCTCTACAGCATTCACTTATAGCTATGTCTTCAAGATTGGATCTTTTGAAGTAAGTGAATGTGATCGGACCCCAACCTCTCTATGCTTCCTATCTCAAACTCTATCTGTCCAAATCATATGCATTCTATTGAAACTGTTGAATGTCTTCTCTGCGTCCTAGTCAGCAGAAGGCAAAGAGACAAACATTAAATCTGTTTTAAATGGCTTATCTTTATTGTTGAAATCCGGAGAAGCCGGAACAACTCTCCGACATGCCTGGCGGGCGTGGGAACGTGGGACAACCCTGAGTATGTTGCATGCTTGCCACGTGCCCCTCAGATGTGAACCGCCAGGGGCACCAGCGTAATTGCGCTGTGTCTCTCACCTACTTATAAATACATGTCCCTGCGGTAAAGAAATCCTTCTTCCACCTCTCCACCTCCGTCAAAACCCTAGCGCCACCGCTAGCTCGTGACGTCGCCGGCGATGAAGCGCTTAGCTGCCGCGACTTCTCCGACGCCGTCCTCACGCCGGCCGCGGACATCGTCCTCTCCGCCGTCGCCGTAGGTGTCCTCCGTCGCCAAGTTAGGGCAAGGTGGGCTGAACTGCTCGGTCTCCTATACTTCCCATCTAGCAGTTCTTCGTGCGGTAATTATAACTCTATTTTTACCACCTTTTTGATCTTCAAGACTCATCCTATTTACCAAAAGTGGTTTTTGCCTATTCAAGTTAGATCTATTCTGTCTGCATCTCATACTGCCTAGTCGATTCACTTAGATTTCCAATCTAGTTTGATTCCTCACTTGTACTTATTCACGGATTGGTACAAATCTGGAACCAACTCACCTATATAAGTGAATGTCTTCGCATCATGAGGTCAATGTCTTCAAACTGATTTATCTTCAAAATCTTCTAAGAATGCATATGACCTCTTCCCCTTCCCTCGCATCTCTAATGCTGCCACAGGTACATGTCCGTGGGAGAATCCCTTGGTTCTCATAGTCTGCATTCGTTTGCAGAATACTTACAGCATCATATCAATTCTCCTGAAGCCAGTTCTTGCTTGACCAGCAAGCGTAAATCTCTAAAGCCTTTGAACGTATTGAAGCCATTCAGTTTGAAGTTTATGGCTGCAGAAAAATCAGCAAGGAAGGGTGGTAGACAGCGCAGAGAAGGAACATCCAAAGATCTGCCTGATGACTTAGCAGAACTATACAAGACAGATCCTGAAGAGAACTATCATCAGAGAAAGACGCGAATCCAATGGATTCGACGCTATTGGGTTGAGGAGTGGTTCAAGTACAAGTTTGTCACGAAGGAATATGTAGAGAAGAATGCCATCAAGAGACCTTGGGGTGATATTCTCTATCGAGGCCTTCATCCCAAGACCAGAGCTGAAGCCATTGACCAAGGCTTCTATCCTTGCATGGTCCGTGGACCACAGCCTGAGAACGCAGATCCCACCTCACTACTATGGTGTCGTGACGACTCTCTCTTCAAGCGCAACTACCAGTTTGCTGTGGCTTCGGCCAAGAAGAACAAGAAGTCCTTGGGTTTGGACTTCAACCCAGGTCCCTCTGCTCCCCGTGCTGACGGCTCCCGTGATGCAAATCCCAATGTCATCAGCCCCTTCTCCAACCTTGACGGCCTCATCACCTACATCATGGTCCAAGGTACCAGAGTAGATCATTCTGACAATGATGCTGACTTCGATGAAGCCCCTGCTTCTCCTCCAAAGCCGCAGAAACAAAAGAAGTCAAAGGCTTCAACCTCAGCTGCACCTCCGAAGACTTCTCGTGCTAAGCCACTGGCCACTGCACCTCCTGAAGCCAGTGTGCAGTCTGAAGATCAATCCCGTGTCTCCAAGAAAACGGAGAAGAAAAAGCAACTTGTCAGACCATCTGATCAAAGAGCCTTGACTCCTGCCGCCATTCTGCGTGAAGAACCTATTGATCTGTCAAGTGATGAAGATCTTGCTGATGATGCCCTTGAGCAGCTGATAAAGAGCAAGGAAGAAGCAGAAATCTTCAGCAACTTGCCTTTCTTTGATGTGGCCATCATCCACAATTTCATTGATGAGTGGTTCGACACTCCCAATGTTAGCTTTGAAGATTTACAGCTCCCCATCGGCCTCAGTGTCTCCTTCAATGGAGCCATTGCTTCTGAGCTAGCTCTCGCTCAGCGCATCGTTGAGCTCAAGAACAAGATTGATTATGAGAAGGCTCAATTCAAGAAGCATGTGGCCAACCTAAGTGTTCAAGACGTCAGAAACTTCAAGGTCATGCTGCATGAGCTTAAAGAAGCTTTTCTCAAGAAACACCAAGAAGCTCAGGGCTCACGAGAGCGCATGAAGATTTTGGCTGATAAGTGTGTGCTCGCCTACAATGAGGCTGAGAAGCGCAAGTCACTTGGCCGTCCTGGCATTAACCCCAGGATGGCTGCAAAGAAGAAGAAGAAGCACCCTGAACAACCTGAACCTTCAAGCCAAGAAGCCCCTCGCATTATCTTCCCAAGCAGCATGACTGGCTCGAAGCCAAAGGTCACCACAACCACTTCAGAACAGAAGAAGACGAGGGCTGCCGAGGCTGAAGCCAGAAAGAGAAAGAACACTGAAGCCTCTGATGCCGCTCCCTCCAAGAAGAAGTGCAAGACCAAGAAGACTAGGGCTGCTTCCATAGAGCCCTTAGTCGTTGAACCCATTTCCGTGGTTCACCCAGCGTCAGAACATCAAGAACGAAGGATGATAGTCCATGAGCCTGCTACCACAGAGGCTCATGAAGTTGAAGATATTCCAGCAGCTGAACCCACCGCTGCTGAAGACATTGGTCATGATGACAATGTAGCTGATGATGAAGTTCTTCCTCAGATCAAACATGATGTGGTATCATCGCCTGTTCATACGAACAACAAACTCATCAGCATTGGTCGTCCTTTGATGCCAATTGCTCAGGATGCATCATGGGCTGATCACCCACAACAACAAGACTCCCCCAGTACTCCCCAACAACAACAACAAGCTACACCCCCCGTGCAAGAAGAGGATGAAGACTTTCAGGCCCAGCCAACTCCATCTCCTAAGGAGAAGCCAACATTTCGCAGGCTTCGCAAAGGACAAAGGCCTCAAGTCCCTCTGTCGAGCGTTCCAGAAGGAGAAGTGCAACGTTCACCCGTTGCACGTCAAGTATTTTTTGAACCTCCTCCAACTGTGAATGTCTCTGAGTCTGAAGCACATGCTGCTGAAGACATTCCGGCTGCATCAGCCGAGGAAAATGAAGGAGAAGTACGTGTACCTACTCCCCCAACAATTGAAGAAGAAGAAGTTCCTGATGTGAACGTGCCTGTGCCCGACCCTCCTGTTCGTCAAGAGGAGGTTGACAATGTTGAGGCTGCCACCACCAACACCAATGAAGCCAATGACGTAGTCATGGCTGACACTAATGTGGAGCCTGCACCAACTAGTCTGCCTGAAGCAAATGTGGCCACTGAACCTGAAACCACTGATGCTGCACCCGAAGCCAATGAGGATGCTACACCTGAAGCCAATGAGGATGCTGCACCTGAAGCTAATATGACAACTGCTCCCGAAGCACCTGTTATGCAGCCTGATGCCTCAGCTATTGCCCCTGCTCCTGTTCCGCCACCAAGGCCTCACACAATTGAGCAAGCATACAGTCATGGTCAGCTTACCACTGTCTGATGGCCCATTCTGGTGCCTCCGCCTACTGCCTCAGGACCTCAATTTGACTATCATGTTGAGCATAGGCCTCAGGTCCAGAAGCCAAAGCCTAGGTTGCCCAGGTTTCCAGGTACTGCCAACTCACCAGGGTCCTTCAATGCTAATGGCTTCAAAAGCCACAATACCTTCTTTGACAGCGCCAAGAACCCCTACTCCAAGCCAAGGATATCATCAGATCGGTTCTGGAGCTATCAGCAGAGAAGCTATTACTCATGCGTGCTATATGATCAAGGGCGCATTTTCCCTCATATGCGCCTTGACACTGAAGACATTGCTGGACTGTCATGCTTAGAAGAAGCACTTGATTGCTTTCGTGATGCTGGTCTACTTCAATTTGTGACAGACAAAGAACATTGGAATGAAGAGCTATTGCTTCAATTCTATGCTACTCTGCACATTCGTGGCTACAACAGAGACATCAAGACATGGGTTCTCGAGTGGATGACTGGAAATGTTCATCATGAAGCCAAAGCTATTGATATCATTGAGCTTACAGGGCTAGCCACTCCTAGAGAACTATATGAACCTGACTGTCAGCTACACCGCAACGCCGTGGAGAGCATCTTTCATAAGCCAGAACCCAATATGAGCCAGATGTTGAGCATGATGAAGCCTTTGCCATCTGACGCTGAATATCCAACAGATTTCTTTGTTGAAGACCTTGAGTATCTGCCTCGCACCATATATCATATCATCAGGCGAACTCTATGGCCTGTCAAAGGACATTCATCAGCGGCCAAGCTTGAAGGAGCTATGAAGACTTTGGTCTTCTATATTCTCAATGGCATCAGCTTCAATACTCAAGAATTCTTCATCAGGCAACTTGCTGCTTCTGGCTCTGACCTATTTGGTCTGAAGTTTTATGCTCCATGGGTCATGCGCCTCATCAAGCGACACTCATCTGTCAATTATCAGCCCTCTGCTCGCAATCATATAATATTTCTGCCAGAGGTTGATATGTCAGTTGATGCTATATACTCTAACCATGCCAAGACGCTGCTTTGTCTTCAGAATGTTGAGCACCAAAGCTTCACTCAGCCTATTGAAGGTGTTCAAGCGGCGACACGAATCTATCCATTGGCTGGTAACACTCGTCTGCCTCATAGAGCGCCCACTGAAGCCACCGAAAGCACCATTGCACAAAGGCCTCGGAAGCGTTCTCGCGTTCTCAATGACCAAGAACTTCTTTTGGCCCTTCATCAGAAACAGGATAAGCATCATTTCTGGCTCAAGAGACAGATGCAAAGCCTCTTGGTGGATGTCAATCGCATTCGCAACCTTGCCACCAAGAATGCCTTTGTTGCTCATGAAACTTGCCGGCGATCATGGAAGAGTTTGACCCTGCTCAGTGCTGAAGCTGATCTTCAAGACGATGGCTTCAATGAAAGATTCCAGTTTGACTCCACTCCTCCATGGATTGCTGTCTTACGTCGCACTCCATCTCTTGAAGACTCTGAATATTCTTCCTCCGCAGCAACGGTAAATGCCAGAGTGATCGATGATGAAGATGATGCTACTTCACCACCTCCTCCTACTGCGCGCATCGACACTGCACCAAGTTCATCTGCACCGCCAACCAACGACGACAACCCTGCTGCTTCACCTACTCATGATGACGAGTAGATGCTCTATGTCTTCAAACCTTTTTGGTCCTTACTGACAAAAGGGGGAGAAGCGTATGAGTTGATAGTCTTCAAGCGGGTTCATATGGGCGGTTGCATTATATTTTGCTGCGTGCTTACAACTCTTGCGTTTTGAGACGTTTGGTTCTTTGAGTTGTAACACCTAAATTTGATGGTCGTCTGCTACTTCTGCTACTTATTTTCTTTACTATGATGTGATGATAAATTCCGCATGTGCGATGATAACTTCCGCACTTAGATCATTCTGCAGACGTCCATTTTTCATTATGCATGTCATTCTACTTGCTATATCATTTCATGCATGATGAATTATCTTCATAAGTTGAAGTGGATCTCCACAAGTACAACCTGCCACGTGCATTTGCATTCCAAAAGCAAATTACTTATATGCACATCTTCAGGGGGAGCCCTTCCAACTTATGAAGACAATTCCCTATCCTTACAATTTCACATATTTATCCCCGTTGAAAACTTCAACCAGTTTGTCATCAATCACCAAAAAGGGGGAGATTGTAAGTGCATCTAGTGCCACCCCTAGTTGGTTTTGGAGTATTGACGACAAAGTTGATTGAGGGACTAATGCGTTTGTGAGAATTGTAGGATAACGCAGGTAGTGTCCCTCATTGATTCGGTTTACCTACCGGAGATGACCCCTAAAAATGTATGAAGACATTGAAGACAATGGTGGTATGAGAAGATATTCATATTGAAGACTATGACATGAGAAGACATTGTGTGAAGACTTTGGAGCGCGAAGACTGTGTGGTTTCGTTGTTTCCTTTTCTTCTCTGTTGAGTCATAGGAACCACCGTACTGTTAAGTGGGGTCCAAGTGAACTAAGTCAGAGTGACTGAAGTGATGCTCAACTCAAATCCTATGTCTTCAAGCGAAGACAATGAGAGCAAACCTTATCCAGAGCTGGATGAGTCAGCTTTACTTGTAGCCCAAGTAAAATTGCCGTGTGTGTTTGAAATCTGACCGTTGGAACACGTGTCAGTTCCTTAGTGACCCAGGGTCATTTTGGACAAATCAGGTCGGGTTGCCTAGTGGCTATAAATAGCCCACACCCTACACCATCAATTGGTGGCTGCTCAGAGTTTGTGCACGGCTTTTGTCGTTTGAGAGCAACCTACCTCGAAGCATTTGAGAGAGAGAAATCCTTGCGAGGACAAAGCCCAAACACCCAGAGCCAAAGAGTGTTAGGCATCACTGAAGTCTTTCTGTCTGTGTGACCTGAAGACTTATTACACTTGAGGACTGTGAATCCTCCAGCCGGTTAGGCGTCGCGTTCTGAGCATCGAAGAGTCATTGTGGATTGCCGGTGAACGAAGTCTGTGAAGGTTTGGAAGTCTCCCTTGAAGACTTACCAGAATGATTGGGCAAGGACTGGGTGTCCTTAGCTCAAGGGGAATAAGGTGAAGACACGGTCTTCTGAGTTAAATCTCAGCCTCCCTAACCAGACGTACAGTTGTCACAGCAACTGGAACTGGTCCAACAAATCCTGTGTCTTCAACAAGCGACTAGTTCTATCTCTTCCAACCTTACTTAAGTTCATCTTCGTGAAGTCATTGCCTATCTGTGTATCTGTTTGACTTCATTGCTTGACTACTATTGTTGATTGGCTTCATACTACCTTCCATCCCGATCCTACTACCTAGCTGCTATTAGTCCTGTACTTTATGTCATTGCATATCTGTCTATGGCTTGCTTAGGGTAGTTTATCTTCCGTTGCATATCATTTAGGTCATTTCTGTTGTTTGTCTTCAAAACTTCCAAGTTTTGAAGACTTTCATAAAAATCACCTATTCACACCCAATCTAGTCGATAGTAGCACTTTCAGTTGGCAGAGCAGTCCGGGGGAAGGGTCCTTCCCTTCTTGGACCCTTCGGCCTCCCCCGTTGGTGAGGCCTTCCTCTTCTTCTCTCCCCCCGCAGGGGGAGAGGCCTCTTTCTTCTCCTCCTCGTCCTCGTGGGAGGAGTCCGCCTCGGAGTCATCGGACGATGAATCCGATAACACCTGACGCCAGGAACTCCTCCGGGTTCCCGTGGCCTTATTCTTCTTGGCCTTCTTCTCCGGCACCACGTAAGGCGCCGGGACCAGTAGCCCTGTCAAACGGGCATTCGCTGGGTCTTCTGGAATGGGAGCCGGACAGTTAACCTATCCGGTCGTCTTCTGCCAGGCCTGTTAAAGGTATTGGGAGTTTAGATCCCGCATAGAGTCAAACTATGAAAAGCAAGTGTCCCATAAAGGATAACATGGCTTACCTCGCCAGCCGGACACTGCGAGCTGAATCCGCGATCTTCGGTAGCGGATGCGGGAGCCTCGGCGCCCTTGAACAGCACCCTCCAGGCCTCTTCGTACGTAGTGTCGAAGAGCCCGCTCAAGGTCTGGTGCTGTGCCGGATCGAACTCCCACAAGTTGAAGTCCCGATGTTGGCAGGGGAGAATCCGGCGGATGAGCATGACCTGGATTACGTTGACAAGTTTGAGCTTCTTGTTCGCCAGGGTTTGGAGACAGGATTGGAGTCCGGTCAGCTCTTCCGAATCGCCCCACAGCAGGCCCTTCTCTTTCCAGGAAGTGAGACGCATGGGGATGCCAGATCTGAATTCGGGGGCCGCTGCCCATTCAGGGTCATGTGGCTCGGTGATGTAGAACCACCCCGATTGCCACCCTTTGATGGTTTCCATGAAGGTGCCCTCGAGCCAAGTAACGTTGGACATCTTGCCCACCATGGCGCCTCCGCACTCCGCTTGGCTTCCCTTCACAATCTTCGGCTTGACATTAAAGGTCTTCAGCCATAAGCCGAAGTGGGGCTGGATGCAGAGGAAGGCCTTGCACATGACGATAAACGCCGAGATGTTGAGGATGAAATTCGGGGCCAGATCATGGAAATCCAGGCCATAGTAGAACATGAGCCGCCGGACAAAGGAGTGGAGTAGGAAGCCCAGTCCGCGGAGGAAATGGGGAAGGAATACCACCCTCTCATGGGGCCTGGGGGTGGGGATGAGCTGCCCCTCATCAGGGAGCCGGTGCGCGATATCGCTGGACAAATATTCGGCGCTGCGCAGCTTCTTGATGTGCCCCTCCGTAACGGAGGAGGCCATCCACTTGCCTCCCACTCTGGACATGGCTGGAGAAGGTTGAGGTGAGATGTGCAGACTTGGGTGCTGGAGCTCGAGTGCACGGAGATGGATAAGCAAAGGAGGAAGAAGGCGTAGGTAAAAAGGTGGATCCTCATCCCCTTATATATGGGAGGACGAGACTATGCGTCCCCGCCAGCCTGGTAAAACTCGCTTATCTCCCAAGCGCCACAATCAATGGCACGGTTGGGTTACCCACGTCCGTATTGATGAGAATCCCGGAATAAGGGGACACGATCTCTGCTTCGACAAGACGTGCCAAGGAAACTGCTTCGCTAAACGCGCTGAGGTGGAATAATAAAAACGATTCGAGTAAAGGCTTGGTTGTGGTGTGACGTCACGCCACAAAATACGTCAGCGAATTGAACTTGTGTAAATATTATTCTCTCTACGGTGGTATGTAGAATTTATTTTGCAGAGCTGGACACTATCCTGGTGTTCACAATCTTCTATGAATTATTCGGAGGAGGAACCCGCCTTGCAATGCCGAAGACAATATGCGCGCCGGACTCGTCGTCATTGAAGCCTGGTTCAGGGGCTACTAAGGGAGTCCTGGACTAGGGGGTGTCCGGATAGCCGAACTATCATCATTGGCCGGACTCCAAGACTATGAAGATACAAGATTGAAGACTTCGTCCCGTGTCCGGATGGGACTTTCCTTAGCGTGGAAGGCAAGCTTGGCCATACGGATATGTAGATCTCCTACCATTGTAACCGACTCTGTGTAACCCTAGCCCTCTCCGGTGTCTATATAAACCGGAGGGTTTTAGTCCATAGGACGAACAACAATCATACCATAGGCTAGCTTCTAGGGTTTAGCCTCCTTGATCTCGTGGTAGATCCACTCTTGTACTACCCGTATCATCAATATCAATCAAGCAGGAGTAGGGTTTTACCTCCATCGAGAGGGCCCTAACCTGGGTAAAAACATCGTGTCCCTTGTCTCCTGTTACCATCCGCCTAGACACACAGTTCGGGACCCCCTACCCGAGATCCGCCGGTTTTGACACCGACACCTGCTGTTATTCTCCGGCAATGGCAGGCGATCCAGTAAACCCTCGTACTCCCCTCCGCATGGGAAACAACTACCGAGTCTTCCCTAGCTCCGTGTCGTTCCCTTCCTAGGCCTCGCCGTCGTCCATCGCCCTGGTGCTCTCGACCCAGCGTGGTGAACAAACGACATCCATCGGAAGAGGACTGTATGTGGAGAGGCTGACAGTTGGGTCCACGGCCGCACGCAAGGAAGCGCCTCCTTATTACGTGCAAAATAATGATTCCTCCACCTGAAAGTGGGGACCCAGCGGAAGGGCCTCTGTATTTTGTGAAAAAGCCGTTCCTCCCACTGACAGGTCGGACCGACCAGTTATATCTTTGCACGCAAGGAAGTGTCTCCTTATTACGCAAAAAAAATTTAATACTCCCCCTACTAGCTGGGACCCATGATATTTGGAGGCTGACTTGTGGGCATACTAAGTTGACGCAAACGAAGGGCTTTGTCAACTTAGTCAATATAAATGATTCTAGTTGCATTGACCGTACGATGTCCATCCAACGGCCGTCGCGCTTCTTCAACCTCTGGTCTTCTTGCTCCAGCCGCCCAAACCAGCGTCGGTCGTGCCGCCTGCTCCTGCCTTCCCGTGGCCGGCTATGCTACCGCGTAGGCCCCAGCGCCCCACCCTACTCCCATCACTGGCCTGGCCATCCCTGTACTCACCCAGGCCTCCTGGTATTCTCCGGTGATGGTAGCCTCACACTGCAGCCAAACCAGTAAACCCTCGTACTCCCCTCCGGATGGTAAACAACTGCCGAGTCTTCCCCGGCTCCGGTTTATTACCTTCCTAGGTCTCGCTGTCATCCCCCGCCTTGGTGCTCTCTGTGCAGCGTGGTCAACATTGTCAAGGAACGACTTACATCCGAAGAGGACTGTATGTCGAGAGGCTGACAGCTGGGTCAACGGGGAAGAGGACTGCATGCAAGGAAGTGCCTCCTTATTACGCGCAAAATAATGATTCCTCCACCTGGCAGCAGGGACCTACCGGAAGGGCCTCTGTATTTGGCTTAGCTGTACGAAAAACCGTTTCCCCCTGATAGCTAGGACCCACCAGCTACATCTTCACACTCAAGGAAGCACGTCCATATTACGGGCAAAAAATTGATTCTTCCTCCTGACAACTAGGACCCACCAGCTATATCTTCGCAGCAAGGAAGTACCTCCTTATCCTCCCTGACAGCTGGGACCCACCGGGTCGAAGCGTACGTAGCGTTGTCTGTTTGGTCACGAACGTGTATGTACATACTGGTTGATCGGTCTCTCTGCAATGATGAACCGTGTCCGAGCAAGCAGCGACACGTGTAGTAGTAGAGCCCCTGACATAGCAGTTCAGGCAGTCCCTTCTAACCGTGTACACGTACGTACAACCACATGCCAAAAAAATATGACCACATACGTACATAAGGGCGGGGTGTTGAACGCCTACTCATGCATACGTACAGCCAGGGCTCATGTACATGGAGAGGCAACAGATGGCAGCAACGACATCCTATTCATCGGAAGCCAACCGGTTGGGTCGGACCAGAGAAACTACATCGTGTTCATCAGGAGGCAACGAAATGCATCGTGTTCATCGGGAGCCAACCAGCTTGGACAGAACAGCCGAAACGGGGTCTAGTGTACCGCAGTACGGAGGAAACGGCCTTTTGTTTGACCGGCTACGATCGAAACGGGGACCTGTTCATCGGGAGGGGTCTGGCGTACCACAAAATGGAGGAAACGGACTTGTGTTGGAGCACCTACGGTCGAAATGGGGTCCTGTTCATTGGGAGGGGTGTGGCATGTCGCAAAACGGGACTCCATGGGCTACTGTTCATCCACCGTCTACTGCCTCACTCCAGCCTCCACGGGCTACTATTCATCCACCATCGACTTCCTCCAGCCTCCACGGGCTACTGTTCATCCACCGTCGACTTCCTCCAGCCTCCACGGGCTACTGTTCATCCACTGTCGACTTCCTCCAGCCTGCAACTCGTACTGTTCATCCACCGCGTCATCCTCCTACCTCCACTGGCTACTGTTCAGCCAGCCCTCCATGGGGTTATGTTCATCCAGCCCCAACCGGCTTGCGTGCACACGTGGCGGCCTCCTCAGGGTCCTGTTCATCTAGCGGAAATGGCCTCTACTACCACAGGGTCCTGTTCGCCCAACCCCCACCGGGAAGTGTTCGTCCAACCCCCAACAATGGTCATTGTTCATCAAGAGCCAGGTTCGATCGGCTTCAGTTAGCAGCAGTAGCGAAGAAATCGCTCGAGTTCAGTTAACAGCCAACGGACCGATCGCTCGGGTTCAGTAATGTAGCTAGTGCATTCGCTCGGGTTCAGTAAGCAAATGCCTCACTCGAGTTCAGTTAGAGCCCAACGCCTCGCACACAGGCGCGTACGTGTACGAGAGAAACACACAAACCTCTGGCATCGCTCGGTCCTGACCACCCACCGTAACCAGCAACTCCCCAAAATTTTCATCGCCTCGCTTCTACCATGATTTTTTCTGTCATGGACATCCCAAAGAATATCATGCAGGTGCGTCCCCGGCCCGCCCAGGATGAAAAGCCCATTTTTTGTCATGATTTTTTGTCATAGAAGTAGGAGCTCACCACATCTATGATGATACGTGCTTTTGTCACAATTATCGTCCTAGAAGTGTCATAAGCATGATAGAAAAACTTTTCGTTCGGGCCAAAATGTCACGAATGTGTCCTTTTTTTGTAGTGAAGGAAGCGACATCTGTGGCCGCCATTGCTTTTGGCCAGTACAAACTGGGCAAGTAATACGCCCCGCCTCACCCTCACTATTGCACCTACGCTTCGCGGAACAGCAGCACCCATGCCACCCGCATGGCCATGGCTGACTGCTCGCATCTGAGACGATCGCTCCGCCCACAAACGCCACGTATCCCGCCACCAGGGCCATTGCCCTGCATCCAAACACCCCCGGGACCAAGTAAAAGTTCACTTTGGTCAAACCGGAAGCCCCCAACCAACTGAACAACAGATGCCCCACCTGGAATATCGCCGGAGCTGCGGCCACACGCACTCGGCCGAGGAAAGGGGGGAGGGGGAATGGACACATCTAAACCGGTACACTCCTATGCTGGTGACGAGTGGACCAACCACGTCGATGCCTCTCATCCCTCCAACCAACCTCCCCATCGGACACGCTCTGTGTCACCCCACCACGGCTGCGTGCAAATCCCCACGAGGCCACCAACGACCACCTGCTCACCAGCAAGGGATACCACATCCACCACCGCTATGTACCAAGGATTCTCAATGGGGGAGTCAACCCGTGTGGCTCATCGCCATCCAACCACCGGAACCAGATGAAGTTCGGCCAGCATGGCTACCAGCCCGCCTTTGCTGTGCCTCCACCACTACCAGCTGGGGCCATGGCAAGGATGGACGCCCACAACCCACGCCGGCCCACGGCCCGCGCCACCTGCACCAGGCAACGGTCGGCCCACGCCGCCTGCTGGACACCAGCCAGATCAACCGCCCGTGCAGCCACACGAGGATGCTACCGCCAGGCCTCCTCGGCCGCAGACGCGTCACACCGCTCTCCAGAGCCGCATGCCTCCGCTCGATGTTGTTGTCCTGCGCCAGCCCACCACGGGGAAGGGGAGGAGGCCTCACCGCGACCGATGCCAACCAGGCTTTTCCCGGCAGTGCGTGCCGGTTGCGGCAAGTGAGGGGAAGGTGAGCGGGCGAGATGAAGGGTAAATGGATGTTGCATCTATATACTGCTGCTGTGAGAGTCTCCTTCAGGTAGTAGGACCACTTCAAGGTGTAGGCGGCTGCATTTTTAAAGATTTTATAATTATTAACTTTTTTTGAGGAAACTTTTATCATTCCTAACTGACCATATGCTCCAGCAACTAGAGAGAATTATGTCCAATGCAATATCCTGACAAAATTCTAAAAGTCTGATGCAGATTTCATCATAGCTGGAGATACCATGCTTCCTGTTAGGGAGAATCGAGTTCCCGCAGTTCCAGCAGTCAATGGCAGAAGCGTCGTCCCAGAAAAGATGTATGAGGGTTTCTTCACTATTCTCATTGCAGACAGCACAATTAAACTGCTTCAAGTATATAGTTTTTCCTTTCAAAAGATTCCTGGTAGGTTGAATAGAAGTTCTCTTGAGGTCCTCTAAAAACACTTCAAATCAACATACAGAATGGCATGTCTCCCACCATCCCTGATTTGGAACAATGGCTTCACAACAAAGATGACCCGAACAAAATAATAATTTCAGCAACAATTATTTAGGCCCAACAACGGATGAAATCTCGTACGGATAATGAACAGTTTTTTGGAGGAAATTGTTGTGTATTGTGGGTTGTTTGTAATCATAAATTGGCCTCAAGTACTTTGCTCCTTAGGGCATCTCTAACAGCGACACACAAATTTTCTCCCGCGTCCATTTGCAGAAGGGGTGATCTGTCCACGGACAAGAATGTGGGAGGCGGCCATCCAACGCTGCCCATATATATTTCAACAACAATTGGAACTAACCAGCTGAATGCAAACCAGACGAATTTTGATATAAACACGACGGATTTCGCTTGTACTAGGATAATTTGTAAACAAAAGCGGATGATATTTCATCCGGTGAACTAAAAAATTTAAAATAAAAAATGTAAACTACCCTATACTTGACCGTGACCTCGTAGGCCATGTCGGGTTGGCCGCCGGCTCCTCCTCCATCAATGTTTCCCAATCTAGCATTGGAGTAGTCATCGTCGGGCTTCGGGTGGCGATAGGGGGCGACATCGCGGCAGGGTTTCCTCGCAGCTGCCTGAGCTCGTGGATGATCCTCTCCGCTTCCTCCTGCGTCATGCGTCGTGCGGCCACGACCATCAAAGATGCAGGCAGGGGAGAGGGCGACGTGTTGGAAATATGCCCTAGAGGCAATAACATTTGTATTATTATATTTCCATATGCATAATTAAAAAAATATTCTGTGCTATAACTGCTATGATCCTGGAATATGCGATTCAATGGAAAACTTATATACACGTGTGGAATGATAAACGGTAAAAATAAAAGGTTCCTAGTCTCGCCTCTAAGACTAGCACAAGTGTTTTTGGTGATCGCATTTTCCGGATCTTAGGATATCGTTAAGTGTAATGATGATCCTAAAACAACATTGAGATTATGATGTTGGAAGAACAATTATATTGAACCGACCCAAATTGTTTGTTATGAATTGAGTTAATATCGTCTACATTAAATTGAAATAACATGGAGTATTAACCTGTGAAATTGCTCCTTAGACCATGAGAGTATCATGGTCACTTCTTACCGTACAGTGGGCTTTGGGGTTGCTCAAACGTCACCTATAACATGGTGATCATAACGACAACTTACAGGTTAATCGAAAAGTTTGACAAGTGGCCGGATAGCTCGAGAGTGGGATTTGCTACTCCGAAGATGGAAAGATATTCTTAGGCACCTCACGGTGTGACAAAGACAATCATCATTTGGCCAAACACACGTGACTTCTTCACGGAGATGCTGGAACACAATAACGAGAAAGAAGAACGAGGATTTCGGTATAGTGAGCATAGTGATGACTCAGGAGGATACCGACGCATCCCAAGTTTTGTGAAATATCGCAATGCAAAGGGAACATCACATGAGAACCAAAGGTTCGCTCGAATATCATTCGTGTGCTCATAGGGACCGATACGGACGTCCATGGTCCCATTGTCGGTCATTGAACAAACGGTTTCGTTCATGTCTATGAGTTAACAAACCTACGGGGCCATAAGCTGAAGGAAATCATGATCCGCTGAGTGTTAGTAGTACATGAGTCAAGATAATATATTTGTGGAATTGTTTGATGAATATTCGGCATAGTTTCGAGCGGATCTAGAAGCGTTTGGGGTCACCAGAAGGGTTCCGGAGACTATCAGGTAATACCGGGTATTACTGATAAATTATATATAGGTGGAAAATGTTTTTGAAGATGTTAAAAATATATATAATGGTCTAGAGGTATTTATAACATTTTATATTCAATTTAAATATCAAAGGGACTTAAAAGGCCAAGAGGTGGAAGGCAACTTGGGCCACAAAAGCCCATGTTGGGAGGTGCCCCCCTTCCTTGGTGGGGGGGGGGGGGGGCTGAATTGGACTATGGGAGGGAGTCCTACTCCCTCCCCATGGCCGGCACCCCAAGGGGGGACTTTCACCCCTTGGTGGCTTCCCTCTCATCTTCCTCTAACCTATATATACTAGGGGTTTTTGCTCTATTGTTTATACAAGTCCTAGAGACTTCTAGTTCTAGTTCTAGTTGGTCCTTGTGGTTATAATATCCTCCCTCTAATTCTTCGGCGATGATTAGCTCTGGACGGTGAAGAGATGTCGGATCGTGAAGGTTGCACGCTTGCAACCAAGTAGAGAGGCCATGCTTTTGGTCTTTGGTTTGAGAGATTGTTCATGGGTGGTATGGGGGATCATTCTTCAACGGTTCGAGGGACTTCAACTATGATTTCCACTGATACATTCTTCTTCTATTGCAACTCGGTGATGGTAACAATCATGATCCCAACCCGTTATCCATCTTCGTATTAATCTTGGGTGATCGTAGGCGTGAAAATTTTGTTTTCTACTATGTTTCCTAACATTGTCATCATGAGCAGTTTTATGAGCAGATGCATGTTCCGATCTGGATCACTTGTGATTGTGAGGGTTTATGTTCTTGCTATGCTTCCCTCGAGTGTTGCGTCATTTCAATTCATCGACGACATGGTGTTGCTTTTCACAATGTTCTGATAATTGATCGGCTCTGGCTGTTGACAATCTGCTAACAGTTCCTTGTGCTTCATCATAGTTCAGAATAGAACCATCTCGTACAAAAGAGGGTGCCGAAGATGGATGATGTTCTAGGGGGTCACGCGTATTGACAAAGTTTAGTGCGAGGCTAGAGATTTTAATTAAGTCTCTTGTTTTACACACCCAAAACTTAATCTAGCATCAAGCATCATCGCCTAAATTTTGGACATAGGTATCTAGTATTATTTTTTAAAACTGGTTAACCACGTAACTAAAATTTTGCTAAATCGATTAGAGGACGTCTAACTTGGTTTTGCAGGGTATGCATATGATGTGGTATACCCTTCATCATGATAATGAGTTTATGCATGAGATGGTTATAAGTTGTAGTGTTAAGTGGCCTGCGCGTCATGGCATGATGGCCGGAGCCACGAGATTGCCTTGGTAGTGAAAATAGCATAGGATGGCCTATAGGCTACAATTGATGATGGCAACCGTACACGGAGGACTGTGGGAGTCCTGTACTAGGGGGTCCTCGGGCGTCCGGTCTATTGGATGTGGGCCGGACTGATGGGCCATTGAGATACAAGACATAAGATCACCTCTCATGTCCGGTAGGGACTCCCGTATGCGTGGATGGCAAATATAGGTGTCCGGCTATGTTATTCCTTTATGTAAAACTGACTTTGTACAACCCTAAGCCCCTCTGGTGTCTATATAAACTGAAGGGTTAGATCGGAGGCAGGATCACAACATTGCTAGGCTAGCTAATCTAGGGTTAGCCAACTCGATCCTGTGGTAGATCAACTCTTGTAACCCCTATACCCTTCGAATATAATCAAGCAGGAGTAGGGTTTTACCTCCATTAAGACATACATCTTGGGCCCCCTACCCGATATCAGCTAGTTTTGACACCGACATTGGTGTTTTCATTGAGAGCTCCATTGTATCGTCGACAGAAAGATCGATGGCTCACCTCTCATCAACAATGATGTTGCGTCCAAGGAAATCTTTCTCCCCAGATAGGTCTTTGTGTTTGGTGGATTTGTGCTTCGTGCCAACTCGATGGGCCTCCGCGAGCAGGTCGATAGTTACGCCCTCGGACACCAGATCATGTTTGGAAACCTGAACTACGTCGCCAACAACTGAGGAGATCTAATCTTTGAGGGGTTCGCGGCCTCGGCCGCTGCTCTGTGCCCCCGTTAAGAAGGCTCTTCGGATCCCCTACTAGATCCCGTTCAAGGGTCGACCCTCACACCTGCCCCGACCTTAGATCCAAAGCAGGTCGCACCATCCGAAGACAGGAGCTTTAGCCTCGTTGGACTCCTTCCCCTTATGGAGCTCCTGACCGGAGACCCAGATGCAATCCCGCACTTGCCTTCTGATAATCCCTCTAAACTGTCGAGGTCTGTGCTCATTGGCTCCGATCAGGTGTCCTACACCGAACTCAGCCCTGCAAATCCGCAGTCTCCGGTCTGACTTTCGCTCCTAGATGAAGCATTGGGTTTAATGCAGTCTCTCGCCATCACGGAGGCTTTGCCGCCAAACTGTACCCAGCTCGGACTGGGGGCTGAGAGCGGGGAATTTTATGCACCACCGACCAACCACTTAATAGCCACTGTTGGGGATTTAACCGACGTGCTGGACTAAGCGTCCGAAGACATCAACGGCATGGACGAGATGACGACGCTGAAACAATCCAAGTCCCACCCTCCACGGGGCGTTGGACGACCACCTCAACCTATGACATGTACATGGTGGACCCTCCTGATAAAGAGAACGATGAGGATAACCCGAGCCCCTATGAGGACAAACCCGTTGACAAACCACCAAAGCACCGACGTCAGCGGCGCCGCTCACGATCGCGTCGGGCAAATGATAGTAATACTAGCACCGAAGAAAATGAGACGCCGAATGATGCCGAAGATCCTGAATACCCCGTCGAGCTCACATCCGAACATGACGAAATGGAGGAGGGTCAGTTTAGCCCCGAACACGCTGATCATGAAGATTCGGAAGACAACAACTATATGCCAAAATTTGAAGAAGAGGTTAGCCTTGGTTACGAAGATTTTATCCTCCTAGAAGGACCCCTCAAATAAGAACACTTCAAGCGCAAGCTCATCGCCCCAGCCCGGAGCCTGAAAAAGAAGTAGCAGCAGCTCAAAACTGAACATGATACGCTCAATGAAAGGTGGACTAAGGTCCTGGCCGCTGAGGAATACGGCCATGAGGTACCTGTCAAAAGTTACCCTAAGCACAAGCTGCTGCCACAATTCGATGATGAAGCCCTTGAGCCAATACCTTCGAAATACAATCAGGCAGATCAACCAGACCGACCACCGCGTGGACGGGGTAAAGCGACATATCAAGCCGAACACCAACCCGCACCTCCTCGTTGAAGAGGCAGGGAGACAGCATCCGTGGGATACACATATCACTTGCAACATGACCTAGACAATAAAGCTGGTCAGACTAGATCAATCTACGGATCAAGGGGCCATGCCCCGGCGCGAGACAACGACTATGAAGCCCGACATGACGATCATTACTATACTCGGGATCAGAACCGAACTCAGATGTCGGTCGATCTCCGCCGTGATATTGCATGATACAGAGGTGCTGCACACCCTTTATGCTTCATCGACGAGGTAATCCAGCACCAATTTCCGGAAGGGTTTAATCCCGTAAACATCGAATAGTACGACGGAACGACGGATCCGGTTGTCTTGATTGAAGATTTTCTTCTCCACATTCACATGGCTCGAGGAGATGACCTTCACGCCATCAAATATCTTCCTCTAAAGCTGAAAGGACCAGCACGGCACTGGCTAAACAGCCTCCCAGAAAACTCCATTGGAACCTAGGAAGATTTGGAAGATGCTTTTCGGGCCAACGTCCAGGGCCCTTATGTCCGGCCATCGGATGCTGATGACTTGAGTCACATAATCCAGCAACCAGGCCAATCAGCTCGCAAACTTTGGAATCGGTTCTTAACTAAAAAGAACCAGATCGTGGATTGTCCGGACGCCGAAGCCTTAGCGGCCTTCAAACACATCGTCCGAGACGAATGGCTCACCCGACACCTTGGGCAGGAAAAACCGAAGACCATGGCAGCCCTAACTGCACTTATGACTCACTTCTGTGCGGGCGAGGATAGCTGGTTGGCTCATAGAAGCAACAACTTGGGCGACCCTGACACTTCGGAGGTGAGGGACGACAGTGGTAAACCTCGTTGCAATAAAAACAAAGGTCGGAACAACAACGACGATATGGCAGTCAATGTAGGATTCAGCGGCCCTAAGTCTGGTCAGCGGAAGAAACCTTTCAAAGGCAACAAAGACAGGCCATCCAGCTTGGATAAAATCCTTGAGAGGCCCAGTCAGATTCATCGCACACCTGATAAGCCTACGAACCACACCAACAGGAATTGTTGGGTTTTCAAACAGGCCGGTAATATAAATATCGAACACAAGGGAAAGGGACCTCCAAGCGAGGATGATGATGAGCCCCGTCAGCCGAACACCGGTGGTCAGAAGAAGTTTCCTCCCAAGGTGAAAACAGTGAACATGATCTATGTCACTCATATCCCCAAGAGGGAGCGCAAATGCGCACTAAGGGATGTCTACACTATAGAGCCTGTCGCCCCCAAGTTTAACCCATGGTCAGCCTGTCCGATCACTTTTGATCACAGGGATCACCCAACCAGTATCCGTCATGGGGGTTCGGCCGCCCTGGTACTTGTTCCAATTATTGACGGATACCACCTCACCAGAGTCCTTATGGATGGAGGCAGTAGTCTTAACTTGATCTATCAAGACATTGTCCACAAGATGGGCATTGACCCATCAAGAATCAAACCCGGTAACACTACCTTCAAAGGCGTGATACCGGGCGTGGAGGCCCATTGCACGGGCTCACTTACACTGGAGGTAGTATTCGGCTCCCCAGACAACTTTCGCAGCGAAGAGTTAATCTTCGACATTGTCCCTTTCTGAAGTGGCTACCAGGCACTGGTCGGATGAACTTCTTTTGCCCACATTAATGCAGTCCCGCACTACGCTTACCTAAATCTTAAGATGCCTGAACCTCGTGGCATTATCACAGTCAATGGTAATATGGAGCGCTCCATCCATACCGAAGAGCACACCGCGGTCCTTGTAGCCGAAGTGTATGGCGGCCTTATCTAACCGAACAGTTCATCGGCCAATAAAGCTAATGATGTATCCAAACGAGTCCGGTCCGTGCATAACAACGATAAATCAAAAGATCTGGACATTGATTAGCAGTTCAGCCTCCGCCGATCGCCCTATCAGGTTGCGGCTCGCATACCACGCGTACACAACTACGCACCAAAAAAACCTAGGCGGCGCCGGAGACACACTACGGAAAAGGTTCATTGTACGGCTTGACCCTATCTGGACCGCATATATCTTTTTCCTCTTACTGCGGGTTCATCAAGAACCCTACTTGCTAGATGGTTGTTGTAGGAGATACTTTTAAGGCTAGCATTTCCCAATCATTAAACACTCCTATCAAAGGACTTATTACTAAGGAGAAATGGCACAGATGTGCGATAGGGCATCACTGGAGTTTTTTTGACTATGATCTTTAGGCCCTGTGTTAGACTTTCCCCTATGTAAAACCTTTTCTTTTCTCTTTAGGCATGTAACATGACCTTAATATCGAATGGCATTGTCTGTCGAAACACACCTCGACGTATCAATAAGGATATAAAAGAAGCAGATGGTTATCACCCTCTTGGTTGGATCCTTGTATTACCTTGCCATTTGTGTTCGCTCCTTACGTCCAACTGACATAGGTAGCTCGGTATACCAGGGGCTATATTCAGCCCCGCAAAATCCGAACACCTATAGGGAACTCTTTGGCGTCCTGGATATTGCATTATATGCATCGGCTCCGAATCATGTCTTTGGTCTGTAGTTGGGTTGCCCGACTCCTGTGTTTGCCACCTTACGTTCCGCAAGTTCTGCTACGGTAGTAAGAGGAGAACTACTGTGATTGTATTTCTGGTTTGTCCGGTTAAGTACCTCAGTAGAGAAAGCCAGAAACTGACTGTAATGATATCCGAGAGCGGGTCAACGATCCGATGACTCGGTGTTATACTACAAATCGTTCGTGAGTTATGCCGTGTTATACGAGGGGATGGGTTTCGACCAGCCGCGTTGCAAAGGCGCCACACTCTGGATTGCTGCTCACGCAACAAGGGGCTATTACTTAGCGCCACCAATGGACTCTTATGGCTAAGTGAAAGTACTAAAGCTGCATAGTCTGATTGCCTAGTTCACCCCACAAGCCGCATCCTACATTGGACCAAGACATTGGATAAAGTGCGGTCATGCGTTCCCGAACAACCCTATAATATTTACGTGGGGGTAGAAGCCGATGACTGGTAAACTTTCAGATTGATAAACGGCCAAACAGGAGGATAAATAATTATAAAGCACAAGCATAAATATTATATATCATGAGTTCATTACACGACTCTTACAAACCGGACTGAACTATTCAAATATGATTCCTATGAACACTGGCCCTCTTTGATGCGGGCTCCCTCGAGGACCTCGTTAAAGTACTTCTCCGGCCGCTAGTGATCCTTGCCTTCAGCTGGCCCTGCGATGGCAATCTCGGTGGCCTTCATCTTCACCCACTAAACCTTGATGCGGGAGAAGGCCATCCGGGCACCTTCTATGCAGGGTGATCGCTTGAGGGTATTGATCCGAGGAAGCGCATCCACCAACCGCTTCACGAGTCTGAAGTGGCTGCTAGGTATGGACTCGGCCAGCCATAGATGGACTATTACATCCTCTATGGCCAGTCCGGACACCTCTGCAGCTCGGACAGCTGCTTTAGCTGGTCACTAAGGGGCACTGGATGTTCTGGCGCAAGGTACTGCAACCAGAACAACTTCTCCGTCGATATCGGTGTCAAAACCGGCGGATCTTGGGTAGGGGGTCCCGATCTATGCGTCTAAGGCTAATGGTAATAGGAGGCAAGGGACACGATGTTTTACCCAGGTTCGGGCCCTCTCGATGGAGGTAAAACCCTACTTCCTGCTTGATTGATCTTGCTGATATGAGTATTACAAGAGTTGATCTACCACGAGATCGTAGAGGCTAAACCCTAGAAGCTAGCCTATGATGATTATGATCCTGTCTCTAAGGACTAAACCCTCCGGTTTATATAGACACCGGAGGGGGCTAGGGTTTACACAGAGTCGGTTACAAAGAAGGAAATCTATTATCCGGATTGCCAAGCTTGTCATGCACGCAAAGGAGAGTCCCATCCGGACACTGGAACAAGTCTTGAGTCTTGTATCTTCATGGTCCAACAGTCCGACCAAAGTAAATAGTCCGGCTGTCTGGATACCCCCTAATACAGGACTCCCTCAGTAGCCCCTGAACCAGGCTTCAATGACGATGAGTCCAGCGCGCAGTTTGTCTTCGGCATTGCAAGGCGGGTTCCATCTTCGAATACTCCAAAGTAAACCTCCAACACTTAAATCGTCTCCGGCTCTGCAAAATGACTTTCACATTCCACTGTAAAGAGAACGATATTCCACAAATATAATCTGCTGACAACTTTAGATAACATGACACGACACCATGGTCGAGTCGTTATCGAACCGTCTTCCCACAGCCAGCTACCGCACATATCGCGAGGCGGCTTCCTCGGCACGTCCTGTCGAAGGAGAGATTTTGTCCCCTTATCATGGGATTCTCATCAATACGGGTACGAGTAACCCAACCGCGCCATCAATCATGGCGCTTGGGAAATAAGCAATTTTCAACGGGCAAGTGGGGAGACACACCGTTTTCGTCGCCTCTATAAAGGGATAGGGATTTCCCATTTTCACCCACGCCTTCTTCCTCCTTCGCTTATCCATTCTTGCCCCCTCGAGCTCTAGCACCCTAGTTCACACCTCCTCCGCACATCCAAACATGTCCGGAGCAGGAGGCAAGTGTGTGGCCTCCACCGTCAAGGAGGAGCATATTACAAAGCTCCGGGCGGCTGGATGCTTGGCCGCAGATATCGCGCACCGGCTGCCGGACGCAGGGCAGATCATTCCGACTCCGGGACCCCACGAGAGGGTCGTGTTCCTCGCCCACTTCGTTCGTGGACTGGGATTTCCACTTCATCCCTTTGTCCGTGGGCTCATGTTTTACTATGGGCTAGACTTCCACGATCTAGCCCCAAATTTCGTCCTCAACATCTCGGCGTTTATCGTCGTGTGCGAGGCCTTCCTCCGCGTCAAGCCTCACTTCGGCTTGTGGCTACAAATCTTCTGTGTGAAGCCGAAAATCGTGAGCGGCCAGCAAGCAGAGTGCGGAGGCGCCATGGTGGACAGGCTGCCCAATGTTACCTGGCTCGACAGCTCCTTTGCGGAGACCCAGAAAGGATGGCAATCGGGGTGGTTCTACATCACCGAGCCACGCGACGCCAACTGGGCGGCGGCCCCCGAATGCTGATCCGGAATTCCCATGTGGCTAACCTCCTGGGAAAAGAAGGGTCTGGCCTGGGGTGAACCTGTGGAGCTGACCAGACTTCAGAACTGCATCAAGAATATGATAGACAAGAAAATCAAACTTGTCAACGTGGTCTAGGTCATGCTCGTCCGCCGAATTCCTCAATACCAAAGACGGGCATTTACTCTGTGTGAGTTCGTTCCAGCCGAATACCGGACACTTCAAGAGCTCTACGGCATGACACACAAGGGTGCATGGAAGGTGCTGTTCAAGGCCTCTGAAATACCTCCTCCCACATCCGAGGACCGCGGACTTCACGCCACGCGGCTACCCCGTCCGGTGAGTTTTCTGACCATCACCATATATAGTTTTCCCAGCATACTCATGGGAGGATTTTAAGTCATCGTGTGTATTTTATCAAGAGTACGTGGAGACGGCGGAGCAGATCGACTGTCTGGCTCCATTGCCAGAATGTCCAGTGACCGCTGTCCTGACGGAGATGCTAGTCCCAGCGCCTTACAAGGTGCCGGAAAAGAGGGCCGAAAAGAAGGCCCCGAGGACCAGGAAGGGTCTCCGGCGTAAGGTCGTACCAGATGCCTCGTTCGAAGACGATGAGGCACGCTCCTCCCACGAAGGGGAGGAGGAAAAGGAGAAGGAAAGGGCCGCCCCATCCGGGGAGGCCGAAGGGCCTAAGAGGGCGGCCCAGGGGACCAGGAAGGGTCCCCGGTGCAAGAATGTCATAGGCTCATCGTCCGAGGACGACGAGGCAGATTCCTCCCACGGAGGCTGGGGGAAACACGAGGAAATTATGCCTCAATGCACTGGGGAGGAGAAGAAAAGGAAAGCTGCCCCGAAGGTGAGGCTAGGACGCCCAAGAAGGGAAAGGCGTCCCTTCCGGATTACTCCACCATGGCCGCCTACAACGAGGAGGAGTGGCTGCCCAGGGGGAATCCCCTAGTAAGATCATAAGTATCCGCACTCTGTTGTACTTTAGTGCGACTTCGCTCCATAGTCTGTTATAATGCCGAACATGTATATGTAGTCCAGCCAGGGCCCATCCTGAGGTATCCTCTTCGGACGGGTCTTTGAGCGATTCGGCGATGAATTCGCTCCCGACGGCCACTTCCCCTCGGCCTGTGGATGACACGGAGGTGTTGTCCCAAAGGGTCCCAAAGCAGGGGGAGGCGACTCTGGAGACGCCCCAAGGCGAAATTCCAGACGCCGGGCATACGGGGCGTAAGATCCCCTCTGATTATGCCGACGAGAGCCGCAACAAGTTGGGCTCTCAGCCGGACACTGTACTGGAACCTCCAAGGGTTCCGGATTCGTGCAGGCAGTCCCTCGCTAAGGAGGGCGAGCCGACCGTGCTGATGACTTCCGTCGTGCTAGAGGCACCAGATAGTCTTTTGGAAGTGCTTTGCGGCGCTTCCATGGATGAAGAGCACTATACTCTTATGAGTGCGGTGATTCAGAAGGTTCGGTCCGCCAAGAGCGGATTGACCGAAGCCTGCACCAGCCTCCTGACAGGCTTTGAGGTAAGTAATCAAAATTGTGTGAAATTGTCACCCGATAGACTATAGCCCCTGATACTCTGTTTGGTGTTCGGAAAGAAAAGCCAAACGGAGGGTCAATTTTAATCTGTAGGAGTCTAATAGTAGGTGTCTATGTAAATAAGAAGGCAGTGCTGCTTGCCGCTGCTGCCCGCACGACCGAGGTCGCCGGACTCAAATGGGACCTCAAGCAGGCCGAAGAGGAGCTCAGCCTCACAAACAGGTAGCTCGAAGAGAACAAAGGTGAGTTGTACCCCATACACATATCATATGGAGGAGAAAGAATTGGTGATGCTAACGAAAAGCGTCATGATTTTGTGATAGGGGCCACGACCGAAGTGCCGGTCCTGAAGAGAGCGCTATCCGAGGCCGAAGATAAGGCGGACATGGAGCGCATTGAGCGTGAAAAGCAAGATGCTAGGGTGGGCGAGGTACAGCAAGAGCTCCAGGAGCTCGGCAAGAAGTTCGAGTCCTTGGAGCGTGACTTCAAGACTAAAGAGTCTGAGCTTGCGAAGGCCCTTGTGAGCATGAAAGACGCCAGGGCCGAAGCCTAAAAGGCCCAGCAGGAAATCCAGGAAGCCAAGAAGATAGCGGCGGGTAAGACATTCTTTATGAAAAGCAAGCATGTGGAGGAGACATTTCTTTTACTTACCTGAATTTGAAGCTCTCCAAGGGCATTCGCAGATCTACCACGCAGCGTATCGATGCTGCGGAGTTCTACCGTGTCGAAGAGGGGAGCTCCACGGAGAAGCTGTTCTGGTCCCAGTATGCGGGAGCCGAACACCCGATGCCTCTGAGTGACCAATTGAACAATTGCTTGAACTCCACAGGTCGACCGAAGTGGCTATGAAAGATTTCATAGTCTGGATGTGGCCTGGTGAGCCCCTGCCCGCCAGCTACTTCGGTCTGATAAAGCGGATGGTATATGCTTGTCTGTGGCTTGAGGTTATCAAGCAATCCATTTGCATTGAAGGTGCCCGCCTAGCCTTTGCCCGTGCGAAGGTGCATTGGGGCAAGCTGGATGCGGAGAAGCTGGTGAAGGATGGACTGCTGGAGGGCAAGGTGCATCGCTATCTCGAGAGATATTATGATGGTGTTATGAAAGGCGCTCACCTCATGGCCAATGAATGTACCAAGGACACCATCTTTGAGTGAATGTACTCTTGTCGTTTTTGTAATATGAAAATGAATTTGTTTGCGCTATATAGCGCTTTGTTGATTTAAAATATTACCTTCTGTGCGGCTGTTTATAAAATTCTAAAAGTAGGCCAGTCGTCGGGTTCTGCCCCCACGTAACTAGTACTGGGGTGTTCGTGGAAAACCCAAAACACTCTTTTATCCAAATTTTTGGTCCGTGAAGGAGGTGTTTGGCGTAGCGAACAAGGCAATCGGACTATGCGGCTTTATAACTCTCACTTAGCCATAGAAGTCTATAATTTTAAAGTGCGGCGAAGCCCCTAGAATTCGGAAAGCCGAATTGGGGCGCTATACATGCCTAAAGCGGACGAGTCCGATTCCTCGCCTAAAGCGGAAAAAATCTTTAAGGATTTTAAGACCTCTCGAACAGCGACCAGCTCTCGCCGCATCATGACAGTCAGTTTTCGGCTTTCTCTACTGAGGTGCTCATCCGGAAGAACGGGGACACAATCACTGTAGTTCTCCCTGCGCTACCTTAGCCAATATAACGGAACGTAAGGTACCAAAACAAGGGAGCCGGGCTAACCCAACTATTGACCCAAGACATGATTCGGAGCTGATGCATATAATGCTATAAGTTCGGGGTGCCGCACTATCGAAGGTGTTCGGACTTATCTTGCCATATTAAGGGGCACCATAAGAAGCCCCTAGCAAACTGAACGTACCAAGGTGTACGGATGCAATATTAAATAAACATTTATAGGTAAATTGTGCAGATAGGAATAATAAGCTGACGCTATATATTATCTCCCATTGATGAATAATACGTCTAAGCATATGTTTACAATGAATGCGTTAAGCAGAAGTAAATAGGACTATTTGACATGTCCTATCCAAGGGCGGGCCGCATGTAGGAATATAAAACAGGTATAACGATCGTGAACAGATTCCACCTGGGTATTCCCTTTGTGCGCAAAGCCTTTTGCCTCCTTGGTTTTCTCTCCTGTGAAGGTCCGATAATCCGGCTTTTCTGAAGAGGCTGCCCTAAAGCAGGGTCCTGAAAGATAAAAGGGGGTTATTAAAGTATGTTGCGGTTGAACCGCACTATTGACTGCGTCACTATTGCGCCTCCGCCTATGCCCATGGTATTTTGAGTGCGTAATTGTGTACGCGCAGCACGAATGCTACCTTAATGGGGCTGGAGCGGAGGTCGGACTGCTAGTCGCGCTCTTGGCGTGCCTAGCGATCCTGTTGCGGGGTACTCCGGACTCGCTTGATGGTGTTCGGGGTTGTTGTCGCCGGATTGGTGGTTTGCCGGAGAAGGTTGCCTTGTATTTCTGCCGCGAGGGTTGCAGTATGCTCTTCTGTACGGAGAGAGCGGTCCATGTTTCTGTTGACTGTTATGACCCCGCGAGGTCCTGGCATCTTGAGATTAAGGTATGCATAGTGTGGTACCGCATTGAATCGAGCGAATACAGTTCGTCCAAGCAGTGCATGATAACCACTACGGAAAGGGACGATATCTTAGATTAACTCCTTGCTTCGGAAGTTATCCGGAGATCCGAAGACCACTTCCAGTGTTATGGAGCTTATGCAATGTGCCTCTGCTCCTGGAATTACAACTTTGAAGGTGGTTTTGGTGGGCTTGATCCTTGAAGGGTCGATGCCCATTTTACGCACTGTGTCCTGATAAAGTAGGTTCAGGCTACTGCCGCCATCCATAAGTACTCGCGTGAGGTGGAATCCGTCGATGATTGGGTCTAGGACCAACGCGGCTGAACCGCTATGACGGATGCTGGTAGGGTGATCCCTTTGATCAAAGGTGGTCGGACAGGCTGACCTTGGGTTGAATTTTGGGGTGACTGGCTCCATCGCATAGACGCCGCGTAGTGCTCGCTTCTTTTCCCGTTCAGGAATGTGGGTGGCGTAGATCATATTGACCGTTTTCACCTGGGGAGGAAATTTATTCTGTCCCCCCCGTGTTCGGACGCCGGGGCTCCTCGTCATCATCGCTGTCCAACCCCTTGTCCTTGTTCTCGGTGTTTATTTTACCGGCCTGTTTGAACACCCAGCAGTCTCTATTAGTGTGGTTTGCTGGCTTATCCGGGGTGCCATGAATTTGGCACGAGCGATCAAGTATGTGGTCCAGACTGGACGGTCCCTGATT
This sequence comes from Triticum timopheevii, assembly GCA_963921465.1. Lineage (NCBI taxonomy): Eukaryota > Viridiplantae > Streptophyta > Magnoliopsida > Poales > Poaceae > Triticum > Triticum timopheevii. Next base: position 276,946,694 of record OY997274.1, read on the forward strand.
GTTACTTTTGAACGGCTTTTTCCGCTGACCGGATTTTGAGCCACTGAATCCAGCATTGACTGCCGTGTCTTCAGTGTTGTCGCCGTTGTTCTGTCGCTTATGTCTGTTGCGCCGTGGCTTGCCGTTATTGTCGCGGACATCTGAAGTGCCGGAATTTATTGGCGTGGTGCTACTGCAAGCCAACCAGCTGTCCTCGCCCGCGCAAAAGCGGGTCATGAGTGTCGTGAGGGCCACCATGGACTTTTATTTTTCCTCGCCGAGGTGTCGGGCGAGCCATTCGTCGCGGATATTATGCTTAAAGGCCGCCAGGGCTTCGGCGTCCGGACAGTCGACAATTTGGTTCTATTTGGTTAGGAACCGAGTCCAAAATTTCCTAGCTGACTCTCCGGGCTGTTGGGTAATGTGACTCAAGTCATCAGCATCCGGTGGTCGCACGTATGTGCCTTGGAAGTTGTTGAGGAACGCGTCCTCCAGGTTTTCCCAACTGCCGATGGAATTTGCCGGTAGGCTATTTAGCCAGTGTCGGGCTGGTCCTTTGAGTTTAAGGGGAAGATACTTGATGGCGTGTAGATCGTCACTACGGTCCATGTGAAGGTGGAGAAGGAAATCTTCGATTCATACTGTGGGGTCCGTTGTGCCATCGTATGATTCGATGTTTACGGGTTTAAACCCTTCTAGGAATTCGTGATCCATCACTTCGTCAGTGAAGCCGAGGGGGTGTGTGGTGCCTCTATGCCGGGCTATGTGGCTACGCAGTTCGATGAGTCTGGTTGGCTGTATTTGGCCCGGCCGGACTTGTCAATAGTGTATCCGGCGTGATGACATCGTTACGTGTTGGGGCGCGCCCCCGCGATCCGTAGATCCATCTTGGCTGTCCTGCCTTGTTTTCCAGTATATCTTGCAGGTCCTGCCTATTGCCCCGGGTCGTAGTGTATTGGCGTAGGGGTGCGGGCTGGTATTCAGGCTAATACGTTGTTTTATCCCGGCCACGAGGTGGCCGGTCAGCCGTGTGGCACTCGAGTCCATATTCCTCGGCTGCCAGGACTTCAGTCCATCTGTCTGTGAGCAGGTCTTGATTAGCTTGGAGCTGCTGCTGCTTCTTTTTCAGGCTCCTCGCAGTGGCCATAAGTCGGCGCTTGAAGTGCTGCTGCTCTACGGGGTCCTCAGGCATGCCGAACTCGTCGTCGCCGAGGCTAATCTCGTCTTCGGAGGGGGGCATGTAGTTTTCCTCCTCCGGGTATCCGTCCATCGCCTGTTCGTCTGGGCTAACATGCCCGTCTTCCTGTTTGGCCTACTCGAAGGTAGGCTGATCGGGGTTGTATTCGTCTTCGGCACCATCTAGATTGTCTTCGTCTCCTAAGCCGGTATTGCTGTGGCGGGGCTTGGAGCGGTGCCGACGACGCCCATGCTTTGCTTTCTTACTTGAGGGGTTATCCTCCCTTGCCTCATCGCCATTGGTTTCTTTCGGAGTGTCCACCATATATATATCATATGAGGAGGTGGATGTCCACCGCCCCGTGGGCAGTGGTTCCTGTTCTTCTCCTACATCGTCATCCACACCGTCGATGTCTTCAGAGTTGAAGTCAAGCACGTCGGTCAAATCGTCGATTGTGGCAATGAAGTGGGTGGTGGGTGGGCAACGAATTCCCTCGTCGCCTGCTTCCCACTTGAGCCGGACATAGTTCGGCCAAGGGTCTCCTGACAAAGAGAGAGACTTTAATGAGTTCAGCATGTTGCCAAAGGGCGAGTGCTAGAACATATCCACAGCGGCGAACTCCATTACCGGAGCCCAACCAGATTCAGTGGGCTCGGGGGTGCGCGATCTCAAACCTACAGTCGGACACAAGTCCGGGGGTCTGGAGACGCAGGCTTCCTTGGGGGTGAAGTCAGTGTTCGGCTCTAATGCCGATGAGTGTGCGGCCTCAGGGGCGGGGTCTATCCACCCGTCCCCGGCCGTTGCAATCTGCCCCAGATTTGGGTTCGAAGCTTCTGCAGGCGCGATATCCCGAGTATTGCCCGACAACAGGTCTAAGTCGTGCTCATCGTGACTGTTCGGCGATCCTGGCGCAGGCCCGAATCCGTCAAAGATAAAGTCTCCGTGGATATCGGCTGTGTAGTTCAAGTTTCCGAACCTGACCCGATGGCCAGGAGCGTAGCTGTCGATCTGCTCTAGATGGCCAAGCGAATTGGCCCGTAGTGTGATGCCGCCGAACACGAAGATCTGTCCGGGGAGAAAAGTCTCACCCTAGACCACATGGTTGTTGTTAATTTAAGGAGCCATCGAGCCTTTGCAATGACGACACAGAGGAACTCTCAATGAAAGCACCAATGTCGGTGTGAAAACCGGCGGATCTCGGGTAGGGGGTCCCGATCTGTGCGTCAAAGGTTAATGGTAACAGGAGGCAAGGGACACGATGTTTTACCCAGGTTCGGGCCCTCTCGATGGAGGCAAAACCTTACTTCCTGCTTGATTGTTCTTGATGATATGAGTATTACAAGAGTTGATCTACCACGAGGTTTATATAGACACCGGAGGGGGCTAGGGTTTACACAGAGTCGGTTATAAAGAAGGAAATCTATTATCTGGATCGCCAAGCTTGTCTTCCACGCAAAGGAGAGTCCCATTCGGACACGGGACGAAGTCTTGAGTCTTGTATCTTCATCGTTCAGCAGTCCGGCCAAAGTAAATAGTCCGGCTGTCCGGATACCCCCTAATCCAGGACTCCCTCAAGCACCCTTCTTCGGCTCGGAAGAATTCGGCGGCATCAGCAATACTCCTTGGCAGATCCACAAAGGCACTTGGAGAACTCGAAACTCGGGTCAGCAAAATATATCTCTTACTAGTAAATCTACTCTGCATGATAAAGGCCTTGCCAGCCGCAATCTGCCTCGCCTCTTGGATCTCGTGGCGAGTGCCCTGGGCTTCAACCCGGGCTTCCTTCATGATCTCAAGAGCTTTGGTGATCTCAGAGGCCTATTCCGAACTCTTCTGCTCTAAGGGCTCGCACTTGGCGATAGCGTACTTGAGCTCCTGTTCGACCTCCCCCACTCGCGCCTCATGTCTTCGGCAGTTGGTTTGCTCCACCTCCAACTCCTTGGACGCTTTGTCCGCAGCCACCTTGCTCACCTCCGCCTCCTTCTTGTCTTGGGAGAGGGCGCTCTTGAGGGACTCGACCTCGGCTGCGCCAACTATGAGTATATTTATAACATCTTAGTCAGTTTAAACCACTAACCCACATATAACTTTCGGGTATGTAGTAGTGTCGCATACCTTGGGTTTTGTTAAACCGCTTGTTGATGCGGTCGAGTTCCTCATCGGATAGCCGAAGCTTCCGATTGACCTCAGCTATCTCTGCGGCCTGGGCAATACCCACCAGCATAGAAGCCTGTCCAACAACATATACGACACGTTATCAACGTATTTTTGATTCTCTCTCTGGATTGTTCTAATACGGACATAGTCTTAGGGGCTACTGTCTACACATGGGTTTCGCCTCACACACACACATATATATATATATATATATACAAAAAAAACTTGTAAAGAATATTACATCGCATACCTCAAAGCCCGTCAGAAGGCCGTTGAATGCTTCAGTCAGTCCGCTTTTCACGGACCGAACCTTTTCCATAACCACACCAATATGGGTGCGGTGTTCCTCCATGATGGATGCACGTTGCAGTGCTTCCTGTAGAGTATCAGCGGCCTCCGGATTGATAGAGGCCGCCGATGGAGCTGCTGCTCCTCTCCCCTCTTTCGAAGGGGGGTGTTGGTCTAAACCCGGAGCCGTACTGGTCCCCGGGACGGTGATTGGCGCCGGCCCCCCAACCTCGATGGTCATGGGGGTTGCCGTTCCCCGCTTTACAGCATCCAAGGTGTTGTCCTCGGGTGCCTTTTGGACGGCCTCATCCGCTCCTCCTCGGCTCGGGGATGCCCTTTGGGACGACACCTCGGTGTGATCCATGGCAGGGGGAGAAGGTGTGCGAGGGTCTGTCACTCTCCGCCTCTCGAGATGCTAGAGAGTTCCCCTCCGAAGAGGAGGGAAACGGGATCTCACGTGGAGGGCTGAAAAGAAGAGAAAAGATTTGATACAACAGAGGTAGATTAAGCGATAACTGAACGAGTAAGTTTTCGATAATTACATTTTGGCCAAGGGCTTCTCTCTTTGGATCCTCTATGGGCTATGTTCGTACTCTGAGTCCAAACGATCCGAGAGGACCACACTCCCCTTCTTCGGCGTTGCTCCCTCCAGGTTCTCGGAGGCTGTCCTCTTTCCCCTCCTCATCTTGAGGGGGGAGTCGCTCTCCACCTCCTCCTCCTCATCTTCCTCCTCCTATTCATTCTTGGCGTTGATGCCAATGTCTTCGGTCTCCATGGGCCAGCTCTTCTGCGCCTTGAAGAGAAGCTTCCACATTCCCTCATGCGTGGGGCCGAGGAAGTGCTGCAGAGTCCACGGCACCTCCGGATCGAACTCCCACATGGGGGAAGCCCGGCGCTGGCTGGGAAGAATGCAGTGGAAGAGCATAATTTGAACCACGTTGGTTAAACCAACGCTTTTGCTCAGCACGTTCGTGATATGCATTTACAGCGTCTGCACCTCCGTCTGATACCCCCATTCGTGGCCCTCCGCCACCCAGGAGAAGAGCCACATGGGGGGTCCGAATCTGAATTTCGGGATTGCCGCCCACTTAGTGCGGCGCGGCTCAGTGATGTAAAACCACTCATGTTGCCAGATCTTCACGGTTTCCACAGAGGCCCCTTTGGGCCACGTGGTGTTGGGAAACTTACTGATCATAGCTCCACCATAGTCCGTGCGCTGCCCGTCGACCACCTTCTGCTTCACATTGAAGACCTTGAGCCACAGGCCGAAGTGTGGGTGGATGCGGAGCAGAGCCTCACACACGATGATGAACGTTGTGATGTGGAGGAAAGGGTTCGGGGCTAGATCATGGAAATCTAGCCCGTAGTAGTACATGAGTCCACATACGAATGGGTGGAGTGGAAAACCTAACCCTCTAAGGAAATGAGGAAGGAAGACGACCCATTCACCGAGCTCTGGAGTGGGAATGACTTGACCCTTGGGGGGAATCATGTGCGCGATGTTGGCGGCAAGGTATCCCACACTCCCGAGATCTTTTATCTCCTTCTCCGTGATGGAGGATGCCTCCCACTTTCCTTTGGAACTGGATCCGGCCATGGTCGGAGGAGGTGGTGGTGGTGGTGGTGGTGAGAAAGACAAAGACTTTTTGGGTGTGAGAGCTTGGGAGATTGGAAGGCTGAGGAGATGTGAAGGAGTGGGGGAGAAAGTAAAGATTTGTTGCCCTCTTATAGGCGGTAAAAATGCCAACCGCCCCCACTCGTGCCTTGAATCTCGCCTATTCCCGATAAAAGCGTGTATCGTAAACGGTTGGATTACCCTAATTCTATTGATGAGCAATCCTGTATTAAGTGGGCACGATCTCTGTTTTGACATGACGGGCCAATGGGGTTGAGCCTCGAAACGCGGAACGCGGGGTATGAAAATGGTTCAAAATGTCGAAGGGTCAAGTCTGATGCTTCGCCATAAAAAAAGTTGTCAGTAAAAGACATTGTTCTTATTTTTTTTATATCATGCCTTCGCGGCTATGGGTTGTGTTCATTGTGAAAAGATGGATATAATTCTTTTACGGAGGGAAGCCGATGTGTACTATTCATGGAATCCTCCTTGCAATGCCGAAGACAATCTGCATGTCGAACACATCATCATTGAAGACTGGTTCAGGGGCTACTGTGGGAGTCCTGGACTAGGGGGTCCTCGGGAATCCGGTCTATTGGATATGGGCCGGACTGATGGGCCATCGAGATACAAGACAGAAGATCACCTCTCGTGTCCATTAGGGACTCCCCTATGCGTGGATGGCCTATATAGGTGTCCGAATATGTTATTCCTTTCTGTAAAACTGACTTTGTACAACCCTAAGCCCCTCCGGTGTCTATATAAACCGGAGGGTTAGATCGGAGGCAGGATCACAACATTGCTAGGCTAGCTAATCTAGGGTTAGCCAACTCGATCTCGTGGTAGATCAACTCTTGTAACCCCTATACCCTTAAAATATAATCAAGCAGGAGTAGGGTTTTACCTCCATTAAGAGGGCCCGACTTGGGTAAACACTGTGTCCTTTGTTCATAGTTACCATCGGTCTTCAGACATATAGCTTGGCCCCCCTACCTAAGATCAGCCGGTTTTGACACCGACAAGCACCCTGACGAGGAGAAGGTGTACATGGCATGGGACGAGGAGCTTCGTGCCAGGGCGGAATTTCAGAATTTGGTGCGACAACAACATTTTCTGAAACGGTTGCCACGGCAACGTTTTCTGAAATTGCCGTTACGACAATGTTTTTGAAACAGTTGCCACGACAATGAAATATTGTCCATCACAACGCTTCAACAAAAGATTGAAGATGATCATGGAGATTAGCAGTGCCCAGGGCTATACCATATCATGCTTTTATGAACTGCCTGAGATATTTATCCCTTTGTTGTTTGCACCCTTTGATTGCGTAGTCATTTGTTAGGGTGATCTCCACAGTTAATATCAAGTTAAAAGTGCTCTTCCCAGTGTTGCAACCATCTATAACATGTAGCATTCCAAAGTGCGTCATGTCCACATGAGTACAAACGGGACATGAGGTGTAAGACGGGACTGGTCAGACCGTGTTAGTAGAGAGCACTCGGTTGTCTTGAAGTTCTAGAAGAATCGTTCTGAGCTCGAAATACAAAGCATCGAAAGATGAAAAAGAATCATATGGTGATATTTGGCAATAGTTTGCCCAACGGTCAAAATTCTCGTCATCAGTGGTGTCCACATCAATGGTTTAGAACAAGATTTGGATCTTGAGTCTCTCACTATGAATTATGAGAGATATTGGTTTGAGTGGGAGTGCACTTTATATACCGTTAAATTAACAAATTTAGTGCAATATTTAATTACAAAAATGTCTAAATAAATTTTATGTCTGTCGTTGTAGATTAATGGCTCGCAATATGTTCAACTTAGCCCTATGTTAGAGAAAGATAAGTTAGTTGGTAATGGTGGAAACTATGCGGATTGGATCCAGAACTTGAGATTTATTCTCAGGAGTGCTAAGAAGGAACATGTGCTGAATCAGCCCCTAGGTGATGCTCCCAGAAAGGATGCAACACCAGAAGAAGTTGCGGATTACGCTGCTCAATTTGATGACTATGATTCAGTCGAGTGCCTCATGTTAACTTGCATGGATCCTAAACTACAAAAGTATTTTGAACGATCCACTACTCAATTCATAATTGGGTCACTAGAAGTTCTATAAAATAAGCAGGAAAGGACCAAACATTTTGAATTAACCAAGGCCTTGATTGAATAGAAGATGAAAGAGGGTTCCTCATTGAGTGAGCATATAGTGAAGCTTGCTAGCTATGTTGATAGACTGGCTTCTCTGGAATTTGTAATTCCGCCGACACTCGGTATAGATATTGTGCTTGCTTCACTCCCACCATCTTACGATGGCTTTATCATGAATCACTACAATATCTAAGCTCCCTCGAGTGTGATCGCTGGGAGCGCTCCGGGGATGGGAGGGTCAAGTGACCACGTCTCTTTCTATTTTTTTAAGAAAACCACTATATTTTCTTAGAAAAATTATGGTTTTTATTAGATAAGCAGGTATTGTTTTTTTAACACAGTACAATCGAACTCACACACATACACTCACCCTAATGAATGCATGCACGCATACCCTATCCCTATGAGAACCTATGAGACTGAGCCAACACATTATTTTGAGATTGATAAATTCACCACAGACGCCTTCGTAGTTGATAGAAATGTCTTCTCCCATTGAACACACATCATTGAAAGGCCTAAAATAAATTCAGGAAAATGCGAGTACCAATGTCAAGTCTGTGACTTGAACTCTGGTGGCAGGCAATACCAATGTCCTCCTAACCATTGGCAGAGTATGTATTGTTTACTGTTTGGGTCAACCATCCAACTTCGTGTGTCCAACACTTAATGTGTCACGTGTCACTTACTCCTTAAACTGAAACCACAACATTATTTTGGATCAGAGGGACTAAATTTTTTGAGACAAAAAAGGTTACATGTCGCTCATGTACATCTGGTGCGAGGGAAATTAATGACGCGACCAACTATATCCACGCCTATCAAAGTGATGTACCATCACACAGTCGCACGACCACCATCAGCTTGGCCCATCACCGCCTCCTCTGTGTCACATGGCTGCATGGGCGCCGTCAATCCACCACCACGCTGCATGCCCCGCCCATCTCCCCATCTTTCTCCTCTTCTCTCATGGCGGTACGCCCGATCCATCACCACCTCCTCCGCACCATACAGTTGCACAGGCACCCGGCCCCATCACCTGCTCCTTCACATCATACGGTTGCACGGGCACTGTCAGTCCATCACCGCCTCCTCCGCACCACACGGTTGCACGGGCGCCCATCCCACACCGCCTCCTCAGCACCACAAGGCCTCACGGGCTTTGCCTATACACCACCACGCTGCACACCCCATCCATCGCTCCATCTTTCTCCCCTTCTTTTCTGCGGTAATTAACGTCCAATGGCGACAACGCTCGGGGCCTAAAGACGACTGTTGTCTTCGGAACTTGGTTGCCTTCATCAACATGCCATGGCCCACAAGGTCTATGGTACAACTCCCGATACCTCCTTCCTCTCCCTATGTCATCTTTCTTTGGTAGGCTAATTCAAATCAATCTCGTTCACTTCGGTGCTAAACAAGTGGCAGATTATACAGGGGTTTTATCTCACCATGTAAGGTTTCAATTTGAATTCCTCATGCTTCACTTCTTGAGTACCATCTCCGTGCTTGTGGATTAACAACCTCACTCATTTTATACTTGGCATGCTTTTTGTTGCATCTGTTCCACAATTCAGTGCATATTAGTTTTTTTTCAAATGCTAATGATGTCCATATGACCAAGTTTCTAGAATAAATTATGAATATCTAAAGTACTAAATAAATAACTATAACAATATATGTGGATGTTGATTTTTTTAAACATGGTCAAACATATACGTTTGACTTTTCAAAACAAAGTATGTATTATATTTTAGAACGAAGGCAATATTAATTAGCATATGGTTCCACGCCTAATGAGCACGATCTCTAACTGAATTTAATTGGCACTAAAATAATATGACAAGATGATAACTAGGTTTTTCTATGAAGATAATTTAGCTAATTGTCACCCGGTCGCTTATGTATACAGCTGATCAGGCCTTATTAATGCACCAGTAATGTTACATTCAAATAAAAACTGAGACCAATCACTTGTGCTATTACCTCTTGATCCCCCATTTTCGTCTCTTCCTCTTAGAGGCCGCTATAAACATGCTTCAGTGCAAATCATTGCTTTTATTTCAAATATGTTCTTTCTATTTTGATTCTAACTATGGATATGAATGATCAATATTGAAAACCAGAAGCCATATACTTTGGTGCAGTGGTAAAACTTCCAAGTATTTCTCACTTTCACTACCCTTTTACCATTATTGCAGAACATTATTGTTGGTGTTTTGTATTATTTGTATGTGACCAAGGTAAGTTATGAAATATTGGTTGGTCAAATCATAGAGTTGTATGATTGTGGTAGATGAATAATACAATCAGAAGCCTCAATTAGGCATATCATAGTTTTGAATTAGTTTTGCAGATGAATATGTCGGTGTACTAAAGTAGGGGTACCTTAGTACCCCGAACTTGTGCACGGGCAGTCGCAGCGTCCCGCGGCAAGGCTTACCGGGCGTCCGCCAAGATCCTCCGCTGTTCCTATTTACTGCCATTCAAGAACAAAGTGTTAGCTGAGAAGACAGAACCCCGGCAAGAGGAGCTTGCCGGGAAGGACAAGACCCCGGCAAGAGGAGCTTGCTGGGAAGGCCAACCAAGGCACTTCAGAAAACTTGCCGCGACGCTCCGCGCGTCCCGGCAAGGCCCGACAAGCGGCAAGCTTGCGGGTGCGACAAGACAACGGCCGCGGCAAGGCGCTTGCCGCGGCAAGGCTGCCACTCTGCACCCGAGCTCCAGCACATCCGACAACGTGTCACCCCAGGACCATCCTAGGAGCACGTGGCGAGGCGCTGTGCAGCCAAGCGGTGTGAGGTGGCAAAATGAGATGACGAGAAGGCCATCGTGGCAGGCGGTGACGCTCCTAACGGTCGCTTCCTTGCACTGTTTGGGCGACCGGACGGGCATTAAATGCCCTTGTCCCCTGCCGTCAGAGTTAGGTAGGGGGGCACTGTTGGTAGCGGTTGTACCAACCCTCGTTTTTACTCTTTTACCCCTCTTTCTACGCTGCCACCTGTCGGTGACCCCTTTAACCTATAAAAAGGAGGCCCATGCGCACGTAGAAGGGGGTTCGGTTCGGTTCGACTCATTCGACACTACAACACACCCACGCTCTTAAGCAAGAACAGAATAGAAACACAAAGCAGCAGTAGGAGTTTTATCTCTCCGGAGAGCTCCGAAGCTAGGTAAAATCCCCCCCCCCCCCGCGTGCTTCGCCTCGATCCGCTCTGCGTGCGCCCTCCGCTCCCTTGCCGGACCGAAAAGGGACCCTGCCCCATAGGTGTTCGTTCCCCACGACATCTTTGGCGCGCCAGGTAGGGGAGCGTCGAGGTCGTGCGTATCTGATCCGGCGTCCGCGCGCGCTGCATCAACATCTACATCAACATGCCACCAAAGAAGAAGACTTCGGAGGTGGCCGCTCCGTCTGCGACTATCCTGCCGCCACCGGAGCAAACGGGCGGTGGGGTGGACGCCGGCGGAGGAGCGGGCGCCGACGGTGGGACTCGCGTCGTCACCAGGTCCGAGGACAAGGCCCCGCAAGCTTCAACGTCTGTACATCCACCGCAACCCTCCCAGGGGGTGCAGGATCGACAACGCCACGGTGCTCCTAGCACCGTACTCGCGTTGGAACAAGGCCAAGCTGGTGGGTCGCGGGACGCTCAGGGCCAACGTGCGCGTCAACATGCCGGCACGAGCGCAGTGCGGTCGCCTGGACGAGACGTCGCTCCTTCTAACACTGATAGAAGTTTGAGCGTATCTCGCACCTTGCGTCACTCGCCACCGCTACCCAACACTCCAGAGGAAGCGCTGGCCCGAGCCCAGCTGCTTCTAGATTACCCTCCAGCGCCAGACAAGATCGACGACTGGAGGGCCGCCATTCAGAGCCTCATCGGCTTCGCCAACGGCGACAAGCCCCGGCAACCGAGCACCTCGAAGCCCCGGCAAGACGCCCAGGCGCAAGCCGACGCCGACAAGACCGCTGGGGGTGCCACCACCGTGCACTCCCCGCCTCGAAGGCCAAGACCGCCAACTCGCCGGGCCAACCTCGACACCGACTCCACCGCGTCGTCGGACCCGCGAGCTCGCCATGATCAACGCCAAGTTCTCCAAGAACGACGACACGAAGATGCTCGCACTCGCATCGAGCGTCAAAGAGAAGCGTCGCGTCAATCTGACCAACGCGCTGGGCCCACTGTCGATATGCATGCGCCAGGGGAACCAGGCGACTTGCCGTACGCGGTAGGTTGCCCTATGTTCACCCGTGAGCAGCGGCAGGTCCAGTGGCCCAGTACCAAGAACTTCAAGCCAGACGTGCCCGAGAAGTATGATGGTAGGATACATCCGTCAGAGTTCGTCAGCGTCTACACCATCGCGGTGTAGGCTGCCGGGGGGCGCGACGAGAAGATCCTCGCCAACTACTTCCCGTTGGTGCTCAAGCCCAACGTCAGATCTTGGCTCATGCACTTGCCGGACAACTCCATCTCTTCGTGGGCGGACCTGTGCCATCAGTTTGTCGGCGCCTTCACAGGCGGCCACAAACCCCATGGCCAGGAGAGCGATCTTCATCTGCTCGCCCAGAAGGAAGGAGAACCCCTGCGCAAGCACATACAGAGATTCAGCCAGGTGTAGCGCAATATCCCAGACGTCCACCCTGCCACGGTTATCAGCACGTTCCATCAGAACGTGCGTAACCGCAGGATGAGGGAGGAGATGGCGATGTGCAAAATCAGAGATGTCAGCGAGCTATATGCTCTGGCCGACAAGTGTGCACGGGCTGAAGAAGGGAGGAGACTCCCCAGAGAGAGCACAGGAGCAGAAGGATCGGACAGTGAGGACGCCCCTCCGGCAAAGAAGAACCGGAGGCGGAATAACAGAAAGAGGAAAGCTAAGGATGTGCTAGTTGTTGAGCAGTCCGGCAACGGAGGCGGTTCCGAGAAGGCCAAAGCTGGTGACTCCGGCGAGGCTGTGGTAGCCGCCGACAAGCAGGATGGCTCCGGCAAGCAGTACTGCAAGATCCACCGCACCAAGGGCCACAACCTCCAAGCTTGCAAGAAGGTTGAGCAGATGGCAGAGCTACAGAAAGCTGAATACGAGCGCCATGACAAGGAGAAGGCCCAGGAAGGTGGCGGAGGATCCGGCAAGAAGCGTCCTGCCCGGGGAGGGCGCCGCGGCAAGGCCAAGCAGCGCCAAGGAGATAGGCCTCCCCGTGGCCGCGACAAGGACGAAGACGAAGATAAAGATGATGAGATGGAGGAGGATGAGACTGACGAGCAAGAGTTTCAGAAGGCAACGGAGGTGTTGTGCGTCGACGGCGGTGCTTCTCTGCACACCTCGCACCGCCAACTCAAACAGTGGGTGCGGGAAGTGAACGCAGCAGAACCGTCCGTTGAGTCGCGCAAGCCCCTGAAATGGTCCGGCACGCCCATCATCTTTGATGTTGAGGATCACCCTGATCGCATCACTGCGGTCGGGTGCTTGCCGATGTTGGTTTCGCCAACAATCCGCAACCTCAAGGTCACGAAGATGCTGGTTGACGGTGGGGCCGGCCTAAATCTGATCTCTTCCGCGGTGCTCAAGAAGCTCCAGATCCCCGACAGGGAGCTCGAAGAGACTGGTACTTTCCAAGGAATCAATCCGGGAAGGAGCAAGCCGAAGGGGAAGATTACGCTGCCAGTGACGTTTGGCAGCGAGCTGAATTTCAGGACAGAGAGAGTCACATTTGACGTTGCCGATTTCCCATTGCCCTACAATGGGATACTTGGCCGTCCAGCGCTTGCCAAGTTCATGGCAGCCTCTCACTACGCCTACAATGTGCTCAAGATGCCTGGTCCGATAAGTGTTATTTCTGTCCATGGCAACAAGAAAGATGCACTCATCTGTATCGACAAGATATACCGGGAAGCAGCAGCCGCAGCAGAACGCAAACCACTTGCCGCTGAAGCTCCCGGGGGGAAGAAGAAGACCAAGTCCGGCAAGAGTAGCCCTGATGCCCACTCCGGTAAGCGCACCTCTTCGGAGTGCTGCGCTACCATCGAGGACGCACCATCGAGCTCCACCGGCAAGTGCAAGAAGGCAAAGACAGCTTCACCAGAGACCAAGAAAGTGGCCGCCAAGGAGGACGGCACTGGTGGTACCTTCACCATCAGTGCCACGCTTGACCCTAAATAGGAAAGCGCGCTCATTGCTTTCCTACGGGCGAATGTCGATGTGTTTGCATGGCAACCATCTGACATCCCCGGTGTTCCCAGGAAAGTAATTGAGCACCACCTTGCCGTCTGCCCTCACGCGCGGCCCGTCAAGCAGAGAGTCGGAAAACAAGCAGTAGAACGCCAAGAGTTCATTGCTGAAGGGATCAAGAAATTGGAAGCAGCAGGCCTGGTCCGAGGAGTACTCCATCCAACGTGGTTAGCCAATCCAGTAGTCGTGCGCAAGGCGAACGGGAAGTGGAGGCTTTGTATTGACTTCACTGATGTTAATCAAGCTTGTCCCAAGGATCCATTTCCCTTGCCGCGCATTGACCAGATTGTCGACTCCACGGCAGGATGTGATCTACTTTCATTCCTTGATGCATACTCAGGATATCATCAGATCTTCATGGCAGAAGAGGATGAAGAGAAAACCGCATTCATTACTCCATGTGGCACGTACTGCTTTGTACGGATGCCTTTCGGACTAAAGAATGCTGGTTCAACATTTGCAAGAGTAGGCAGTCATGCTTTTGAGCCACAGCTGCACAGAAATGTAGAAGCTTACATGGATGACATAGTGGTCAAGAGCAAGGACAAAGAAACTCTGATCCAAGATTTGGATGAGACTTTTGCGAATCTGCGCAAGATCAATCTCAAGTTGAACCCCGAGAAGTGCGTGTTTGGAGTTCCTTCCGGCAAGCTTCTCGGGTTCTTTGTGTCCCAGAGGGGGGTTGAAGCCAATCCCGACAAGATCAAGGCCATCGAGCAAATCGAAGCACCGAAGCGAGTCAAGGACATACGAAGGCTTGCCGGCTGCGTTGCTGCTCTCAGCAGGTTCATCTCTAAGTCTGCTGAGCGCGCCCTGCCATTTTTCAAAATTTTGAAAAAGGCAGGTCCTATGAAATGGACTCCGGAAGCGGAGGCTGCGCTGCAGGACCTGAAGAAATACCTATCCTCTACTCCAACACTTGTCGCACCTAAGCCACAAGAGAAGTTGCTGCTGTATCTGGCGGCAACCAATCAAGTGGTTAGTGTTGCGTTAGTGGCGGAGAGGGAGGCGGATGATGAGACAGCGACCGCGGCAAGCGAATCCGGCGACAAGCAGGGGGCTTCCCCGACAAGCTCTGGTCCCGACAAGGATGGATCTGCGCAGCCACAAGAAGAGAAACAGAAGAAAATGGTGCAGCGCCCAGTTTACTTTGTCAGTTCCCTTCTACAGGGGGCTAGATCAAGGTACTCTGGTGTGCAGAAGTTGCTTTTCGGCCTTCTCATGGCCTCGAGGAAGCTGCGTCATTACTTTCAAGCACATGAGATCACAGTGGTCACTCGCTTTCCGTTAAAGAGGATATTGCAGAATCTAGAAGCAACAGGCAGGATCGTCGAGTGGGCACTGAAATTGTCAAGCTTTGGCCTAAAGGTTTAAAGCACTTCAACTATTCAGAGCCGAGCATTGGCAGAATTCATAGCAGAATGGACGCCAACACCCGATGAAGAAACTCCGGAGAGGAGCATCCCCGTGAAGGAAGCGAGCAAAGAATGGATCATGTACTTTGACGGTGCCTTCTCGCTGCAAGGCGCCGGTGCGGGCGTGCTACTTGTCGCACCCACCGGAGAGCACCTCAAGTACGTGGTCCAGATGCACTTTCCCAAGGAGCAAGCAACAAACAATACTGCAGAGTATGAAGGCTTGCTTGCCGGACTCAGGATCGCGGCAGACCTTGGGATCAAGAAGCTTATTGTCAGGGGTGACTCGCAGCTTGTCGTCCGTCAAGTTAACAAAGATTATCAGAGTCCGTTGATGGAAGCATACATTGATGAAGTGAGGAAGCTGGAAGAGCATTTTGACGGCCTGCAAATGGAACATGTTCCAAGAGCTCAGAATGACATTGCAGACGGCCTATCAAAATGCGCCACACTCAAGTTACCTATGGAACCAGGGATTTTTGTGCTCAAGCTGACTCAACCATCTGTAACACCATCAACTGGACAGAGCAAGAAGAGGAAGTTGGTTACTGGCGACTACTTTCCGGCAGAGCTCCCCGAAGCCGCCGTCAAGAAGGGATGGAATTGAGTAAAGGATATAACATAGCAAGCATTCCCTTTTTCATTAAAAAACATCCTGCTCAGGTACAGTCCATAGAGGATGAAAAACATGAAAGAGAGGATTACAAGTTTTAGATGCGGCTAAGGCCTGGAGGCTTACAAATTAAAAAGATAAGATGCCCGTAATCCCTTTCCTGTCCCTCTCTTCAGGAGGTAGGCCAAGGAGGCGAAAAGGGCAAAAGGGGCGCCTAGGCGAGCTACAGGTGCCAGAAGACACCAAGAGAACATCCCGGGAGCTATCCGAAGGCTGGACGGTGATGGCGGCGCCGGAAGCAGGGCTCGAAGACGGGGCGGCAGGACGTCAGCACGCTGTCGAGGGCACTACGCCCTCGTACTCCGACTTGATGGCCTTGTCGCCAGCCCTCTTCCCCTTCCGCAGCCTCCCTACACCAGCCGCCCAAGGAGACGACCCCGGGGAGTTCAAGGAGCCGGCGACACGGATGATGGGGTCGCCGGTGACGCACGAAGCGGCGCCCGACACCTAGTCGGGCCCGCCATCCCGCCGCCCGCTACCCTCATCATCGCTGTCGCTCTCCTCCTCGTCACTCTCGCTCGAGGAGGAGCCTTCGCTATCGGAGGAGCTGTCCACGCAGCACTTCGCCCGAGTGCCGAAGCACCCGAAGACTTTGATGGAGAGGAGATCGCCCTCCATTAACTTAAAATGGAGGGTAAATCCCGCCATCAGGCTGTGGATGCGGGCAACCGTCTTCCACCCACGATCAAGATACATCACATTAGGGGCAGGGAATACAACGCGGACTCGCGTGCCATCGATCCCACAGCCCCTCATGTGCAGTCTCAGCGTCTCGGGCGGGTCCAACTCCATCGCACTCGCAAACGGAGCTGGAAGCCGGAGGCGACGACGAGGCGCCCGGCGCAGCCTGACGAAGAACTCGCAAGGGTCGTCCCCTGTATGGCCGCCATGGGGGGAGGAACCGCCGGCGGGGGCGGAGCTGGCGCGCCGCCCCGTCCGCCTCTTCCCCGAGCGCCTCGACCTCGTCCTCGACCTCGTCCACGGCCTCGCCCCCTCCCTCTTCCCCTTATGGCTGGCTCTGCCACCACGGGCGCGGGATAGGAAGGGGTGCGCTGTCTGGCGGCGACCCTCGCCGCCACTGATGAAGGGCCAGGGTTCCCTTCCTCCATGGCGAATGAGAGAAAGGGGAGCAGAAACTGAAGAAAGGAGAAGATGAGAGAGTGCGGGCTTCTGCGCTCCCCTCCCGCTCTTCTTAAAGGAGCGAGGTGGGGGCTCGGCCGCCCCGCTCAGCGGATCAGGGCACGGGAAGAGCAGGGAGTCGGGGCCGGCCTACTGCCTCTGCTCGCAACGGCCCAGTTTCCCGCTGTCACCGTCCACGACCCCAAGCGCATGGGAGCCGCGTGGCGAGGATGCAGAACCAAGGCGAATGTTACGCAGTTCCTGAATTAAAAATTGCCCACAATCTCTCCCACGACGCCGCGATTGACGCGTGCCGTTACGGGAGGACACGGTGGATACGGAGTGGATTTGGTTTGGACCCAGGCCGCGCGTGCCCGTGCCCCGTTTTGGGCCTGGCCCAATAGCGCTCGGCACCGTGTATGGCCCAGGCCCGGAGGCTCCTGTCGGTGTACTAAAGTAGGGGTACCTTAGTACCCCGAACTTGTGCACGGGCAGTCGCAGCGTCCCGCGGCAAGGCTTGCCGGGCATCCGCCAAGATCCTCCGCTATTCCTATTTACTGCCATTCAAGAACAAAGTGTTAGTTGAGAAGACAGAACCCCAGCAAGAGGAGCTTGCCGGGAAGGACAAGACCCCGGCAAGAGGAGCTTGCCGGGAATTCCAACCAAGGCACTTCAGAAAACTTGCCGCGACGCTCCGTGCGTCCCGGCAAGGCCCGATGAGCGGCAAGCTTGCGGGTGCGACAAGACAACGGCCGCGGCAAGGCGCTTGCCGCGACAAGGCTGCCACTCTGCACCCGAGCTCCAGCACATCCGACGACGTGTCACCCCAGGACCATCCCAGGAGCATGTGGCGAGGCGCTGTGCAGCCAAGCGGTGTGAGGTGGCAAGAGGAGATGACGAGAAGGCCATCGTGGCAGGCGGTGGCGCTCCTAACGGTCGCTTCCTTGCACTGTTTGGGCGACCGGACGGGCATTAAATGCCCTTGTCCCCTGCCGTCAGAGTTAGGTAGGGGGGCACTGTTGGTAGCGGTTGTACCAACCCCCGTTTTTACTCTTTTACCCCTCTTTCTACGCTGCCACCTGTCGGTGACCCCTTTAACCTATAAAAAGGAAGCCCATGCGCACGTAGAAGGGGGTTCGGTTCGGTTCGACTCATTCGACACTACAACACACCCACGCTCTTGAGCAAGAACAGAATAGAAACACAAAGCAGCAGTAGGAGTTTTATCTCTCCGGAGAGCTCCTGTCGGTGTACTAAAGTAGGGGTACCTTAGTACCCCGAACTTGTGCACGGGCAGTCGCAGCGCCCCGCGGCAAGGCTTGCCGGGCGTCCGCCAAGATCCTCCGCTATTCCTATTTACAGCCATTCAAGAACAAAGTGTTAGCTGAGAAGACAGAACCCCGGCAAGAGGAGCTTGCCGGGAAGGACAAGACCCCGGCAAGAGGAGCTTGCCGGGAAGGCCAACCAAGGCACTTCAGAAACCTTGCCGCGACGCTCCGCGCGTCCCGGCAAGGCCCGACGAGCGGCAAGCTTGCGGGTGCGACAAGACAACGGCTGCAGCAAGGCGCTTGCCGCGGCAAGGCTGCCACTCTGCACCCGAGCTCCAGCACATCCGACGACGTGTCACCCCAGGACCATCCCAGGAGCACGTGGCGAGGCGCTGTGCAGCCAAGCGGTGTGAGGTGGCAAGAGGAGATGACGAGAAGGCCATCGTGGCAGGCGGTGGCGCTCCTAACGGTCGCTTCCTTGCACTGTTTGGGCGACCGGACGGGCATTAAATGCCCTTGTCCCCTGCCGTCAGAGTTAGGTAGGGGGGCACTGTTGGTAGCGGTTGTACCAACCCCCGTTTTACTCTTTTACCCCTCTTTCTACGCTGCCACCTGTCGGTGACCCCTTTATCCTATAAAAAGGAGGCCCATGCGCACGTAGAAGGGGGTTCGGTTCGGTTCGACTCATTCGACACTACAACACACCCACGCTCTTAAGCAAGAACAGAATAGAAACACAAAGCAGCAGTAGGAGTTTTATCTCTCCGGAGAGCTCCAAAGCTAGGTAAAATCCCCCCCCCCCCGCGTGCTTCGCCTCGATCCGCACTGCGTGCGCCCTCCGCTCCCTTGCCGGACCGAAAAGGGGCCCTGCCCCATAGGTGTTCGTTCCCCACGACATCTTTGGCGCACCAGGTAGGGGGGCGTCGAGGTCGTGTGTATCTGATCCAGCGTCCGCGCACGCTACATCAACATCTACATCGACATGCCACCGAAGAAGAAGACTTCGGAGGTGGCCGCTCCGTCTGCGACTATCCTGCCGCCACCGGAGCAAACGGGCGGTGGGGTGGACGCCGGCGGAGGAGCGGGCGCCGACGGTGGGACTCACGTCGTCACCAAGTCCAAGGACAAGGCCCCGCAAGCTTCAACGTCTGTACATCCACCGCAACCCTCCAGGGGGTGCAGGATAGACAACGCCACGGTTCTCCTAGCACCGTACTCGCGTTGGAACAAGGCCAAGCTGGTGGGTCGCGGGACGCTCAGGGCCAACGTGCGCATCAACATGCCGGCACGAGCGTAGTGCGGTCGCCTGGACGAGACGTCGCTCCTTCTAACACTGTTAGAAGTTTGAGCATATCTCGCACCCCGCGTCGCTCGCCACCGCCACCCAACACTCCAGAGGAAGCGCTGGCCCGAGCCCAGCTGCTTCTAGATTACCCTCCAGCGCCAGACAAGATCCACGACTGGAGGGCCGCCATTCAAAGCCTCATCGGCTTCGCCAACGGCAACAAGCCCCGGCAACCGAGCACATCGAAGCCCTGGCAAGACGCCCAGGTGCAAGCCGACGCCGACAAGACCGCTGGGGGTGCCACCACAGTGTACTCCCCGCCCCGAAGGCCAAGGTCGCCGACTCGCCGGGCCAAGCTCGACACCGACTCCACTGCGTCGTCGGACCCGCGAGCTCGCCGCGATCAACGCCAAGTTCTCCAAAAACGACAACACGAAGACGCTCGCACTCACATCGAGCGCCGAAGAGAAGCGCGGCGTCAATCTGACCAGCGCGCTGGGCCCACTGTCGATATGCATGCGCCAGGGGAACCTGGCGACTTGTCGTACGCGGTAGGTTGCCCTGCGTTCACCCGTGAGCTGCGGCAGGTCCAGTGGCCCAGTACCAAGAACTTCAAGCCAGACGTGCCCGAGAAGTATGATGGCAGGATACGTCTATCAGAGTTCCTCAGCGTCTACACCATCGCGGTGCAGGCTGCCGGGGGGCGCGACGAGAAGATCCTCGCCAACTACTTCCCGCTGGTGCTCAAGCCCAACGTCAAATCTTGGCTCATGCACTTGCCGGACAACTCCATCTCTTCGTGGGCGGACCTGTGCCATCAGTTTGTCGGCGCCTTCACAGGCGGCCACAAACCCCCTGGCCAGGAGAGCGATCTTCATCTGCTCGCCCAGAAGGAAGGAGAACCCCTGCGCAAGTACATACAGAGATTCAGCCAGGTGCAGCGCAACATCCCAGACGTCCACCCTGCCGCGGTTATCAGCGCGTTCCATCAGAACGTGCGTAACCGCAGGATGAGGGAGGAGATGGCGATGTGCAAAATGAGAGATGTCAGCGAGCTATATGCTCTGGCCGACAAGTGTGCACGGGCTGAAGAAGGGAGGAGACTCCCCGGAGAGAGCATAGGAGCAAAAGGATCTGACAGTGAGGACGCCCCTCCGGCAAAGAAGAACCAGAGGCGGAATAACAGAAAGAGGAAAGCTAAGGATGTGCTAGTTGTTGAGCAGTCCGGCAACGGAGGCGGTTCCGAGAAGGCCAAAGCTGGTGACTCCGGCGAGGCTGTGGTAGCCGCCGACAAGCAGGATGGCTCCAGCAAGCAGTACTGCAAGATCCACCGCACCAAGGGCCACGACCTCCAAGCTTGCAAGAAGGTTGAGCAGATGGCAGAGCTACAGAAAGCTGAATACGAGCGCCGTGACAAGGAGAAGGCCCAGGAAGGTGGCGGAGGATCCGGCAAGAAGCGTCCCGCCCGGGGAGGGCGCCGCGGCAAGGCCAAGCAGCGCCAAGGAGATAGGCCTCCCCGTGGCCGCGACAAGGACGAAGATGAAGATGAAGATGATGAGATGGAGGAGGATGAGACCGACGAGCAGGAGTTCCAGAAGGCAACAAAGGTGTTGTGCGTCGACGGCGGTGCTTCTTTGCACACCTCGCACCGCCAACTCAAACAGTGGGTGCGGGAAGTGAACGCAGCAGAACCGTCCGTTGAGTCGTGCAAGCCCCTGAAGTGGTCCAGCACGCCCATCATCTTCGACGTTGAGGATCACCCTGATCGCATCACTGCGGTCGGGTGCTTGCCAATGTTGGTTTCGCCAACAATCCGCAACCTCAAGGTCACGAAGATGCTGGTTGATGGCGGGGCCGGCCTAAATCTGATCTCCTCCGCAGTGCTCAAGAAGCTCCAGATCCCCGACAGCGAACTCGAAGAGACCGGCACCTTTCAAGGAATCAATCCGGGAAGGAGCAAGCCGAAGGGGAAGATTACGCAGCCAGTGACGTTTGGCAGCGAGCTGAATTTCAGGACAGAGAGAGTCACATTTGACGTTGCCGATTTCCCATTGCCCTACAATGGGATACTTGGTCGTCCAGCACTTGCCAAGTTCATGGCAGCCTCTCACTACGCCTACAATGTGCTCAAGATGCCTGGTCCGATAAGTGTTATTTCTGTCCATGGCGACAAGAAAGATGCACTCATCTGTACCGACAAGATATACCGGGAAGCAGCAGCCGCAGCAGAACGCAAACCACTTGCCGCTGAAGCTCCCGGGGGGAAGAAGAAGACCAAGTTCGGCAAGAGTAGCTCTGATGCCCACTCCGGTAAGCGCACCTCTTCGGAGTGCTGCGCTACCGTCGAGGACGCACCATCGAGCTCCACCGGCAAGTGCAAGAAGTCAAAGACAGCTTCACCAGAGACCAAGAAAGTGGCCGCCAAGGAGGACGGCACTGGTGGTACCTTCACCATCAGTGCCACGCTTGACCCTAAATAGGAAAGCGCACTCGTTGCTTTCCTGCGGGCGAATGTTGATGTGTTTGCATGGCAACCATCTGACATCCCCGATGTTCCCAGGAAAGTAATTGAGCACCACCTTGCCGTCTTCCCTCACGTGCGGCCCGTCAAGCAGAGAGTCAGAAAACAAGCAGTAGAACGCCAAGAGTTCATTGCTGAAGAGATCAAGAAATTGGAAGCAGCAGGCCTGGTCCGAGGAGTACTCCATCCAACGTGGTTAGCAAATCCAGTAGTCGTGCGCAAGGCGAACGGGAAGTGGAGGCTTTGTATTGACTTCACTGATGTTAATAAAGCTTGTCCCAAGGATCCATTTCCCTTGCCGCGCATTGACCAGATTGTCGACTCCACGGCAGGATGTGATCTGCTTTCATTCCTTGATGCATACTCAGGATATCATCAGATCTTCATGGCAGAAGAGGATGAAGAGAAAACCGCATTCATTACTCCATGTGGCACGTACTGCTTTGTACGGATGCCTTTCGGACTAAAGAATGCTGGTTCAACATTTGCAAGGGTAGTCAGTCATGCTTTTGAGCCACAGCTGCACAGAAATGTAGAAGCTTACATGGATGACATAGTGGTCAAGAGCAAGGACAAAGAAACTTTGATCCAAGATTTGGACGAGACCTTTGCAAATCTGCGCAAGATCAGTCTCAAGTTGAACCCCGAGAAGTGCGTGTTTGGAGTTCCTTCCGGCAAGCTTCTCGGGTTCTTTGTGTCCCAGAGGGGGATTGAAGCCAATCCCGACAAGATCAAGGCCATCGAGCAAATCGAAGCACCGAAGTGAGTCAAGGACGTACGAAGGCTTGCCGGCTGCGTTGCTGCTCTCAGCAGGTTCATCTCTAAGTCTGCTGAGCGCGCCCTGCCGTTTTTCAAAATTTTGAAAAAGGCAGGTCCTATGAAATTGTCAAGCTTTGGCCTAAAGGTTTAAAGCACTTCAACTATTCAGAGCCGAGCATTGGCAGAATTCATAGCAGAATGGACGCCAACACCCGATGAAGAAACTCCGGAGAGGAGCATCCCCGTGAAGGAAGCGAGCAAAGAATGGGTCATGTACTTTGACGGTGCCTTCTCGCTGCAAGGCGCCGGTGCGGGCGTGCTACTTGTCGCACCCACCGGAGAGCACCTCAAGTACGTGGTCCAGATGCACTTTCCCAAGGAGCAAGCAACAAACAATACTGCAGAGTATGAAGGCTTGCTTGCCGGACTCAGGATCGCGGCAGACCTTGGGATCAAGAAGCTTATTGTCAGGGGTGACTCGCAGCTTGTCGTCCGTCAAGTTAACAAAGATTATCAGAGTCCGTTGATGGAAGCATACATTGATGAAGTGAGGAAGCTGGAAGAGCATTTTGACGGCCTGCAAATGGAACATGTTCCAAGAGCTCAGAATGACATTGCAGACGGCCTGTCAAAGTGCGCCGCACTCAAGTTACCTGTGGAACCAGGGATTTTTGTGCTCAAGCTGACTCAACCATCTGTAACCCCACCAACTGGACAGAGCAATAAGAGGAAGTTAATTACTGGCGACTACTTTCCGGCAGAGCTCCCCGGAGCCGCCGTCAAGAAGGTCCCCAAGATCAACACAAAGAGCGCTGAGGAGCAGTCTGCTCCGACAAGCCCTAGGGTTTGTTTCGTTGAAGCAGACGCTCCCGATAAGCTGCGTCCCGACATGCTTGCCGGGGAACATCATGCTCCGGCTGAATTGCAGATTCTTGCCGTGGCAGCAGATGTTCCCGCAGCAGCATTTGCGCCTTTAGTCCTTGTCGTTGAGCCACAAGCTCCGGCATGGGCACAACAGATCGTCCATTTCCTTCAAACAGGAGAACTTCCCGAAGAGCAAGAAGAAGCGGAGAGAGTAGCCCGGCAATCAAGTATGTACCAGTTTGTCGATGACATACTGTACAGAAGAAGATTCAACGGAGTGAAATTGAAGTGCATTTCCCGGGAAGATGGACAGGAGCTGTTGGCGGAGATACATGGAGGCATATGTGGTCACCACATTGGCGCAAGAGCACTTGCCGGCAAAGCCTTCCGGCATGGTTTCTTCTGGCCGACAGCCCTCCAGGATGCAACTGCACAAGTAACCAAGTGTGAAGCGTGCCAGTTCCACTCCAAGCAGATTCATCAACCAGCTCAAGCTCTCCAAACAATCCCTTTATCCTGGCCATTTTTGGTCTGGGGGCTCGATATCCTCGGCCCCTTCCCCCGAGCTGTCGGGGGCTTTGAGTACTTGTACGTTGCAATCGACAAGTTCATAAAGTGGCCTGAGGTGGAGGCAGTGAGGAAGGTGACCGCACAGTCAGCAATCAAGTTCTTCAGGTCAATTGTTTGCCGTTTCAGAGTCCCTAACAGGATCATCACCGACAACGGCACACAATTCACGAGCCGCACCTTCATGCAGTACGCCCAAGATCTTGGCACCAAGATCTGCTTCGCTTCTGTTGCTCTCCTGAGAAGCAACGGTCAAGCGGAGAGGGCAAACACTGAAGTGCTGCGCGGGCTCAAGACCAGAACTTTCGACAGGCTGCGCAAGTGCGGAAGAAATTGGATCGAGGAGCTGCCGGTGGTTCTTTGGTCGATCAGGACGACGCCAAATCGAGCCACTGGCCAGACACCTTTTGCTCTTGTCTATGGAGCAGAAGCAGTTCTCCCCACGGAACTCGTATACGGATCGCCTCGAGTGCTCGCTTATGATGAGCTTGAGCAAGAGCAGCTGCGACAAGATGACGCGCTGCTCCTCGAGGAAGATCGTCTTCAGGCTGCTGTACGAGCTGCTCGTTACCAGCAAGCTTTGCATCGCTACCATAGCCGCAAAGTTAATGCCAGAAGCTTCGAGGAAGGCGACCTTGTTCTTCGGCACGTTCAATCCGCCAAGAATTCCAACAAGTTGACGCCAAAGTGGGAAGGCCCTTATCGGGTGAAACGAGTCACTAGGCCCGGCGCTGTCCGCCTTGAGACCGAAGATGGCTTTCCGGTGAGCAATTCCTGGAACATAGAGCATCTTCGCAAGTTTTACCCATAAGGCGCGGTTGCCGGGATCTGTTCCGGCAACCACCTTTTGTACAAGCCTTGCCGCTGTTGCATGTAACCCATTGTACAAAGCCAGGCGCAGATCCCGTGCATAAATAAAGTTCATGTGTGCTTCGCACATCTTGTCAAATTTCATGCATTCTTTCTTTTTTGCATGTTTTATCTGACACTTTGTGCAGCACTTACCCCCGGTAAGCAATAACCAGCCTTAAGGCCCCATACCATTATTTTCTCTTCTTTCTTTTGAAGAAGGTTCCTTCGCCCACAAGTTCACGGGGGGGGGGGGGGGGAGGAGAGGATAAAGGTATGGGCCAGGCATCGTTCAAAGAAATACAGCCTTGCCGGGACACAGGCGACAGAAAAGCTAAGTTGCCAAAGTTTGAGCACAGTCATTTTTAAATTTTTAAGTTATATTCCTTGAACGACTGTGCCTTGTATGGAAAACCTGTGCGCGGAGGAACCGGCTCGTGGCTAAGTTGCGCCCTTACTTTGTTTCGAGTCCGCTCAACAATGAAAGTGTGCTGCGACTAGTCCTGACAAGGTTTCTTGCCGGAGGCAACACCACCAGCAGGCTGCTGATGTTCCGCACTCAGCGCTCGCGGCAAGTGTGCTTACGCCGGCAAGTTCCCTAAAAGCGTAGGGTAAAAACATACAAGGGATGGAATCAAGTAAAGGAAGTAACATAGCAGATAGTACCCAGAATAAAGTTATATTACAATAAACAACTTGCCACGCTCTAATAGATTGTTTCCATGACATATCTAGCAGCGGCAAGAAGAAGAAAAGGGGAAGAAGAGTGGCCTAATCCGCGCGCTCGCCATCGATCCTCCTGACTTCGTTCACCTTGTCCACGATGGGTGCGACGATGGCTTTGAGCTCCTCAAGATCAGCACCCGCCGGTAGCTTCTTGAGGACGCGGGAGAGGTCGAGGCCTGGATTGCGGAAGAGGATCTTCACCAGCACCTTCTCCAAGACCTTGGCGCAGATTGCGCGCGACTCGTCCGCCAGCTTCTTCGGGATCCTTTCCCGGAGTTGCTGGAGGGCCGTCACCACACCCTTGAAGAAGAGAGCAAGCTTGGCGCTGGGTTGGAGGTTCTCGCCGGTGGAGTACCCGAAACCCCCCAAGTCCAGCTCCGCCAACTCCTCGTCGATGGCTGCAGCAATGTTGACGAGGCCCTCCGTCCAGAGCTCCACCGTGGCCTTGAAAGTGTTCTGAGTCTCGGCGGCCCTCGTCAGCAGCTCCTCATTGCCCTTGACCTCTTTCTTCAAGTCATTTTCTCGCTTCTTGGCAGCGTCCAGCGTCTCCGTCAAGGTGGCCAGCTTCATCTCCAGATCAGCGCTCGAGTCCTTGGCGGCGTTCAGTTCCTTGATCTTGTCGGCGAGCTGAACTTGCAGATCGCCATGGGCGCGGGCATCCTTCTCACGTTCGCGCTGGAGTGCGGCAAGCTCTTCATTCTTCCCTTTCATGTCCGCCTCCAGCTGCGTCACCTTCACCTCTAACTCCTTCTTGGCGGCCTCAGCAGCCACAGCGGCATCCTTCGCCTCCTTGAGTGCCCCGCCAAGTGATTGCTCCCGGACGGCGAGCTCCTCCTCGTGGCTGTCCAAGACCACCTTCTTCTGTGTCAGCTCACCTTCCCGCTTGGACTGCTCCTCGGCGGCGAGCCTCTGCTGCTCCTCGGCTTCAGCCTTCTCCAGGATGAATGCCTTCTTCGCCTCGTCGAGCTGTGCCCTCTCCTCAGCAATGGACCGGAGGGCCTCCTGGTTGCGGTTCCGGAGCTCCTGTGCGTGTTTCTCTATGTCAACTCCCGCCTGCGCGACAAGCGCTTCCCGGGACTCAAGCTTCGCTTGTCGGGCACGGTAGAGTGACACCAACTTCCGGAGCAGCTACTCCTCCTCGGACTCACCACTGCTGCTGCTGGGCGCGTCAACCACTGCCAGCCCAGCAGAGGCGAGTACTTCTCCATCAAACTCCTCTCCTTCAACCGGTGCCCTGGAGCTCGACGCCTAGGGAAGCTTGATGTATACGCCCTCGCCGGCCTTCAAGTATGCGCCTGGCTGGGGCTCTTCGGAGCCCGGCGCTGCATCAGCGGCGGAGGGGTCGGCGGACGGTGCAGCGCCTTGCGCTCCTGTGCCCTCCGGGTCGTCAGTACGATCGCCGGACCCCTCGCCAGCTCCTGCGCCAGCAGCCTTGGCGGCTTCCTCGTCGGCGGGTTCATCAGCGCCGGCCTCTTCCTCGCCAGCGGCGACATCTTCAGTGTTGCCGCGTGCGCCTTCATCACCGGTGGCCTCGGTCTCCATCGGGTCTGCGAGAGGGGGATCTGAGGATAGGAAGAGGAAGGAAAAGTCAAGCAAATATCCAAAAAAAACAACAAGAAAGAAGATCAGAAGAAGAACCCAAGGGAAGATTCCCGACAAGAAAGGTTACCTGTGCTGGGCTCCGTGACCATGGGCTCCTCCACCAAGGGCTCACTGGTTCCGTCCCTTGCCGGGGACCTCTCCCTTGCCGGGGGGCGCTCCCTTGTCGGGGAATCGCCCCTTGGCGGCGTAGTCGAAGCAGACAGCACCTCCGGGGCGGTTTCTGATTGCCCCTGATGGGCCTGCTCTGCTCCTACACGAATGAATCATCAATCAAGATGTCAGCAAAAGAAGAAGCACCCATGCGCGCCCCACAACAGGAAGTGAACCAAACACTTACGCTGGGGGTTGTGCTGGGGGCTGCTGCAAGGAGAAGGAGCCGGGTCCGTCAAGGTGGTCTCGGACGTGTCTTCTGCCGTTGCAACAGGATCGCCCTCAATGACAACCACGGGGACCTTGGCCCTCTTCGCTGCTCTCTCGACCAGAGTCCTAAAATAGAGAAGGGATTCAGAGAGAAGCAAATCAGATGCAAAACAAGCAACAACAAAGATTGAAGAAATACAAGTACAGTGAGAAGAAAGCCTTACTCCTCCTCCTCTTCTTCCTCCTCGTCGGAGCTCAGCGCAGAGAGGTCGAAGTCTGGTACCCTTTCTGCGCGGTGAGGCGGAGGAGTGGGCTCCCTTGGACGTTTGCCGGGAGCTGCGGCAGGATCGGGTGTGGCAGCCCGGGAAGACCCCGCCTCGGTTGCCGGCGCGGCCTGAGATGCTCCTGCGGCAACCGTACTTGCCGCGGTGGAGCGCGTCCCACGACGCTGTGGCTGTTGGCCTGCTTGCCGACCTGCTGGATCTCCAACTCGACGGAGATGCCTTCTTGGTTGAAATTGGGGCTGCGCTGGGGGCTCCGCCTGTGGCAAGCTGCTTGAGGACGGCTGGCCGCTTGCGCCCTCGGCGGGCTCGCTCGCTTCAGCCTCGGGCTCCCCCTCGCCAACGACCTCTCCGGCAAGATCTTCCCGGTCGGCAAGGCTTGCCGCCTCGGCCGCCTCCGCCTCCTCCAGCATGAAGCCAAACTCGCCCGCGGCGGCGGCTGCCGCCGCCTCTTCGGCCCTGGTGGCGATGTACCTCATCTCGTCGTCGGTGGTGTCGCGGGTGAGGAGCCTCTGCTCGTCGGAGTTGACTGCTACCTCCGTCAAGCTATCGAAGAATTGCCGCACGACGTCGTCGGCGGGCTCTATCCAAGTTGCACTTATCCCGTGCGAGTCGCATTCTGGCATCATTGCGCAGATGCGATCGCGCTGGGAATTGTTGCACAACGGGATAACGCCCTGCGGCAACCTGAACCACTCTGGATGGTTGGCGTCATGCTTGAACAGCTCCCTCAGCATCCCGTCAAGCTCCAGAACCGTGAAGTTGAAGTTGAGGCCTGGACGCAGCCTCATGATATCCGCCGGGCCGCCAAACATCCAGGCGGGCCTCCCCCTCATCTGCAGAGGGGCGATGCGACGGCGAAGGAAATCCGCGCCAACAGCCCCTGTTGTGAGCCCGGCAAGCCTGAGCCGGCGGATTCGGGTAGTGGCAATCTTCAGCTTGGCGTCGTTCGGCGACAGAGCGCTCCAGTCGCCGCCGCGCACTACCCGGGTCTGGTGCAGGTTGGTGAATGGCTGCGGGTTGGCGTCAACGATCCAGCACCACTCCGCCCTCCACTCATCCCACTTGCTGCGGAGCTCGCCCGTCAAGTACACCTCCTTCATGCTGATCCGTGAGGTCCAGGCAATTCCGCCAGCCAGTGGCTCCCCTTTCTCGGCCCGGGGGGTGAAATAATGACGAAAAAGAGCGACACTGGGGAGGATGCCAACGAAGTTCTCGCAGAGGTGTGCGAAAACCGCCATTGTCAGAACGGCATTAGGGGTGAAATCAAGAAGATGAAACCCGTAGGTATTCATGATGTCGCAGAGAAAATCGAAAAAAGGTGGGCAGAGCCCGCAATAGAAGAACACATGAAAGAAATGGTACCCTTTTGGGCACCGCTTCGATTTGGAAGCCTCAGCGGATAGCACCAGCGTGCGTGGATGCGCCCGCGTCTACGTCGACCAGAAGAGGTAAAATTCCTCCCGCAGCGCCTTCGGGGTGAGCTCGGGAGTAAAAAGCACTCGCTCCTTGCGCAGTGCCTCAAGCCGCAATGCCTCGGCCGATTTGGTGCTCGACTATGAGCTCTTGCCGGTCTTCGGGGCCATGGCAGAAGCGGCGGGGGAGCGCGGAGGTGTCGAGGGTGACGGCGGCGACGGGCGGCGGAGCGCTGCTCTCTTTCGGCTTGGGAAGCGGAGGGGAGCGGCGGAGCTTTCGAAGGAAGGAACTACAAGTGGCGAAGGTGGGGGAACGGCCCTGTTCCCTCTGCTTATAAACAGGGGAGGCGAACGTTACACATTTCCTGAATTAAAAATTGCCCACAATCTCTCCCACGACGCCGCGATTGACGCGTGCCGTTACAGGAGGGCGCGGCGGGTACGGAGTCAGATTTAGTGTGGACCCAGGCCGCGTGTGCCCGTGCCCTGTCTTGGGCCTGGCCCAACAGCGCTCGGCACCGTGTATGGCCCAGGCCCGGAGGCTCATGTCGGTGTACTAAAGTAGGGGTACCTTAGTACCCCGAACTTGTGCACGGGCAGTCGCAGCGCCCCGCGGCAAGGCTTGCCGGGCGTCCGCCAAGATCCTCCGCTATTCCTATTTACTGCCATTCAAGAACAAAGTGTTAGCTGAGAAGACAGAACCCCGGCAAGAGGAGCTTGCCGGGAAGGACAAGACCCCGGCAAGAGGAGCTTGCCGGGAAGGCCAACCAAGGCACTTCAGGAAACTTGCCGCGACGCTCCGCGCGTCCCGGCAAGGCCCGACGAGCGGCAAGCTTGCGGGTGCGACAAGACAACGGCCGCGGCAAGGCGCTTGCCGCGGCAAGGCTGCCACTCTGCACCCGAGCTCCAGCACATCCGACGACGTGTGACCCCAGGACCATCCCAGGAGCACGTGGCGAGGCGCTGTGCAGCCAAGCGGTGTGAGGTGGCAAGAGGAGATGACGAGAAGGCCATAGTGGCAGGCGGTGGCGCTCCTAACAGTCGCTTCCTTGCACTGTTTGGGCAACCGGACGGGCATTAAATGCCCTTGTCCCCTGCCGTCAGAGTTAGGTAGGGGGGCACTGTTGGTAGCGGTTGTACCAACCCCCGTTTTTACTCTTTTACCCCTCTATCTATGCTGCCACCTGTCGATGACCCCTTTAACCTATAAAAAGGAGGCCCATGCGCACGTAGAAGGGGGTTCGGTTCGGTTCGACTCATTCGACACTACAACACACCCACGTTCTTAAGCAAGAACAGAATAGAAACACAAAGCAGCAATAGGAGTTTTATCTCTCCGGAGAGCTCCGAAGCTGGGTAAAATCCCCCCCCCCCCCCGCGTGCTTCGCCTCGATCCGCTCTGCGTGCGCCCTCCGCTCCCTTGCCGGACCGAAAAGGGGCCCTGCCCCATAGGTGTTCGTTCCCCACGACATCTTTAGCTCGAAGGAAGAGGTTCTGAATAACTATACAATTTATAAGATGTAGTGGCAA
The DNA here is from genome assembly GCA_963921465.1 of Triticum timopheevii. NCBI lineage: Eukaryota > Viridiplantae > Streptophyta > Magnoliopsida > Poales > Poaceae > Triticum > Triticum timopheevii. The sequence continues at coordinate 276,977,517 of OY997274.1, forward strand.
TCTTCAGCTTGGCGTCGTTCGGCGACAGAGCGCTCCAGTCGCCGCCGCGCACTACCCGGGTCTGGCGCAGGTTGGTGAATGGTTGCGGGTTGGCGTCAACGATCCAGCACCACTCCGCCCTCCACTCATCCCACTTGCTGCGGAGCTCGCCCGTCAAGTACACCTCCTTCATGCCGATCCGTGAGGTCCAGGCAATTCCGCCAGCCAGTGGCTCCCCTTTCTCGGCCCGGGGGGTGAAATAATGACGAAAAAGAGCGACATTGGGGAGGATGCCAACGAAGTTCTCGCAGAGGTGTGCGAAAACCGCCATTGTAAGAACGGCGTTGGGGGTGAAATCAAGAAGATGAAACCCGTAGGTATTCATGATGTCGCAGAGAAAATCGGAAAAAGGTGGGCAGAGCCCGCAATATAAGAACACAGGAAAGAAATGGTACCCTTTTGGGCACCGCTTCGATTTGGAAGCCTCAGCGGATAGCACCGGCATGCGCGGATGCGCCCGCGTCTGCGTCGACCAGAAGAGGTAAAATTCCTCCTGCAGCTCCTTCGGGGTGAGCTCGGGGGTGAAAAGCACTCGCTCCTTGCGCAGCGCCTCAAGCCGCAATGCCTCGGCCGATTTGGTGCTCGACTTTGAGCTCTTGCCGGTCTTCGGGGCCATGGTAGAAGCGGCGTGGGAGCATGGAGGTGTCGAGGGTGACGGCGGCGACGGGTGGCGGAGCGCTGCTCTCTTTCGGCTTGGGAAGCGGAGGGGAGCGGCGGAGCTTTCGGAGGAAGGAACTGCAAGTGGCGAAGGTGGGGGAACGGCCCTGTTCCCTCCGCTTATAAACAGGGGAGGCGAACGTTATGCATTTCCTGAATTAAAAATTGCCCACGATCTCTCCCACGACGCCGCGATTGACGCGTGCCGTTACGGGAGGGCGCGGCGGGTACGGAGTCAGATTTAGTGTGGACCCAGGCCGCGTGTGCCCGTGCCCTGTCTTGGGCCTGGCCCAACAGCGCTCGGCACCCGTGTATGGCCCAGGCCCGGGGGCTCCTGTCGGTGTACTAAAGTAGGGGTACCTTAGTACCCCGAACTTGTGCACGGGCAGTCGCAGCGCCCCGCGGCAAGGCTTGCCGGGCGTCCGCCAAGATCCTCCGCTATTCCTATTTACTGCCATTCAAGAACAAAGTGTTAGCTGAGAAGACAGAACCCCGGCAAGAGGAGCTTGCCGGGAAGGACAAGACCCCGGCAAGAGGAGCTTGCCGGGAAGGCCAACGAAGGCACTTCAGAAAACTTGCCGCGACGCTCCGCGCGTCCCGGCAAGGCCCGACGAGCGGCAAGCTTGCGGGTGCGACAAGACAACGGCCGCGACAAGGCGCTTGCCGCGGCAAGGCTGCCACTCTGCACCCGAGCTCCAGCACATCCGACGACGTGTCACCCCAGGACCATCCCAGGAGCACGTGGCGAGGCGCTGTGCAGCCAAGCGGTGTGAGGTGGCAAGAGGAGATGACGAGAAGGCCATCGTGGCAGGCGGTGGCGCTCCTAACGGTCGCTTCCTTGCACTGTTTGGGTGACCGGACGAGCATTAAATGCCCTTGTCCCCTTCCGTCAGAGTTAGGTAGGGGGGCACTGTTAGTAGCGGTTGTACCAACCCCCATTTTTACTCTTTTACCCCTCTTTCTACGCTGCCACCTGTCGGTGACCCCTTTAACCTATAAAAAGGAGGCCCATGCGCACGTAGACGGGGGTTCGGTTCGGTTCGACTCATTCGACACTACAACACACCCACGCTCTTGAGCAAGAACAGAATAGAAACACAAAGCAGCAGTAGGAGTTTTATCTCTCCGGAGAGCTTCGAAGCTGGGTAAAATCCCCCGCGTGCTTCGCCTTGATCCGCTCTGCGTGCGCCCTCCGCTCCCTTGCCGGACCGAAAAGGGGCCCTGCCCCATAGGTGTTCGTTCCCCACGACAGAATATTATCATGTCCACCCAGTACTATGGTTTAAACCTGCATGTACGGGACATGCTTGACGCCAACCACTACTTTGGATATGTTTTTGGCCGTGCTTCTAGCATATCATTTTTGTGAAGAACAATAGTTATAAAAAACCCGAGTAATGTCCTACCAAATAAATGATGATGTGTCTTAGCATCTAGACATATCCTGCAATGCAATAAAGGGTGTTCTCACCCCAAAAGTATGGAAGCCAAAACATAGAAGACCCATGAAATAAACAACAATCCCGACACACAAATAGAGCAGCAAGGAATCTATTCATGAATTAACAATCAAATAAATAAATGGCAGAAAAGTAAGACGGTGCAGCAACGCGCGCGTATACTTCTAGTTACTCATGAATGGGGATGGAGAAAAGGGGGAAACTAGTTGTTTGCTATGCTCAAAACTGCGGAAGCTAGAATGCAGAAGAACAAGACAGTGTTGATGGTCAACAAGAGCACAAGTTTCAAGAAGAAGGGCAGAGGCTCTAAAGAAACTGAATGTTTCTACTGCAAGCAGAAGGGACACCAGAAGCGTAAGTGCAAGAAGTTTTGGCAGATAAGAAGAATGGTTCTTCCGGTAATGGTATAATAGTTATACAAAGTTAATGTTATTCCACTTGTAAATTTCTGTATGTCATGGGTATTTGATACTAATCGGTTGCTCATTTTTTGCAAACCGATACAGGGACTACAGAAAGCTCAAAATGAGAGAAGAAATGAAGTCGTGATACAAGTCGGGAATAGTGGCGGGATAGCTACTCAGAGACCGTCGAAGTGATGTCTTTAGTTTATCCTCAAGATTTATCTTAGAATTAAAACAAAAGTTATTTTACTTCAGAGTTACGTAATGCATTATCCTATGGATTATGCGATGGATATTCTTATGGGTTTTAAACAATAGTTGTTCGAATTATTATGAGAACATGGTTTTTGATTAAACCTTTATTTTTAGATGGTTTATTCATGGTAAATCTTGAAGTCTATGATTTATAATATTAAAGCTAAACATCTTGAGAAGACTGATGAAACCACTTATGTATGACACTACAAGGTTATATCGGATAACTGATATTCATATAGATGAAGCATAAAAGTCTTTTATATCATTTGATAAATACATTGCAATGTATAATATCAGATAGATATAAGAAGATGTGGTGGAAAATTATACTTCATCAAAGTTATGAGTAAAAATGATTTACTTGATAAAACATAAGGACTAAAATATTTGAAATGCTTCAAAGAAATTTAGGATGAAGATATAATATTATTATGATAGATGATAAAAGAATTCTTCTTTCAAGAAGAACTATATCTAATTCATAAGTTTAGCAAGCAATTAAATAATTGTGAAATTATTATTACCGATCTACTCTTATTAATTTTGGGGGGATTTATAACTGAAACATCATAATATTGACTAAATAGACGTACCATCTAAAAGGGTATGATAAAACTATAGAGAGTTATAGAATATTTTAGACCAAGGATACATTGTAGGGTTTTTGTTCCTCTCACTGAATTCAAAAGACAAAATGTTTGTCATAAAAAGAATATATTCAAGAAAGGATTTTCTTATTAAAGGGGCAAGTGGGAAGATAATATAGTTTATTGAGATTATTAATCTCCGCCTCAAGGACTAAAATAGAAATGTTCTGGAATATTTTGTCTGTGAAACTAAGCAAAGAAATTGCTACATTAGATGTAGAAGTTTCAATTAAGACTATAATAAAATGTAAAGGTCAGGAAAGATTAACGAATGTACTGAATATTTCATCTTAGAAGAAGATGAAACTTGTGCACTACAAGGAAGCAGTCATGGCGGCCAGCTAAGATATGTATTACTCAAACTATTTAAAATCCAAAGTGAAGTCCATATGCAAGGAACAAGTTTTGAACTTGAAGAAACCTTCAAAAAATGTATAAATGGATCTTCGTTTATTCATGGATAATTATCTTGAAAGAAGAGTTTTTGCAAAAGAGCTTTGTAATATTGGAAGAATTGATCTTGTCAAATCTTTTGTTAGTAGCAATAATAAAGGTATAGATGGATTACAATGGTGAGTGTTGTTCATCGATATATAACAGATGAGCAACAAAACTAATTTTGAAAGAGATTTCAAAGCAGGTGTATATAAGATGCAACCAAAAGTTTTTGTTGGGAATACCGTGATGATACAAATATTTCAAAGCCATAATTTGAAATAAAATATCAAGTAGCTGGTAATTTGATAAAGTAATTGGAGAATATGAAATTTATCAAAAAAGACTTGCGGAGACAAGAAGTTTAGTGGGAGCTCCATGGAATTTATGATCTTACATATGTATGACATATCACTTGATCAAAATAAAATAAAGTAGTTAAGCACTAAGAAAATGTTTTCTAAATACTTAGAGTTATTGGATGAATAACTATATAGATAGACTGAGACATCTGATTATACTAATACTTGTACGGTGAAAAAAGTTTTAAAGAAGTTCAAAATGAGAAAAAGTTTTCTCAAAATGTCATATAGCAACACTATGCAGAAAACAAAAGTTGATGAGCATGTATGGATGAATAAGATTCATTATCTGTGTTATGAAACATACAAAGCCATATGTTTTTTAGTAATTGTTAAGTAGTAAATACCATAGTGATATCTATTAGATTCACTAGGGTAATTACTTAAAGTTTTAAAGGACCTCAGTTGGACGAAAGCCTTGCTTCTTGTCTTTAAAGGAGGTGAAGAGGTTGTTGTAAAAGTTACACAAAATACTTGTTGTAAAAGGTTACGCAAGACAACTTTATGACTGATAAACTATTGGGTTTTAATTTTTGAAAAAAGTTTTTTCAAAAATGAACATAAATTGTGGATCTATAAATGCGATAGCTTGAAACTTGAAGACTTTCAACAATATATAATCTGGATCAATAGAAGATTATTGATAAATTATGATGTACTTCCAAATAGATATTGAATATATGGAGACATAACAACATGACTATATGGAGATATAGTGTTACTATACAATGAGCTATATGGAGATATGTGTCACCATTAATGTAACAAGTGAATTACACAGATGTTACTGACACAAATAACATTGGGATTCGAAGAGTGTCAGTTCCAGAGACGAAGGCTCTACCACTAGCAAAGCATGAGAAACATTGGGTAGCCATATGAGTTAAGAAAGCATGCAACTAGATTATTGACTCTAGTGGAAGTGGCAGACTATTGGAAATATGCCCTAGAGGCAATAATATTTGTATTATTATACTTCCATATTCATAATTAAAGAGTTTATATTCTATGTTATAACTGCTATGATTTTGGAATATGCGATTCAGTGGAAAACTCGTATTCAATGGGGGTCCTCCTCCCCCTTTGGCCGGCCCCCAAAGAGGCTTTCCCTCCTTGGTGGCACCCCTCCCTATCCCCTCTATCCTATATATACTTGAGGACTTGGCACTTTTGGGTATACAAGTTTTGGAGCCCCCTCTAGTTCTTATAGTTCTAGTTCTAGTTGGTCCTAGTTGACAAATTAGAGCTAGGCTAATCCTCTTGTCCTCATAATTAGAAGACCAGTGTGATACTAATCTCCTCCCTCTAATTCTCCGGTGACGATTAGCTCTAGACGGTGAAGCACTGCTGGATCATGAGGGTTGCACGCTTGCAACCAAGTAGAGAGATCATTCTTTCGGTCTTCGGTTCGAGGGACTGTTCGTGGGCGATACGAGGGGTCGTTCATCGACGGTTCAAGGGACTTCAAGTAGGATCTACACTGGCACGTTCTTCTTCCACTACAACTTGGTGATGGTAACGGTCGTGATCCCAACCCATTATGCATCTTCATATTGATCTTGGGTGATCGCAGGTGCAATTTGTTTTTCTACTACGTTACCCAACAGCCCTCTCCTCCTCCTCCAACCTATATATATACTAGAGGTTTTTGCTCTATTGTTTATACTAGTTTTGGAGCCTCCTCTAGTTCTTCTAGTTCTAGTTCTATTTGATCCTAGTTGACTAATTAGAGCTTGCTAGCCTAATCCTCTTGTCCTCATAATTAGAATCCCACTGTGGTTCTAATCTCCTCCCTCTAATTCTTCAGCAAGGATCAGCTCTGGATGGTGAAGCACTGCCGCATCATGAAGGGTGCACGCTTGCAACCAAGTAGAGAGGTCATGCTTTCAGTCTTTAGTTCAAGGGAATATTCATGGGCGGTACGAGGGATCGTTCATCGACGGTTTGAAGACTCCAAGTACGATCTACACAGACATGTTCTTCTTCCGTTGTAACTCGGTGAGTGTAACGATCATGATCCCAACCCGTCATTGATACATCTCCAACATATCTATAATTTTTTATTGTTCCATGCTATTATATTACCCCTTTTGGATGTTTATGGGCTTTATTTTACACATTTATATCATTTTTGGGACTAACCTACTAACCGGAGGCCCCCGGCCCGTATTGTTGTTTTTTTTGCCTATTTCAGTATTTCGAAGAAAAGGAATATAAAACTAAGTCCAAACGGAATGAAACCGAGGACTTTGAGTGCAAGTCAAGAAGCAGCCGAGGCGGCCACGAGAGGGTAGGGTGCCCCCCTACAGGGCGCGCCCCCTGTCTCGTGGGCCCCTCGGGCGGCCACCAACGTACTTCTTCCTCCTATATAAGCCTACATACCCCGAAAACATCCGGGGAGCCAACGAAAATCAATTTCCACCACCGTAACCTTCTGTATCCGCGAGATCCCATCTTGGAGCCTTCGTCGGCGCTCTGCCGGAGGGGGAATCGACCACAGAGGGCTTCTACATCAACACCATAGCCCCTCCGATGAGTTGTGAGTAGTTTACCATAGACCTTCGAGTCCATAGTTATTAGCTAGATGGCTTCTTATCTCTTTTTGGATCTCAATACAATGTTCTCCCCCTCTCTTGTGGACATTTATTCGATGTAAACTCTTTTTGTGGTGTGTTTGTCGAGATCCGATGAATTGTGGGTTTATGATCAAGTTTATCTATGAGAAATATTTGAATGTCCTCTGAATTCTTTTATGTATGATTGAGTTATCTTTGCAAGTCTCTTCGAATTATCAGTTTGGTTTGGCCTACTAGATTGATCTTTCTTTCCATGGGAGAAGTGCTTAGCTTTGGGTTCAATCTTGCGGTGTCCTTACCCAGTGACAGCAGGGGTTGCAAGGCACGTATTGTATTGTTGCCATCGAGGATAAAAAGATGGCGTTTATATCATATTGCATGAGTTTATCCCTCTACATCATGTCATCTTGCTTAATGCATTACTTTGTTCTTATGAACTTAACACTCTAGATGCAGGCAGCAGTCGGTCGATGTGGGGAGTAATAGTAGTAGATGCAGGCAGGAGTCGATCTACTTGTTGCGGACGTGATGCCTATATACATGATCATGCTTAGATAATCTCATAATTATTCGCTTTTCTATCAATTGCTCAACAGTTCACCCACCGTAATACTTATGCTATCTTGAGAGAAGCCTCTAGTGAAACCTATGGCCCCCGGGTCTATCTCTTATCATATTTGCTTCCAATCTACTTTTATTTGCATCTTTACTTTTTTGCATCTATATTATAAAATACCAAAAATATATTTATCTTATCATACTATCTCTATTAGATCTCACTTTTCGCAAGTGGCCGTGAAGGGATTGACAACCCCTTTAGTGCGTTGGTTGTGAGTTCTTTTTTTGTTTGTGTAGGTGCGTGGGACTTTTGAGGAGCCTCCTACTGGATTGATACCATGGTTCTCAAAAACTGAGGGAAATACTTACGCTACTATTGCTGCATCACCCTTTCCTCTTCAAGGAAAACCAACGCAAGCTCAAGACGTAGCAAGAAGAATTTCTTGCGCCGTTGCCGGGGAGGTCTTCACTCAAGTCAAGACATACCAAGTACCCATCACAAACTCATCTCCCTTGCATTTACATTATTTTCCATTTTCCTCTCGTTTTCCTCTCCCCCACTTCACCCTTGCCGTTTTATTCACCCTCTCTCTCCCAATCTCCTCCTCTCTCTTTCACTTACCTTTTTCTATTTGCTTGTGTGTTGGATTACTTGTTGCCATGGCGCAAGATAATACCAAATTGTGTGATTTCTCGAATACCAATAATAATGGTTTCCTTAGCACTCCGATTGCTCCTCTTAATGGTGTTGAGTCTTGTGAAATCAATACTGCTTTGCTGAATCTTGTTATGAAAGATCAATTCGCCGGCCTTCGTAGTGAAGATGCCGCTACTCATCTAAACAACTTTGTTGATTTGTGTGATATGCAAAAGTAGAAAGATATGGATAACAATATTGTTAAATTGAAGTTATTTCCGCTTTCACTTAGAGAACGTGCTAAAGTTTGGTTTTCGTCTTTGCCTAAAAATAATATTGATTCTTGGATCAAGTGCAAAGATGCTTTTATCTCTAAGTATTTTCCTCCTACTAAGATCATCACTCTTAGGAACGATATTATGAATTTTAAACAACTTGATCATGAGCATGTTGCCCAATCTTGGGAAAGAATGAAATTGATGATTCGCAATTGCCCTACTCATGGTTTGAATTTATGGATGATCATACAAAAAAATTATGCCGGTTCAAACTTTCTTCTAGAAATCTCTTAGATTCGGTCGCGGGAGGCACGTTTATGGAAATCACGTTAGGAGATGCGACAAAAATTCTTGATAATATTATGGCTAATTATTCTCAATGGCACACCGAAAGATCTTCTAGTAAAAAAGCATGCTATAGAAGAAATCAATGTTTTGACTGGAAAGATGGATGAAGTTATGAAATTGTTTGCTACTAAAAATACTCCTCTTGATCCCAATGATATGCCTTTGTCTACTTTGATTTACAATAATAATGAATCTATGGATGTGAATTTTGTTGGTAGGAATAGTTTTGGAAACAATGGTTATAGAGGAAACTTTAATGCTAGACAGTTCCCTAGTAATTCCTCTAATAATTATGGAAATTCCTACAATAATTCTTATGGTAATTTTAATAAGATGCCCTCTAATTTTGAGAATAGTGTGAAAGAATTTATGATTTCTCAAAAGAATTTTAATGCTTTGCTTGAAGAAAAATTGCTCAAAGTTGATGATTTGGCTAGGAACGTTGATAGACTTTCACTTGACGTTGATTCTCTTAAACTTAGATCTTCTTCTCCTAAGCATGATATCAATGAGTCTCTCAAAGCAATGAGAATTTCCATTGATGAGTGCAAGGAAAGAACCGCTAGATTGCATGCAAAGAAAGATTGCTTTATAAAAGCGTGTTCTTCTAGTTTCCATGAAAATAATGATGAAGATCTTAAAGTTATTGATGTGTATCCTATTAGATCTTTGTTTTGAAATATGAATCTTGATAATTACGGGACTGAAGATGAGTCAACTTTACCTAGAAGGTGTCCCAAGAATTCGGAGTTTTTAGATCTTGATGCTAAATTTGGTAAAAGTGGGACTGGAGAGGTCATGACTTTAAATAGTATTGAACCCACTATCTCGGATTTCAAGGAATTTGATTATGATAATTGTTCTTTAGAAGGTTGTATTTCCTTGTTGCAATCCGTTATTAATTCTCCTCATGCTTATAGTCAAAATAAAGCTTTTACCAAACATATCGTTGATGCCTTGATGCAATCTTATGATGAAAAACTTAAATTGGAAGTTTCTATTACTAGAAAACTTAATGATGAGTGGGAACCTACTATAAAGATTTGAATTAAAGATCATGAGTGTTTTGCTTTGTGTGATTTGGGTGCTAGTGTTTCCATGATTCCGAAAACTTTATGTGATATTCTAGGTTTCCATGATCTTGATGATTTCTCTTTAAATTTACACCTTGCGGATTCCACCATTAAAAAGCCAATGGGAAGGATCAATGATGTTCTCATTGTTGCAAATAGAAATTTGGTGCCTGTTGATTTTATCGTTCTTGATATAGATTGCAATCTTTCTTGCCCCATTATTCTTGGTAGACCTTTCCTTAGAACGATTGGTGCGATTATTGATATCAAGGAAGGGAATATTAGATTCCAATTTCCATTAAAGAAAGGCATGGAGCACTTTCCAAGAAAGAAAGTCAAATTACCTTATGAATCTATCATGCGAGCTACTTATGAATTGAGTGCCAAAGATGGCACTACTTAGATCTATCTTCGCTTTTACGCCTAGCTAGGAGCGTTAAACGATAGCGCTAGTTGGGAGGCAACCCAATTTTCTTTGTGTTTTTCGTTTTTGTTCCTGTTTAGTAATAAATCTTGCATATACCTTCTGTTTAGATGTGTTTTTATCTTTTAATTAGTGTTCGTGCCAAGTAGAACCTATAGGATAACCTATGATGATAGTTGATTTGATTCTGCTGAAAACCAGAAACTTTGCGCGCACAAATTTATGTTTGTTAAATCACAGAAACGTGTTTTTGCGTTGATTCTTTTTGCTGCTGATCAATAGATAAATTCCCCAGGACTTCCTATTTTGGTAGGATTTTTAGAGTTTCAGAAGTTTGCGTTAGTTACAGATTGCTACAGACTGTTTTTTTTTATAGATTCTCTTTTTCATGTGTTGTTTGCTTATTTTGATGCATCTATGGCTAGTAAAATAGTTTATAAACCATAGAAAAGTTGTAATATAGTAGGTTTAACACCAAAATAAATAAAAAATGAGTTCATTACAGTACCTTATGTGGTGGTTTTGTTTTCTTTCACTAATGGAGCTTGTAAGATTTCCTGTTGAGTTTTGTGTTGTGAAGTTTTCAAGTTTTGGGTAAAGCTTTTATGGACTATGGAATAAGGAGTGGCAAGAGCCTAAGCTTGGGGATGCCCATGGCACCCCAATATATTCAAGGATAGCCAAAAGCCTAAGCTTGGGGATGCCCCGGGAAGGCATCCCCTCTTTCGTCTTTGTTCATTGGTAACTTTACTTGGAGCTATATTTTTATTCGCCACATGATATGTGTTTTGCTTGGAGCGTCGTTTATTATAATATTCTTAGCTTTTTAGTTTACCACAATCATCCTTGCTGTACACACCTTTTGGGAGAAGCCTACTCTATGTGCTTCACTTATATTTTTTAGAGCATGGTGGTGACTTAATTTTGAAGAAATTGCTAGCCTCTCATGCTTCACTTATATCTTTTTGAGAGTCTTTTAGAACAGCATGGTATTTGCTTTGGTTACAAAGTTGGTCCTAGAATGATGAGCATCCAAGTTGGGTATAATAAAAACTATCATAGAAAAGAATTGGATGCTATGATCAATTTGATGCTTGATAATTGTTTTGAGATATGGAGGTAGTGATATTAAAGTCATGCTAGTTGAGGTGATTATGAGTGTTGAGGTTTGTGATTCCCGTAGCATGCACGTATGGTGAACCGCTTTGTGATGAAGTTGGAGCACAGTTTTATTTATTGAGTGTCTTCCTTATGAGTGGCGATCGGGGACGAGCGATGGTCTTTTCCTACCAATCTATCCCCCTAGGAGCATGCGCGTAGTGCTTTATTTTTTGATGACTTCTAGATTTTTGCAACAAGTACATGAGTTCTTTTGACTAATGTTGAGTCCATGGATTATACGCACCTCACCCTTCCACCATACACCCACCATATACCTTCCTCAAAACAGCCACCATACCTAACTATTATGGCATTTCCATAGCCATTCTGAGATTTATTGCCATGCAACTTTCCACCGTTCCATTCATATGACACGCATTACTTTTGTCATATTGCTCTTTGCATGATCATGTAGTTGACATTGTATTTGTGGCAAGGCCACCTTCATAATTTTCATACATGTTGCTCTTGATTCATTGCATATCCCGGTACACCGCCGGAGGCATTCATATAGAGTCATATCTTGTTCTAGCTTTGAGTTGTAATTCTTGAGTTGTAAATCCATAAAAGTGCAATGATCTTCATTATTAGAGCATTGTCCTAGTGAGGAAAGGATGATGAAGACTATGATTCCCACACAAGTCGGGATGAGACTTCGAACTTTACAAAAGAAAAAAAAAGAAAAAAGAGAAAGGCCAAAAAGAAGAAAAAAGAGAGGCCAAAGAAAAAAGAAAGAAAAAAGAAAATGAGAGAAAAAGAGAGAAGGGACAATGCTACTATCTCTTTTTCCACACTTGTGCTTCAAAGTAGCACCATGATTTTCATGATAGAGAGTCTCATATGTTGTCACTTTCATATGCTAGTGGGAATTTTTCATTATAGAACTTGTCTGGTATATTCCAATGATGGTCTTCCTCAAAATGCCCTTGGTATTCGTGAGCAAGAGAGTTGGATGCACACCCACTTAGTTTCTTTTGTTGAGCTTTCATATATTTATAGCTCTAGTGCATCCGTTGCATGGCAATCCCTACTCACTCACATTGATATCTATTAATGGGCATCTCCATAGCCTGTTGATACGCCTAGTTGATGTGAGACTATCTTCTCCTTTTTGTCTTCTCCACAACCACCATTCTACTCCACATATAGTGCTATGTCCATGGCTCACGCTCATGTATTGCGTGAAAGTTGAAAGAGTTTGAGATTATTAAAGTATGAAACAATTGCTTGTCTTGTCATCGGGGTTGTGCATGATTAAATACTTTGTGTGATGAAGATAGAGCAACAGCCACACTATATGATTTTGTACGGATAACTTTCTTTGGCCATGTTATTTTGAGAAGACATGATTACTTTGATTAGTATGCTTGAAGTATCACCATTTTCATGTTAATATGAACTTTTATTTTGCATCATTTGGATCTGAACATTCATGCCACAATAAAGAAAATTACATTGAGAATTATGCTAGGTAGCATTCCACATCAAAAATTCCTTTTTATCATTTACCTACTCGAGCACGAGAAGGAATTAAGCTTGGGGATGCTTGATACGTCTCCAACATATCTATAATTTTTTATTGTTTCCTGCTATTATATTACCCCTTTTGGATGTTTATGAGCTTTATTTTACACATTTATATCATTTTTGGGACTAACCTACTAACCGGAGGCCCAGCCTGTATTGCTGTTTTTTTTGCCTATTTCAGTATTTCGAAGAAAAGGAATATCAAATGGAGTCCAAAAGGAATGAAAACTTCAGGAGCGTGATTTTTGGAACGAACATGATCCAGAGGACTTGGAGTGCAAGTCAAGAAGCAGCCAAGGTGGGCACGAGAGGGTAGGGCGCCCCCCCTATAGAGCGCGCCCCCTGTCTCGTGGGCCCCTCGGGCGGCCACCGACGTACTTCTTCCTCCTATATAAGCCTATGTACCCCGAAAACATCCAGGGAGCCAACGAAACACAATTTCCACCACCGTAACCTTCTGTATCCGCGAGGTCCCATCTTGAAGCCTTCGCCGGCGCTCTGCCGGAGGGGGAATCGACCACGGAGGGCTTCTACATCAACACCATAGCCCCTCCGATGAGTTGTGAGTAGTTTACCATAGACCTTCAGGTCCATAGTTATTAGCTAGATGGCTTCTTCTCTCTTTTTGGATCTCAATACAATGTTCTCCCCCTCTCTTGTGGAGATCTATTTGATGTAAACTCTTTTTGTGGTGTGTTTGTTGAGATCCGATGAATTGTGGGTTTATGATCAAGTTTATCTATGAGAAATATTTGAATCTCCTCTGAATTCTTTTATGTATGATTGAGTTATTTTTGCAAGTCTCTTCAAATTATCAGTTTGGTTTGGCCTACTAGATTGATCTTTCTTGCCATGGGAGAAGTGCTTAGCTTTGGGTTCAATCTTGTGGTGTCCTTACCCAGTAACAGCAAGGGTTGCAAGGCACGTATTGTATTGTTGCCATCGAGGATAAAAAGATGGCGTTTATATCATATTGCATGAGTTTATCCCTCTACATCATGTCATCTTGCTTAATGCGTTACTCTGTTCTTATGAACTTAATACTCTAGATGCAGGCAGGAGTCGGTCGATGTGTGGAGTAACAGTAGTAGATGTAGGCAGGAGTCGATCTACTTGTTGCGGACGTGATGCCTATATACATGATCATGCCTAGATAATCTCATAATTATTCACTTTTCTATCAATTGCTCGACAGTAATTTGTTCACCCACCGTAATACTTATGCTATCTTGAGAGAAGCCTCTAGTGAAACCTATGGCCCCCGGGTCTATCTCTTATCATATTTGCTTCCAATCTAATTTTATTTGCATCTTTACTTTTTTGCATCTATATTGTAAAATACCAAAAATATATTTATCTTATCATACTATCTCTATTAAATCTCACTTTCGCAAGTGGCCGTGAAGGGATTGACAACCCCTTTATTGTGTTGGTTGCGAGTTCTTTGTTTGTTTGTGTAGGTGCATGTGACTTTTGAGGAGCCTCCTACTAGATTGATACCTTGGTTCTCAAGAACTGAGGGAAATACTAACGCTACTGTTGCTGCGTCACCCTTTCCTCTTCAAGGAAAACCAACGCAAGCTCAAGACGTAGCAGTCATGCATATTCATATTGATCTTGGGTGATCGTAAGCATGATTTTTTTTGTTTTCTACTACATTCCACAACACGGCGGGCCTTGGAGGAGCCGGCATTGGCGGCGACGATCTCGCTGAGAGACCACTCCCCGTTGTACTTTGCCATCTCCATGTCGAGGCGGCGGAGACGTCACTTGCTCGTCTCCGCTGCCATCACGGACAATCTAGAGCCCAGGTGAACGCCAGCTCCGGGTCCGCCATGATATGTGGTGGTGGGACGTCGGAGTCAGCGAACTTCGACCAGCACGCGACATTGTGTCTGTCCTGTCAGCGCCGCTCCTTGTTGGTGTACTCCTACGCCGTTAGGGCGCTTCTAGATGATGAAGAGTTGCCGCCGCTGTCACCGAGGTAGTGGCCAAGGCGACCAAGCATCGTCGCAGTCGCATTGGGCACTGGACACTAGACAATATGGACGGTGGTGAGAGGCGTTCTTCCTTCACACGACGTCCAATTTGGACACTGAAGTTGCACGGTGGAGAGTGCAAAGGGGATGTCGATTGCGGCTTCAAGGGTAGGAGCATCCCGGTGGTGGAGGCAAGCCATTCTGGTGTAGCACGGAGCCATAGAGCATCAACTCCATCTGTTACTCGTACTTCGTGTCAGTGGTGGCATACACCTGGTCCACCATCGCCGACATGGACTGGTGCTGCTACGGCGGCTGGTCCTCCTTGTTGCCAAAGGAGATGATGGTCTCCACCTTCATCAAGGAGTCTCCCGCCGATAAGGACGACAACCTCGGAGTTTGAGGGCAACGTCGCGATGATCCGCCGGAGCCCGTCCCGAAACCGCCGCGTGCCAGCACCGAGACTCATGACTTGTTGATACGTCCATTTTGCATCATGCTTTTATGTTGATATTTATTGCATTATGGGCTTTTATTACACATTATGGTACAATACTTATGCCTTTTCTCTCTTATTTTACAATATTAACATTAAGAGGGAGAATGCCGGCAGATGGAATTTTGGATCGGAAAGGAGCAAATTTGAGAGACCAATTCTGCACAATTCCAAAAGTCCTGAAAATTTACAGAGAATTATTTTGGAATACATGAAAATTATTGGGCAAAGAAACTACCATAGGGGACCCACCAGGTGGCCACAAGCCTAGGGGCGCGCCCTACCCCCAGGGCATGCCCCCAAGGCTTGTGGGCTCCCTAGCAGGTCTCCGGTGCCCATCTTCTATTATATGAAGCGCTTTAACCTGGGAAAAATTAGGAAGGAAGATTTCAGGACGAAGCACAACCATCTCGAGGCGGAACCTGGGCAGAAGCAATATAGGGATCCGGTGGAGCTGTTCTGCCGGGGAAACTTCCCTCCCGGAGGTGGAAATCGAAGCCATCGTCATCACCAATGATCCTCTCATCGAGAGGGGGTCAACCTCCATCAACATCTACACCAGCACCATCTCCTCTCAAACCCTACTTCATCTCTTGTATCCGATCTTTGTCTCAAAACCTCATATTGGTACCTGTGGGTTGCTAGTAGTCTTGATTACTCATTGTAGTTGATGCTAGTTGGTTTATTCGATGGAAGATCATATGTTCAGATCCTTAATGATATTTAATACCACTCTGATATTGAACATGAATATGCTTTGTGAGTAGTTACGTTTGTTCCTAAGGACATGGGAGAAGTCATGTTACAAGTAATCATGTGAATTTGGTATTCATTCGATATTTTGATGATATATATGTTGTCTTTCCTCTAGTGGTGTTATTTGAATGTAGACTACATGATACATCACCATGATTTGGGCCTAGGGGGAGGTGTTGGGAAGTAATAAGTAGATGATGGGTCGCTAGAGTGGCAGAAGCTTAGACCCTAGTTTATGAGCTGCTTCGTAAGGGGCTGATTTGGATCCACATGTTTCATGCTATGGTTACATTTATATTAATCCTTCTTTCATAATTGTGGATGCTTGTGAGAGGGGTTAATCATAAGTAGGATGCTTATCCAAGTAAGGGCGGCACCCAAGCACCGGTCCACCCACATATCAAATTATGGAAGTAACGAATGCGAATCACATGAGCATGATGAGAACTAACTTGACAGTAATTCCCATGTGTCCTTGGGAGCGCTTTGCTTTATATAAGAGTTCGTCCAGGCTTATCCGTTGCTACAAAAAGGACTGGGCCACCTTGCTGCACTTTCATTACACTTTTTACTTTTTACCCATTATGAATTATCTTATCACCAAACTATCTGTTACCGATAACTTCAGTGCCTACAGAAAATACCTTGCTGAAAACCGCTTGTCATTTCCTTCTACTCCTCATTTGGTTCGACACTCTTACTTATCAAAAGGACTACGATAGATCCCCTATACTTGTGGGTCATCAAGACTCTTTTCTATCACCATTGCCGGGGAGTGAAGCGCCTTTGGTGGGTGGAATTTGGTAAGTAAAAATTTATATTACGTGCTAAAATTTACTGTCACTTGTTACTATGGAAAATCATCCTTTGAGGGGCTTATTCGGGGTATCTTCACCTCGATTGGTAGAGCAAGAAGTTGCTCCTCAACCTACTGTAGCTACTGAAAACATTTATTATGAAATTCCTTCGGGTATGATAGAGAAACTGCTAGCTAATCCTTATGCAGGAGATGGAACACTACATCCTGATATGCATCTAATATATGAGGATGAAGTTTGTGGATTATTTAAGCTTGCAAGTTTGCCGGAGGATGATGTCAAGAAGAAGTTTTTACCTTTACCTTTGAAGGGAAAGGCATTGACATGGTATAGGCTATGTGATGATATTGCAGCTTGGAACTACAACTGATTGAAAGTGGAATTTCATCAGAAGTTTTATCCTATGCATCTGGTTCATCGTGATCGGAATTATATATATAATTTCTGGCCTTGTGAAGAGAAAGTATCGCTCAAGCTTGGGGGAGGCTTAAGTCAATGTTATATTCATGCCCCAATCACGAGCTCTCAAGAGAAATTTTTATTCGGAATTTTTAAGCTCGACTTTCTCGTAATGATCAATCCATGCTCGATACTTCTTGTACTAGTTCTTTTATGAAGAGGACTATTGAATTCAAGTGGGATTTATTGGATAGAATTAAACGCAACTCTGAAGATTGCGTTCCGACGATGGTAAGGAGTCAGGTATGACAACTAAGTTTGATTGTGTTAAATCTTTTATGGATACCGATGCTTTTCGTGGATTTAGCACTAAATATGGACTTGACTTTGAGATAGTAGCTTCGTTCTGTGAATCATTTTCTACGCATTTTGATCGGCCTAAGGAGACGTGGTTTAAATATCATCCTCCCATTGAAGTAAAAGTAGTAGAACCTATTAAAGCTGAAGAAGAAACCATTAGTTATAATGTTGATCCAGTTGTTCATATTGCTTATATTGAGAAACCACCTTTTCATGTTAGAGTAAAGGAACATGCTAAAGCTTAAGATGTGGTTCGTAAGAGTTATAATGGAACACCTACACCCCCTGAACAAATTAAAGTTGAACCTAGTATTGCTATGGTTAAAGATCTCTTGGTCAATAATATCGATGGGATGTTATTTATTTCTGTGATGAAGCTACTAGAATTGCCAAACCCGATGATAAAGATAAACATAGACATGTTGTTGGCATGCCTATTGTTTTTGTTAAAATAGGAGATCATTGTTATCATGGCATATGTGATTTGGGTGCTAGTGTGAGTGCAATTCCCTTTACTTTGTACCAAGAAATTATGAATGATATTGCACCTGCTGAAATAGAAGATATTGATGTTACTATTAAGCTTGCAAATAGAGATACAATATCACCAATTGGGATTGTTAGAGATGTTGAAGTCTTGGGTGGGAAAATAAAGTACCCTACTGATTTTCTTGTTCTTGGTTCCCCATAAGATGATTTTTGTCCCATTATATTTGGTAGACCTTTCTTGAACGCTGTCAATGCTAAAATAGATTGTGAGAAAGAAACTATCAGTGTAAGTTTCGAGGATGTGTCTCATGAGTTTAATTTCTCCAAATTTCGTAGACAACCCCATGATAAAGAATTTCCTAGTGGAGATGAAATTATTGGTCTTGCTTCTATTGTCGTGCCTCCTACTGATCCTTTAGAACAATATTTTCTAAATCATGAAAATGATATGTTTATGAATGAAAGAGAGGAATTGGATGAAATATTCTTTAAAAAAATGCATGTCTTGAAACACAATTTGCCTGTTGAGACTCTTGGAGATCCTCTACCACCCAAGAGTGATCCTGTGTTTGATCTTAAATAATTACCTGATACTTTGAAATATGCTTATTTCGGTGAAAAGAAGATATATCATGTTATTATTAGTGCTAACCTTTCATAACATGAAGAAAATAAATTATTGAGAACTCTAAAGAAGCACTGTGCAGCTGTTGGATATACTTTTGATGATCTTAAGGGCATTACTCCCAGTCTATGTCAGCACAAAATTAGTATGGAACCTGATGCTAAACCAGTTGTTGATCACCAGCGACAGTTAAATCATAAGATGAAAGAAGTAGTAAGAAATGAAATATTAAAGCTTCTGGAAGCAGGTATAATTTATCTATTGCTGATAGTAGATGGGTAAGTCCCGTTCATTGTGTCCCTAAGAAGGCTGGTATTACCGTTGTTCCCAATGATAAGAATGGATTGACTCCACAAAGAATTGTCACAGGTTATAGAATGGTAATTGATTTTAGAAAATTAATCAAAGCTACTAGGAAAGATCATTACCCTCTACCTTTTACTGATCAAATGCTAGAACGACTATCCAAGCATACACACTTTTGCTTTCTAGATGGTTATTCTGGTTTTTCTCAAATACCTATATCACAAGAGGATCAAGAAAAAATTACTTTTACTTGCCCTTTTGGTACCTTTGATTATAGACATATGGCTTTTGGTTTATACAATGCACATGCTACCTTTCAAAGATGTATGACTGCTATATTGTCTATTTTTGTGAAAAGATTGTTGAGGTCTTCATGGATGATTTCTCCGTTTACGGAACTTCTTTTGATGATTGCTTAAGAAACCTTGATCGAGTTTTGTAGAGATGTGATGAAACTAATTTTGTTTTGAATTGGGAGAAGTGCCACTTTATGGTTAATGAAGGCATTGTCTTGGGGCATAAAATCTCCGAAAGAGGTATTGAAGTTGATAAAGCTAAAGTTGACGCTATTGAAAAAATGCCTTGTCCTAAAGATATCAAAGGTATAAGAAGTTTCCTTGGTCATGTTGGTTTCTATAGGAGATTTATTAAAGACTTATTTAAAATTTCTAGGCCTCTCACTAATCTCTTGCAAAAAGATGTCCCAGTTGTTTTCAATGATGATTGTGTAGAAGCCTTTGAAATACTTAAAACGCCTTAATTTTTGCACCTATTGTTAACCCACCTGATAGGCCTACCATTTGAAATTATGTGTGATGCTAGTGATTATGTTGTTGGTGTTGTTCTAGGACAAAGAGTTGATAAGAAATTAAATGTTATCCATTATGCTAGCAAACTCTAGACAGTGCTCAAAGAAATTATGCTACCACTGAAAAGGAATTTTTAGCAGTTGTGTTTGCTTGTGATAAGTTCATATCTTATATTGTTAATTCTAAAGTAACTGTTCACGCTGATCATGCTGTTATCAAATATCTTCTGAAAAATAAAGATGCTAAACCTAGACTCATTAGGTGGGTTCTCTTGCTACAAGAATTTGATTTGCATATTATTGATAGAAAGGGAACTGAGAACCCTGTAGCAGACAACTTATCTAGGTTAGTTCTTGATGACCCACTGTCGGTGTCAAAACCAGCGGATCTCGGGTAGGGGGTCCCGATCTGTGTGTCTAAGGCTAATGGTAACAGGAGGCAAGGGACATGATGTTTTACCCAGGTTTGGGCCCTCTCGATGGAGGTAAAACCCTACTTCCTGCTTGATTGATATTGATGAGATGAGTAGTACAAGAGTTGATCTACCACGAGATCATAGAGGCTAAACCCTAGAAGCTAGCCTATGATGATTATGATTGTGTCTCTAAGGACTAAACCCTCCGGTTTATATAGACACCGGAGGGGGCTAGGATTTACACAAAGTCGGTTACAAAGAAGGAAATCTATTATCCGGATCGCCAAGCTTGTCTTCCACGCAAAGGAGAGTCCCATCCGGACAGGGGACGAAGTCTTGAGTCTTGTATCTTCACGCTCCAATAGTCTGGACAAAGTGTATAGTCCGGCTGTCCAGATACCCCCTAATCAAGGACTCCCTCAGTAGCCCCTGAACCAGGCTTCAATGACGATGGGTCCGGCGCGTAGATTGTCCTCGGTCATTGCAAGGCGGGTTCCATCTCCGAATACTCCAAAGTAATTATCGAACACTTCAATCGTGTCCGGATATGTAAGACAATCTTCACATACCACCTTAGAGAGAATGATATTTTACAAATATACTCTACTGACAACTTTTAGATGAGGTGACACGACAAAATGGTCGAGTCATTATCGAATCATCTTCCCACAACCAGCTACCGCATATATCGAGGCGGTTTCCTCGGCATGTCTTGTCGAAGCAGAGATCATGTCCCCTTATTACGGGATCCTCATCAATATGGGTACAGGTAACCCAACCGCGCCATCAATCGTGGCGCTTGGGAAATAAGCGTTTTTCAACAGGCGAGTGGGGAGGCACACCGCTTTCGTTGCCTCTATAAAGGGATAAGGATTCCTCCTTTTTACCCATGCCCTCTTCCTCCTCTGCTTATCCATTCTGACACCATCGAGCTCCAGCACCCTAGTTCACGCCTTCTCCGCACAACCAAACATGTCCGGAGCAGGAGGCAAGTGGGTGGCCTCCATCGTGAAGGAGGAGCATGTTACGAAGCTCCGGGTGGCCGGATACTTGGCCGCAGACATCGCGCACCGGCTACCGGACGCAGGGCAGATTATTCCAACTCCGGAACCCCACGAGAGGGTCGTGTTCCTCGCCCACTTTGTCCGTGGACTGGGATTTCCACTTCATCCCTTTGTCTGCAGGCTCATGTTCTACTACGGGCTAGATTTCCATGATCTAGCCCCAAATTTTGTCCTCAACATCTCGGCGTTTATCGTCGCGTGCGAGGCCTTCCTCCGCATCAAGCCTCACTTCGGCTTGTGGCTATGAATATTCTGCGTGAAGCCGAAGATCGTGAGCAGCTAGCAAGCGGAGTGCGGAGGCGCCATGGTGGGCAGGATGCCCAATGTTACATGGCTCGACGGCTCCTTCGCAGAGACCGTAAAGGGATGGCAGTCGGGGTGGTTCTACATCACCGAGCCGCGCGACGCTAACTGGGCGGTGGCCCTGGAATTCTGATCCGGAATTCCCAGGCGGCACACCTCCTGGGAAAAGAAGGGCCTGGCCTGGGGCGAATCGGAGGAGCTGACAGGACTTCAGAACTGCATCAAGAGTATGAAGGACAAGAAGATCAAGCTCGTCAACGTGGTCCAGGTCATGCTCGTCCACCGCATTCTTCCGTCCCAAAGACGGGCACTTACTCTATGGGAGTTTGTTCCGGCCGAACACTGGACACTTCAAGAGCTCTACAGCACGACACACAAGGATGCATGGAAGGTGCTGTTCAAGGCCTCCGAAATACCTCCTCCCACATCCGAGGACCGCGGAATCCATGCCACGCGGCTCCCCAGTCCGGTGAGTCTTCTTACTATTACCAGATGTAGTTTTCCCAGCATACACATAGGAGGATCTTAAGTCACTGTGTGTATTTAATCAGGACTATGTGGTGATGGAGGAGCGGATTGACTGTCCGGCTCCACTGCCAGAAGGTCTAGCAGACGCTCTCCTGACGGAGATGCTAGTTCCGGCGCCCTACAAGGCGCCAGAAAAGAAGGCCGAAAAGAAGGCCCCGGGGACCAGGAAGGGTCTCCGACGTAAGGTCGTATCGGACGCCTCGTCCGAAGACGACGAGGCACACTCCTCCCCCGAAGGGGAGGAGGAAAAGGAAGGGGCCGCCCCACCTGAAGAGGGCGACCCAGGGGACCAGGAAGGGTCCCCGGCGCAAGGCCGTTATAAGCTTGTCGTCTGAAGACGACGAGGCAGATTCCTCCCGCGGAGGCGGGGGGGAACACGAGGAAATTCTGCCTCCCCGCACTGGGGAGGAGAAGAAAAGGAAAGTCGCCCCAGATGGGGAGGCTAGGACGCCCAAGAAGGGAAAGGCGTCCCTTCCGGACTACTCCACCACGGCCGCTTATAGCGAGGAGGAGTGGCTGCCCAGGGGGAAGCCCTTAGTAAGATCGTAAGTATCCGCGCCCTGTTGTATTTTAGTGCGGCTTCGCTTCATAGCCTGTTATAACACCGAACACGTATATGCGGTCCGGCCAGGGTCCATCCCGAGGTATCCTCTTCGGATGGGTCTTTGAGTGATTCGGCGATGAACTCGCTCCCAACGGCCACTACCCCTCGGCCCGCGGATGACATGGAGGTGTTGTCCCAAAGCCTACTAGAGCAGGGGGAGACGACTCTGGAGACGCCCCAAGGCGAATTTCCAGACGCCGGGCACATGGGGCATAAGATCCCTGCGGATTATGCTGACGAGAGCCGTAGCAAGTTGGGCTCTCAGCAGGACACTGTGCCGGAACCTCTGAGGGTTCCAGATTTGGGCAGGCAGCCCCTTGCTAAGGAGGGCGAGCCGACTGTATCGATGACTTCCGTCGCACCAGAAGCGCCGGATAGTCTGTTGGAAGTGCTTCGCGGCGCTTCCATGGATGAAGAGCACTGTACTCTTATGAGTGCGGTGATTCAGAAGGTTTGGTCCGCCAAGAGCGGATTGACCGAAGCCTGCACCAGCCTTCTGACGGGCTTTGAGGTAAGTAAAAAGTGTGTGAAATTATCACCCGATAGACAATAGCCCCTGATACTCTGTTTGGTGTTCGGAAAGAAAAGCCAAATGGAGGGTCAATTTAATCCGTAGGAGTCTAATAATAGGTGTTTATGTGAATAAGCAGGCATTGCTGCTTACCGCTGCCGCTCGCACGACCGAGGTCACCGGACTCAAATGGGACCTAGAGCAGGCCGAGGAGGAGCTCAGCCTCATGAAGAGGCGGCTCGAAGAGAACAAAGGTGAGTGATACCTCGTTCTCATATCATATAGAGAAGAAAAAATTGGTGACGCTAAAAAGCATCATGATTTTGTAATAGGGGCCACGACTGAAGTGGCGGCCCTGAAGAAAGCATTGTCCGAGGCCGAAGATAAGGCGTCCGCGGACCGCATTGAGCGTGAAAAGCAAGATGCTAGAGTGGGCGAGGTACAGCAAGAGCTCCAGGAGCTCGGCAAGAAGTTCGAGTCCTTGGAGCGTGATCTCAAGATGAAAGAGTCTGAGCTTGCGAAGGCCCTTTCGAGCATGAAAGACGCCAAGGCCGAAGCCGAAAAGGCCCAGCAGGAAATCCAGGCGGCCAAGAAGATAGCGGCAGGTAAGACATTCGTTATGCAGAGCAAGCATGTGGAGGAGACATTTCTTTTACTTACCCGAATTCGGAGCTCTCCAAGGGCATTCGCAGATCTTCCATGCAGCATATCAAATGCCGCGGAGTTCTACCGTGCTGAAGAGGGGAGCTCAACAGAGAACCAGTTCTGGTCCTAGTATGCTAGAGCCGAACACCCGATGCCTCTGTGTGACCAATTAAAGCAATTGGTTGAACTCCACAGGGCGGCCGAAGTGGCTATGAAAGATTTCATAGTCCGGATGTGGCCTAGTGAGCCCCTGCCTGCCAGCTACTTCAGCCTGATAAAGCGGATGGTGAATGCCTGTCCGCGGCTTGAAGTGATCAAGCGATCCGCTTGCATTGAGGGTGCCCTCCGGGCTTTTGCCCATGCGAAGGTGCATTGGGCAAGCTGGATGCGGAGAGGCTGGTGAAGGATGGACCGCCGGAAGGCAAGGCGCATCGCTGTCCCGAAAAATATTATGATGGCATTATGAAAGGCGCTCATCTTGTGGCCGATGAATGTACCAAGGACATGATTTTTGAGTGAATGTACTTCTATCATTTTTGTAATATAAAGACGAAGTTATTTGCGCTATATAGCATTTTGTTGATTTAAAATATTACCTTCTGTGCGGCTGTTTATAAAATTCTAAAAGTAGGCCAGTCGTCGGCTTTCGCCCCCACGTAACCAGTATCGGGGTGTTCGTGGAAAACCCAAAACACTCTTCTATCCAAATTTTTGGTCCATGAAGGAGGTTTTTGGCGCAGTGAACAAGGCAATCGGACTATGCGGCTTTATAACTTTCACTTAGCCATAGAAGTCTACAATTTTAAATTTTGGCGGAGCCCCTAGAATTCGGAAAGCCAAATTGGGGCGCTATATACGCCTAAATCGGACGAGGCCGATTCCTCGCCTAAAGTGGAAAAAATCTTTAAGGATTTTAAGACCTCTCGAACAGCAACCAGCTCTCGCCGCATCATGCCGGTCAGTTTTCAGCTTTCTCTACTGAGATGGTCGTCCGGAAGAACCAGGACACAATCGCAGTAGTTCTCCCTGCGCTACCATAGCCGATATAACGGAACGTAAGGTACCAAACAAGGGAGCCGGGCTAACCCAAATATTGACCCAAGACATGATTCGGAGCTGATGCATATAATGCTATGTTCAGGGTGCCGCACTGTTGAAAGTGTTCGAACTTATCTTGCCGTCTTATGGGGCGTCATAAGAAGCCCCTGGCAAACTGAACGTACCAAGGTGTACGGATGCCATATTAAATAAACATTTATAGGAAAATGTGCAGATAGGAATAATAAGCTGACGCTATATGTTATCTCCCATTGATAAATAATACGTCTAAGCATATGTTTACAATGAATGCATTTAAGCAGAAACAAATAGGACAATTTGACATGTTCTATCCAAGGGCGGGCTGCATGTAGGTATATGAAACAGGTATAATGATCATGAATAGATTCCACCTGGGTATTCCATTTGTGCACAGAGCCTTTCTCCTCCTTGGTTTTCTGTCCTGTGAAAGTCCGACAATCCGGCTATTCTGAAGAAGCAGCCCAAAGCGGGGTCCTGAAAGATAAAGCAGTTTATTAAATTACGTTGCGGCTGTACCACACTGTTGACTGAGTCACTATTTCGCCTCCGCCTATGCCCATGGTATTTTGAGTGCGTAATTGTGTACGCGCGGCACGAATGCTGTCTTGCTAGGGCTGGAGCGGAGGCCGGACTACTAGTCGCGTGCTTGGCGTGCCTGGCGATCCTGTTGCGGGGTAGTCCGGACTCACTTGACGGTGTTCGGGGTTGTTATCGCCGGATTGGTGGTTTGCCGGAGAAGACTGATTTGCACTTCTGATGCGAGGGCTGCGGTATGCTCTTCTATTCGGAGAGAGCGGTCCATGTTTCCGTTGACTGTTATGACCCCACGAGGTCCTGGCATCTTGAGCTTGAGGTATGCATAGTGTGGTACCGCATTGAACCGAGCGAATGCGGTTCGTCCGAGTAGTGCATGATAACCACTATGGAAAGGGACGATATCAAAGATTAACTCCTCGCTTCGGAAGTTATCCAGAGATCCGAAGACCACTTCCAGTGTTATGGAGCCCGTGCAACGGGCCTCTACTCCTGGAATTACACCATTGAAGGTGGTTTTGGTGGGCTTGATCCTCGAAGGGTCGATGTCCATTTTGCGCACTGTGTCCTGATAGAGCAAGTTCAGGCTGCTGCCACCATCCATAAGGACTTGCGTGAGGTGGAATCCGTCGATGATTGGGTCTAGGACCAATGCGGCTGAACTGCCGTGACGGATGCTGGTAGGGTGATCCCTATGATCGAAGGTCATCAGACAAGCTGACCATGGGTTGAATTTTGGGGCTACTGGCTCCATCGCATAGACGTCCCGTAGTGCTCGCTTTCGTTCCCGTTTGGGGATATGGGTGGTGTAGATCATATTGACCGTTTTCACCTGGGGAGGAAATTTCTTCTGTTTCCCCATGTTCGGACACCGGGGCTCCTCGTCATCGTCGCTGTGCAGCCCCTTGGCCTTGTTTTCGGCATTTATTTTACCGGCTTGTTTGAATACCCAGCAATCTCTGTTAGTGTGGTTTGTTGGCTTATCCGGGGTGCCGTGAATTTGGCACGAGCGATCAAGTATGCGGTCCAGACTAGACGGTCCCTGATTGTTCTTTTTGAATGGCTTTTTCCGCTGACCGGATTTTGAGCCATTGAATCCAGCACTGACTGCCGTGTCTTCAGTATTGCCACTGTTGTTTCGTCGCTTATGTCTGTTGCACCGTGGCTTGCCGTTATTGTCGCGGATGTCTGAAGTGCCGGAATTCATTGGCGTGGTGCTACTGCGAGCCAACCAGCTGTCCTCGCCCGCGCAAAAGCGGGTCATGAGTGTCGTGAGGGCCGCCATGGACTTTGGTTTTTCCTGGCAGAGGTGTCGAGCGAGCCACTCGTCGTGGATATTATGCTTAAAGGCCGCCAGGGCTTCGGCATCCGGACAGTCGACAGTTTGGTTCTTTTTAGTTAGGAACCGAGTCCAGAATTTCCTGGCGACTCTCCGGGCTGTTGGGTAATGTGACTCAAGGCATCAGCGTCCGGTGGACGCACGTATGTGCCCTGGAACTTGTCGAGGAATGCGTCCTCCAGGTTTTCCCAACTGCCGATTGAATTTGCCGGTAGGCTATTTAGCCAATGCCGGGCTGGTCCTTTGAGCTTAAGGGGAAGATACTTGATGGCGTGTAGATCATCCCCGCGGGCCATGTGAATATGGAGAAGGAAATCTTCGATCCACAATGCGGGGTCCGTTGTCCCATCGTATGAGTTGATGTTTACGGGCTTGAACCCTTTTGGGAATTCGTGATCCATCACTTTGTCAGTGAAGCAGAGGGGGTGTGCGGTGCCTCTATGTCGGGCTATCTGGCTACGCAGTTCGAATGAGTCTGGTTGGCTATGTTAGGCTCGGCCGGACTTTTCAATAGTGTGTCCGGCGTGACGATCGTCGTCACGTGTTGGGGCGCGCCCCTGTGATCCATAGATCGATCTTGGTTGTCCTGCCTTCAATGTATCTTGCAAGTCCTGCCTATTGCCCCGGGCCGTAGTGTATTGGCGTAGGGGTGCGGGCTGGTATTCGGTGTGATACGTCGTTTTATCTCGGCCACGAGGTGGCCGGTCAGCCGCGTGGCGCTCGAGTCCATATTCCTCGGCTGCCAGGACTTCAGTCCATCTGTCTGTGAGCAGGTCTTGATCAGCTTGGAGTTGCTGCTGCTTCTTTTTCAGGCTCCTCGCAGTGGCCATAAGCCGGTGCTTGAAGCGCTCCTGCTCTACGGGGTCCTCGGGCACGCCGAACTTGTCGTCGCCAAGGCTAATCTCGTCTTCAAAGGGGGGCATGTAGTTGTCCTCCTTCGGGTATCCGTCCGTCGCCTGTTTGTCTGGGCTGACCTGCCCGTCTTCCTGTTCGGCCTGCTCGAAGGCAGGCTGATCGGGGTTGTATTCATCTTCGGCACCATCCGGACTGTTTTCATCTCCTGTGCCGGTATTGCTGTGGCGGGGCTTGGAGCGACGCTGCGCCGCCCGTGCTTTGCTTTCTTCCTTGAGGGGTTATCCTCCATTGCCTCATCGCCATTGGTTTCTTTTGGAGTGTCCACCATATATATATCATATGAGGAGGTGGCTGTCCACTGCCCCGTGGGTGGTGGTTCCAGTTCCTCTCCTACATCATCGTCCGCGCCATCGATGTCTTCGGAGTCGTAATTAAGCACGTCGGTCAAATCATAGACCGTGGCAATGGAGTGGGTGGTGGGTGGGCCATGAATTCCCTCGTCGCCTGCTTCCCGCTTAAGCCGGACATAGTTCGGCCAAGAGTCTCCTGACAAAGAGAGAGAATTTAACGAGTTCAGCATGTCGCCAAAGGGGGAGTGCTGGAAGATATCCGTAGCGGTGAAATCCATTACCGGAGCCCAACCAGTTTCGGCAGGCTCGGGAGATGTGCATACTGGAACCTATAGCCGGACATGAGTCCGGGGGTCCTGTGTCGCAGGCTTCCTTGGGGGTGAAGTCGGTGTTCGGCTCTACCGCCATGAGTATGTGTCCTCCAAGGCAGGGTCCATCCGCCCGTCCTCGGACGACGCGATTTGCTCCGGATTTAGGTCCAGAACTCCTGCAGGTTTGATATCCCGAGTATTGTCAGACATCAGGTTTAAGCCATGCTCGTCGTGACTGTTCGGCGCTCCTGGCATAGGCCCGAATCCGTCGAAGATCAAGTCTCCGTGGACATCGGCCATGTAGTTCAAGCTTCCGAATCTGACCTGATGGCCAGGGGCATAGCTGTCGATCTGCTCCAGATGGCCAAGCGAGTTGGCCCGTAGTGCGAAGCCGCCGAACACGAAGATCTGTCCCGGGAGAAAAGTCTCACCCTGGACCGCGTTGTTGTTGATAATTGGAGGAGCCATCAAGCCTTGCAGCGACGACACAGAGGAACTCTCAATGAAAGCACCAATGTCAGTGTCAAAACCGGTAGATCTCGGGTAGGGGCTCCCGATCTGTGTGTCTAAGGCTAATGGTAACAGGAGGCAAGGGACACGATGTTTTACCCAGGTTCGGGCCCTCTCGATGGAGGTAAAACCCTACTTCCTGCTTGATTGATATTGATGAGATGAGTAGTACAAGAGTTGATCTTCCACGAGATCATAGCGGCTAAACCCTAGAAGCTAGCCTATGATGATTATGATTGTGTCTCTAAGGACTAAACCCTCCGGTTTATATAGACACTGGAGGGGGCTAGGGTTTACACATAGTCGGTTACAAAAGAAGGAAATCTATTATCTGGATCGCCAAGCTTGTCTTCCACGCAAAGGAGAGTCCCATCCGGACACGGGACGGAGTCTTGAGTCTTGTATCTTCACGCTCCAATAGTCCTGACAAAGTGTATAGTCCGGCTGTCCGGATACCCCCTAATCCAGGACTCCCTCACCCACTACCTATTGATGATAGTTGTCCTGATAAACAATTAGTTGTCATAAATGCTTCTCGTAGTGCTCCATGGTATGCTGATTATGCTAATTACATTGTTGCAAAATTTATACCACCTAGTTTCACATACTAGCAAATGAAAAAGTTTTTCTATGATTTAAGACATTACTTCTGGGATGACCCATATCTTTATAAAGGAGTAGATGGTGTTATTAGACGTTGTGCACCAGAGCATGAACAGGAACAAATCCTACGCAAGTGTCACTCTGAGGCTTATGGAGGACACCATGCCAAAGACAGAACTGCACACAAGGTATTACAATCTAGTTTTTATTGGCCTACTCTCTTCAAAGATGCTCGTAAGTATGTCTTGTCTTGTGATGAATGTCAAAGAATTGGTAACATTAGTAGACGTCAGGAAATGCCTATGAATTATTCACTTGTCATTGAACCGTTTGATGTTTGGGGTTTTGATTACATGTGACCTTTTCCATCCTCCAATGGGTATTCACATATTTTAGTTGTTGTTGATTACATTACTAAGTGGGTAGAATCTATTCCAACTAGTAGTTCTGATCATGACACTTCTATTAAAATGCTTAAAGAAATTATTTTCCCGAGGTTTGGAGTCCCTACATATTTAATGACTGATGGTGGTTCACACTTTATTCATGGTGGTTTCTGTAAGTTGCTTGCTAAGTATGATGTTAACCATAGAATTGCATCTCCTTATCTCCCTCAGTTTAGTGGTCAAGTAGAATTAAGCAACACAGAAATAAAATTGGTCTTGCAAAAGACTGTTAATAGATCTAGAAAGAATTGGTCTAAGAAACTTGATGATGCATTATGGGCTTATAAATCTGCATATAAGAACCCTATGGGTATGTCCCCATATAAAGTGGTTTATGTAAAAACATGTCACTTACCTCTTGAACTAGAACATAAAGCTTATTGGGAAATTAAAGACCTCAACTATGATTTCAAATTTGCTGGTGAGAAGAGGTTATTTGACATTAGCTCGCTTGATGAATGGAGAACCCAAGCCTATGAAAATGCCAGGTTGTTTAAACATAAGTTAAAAGATGGCATGACAAAAGGATACAAAAGTGTGAGTTCAATGTAGGTGACCATGCCTTGCTATACAACTATCGTTTAAGATTATTTGCAATAAAACTTCTCTCTAAATGGGAAGGACTCTACATTGTCGAGGAAGTTTATTGTTCTGGTGCCATCAAGATTAACAACACTGAAGGCAATAACCTGAAGGTGGTAACCGGGCAAAGAATCAAACATATATCTCAGGTACTGCCATAAATGTTGAAACCAATATTATTAATACGATATCACCGGAGGAGTACATAAGGGAAACCTACCAGAATGTTCCAGACTCCGAAAAGGAATAGGTATGTGGTACGGTAAGTAAACCGACTCTAAAACTTTTCCAATGGCAATTTTACTCCATTTTGGAATATTTAAAAAATAGGAAAATAAAAAGTAGTTCAAAAAGTGCACGAGGAGGCGACAAGCATTGGGGCGCGCCCTACCCCTGGGTGTGCCTCCCAGGCTTGTGGCCATCTCGTGTGCCCTCCGATCTCCGTTTTCTTGCAGTACACTTCTTTTGGTCAGTAAAAAATCATTATATAATCTCCCGAAGGTTTTGACCACCGTTCCACGGCAAAATCCTATGTTCTTGTTTTGAGCTATTTTCTGCCAGAGTTTTCAAGGCCAAGCATCATGTTTTCTTCCTCCTCCAACAATGTGAAATATGATGCTTGGTTGATGCAGATGGAACTCAAGAGGTAGGATGCCGAGGGAGTCATGATGGAGGAGGATGAAGGAGATTTGCTTGAGGTTCACCTCCGGCTTTGTAGAGAGGTACTCTAGCCGGCATCCCCACTATATCAAATCCCCATCAAGCAATAGGGACTACAAGAAACCATGAAGGCCAAGAGATACGAGAAGGGCGTCCCCCTAGGAGGCCTTACACAGGTTACATAAGAATAACTTTCATAATTTGGTTCATAACTATGGAGTGGAAAATACTCCTCATGCACATATGCCCTCCAATTGGGATATATCCCGTCCAAGTGAAAGTGATGCAGGAAAAGTTCTTGGTGGCCTAAAAATAAGCATCTTTTGGAGGAAATTCACAAGAATGCGAATATGCTCCAACGTGTACTCCGAGAATTGCAGGACCTTAAGGGTACCATAATGAAGCTGACAGATACATCATCAACCTCATCACTATCATCACCTCCAAAGAAACAAAATTGAGTACATGGGTATGGGCACTCCCCTTGGCTTGTGCCAAGCTTGGGGGAGGTGCCCCGGTATCGTATCACCATCACATCTTTACCTTTATCGTTTTCTTAGTTCGATCCTTTTGGTTATAGCTTAATCTAGTAGAATAAAAGTTTTAGTATGATTTAGTCTTTGAGTTTTGTTTTGTTCCCTCTATGTAATCGAGTCCGAGAGTTATATAATAAAGAGTAGTTTTTAGTTGATGGCTTTGTTTCCTTGCTTTGATCATAGAAAATAAAAGAACAAAATAAGTAAAAATATTTTATAATGATCTTATGGAGAGTAATGACTTCACATGTAAGGAGTATGATGAATAAAATTTGCTGAGAGTTGACAAACATAGTTTTGGTCATTGTTGCAACTAATAGGAAGTAATAAAGAAAGAGAGGTTTCACATATAAATATACTATCTTGGACATCTTTTTGTGATTGTGAGCACTCATTAAAATATTACATGCTAAAAAGTTGATGTTGGACAAGGAAGACAACATAATGGGTTATGTTTCCTTATGTCCGAATAGAAGTTATATTGTCATGGATCCTCCAACATGTTGAGCTTGCTTCTCATCCCATGCTATCCAAATCTTTTGCACCAAGTAGACATACTACTTATGCATCCAAACATCCTTTAACCCAGTTGTGCCATGAGAGTCCACCATATCTACCTATGGATTGAGTAAGATCCTTCAAGTAAGTTGTCTTCGGTGCAAGAAATAAAAATTACTCTCTAAATATGTATGACTTTTAGTGTGAAGAAAATAAGCTTTATACGAACTTGTCATATGGAAGAAATAAAAGCGACAGACTGCATAATAAAGTTCTTTATCGCAAGCGGCAATATAAAGTGATCTTCTTTTGCATTAATATTTTGTGCATCCAACCATAAAAGCGCATGACAACCTCTGCTTCCCTCTGCGAAGGGTCTATCTTTTACTTTTACCTTCTACCTGTATACAAGAGTCATGGTGATCTTCACCTCTCCTTTTTATACTTTTCCTTTTTGGCAAGCACTATATGTTGGGGAAGATCCAGATATATATATATATATATATATATATATATATATATATATATATATATATCCACTCGGATATAGGTGTTCATAAACTATTATCTTTTTTTGCGAGCTTCATAAAGTATTATCATTGACGTTACCCTTGAGGTAAAAGGTTGGGAGGCTAAAATATAAGCCCCTATCTTTCTCTGTGCCCGATTGAGGCTTTGATCTCATAGGTATCATGTGAGTGTTAGCAATTGTGAAAGACTAAAAGATGGTTGAGTATGTGGACTTGCTACTTGAAAGCTCTTACATTGACTCTTTCCGATATTATGGTAAATTGCAATTGCTTCAATGATTGAGATCATAGTTTGTTGGTTTTCAATAAAGTTTTTGATTCATAGTTTACCTTGTGAACGAATTGTTACTTTAGCATAAGAAATTATATGACAATATATGTTTTTGTTCTAAAGATGATCATGATGCCCTCATGTCCGTATTTTATTTTATCGTCACCTTTATCTCTAAACATATGGACATGATTATTGATTTCGGCTTTAGCTTGAGGACAAGCGAGGTCTAAGCTTGGGGGAGTTGATACGTCCATTTTGCATCATGCTTTTATGTTGATATTTATTGCATTATGGGCTGTTATTACACAATATGGTATAATACTTATGCCTTTTCTCTTTTATTTTACAAGATTTACATGAAGAGGGAGAATGCCGGCAGCTAGAATTCTGGACTGGAAAGGAGCAAATTTGAGAGACCTATTCTGCACAACTCCAAAAGTCCTAAATATTTATGGAGAATTATTTCGGAATATATAAAAATTATTAGGCAAAGAAACTACCATAGGGGACCCACTAGGTGGCCACATGCCTGGGGGCGCGCCCTACCCCGCAAGGGGTGCCCCCAGGGCTTGTGAGCACCCAGGCAGGTCTCCGGTGCCCATATTCTGCTATATAATGCATTTTGACCTAGAAAAAAAATCAGGAAGGAAGCTTTTGAGACGAAGTGCCGCCATCTCGAGGCGGAACCTAGGCAGAAGCAATCTATGGCTCCGGCGGAGCTGTTCTACCAGGGAAACTTCCCTCCGGGAGGGGGAAATTGAAGCCATCATCATCACCAACGATCCTCTCATCGAGAGGGGGTCAACCTCCATCAACATCTTCACCAGCACCATCTCCTCACAAATCCTAGTTCATCTCTTGTATCTGATCTTTGTCTCAAAACCTCAGATTGGTACCTGTGGGTTGCTAGTAGTGTTGATTACTCCTTGTAGTTGATGCTAGTTCATTTATTCGGTGGAATATCATATGTTCAGATCCTTAATGATATTCAACAATATGCCTCTGATATTGAACATGAATATGCTTTGTGAGTAGTTACGTTTGTTCCTGAGGACATGGGAGAACTCTTGTTATAAGTAATCATGTGAATTTGGTATTCGTTCGATATTTTGATGAGATGTATGTTGTCTTTCCTCTAGTGGTGTTATGTATACATCGACTACATCGACTACATGACACTTCAGCATGATTTGGGCCTAGGGGAAGGCGTTGGGAAGTAATAAGTTGATGATGGGTGACTAGAGTGACAGAAGTTTAAACCCTAGTTTGTGTGTTGCTTCGTAAGGGGATGATTTGGATCCACATGTTTCATGCTATGGTTAGATTTATCTTAATTCCTCTTTTGTAGTTGCGGATGCTTGCGAGAGGGGTTAATCATAAGTGGGAGGCTTGTCCAAGTAAGGGCAGCACCCAAGCACAGGTCTACCTACATATCAAATTATCAAAGTAACGAACGCGGATCATATGAGAATGATGAAAACTAACTTGACAGTAATTCCCATGTGTCCTCGGGAGCGCTTTGTTTTATATAAGAGTTCGTCTAGGCTTATGCTTTGCTACAAAAAGGAATGGGCCACCTTGCTGCACTTTCGTTACACTTGTTACTTGCTACCCGTTATGAATTACCTTATCACCAAACTATATATTACTGGTAATTTCAGTGCTTGCAAAAAATACCTTGCTGAAAACCGCTTGTCATTTCCTTCTGCTCCTCGTTGGGTTCGACACTCTTACTTATTGAAAGGACTACGATAGATCCTCTATACTTGTGGGTCATCACTTGCCTATCGTCGGAGTTGTGGAGGGTGACGGGCGGGAAGAAGGGAGGAGGAGGAAGAGCGGATAGATTGCAATGTGTATGGAGCTGGAGCGCGGCTTAAATAACTATGGCTAGGCCATGCGAAAGTCCGGTCAGCCGCTTCAATGCAGCACAGCAGCCAGAATTGGTACCTTGGGAAGCTACATCCGCATTGAAGTGGCAGTTCTCGAGAGGTTGCGTTGGTCAGCGCCGACTTACCTCCAGTCACATTGCGGCATCAATGCCAGCCTATGTGCTCTGGGCTGGAATGAATGCGGCGTGGTAAGTGGCGCGTGCATCGGAAGGAAAGCACAAGAGTAGTGGGTGGAGTGTTTTTGGTGGGCCAGGGCAGTCAAACATGGGCGTGCAGTGGTCGGGACGACCGCAAAGCCCCCCAATGCTTGTCTCTGGCTTGCAGGAGAAAGTACGTCTGAACCGCCTTGCGAACCATTATAGGCCCACGTTGGATAGCTTTTGCGGTCTGGACATATCCGGGCGGTTTGAGTGACACCATTGGAGATGCCCTTACGCCATCATTCAACGTGTGAGTGTGGTTGCTTACACCGTCATCATACTTAATCACTGTATCTCTGCCTCCTCTCCAGAAAACGCAACTGGCATCTCCTCTCCAAAAAATCTTTAGGTTCCTCTCTACTACTTCTTGAGCTTGCGTTGGTTTTTCCCTTGAAGAGGAAACGGTGATGCAGCAAAGTAGAGATAAGTATTTTGCTCAGTTTGAGAACCAAGGTATCAATCCAGTAGGAGATAACGCACAAATCACTGAATACCTGCACAAACGATCAAACAAACTTGCACCCAACACGATAAAGGGGTTTTCAATCCCTTCATGGTTACTTGCAAAAGTGAGATCTGATAGAGAGAGATAAACGTTAAAGTAAATATTTTTGGTATTTTTGGTTTATAGATCAGAAAGTAAAAGATTGCAAGAATAGTAGATCGAAAACTAAAATCGTAGATCAAAAACTTATGTGATGGAAAATAGACCCAGTGGCCATAGGTTTCACTGGAGGCTTCTCTCAAGATAGAAAATAATACGGTGGGTGAACAAATTACTGCTGAGCAATTGATAGAAAAGCGCAAAGTTATGAAGATATCTAAGGCAACGATCATGAATATAGGCATCATGTCCGTGTCAAGTAGACTGAAACGATTCTGCATCTACTACTATTACTCCATAGATTGACCGCTATCCAGCATGCAATTAGAGTATTAAGTTCATAAAGAATGGAGTAATGCATTAAGTAAGATGACATGACGTAGAGGAATTAACTCAAGGAATATGATGAAAACCTCATCTTTTTATCCTCGATGGCAATAATACAATACGTGACTTGCTGCCCCTACTGTCACTGGGAAAGGACACCGCAATATTGAACCCAAAGCTAAGCACTTCACCCATTGCAAGAAGAACCAATCTAGTTGGCCAAACCAAACCAATAATTGCAAAGATATCAAATCATGCATATAAGAATTCAGAGAAGATTCAAATAATATTCATAGATAAGCTGATCACAAATCCATGATTCATCGGATCTCGGCAAACACACGGTAAAAAAGTATTACATCGAATAGATCTCCAAGAACATCGAGGAGAACATTGTATTGAGAATCAAATAGAGCGAAGAAGCCATCTAGCTACTAGCGATGGACCCGTAGGTCTGTGGTAAACTACTCACGCTTCATCAGAGGGGCAATGGTGTTGATTTAGAAGCCCTCCGTGATCGAATCCCCCTCGGGCAGGACAGCAGAAAAGGCCCCTAGATGGCATCTCATGGGTACAGAAGGTTGCGGCGTTGGAAAAGTGTTTTCGTGGATGCCTCTATTGGTTTGGGGATATATGGGAATATATAGGTGAAAGAATTAGGTCCGGGGGTGCACAATGGGCCCACAAGGGTGGGGGCGCGCCCTACCCCCTGGGCGCGCCCTCCATCCTTGTGGCCGCATCATGGCTCCTCCGACTTCATCTCCAAGTCTCCTGGTTGTCCTCTGGTCCAAGAAAAATCATCGCAAAGGTTTTATTTCGTTTGGACTCGGTTTGGTATTCCTTTTCTGCAAAACTCAAAAACAGGGGAAAAACTGGAACTGGCACTGGGCTCTAGGTTAATAGGTTAGTACCAAAAATAATATACAATAGGATATTAATGCATATAAAACATCCAAAATAGATAATATAATAGCATGGAACGATAAAAAATTATAGATACGCTGGAGACGTATCAAGCATCCCCAAGCTTAATTCCTGCTCATCCTCGAGTAGGTAAATGATAAAAATAGAATTTTTGATGTGGAATGCTACGTAACATATTTGTTCATGTAATTTCCTTTATTTTGGCATGAATGTTCAGATCTGCAAGATTCAAAACAAAAGTTTAATATTGACATAAAAACAATAATACTTTGAGCATACTAATCAAGAAATTATGTCTTCTCAAAATAACATGGCCAAATAAAGTTATCCCTACAAAATCATATAGTTTGGCTATGCTCCATCTTCATCACACAAAATATTTAAATCATGCACAACCCCGATGACAAGCCAAGCAATTGTTTCATACTTTTGATGTTCTCAAACTGTTTCAACTTTCACACAATACATGAGCATGAGCCATGGATGTAGAACCATACACTACTAGGGAAAACCCTAGTAGTAGCGCGTGTTTAAAGCCTATCAGTAGTGCGGGGAACAACGCTACTAGTAAGGTGCTATAGCTAAAGGTTAGCAGTAGTGTGGGTTGGACCATGCTACTTCTATATCGACTTAGTAGCAACGCTTTCTACTATGAGCGCTACTGGTAATTAGTAGTAGCGCTTCTCCTAGCACGCGCTACTACTATTATTCTATATTTCTTTTTTTATTTCATGTTGTATTCATACACCTTCATACAAGTTTTCATACTGCAGCAATTTAGAGAATGATTTTACATCATAATGAGTTATTACATCACTGGGAGAAAGAACCGTGGACTAGTTTCAAGTGGATGGACATCCACTTGAAACTAATCTGCGGTTCTTTCACCCAATGATATAATAAATATCATCTCATCATCATCATCATATCATTAACAACTTATCATCATAATACATCATTATCATATAATACCTCCTCATGATCATCGTTTTCATCAATGAGACATCACATACAAGTTGGTCACTAGACATAATCACAACTACTCATCATCATCAACTCTCATAAACATATTGTACCTCATAGGACCTACTACATTCTCTTAGGACCTACTATATTATCTTAGGTAAAATAGCATAAAACAAGATAGCCCCTGACTCTCCATTATGGAGAATGGAGATTATCCTGTCTCCAATTCTTGCCTTTCGCACAATGTTGCTTCCAAGAACCTCCTTACGACTGTCCATACATTTTTTCCATTCTTTGGTTATCATGTGTTCACCGGTTTTAGAAATCCAGTATGGACAGGTGAGATACGTAGGACGACCTGGTTGTATGTTCAAAACATCAAGGCGACCATTCTGATACATCAAATGAGGCACACAATCCATCAGGATTTTCTGTTGAAAAACATAATAATAACTTCATAGTTAGAAATGTAGTTCAGTTTTAGAAGTATGCAAAAGATGCACGGATGTCATAATAGTAAAAAATCTTACCAGGATATCTCCATGGAAGTTATCGTGGTTCAACATGTGCACTAGTGACACGTATTGACCATAATTTGGAGAAGCTCAATAAAAGGCATTGTAATTCTCGATTTTAGTACAATATGCGACCAGATGATTTTTCTCCTGATAAGTTAACTCAGAGCCATCGGTGTAGTTGGTTCTGTCTACCATCTTCCGCACATTCTTTGAAGAATGAAAATAAGCTATCAATGGAAATAAGCTATCAACTATTTTGAAATAAACAATATAAATTACTTAATAACTATGTTTGAGGAACTCACATAGCGATAGAATTGGAAGCGTATCAACAAGGACCCAAATGTCCAAATTTTCTTGGTCGATGTCAGGATCACCAAGATCCATGGTGACAAACATACCCTCTTGAAAATCATACATCTTGCAAAGTGCTTCCCAACCCGGGCAACCAAAATGGTATACGCTCTCAGAATTGTATAGATTTACCTCAAAATCCATACCATGATGGGTCCTTAGGTTAATTTTCTTTGTTTCATTCCTCTCATGATCTTCAAAACCCATCCTCCCCAAGACATAGCGTCTTGCATGGCATGGGATAAGCTAGTCGAATTGTAAAAGACGAAAATTACACGTTCAAGTAGTAGAAGTCGAGCTTAATTACGAAAAAAAAACACTTTGCATCGTAGCTTACCGTATCACAATCAAAGGCCTCCTCGAGCTTAATGCTGAAGCGCCGACCTTTGTCCAGGTGAGGCCTGTCATAGAAACCCCGGTTGTCGCTGCACCAGGAGCACTCCCCGGGACCTTCTTCGTCCGACAACATTTCCTATGTTCATAATTCAAAGATTAAACTTGTACAATTAAATATATGTACTACAAAAACTAAATTAGATCATTATTATTCATCACGGGTTGACTATCGGTCTGTCGAGTCTTTTCTTTAAAACTCTCAGCTCACATGGTGTATATATTCGACCGTCGGTGATGTTAGCTCCTCCTTTCGTTCCCGAGTGCATTACACCAAATTGTCTAGCACACGGGAACGAAGGAGAAGCTACCCCCATGACAACAGTCAGGATTCTTCGTCCTCTCATATATGGTGGAGACTCTCCCTCACTGATTCCTCTCTGACATTTGCGACCGTCGGTGATGGTCGTCACCCCTCCTTCCCCTAGTGCATAACAAAGGTCTAGCACAAGGACAAGAAGGAGAAATGACCCCCACGACAACAGTCAGGATTCGTCGGCCTCGACAGACTTAAAGTCAACCCGAAATATCGTTTAATTATCTTTCTAGAAAATCCAGGCCACTCGATATTTCCTACATATTCTAGCACAAGTCATGCCAAAATTCACGGAAAATTCTGACATGACCTTTGCTAAACGAAGGACATATCGAGCGCCTGAAATTTGCCGGAACGGAAATTAATCAACACTCCGGCAAAACATAGGCCACTCGGAGGTGTAACCTGCAAACATGACCGGCCACTTGGGCAACACAAGATATAAATGTTTTTATCTACATCATATCTTA
Organism: Triticum timopheevii; assembly: GCA_963921465.1. Lineage (NCBI taxonomy): Eukaryota > Viridiplantae > Streptophyta > Magnoliopsida > Poales > Poaceae > Triticum > Triticum timopheevii. Next base: position 277,017,540 of record OY997274.1, read on the forward strand.
TAGGAATCATATTGACATGGAGATTTGGCTGGTCTCACCTCGAGGTCGGAGGGGCTCGGTGACAGGGACGACGGTGGGGATGATGGAGGGGCTCCTTGTTTTCTGCAAAAACAAAAACCCCATAAGTTATCACTAATACATCCCAAATAGTATCATACATATAACATCACTAATACAACTAAAACCCTAGCGAACAACGGGTATCGACAACGAGGATGCGGGATAGGCATCGTCGACGTCGATGCGGGAATAATTGCTTAAACTAAAAAAATAACAAAAAATGTGACATGTTCAACTAGTTCTATTAATTCAACTAGTTCTTACTAAAAATAAACTTACTATAAATAAAAATAAACTAGTTCTTTCTAAAAATAAACTAGTTCAACTAGTTATATTAATTTCTTACTAAAAATACATTAGCTCTATTAATTCAACTAGTTCTTACTAAAAATAAACTAGTTCAACTAGTTTTGTTAATTTACTTACTAATTATTTTAAATACTTACTAAAAATAGTAAAAAACTACATTATACAATAGTAAAAAACTACATTAAAAACGAAAAAAAAGAGATGGAGGGAGGAGGAAGGAGAGAGGAGGAGGGGGAGGAGGCCGGTGGGATCGTAGGAGGAAGGGGGCGGGGGGAGGAGGGGAGTGGCGGCGGAGGAGGAGGGAGGGGGCGGGGGTGGAGGGGGAAGGGCGGCCAGAGCAGGAGGAGGGACGGGCGGCCGGAGGAGGAGGAAGGAGGGAGTACCTCGGTGGAGGAGGAGCGCGGCGGTGGCGGAGGACGGGTTCGGCGCGGGCGAGAGCGAGTGAGAGGGAGAGTGAGTGAGAGGGCCAACCGCTCCAGGATAAGGTAAGTAAGTAGTAGCGCGTTTCAGAGACACGCGCTACTGCTACGGGACGTAGCAGTAGCGCTGGTTACATATACGAGCTAATGCTAAGTGGGGCTAGCCATCTGCGTCCAGTACAAACATAGCAGCAGCACGCTTTTCAAGAACGCGCTACTGCTAAAGTAGTAGTAGTAGCGCGGTCTATCTAAACTCGCTACTACTAAGTAGCAGTAGCGCACAGTTTTGTCCGACACTATTGCTAAGATACTGTGTATAAGGTTTTCCCTAGTAGTGATATGTGGAATAGAATATGGTGGTTGTGGAGAAGACAAAAAGAGGGAGATAGTCTCAGACCAACTAGGCGTATCAATGGGCTAGGGAGATGCCCATCAATAGATATCAATGTGAGTGAGTAGGGATTGCCATGCAATGGATGCACTGGAGCTATAAGTTTATGAATTCTCAAAAGAAAACTAAGTGGGTGTACATCCAACTTGCTTGCTCACGAAGACCTAGGGAAACTTGAGGAAGCCCATCATTGGAATATACAAGCCAAGTTCTATAATGAAAAATTCCCACTAGTATATGAAAGTGATATCATAGGAGACTCTCTATCACGAAGCTCATGGTGCTACTTTGAAGCACAAGTGTGGAAAAAAGATAGTAACATTGCCCCTTCTCTCTTTTTCTCTCATTTTTTTCTTTGGGCCTTTCTCAATTTTTTGGCCTTTTTTTCTTTTTTCTTATTTTTCGTCCGGAGTCTCATCCCGACTTGTGGGGGAATCATAGTCTCCATCATCCTTTCCTCACTGGGACAATGCTCTAATAATGAAGATCATCACACTTTTATTTGCTTACAACTCAAGAATTACAACTCGATACATTGAACAAAAATATGACTCTACATGAATAACTTTGGCGGTGTACCGGGATGTGCAATGAATCAAGAGTGACATGTATGAAAGAATTATGAATGGTGTCTTTTCCATAGATACGATGTCAACTACATGATCATGAAAAGCAATATGACAATGATGAAGTGTGTCATAATAAACGGAATGGTGGAAAGTTGCATGGCAATATATCTCGGAATGGCTATGGAAATGCCATAATAGGTAGGTGTGGTGACTGTTTTGAGGAAGGTATATGGTGGGTGTATGGTACCGGCAAAAGTTGTGCAGCACAAGAGAGGCTAGCAATGGTGGAAGGGTGAGAGTGCGTATAATTAATCCATGTACTCAACATTAGTCATAAAGAACTCACATACTTATTGCAAAAATCTATTAGTTATCGAAACGAAGTGCTACGCACATGCTCCTAGGGGGGTAGATTGGTAGGAAAATACCATCGCTCGTCCCCGACCGCCACTCATAAGGAAGACAATAAAAAAAGCATGCCCTGAATTCATCACATAACGGTTCACCATACGTGCATGCTACGGGAATTACAAACTTTAACATAAGTATCTCTTAAATTCACAACTACTCACTAGCATGACTCTGATATCACCATCTTCATATCTCAAAACAATCATAAAGAATCAAACTTCTCATAGTATTCAATGCACTTTATATGAAAGTTTTTATTATATCCCTCTTGGATTATCATATTAGGATTAAATTTATAACCAAAGAAAATTTACCATGCTGTTTAGAGACTCTCAAAATAATATAAGTGAAGCATGAGAGTTCATCAATTTCAATAAAATAAAACTAAAGTCGTGCTCTAAAAAGATATAAGTGAAGCACTAGAGCAATATTGCCTAGCTCAAAAGATATAAGTGAAGCACATAGAGTATTCTAATAAATCACGATTCATGTGTGTCCCTCTCAAAAGGTGTGTACAGCAAGGTGCCAAACTAAAAGCAAAGACTCAAATCATACAAGACACTCCAAGCAAAGCACAATATTGCCTCAAGTAAAGTTACCGATAGACGAAGACAAAAGAGGGGATGCCTTCCGGGGCGTCCCCAATCTTAGGCTCTTGGTTGTCCCTGAATATTACCTTGGGGTGCCTTGGGCATCCCCAAGCTTAGGATCTTGCCACTCCTTATTCCATAGTCCATCAAATCCTTACCCAAAACTTGAAAACTTCACAATACAAAATTCAACAGAAAAACTCATAAGCTCTGTCAGTATAAGCAAATAAATCACCACTTTATGGTACTGTTGCAAACTCATTCTTTATTTATATTGGTGTAATATCTACTGTATTCCAAATTTTCCATGGTTCATACCCCCCGATATACCCATAGATTCATCAAAATAAGCAAACAACACATAGAAAACAGAATATAGCAAAAACAGAATAGCAACACATAGAAAACTCTTGAATACTTCTGTAACTCCAAAAATTCTGAAACATTAGGATGACCTGGGCAATTTGTGTACCAATCCAGAGTAAAAATAATCAGCTCAAAATCATGTTTCAATAAAATCTAGGAAATTATTTACTGGGCGCAAAAGTTTCTGTTTTTCAACAGGATCAAAACAACTATCACCGTAACCTATCCCAAAGGTCTTACCTGGCACAAACACTAACTAAAACACAAAACCACATCTAACCAGAGGCTAGATGAATTATTCAAAGCAAAACAGGAACAAGAAGAACAAAAATAAAATTGGGTTGCCTCCGAACAAGCGCTATTGTTTAACGCCCTTAGCTAGGCATAAAACACGAAATCTAGGTTGTCATCTTTGGCATGCAATCCATAAGCAGATCTCATAATAGATTCATATGGAAATTTAATTTTATTTCTAGGAAAGTGTTCCATGCCATTTCTTAATGGAAATTGAAATCTAATGTTTCCTTCTTTCGTATCAATAATTGCACCAATCGTTCTAAGGAAAGGTCTATTAAGAATAATAGGACATGTAGGATTGCAATCTCTATCAAGAACAATGAAATCTATGGGAAAATAATTCCTATTTGCAACAATAAGAACATCATTAATCGTTCCCATGGGTTTCTTAATAGTGGAATCCGCAAGATGCAAATTTAAAGAACAATCATTCAAATTCACGAAAACCTAACACATCACATAAAGTTTTTAGAATTGTGGAAACGCTAGCACCCAAATCACACAAAGCATGGCACTCATGATCTTTAATCTTAATCTTAATAGTAGGTTCCCACTCATTATAAAGTTTTCAAGGGATAGAAACTTCTAATTCAAGCTCTTCTTCAAAAGATTACATCACAGCATCAACGATATGTTTAGTAAAAGCTTTGTTTTGATTATAAGCATGTGGAGAATTCAACTTGGATTGAAACAAGGAAATACAATCTATTAAAGAACAATTATCATAATTAAATTCCTTGAAATCCAAAAGAGTAGGTTCATTGCTACTTAAAGTCTTGACCTCTCCAATCCCACTTTTATCAATTTTTGCATCAAGATCTAAATACTCTGAATCATTGGAACGCCTTTTAATTAAAGTTGACTCATCTCCAGTCCCATATTTATCAAGATTTATATTAGAAAACAAAGATTCAATAGGAGTCACAACAATCACTTTAAGATCTTAATCATTATTTTCACGAAAACTAGAAGAACACGCTTTTTCAAACAAATCTCATTTAATACGCATCTTAGCCGTTCTTTCCTTGCACTCGTCAATGGAAATTCTCATGGATTTGAGAGACTCATTAATATCATGCTTGGGTGGAACAGATCTAAGTTTCAAATAATTGACATCAAGAGAAATTCTACCCACGTTCCTAGCCAAATCATCGATCTTGAGAATTTTTTCTTCAATCAAAGCATTGAAATTCTTTTGCGAACTCATAAATTCTTTAACACTAAACTCAAAATCAGAGGGCACCTTATTAAAATTTCCATAGGAATTGTTGTAGGAATTACCATAATTATTAGATGAATTACTAGGAAACGGCCTAGGATTAAAGTTACCTCTATACGCGTTATTACCAAAATTGTTCCTACCAACAAAATTCACAACCATAGATTCATTATTATTCTCAATCAAAGTGGACAAAGGCATATCATTAGGATCAATAGAAGCATTCTTACTTGCAAATAATTTCACAAGTTCATCCATCTTTCCACTCAAAACATTAATTTCTTGAATTGCATGCACTTTTTTACTAGTGGAAGATCTTTCGGTGTGCCATTCAGAATAATTAACCATAATATTATCTAGGAGCTTAGTAGCTTCTCCTAAAGTAATTTCCATAAAAGTGCCTCCCGCGGCCGAATCTAAAAGATTTCTAGAAGAAAAATTCAATCCGGCATAAAAAATTTGTATAATCATCCACAAATTCAAACCATGAGTAGGGCAATTTCGTATCATCAGTTTCATCCTCTCCCAATATTGTGCAACATGTTAATGATCAAGTTGCTTAAAATTCATAATATTGTTCCTAAGGGAGATGATCTTAGCGGGAGGAAAATACTTAGAGATGAAAACATCTTTACACTTGTTCCATGAATCAATACTATTTTTAGGCAAAGATGAAAACTAAGTTTTAGCACAATCTCTAAGTGAAAACAAAAATAGCTTCAATTTAACAATATCATTGTCCACATCTTTCATTCTTTGCATATCACACAAATCAAAGAAATTGTTTAGATGGGATGCGACATCTTCACTAGGAAGGCCGGAAAATTGATCTTTCATAATGTGGGAACCCCGACTCATAAGTCGAGATCACCGAGTACACGTGTATAGTGATCCCAAATATCAATGTTCACTGAACACACAGAAGTTGAATAACAAGAGTCTTACGTCCATACACACCGTTTTACACAAATTATGACCATTATGGTCAAGTCTTACATAGATAAAGCCTCAAGGGCTGAACATTCGATAAAACACAAGCATCAGAAATCTTCGTCGATAAGTAGAACCCATGCCATCTACCTTAACACTACATGCATTCTGACTAGGAAAGCGTCCTAGTTCGCATGTTTGTCACCAAAGAACTCTTCTTCATATTCCTGCTCTTCAATGCCTGGCCAAGTAAATAGCCAGGGACAAGCCAATGAGTACGTTTGAATGTACTCGCAAGAAACCCATGAATGGTAACAAGATGACATATGCATGATATTAACACTATGTTGGCATGCTAGTGGTAAGTTAGTTTTCTCATGCAAGTATGATCAATACATGTGGCGTTAATAATGCGTCTATGATCATGATTCAAGGGATTTAAGATATCAACATTGAGAATGAGTTTCACATAACTCAGTCTCCAACTTATCGTGATTCTTATCTACAATTACAATTTGTGTTGTTTTTCAGAAAGATATGGACATAGTCTAAGCAGCACCACCCAACTGTCCTTGAACGTGGACACGGCTATTCGAATAGTTTGACACTCTACAGAGGTTGCACACTTTACCCACAAGATCCGGGGAACTTCCGTGTCATCCATGACCCGTGGTACCTCAAGTACCCAGCGTAAGCACCTGATCACTACCTTTCCCTAGCCGTGACTAACAAGGAGTACACTCGATCGGTAGAAGCTCCCGTGCCAAACATTTTCACATTTGTGGAGCCACGCTCCCATATTCATCACATATCACAAGCACAGGGTACAAACGGTGTGTCCGGTGCCCTGTAAAAATAGTCATGGCCGCCCTACTTGGCACGGCCCGTTCCCGAGAATGACCACGCCACTCCCATCACTAGTAATGTGGGCATCCATGTTAGCACGAACTAGGTAATCAATAATGCCCTTTCCCATATAAGGGTAGAGCGGTTGCGCATGTTTGGTTGGGACGATCAACAAATCTTAAATCTAACCCGTCTCTGTAAACAACACATATTCACTTGCTTCGGTGCACCACTTCTTCATCAAGTGGTGACCTAGTTCAACATTACCCACGGGCATTAGGGGCACCCGACGGTTTTTTATAAGTATTGTAACCAAGAGATGATCATGGCATAGATGCAACATCATGCGTCAATATCAAGTATTTCACATCGAATCTCTAGCACATGGTAGAGATATGAACATGCAAGTGCCAACGGGCATGCAGCAATGCAATGATTATATCAAGCTCATAATCAACAACATGATCATGCATACGGAAAATTTATCGATGAACAAGAGAGGTGAATCATGGTCAAAGGGCTGCTTGCCTGGCTTAGCAAAGTCTTCGGGGTCTTCAAAGTCTTCTGGTCCAAATCCTTCATCAACAATGCAATCTATCGTCGTAAAATAACAACGAGAAAAATAAGGCAATAGCAAAACAAAAAATAAAAGTGCCCATAAAAATGTCCACCTATTTTTTCTAAATGCTAGGATGAAAACTAAGAGTGCAAAAATTCTTAGTTTTGGATTTGGAGTTTAGGAATAGTGGAAACGAATTTTCAGAGGGGAATATAAATGCTCAAATTTGAATTTGAATTTGAACTGTACAGAAAATTTTTATGGATATTTATGAAAGTTACACCATTAAATAGGTGGGATTTTTAGGGGAATATAGTAGTTGGAATTATTGCATTTGCATCATTATTTTATCCTGTGGAATTATTGCAATAGTAACAGCAAAAGAAAAAGGAAAAAAGCATCTGCCCACTGGGCCACAACAGCCACAGTGCAGCAGGCCCAGAGGGGAAGAGGCCCAGGCGAGCCGGCACGTGCGCACGCCAGGTTTTTAAACCTGATGGATAGGGCCCAGCTGCCAATGAGAGAGGATGGAGGCGAGAGAGAGGTGAGGATGACAGGCGGGGCCTGCCTGTCATCTTCAACCTTGCGAGCAGAGGGGTCGGCGAGCTCATCGGCGGTGCTACAGGGCATGGCAAGTCGATCGGGTGGCACCGTTGGACTCAGGGGGATGTCGCTGATCGTGTGGTGGTGGAGGTGGTTGCCGAAGTAGCCTAGTTCGCTGGCAACGAGGTCACACGGCGGAGGTTCTTTGGGAGGTGGTTGTTCTGGTCGTTCCTGGCTGCAAAAGGAATGGGGAAGAGAGGTGAAAGGGTCAGCATGCTGCGGGCGATCCAGATAAAAAATAAAGCGGGCCGGGGGAGGCCTGTACCGCGGGATCGACGGCGACCCGAGGCGGTGGAGTTCGAGCTTGATCTCGCGCTCGGGCGCTTCTGTAGAGGAGTAGGTGGATCAGGGGGCTGATTAGGTGTCATAGAGGGCGAGTGGTGAGGGGAGGAGGGCTCAGAGAGGCTTTATATAGTCGACACGTGGCTCACCATGGACCAGTGCACCGGCGAGGTTGTTGCCATTGCTGTGGGTCACGGGGGCTCGTCGATGTGGTCTACGACCCGGGGAAGGAAGAGAGAGAGCGGGGAAGCTTCAGGGCATCGCGCGTGTGAGCGTGCCCATTGGGGCTCTCGGGTGGCCACGACACGCGTGTGAGGGAGGCAGCAGGAGGTAGAAAGAAGAGGGGGACAGGGGCGTGGCGTGTCGTGGACGTCAAGGCACAGGCGCAGGGGGGAGGGCCGAGGTGGTCGGAGGTGTTGGGCAGGGAGCCGCTACAGTGCGGGAGCGCACTATAGTGCACTCCAGAGTGCGTGTGTGGTCGGCATGGCCATTTTTTGGCAATGTGGCCACGACCAACTGTGTCTAGTAGTGCTAGGGGGTAGTAAAGAAGTGGGGAGAGGCATTGGATGCCCTGGAGAGCCTGTAGGAGAGTAGAGAGCTTGAGGGAGAGAGAGAAAATGGTTGTCCAGAGAGGGAGAGAGAGGTTTTTACCCCCCCCCCCCCAATAATGGAGTTGTGGACTTGCAAATGTTACTGTAGATAGAAGGGGACTAGGAGGAGTTGTGGTAAAAATTTAAACTCAAGGAGAATAGTGGAAGAGGTCAAAATGGTGATTTTGGAAATGTGGCAGAAGGTGTTGATGCATGTTTAAGTCACTTGCACTCATCTCCTTCTTGTGCCACTTGATGGGGTTTTGAGCATGACCATTTGTCAATGTGGTAGAAATTTGAGCTCATTTCGACAAGGTTCACAATGTAACTTTTGTAAACCCTAGAAATTAACAAAAATGGATTTGCTTAGATCTAGCTAAGCTAATCTCTTCTCCTTGATGCACCACTTGGTATAGTGTCATTATTTGGGTACATGAGCATTTCCACAAATTTTGGGATCAAATGGAGAAAGTTGGCAATGTAGAGTTGTTCAAACTTGGAGCTGGACAGAGAGGGTTTTGGGGCACTTTTGTGATCCAAAATTATTTTTCATTGAGATGAAACTTTGCAATATCATCACATTATGCATATGTGACATGCTAGAATTTTCCTAGATTTATTTGAAAATATTTCTTATAGAAATATTTCAAATACTTGAAATGGACAGAAATGGTTTTGGAGGGTTTTTCCCAATATTTTGACCATGGCTATGTGTTGAAACTCATACATATGCAAAATATATGTCCACTGAGTTTCCCTAAATTTTCTCAAATATTTTTGAATCTTTAAAATAATTTTAACCTATTAAAGATCATTTTTGGCCTTAATAAAAAGCCTTTAAATAAAATACCAAAATAACTTTTAAAATTATATTTTTGTGGTTTATGGTGGTCTTATATCTAATAGGAGTCAAATATATCTTTTGAAAGATTTTTACTGCCCTTAATTAAGTACTTGCAGTGCAATCCTCAATTCAGGGGGTTTTGGAAAACCAAATTTAGAAAATTCTTTTTGGCCAAAATATTTTTGTAAGAAAATTCTATTATGTCCTGTACACATGGCATGATCAGGGTGAAAAGTCTTGCGGGTCAAGGAGATGAAGTATAGGTGGTGTAGCTATAATATGACTTTCATGAGCACTAGAGACCATAGAGAGAAAATCCAAATCAAATAGAAAACCAAATAATGAAAAAGTTTTTGATGGTCCAAATGTTTCATGCTTTAATAATGCAAGACATGTTACAAAACACTAGGTGTGACACATAACAAGATTCAGCAAAGCAGCATTAATTTCACAAGATTCTGCACTAGTGGCGGGAGCAACCGGAGTACTAATAAAATCATTGTTGTTGGTATTGGAAAAGTCACACAATTTGGTATTCTTTTGAGACATCATGACAAAGCAAGCAATCCAACACACAAGCACACAAAAAGCAAGCAAGAAAGACGAATGGAAGAGGGGCGAAGAAAAGGAAAATCTTTTCGAAAATCATTTTAGAAGTGGGGGAGAGAAAAACTAGAGGCGAATGGCGAATAATGTAATGCAAGAGATGAGAGTTTATGATGGGTACTTGGTATGTCTTGACTTGGCGTAGACCTCCCTAGCAACGGCGCCAGAAATTCTTCCTCCTACTTCTTGAGCTTGCGTTGGTTTATTCCCTTGAAGAGGAAAGGGTGATGCAGCAAAGCATAGATAAATATTTCCCGTACTTTGAGAACCAAGGTATCAAAACAGTAGGAGACAACGTACAAATCACCGAATACATGTACAAACAATCAAACAAACTTGCACCCAATGCGGTAAATGGGTTGTCAATCCCTTCACAATTACTTGCAAAAGTGAGAACTGATAGAGATAGATAAACAATAAAGTAAATATTTTTGGTATTTTTGGTTTATAGATCGGAAAGTAAAAGATTGCAAGAATAGTAGATCAAAAACTAAAATTGTAGATCGAAAACTTATATGATGGAAAACAGACTCGGCGGCCATAGGTTTCACTAGAGGCTTCTCTCAAGATAGAAAATAATACGGTGGGTGGACAAATTACTATCGAGCCATTGATAGAAAAGTGCAAAGTTATGACGATATCTAAGGCAATGATCATGAATATAAGCATCACGTCCGTGCCAAGTAGACCGAGATGATTCTGCATCTACTACTATTACTCCACACATCGACTGCTATCCAGCATGCATCTAGAGTATTAAGTTCATAAAGAACGGAGTAATGCATTAAGTAAGATGACATGATGTAGACAAATTAACTCAAGCAATATGATGAAAACCCCATCTTTTTATCCTCGATGGCAACTATACAATACGTGCCTTGCTGCCCCTACTGTCACTGGGAAAGGACACCGCAAGATTGAACCCAAAGCTAAGCACTTCTCCCATTGCAAGAAGAACCAATCTAGTTGGCCAAACCAAACCGATAATTCGAAGAGACTTGCAAATATATCAAATCATGCATATAAGAATTCAGAGATGATTCGAATAATATCCATAGATAAGCTGATCATAAATCTACAATTCATCGGATCTCGGCAAACACACTGTAAAAATGTATTACAATCAGGTGGCTAAACAATAGGTGCAGAAATCAGAGCTTTCTTAAGTATTTCAAATGCTTCTACACAGTCATCATCGAAGACAAAAGGAATATCTTTTTGTAATAGATTAGTCAGAGGCCTAGAAATTTTAGAGAAGTCTTTAATGAACCTCCTATAAAAACTGGCATGACCAAGGAAACTTCTTATACCTTTAATGTCCTTGGGACATGGCATCTTTTCAATAGCATCAACTTTGGCTTTATCAACTTCAATACCTCTTTCAGAAATTTTATGCCCCAAGACAATGCCTTCATTAACCATAAAGTGGCACTTCTCCCAATTCAAGACAAGACTAGTATCTTCACATCTCTACAAAACTCGATCAAGGTTGGTCAAGCAATCATCCAAAGAAGATCCATATACAGAGAAATCATCCATGAAAACCTCACATATCTTTTCACAAAAGTCAGAGAATATAGCCATCATGCATGTTTGAAAGGTAGCAGGTGCATTACATAAACCAAAAGGCATAGGTTTATAAGCAAAAGTATCGAAAGTGCAAGTAAAAGTGGTCTTTTCTTGATCCTCTGCTGACACGGGTATTTGAGAGAAACCCGAGTAACCATCTAGTAAGCAAAAATGTGTATGTTTGGATAATCTTTCTAGCATTTGATCAATAAAAGATAAAGGGTAATGATCCTTTTTAGTAGCTTTATTTAATTTGCGGAAATCAATTACCATCCTATAACCTGTAACAATTCTTTGTGGGATCAATTCATCTTTATCATTAGGAACGACAGTAATACCTCCCTTCTTAGGCACACAATGGACAGGACTTACCCATTGACTATCAGCAACGAGATAGATTACACCTGCCTCCAGGAGCTTTAGTATTTCTTTCCTTACCACTTCTTTCATCTTAGGATTTAACCAACGTTGGTGATCAATAACTGGTTTGGCGTCTTTCTCCAATTTTATTTTGTGTTGGCAAAGAGTGGGACTAATGCCCTTAAGATTATCAAGAGTATATCCAATAGCAGCACGGTGCTTCTTCGGAGTTTTCAATAATCTCTCCTCTTCCTGCTGTGAAAGGTTAGCACTAATAATAACAGGATATATCTTCTTTTCATCAAGATAAGCATATTTAAGAGTATTAGGTAATGGTTTAAGCTCAAACACAGGATCACCCTTGGGTGGTGGAGGATCCCCTAGGATTTCAATAGGCAAGTGGTGTTTCAAAATAGGTCCCTGTTTAAAGAATACTTCATCTATCTCCCTTCTTTCATTCATAAACATATCATTTTCATGGTCTAGCAAATATTGTTCTAAAGGATCATTAGGAGGCACGGCAATAGAAGCAAGACCAATAATTTCATATTTACTAGGCAATTCTTTATCATGGGGTTGTCTACGAAATTTAGCAAAATTAAACTCATGAGACATATCCCCCAAACCAATAGTAACAACATCCTTTTTGCAATCTATCCTAGCATTAACAGTATTCAAGAAGGGTCTACCAAATATAATGGGACAAAAGTCATCTTGTGGGGAACCAAGAACAAGAAAATCATCGGGATATTTAACTTTCCCACACAAGGCTTCAACATCTCTAACAATCCCAACTGGTGAAATAGTATCTCTATTGGCAAGCTTAAATGTAACATCAATTTCTTCTATCTCAGCAGGTGCAATATCATGCATAATTTCTTTGTATAAGGAATGAGGTATTGCACTAGCACTAGCACCCATATCACATAAGCCATGATAACAATGATCTCCTATTTTAACATAAATAATAGGCATGCCTACAACAGGTCTATGTTTATTCTTAGCATCGGGTCTAGCAATTCTAGCAGCTTCATCACAGAAGTAAATAACATGCCCATCAATATTATCAGCCAAGAGATCTTTAACCATAGCAGTAATAGGTTCAACTTTAATTTGCTCAGGTGGTGTAGGTGTTTTAGTATTACTCTTACGAACCACAGTTGAAGCTTTAGCATGATCTTTTATCCTAACAGGGAAAGGTGGTTTCTCAATATAGGTAGTAGGAACAATAGGATCATTATAAGTGATAGTATTTTCTTCAACTTTAATAGGTGCAACTACTTTTACTTCAGTGCGAGGATTATATTTAAACCACTTCTCCTTAGGGAGGTCAACATGAGTAGCAAATGATTCACAGAAAGAAGCTACTATCTCAGAGTCAAGTCCATATTTAGTGCTAAATTCACGGAAGACATCGGTATCCATAAAAGATTTAACACAATCAAACTTAGGTGTCATACCTGACTCCTTACCTTCGTCGAGATCCCAATCTTCATATTTGCTTTTAATTCTTTCCAATAAATCCCACTGAATTCAATAGTCCTCATCATAAAAGACCCATCACAAGAAGTATCGAGCATAGAGCGATTGTTGAGAGAAAGCCGAGCATAAAAATTTTGAATAATCATTTCTCTTGAGAGCTCATGATTGGGGCATGAATATAACATTGACTCACGCCTCCCCCAAGCTTGAGCGATGCTTTCTCCTTCGCGAGGCCAAAAATTATATATATAATTACGATCATGATGAACAAGATGCATAGGATAAAACTTATGATGAAATTCCAATTTCAATCATTTGTAGTTCCATGATCCCATATCATCCCATAGCCTAAACCATGTCAATGCATCTCCCTTGAAATATAAAGGGAAGACCTTCTTATTGACAACATCATCGGGCATACCTGCAAGCTTAAATAATCCACAAACTTCATCCACATAGATTAGGTGCAGATCGGGATGCAATGTTCCATCTCCTGTAAAAGGATTAGCTAGCAGTTTCTCTATCATACCCGAAGGAATTTCAAAGTAAACATTTTTAGTAGGTTCGGTAGGTTGAGGAGCAACCCTTTGCTCTACTGGTCGGGGTGAAGATACCCCAAACAAGCCCCTCAAAGGATTATGTTCCATAGTAACAAGTGACAATAAATTTCAGCACACTATATAAATTTTTCCTTACCAAGTTCCACTTACCAAAGGCGCTTCACTCCCCGGCAACGGTGCGAGAAAAGAGTCTTGATGACCCACAAGTGTAGGGTACCTATCATAGTCCTTTAGATAAGTAAGAGTGTCGAACCCAATGAGGAGCATAAGGAAATGACAAGTGGTTTTCAGTAAGGTATTCTCTGCAAGCACTGAAATTATTGCTAACAGATAGTTTTGTGATAAGCTAATTTGTAACGGGTAACAAGCAATAAGTAAATAAGGTGCAGCAAGGTGGCCCAATCCTTTTTGTAGCAAAGGACAAGCCTGGACAAATTCTTATATGAAGGAAAACGCTCCCGAGGACACATGGGAATTATCGTCAAGCTACTTTTCATCACGCTCATATGATTCGCGTTCGTTACTTTGATAATTTGATATGTGGGTGGATCGGTGCTTGGGTACTACCCTTTCTTGGACAATCATCCCACTTATGATTAACCCATATAGCAATCATCCGCAACTACAAAAGAAGTATTAAGATAAACCTAACCATAGCATGAAACGTGTGGATCCAAATCAGTCCCTTACGAAGCAACGCATAAACTAGGGTTTAAGCTTCTGTCACTCTAGCAACCCATCATCTACTTATTACTTCCCAATGCCTTCCTCTAGGCCCAAACAATGGTAAAGTGTCATGTAGTCGCCGTTCACATAACACCACTAGAGGAGAGACAACATACATCTCATCAAAATATCGAACGAATACCAAATTCACATGACTACTAATAGCAAGAATTCTCCCATGTCCTCAGGAACAAACGTAACTACTCATAAATAATATTCATGTTCATAATTAGAGGGGTATTAATATGCATTAAGGATCTGAACATATGATCTTCCACCGAATAAACCAACTAGCATCAACTACAAGGAGTAATCAACACTACTAGCAACCCACAGGTACCAATCTGAGATTTTGAGACAAAGATTGGATACAAGAGATGAACTAGGGTTTGAGAGGAGATGGTGCTGGTGAAGATGTTGATGGATATTGACCCCCTCCCAATGAGAGGATCATTAGTGATGACGATGCTGATGATTTCCCCCTCCCGGAGGGATGTTTCCCCGGCAGAATAGCTCCACCGGAGCCCTAGATTGGTTTCGCCTCGTGGCGGCGGAGTTTCGTCCCGAAAGCTTGCTGTCGGTGTCAAAACCGGCGGATCTCGGGTAGGGGGTTCCGAACTGTGCGTCTAGGTGGATGGTAACAGGAGACAAGGGACATGATGTTTTCACCCAGGTTCGGGCCCTCTCGATGGAGGTAAAACCCTACTCCTGCTTGATTGATATTGATGATATGGGTAGTACAAGAGTAGATTTACCACGAGATCAAGGAGGCTAAACCCTAGAAACTAGCCTATGGTATTGTCGCTCTGTCCTACGGACTAAAACCCTCCGGTTTATATAGACACCGGAGAGGGGCTAGGGTTACACAGAGTCGGTTACAATAGTAGGAGATCTACATATCCGTATCGCCAAGCTTGCCTTCCACGCCAAGGAAAGTCCCATCCGAACACGGGATGAAGTCTTCAATCTTGTATCTTCATAGTCTTGGAGTTCGGCCGATGATGATAGTTTGGCTATCCGGACACCCCTAGTCCAGGACTCCCTCAGTAGCCCCTGAACCCGGCTTCAATGACGACGAGTCCGGCGCGCATATTGTCTTCGGCATTGCAAGGCGGGTTCCTCCTCCGAATAATTCATAGAAGATTGTGAACACCAGGATAGTGTCCGGCTCTGTAAATAAATTCCACATACCACCGTAGAGAGAATAATATTTACACAAGTTCAATCTACTGACGTATTTTGTGGCATGACATCACACCACAACCAAGCTTTTACTCGAATCGTTTTTATTATACCACCTCAGCGCGTTTAGCGAAGCGGTTTCCTTGGCACGTCTTGTCGAAGCAGAGATCGTGATCCCCTTATTCCGGGATTCCCATCAATACGGACGTGGGTAACCCAACCGCGCCATTGATTGCGGCGCTTGGGAGATAAGTGAGTTTTACCAGGCCAGTAGGGACGCATAGTTTCATCCGCCCATATATAAGGGGATAAGGATCCACCTTTTTTACCTACGCCTTATTCTTCCTTTGCTTATCCATCTCCGTGCACTCGAGCTCCAGCGCCCAAGTCTGCACATCTCACCTCGACCTTCTCCAGCCATGTCCGGAGCGGGAGGCAAGTGGATGGCCTCCTCCGTTATGGAGGGGCACATTGAGAAGTTGCACAGCGCCGGATATCTGTCCAGCGACATCGCGCATCGGCTCCCCGACGAGGGGCAGCTCATCCCCACCCCCAGGCCCCATGAGAGGGTGGTATTCCTTCCCCATTTCCTCCGCGGACCGGGCTTCCCACTCCACCCCTTTGTCCGGGGGCTCATGTTCTACTACGGCCTGGATTTCCATGATCTGGCCCCAAATTTCATCCTAAATATCCCGGCGTTTATCGTCGTGTGCGAGGCCTTCCTCTGCATCCATCCCCACTTCAGCTTGTGGCTAAAGACCTTCAATGTCAAGCCGAAGGTTGTGAAGGGCAGCCAAGCGGAGTGCGGAGGCGCCCTGGTGGGCAAAATGCCCAACGTCACTTGGCTCGAGGGTGCCTTCGTGGAATCCATCAAAGGGTGGCAATCGGGGTGGTTCTACATCACCGAGCAGTGTGACCCTAAATGGGCAGCGGCCCCCGAATTCAGATCTGGCATCCCCATGCAGCTCACCTCCTGGAAAGAGAAGGGCTTGCTATGGGGTAGTTTGGAAGAGCTGACCGGACTCCAGTCCTGTCTCCAGACCCTGGTGAACAAGAAGCTCAAGCTTGTCAACATGATCCAGGTCATGCTCGTCCGCCGGATTCTCCCCTGCCAGCAACGAGACTTCAATTTATGGGAGTTTGATCCGGCACAGCACCGGACCTTGAGCGGGCTCTTCGACACTACGTACGAAGCTACCTGGAGGGTGCTGTTTAAGGGCGCCGAAGCTCCCGCATCCGCTACCGAAGATCGCGGATTCAGCTCGCAGCGTCCGGCTGGCGAGGTAAGCCATGTTATCCTTTATGGGACACTTGCTTTTCATGTTTTGACTTTATGCGGGATCTAAACTCCCAATACCTTTAACAGGCCTGGCAGGCGACATCCGGACAGGTTAATTCTCCGGCTCCCCTTCCAGAGGACCTAGCGGATGCCCGTTTGACAGGGCTGCTGGTCCCGACACTTTACGTAGTGCCGGAGAAGAAGGCCAAGAAGAAGGCCACGGGAACCCGAAGGAGTTCCCGGCGTCAGGTGGTATCGGACTCATCGTCCGATGACTCCGAGGCGGACTCCTCCCACGAGGATGAGGAGGAGAAGAAAGAGGCCTCTCCCCCAGCGGGGGGAGAGAAGAAGAGGAAGGCCTCCCCAACGAGGGAGGCCGAAGGGTCCAAGAAGGGAAGGACCCTTCCCCCGGACTGTTCTACCAACGTCAGCGTCGGCGACGAGGAGTGGCCCTCAAGGGCCAAGCCCCTGGCGAGATCGTAAGTATCCGGACTCCTAGATGATTTATAATTTTTCTTTTTGTCACATAGTGTCTTTCTAATGCCGCATACAACCCTGTAGTCCGCCCAAGGACGATCTTCCCGCTTCGTCGAGCGGGTCCTTAGGCACGTCGGATATGGATTCTCTTCCGACTGCCTCCACCCCCCGTGACGCTGACGACGCCGAGGTGGGATCCCAGGAAGGGACCCACCAGGAGGAGGAGGCTCTGGAGGTGCCGCAGGGCAACCTCCCGGACTTTGCCCCGGACTCCGCATCGGAACCTGCAGTGGTTCCGGAGTCCGGCGGGCGGCCCCTTCGTAAGAAGGGCAAGACTGTGACACTGGCGGCCTCCGTCCAACCGGAGGCACCGGATAACTTGCTGGAGGCGCTCAACGACGCTTCCATCGAAGAAGAACACCGCACTGTCATGAATGCGGTGATTCAGAAGGTTCAGCTCACCAAGAGCGGGCTGACCGAAGCCTGCAGCAGCCTTCTAACAGGCTTTGAGGTAAGAATTTTAAGATATGTAATGTAATACCGCATAGATAGTAGCCCCTGATGCTTGGTTCGGTGTTCGGAAACAAAAGCCGGACTGAGGATCTAAAAAGATATACGCAGGAGATGTAAAAAATATGTCAATATGGGATTGCAGGCTGCGCTGCTGACCTCTGCCGCACTGACTGCGGAGGTCAATACTTTGAAGCAAAGCCTCGAGCGGTCCGAGAGCAAGCTCGGCCGTGCCAAGAAGCAGCTCGAGGACAATGAAGGTGAGTAACACCTTATTAAAGTTGTACCTTACATAAAAGGATTTGGTTGCAAGAGGAATGACAAGGATAACGTGGGTACTCCAGGGGCCACGAACGAGGCGGCGACCCTGAAGGAGGCAGTGTCCGCAGCCGAACGCAATGCGGCCGCGGAACGGGCCGAGCAAGAGAAGTAGGAGGCGTGGTGGCGGAGGTACAACAAGAACTCCAGGCTCTCGTGGAAAAGCACGAGAGTTTGGAGCGTGACACGAAGACTCGAGAGTCCGAGCTTGCGTCGGCTCTTGAGAGTGTCAAAGCCGCTAGGGCCGATGCCCACAAGGCCCTCCAGGAAATCGAGGATTTGAAGAAAATAGCGGCAGGTAAGGCATTCTTCATGCAAAGCAAGCATATTAAAGTGAATTACCTGTTACTTACCCGAATTCGGAGCTCTCCAAGAGCGTTCGCAGATCTGCCTCGCAGCGTGTCGGATGCTGCCACTTTCTACAGAGCCGAGGAGGGGAGCTCGACGGAGAAGGTATTCTGGTCTCAGTATGCTGAGGCCGGACATCTGGTGCCCCTTAGCGACCAGATGAAGCAGCTGGTCGAGCTCCACAAGGTGGCCGAACAGGCCATGAAGGGCCTCATAGTTCGGCTGTGGCCCAAGGAGGCCATGCCTGGGAGCTACTTTGGCCTGGTGCGGCGGCTGGTGGATGCGTGTCCATGGGTTGAAGTCATCAAGCACTCCGCCTGCATTGAAGGTGCCCGTCGGGCCCTTGCCCGTGCAAAGGTGCACTGGGGCAGGATGGACGCTAAGAAGCTTGTGACGGACGCTCCACCGACGGGCAAGGAGTATCGCCCGCCCGAGATGTATTATAAGAGTGTCCTGAAGGGTGCCCTCATGATTGCGGGTGAGTGCTCCAAAGATGTAATATTTGAGTAGACTCGCATTTTGTTATCCTATGTGCTGAAAACTTTGTTCATATGCGCTAAGCAACGCTTGTTAATTTAAAATATTACCTTCTGTGCGGCCATTTATCAAATCTGAGAGATGGCAAGTCGTCGGCTTCAGCCCCCATGCCACGAGTGCTGGGGTGTTCGGGATAAACTTGAGCGCTCTCGTTCCCATTTTTGGGTCCATCTAGGGAGGCGTTCAACACAACGAGCAAGGCAACCGGACTTATAGTGCTTGAACACTCTCACTTAGCCATAGAATTCTATAATTTTAAATTTCGGCAAAGCCCCTAGTGTTCGGAAGGCCAAATTCGGGGCGCTATCCATGCCTGGACCGGACAAGGCCGGTTCCTCGCTCTAAGCGGCATAAGTCTTTAGGGACTCGAAAAAACCTCTCGAACAGCGACCGGCTCTCGCCTCATCATGACGGTCAGTTTTAGCTTTCTCCACCGAGGCGCTCGCCCAGCTCAACTGGGGCGCTATCGCAGTGGTTCTCCCAGCGCTACCTTAGCCGATATAACGGAACGTAAGGTACCAAAACATGGGAGCCGGGCAAACCCAACTATTGACCCAAGACATGATTCGGAGCCGATGCATATAATGCTATAAGTTCGGGGTGCCGCACTTGTGAAAGTGTTCGGACTTATCACACCATAATGTGGGGAACTTAAGCCCCTGGTGTATTTAGCCGTACCAAAGTGTACGGATGCAACATGTCATAAATGAACATATGTGTAAGAAAGGAATGCAATTATAAGCAAAAAGCGATGCATTATTTATTCAAGAAATACTGCCATGAATGTAGAACGATACAAATAGTGCGGTAAGCAAGGGATGGGACTATTAAACATGTCCCCCTCCAGGGGTAGGCTGCGGAATGGTGTATAAAACAGATTTAATGCTCATAATGGAGATCACCTGGATACTCGTCGTAGCCTTTCTCCTTCCCTGGCTGTTGCATCGTGAGTTCGGCAGGTCTACTGCCGGACAGGGCCTCTGGTCAACGGAGTCCCGTGGGTAAGAAAAAAGAAAAAGAAAAAAAAAGAATGACGCACTTGGGAGCCCCTGGTGTGGTTAAGCCGCATTCTGGGCCTATCGTGGTCGTGCCCTTCCCCCTATGCCCATGGTATCTCCAGAGCGTAATGATGTACGCGAGGGATTAGTCTTGCAATTTTGCAAGGGCTGGGGTTGGGGCCGCACAGCTACGCGTGCTCGGAATGTGCCAGGTGGTCTTGTTGTAGGTTACTCCGGGCGCGTTTAGCCTTGTCCGGTCGCTTAACGGCCAGACTCGAGAATTGCCTTAAGAGGCTGCACTGTACTTCTGCCGCGAGAGCCGCTGTATGTTCCTCCATTCGGAGGGAGCGTTCAGTGTTTCCGTTGACCGTGATGACTCCTCGAGGGCCTGGCATCTTGAGCTTGAGGTATGCGTAGTGCGGCACCGCGTTGAACTTTGCAAACGCGGTTCGTCCGAGCAGAGCATGATAGCCGCTATGGAACGGAACTATGTCGAAGATTAACTCCTCGCTTCGGAAGTTATCCGGGGATCCAAAGACCACTTCAAGTGTGACTGAGCCTGTACAATTAGCCTCTACACCTGGTATGACGCCCTTGAAGGTCGTCTTTGTGGGTTTAATCCTTGAGGGGTCTATGCCCATCTTGCACACTGTATCCTGATAAAGCAGGTTCAGGCTGCTGCCGCCGTCCATCAAGACTCTGGTGAGGTGAAATCCATCGACGATTGGGTCTAAAACCAATGCGGCGAATCCGCCGTGGCGGATGTTGGTGGGGTGGTCCCTTCGATCAAAGGTGATTGGGCAGGAGGACCATGGGTTGAACTTCGGGGCGACTGGCTCCATCACGTATACGTCCCTGAGTGCACGCTTCCGCTCCCTCTTGGGTATGTGGGTTGCGTATATCATGTTCACCGTCCGCACTTGTGGGGGGAAACCCTTCTGTCCTCTATTGTTCGGCGGTCGGGTCTCTTCCTCGTCATCGCTATGCAGCCCCTTGTCATTGTTTTCGACAATTAGCTTGCCTGCCTGCTTGAATACCCAACAGTCCCTGTTGGTGTGATTAGCTGGCTTTTCGGGGGTGCCGTGTATCTGGCATGAGCGGTCGAGTATCGGTCCAAATTGGACGGACCCAGAGTAGTTCTTTTGAATGGCTTTTTCCGCTGACCGGGTTTGGAGCCTCTGAATCCGGCGTTGACTGCCGTATCCTTAGTGTTATCGCCGTTGACGTGGAGTTTGTTCTTGTTGCGATGCAACCTGCCATTGCGGTCCTTGGTATCTGGACTGCCAGAATTTTTGCTGAGGTTGTTACTGTGGGCTAGCCAGCTGTCCTCTCCCGCGCAGAAGCGGGTCATGAGTGATGTGAGGGCTCCCATGGATTTCAGCTTTTCCTGTCCTAGGTGTCGGGCAAGCCACTCCTCGCGGATGTTATGTTTGAAGGCTGCAAGGGCCTCTGCATCCGGACAGTCGATGATTTGATTTTTCTTTGTTAAGAACCGTGTCCAGAATTGTCTGGCCGATTCGTCTGGCTGCTGAATTATGTGGCTTAGGTCATCGGCGTCTGGTGGTCCCACATATGTGCCCTGGAAGTTGTCCAGGAATGCGGCTTCCAGGTCCTCCCAACACCCAATTGACTCTGCTGGCAAGCTGTTAAGCCAATGCCGAGCTGGTCCTTTAAGCTTGAGTGGGAGATATTTGATGACGTGAAGATCGTCACCGCGGGCCATGTGGATATGGAGGAGATAGTCTTCGATCCAAACCGTGGGGTCTGTTGTGCCATCGTAGGATTCAATGTTCACGGGTTTGAACCCTTCGGGGATATGATGATCCATTACATCATTTGTGAAGCATAGTGGGTGTGCGGCGCCTCTATATTGGGCTATATCACGATGCAGCTCAAGCGAGCTTTGTCTACTGTGTTCGGCCCGGCCGGAGTTGCTGTATCCGGCGCGACGGTCGTCGTCGTGCATCGTGGGGCGCCCATGCGATCCATAGATCGATCTTGATTGTCTTGCCTTATCCTCCAATATGTCTCGCAAGTCTGGCGCATTCCCCCGTGGCTTCGTACTTTTCGAGCGGTGCCGGGGTACGGTTCTAGTGGAGGGCCTAGAGGCCTCTCTGTCGCGGCCACGAGGTGGTCGGTCAGCCGTATTGTGCGTTGGTGATGCAGGTTTATATGCCTCCTCCTCTAATCGGGGGAGCATCTTGCATTTGGGGTAGCTTTTGGAGGGGCGTTCCAGTTCATGCTCTTCGGCCGCAAGGACTTCAGTCCATCTGTCGGCTAGCAGATCTTGATCAGCTCTAAGCTGTTGCTGCTTTTTCTTGAGGCTGCTTGCCGTGGCCATAAGCCTGCGTTTAAAACGCTCTTGTTCGACGGGATCCTCAGGCACGACGAATTCGTCGTCGTTGAGGCTTGCCTCGTCTCCGGAGGGAGGCATGTAATTATCATCCTCTACCTCTTCGTCTGCCGCTCTCTCATGAGGGCTGGCTTCTCCGTCCTCCTGTGCTGAATCTTGCTGGAGGGGGTTGTCTTCGGCACTGTCTGGGGTGTTATTATCTCCGGTGCCGGAATCTCCATTCTTGCTGTGGCGGGATTTAGAGCGGCGCCGCTGATGCCGGCGCTTGGGCTGTTTCTTGGAGGGGTCTTCCTCCGTTGTTCCTTTGCCATTCCCATCCTTTGGGATATCCACCATGTATATGTCATATGACGAGGTGGCTTTCCAGTGCCCAGTAGGTGCTGGTTCTTGGTCGTCTCCGGCATCGTCGTCCATACCGTCGATGTCTTCGGAGTCGAAGTCTAGCATGTCGGTTAGATCGTCGACAGTGGCTACTAAGTGGGTGGTGGGTGGGCTTTGAATTTCTTCATTGTCCGCATCACAACCATCCTGACCGCAGTTCGGCCGGGGCTCTCCTGATAACGAGAGATATTTTAGCGAATTCAGGATGTCGCCGAAAGGTGAGTGTTGAAAGATGTCCGCAGCGGTGAACTCCATGATCGGCGCCCAATCGGATTCGATTGGAGGGGGCGCGGGAGGTTCGGAGTCCGGCGAGGAGTCCGGCACCTCGGAGTCACGAGCTTCACAAGGGACAAGGTCAGAATTTGGCTCCATCGCCATAGAGGTTGCAGCCCCCGAGGCGGTGTCTAGCCACCCGTCCTCAATCTACGCAGCCGGCTCCGACTTAAGGGTCGGAGCGGACTCGTGTGCGGCTCCCAGGACACTGTCCGGCAGCAGAGCTAAATCATGCCCATCGTGACAGTGCGGCGCGCTCGGCTGTGGCTTGAATCCATCGAAGATCAAGTCTCCGCGGATGTCAGCCATGACGTTCAGACTTCCAAATCTGACCTGACAGCCAGGGGCGTAGCTTTCGATCTGCTCCAGATGGCCAAGCGAATTGGCCCGCAGTGTAAAGCCGGCGAATACGAAGATCTGTCCGGGGAGAAAAGTCTCACCCTGGACTGTGTCGTTGATGATCGAAGGAGCCATCCAGCCTATCGGTGACGACACAGAGGAACTCTCAGTGAAAGCACCAATGTCGGTGTCAAAACCGGCGGATCTCAGGTAGGGGGTCCCGAACTGTGCGTCTAGGCGGATGGTAACAGGAGACAAGGGACACGATGTTTTTACCCAGGTTCGGGCCCTCTCGATGGAGTTGAAACCCTACTCCTGCTTGATTGATATTGATGATATGGGTAGTACAAGAGTAGATCTACCACGAGATCAAGGAGGCTAAACCCTAGAAGCTAGCCTATGGTATGATTGTCATTGTGTCCTGCGGACTAAAACCCTCCGGCTTATATAGACACCGGAGAGGGGCTAGGGTTACACAGAGTCGGTTACAATGGTAGGAGATCTACATATCCATATCGCCAAGCTTGCCTTCCACGCCAAGGAAAGTCCCATCCGGACACGGGACGAAGTCTTCAATCTTGTATCTCCATAGTCTTAGAGTCCGGCTGATGATGATAGTTCGGCTATCCGGACACCCCCTAGTCCAGGACTCCCTCACTTGCTTATGATTTTTTTTCATGGTAAAAGACTTCATATAGCAGAAGATGGTCACCGGAGGGCTCCCGGGGGCCCACGAGGTAGGGGGCGCGCCCCCCACCCTCGTGGACGGTGGGTGGCCCCCCTTCGGAACTTCTTCCGCTCAATATTTTTATTAATTCCAAAAATGACTTTCGTGGAGTTTCAGGACTTTTGGAGTTGTGCAGAATAGGTTTCAAATATGTGTTCCTTTTCCAGCCCAGACTCCCAACTGCCGGCATTCTCCCTTTTCATGTAAACCTTGTAAAATAAGAGGGAATAGGCATAAGTATTGTGATATAACGTGTAATAACAGCCCATAATGCAATAAATATCGATATAAAAGCATGATGCAAAATGGACATATCAAGTTCCAATCCCATTACTCTACTCAATTACTCCCTCACTTACTTTCAATAGATATTAATCCATCCATTTGTAACAGGAATGGCGGAAGATCACCAAGGGGCTACACAGCCCCGCCCCACAGCCAGAGGATCACAACCGGGACCTTGACCCCGGATTCAAAGAGGATCCGGACATATTCGTGGAGCTCGAGGATGGTGTGTTCTACCAGGTGAGCAATGATGGCACGGAAGTGGCCATCACCGCCGACTATCCCGGTCTTCTCCCTGCCTCACATGTAAGTAATCAGGAGACATCTCCTCCGAAAGAACCTCCTCATTCTGCCTCACCCACCGCACTGTCTTGTGCTCCAAAGGGGAGCCGCTCGGCGCGCCATCCTGCACCAGAGGCGACTCCGAAGAGAGCGGCGCCCGCACTGAGCAAGCTTTTGAAGAGGAAGGCAAGCAAAGACAAACCGGAGTCGTCATCAAAGAGGTATGGCTTTGTAAATATGCACTTTGGCAGTCACATCCAACTGTGACATTATCCATTCATGTCTTATTAGGAAGAGCATTCGCCGGACTATGTCCAGGAGTCATGGCAGTCACACTCCCAACAGGCCGGGTTCCAGACCCTGCCGTAACAATGGGAATGCCGCCGGATTGTCCTTTGGCGGAGGATTCGGATGACGCGTCCATCACAAACTCGGAAGTGGAGAGCGCCATGAATCATCGGCGTCGGAGGGTCGCTCTCCCCGACCCCAGTTTTACAACAGAGGCCTTTAATGCCTTCAGCTCGGGTGATGCATACATCCGAGCTGCTTGAGATGGGCTTGCCAAAGCCACAAACTAATATTTGAAATATATGCGGGTAAGCTCACATTATATACCAGTAGCCCTGAGACTTGAAGCAGTTGATTCAGCTGATTTAAGGATCATTGTAAACTAGGTGCTTACGGAGAAGAACAACCTGTTATCTAAAGAGCTGGAAAAGTGGCATACCAAGCTAGCTTCTATGACAGCCGAACTGGAGAAATCCAAGAAGGCATCGTCTGGTAATGCGTCCCTCCATCGATGTGACAGTCTGGATTTTGCCCTCTTTCCTTGCCTGGTTTTTAGTTGAGTTAGTTTCGAATTTGGAGTTTTTGAATCACTTCATTTGGACTTAACCACTTGGGTACTCCTTGATTTTCACCCAAGTGCTCCCTCTCCTCCTCAAAACCATCATTTCACCTCTGGTTCAACTCAAAATATTGCTTGGAATATTTTTCTTAAATGAAAACTATTTATTTTGCACTCCAAAACCCCAGTTAGCCCTTTGTGCTCCAAAGCAACCCTAATTTTCCTTGCCCCAAAAATCCTGAGAAAAATCCCAATTATTCTTCGGACCCTAGGGAACCTTTCTGAGAAAAAATATTCCACCACTCTTTGGAATATTTTGGCTACAGAAAATAAATTCATTTCTGGACAGAAATGGTAGTTTCTACAGCAACTACCTTTTTACTAGCTCCATTGTAGCTGGTTTTTCTTGTGCGTATTTACCTTAGTAAGTGTAAGTAAAAACCCAAAGCTCAGCCCTTAACTCCCAGTGGTTTGACCACGGTAAATCTCCAAAGTTACTGTCCAGAAACTTGCCAGCAGTACAAATCTATTTCTACTGCACATGGATCCAAGCGAAACCTTGGTAACACTTCAAACTACTAAGGACTACGCGCCAGACATCATGGTTAGTGCTTAGGGTGGCCTGATGTCACGGTTCACGCGGTGACCGCGTTTGTCCGGGCATGCTGGCATGCAAAACACACGCTCTGCATGCCACCTAGCGCTCTGTTGAGCGTGTGCTCGCTGCCCAGCCGGCCCAAGAAAGCCACGCCTCGCCACCATCCTCATCTCCACCCCCTTAACTCACCCCTGGCGCTCGCCGACGCCGGAGCTCTCCGCAGCGAGCATGGGCATGGTCCGGCCAATGACACAGTGCGCGGCGCACTATGCTTGTCAATTTCCCCCTCGCTCATGTGCTCGTCCCGCAAACAGTTCCTACGTGACCTCTGTCGTCTTCTACCTCTCTCTCTTGCGCCGTTCATCGCCGGGCGCCGTGGACAGGTGTCCTCCGGCGGAGCCCGAACCCACCTCGCCGCCCGCCTATAAATGTCACCACCCCCAGCCTGTTGGAGCACCCGCAGCCACTCCCACACCCTCCACAAGCCAGTAGACGCCGCAGCCCGGCCGGGCCGGCTGTGGGCTGCCGTCCCAAAGCCTGAGCTCGCCGGCGATCCCCTCCGGATCATCCCCGCAGCTCTGAACCCTCCCAGGCTAGGGCGACCCTTCCAGGGCCTCTGCCGCTCTTCGGTGAGGCCGTTCCACCCTGCTGGAGCCCCTGGAGCCGCCCCGAGCCGCTGTCATCTTCATCTCCGGTGACCTCTACCCTCTGCCTTCGCTGGAGAGGCCGTTTCCAATGCCATCCGGTCACCTCTAGCTACGCTACGGGTACGGGCAGGTGCGCAACCATCTTCTCCTTCGATCCCCCCTCTCGCTTGCCCCCAAGAATCCTCGTCGCCGGCGTGTGCTCCGGCGAATCGCCGCCTCCCTCTATTTCCCTCTCCCCTCCTTCTGGCCTGACTAGCGGGGCTCGCTAGTCAGCCACTCATTACGCGCACGAAGCGGTATGAGTGGTGGCACCCTGGGCATTTACGCCTTCGACGTCATCCCCCCTACAGTTTGTTTATTTTTATTTCAAATTCATTTAAATCCAGGAAACTTCAAACAACCATAACTTTTTATTTATAAGTCCAAATGCATTGATTCTTTTTGCATTGTGTTCTTTGTCCAAAAATTCTAACAGCACCCAAAAGATGGGAGTTTTCCTTGTTGTCTAGATTTTCTGGTAATTTTCAGAAGGTTTCTTAATGATTTATTTTTGTGGTTTTATATATTTTCAGAAGAGCAAGCTTGTCTTGAGGATCACCAGGAGATTTGTGAACCTCATCAGCACTAAGGCAAGCCCCAACAACATTTTCATAGTGCCACTTCAATATTTGTGATTTTCCTACTTGAACTTATGATTATTCATGCATTTAAATTATTTATATGATGATTATATTCAGTTATATGCTTGTCATGTTAAAATGCTTGATTTACATAAAGTTTGAAGTAAATCTTGTTGAGAACCTAACAAGAACTTAGTCATGAGTAATGAATAAATGATATGGTCATGGAGGTTAATAATTAGTTTAATTATTATTCTTGCATGATGAAAAATGATAAGATTGCTAGACATGATTCTGGTTTAAGTGAGGTTTGATCTTAACCAGAAAAGTACCTTGAGTTGATGATGGCTCCATGGGAGCGTGGTTGATTTAGCTATTTTGATGGTTATGTGATGCATGTGTTAGTGATGCATAGCATGGCATTATGACACCGGTTATTTTTCACTTTAAGTTGAACCTGATAAGTAACTCAACTTGAATATGTTGTTGACCGGGTCATGGTGCCGCTGAAACGAGTCTTTCCCAGTGTAACCACATTTGCCGGTATGGGACGGCCTTAATGCGTTTCATTGTCGTGCCTCTGGTCGGTGCCTCCATCTAGGGAAGGTTATGGGCGTGTTGTACCCTGGCCCGGTAAGTAGGCATAACCTTGTGAGCCCGTTGTTAAGTTAAGTTTTGGTACCGAGTCCCAGAGTGGATCGTGGCCACGATGGTGGTCGAGGTGTCTAGAGGTAGACACAGGGCCACCCAGGACTAGCCCGATGGGGACTGAGTCGGAGTGGCTGGGAGAGTGTCATGACAATGAAGTGGTTTCGTCGGAATGCCATTGGTCCACCCGAATGGGAGTGCGAGGCCATGGGTTCCGTAGTGTGGGTATAGTGTACTAACCTCTACAGAGCATATTAATCTATCGATAGCTGAGTCCACGATTACGGACACGCTCGAAAGTAGGGTACACCATGGGTCAACACTTAATTAATTTGCACACTAAGTTTGCACTGAGGATGGAAGTAAGGCCATCGTGTTGAGTTGGGCCATGTATTGGTCGGGTTGTGATCGCCGTAAGGATCACGGGCCATGTATTGGTCAGGTTGTGATCGCTGTAAGGATCACGGGCCATGTATTGGTCGGGTTGTGATCGCTGTAAGGATCACGGGTTTGTTTTTGAGATCAACACATTTGTGTGGTCTGGAAATGATCACGTTCGATAAGTCAGTCCATGGGACGAGTACCAGTTGAGCATATTCACAGCATGTTGGATATATTGTTGCATTGTTATTAAATGGTTAAATATCATGATATTGTTTGTCATTATGTTTATGTTTGTTGTAAGCTTGCATGTACATTCAATGTACTGACCTGGCATGTCATGCCAGATTTCAGGAAAGTCCCGTTGGAAAGGAGTGTTGTCCGAGTCTAGATCATGTCCACATCGGTGTCCCCATGCTATGGAGTTCCGCTATGACGTTGTTCCGCTGCCGCGTAGTTGTCATGATCGAGGCCCCTTTATGTTCACTAAATAATGTACATATTGTTCAGC
Source organism: Triticum timopheevii (assembly GCA_963921465.1). Taxonomy (NCBI): domain Eukaryota; kingdom Viridiplantae; phylum Streptophyta; class Magnoliopsida; order Poales; family Poaceae; genus Triticum; species Triticum timopheevii. Next base: position 277,046,669 of record OY997274.1, read on the forward strand.
CACACCGTGTGTGCCGCTTGGCCTCGCTAACTGTTGTAATATAAACTATGCTCCGCTAGCATGAATAAAGCGGTTGTTTTTCTGTATCAAGTTGTGTGTTGCCAGAAGACAAGGTCTCTAGGCTGGCAATGCAAGGTAAACCGGTCGCTCTGAGCCGAGGTGCCACAACGCTTGGTATCAGAGCTGCGCTGACTGTAGGCCACGCTAAACTAAGCCGAGTTAACTGGACGTTAAATACGAGTTGTAACTGAGTACCGGTAACATTTGTTGCTAGTTGTTGCATTGCATGCACTAATTTTATTTTTATGCTAACTTGCTAATGGTTGTGAGTGTAGATGGCTCCGGTGCTGTATCCGTGCCAGTTGCAGCTGATGCCGTACATGTCGCCGCATCTCCTTCGTAAGGTGTGGCGTCGGCTGTACCCTCACGGTGACGATCCAGTCTATCGTGTGTACCGGGAGCGCTTAGCTGACTCAATGTATGAGTATCACGCCGTGGTTACTCTGTGCACCAGTTCCGATTCCACCTCTTACACTCGTACCTCTCGAAGCGGCTACGCTTCTACCGCTTCTCAGGCTGTCCAGTTTGCTGCATTCGAGGTACTTGTTGAGCTCAACTACAACAAGGTCCGGATGCAGAACCACCCAGGTTTCCATTACTATCCTTCTCTCCATGATAATGGTCGTCTCTGTTTCCCAGTCATTGATCCGGAGTCTGATAGTGTAGCTAGCCACCTTTCTCGCTACATCACTGCTAGCTATCTTCTGATCTACGAGCTGGCTCGTGAGCTGAGTCGTGCCCGTACTGCTTTAGCCTCTGCTTTAGTCTCTGCTCGCTCAGCCACTACTCCACCATCTGTAGGATATACTCCCTATATTCTTGCCAGTTCTAGATCCCCAATTTCCCCGGTTACTCCTCCGAGTAGCTCGGGCACCGTGACTGTGAGTCCACTTAGTGCTTCTGCTGAGTGAGTTTCACTCCTCGCCACTCCTGTAGCCCCGATGATTCACCCTCCACCTGCCCCAGAGGGAGAGCCCTCGAGGCAGCGTCGTCGTGTCACTTTTAACCCGGAGGTCTCAGTTAACCCCGTCAGTTCAGGACCTGAGTCCGCTTCAGTAGAGGACCCCGCAGCACCAGCACAGCAGTAGAGCTTTCGAGTATTCGCGGTCGTCAGGATGGAGTATGGATGTAGTCATACGAGTCATGATGTTTCGTTTCATGTATGAGGGTAGTTGGACGCATGTTGTTATCTTTCATGTATGAGTCTACGTAAAATTATGTTGGACTTTATTTTATTCGCCGTATTTTCTTCATCATTTCGGTTTTAGTTGGATTTTGTTGCTGGCTTCTCCCTAGTTTATTTTGAATGCTTCTCATCTCGGTTGTGTTGACTTGGGAAAATCATATTAGGATGACGCGGGGAGGCTGCAGTAGCAACGTTCGCGAGAGTTCTCATGTTCGGCGTTCCGCACGACAGGCAGGACAATCACCCGAGCCGTACGTTCCACCACTGCCTCCACCGCCAAATCCACCCTCCACCGAGCAAATTATGTGTATGTTCGAGGAAACACGAAATAATGATCTGATGGAAATATTCAGAAGTATTCAAGCTATGGTTGGGCATAATGGAAATCAGCCCGGCCATCACTCCAAGTTATCTGATTTTCAAAGGACTAAGCCTCCCAGTTTCAGTCAGGCCAGTGATCCCTTGGATGTAGATGATTGGCTGAGAACTATGGAAAAGAAGCTTGAGGTTGCTCGAACTGATGAAGGGGATAAGGTTCCATTTGTAACACATTATCTTGAAGGCGCTGCTGCCATATGGTGGGAAAATGAAAAAGTCATGGGGACTGCTGATGAAGAAATTACCTGGTCAAGATTCAAGGAGCAATTCCGGAAATATCACATCCCTACGGGAATTATGAAGACTAAGCAGCGTGAATTTCTCGCGCTCCTCCAAGGAAGTCAGTATGTGGGAGAATATTTGCAGAAATTCAATCACCTGTCATGTTACTCTCAATATGAGGTGGCCACTGAGGAAAGAAAGATGGATAGGTTTCTTGGTGGATTAAACCCGCAACTCCGTTGTGCTCTCAGCATGTTCGATTTCCCAGATTTCCAAACCTGGGTGAACAAGGCTTTCATTGCTGAAAGGGAACACAAGCTTGTATCAGATAATAAGCCTGCCCATAACAATCACAAACGCAAGTTTGAGCCAAGAAAGGAAATGCAACCAGTGCAGAAGGCTCGTACCTGGCAGCCGACTCAGGTAGCATACAAGCCCAATTGGCAACAAAATGTTAACAAGGCCACCACCCAAGTTAAGAATGATGTGCTCAACCCAGTTCTGGAGAATCGCCTGCGTAGCAATTCTTGTTATAGTTGTGGACAAACCGGACATTATGCCAAACAGTGTCCCAAGAACAACCGGACCGATGCTACATTCAAGCCACAAGTCCATTATTTGGAGGCATGCCCAAATCAGCACGACATCACGGGATACGTTTGTCGGTGTCAAAACCGGCGGATCTCGGGTAGGGGGTCCCGAACTGTGCGTCTAGGCGGATGGTAATAGGAGACGAGGGACACGATGTTTTACCCAGGTTCGGGCCCTCTCGATGGAGGTAAAACCCTACGTCCTGCTTGATTAATATTGATGATATGGGTAGTACAAGAGTGGATCTACCACGAGATCAAGGAGGCTAAACCCTAAAGCTAGCCTATGGTATGATTGTTGTAATGTATATTGTCCTACGGACAAAAGCCCTCCGGTTTATATAGACACCGGAGGAGGCTAGGGTTACACAAAGTCGGTTACAATGGTAGGAGATCTACATATCCGTATCGCCAAGCTTGCCTTCCACGCCAAGGAAAGTCCCATCCGGACACGGGACGGAGTCTTCAATCTTGTATCTTCGTAGTCTTGGAGTCCGGCGGATAATGCTAGTCCGGCTGTCCGGACACCCCCTAGTCCAGGACTCCCTCAACGTTCATCACATTTCTGCTGACGAAGACAAGAAAAATCCCAAAGTCATCATTGGTATGCTCCCTGTTAATAACATACCTGCAGTAATTTTATTTGACTCTGGGGCTTCCCACTCTTTTATTTCTCGGAGTTTTGTTGCCCAAAACAAATTTCCTTCTTCGCTTTTGGGCAAGAATATGCTGGTACAAACCCCGGGATCTCTAATTAGAAGCAATCTAGTCTGCCGCAATTTGGAAGTCAATATCAACGGAGTCCGTTTTCCAACCTCTTTGATACTTATTAAGTCTAATAAGTTGGATGTTATCTTGGGTATGAATTGGCTGACTCAGTACCAAGTGTGCATAAATTGTGCGACCCAAGAAGTCAACTTGACCAGCCAAGAGGGACAAACTACAAAATTTATTGCTCGCCGGAGCATACCCTCCAAGGAAATGGTCTTTACAGCAATAGCTGAAATGGAATTAATTCCGGTGGTCAGCGAGTTTCCTGATGTATTCCCAGAAGAACTGCCAGGCATGCCACCTGATCGAGAACTTGATTTTGCAATAGATCTTGTTCCCGGAACCATACCAATACACAAGAAATATTATCGAATGTCGTCATCAGAATTAGTGGAGCTAAAGAAACAGCTTGATGAAATGCTCCAAAAAGGGTATATCCGCCCCAGTTCCTCACCATGGGGATCACCTGCTATTTTCGTGGACAAGAAAGATGGCAGCATCCGCATGTGTGTGGATTACCGTCAGTTGAATGATGTCACAATCAAAAACAAATACCCTCTGCCGAGAATTGATAATTTGTTTGATCAGCTCAGTGGAGCCAAGGTGTTCTCCAAGATCGATTGCAGACTGGATATTATCAGCTCAAAATTAAAAAGGAGGATATTCCCAAGACCGCATTCACCACTCGCTACGGTCTCTATGAATATACAGTCGTGTCTTTTGGCCTCACCAACGCCCCGCCTTCTTCATGCATATGATGAATAAAGTATTCATGGACTTCCTCGATAAGTTCGTGATCGTCTTCATCGATGATATACTCATTTACTCAAGAAGTGAAGAAGAGCATAAGGAACACCTCCGCGCAGTGTTACAACGACTCTGTGAGCATCAGTTATACGGCAAATTCAGTAAATGCAAGTTTTGGCTCAAGCAAGTTGGGTTCCTCGGACATGTGCTATCCGTTGAGGGTATAGCCGTGGACCCAAGCAAGGTAAAGGATGTGCTCGACTGGTTGCCACCAGCAACCGTATCTCAGATCCGGAGTTTTCTTGGATTAGCCGGATACTACCACCGTTTCATTGAATGGTTCTCCAAGATTGCTAAACCCATGATAGAGCTGCTCAAGAAGGATAAGAAGTTTGAATGGACTACGGACTGTGAGAAAAGTTTCACTGAGTTAAAGAAACGCCTGACAACTGCACCAGTATTAACACTTCCAGATATCTACCGCAGCTTTGATGTGTACTGCGACGCTTCCAGGCAAGGACTGGGATGCGTAGTTATGCAAGAGGGCAAGGTAGTAGCTTATGCCTCACGGCAGCTACGACCACACAAAGGGAATTACCCCACTCATGATTTGGAAATGGCCGCGGTAGTTCATGCTTTAAAAATTTGGAGACACTACCTCATCGGAAAAAGGTGCCAAATTTTTACCGATCACAAAAGCATCAAATATATATTCACTCAGCAAGATTTTAATCTCCGTCAACGAAGATGGCTTGAGTTGGTCAAGGATTATGACCTTGGAATAAATTACCATCCGGGTAAGGCCAACGTGGTTGCCGATGCGCTCAGTTGAAAGCCCGTCAGTTTAAATGTCATATTGGAATCTTTGCCTCCCAAACTTAAAGAAGAGATTGCTCAGCTCAACCTGGTCATAGTTGAGGCTGGCCTTGCCAATATTCTGAAAGTTACCCCTACTCTTGAGGAAGAAATCAGCAAAGCCCAGCTAGGCGATGCCGATCTGCAAAAACATGTCAAGCTTTCTGATTTCTCGAAGGATCAGTGTGGTACCCTCCGATTCAGGGGAAGGATTTGTGTGCCTAATCAAGCAGGTTTGAAGAAGAAAATCCTGTTAGAAGCCCACGAATCCTCGTATTCAATTCACCCTGTAGGTACAAAAATGTACGAAGACCTTCGACAAATATTCTGGTGGGATGGAATGAAGAAAGACATTGCTTATTTCGTGGCATGTTGCGACATATGCAACAAAGTAAAGGCAGAACATCAGAAGCCAGTCGGACTTCTCCAACCAATGCCAGTGTCACAATGGAAATGGGATGATGTCTGTACGGACTTCATCACAGGACTACCTAAGACCCGACGAGGCAATGATGCAACCTGGGTCATAGTGGATACAATAACCAAGGTAGCCCACTTCCTCCCAATCAGAACCTCATACTGAGCAGATGAGCTTGCACAACTGTATGTATCCAGAATAGTCCGTCTGCATGGGGTTCCCCGAACCATCACTTCTGACCGAGGTTCACTTTTCACCTCCACTTTTTGGTCCTGTCTCGATCAAGCCCTAGGAATGGAATTGAAATACAGTACCGCTTATCATCCTCAGATGGATGGACAGACAGAACGGGTAAATCAAATACTCGAAGATATGCTCCGAGCCTGTGCTTTGGCCCAAGGCCCAAAATGGGAAGATTGCTTGCCGTACGCCAAGTTCTCGTATAACAATAGCTTCCAAACCAGTTTAAAGATGTCACCATATGAAGCTTTGTATGGCCGTAAGTGCCGCACTCCATTAAATTGGTCTCAAACCGGAGATAGCCATATTTTCGGAACGGATGTCATGCTGGAAGCCGAAAAGCAAGTCAAGGAGATCTGAGACAGATTGCAATTGGCCAAATCACGACAGAAAAGTTATTACGATGCAAAACACTGACAGATAAGCTTTGAACCCAGAGAACATGTCTATCTTTGAGTCACGCCTATGAAAGGAATCAAGAGGTTTCAAACTCGTGGAAAGTTAGCACCCGAATTTATTGGTCCATTTCCCATTATGACACGAGTGGGTGCTGTGGAATATCAGTTAGAGTTGCCCCTTGAGTTGTCAGACGTGCACAACGTGTTCCATGTTTCACAATTGCGACGGTGCATATCACCGCCCGAGAAAAAGACTGATTTGACAGAGATAGAGCTGGCAAAAGACTTAACATACGAAGAAAGGCCGGTGAAAATTTTGGATCAAATGGAAAGAGTCACTCGCAGTAAAGCATGAAATTTTTACAAAGTCCAATGGAAGCATCACACAGAGTCAGAATCAACATGAGAATCAGAAGAATTTCTCACGGCATGTTATCCAGAATGGTTTTCTCAAGCAACCGAATCTCGAGGAAGAGATTCATTCTAAGTGGGGAAGGTTTGTGATAGTCTGGTTTTTGCCCTCTTTCCTTCCCTGGTTTTTAGTTGAGTTGGTTTTGAATTTGGAGTTTTTGAATCACTTCATTTGAACTTAACCACTTGGGTACTCCTTGATTTTCACCCAAGTGCTCCCTCTCCTCCTCAAAAACATCATTTCACCTCTGGTTCAACTCAAGATATTGCTTGGAATATTTTTCTTAAATGAAAAATATTCATTTTGCACTCCAAAACCCTAGTTAGCCCTTTGTGCTCCAAAGCAACCCTAATTTTTCTTGCCCCAAAAATCCTGAGAAAAATCCCAATTATTCTTTGGACCCTAGGGAACCTTTCTGAGCAAAAATATTTCACCCCTCTTTGGAATATTTTGGCTCCAGAAAATAAATTCATTTCTGGACAGAAATGGTAGTTTCTACAGCAACTACCTTTTTACTAGCTCCATTGTAGCTGCTTTTTCTTGTGCCTATTTACCTTAGTAAGTGTAAGTAAAACCCCAAAGCTCATCCCTTAACTCCCAGTGGTTTGACCATAGTAAATCTCCAAAGTTACTGTCCAGAAACTTGCCAGTAGTACAAATCTATTTCTACTGCACCTGGATCCAAGCCAAACCGTGGTAACACTTCAAACTACTAAGGACTACATGCCAGACATCATGGTTAGTGCTTAGGGCGGCCTAATGTCACGGTTCACACGGTGACCGCGTTCGTCCAGGCGTGCTGGCATGCAAAACACGCGCTCTGTGTGCCGCCTAGCGCTCTGTTGAGCGCGTGCTCGCTGCCCAGCCGGCCCAAGCATGCCACGCCTCGCCACCATCCTCGTCTCCACCCCCTTAACTCACCCCTGGCGCTCGCCGATGCCGGAGCTCGCCGCAGCGAGCACGGGCACGGTCCGGCCAATGACACAGTGTGCGGCACACTGTGCTCGTCGCTTTCCCCCTCGCTCATGTGCTCGTCCGCACCCGCAAACAGTTCCTGCGTGACCTCTATCATCTTCTCCCTCTCCCTGGCGTTGTTTGTCACCGGGCGTCGTGGACAGGTGTCCTCCGGCGGAGCCCGAACCCTCCTCGCCGCCCACCTATAAATGCCGCCACCCCCAGCCTCTTGGAGCACCCACAGCCACTCCCACACCCTCCACGAGCCAGTAGAAGCCGCACTGCCGGGCAGGCCGCGGGCTGCCGTCCTGAAGCCCGAGCTCACCGACGATCCCCTCTGGATTGTCCCCGCAGCTCCGACCCCTCCGAGGCCAGGGCGACCCTTCCAGGGCCTCCGCCGCTCTTCGGTGAGGCCGTTCCACCATGCTGGAGCCCCTGGAGCCGCCCCGAGCCGCCGTCATCTTCATCTCCGGTGACCTCTGCCCTCTGCCTCCGTTGGAGAGGCCGTTTCCGACGACGTCCGGTCACCTCTAGCTACGCTACGGGTACGGCCAGGTGCGCAACCTTCTTCTGCTTCGATCCCCCCCTCTCGCTTGCCCCCAAGAACCCTCATCGCCGGCGTGTGCTCCGGCGAAGCGCCGCCTCCCCCTGTTTCCCTCTCCCCTCCTTTTGGCCTGACTAGCGGGGCCCGCTAGTCAGCCACTCATTACGCACGTGAAGCGGTATGAGTGGTGGCGCCCTGGGCGTTTACGCCTTTGACGTCACCCCCCCCCCCCCAGTTTGTTTATTTTTATTTCAAATTCATTTAAATCCAAGAAACCTCAAACAGCCATAACTTTTTATCTATAAGTCCAAATGCATTGATTCTTTATGCATTGTGTTCTTTGTCCAAAATTCTAACAGTACCCAAAAGATGGGATTTTTCCTTGTTGTCTAGATTTTCTGGTAATTTTCAGAAGGTTTCTTGATGATTTCTTTTTGTGGTTTTATTTAATTTTCAGAAGAGCAAGCTTGTCTTGAGGATCACCAGGAGATTTGTGAACCTCATCAGCACTAAGGCAAGCCACAGCAACATTTCCATAGTGCCACTTCAATATTTGTGATTTTCCTACTTGAACTTATGATTATTCATGCATTTAAATTATTTATATGATGATTATATTCTGTTAGATTCTTGTCCTGTTAAAATGCTTGATTTACAGAAAGTTTGAAGTAAATCTTGTTGATAAGCTAACAAGAACTTAGTCATGAGTAATGAATAAATGATATGGTCATGGAGGTTAATAATTAGTTTAATTATTATTCTTGCATGATGAAAAATGATAAGATTGCTAGAAATGATTCTGGTTTAAGTGAGGTTTGATCTTAACCAGAAAAGTACCTTGAGTTGATGATGGCTCCATGGGAGCGTGGTTGATTTAGTTATTTTCATGGTTATGTGATGCATGTGTTAGTGATGCATAGCATGGCATTATGACACCGGTTATTTTTCACTTTAAGTTGAACTTGATAAGTAACTCAACTTGAATATGTTGTTGACCCGGTCATGGTGCCGCTGAAACGAGTCTTTCCCAGTGCAACCACATTTGCTGGTATGGGACGGCCTTAATGTGTTTCATTGTCGTGCCTCTGGTCGATGCCTCCATCTAGGGAAGGTTATGGGCGTGCTGTACCCTGGCCCGGTAAGCAGGCATAACCTTGTGAGCCCGTTGTTAAGTTAAGTTTTGGTACCGGGTCCCAGAGTGGATCGTGGCCACGACGGTGGTCGAGGCGTTTGGAGGTAGACACGGGGCCACCCAGGACTAGCCCGATGGGGACTGAGTCGGAGTGGCCAGGAGAGTGTCATGACAATGAAGTGGTTTCGTCAGAATGTCATTGGTCCACTCAAATGGGAGTGCGAGGCCATGGTGTCGGTGTACTAAAGTAGGGGTACCTTAGTAGCCCGAACTTGTGCACGGGCAGTCGCAGCGTCCCGCGGCAAGGCTTGCCGGGCGTCCGCCAAGATCCTCCACTATTCCTATTTACTACCATTCAAGAACAAAGTGTTAACTAAGAAGACAAGGCCCCGGCAAGAGGAGCTTGCCGGGAAGGGCAAGACCCCGGCAAGAGGAGCTTGCCGGGAAGGACAAAGACCCCGGCAAGAGGAGCTTGCCGGGAAGGCCAACCAAGGCACTTCAGAAAACTTGCCGCGATGCCCCGCGCGTCACGGCAAGGCACGGCGAGCGGCAAGCTTGCGGGTGCAACAAGACAACGGCCGCGGCAAGGCGCTTGCCACGGCAAGGCTGCCACTCTGCACCCGAGCTCCAGCGCATCCGACGACGTGTCGCCACAGGATCGCTCCTGGTGCACGTGGCGGGTAGCTGCGCAGCTGAACGGTGCGAGGTGGCAAGCGAAGCTGACAAGGTGGCCATCGTGGTGATTGGTGGCGCCCCTAACGGTCGCTTCCTACACTGTTGGGGCGACCGGACAGGCATTAAATGCCCTTGTCCCCTGCCGTCAGAGTTAGGTAGGGGGCACTGTTGTTAGCAGTTGTACCAACCCGCGTTTTTACTCTTTTACCCCTCTTTCTACGCTGCCACCTGTCGGTGACCCCTTTAGCCTATAAAAAGGAGGCCCATGCGCACGTAGAGGGGGTTCCGGAGTTCGACTCATTCGACACCACACCCACGCTCTCAAGCAAGAACAGAATACAAACACAAAGCAGTAGTAGGAGTTTTATCTCTGGAGAGCTCCGAAGCTGGGTAAAATCCCCCGCGTGCTCTCGCCTCGATCTGCTCTGCGTGCGCCCTCCGCTCCCTTGCCGGACCGAGAAGGGGCCCCCTGCCCCATAGGTGCTCGTTCCCCATGACATCTCTGGCACGCCAGGTAGGGGGGCGTCGAGGTCGTGCGTATCTGATCCGGCGTCTGCGCGCGCTACATCAACATCTTCATCGACATGCCACCGAAGAAGAAAGCTTCGGAGGTGGCCGCTCCGTCTGCGACTATCCTACCGCCACCGGAGCAAACGGGCGGTGGGGTGGACGCCGGCGGAGGAGCGGGCGCCACCGGTGGGACTCATGTCGTCACTAGGTCCAAGGACAAGGCCCCGCAAGGTTCAGCGTCTGCACATCCACCGCACCCCTCCCAGCAGGTGCAGGATCGACAACGCCACGGTGCTCCTAGCACCATACTCGCGTTGGAACACTGTGCGGTCGCGGGACGTTCAAGGCCAACGCGCGCGTCAACACGCCGGCACGAGCGCAGTGCGGTCGCCTGGACGAGATGTTGCTCCTTCTAACACTGTTAGAAGTTTGAGCATGTCTCGCACCTCGCGTCGCTCGCCACCGCCACCCAACACCCCAGAGGAAGCGCTGGCCCGAGCCAAGCTGCTTCTAGATTACCCTCCAGCGCCAGACAAGATCGACGACTGGAGGGCCGCCATTTATAGCCTTATCCGCTTCGCCAACGGCGACAAGCCCCGGCAACCGAGCACATCGAAGCCCCGGCAAGACGCCCAGGCGCAAGCCGATGCCGACAAGACCGCTGGGGGTGCCACCACTGTGTACTCCCCGCCCCGAAGGCCAAGATCGCCAACTCGCCGGGCCAACCTCGACACCGACTCCACCGCGTCGTCGGACCCGCGAGCTCGCCGCGATCAACGCCAAGTTCTCCAAGAACGATGACACGAAGACGCTCGCACTCGCATCGAGCGTCGAAGAGAAGCGCGGCATCAATCTGACCAGCGCGCTGGGTCCACTGTCGATATGCATGCGCCAGGGGAACCAGGCGACTTGCCGTACGCGGTAGGTTGCCCTGCGTTCACCCGTGAGCTGCGGCAGGTCAAGTGGCCCAGTACCAAGAACTTCAAGCCAGACGTGCCCAAGAAGTACGATGGCAGGATACATCCGTCAGAGTTCCTCAGCGTCTACACCATCGCGGTGCAGGCTGCCGGGGGGCGCGACGAGAAGATCCTCGCCAACTACTTCCCGCTAATGCTCAAACCCAACGTCAGATCTTGGCTCATGCACTTGCCGGACAACTCCATCTCTTCGTGGGCGGACCTGTTCCATCAGTTTGTCGGCGCCTTCACAGGCGGCCACAAACCCCATGGCCAGGAGAGTGATCTTCATCTGCTCGCTCAGAAAGAAGGAGAACCCCTGCGCAAGTATATACAGAGATTCAGCTAGGTGCAGCGCAACATCCCAGACGTCCACCCTGCCGCGGTTATTAGCGCGTTCCATCAGAACATGCATAACCACAGGATGAGGGAGGAGATGGCGATGTGCAAAATCAGAGATGTCAGCGAGCTATATGCTCTGGCCGACAAGTGTGCACGGGCTGAAGAGGGGAGGAGACTCCCCGGAGAGAATGCAGGAGCAGAAGGATCTGACAGTGAGGACGCCCCTCCGGCAAAGAGGAACCGGAGGCGGAATAACTGAAAGAGGAAGGCTAAGGATGTGCTAGTTGTTGAGCAGTCCGGCAGCGGAGGCGGTTCCGAGAAGGCTAGAGCTGGTGACTCCGGCGAGGCTGTGGTAGCCGCCAACAAGCAGGACGGCTCCGGCAAGCAGTACTGCAAGATCCACCGCACCAAGGGCCACGACCTCCAAGCTTGCAAGAAGGTTGAGCAGATGGCAGAGCTACAGAAAGCTGAATACGAGCGCCGCGACAAGGAGAAGGCCCGGGAAGGTGGCGGAGGATCCGGCAACAAGCGTCCTGCCCGGGGAGGGCGCCGCGGCAAGGCCAAGCAACGACAAGGAGACAGGCCTCCCCGCGGCCGCGACAAGGACGAAGACGAAGATGAGGATGATGAGATGGAGGAAGATGAGACTGACGAGCAGGAGTTCCAGAAGGCAACAGAGGCGTTGTGCGTCGACGGCGGTGCTTCTCTGCACACCTCGCACCGCCAACTCAAACAGTGGGTGCGGGAAGTGAACGCAGCAGAACCGTCCGTTGAGTCGCGCAAGCCCCTGAAGTGGTCCAGCACGCCCATCATCTTCGACGTTGAGGATCACCCTGATCGCATCACTGCGGTCGGGTGCTTGCCGATGTTGGTTTCGCCAACAATCCGCAACCTCAAGGTCATGAAGATGTTGGTTGACGGTGGGGCCGGCCTGAATCTGATCTCCTCTGTAGTGCTTAAGAAGCTCCAGATCCCGGACAGCGAGCTCGAAGAGACTGGTACCTTTCAAGGAATAAACCCGGGAAGGAGCAAGCCGAAGGGGAAGATCACACTGCCAGTGAAGTTTGGCAGCGAGCTGAATTTCAGGACAGAGAGAGTCACATTTGACGTTGCTAATTTCCCATTGCCCTACAATGGGATACTTGGCCGTCCAGCGCTTGCCAAGTTCATCGCAGCCTCTCACTACGCCTACAATGTGCTCAAGATGCCTGGTCCGATAAGTGTTATTTTTGTCCATGGCGACAAGAAAGATGCACTTATCTGTACCGACAAGATCTACCGGGAAGAAGCAGCCGCAGCAGAACGCAAACCACTTGCCGCTGAAGCTCCCAGGGGGAAGAAGAAGACCAAGTCCGGCAAGAGCAGCTCTGATGCCCACTCTGGCAAGCGCACCTCTTCGGAGTGCTGCGCTACCGTCGAGGACGCACCATCGAGCTCCACCGGCAAGTGCAAGAAGGCAAAGATAGCATCGCCAGAGACTAAGAAAGTGGCCGCCAAGGAGGACGGCACTGGTGGTACCTTCACCATCAGTGCCACGCTTGACCCTAAATAGGAAAGCGCGCTCGTTGCTTTCCTGCGGGCGAATGTCGATGTGTTTGCATGGCAACCATCTGATATCCCCGGTGTTCCCAGGAAAGTAATTGAGCACCACCTTGCCGTCTGCCCTCACGCGCGGCCCGTCAAGCAGAGAGTCAGGAAACAAGCAGTGGAGAGACAAGAGTTCATTGCTGAGGAGATCAAGAAGTTGGAAGCAGCAGGCCTGGTCCGAGGAGTACTCCATCCAACGTGGTTAGCCAATCCAGTAGTCGTGCACAAGGCGAACGGGAAGTGGAGGCTTTGTATTGACTTCACTGATGTTAATAAAGCTTGTCCCAAGGATCCATTTCCCTTGCCGCGCATTGACCAGATTGTCAACTCCACGGCAGGATGTGATCTGCTTTCATTCCTTGATGCATACTTAGGATATCATCAGATCTTCATGGTAGAAGAGGATGAAGAGAAAACCGCATTCATTACTCCCTGTGGCACGTACTACTTTGTACGGATGCCTTCCGGACTAAAGAATGCTGGTTCAACATTTGCAAGGGTAGTCAGTCATGCTTTTGAGCCGCAGCTGCACAGAAATGTAGAAGCTTACATGGATGACATAGTGGTCAAGAGCAAGGACAAAGAAACTTTGATCCAAGATTTGGACGAGACTTTCACAAATCTGCGCAAGATCAATCTCAAGTTGAATCCCGAGAAGTGCGTATTTGGGGTCCCTTCCAGCAAGCTCCTAGGATTCTTTGTGTCTCAGAGGGGGATTGAAGCCAATCCCGACAAGATCAAGGCCATCGAGCAAATCGAAGCACCGAAGCGAGTCAAGGATGTACGAAGGCTTGCCGGCTGTGTTGCTGCTCTCAGTAGGTTCATCTCTAAGTCTGCTGAGCGTGCCCTTCCGTTTTTCAAAGTTTTGAAAAAGGCAGGTCCAATGAAATGGACTCCGGAAGCGGAGGCTGCACTGCAGGACTTGAAGAGATACCTATCCTCCACTCCAACACTTGTCGAACCTAAGCCACAAGAGAAGTTGCTGCTATATCTGGCGGCAACCAATCAAGTGGTTAGTGCTGCGTTAGTAGCGGAGAGGAAGGCGGATGATGAGCCAACGACCGCGGCAAGCGAGCCCAGCGACAAGCAGGGGGCTTCCCCGACAAGTTCTGGCTCCGGCAAGGATGGATCTGTACAGTTGCCGGAAGAGAGACAGAAGAAGATGGTGCAGCGCCCAGTTTACTTTGTCAGTTCCCTTCTGCAGGGGGCTAGATCAAGGTACTCTGGTGTGCAGAAGTTGCTTTTCGGCCTTCTCATGGCCTCGAGGAAGCTGCGCCATTACTTTCAAGCACATGAGATCACAGTGGTCACTCGCTTTCCGTTGAACAGGATATTGCAAAATCCGGAAGCAACAGGCAGGATTGTCGAGTGGGCACTGGAATTGTCAAGCTTTGGCCTCAAGTTTGAAAGTACTTCAACTATTCAGAGCCGAGCGTTGGCAGAATTCATAGAAGAATGGACGCCAACACCCGATGAAGAAACTCCGGAGAGGAGCATCCCCGTCAAGGAAGCGAGCAAAGAATGGATCATGTACTTTGACGGTGCCTTCTCGCTGCAAGGCGCCAGTGCGGGTGTACTACTCGTCGCACCCACCGGAGAGCACCTCAAGTACGTGGTCCAGATGCACTTTCCCAAGGAGCAAGCAACAAACAATACCGCAGAGTATGAAGGCTTGCTTGCCGGACTCAGGATCACGGCAGAACTTGGGATTAGGAAGCTTATTGTCAGGGGTGACTCACAGCTTGTTGTCCGTCAAGTAAACAAAGATTATCAGAGTCCGTTGATGGAAGCATACATTGATGAAGTGAGGAAACTAGAAGAGCATTTTGACGGCCTGCAAATGGAACATGTTCCAAGAGCTCAGAACGACATTGCAGACAGCCTGTCAAAGTGCGCCGCACTCAAGTTACCTATGGAACCAGGGATTTTTGTTCTCAAGTTGACTCAACCATCTGTAACACCATCAACTGGACAGAGCAAGAAGAGGAAGTTGATTACTGGCGACTACTTTCCGGCAGAGCTCCCCGAAGCCGCCGCCAAGAAAGTCCCCAGGATCAACACAGAAAGTGCTGAGGAGCAGTCTGCTCCGACAAGCCCTAGGGTTTGTTTCGTTGAAGCAGACGCTCCCGACAAGCTGTGTCCCGACACGCTTGCCGGGGAGCATCACGCTCCGGCAGGATCGCAGATTCTTGCCGTGGAAGTGGATGTTCCCACAGCAGCATTTGCGCCTTTAGTCCTTGTCGTCGAGCCACAAGCTCCGGCATGGGCACGGCATATCGTCCATTTCCTTCAGACAGGAGAACTTCCTAAGGAACAAGAAGAAGCGGAGAGAGTAGCCCGGCAATCAAGTATGTACCAGTTTGTCGATGACATACTGTACAGAAGAAGATTCAAGGGAGTGAAATTGAAGTGCATTTCTCGGGAAAATGGACAGGAGCTGTTGGCGGAGATACATGGAGGCATATGTGGTCACCACATTGGCGCAAGAGCACTTGCTGGCAAAGCCTTCCGGCAAGGTTTCTTCTGGCCGACAGCCCTCCAGGACGCAACTGCACAAGTAACCAAGTGTGAAGCGTGCCAGTTCCACTCCAAGCAGATACATCAACCAGCTCAAGCTCTCCGAACAATCCCTTTGTCCTGGCCATTTTCGGTCTGGGGGCTCGACATTCTTGGCCCCTTTCCACTCGTATACGGATCGCCTCGAGTGCTCGCTTATGATGAGCTAGAGCAAGAGCAGCTGCGGCAAGATAACGCGCTGCTCCTCGAGGAAGATCGTCTTCAGGCTGCGGTACGAGCTGCTCGCTACCAGCAAGCTTTGCGCCGCTACCATAGCCGCAAAGTTAACGCCAGAAGCTTTGAGAAGGAGAAGATAACATGTGGACTGGGCGTCGTTCAAGGAAGCATAAGCCTTGCCGGAACGCAGACGACAGAAAAGCTAAGTTGCCAAAGTTTGAGCATGATCAAGTTTTTAAATTTTTATGTTATACTCCTTGAACGACCGTGCCTTGTATGGAAAACCTGTGCGCGGAGGAATCGACTCGTGGCTAAGTTGCACCCTTAATTTGTTTTCGAGTCCGCTCAACAATGAAAGTGTGCTGCAACTAGCCCCGACAAGGTTTCTTGCCGGAAGCAGCAACCGCCGGCAGGCTGCTGATGTTTCGCACTCAGCACTCGCGGCAAGCGTGCTTGCGCCGGCAAGTTCCCTAAAAGCGTAGGGTAAAAACATACAAGGGACGGAATCGAAGAAAGGATATAACATAGCAAGCATTCCCCTCTTTCATTAAAAAACATCCCACTCTGGTACAATCCATAGAGGATGAAAAACATGAAAGAGAGGATTACAAGCTTTCGATGCGGCTAAGGCCCGGAGGCTTACAAATAAAAAAGATAAGATGCCCGTAATCCGTTTTCTGTCCCTCTCTTCAGGAGGTAGGTCAAGGAGGCGAAAAGGGCAAAAGGGGCGCCTAGGCGAGCTATGGGCACCAGAAGACACCAAGAGAACATCCCGGGGGTCGTCCGAAGGATGATGGTGATGGCGGCGCCGGAAGTGGGGCTCGAAGACGGGGCGGCAGGACGTCAGCACGCTGTCGAGGGCACTACGCCCTCGTACTCCGACTTGACGGCCTTGTCGCCAGCCCTCTTCCCCTTCCGCAGCCTCCCTACGCCAGCCGCCCAAGGAGACGACCCCGGGGAGTTCAAGGAGCCGGCGACACGGATGATGGGGTCGCCGGTGACGCACGAAGCGGTGCCCGACACCTAGTCGGGCCCGCCACCCCGCCGCCCGCTACCCTCGTCGTCGCTGTCGCTCTCCTCCTCGTCACTCTCGCTTGAGGGGGAGTCTTTGCTATCGGAGGAGTTGTCCACGCAGCACCTCGCCCGAATGCCGGAGTCCCCGAAGACCTTGACGGAGAGGAGGTCGCCCTCCATTAACTTAAAATGGAGGGTAAACCCCGCCGTCAGGCTGTGGATACGGGCGAACGTCTTCCACCCTCGATCAAGATACATCACATTAGGGGCTGGGAATACAACGTGGACTCGCGTGCCGTTGATCCCACAGCCCCTCATGTGCAGTCTCAATGTCTCGGGCGGGTCCAACTCCATCGCGTTCGCAAACAGAGCTGGAAGCCGGAGACGACGACGAGGCGCCCGGCGCAGCCTGACGAAGAACTCGCAAGGGTCGTCCCCTGTATGGACCGCCGCGAGGGGAGGAATCGCCGGCGGAGGCGGAGATGCTGCGCCGCCCCGTCCGCCTCTTCCCCGAACGCCTCGACCTCGTCCTCGACCTCGTCCACGACCTCGCCCCCTCCCTCTTCCCCTTATGGCTGGCTCTGCAACCACGGGCGCAGAATAGGGAGGGATGCGCTGTCTGGCAGCGACCCTCGCCGCCACCGATGAGGGGCCAGGGTTCCCTTCCTCCATGGCAAAAGAGAGAAAGGGGAGCAGAAGCTGAAGAAAGGAGAAGATGAGAGAGTGCGGGCTTCTGCGCTCCCCTCTCGCTCTTCTTAAAGGAGCAAGGTGGGGGCTCGGCCGTCCCGCTCAACGAATCAGGGCACGGGAAGAGCAGGGAGTCGGGGCCGACCCGCTGCCTCTGCCCGTGATGGCCCAGTTTCCCACTTCCACCGTCCACGACCCCGAGTGCATGGGAACCGCGTGGCGGGGATGCAGAACCAAGGCGGACGTTACGCATTTCCCGAATTAAAAATTGCCCACGATCTCTCCCACGACGCCGCGATTGACGCGTGCTGTTGCGGGAGGGCGCGGTGGACACGGAGTCAGATTTAATGTGGACCCAGGCCGCGTGTGCCCGTGCCCTGTTTTGGGCCTGGCCCAACAGCGCTCGGCACCGTGTATGGCCCAGGCCCGGGGGCTCCTGTCGGTGTACTAAAGTAGGGGTACCTTAGTACCCCGAACTTGTGCACGGGCAGTCGCAGCGTCCCGCGACAAGGCTTGCCGGGCATCCGCCAAGATCCTCCACTATTCCTATTTACTGCCATTCAAGAACAAAGTGTTAACTGAGAAGACAAGGTCCCGACAAGAGGAGCTTGCCGGGAAGGGCAAGACACCGGCAAGAGGAGCTTGCCGGGAAGGACAAAGACCCCGGCAAGAGGAGCTTGCCGGGAAGGCCAACCAAGGCAGTTCAGAAAACTTGCCGCGATGCCCCGCGCGTCCCGGCAAGGCACGGCGAGCGGCAAGCTTGCGGGTGCGACAAGACAACGGCCGCGGCAAGGCGCTTGCCACGGCAAGGCTACCACTCTGCACCCGAGCTCCAGCGCATCCGACGACGTGTCGCCACAGGATCGCTCCTGGTGCACGTGGCGGGTAGCTGCGCAGCCGAACGGTGCGAGGTGGCAAGCGAAGCTGACAAGGTGGCCATCGTGGCGATCGGTGGTGCCCCTAACGGTCGCTTCCTGCACTGTTGGGGCGACCGGACGGGCATTAAATGCCCTTGTCCCCTGCGTCAGAGTTAGGTAGGGGGCACTGTTGGTAGCAGTTGTACCAACCCGCGTTTTTACTCTTTTACCCCTCTTTCTACGCTGCCACCTGTCGGTGACCCCTTTAGCCTATAAAAAGGAGGCCCATGCGCACGTAGAGGGGGTTCCGGAGTTCGACTCATTCGACACCACACCCACGCTCTCAAGCAAGAACAGAATACAAACACAAAGCAGCAGTAGGAGTTTTATCTCTCCGGGGAGCTCCGAAGCTGGGTAAAATCCCCCGCGTGCTCTCGCCTCGATCTGCTCTGCGTGCGCCCTCCGCTCCCTTGCCGGACCAAGAAGGGGCCCCCTGCCCCATAGGTGCTCGTTCCCCACGACACATGGGTTCCGTAGTGTGGGTACAGTGTACTAACCTCTGAAGAGTGTATTAATCTATCGATAGCCGAGTCCACGGTTACGGACATGCTCAAAAGCAGGGTACACCATGGGTCAACACTTAGTTAATTTGCACACTAAGTTTGCACTGAGGATGGCAGTAAGGCCATCGTGTTGAGTTGGGCCATGTATTGGTCGGGTTGTGATCGCCGTAAGGATCACGGGCCATGTATTGGTCGGGTTGTGATCGCCGTAAGGATCACGGGCCATGTATTAGTCGGGTTGTGATCGCCGTAAGGATCACGGGTTTTTTTTTTGAGATCATCACGTTTGTGTGGTCTGGAAATGATCACGTTCGGTAAGTCAGTCCATGGGACGAGTACCAGTTGAGCATATTCACAGCATGTTGGATATATTGTTGCATTGTTACTAAATGGTTAAATATCATGATATTGTTTGTCATTATGTTTATGTTTGTTGTGAGCTTGCAAGTACATTCAATGTACTGACCTGGCGTGTCATGCCAGATTTCTGGAAAGTCCCATTGGAAAGGAGTGCTGTCCGAGTCTAGATCGTGTAGACATTGGTGTCCCCGTGCTATGGAGTTCCGCTACGATGTTGTTCCGCTGCCGCGTAGTTGTCATGATCGAGGCCCCTTTATGTTCACTAAATAATGTACATATTGTTTAGCCTCACCGTGTGTGCCGCTTGGCCTTGCTAACTGTTGTAATATAAACTATGCTTCGCTAGCATGAATAAAGCGGTTGTTTTTCTGTATCAAGTTGTTGTGTGTTGCCAGAAGACAAGGTCTCTGGGCTGGCAATGCAAGTTAAACCGGTCGCTCTGAGCTGGGGTGCCACAATCGAGAAAAACATGAATATATACCAACAACACTAACACAGTTGCATATCTTATGGCAGGATCTTCATATCGTTCAGGAAAGGCACTAGAAGTCGCACAAGCGGGTGAACAAGAAGCCAAAAGGCAATTGGTATTGGGCGAACATATACTGACACGGGTCTGGGAGGAGAAAAACAAACTCCAAGAGTCCCACACCAAGCTGGGTGAAGAACTGAAAGATGTGCGGGCCCAGCTGGCTGACTCCGTGAAGGAAAATAAGAGGCTGCGAGGCGGCATATTTAGTACGTGTTCAAACTTACCTCTGCGTAATTCGGCGAGGGAAGGAACTGACAGAATTATGTCTATAGGTATGCTGACGGGCCATCCTGAAGAGGAGGTGTCCGGATCATCGAGCGATCTGCTACAAGAGCTGTCGCAAATGCACGAGCGAGCCCGGCAGGCGATGCGGAGTGTTACCAAGGCTTTATGGCCATCTGACTCGCCTCCAGGAAGTATGGAGGGGCTTGTATAGCTATTTAAGGTAGCGCAACGGTGTTTCCGATTATGGAAGATATCGGCCTGTCGGGAAGGTGCGCGAGAGGCCTGGGCCATGGTGAAAACATGGTACACAGAGCTTGATCAGAATCATATGGCCCGGGTCAGACCTTTAGGGTCAGATGGAAAAGAAATTCCTGTTAGTTTAGTATATGACTAGGTAGAAGTGGCTGCCAACTATTCCCCACAGGATTGTAAGCTAGATAGCCTGTTAGATGGCATAGAGGAAGGAGTTTCTGAGTCCAAGTGACTATGTACTTCAATTGACAAATTTGTCCCTAGCCAAATTGTAAGACGATTGTCATGGCGGACCTTTTCGCTTCGACCTCCGGACCCGAAGGTGCGGAGTGCTTCCGAATACCCGCTCGGTAATATAGATCGGGGTATGCGTGGAAACCAGGCGTAGGGGTCATAGTTTCTTGAACAGACAAGTATCTGGCTAGCTATGTTATATTACATTGTGATTGTAAGAAACTGTAGGACCTTGAGAAGAGGTGTCTAGAGGGGGGGTGATTAGACACTAAGTACCAAAGTTGCAGTTTTTAAGTTTCCTTAAGTTTAAGTGGAGTTTAGGCACAAGTTTAACATTCACAATACATATCAAGCAAGCATGCAAAGAGTTTATTAGCAGCGGAAAATAAAGCATGCAACTTGCAAGAATGTAAAGGGAAGGGTTTTGGAGGATTCAAACGCAATTGGAGACATGGATGTTTTTGGCGTGGTTCCGATAGGTGGTGCTATCGTACATCCACGTTGACGGAGACTTCAACCCACGAAGGGTAACAGTTGCGCGAGTCCACGGAGGGATCCACCCACAAAGGGTCCACGAAGAAGCAATCTTGTCTATCCCACCATGGTCGTCGCCCACGAAGGACTTGCCTCACTAGCGATAGATCTTCACGAAGTAGGCGGTCTCCTTGCCCTTACAAACTCCTTGGTTCAACTCCACAATCTTGTCGGAGGCTCTCAAGTGACACCAAGCCATTCTAGGAGACACCACTCTCCAAGGAGTAACAAATGGTGCATTGATGATGAACTCCTTGCTCTTGTGCTTCAAATGATAGTCTCCCCAACAATCAACTCTCTCTCGTAGGATTTGGATCTGGTGGAAAGAAGATTTGAGTGGAAAGCAACTTGGGGAAGGCTAGAGATCAAGATTCATATGGTAGGAATGGAATATCTTGGCCTCAACACATGAGTAGGTAGTTCTCTCTCAGAAAATGTATGCTGGAAGTGTAGGGTCAGTCTGATGGCTCTCTTCATGAATGAAGAGGAGGTGGAGGGGTATATATAGCCTCCACACAAAATCTAACCATTACACACAGTTTACCAAACTCGGTGGGACCGATTCAACATACTCGGGCAGACCGATTTAGTAAACCTAGTGACCGTTAGGATTTTCGGTGGGACTGACATGCAACTCGGTAAGACCGATTCAGTTAGGGTTAAGGCATAACGTAATCTCGGTAAGACCGATTACACAAACTCGGTGAGACCGATTTTGGTAATAATCTTTCCAGAGAGTTGGTCAGGCAAACTCGGTTGGACCGATTACACAAACTCGGTAGGACCGATTTTGGTAATGAGTCAACCAGGAAGTTTGCATTGTAATCTTGGTAGTACCGATTGCTCAAACTCGGTGAGACCGATATTGGTAATGGACATACATAGAGAGATTACAATCCCATCTCGGTGAGACCGAGATCCCTATCAGTGAGACCGATTTGCCTACGGTTTGTGGTACTGGCTGTGACATCCAAACTCGGTGGCGCCAGATAGAAAGAATCAGTGGGGCCGAGTTTGACTTTAGGTTTTGGACATATGTGTGGAAGTGGGAAAGTAGTTGAGGGTTCGGGAGCATATCACTAAGCACTTGAAGCAAGAGGCTCATTAAGCAACACCTCATCCCTTCTTGATAGTATTGGCTTTTCCTATAGACTCAATGTGATCTTGGATCACTGAAATGTAAAATGAAGAGTCTTGAGCTTGAAGCTTGAGCCAATCCTTTGTCCTTAGCATCTTGAAGGAGTTCCCACATCCTTAGTCCATGCCACTCCATTGTTGAACTTATCTGAAACATACTACATAAAAGTGTTAGTCCAACAAGAGATATGTTGACATTAATTACCAAAACCACCTAGGGAGCACTTGTGCTTTCAGAAACATCTTCCAGACAGAATAGTTCCGTTAAGGATTCCTTTCCCTGGGTTTGCATGCATTAACGTGCAAGTCCGATCTGTGACTGAAAAATCGTAGCATACGTAACATCTGGGGGTTCATAGTGTAACGAGTAAAAAACATCTTTAGTCCGCCGACCGAATATTCCCTGAAGAATGCTAGCTTTCGGCTTCACCCAGTCTGAGGTACACATCCGGATGACCCGGCAGTAACAATCGCAGAGGTGCTCCCTTTATGCCCTAGCCGAACTAACTGGAACATACGGCGTAAGCACAGGAGCCAGGCAACCCAGCTTGGCGAAAACTTAAGTCATATCGATGCATATAATGGCGAAGAAAAGGTACACGCGGCAAAAACACACATATGTAGTGAGCTTAATGCCGGGAAAATAATAATAATAATAATAATAATAATAATAATAATAATAATAATAATAATAATAATAATAATAATAATAATAATAATAATAAGCTTCTGTACAAGAAGCCCCCAGGTATAATGGACGTACATATTTGAGGATGTGTGCGTCGTAGGTGCACAGTTTAGCCGCACAAAGAGCTTTAAGGCTAAAAAAGAAGAAAAAAGAGAGGAAAAAATAAATAAATAAATAAATAATGGCAAAAAGGGGAAAGGAGACGAACGAAGAGTTCAGTACTAGGCATAGAATCTTCGGAGTCTGGCCGCATTCCATGGGTTCGGCTCTAGGCGATTGTCTGACACATCACGCAGGCAGTACGCTCCTCCAGTGAGAACTTCGTCGACGATGAAGGGACCTTCCCACTTTGGCTTGAGTTTGTCCTTTTTCTTCTCCAGCAAGCATAGAACAAGTTCGCCAACACTATAAGTCTTGGCCCGTACTTCTCTGCTTTGATATCTGTGAGCTTGTTGTTGATAAAATGCGGAACGAGCTTTTGCAACGTCGCGCTCCTCCTCCAGGGCATCTAAGTTGTCCTGCCGATCAAGCTCGGCCTCTCTCTCTCTTCATACATGCGCACTCGGGGTGAGTCATGAATAATGTTGTAGGGTAACACAGCCTCTGCGCCGTACACCATGAAGAAAGGTGTGTATCCGGTAGTGCGATTGGGTGTGGTCCCCAGCCCCCAGAGTACGGAGTTGAGCTCCTCGACCCAGTGCTTGTATGATTCTTTCAAAGACCGCACTAGTCTGGGCTTAATGCCGCTCATAATAAGACCATTGGCTCGTTCAACTTTATCGTTTGTTTGCGGGTGATAGACAGAGGCGTAATCGAGCTTAATGCCCAGATTAGCACACCACGTTTTCACCTCATCGGTTGTGAAATTAGAGCCGTTATTTGTGATGATGTTGTGTGGAACACCATAACGGTGCACAACACCGGATATAAAGTCTATCACTGGACCGACTTCGGCCGTTTTAACTGGTTTGGCCTCTATCCACTAGGTGAATTTATCCACCATGACCAACAGATATTTTTTCTTATGGCTTCCTCCTTTAAGGTGTCTAGCCATATCAAGCCCCCAGACCGTGAAAGGCCAAGTGATGGGGATTTTTTGTAGAGTGGTGGGTGGCATATGGCTTTGG
Organism: Triticum timopheevii; assembly: GCA_963921465.1. NCBI lineage: Eukaryota > Viridiplantae > Streptophyta > Magnoliopsida > Poales > Poaceae > Triticum > Triticum timopheevii. The sequence goes on from OY997274.1 coordinate 277,070,589, forward strand.
TTGGCGAAAAGCTGGCATCTGATGCAATGTAGGACAAGATGTTGTGCATCTGCTCGGGTCGTCGGCCAATAAAAACCTGTACGGAAGGCCTTGCTTACAAGGGCCTGAGCCGCGGCGTGGTGACCATCTAAACCGACATGAATTTCAGCCAAGAGTTTTTGCCCCTCTTCCTCGGAGATACATCTTTGAAGTACTCCGGTAGTGCTTTTCTTGTGGAGTCTCCATCGTGAACCTTGTAGGCTTTCAAGCGCCGGACAATGCAGCGCGCCTCATTCTGATCCTCGGGGAGTTCTTGCCTATTAAGGTAGGCCAAGAAGGCGGTCCATGGGGCAGTGACTGCCATGATAAGATGGGCTGACGGTGTTATTTTGGTGGCTGAGCCCCCGATGATATCGATGTGTTCGGAATCTGGGGTTATAGTCGGATCCGGACTGATATTGCCGCTCTCCCCTTGCCACAGCACGGACGGCTTGAAGAGCCTTTCTAGAAAGATGTTAGGTGGGACGGGGTCGCATTTGGCGCCAATGCAAGAAAAGACATCTGCCGCTTGGTTACTTTCTCGAGCCACATGATGAAACTCGAGCCCCTCGAACCGAGCCCACATTTTGAGAACGGCGTTGCGGTAAGCCGCCATCTTAAGATCTTTGGCATCGAAATCTCCATTTATTTGAGATATTGCAAGGTTTGAATATCCGCGCACTTCCAGGCATTGTATGCCCATGGAGGCAGCCATCCGAAGTCATGCAATAAAGCCTCATATTCGGCTGCATTTTTGGAGTATGTGTATAATATTCGGAGTACATACTGAACTGTATCTCCAGTGGGCGATGTCAGGACAACGCCCGCTCCTAGGCTTGCCAGCATTTTGGAATCGTTGAAGTGCATGACCCAGTTGGAGTATGTGTCGTACTCTTTAGGGAGTTCGGCCTGTGTCCATTCGGCAACGAAGTCGGACAGTACTTGGGATTTAATGGCCCGACGCGGTTTGTATGTTATGTCAAATGGGAGGAGCTCAATGGCCCACTTGGCAATCCGGCCCATCGCATCGTGGTTGTTTATTATGTCATTGCGTGGTACTTCGGGGGCCATCGTGATTGAGTACTCTTGAAAGTAGTGTCGTAGCTTTGGGGATGCCATGAAGACCGCGTATGCTATTTTTTGGTAATGAGGGTACCGGGATTTGCATGGTGTGAGGACAGTAGATATGTAGTATACCGGATTTTGAAGCGGGAATTTGTGTCCGTCCTCCTCTCGTTCGACGATGACCACCGCACTCACGACTTGGTGTGTTGCTGATATGTATAATAACATGGGTTCGCCAACGTTCGGTGCGGCCAGGATTGGGTTGCTTGCTAAAAGAGCGTTTATTTCTTCCAGTCCGGTCGTTGCCGCGTCTGTCCACTCGAAGTGTTCGGAACGTCGGAGGAGGCGGTGAAGTGGCAATGCTTTTTCTCCTAGTCTGGAGATAAAGCGGCTTAAAGCTGCCACACATCCGGCTAGTTTCTGGACTTGTTTAAGGTCTGTTGGCATAGCCAACTATGACAAAGCTTGGATTTTAGCTGAGTTCACCTCAATTCCTCTATTGGAAATGATGAAGTCCAGCAGTTTTCCAGCGGGAACGCCGAAAACACACTTTTCCAGATTGAGCTTGATGCCATATGTACGGAGGTTGTCGAATGTGAGACGCAGATCATCTATCAATGACTCGACGTGCCTAGTTTTGATGACGACGTCATCTACGTACGCTTTGATTGTCTTGTCGATCTATTTTTTCAGGCATGTTTCAATCATCTGTTGGTAGGTGGCGCCGGCGTTTTTGAGTCCAAAGGGCAAAGGGCATAGTGTTGAAGCAGAACGGCTTGTATGGGGTAATAAATGCTATTGCGGCTTGATCAGACTCCTTCATCTTGATTTGATGGTATCCGAGTATGCGTCGAGGAAACATAGTGAGTCGTGTCTTGCAGTAGGATCGATAATCTGATCGATGCGGGGGAGGGGGAAGGGATCCTTAGGGCAGGCCTTGTTGAGGTCTTTGAAATTGACACATAGGCGTCGGGATTTATCCTTTTTTGGTACCATCACCAGGTTTGCTAGCCAGTCCGGGTGTCGGTGTCAAAACCGACGGATCTCGGGTAGGGGGTCCCGAACTGTGAGTCTAGGCGGATGGTAATAGGAGACAACGGACACGATGTTTTTACCCAGGTTCGGGCCCTCTCGATGGAGGTAAAACCCTACTCCTGCTTGATTGATATTCATGATATGGGTAGTACAAGAGTGGATCTACCACGAGATCAAGGAGGCTAAACCCTAGAAGCTAGCCTATGGTATGATTGTTGTTATCGTTGTCCTATGGACTAAAACCCTCCGGTTTATATAGACACCGGAGAGGGCTAGGGTTACACAGAGTCGGTTACAATGGTAGGAGATCCACATATCCGTATCGCCAAGCTTGCCTTCCACACCAAGGAAAGTCCCATCCGGACACGGGACGAAGTCTTCAATCTTGTATTCATAGTCTTGGAGTCCGGCCGATGATGATAGTTCGGCTATCCGGACACCCCCTAGTCCAGGACTCCCTCAGTAGCCCCCGAACCAGGCTTCAATGATGATGAGTCCGGCGCGTACATTGTCTTCGGCGTTGCAAGGCGGGTTCTCCTCCAAATTCCATGTGTTTGCCGAATAGTGTCCGGCTTCCTTATAAATGTTGCGCTCCTTGGCTTCCATGCCCAATAATGGCCCTCTTCCACGTGTCGTACGAATGCGAAAGGCCAGGGTATTTTTACATTTTACCCCCTAGCTGCGTGAATAAGCTGCCTATAAGAGAGGCAAGAATCCAGATCCAAATCACACCATCCTCCTTCCGCGAGTACTCATCGGAGCGCTTCTGACAAAAATCCACTCCATCATGGACCGTCGACGCGGCTCCTCCTCTCGCGCTCCCAGTCCTCAGCCAGGAGATTGGAGGAGATGTTCAGTCCCGCACAACGAGCTGGTGACACTCCAAGCGGAGGGATACCTTCCTCCGGCCTTTATGGTCCCAGTTCGAGCCGGGCTGGCCACCTACAAAGGTGGAAAGCAGGCGGAGAACACCCCCAGTCCCTCCAAATGAGAGCGGGTGTGCTTCGTCCCTTATCTAATAAGGGGGCTCGGATTTCCCATACATCTGTTTCTCCGGGGGCTCCTGGAGTTCTACGGACTCCAGCTTCATCACCTTACGCCCGCCTCCATCCTGCACATTGCGGGCTTCGTAGCTCTTTGCGAGCTGTTCCTGGGCATCGAGCCCCATTTTGCGTTGTGGAAGAGACTGTTTTGCCTCGTACCCCGTTCTCACGAGGGGTCGATATATCAAGTGGGCGGAGCCGAAATATGGCACATCGCCGGGACCGGATATCTATCCGGAACCCCAAAGAAGGCGTCCGAAGACTGGCCCTCAGAATGGTTTTATGTGGAAGATGCTCCACTACCGGACCCATTTCGGATCGGCCTCCCGGAGTTCAGCAATGCTCCTCTGCAGAAACGCCTGAGTTGGCGCCCGCGGAGCCCTCAATAGGAGGATGACAGGAGCGTCCATTATCTGATGGGCCGGATAAGGTTGTTGGCTCATTCCGGATTGACCATGATTGGAGTCATGGCCACGTGCATTATGCGAGGGGTGCAGCCACTCTAGTATAGGGGCCACCCCATGTGGGATTTCAACGGGGAGAATGACGCCACCCGTCATGGCCGTAAAGGGCCGGGATCGGCCGCAGATCTGGTGAAGATCCTGTTCGGCTTGTACAAGGGGGAGAAGGAGGACTTCCTCCAAACGAGCGCATTCAACGGATTCTCCATGAATAACCCTCGGAGCTGGGTAAGCGGACGTTTATTCGTTCGATCCGTGCTTTTGAAGTTAAGTGTCTTACTTTATGATTTTGACGCAGGAACTGCGCCGGGATGTGGAGGGCATACACAGTCCGGCTCCACAACCCGAGGATCCGGGAAGATCCCTTCATCCGGCCTCCGAAGAGGATCCGGACATAAAGGTGGAGTTGATTGACGGGGTGTTCCACCAACTTAGCATGGACAATGCTCTAGTCGCCATTACGGCTGACTACCTCGGTTTATCTCCGGCTTCCCAGGTAACTATGACCGGAGCCCTGACACCATTACTTCGTCCGCGCTTATTTCTGACCACCGCATACCAACGGCGTCTCGCAGGAGGTGCCTTCAAGGCAGGAAGCTGATCCCGCGGCAGCTGACCAACCAGGGTCAGTTCGGCCCAGCAGGCGGAAGAGGGGTGCAGTGCGAATTGAAACGTCGCCGCAATGGTACGGCACGCCACCGTTTTTAAGAAAAAGACCCCTGTGAAGTATATTGATGCTCATAACTTTTCTAGGAGAAAGAGCGCTCGCCGGACTGTGCTCGGAGAGGTTGCCAACCAGGCCTCCTCCAGCCAGGCTCCAACACCTGGTCCAGAGGGGGAGGCGAGAGCAAGGCGCGAGCCGGATGCTCCTCCAACAGAGGATGCCAACAGGCTGTCCGCCACCAGGTCTGAGGTGGAGAGCTCCATGAATCACAGGCACCGCCGGACAGTTCTTCGTGACGCGTGTTTCTCCCCAGAGGCGTTGAATGCCTTTAACACGGGAGACGCGCACCTCCGTGCCGCTCAAGATGGTTTAACCAGAGCCATGGAGCAGTATGTGAAAGACATACGGGTAAGGGATTTAATAGTTGTATATGCCAGTAGCCCCCGAGACTTAAAGTAGTTCAAATAACTGATTTAAGGATCATTTGATATGCAGGATCTTGCGGAGAAGAATACCCAATTGTCCCAGGAGCTACAAGAGTGCAAGGCCCAACTTGAGGCCGCACTAGCCGCCGCAGGAGGAGACACAGAGACCCCCTCCGGTAACACATATTTCAAAAAGATAAGCAGTGTGCGGCGTGCGTATAAGTCTGACAATAATATTGCAGATGTTGCTGGACTTGATCCGGACAAGCAACAGTTACTGCGCCAGCTGAAGGCCAGCGAGAGGGTGCTTATGAAGGTGCAGCAGGAGAGGAACAAACTCCAAGATGCCCACACCCAGCTTGGAGAAGAGCTAAAAGGTGTTCGGGCCCAGCTGTCTGGCTCCGTGAAGGAGAATCAGCGGCTTCGTCGCGGCATCTACAGTAAGTGCTTGAGCAAACTCTTTTGAAAAGAAGAGTTCGGTGAGGAAGTCGAGTGTCTGTAGGTGTGCTCACAGGTCGCCCTGCGGAGGAAATGCCCGGTTCAACGGGTGACCAACTTCCCGAGCTGCTGCAACTGCACGAACGTGTTCGGCAGGCGATGAGTGGCGTCGCCCAGGCCTTGTGGCCGTCCGTCTCCCTACCCGAGGGTCTTGGAGGGCTTGCGGAGAAGCTTTAGGGAGCACGGCAGCGCTTCCGTCTATGGAAGATATCGGCCTGTCGTCAAGGCGCCAGGGAGGCCTGGGCCATGGTGAAGATGCGGTACAAGAAGGCGGATCCAAACCACATGGCCGAGGTCGGACCTGTGGGGCCCGATGGGAAGGAGATCCCTGTGAGCTTAGTGTACGGCCAAGTAGAGTTGGCCGCTAAGTATTCCCAACGGGACTGTAAATTAGATAGCATGTTAGATGGGATTGAAGAGGAGTACAATTAGTCAATGTGATGATGTATTTTTTTAAATGACATGTATAATGCCTTCTAGACGGATGGTAGATCGTTTGTCTTTGCGGACCTTTTCGCTTCGACCTCGGGACCCAACAGTCCGGAGTGTGTCCGAATACCCTCGCGGTTATGCAAAAAACCGGGGCATGCATGGAGACCAGGCGTAGGGGTCATTAGTGTTTTATCAGACAAGTGCCCAACTAGTTATGTTATATTACATGGTTAGTAAGAAACATCTTCCAGGGAGAATAGTTCCGTTAGGGGTTCCTTTCCCTGGGAGGCATGCCCTAAAGTGCATGTCCGGACTGCGAAAAGAGCAGGAAAACATCTCGGGGCAGATAAATAAATAAATGAGAAATCATCTTTCAAGTCACCGACCGAATATTCCCTTAAGAACGCTAGCTTTCGGCTTCACCCAGTCTGAGGTACACATCCGGCTGACCCGGCAGTAACAATCGCAGAGGTGCTCCCTTTACCTCCTAGCCGAACAATCGGGAACGTAGGGGTAAGCACAGGAGCCAGGCAACCCAACTTGGCCAAAACTTAAGTCATATCGATGCATATAATGGTGAATAAAAGGTACATGCGAAAGTTTGACGCATATGTTGGGCATAAAGCCCGTATAAATAAGCTTCTGTTAAAGAAGCCCCCAGGTATAATGAGTGCGAGTAGCACGTCAAGTGTGTGCGAACAATGCGCAAATCAGCCCTCAAGGGCTTTATGAAAAAGGTGGGAGAAAAGAGAGAAACAAAAGACAACTGAAGTATAAAATGTGGACGTTGGAAGGAGACGAACTCTGAGTCTGGCGCTAGGCGTAGAATCTTCGGAGGCGGGCTGCGTTCCATGGGTTCGGCTCGAGTCGGTTGTCCGATGCGTTTCGCAGATGGTATGCTCCGCCGGTCAGGACTTGGTCGATGATGAAGGGACCTTCCCATTTGGGCTTGAATTTGTCCTTTTTCTTGTCCGGCAGGCGTAGAACTAGTTCGCCAACATTGTAAGTTTTAGCCCGTACTTCTCTGCTTTGATATCTTCGAGCCTGCTGCTGATAGAATGCGGAACGAGCCTTTGCCACGTCGCGCTCCTCCTCCAATGTGTCCAAGCTGTCCTACCAATCCAACTCGGCTTCTCTTTCTTCATACATGCGCACTCGAGGTGAGTCATGAATTATATCGCAGGGCAAAACTGCCTCTGCGCCGTATACCATAAAGAATGGTGTGAATCCGGTAGTACGGTTTGGCGTGGTCCGCAGCCCCCAGAGTACGGAGTCGAGCTCCTCTACCCAGTGTGTGTTAGATTCCGTAAGGGACCGCACTAATCTGGGTTTGATGCCGCTCATGATTATACCATTTGCTCGTTCAACTTGACCATTGGTTTGAGGGTGATAGACTGAAGCGTAGTCGAGCTTAATGCCCATATTTTTGCACCAGAGTTTAACCTCGTCGGCCGTGAAGTTCGTGCCGTTATCGGTGATGATGCTGTGGGGGACGCCATAACGGTGTACTACCCCGGATATGAAGTCTATCACAGGTCCGGATTCGGCCGTTTTAACTGGCTTGGCCTCTATCCATTTGGTGAATTTGTCCACCATTACCAATAGGTATTTTTGCTTATGGGTTCCCCCTTTAAGGGGTCCAACCATGTCAAGCCCCCAGACCGCGAACGGCCAGGTGATGGGTATAGTTTTGAGGGCGGTGGGTGGCATGTGGCTTTGATTAGCAAAAAGCTGGCACCGGACGCATCGCTGGACTAAGTCCTGAGCATCTGCCCGGGCCGTCGGCCAATAAAATCCTGTACGGAAGGCCTTGCCTACAAGGGCCTGGGCTGCGGCATGGTGCCCGCCGAGTCCGGCGTGAATTTCGTCCAGCAGATTTCGCCCTTCCTCTTCGGAGATGCACCTTTGAAGGACTCCGGTTGTGCTTTTCTTATAAAGCTCTCCCTCATGGACCTTGTAGGCTTTAGATCGCCGAACTATGCAGCGGGCCTCATTTTGGTCTTTGGGAAGTTCCTGCCTAATTAAGTAGGCTAGGAATGGTTCCGTCCACGGGGCAATTACTGCCATTATTTCGTGGGTTGAAGGTGTTATTTCATTGGCTGGGCCATCGATTGTGTCAGAATGTTCCGTGTTGGGTGGTACGGTTGGTTCCGGGTTGTTATTTTCGGACTCCTCTTCCCATAATACGGATGGCTTAAAGAGCCGCTCCAGGAAGATGTTTGGAGGGACGGCATCGCGTTTTGCGCCGATGCGTGCCAACATGTCGGCTGCCTGGTTATTTTCCCGGTCTACATGGTGGAATTCGAGTCCTTCGAACCGAGCTGACATTTTTAAGACGGCATTACGATAGGCTGCCATTTTCGGATCCTTGGCGTCAAAGTCTCCGTTTACTTGGGATATTGCAAGGTTTGAATCCCCACGCACCTCTAGGCGTTGAATACCCATGGAGATTGCCATCCGGAGTCCATGTAGAAGGGCCTCATATTCGGCTGCATTGTTGGAGTCCGTGTACATTATCTGAAGTACGTATTGGACTGTGTCTCCGGTTGGGGACGTCAATACGATGCCAGCCCCCAAGCCGGCCAACATTTTGGAGCCGTCGAAATGCATGATCCAATTAGAGTATGCGCCGTACTCTTTAGGGGGTTCGGCTTCGGTCCATTCGGCAATGAAGTCAGCCAAAACTTGCGACTTTATAGCTCGCCGTGGTTTGTAGGTCATGTCGAATGGTAAGAGCTCGATGGCCCATTTTGCAATCCTGCCCGTCGCGTTGCGGTTGTTTATAATGTTGTTGAGAGGTACTTCGGAGGCAACTGTTATCGAACACTCTTGAAAGTAGTGTCGCGGCTTCCGGGATGCCATGAACAGCGCGTACGCTATCTTTTGATAATGTGGATACCGGGACTTGCATGGGGTTAAGACAGTGGATACGTAGTACACTGGTTTTTGAAGGGGGGATTTGTGTCCTTCTGTTTCTCGTTCGACGATGAGTACCACGCTGACAACTTGATGTGTTGCCGCGATATATAATAACATCGGTTCGCCCAGGTTAGGCGCGGCCAGGACCGGATTTGTTGCCAGTATGGCCTTTATTTCTTCGAGTCCGGCCGTGGCAGCATCCGTCCACTCGAAGTGTTTGGTGCGCCTGAGGAGGCGATAAAGGGGCAATGCCTTTTCTCCCAAACGGGAGATGAAGCGGCTTAAAGCCGCCACGCATCCAGTTAATTTTTGTATTTGTTTGAGGTCTTTTGGGATATCCAACTGTGACAGAGCTCGGATCTTGGCTGGGTTTGCTTCAATTCCTCTACCGGATACAATGAAGCCCAGGAGCTTTCCGGCTGGTACACCGAAAACGCATTTTTCCGGGTTGAGCTTAATGTCATATGCTCGGAGGTTGTCGAATATGAGCCTCAAGTCGTTTACTAGAGTTTCGACATGTTTGGTCTTGACAACCACGTCGTCTACGTATGCCTCCACTGTTTTGCCGATCTGGGTAGCCAGACATGTCTGAATCATGCGCTGATATGTTGCGCCGGCGTTTTTGAGCCCGAAGGGCATTATGTTGAAGCAGAATGGTCCGTATGGAGTAATGAATGCCATTGCGGCTTGGTCTGCCTCCGCCATCTTAATTTGATGGTAGCCGGAGTATGCGTCGAGGAAGCACAATGAATCGTGTCCTGCGGTAGCATCGATGATTTGATCGATGCGGGGAAGGGGGAAAGGATCCTTTGGACAAGCCTTGTTAAGGTTTTTAAAATCGACACACAGGCGCCAGGATTTGTCCTTTTTTGGTACCATTACCAGGTTTGCTAGCCAGTCCAGATGTTTGATGTCTCTGATGAATCTGGCTTCCAATAGTTTGGCTAGCTCCTCTCCCATTGCCTGTCTTTTGGGTTTGGAAAATTGCCGAAGAGCCTGTTTGACTGGCTTGAATCCTTTTAGGATGTTTAGGCTATGTTCTGCCAATCTGCATGGGATTCCAGGCATATCTGAAGGGTGCCAGGCAAAGATGTCCCAATTCTCCCGAAGGAATTCTCGTAGTGCGGCGTCTACATCAGGGTTTATTTGTGCCCCAATGGAGGCCGTCTTTGTGGGGTCTGTTGGATGGACCTGGAATTTGACTATTACGTCCGCTGGTTTAAAAGAGATGGACTTGGATCTCTTATCGAGTATCACATTGTCCCTGTTCACCATAGAGCGCCACGCAGTGAGTTCCTCTGCCGCTAGGGCTTCGGATAGTGCCTCTAGGGCTAGTGCGGCTGTCTTGTTTTCGGCGCGGAGTGCTATGTCCGGATCACTGGCAAGAGTGATGGTTCCATTGGGCCCGGGCATTTTAAGCTTCATGTACCCGTAATGGGGTATGGCTTGGAAAATTGTAAATGCCTCTCGTCCTAATAAAGCGTGATATCTGCTGCTGAACGGGGCCACTTGGAACGTGACCTCCTTGGACCTGTAATTGTCCGGCGAGCCGAACACCACATCAAGTGTGATTTTTCCTGTGCAGCGTGCTTCCCGACTAGGGATTATTCCTCTAAAGGTTGTGCTGCTTCGCTCAATGCGGCTCCAATCTATTTCCATTTTTTGAAGGGTTTCCTCGTAGATGAGGTTTAATCCGATGCCGCCATCCATGAGTACCTTGGTAAGACGAAAGCCGTCTACTATTGGACTGAGGACCGATGCGGCTGGTGCTCGGGCTGTTCGGAATTTAGGTTCGTCGCTGGCGTTGAAGGTGATAGCCGTGTCGCTCCATGGATTTGTTGTTGCTACTTGGTAGACTTCGGCGAGGCTGCGGATTGTTCGTTTCCGCATATTATTTGATGCGAAAGTCTCGAAGACTGTTAATACCGTACTGTTACTGTTGGGGTGGTTCTCCGGGGCTAGAAGCTCTTCGCCACTTTTGGCCACCTGCCGCAGTATCCAACATGCTCGAAGGCTATGTGTTGGAGTGGCGCCCTCTATACTATGAATTTTATAGGGTCCGCTGAGCCATCCCTCCAGTACGGTTCCGTGCCCTTTATGGGGTGTTTGCTTTTTGGTTTTTGTCCCGGGTGCCTGAGCATGATGCACCCTTTTGTTTCGGACTAGGGTTGTGTTCGGAGCCGGATTGTCCCAAAACTTAGTTTCAGTTTTCCGGACACTCTCCATCGCACAGTACTTTCGTACTATGGATGCCAGGTCGGCGAAGCGTGTAATTTCGCGACGACTTATGGCGTTCAAGATTCCCTTGTCCGTGCAATTGTTGCAGAAAATTGAAATTGCGTTTTCCTCATGGCAGTCCTTTATCCTGTCCATAACCAGGAGGAATCTGGCCCAGTAATGACGTACTGTTTCAGCGGGCTCTTGCCGGATTTGAGATAGATCGCATATGTTTGGGTGGGTGGGTGGAATTGAGTCCGGAACCCTGCCCAACTTGAGGCTCAAGGGCCGAAAAGTTTCCGAATTTGGAAGCTTGGATTGCTGGACGTTGTCCAACGAGTCTGGTCCGCTGCCTGACTTTAGGTTCAGTACTTGATCAACGTCCGTACCTCCGCGGGAATCCGACATGGAGGGATCAGGAGTCCGGACATAACTAGTCTTTAATACAGAAGAAGAGTCGCCGCGTTGTTCCTCTACCACCGCAACATGGTGGGTAACCTGGGGGGAGTCAATCTCTCTCAGATCGGTTTTAAGCCCAATCTGATCATAGTCTGTAGAGACCCGCAGGGCGGCGATGCGATCCAAGAGCTCGTTTACAGAAGAGAGCTCAATCGGATCCAGCTGCTCGGTGAATTCCGAGCTGACGCGAAGATCGCTTTTGATGACCCGAGAGGTCATCGTCGAAGCAGCGGCCGAACAGGCGGTCATGAGAAAACCACCTAGCCGGATAGTTTGGCTGGCGGCCAAAACTCCTTTGGCAATGGTACTGTCTTTAAAGACGGGAAGAGGCATCCTTCCTGATCGTGACGGCACAGAGGAACTCTCAATGAAAGCACCAATGTCGGTGTCAAAACCGGCGGATCTCGGGTAGGGGGTCCCGAACTGTGCGTCTAGGCGGATGGTAACAGGAGAGAAGGGACACGATGTTTTTACCCAGGTTCGGGCCCTCTCGATGGAGGTAAAACCCTACTCCTGCTTGATTGATATTGATGATATGGGTAGTACAAGAGTGGATCTACCACGAGATCAAGGAGGCTAAACCCTGGAAGCTAGCCTATGGTATGATTGTTGTTATCGTTGTCCTATGGACTAAAACCCTCCGGTTTATATAGACACCGGAGAGGGCTAGGGTTACACAGAGTCGGTTACAATGGTAGGAGATCCACATATCTGTATCGCCAAGCTTGCCTTCCACGCCAAGGAAAGTCCCATCCAGACACGGGACGAAGTCTTGAATCTTGTATCTTCATAGTCTTGGAGTCCGGCCGATGATGATAGTTCGGCTATCCCGACACCCCCTAGTCAAAGACTCCCTCACCGGGTGTTTTATTTCTCTGATGAATCCGGTCTCGAGTAACTTGGCTAGCTACTCCCCCATAGCTTGTCGTTTGGGTTCGGAAAAGCGCCGCAGTGTTTGCTTGACCGGTTTGTATTCCTTCAGTATGTTTAGGCTATGTTCGGCCAGTCTGCGTGGGTGTAATGCCCCAGATCCGACGTGCCAGTTGTCTTCCAGTTATTCGCCGTCGTTGCCAGGTCATTTGCTTGCGTGTTGCATTTTTCCATGTCATCATCTACATTTCATCTGCATGTTTTTCAAAACTTGCATCCGTTCGGGTTCCCTCGGTTCTCTCTGTTGTCTATTCTGAGCACAGACACACTCGCATGCACCCGTCGCCCCTCTCAGTTCTTGTTTTGTGAGCCACCAAAAACATTCTCAGGATGGGTCGAGATTTTTCAAGTGGCCTTGGTATCTCACCGGTAGACCGCCCGTCAAATTTCGTTCAATTTGGAAGTCGTTTGATGCCCCAATGGTTAACCGAGTTAACCGAAACCCCCTTCTCTTTGCAGCCCATCACCTCTTCACACAGCCCACCTAGCCCATCTAACTCCCCTCCATGCTCTCCTTCGTTCGATCACGATCATGTGGGTGAAAACCGTACCTCATTTGGACTCTCCTAGCTCCCTCTACCTATAAATAGACCTCCCCCTTCGAAATTTCGGGTCCAAACCCTAGCCTCCTTCCTCCTCACATGCCGGACAAATCCTCCCCCTCCGCCGAACATGTCCGCGCCGCTGTCCCGTCCAACCCCGTCATGCCATGTCAGCTCCCCACGCCTCCTCTCTCCTCCCACCGCCGCCGGCCCGCCGAAGCCCGCAGCGGGCCCGCGCGGCCCGTCCGCCCGCCGCCGCGAGCCCGCATTGCGCCCCGCGCCCGACCCACGTGCCTCCGCGCCTGACCCCGCCGCTGGTCGCGTCTCTTGCTGAGGGAGTCCTGGACTAGGGGGTGTCCGGATAGCCGAACTATCATCATCGGCCGGACTCCAAGACTATGAAGATACAAGATTGAAGACTCTGTCCCGTGTCCGGATGGGACTTTCCTTGGCGTGGAAGGCAAGCTTGGCGATACGGATATGTAGATCTCCTACCATTGTAACCGACTCTGTGTAACCCTAGCCCTCTCCGGTGTCTATATAAACCGGAGGGTTTTAGTCCGTAGGACGAACAACCATTACAACAATCATACCATAGGCTAGCTTCTAGGGTTTAGCCTCCTTGATCTCGTGGTAGATCCACTCTTGTACTACCCATATCATCAATATCAATCAAGCAGGAGTAGGGTTTTACCTCCATCGAGAGGGCCCGAACCTGGGTAAAAACACCGTGTCCCTTGTCTCCTGTTACCATCCGCCTAGACGCACAGTTCGGGACCCCCTACCCGAGATCCGCCGGTTTTGACATCGACACTCGCGCCGCCGGCGACCTCTGCGTCGCCCCGATCTCCAACGTCGCCGCCCCGCAAGGCGCTGCCCCACCGCCCGCGCCTCCTGCGTCACCACCTCGCCGTCCCAGCATTGTCCCCGCCGCCCGCTGCTCTCCGTCGCCGGCGACCGCCGCTGTTCGCCGCCTCTGCCGCCATGCGCCGCCACCGAAGGAGCTCGCCCAGCCGCCGACCTTCTCCAGCGCCTCTGGCGAATCCCGAGCCGCGCACCCCGGCCTCCTCCTCGCCGGATCCGAGGTCCCCACCCGCGGATCCACCTCTCCTCGTCGTCCATAGGCCGCCGGAGTCTCGCCGGAGCTCCTCCGGCCGGATCCACCGCGGGTGGAACAGATCCACCACCACACCGATCCAAACGCCGTCCCCGCCTCGGATCTCCTCGTCCCGCACGCCTCCGTCCCGCGTTGACTTTCACGGAGGTAAAAACGCCCAAGTCCCTAGATTTTCAACATCATGTGCATATGTTTGACCTGCCATAATTTCTTGCATGTTGCTCGAAATAGTGTGTATGATATGTCAAAATGTTCATCTCAGAGTGCTCTTCATGATGGAGTTGTTTGCATTCATGTTACTGTTAATCTTGATGCCTTAATCTTTGTTGCAAAACTGCTAAATGATTTAAACTGCTGTAATCTGCTAATTGTTAACATCATATATGCCTCTTGTGAGTGCCACAACTTTGTCCCTATTGATGCTATAATGATGATATTGATATGCACATGTTCTGCTCTTCATGCTCTACAAGTTGGTGTGCTTTGCATTCATGTTAGGGTGCATCTTGATATCTTAATACCTGTTGCAGAAGTGCATGTTGCTGTTAACTACTGAAAACTATTGTAACTTGCTGATTTGTCATTTTTGTTGCATTTTGTGTGTGCATCCTATGAGCATGATGTTTACATGTTTTAGGAGCATATTTATGCCATATTTACATGGGTGCAATCCATGTATTTTTATATGCCCTGTAGTGAGTGCATCAAACTTGTGAAGTAGGCTACTTGCTGTTAATGTTCTGTGAATGCTGATTCTGCTATATCATGTTTCCATGTTTGCTTGATTCTACCAATTAAACCATGCATAATGTGGAGATGCTTAGTTGACATGTTTTGTTTTCTATGTTATGCTCTATTAGGTCATGCCTTTTTATGCCTTATATATGTCCTGTAGCATATGTTTTCATTGCCACAAACATGCCCATATGTTGTTCCGGATTTCTGTTAACTTCATAATGCCTTGTTTTGAGCTTGATATTAGTTGATACATGCCTATTCTGGAGATGCTCAAATTACATGTTTAATGTTTTGAAGTATGCTATGAGAAATTTGTTCACATGCCATGGTTGTTAATTTTGGAGATCATATGCCTCTGTTACATACTTGCAAACATGCTATCATAATGTTGCTATTTTACACTTGCTGAAACTGTTTCAACATTCAATCTTGTCATGTTGTTTCCTACTAATCCATGAGCCATATGTATATGATGTCTTGATGTTATATGCTCTTTGTTATGTGTAATTTGATGCCATGCCCTGGTTGCTATATAAACTTGCTGCAGCTTGTCTCTTTCTTGCTCTCAAATTGCCATCATATTAACTCTGCTCATGCATATGCTCCTGTGTTATAAAGTTGCATTTTGCATTGATCATATTGGTTTAATCTTGATGCCTATGAACCTGAACCATAATGATATTTGAAGTATGTTATCTGTACATGAAGTGCATGTCAAGTTTGTACTCATATGATTCCTGTAGCATGTTGTTTTGATATATGCAAAGTGCCTACTTGCTGTTTTGGGCAGATTGGTGTTGTATCTTGTTTGGAGTGTATGTGTTGCACCGTTGCTCCGTTTTGAGCATGCTCTATATGAAACTTGCTTAGAATTGCATGTAGTTTCATATTATCATGTTGCATCCATGTTTTGAGAGTGTTTGCTTGATATTTGAATGCATTTTGCATCAATGCCATGTTTAACTTGTTGTGCTCATATCTTCTAGGTCGTAGCTCCGAACTAAATGAACTTTATATGTAACTTGACTAGAATTTCGTGTAGATCATCTTGGTGCATCTTAACTTGCTTTCTAACAACTTGAACATAAGGTTTGTTCAGATCTGGACCAATTTCGAAATTTGCATATGGGGACATATCAGAATTGTCATATGTTGTTTCCGGCCTCATTTAAACTTGCTTTGATGTGTGCTCTTGTATGCATCATCTCTTGTCATGCATAGCATCATATAGCCTTTGTCATGCATCATACTTGGTTGAGCATCATGTCATGTTTATGTGTTGTGTGTTTACTATGGTGTTTGCTTCTTTCCGGTTGTGCTTCTTCTCGATAGTTCCTGTTTCGGAGCGATCATGAGGATTCGTTCGACTACGCTTGGTTCGTCTTCGCTCATTCATATTCTTCATAGACTCGTTCTTCTTCCTAGCGGGATTTCAGACAAGATGACCGTTACCCTAGATCTCACTACTATCATTGCTATGCTAGTTGCTTCGTTCTATCGCTATACTGCGCTACCTATCACTTGTTTATCAAGCCTCCCAAATTGCCATGTCAGCCCCTAACCTTATCACCCTTCCTAGAAAACCCGTTTTTGGCTATGTTACCGCTTTTGCTCAGCCCCTCTTATAGCGTTGTTAGTTGCAGGTGAAGTTGAAGATTGCTCCATGTTGGAACAGGATTATTTTGGGACATCACAATATCTCTTATATAATTAATGCATCTATATACTTGGTAAAGGGTGGAAGGCTCGGGATTATGCCTGGTGTTTTGTTCCACTCTTGCCGCCTTAGTTTCCATCATATCGGTGTTATGTTCCTTAATTTTGTGTTCCTTACGCGGCCGGGTGTATAGGAACCCCTTGACAGTTCGCTTTGAATAAAACTCCTCCAGCAAGGCCCAACTTTGGTTTTACATTTTCCTAACAACCTATTACCTTTCCCTTGGGAGTAATTAACTCAAGGCCCAACTTTGGTTTTACTCGTAGCTTGACTCATCCAGTGTGCCCTGAGAACAAGATATGTGCAACTCCTATCGGGACTTGTCGGCACATTCAGGTGGTCTTGCTGGTCTTGTTTTACCATTGTCGAAATGTCTTGTAACCGGGATTCCGAGACTGGTCGGGTCTTCCCGAGAAAAGGAATATCCTTCGTTGGTCATGAGAGCTTATAATGGGCTAAGTTGGGACACCCATGCAGGGTTTAAACTTTCGAAAACCGTGCCCGTGGTTATGTGTAAGATGGGAATTTGTTAATGTCCGGTTGTAGAGAACTTGACACTTGACTTAATTAAAACGCATCAACCGCGTGTGTAGCCGTGATGGTCTCTTTTCGGCGGAGTCCGGGAAGTGAACATGCTTTGGGTTATGTATGAACGTAAGTAGTTTCAGGATCACTTCTTGATCACTTCTAGCTTCTTGATTGTTCTGTTGCTTCTCTTCTCGCTCTTATTTGCGTATGTTAGCCACCATATATGCTTAGTCGCTCCTGCAACCTCACCACTTATCCTTTACATACCCATTAAGCTTTGCTAGTCTTGATACCCATGGTAATGGGATTGCTGAGTCCTCGTGGCTCACAGATTACTACAACAACAGTTGTAGGTATAGGTAATGCGATGATCATGACGTGAGAGCGATGTTTACTTGTTTTGGAGTTCTTCTTCTACTTCTTCTTCGATCAGGGGATAGGTTCCAGGTCAGCAGCCTGGGCTAGTAGGGTGGATGTCGTTTGAATTTCCGTTTGTGTTTCATCCATAGTAGGATGTTGCTCTTATGTATAGTGATGTTGTATTCGTGTGGCATTGTATGCCTCTTGTATGTATCCCCAACTATTATGTAATGATACGATGTAATGATATCCACCTTGCAAAAGCGTCTCCAAAATGCGCTTCTATCCTTGGTGGGACCTTCGAGTTCCTTTAGGATAGAGTCGCATATTGGGCGTGACAGTGGGATCCCTGGCATATCAGAGGGGTGTCGGGCGAATATGTCCCAGTTTTCCGTAGGAACGCTCATAGTGCGGCGTCGACCATTGGGTCCAGCTGTGCTCCGATGGATGCTGTCTTCTTGGAGTCCGTCGGGTGGACTTGAAATTTGACTATTTTGTCTGCTGGTTTAAAGGAGGTGGATTTGGGTCGCTTGTCCAGGATCACGTCGTCCCTATCCACAGTGGAGCGTAGTGCGGTTAACTCTTCGGCAGCGAGGGCTTCAGACAATGCCTTGAGGGTCAGGGCTGCGGTTTTGTTTTCAGCGCGGAGTGCTATGTCCGGATCACTGGCAAGAGTGATAATACTGTTGGGCCCGGGCATCTTGAGCTTCATGTACCCGTAATGAGGTATAGCTTGGAAGCGTGCAAATGCATCTCGCCCTAACAAGGCGTGATATCCGCTGTTGAAAGGGGACACTTGGAAGGTTATCTCTTCGGACCGATAGTTCTCCGGCGTGCCGAATACCACATCGAGTGTGATTTTTTCCGCGCATCGTGCCTCCCGACTGGGAATGATTCCTCGGAAGGTAGTGCTACTTTGCTCAATGCGGCTCCTGTCTATTTCCATTTTATTGAGAGTTTCCTCGTAAATGAGGTTTAATCTGCTACCGCCGTCCATAAGCACTTTGGTAAGCCGAAAGACGTCAACGATCGGACTGAGGACCAAGGCGGCAGGTGCCCGGACTATCTTGAATTTGGGTTCATCACTGGCATTAAAAGTTATGGCTGTGTCGTTCCAGGGGTTTATTGGCAGACTTCAGCGAGGCCATGGAGTGCTCTTTTACGCCTATTATTTGAGGCGAAAATCTCGAAGACCGTCAATACTCTGAGGTCGTCGTCTTCCATGGGTTGTTGCTCTGTGGTATTTTTGATGAGGAGATCCTTGCCGCTCTTGGCCACTTGCCGGAGTATCCAACATGCTCTAAGGCTGTGGGTTGGTATGGTATCCGGTGTTGTGTGTATTTTGCATGGCCTATCGAGCCATCCCTCCAGAACGGTTCTGTGCCCCGTAATGGGCTTTGATTTCTTTACTATTGGATCAGGCGACCAACGAGGGTGCATCCTTTTTGTTCGGACGAGGGGCCGAGTGGAAGTTGGTGGCTCCCAAGGAGCTGCCTGAGTTTTCCAGGCGCTTTCCATTGCGTAGTACTTCTGTACTATGGTTGCCAAGTCAGCGAAGTGTAATACGCGACGGTAGTTAATGGCGTTGAGGGTTCCCTTGTCCATGCAATTGTTTCAGAACAATGAGATCGTCTCTTCGTCACGGCAATCTTTGATCTTGTCTTTTAACAAGGAGGAATCTGGCCCAAAAGTGATGGACTGTCTCCTCGGACTGTTGTCGTATGTACATGGGATCGCGTATATCTAGGTGGGTGAGTGGAATTGAATCTGAACCCTGACCCAATTTGGGATCCGGAGCTTGAAGGATTTCTGAGATTAACAGTTCGGGTTCCGGGATATCAACCGATTTTTCAGGTCCACCGTCCGGCTCTAGGCTCGGAAGACGGGGCACGTCCTTCCGCGGACGGCTATCCAGCTCTTCAAGTTCAGAAATCTGAACATAGTTCGTCCTTGATATAGAGGGCGAGTTGTAGCATTGCTCCTTCACTACCGCTATCTGATGGGTGATCGGCGGAGATTTGATTTCTCTTTGATTGGGTTTAAGCCCAATCCGATTGTAGTCTGTAGCGACCCCCAAGGCAGCGATGCGATCCATGAGTTCGTTTAAAGACGACAACTCTGTCGGATCCATCCGTTTGGAGTATTAGGAGTTGACACGGAGGCGATTTTCGATGACCCGACAAGTCATCGTCGGCTTAATGGCCAAACGGGCGGTCATGGTAAAGCTGCCTAGCCGGAGGGTTTGGCCTGAGGCCAGGGCTCCTCCGGAGGTGATATTGTCCTTGATAACAAGGCGAGCCATCAATCCTGTTTTCGACGTCACAGCGGAACTCTCAATGAAAGCACCAATGTCGGTGTCAAAACCGGCGGATCTTGGGTAGGGGGTCCATAACTGTGCGTCTAAGGTCGATGGTAACAGGAGATGGGGGACATGATGTTTACCCAGGTTTGGGCCCTCTCTATGGAGGTAATACCCTACTTCCTGCTTGATTGATCTTGATGAAGATGAGTGTTGAGTTGACCTACCACGAGATCGTAATGACTAAACCCTAGAAGTCTAGCCTATATGATTATGATTCTGCCCTATGGACTAAATCCTCCGGTTTATATAGACACTGGAGGGGACTAGGGCTGTACAAAGTTAGTTACAGAGAAAGGAATCTACATATTGATACGTCTCCAACGTATCTATAATTTTTGATTGTTCCATGCTATTATATTACCCCTTTTGGATGTTTATGGGCTTTATTTTACACATTTATATCATTTTTGGGACTAACCTACTAACCGGAGGCCCAACCCATATTGTTGTTTTTTTTGCCTATTTTAGTATTTCGAAGAAAAGGAATATCAAACGGAGTCCAAACGGAATGAAACCTTCGGGAGCGTGATTTTTGGAACGAACGTGATCCAGAGAGCTTGGCGTGCAAGTCAAGAAGCTTCCGAGGGCCCCACAAGATAGGGGGCCGCGCCCCCCCTATAGGGCGCGCCTCCCTGTCTCGTGGGCCCCTCGGGCGGCCACCGACGTACTTCTTCCTCCTATATATACCTACGTACCCCGAAAACATCCAGGGGCACCACGAAACACAATTTCCACCGCCGTAACCTTCTGTATCCGCGAGATCTCATCTTGGAGCCTTCGCCGGCACTCTGCCGGAGGGGGAATCGACCACTGAGGGCTTCTACATCAACACCATAGCCCCTCCGATGAGTTGTGAGTAGTTTACCACAGACCTATGGGTCCATAGTTATTAGCTAGATGGCTTCTTCTCTCTTTTTGGATCTCAATACAATGTTCTCCCCCTCTCTTGTGGAGATCTATTCGATGTAAACTCTTTCTGCGGTGTGTTTGTCGAGATCCGATGAATTGTGGGTTTATGATCAAGTTTATCTATGAATAATATTTGAATCTTCTCTGAATTCTTTTATGTATGATTGAGTTATCTTTGCAAGTCTCTTAGAATTATCAGTTTGGTTTGGCCTACTAGATTGGTCTTTCTTGCCATGGGAGAAGTGCTTAGCTTTGGGTTCAATCTTACGGTGTCCTTACCCAGTGACAGAAAGGGTTGCAAGGCACGTATTGTATTGTTGCCATCGAGGATAACAAGATGGGGTTTATATCATATTGCATGAGTTTATCCCTCTACATCATGTCATCTTGCTTAATGCATTACTCTGTTCTTATGAACTTAATACTCTAGATGCAGGTAGGAGTCGGTCGATGTGTGGAGTAATAGTAGTAGATGCAGGCAGGAGTCGGTCTACTTTTTATGGACGTGATGCCTATATACATGATCATGCCTAGATAATCTCATAACTATGTGCTTTTCTATCAATTGCTCGACAGTAATTTGTTCGCCCACCGTAATACTTATGCTATCTTGAGAGAAGCCTCTAGTGAAACCTATGGCCCCCGGGTCTATCTCTTGTCATATTTGCTTTCAATCTACTTTTATTTGCATCTTTACTTTTTGCATCTATATTATAAAATACCAAAAATATATTTATCTTATCATACTATCTTTATTAAATCTCACTTTCGCAAGTGGCCGTGAAGGGATTAACAACCCCTTTATTGCGTTGGTTGCGAGTTCTCAGTTTGCTTGTGTAGGTGCGTGGGACTTTTGAGGAGCCTCCTACTGGATTGATACCTTGGTTCTCAAAACTGAGGGAAATACTTACGCTACACTTTGCTGCATCACCCTCTCCTCTTCGAGGAAAACCAACGCAAGCTCAAGACATAGCAAGAAGGATTTCTGGCGCCGTTGCCGGGGAGGTCTTCGCTCAAGTCAAGACATACCAAGTACCCATCACAAACCCATCTCCCTCGCATTTACATTATTTGCCATTAGTCTCTCGTTTTCCTCTCCCTCACTTCACCCTTGCTGTTTTATTCACCCTCTCTTTCCCAATCTCCTCCTCTCTTTTTCACTTGCCGTTTTTCTGTTTGCTTGTGTGTTGGATTACTTGTTGCCATGGCGCAAGATAATACCAAATTGTGTGATTTCTCGAATACCAATAATAATGATTTCCTTAGTACTCCAATTGCTCCTCTTAATTATGTTGAGTCTTGTGAAATCAATACCGCTTTGCTGAATCTTGTTATGAAAGATCAATTTGCCGGCCTTCCTAGTGAAGATGCCGCTACTCATCTAAACAATTTTGTTGATTTGTGTGATATGCAAAAGAAGAAAGATATGGATAACAATATTGTCAAATTTAAGTAATTCCCGTTTTCACTTAGAGATCGTGCTAAAGTTTGGTTTTTGACTTTGCCTAAAAATAGTATTGATTCTTGGAACAAGTGCAAAGATGCTTTTATCTCTAAGTATTTTCCTCCCGCTAAGATCATCACTCTTAGGAACGATATTATGAATTTTAAACTACTTGATCATGAGCATGTTAACCAATCTTGGGAAAGAACGAAATTGATGCTTCGCAATTGCCCTACTCATGGTTTGAATTTATGGATGATCATACAAAATTTCTATGTCGGTTTGAACTTTGCTTCTAGAAATCTCTTAGATTCGGCCGCGGGAGGCACCTTTATGGAAATTACGTTAGGAGATGCTACAAAATTACTTGATAATATTATGGCTAATTATCCCCAATGGCACACCGAAAGATCTTCTAGTAAAAAAGTGCATGCTATAGAAGAAATCAATGTTTTGAGTGGAAAGATGGATGAACTTATGAAGATGTTTGCTACTAAAAATACTCCTCTTGATCCCAATGATATGCCTTTGTCTTCCTTGATTGAGAATAATAATGAATCTATGGATGTAAATTTTGTTGGTAGGAATAGTTTTGGAAACAATGCTTATAGAGGAAACTTTAATGCTAGACTGTTCCCTAGTAACCCCTCCAATAATTATGGAAATTCCTACAATAATTCTTATGGTAATTTTAATAAGATGCCCTCTGATTTTGAGAATAGTGTGAAAGAATTTATGATTTCTCAAAAGAATTTTAATGCTTTGCTTGAAGAAAAATTGCTCAAAGTTGATGATTTGGCTAGGAACGTTGATAGACTTTCGCTTGATGTTAATTCTCTTAAACTTGGATCTTCTTATCCTAATCATGATATCAATGAGTCTCTCAAAGTAATGAGAATTTCCATTGACGAGTGCAAGGAAAGAACCGCTAGATTGCGTGCTAAAAAAGAAAGCTTTATAAAAGCGTGTTCTTCTAGTTTCCATGAAAATAATGATGAGCATCTTAAAGTTATTGATGCGTCTCCGATTAGATCTATGTTTTGAAATATGAATTTTGATTATTATGGGACTGATGATGAATCAACTTTTCCTAGAAGGCGTCCCAAAAATTCGGAGTCTTTGGATCTTGATGCTAAATTTGGTAAAAGAGAGATTGGAGAATCCTCAACTTCTAATAATATTGAACCTACTATCTCGGATTTCAAGGAATTTGATTATGATAATTGTTCTTTAAAAGGTTGTATTTCCTTGTTGCAATCCGTTGTTAATTCTCCTCATGCTTATAGTCAAAACAAATCTTTTACCAAACATATTGTTGATGCCTTGATGCAATCTTATGATGAAAAACTTAATTTGGAAGTTTCTATACCTAGAAAACTTAATGATGAGTGAGAACCTACTATAAAGATTAGAATTAAAGATTATGAGTGTTTTGCTTTGTGTGATTTGGGTGCTAGTGTTTCCACGATTCTGAAAACTTTATGTGATATTCTAGGTTTCCATGATCTTGATGATTGCTCTTTAAACTTGCACCTTGCGGATTCCATCATTAAAAAGCCTATGAGAAGGATCAATGATGTTATTATTGTTGCAAATAGAAATTTGGTGCCCGTAGATTTTATCGTTCTTGATATAGATTGCAATCTTTCTTGCCCTATTATTCTTGGTAGACCTTTCCTTAGAACGATTGGTGCGATTATTGATATGAAGGAAGGGAACATTAGATTTCAATTTCACTTAAATAAAGGCATGGAGCACTTTCCAAGAAAGAAAGTCAAATTACCTTATGAATCTATCATGCGAGCCACTTATGAATTTAGTGCCAAAGATGGCACTCGTTAGATCTATCTTTGCTTTTTATGCCTAGCTAGGGGCGTTAAACAATAGCGCTAGTTGGGAGGCAACCCAATTTTCTTTATGTTTTTTGTTTTTGCTCCTGTTTAGTAATAAATCTTGCATCTACCTTCTGTTTAGATGTGTTTTTATCTTTTAGTTAGTGTTTGTGCCAAGTAGAACCTATAGGATAACCTACGATGATAGTTGATTTGATTCTGCTGAAAAACAGAAACTTTGCACGCACGAATATAATTTTGTTAAATCACAGGAATGTGCTTTTGCGTTGATTATTTTTGCTGCTGTTCAATAAACAAATTTTCCAGGACTTCCTATTTTGGTAGGATTTTTACAGTTCCAGAAGTTTGCGTTAGTTACATATTGCTACAGACTGTTCTGTTTTTGACAAATTCTGCTTTTCGTGTGTTGTTTGGTTATTTCAATGCATCTGTGGCTAGTAAATTAGTCTATGAACGATAAAGAAGTGGGAATACGGTAGGTTTAACACCAAAATAAATAAAGAATGAGTTCATTGCAGTACCTTATGTGGTGGTTTTGTTTTCTTTCACTAACGGAGCTTATAAGATTTCCTGTTGAGTTTTGTGTTGTGAAGTTTTCAAGTTTTGGGTAAAGCTTTTATGGACTATGGAATAAGGAGTGGCAAGAGTCTAAGCTTGGGGATGCCCAAGGAACCCCAAGATATTCAAGAATAGCCAAAACCCTAAGCTTGGGGATGCCCCGGGAAGGCATCCCCTCTTTCGTCTTCGTTCATTGGTAACTTTACTTGGAGCTATATTTTTATTCGCTACATGATATGTGTTTTGCTTGGAGCGTCGTGTATTATATTACTCTTTGCTTTTTAGTTTACCACGATCATCCTTGTTGTACACACCTTTTGGGAGAAGCCTATTTGATTAGAATTTGCTAGAATACTCTATGTGCTTCACTTATATCTTTTGAGCTTGATAGTTTTTGCTCTAGTGTTTCACTTATATCTTTTAGAGCACGGTGGTGTCTTAATTTTGAAGAAATTGCTAGTCTCTCATGCTTTACTTATATTATTTTGAGAGTCTTTTAGAATAGCATGGTATTTGCTATGATCATAAAGTTGGTTCTAGAATGATGAGCATCCAAGTTGGGTATAATAAAAACTATCATAGGAAGTGAATTGGATGCTTGATCAATTTGATACTTGATAATTGTTTTGAGATATGGAGGTAGTGATATTAAAGTCATGCTAGTTGGGTGATTATGAATTCAAAGAATGCTTGTGTTGAAGTTAGCAAGTCCCATAGCATGCACGTATGGTTAAAGTTGTGTAACAAATTTGAAACATGAAGTGTACCTGGCTTGTGCATCCTTATGAGTGGCGGTCGGGGACGAGTGATGGTCTTTTCCTACCAATCTATCCCCCTAGGAGCATGCGCGTAGTACTTGGTTTTTGACTAATGTTGAGTCCATGAATTATACGCACTTTTACCTTTCCACCTTTTCTAGCCTCTTCGGTACCGTGCATTGCCCTTTCTCACCTTGAGAGTTGGTGCAAACTTCGCCGGTGCATCCAAACCCCGTGATACGATACGCTCTATCACACATAAACCTCCTTATATCTTCCTCAAAACAGCCACCATACCTACCTATTATGGCATTTCCACAGCCATTCCGAGATATATTGCCATGCAACTTTCCACCGTTCCGTTCATGATCATCATGACATACTTTACTTTTGTCATATTGCCATTGCATGATCATGTATTTGACATCATATTTGTGGCAAAGCCACCATGCATTATTTTTCATACATGTCACTCTTGATTCATTGCACCATCCCGGTACACCGCCGGAGGCATTCATACAGAGTCATATCTTGTTCTAGTTTCGAGTTGTAATCCTTATGTTGTAATCAATAGAACTGTGATGATCATCATTATTAGAGCATTGCCCAAAGAAAAAAAAGAAAAAAAAAGAAGAAAGGCTAAAAGAAAAAAAAGAAAGGCCCAAAAAAGGAAAAAGAAAAAAAAGAAAAAAAAAGAAAATAAATAAAATAAATAAAAAGGGCAATATTACTATCTCTTTTTCCACACTTGTGCTTCAAAGTAGCACCTTGTCTTTCATATAGTGAGTCTCATAAGTTGTCTTTTTCATACTAGTGGGAATTTTTCATTATAGAACTTGGCTTGTATATTCCTACGATGGGCTTCCTCAAATGCCCTAGGTCTTCGTGAGCAAGCAAGTTGGATGCACACCCACTGGTTTTCTTTTGCTGAGCATTCATTTTTAGCTCTAGTGCATCCATTGCATGACAATCCCTACTCCTCATGTTGACATCAATTGATGGGCATCTCCATAGCCCGTTGATTATCCTTGTCAATGTGAGACTTTCTCTTTTTTGTCTTCTCCACACAATCCCCATCATCATATTCTATTCCACCCATAGTGATATATCCATGGCTCACGCTCATGTATTGCGTGAAGGTTGAAAAAGTTTGAGATTATTTAAGTATGAAACAATTGCTTGGATTGTCATCGGGGGTATAGAAGTTGGGAACATCTTTGTGTGACAAAAATTAAGCATATCCTAACTATATGATTTTGTAGGGATGAACTTTCTTTTGCCATGCTATTTTGAGAAGACATGATTACTTTGATTAGTATGCTTGAAGTGTTACTATTTCTTTTATCAATATGAACTTTTATTTTTATTCATTTGGATCTGAACATTCATGCCACAATAAAGAAAATTACATTATGAATTATGCTAGGTAGCATTCCACATCAAAAATTCTCTTTTTATCATTTACCTACTCGAGGATGAGTAGGAATTAAGCTTGGGGATGCTTGATACGTCTCCAACGTATCTATAATTTTTTATTGTTCCATGTTATTATATTACCGCTTTTGGATGTTTATGGGCTTTATTTTACACATTTATATCATTTTTGGGACTAACCTACTAACCGGAGGCCCAGCCCATATTGCTGTTTTTTTTCCTATTTCAGTATTTCGAAGAAAAGGAATATCAAATGGAGTCCAAACGGAATTAAACCTTCGAGAGCGTGATTTTTGGAACGAACATGATCCGGAGAGCTTGGAGTGCAAGTCAAGAAGCTTCCGAGGGCCCCACGAGATAGGGGGCCGTCCCCCCCTGTAGGGCGCGCCCCCTATCTCGTGGGCCCCTTAGGCGGCCACCGACGTACTTCTTCCTCCTATATATACCTACGTACCTGGAAACATCCAGGGGCACCACGAAACACAATTTCCACCGCCGTACCCTTCTGTATCTGCGAGATCTCATCTTGGAGCCTTCGCCGGCACTCTGCCGGAGGGGGAATCGACCACTAAGGGCTTCTACATCAACACCATAGCCCCTCCGGTGAGTTGTGAGTAGTTTACCACAGACCTACGGGTCCATAGTTATTAGCTAGATGGCTTCTTCTCTCTTTTTGGATCTCAATACAATGTTCTCCCCCTCTCTTGTGGAGATCTATTCGATGTAAACTCTTTTTGCGGTGTGTTTGTCGAGATCCGATGAATTGTGGGTTTATGATCAAGTTTATCTATGAATAATATTTGAATCTTCTCTGAATTCTTTTATGTATGATTGAGTTATCTTTGCAAGTCTCTTAGAATTATCAGTTTGGTTTGGCCTACTAGATTGGTCTTTCTTGCCATGGGAGAAGTGCTTAGCTTTGGGTTCAATCTTGCGGTGTCCTTACCCAGTGACAGAAAGGGTTGCAAGGCACGTATTGTATTGTTGCCATCGAGGATAACAAGATGGGGTTTATATCATATTGCATGAGTTTATCCCTCTACATCATGTCATCTTGCTTAATGTGTTACTCTGTTCTTATGAACTTAATACTCTAGATGCAGGCAGGAGTCGGTCGATGTGTGGAGTAATAGTAGTAGATGCAGGCAGGAGTCGGTCTACTTGTTATGGACGTGATGCCTATATACATGATCATGCCTAGATAATCTCATAACTATGCTCTTTTCTATCAATTTCTCGACAGTAAATTGTTCACCCACCGTAATACTTATGCTATCTTGAGAGAAGCCTCTAGTGAAACCTATGGCCCCCGGTTCTATCTCTTATCATGTTTGCTTTCAATCTACTTTTATTTGCATCTTTACTTTTTGCATCTATATTATAAAATACCAAAAAATATTTATCTTATCATACTATCTTTATTAGATCTCACTTTCGCAAGTGGCCTGAAGGGATTGACAACCCCTTTATTGCGTTGGTTGTGAGTTCTCAGTTTGTTTGTGTAGGTGCATGGGACTTTTGAGGAGCCTCCTACTGGATTGATACCTTGGTTCTCAAAACTGAGGGAAATACTTACGCTACACTTTGCTGCATCACCCTCTCCTCTTCAAGGAAAACCAACGCAAGCTCAAGACGTAGCACATATCCGAACGCCAGGCTTGCCATCCACGCAAAGGAGAGTCCCATACGGATATGGGAAGAAGTCTTCTGTCTTGTATCTTCATAGCCCAACAGTCCGGCCCATGTCAACAGTCCGAACAGCCGAGGACCCCCTAATCCAGGACTCCCTCAATTGCGGCGGTGAAGAAGTGTTTTCGTGAATGCCTCTGTTGGTTTGGGGATATATGGGAATATATAGGCGAAAGAATTAGTTCTGTGGGTGCATGATGGGCCCACAAGGGTGGGGGCGCACCCTACCCCCTGGGCGCACCCTCCGTCCTTGTGGCCGCCTCGTGGCTCCTCCGAATTCATCTCCAAGTCTCCTGATTGTCTTCTGGTCCAAGAAAAATCATCGCGAAGGTTTTATTCTGTTTGGACTCCGTTTGGTATTCCTTTTTTGCGAAACTCAAAAACAGGGAAAAAACAAGAACTGGCACTCGGCTCTAGGTTAATAGGTTAGTCCCAAAAATAATATAAAATAGCATATAAAACATCCAAAACAGATAATATAATAGCATAGAACAATCAAAAAATTTAGATACGTTGGAGACGTATCACTCTCCCTCTTGCCAGCGCCGCCGGCGGTTTTCCTTGTCTCCGGTGGCCCTAGGGCCATGGGGCGCGGTGAATCCTAGCCCTTCCCGGCGGGAGGGCTCTATTTTTAGTTTTTCTTTGTGTTTTATTAGGATTCGTGTCCTACTCAGGAAGACGAGACATCGCCTCTCTGAAGACAAAATAAGGTTCTCTCCGCATAGCCTCGGTTCCAGTGGTGTGTCTAGCATTGTCGGAGGGCATGTGGAGGTCTGTCTTCGACGGATCTCACAGGATTCGGTTGGTGGTTGTCTTTGTTAGGTCTACATGGATTTGGTCTTCATGTGTTTTCAGATTGGGTCATTCCACTCTACGTGTCTCGTCATCTGCGGCAGTTGTTCTTTTGGTGCACTCGTCCTATCTCCTATGGGTCCTTAGCATGACGTTTTCTTACTATCTACTATAACAAGTTTTGTCCAGCCGCGGTGATGAAGGGGCGATGACAGCAGCGCGCATTCGGTTTGCTTCAGTCTTGTAGTCGTCGC
Source organism: Triticum timopheevii (assembly GCA_963921465.1). Taxonomy (NCBI): domain Eukaryota; kingdom Viridiplantae; phylum Streptophyta; class Magnoliopsida; order Poales; family Poaceae; genus Triticum; species Triticum timopheevii. Next base: position 277,099,810 of record OY997274.1, read on the forward strand.
TAGGTGGTCTATGTATATTTTTTTGGAAAAGAAAGTTAAAACCCCCGGCCTCTGCATCAATCGATGCATACCGCCATCTTTATTAATTATTCAACAAAGGTCTGACAAGAACATACATCAATCCAACCGAAGCCACCACTCACACATACAAACTCAATAATGTGGAGTGCTCTCACTCCCCATATCTAAAACCGGTGTCGTCATCGATCCATCCACATAACGAATCAAAACCTACCTTCGGTGCAGCAAACTTAAAGCGTACACCACATGCACACATTTTAGAAGCCGTCATCATCATCGAACCGCTGATCCATCTTCGGGAGAGAGATCCACATCATCCTTGTCAGTCCGATCATCCGTCGATGCCACCACGACACCCAACGACACCACCTCCCGGGGTGCAAATTGTTGAGAACTTTGTGGTTGCTGTCGGTACACCGCAACACCATGCC